>LR991100.1:12029581-13445831 GCA_905163515.2 Lymantria monacha | reverse complement strand
GGGCTCGAGCCTCCTCCGTATTGGGAGGGAAATTAACCTACTATACCACGCTAGTGCTAGCTAGCTAAACGTGTTGGTATAGGGTTTTGATTCGAGTTTTCCTTCTCTTGCATAGACGTTATATGCGTTATTATATCCCTTAGTCGTCTCTTACGATCACCCACGGTTAAGATAGTGGGTGGTGAATTGTATTCTTACTCCGTCACCACACGGAAATCACTTATATTTTATTTATCTTATATTTATTTTTTATAATGACAAATAAAAATTCAATATTGATTTTTTTTTGTTTGAGATGATATCTTGATGCTATGATGCCCCAATAACTAGTCGTTTATTTTTTATTGCTTTTGGTGGCAGATGAGCAAGCAGCACACCTAATGGTAACTGTTACTGCCGCCCATGGAGCTTTGCAATAACCGGGGTACAGCTAGGCCACTGCCTACCCATAAAACTCCAAACCCACCCAGTTGGGCATTCGGCTCTCTCGCTTACCGAACGAAGTACAATGGCATATTGAGTGTAGTACTTACCCCGGACGAACTGGCCCAGGGCTACAGACAGAAAACGGCCAACAGCGTGGTCCTACCACTAATAAATTTCTCCACTAATAATTCTCAATTCTCTTCTAAATATATTATATTCAATATATTTGATATGCTTAATAGTTGGTTGATAAATTAATAACGTTAAAATACCAAATACTAAATATAAATTAATAATATACAACTCACAAAACCCGCCAAGTAAATCACAGAAATTCGAAATAAAACTACTTTTACGGATTCTATCGCGACAGGACCTCAGAATCCTCCCGTGACCACGATCGCTGTAAAGTGTTCGAAACGTCGGGAAATTAAAAATTAAATACAAACGCGATAGAATCCGTAAAAGTAGTTTTATTTCAAATGTGTAACACTGGCGTAAACATCAGAAATCATAATCACATAAATTCAGTAAACATGGTGGCAGAGTTCGCTTTGTAATAACCTTAATATGATAATCTATCCTGTCTCTGGACATGCAAGAAAAATATCAATACCTCTCAATCTACCAGATCAAATTCGATGTAACTATTAGTAACGAGCTTTCCATGTGTTGAGAAGAATAAGAATAAAATTCACCACTTTTTTTGGATATTCCGTATAAAATGGGATTATGGGATGTAAGAAGCTAACATCAATGAAAGACAAGAAAAACTCTAAACAAACCTCAATGTCAATCCATCTGCTCCAGAGTGAGACTAGCGTGAATAGACTTTTCTACAACGTAAAAGTCATTCTCCATAATAGTAGATCAATTTTGAGCAAAAAAAGAAGTATAAGAAGATTATGAATTAGAAAATTAACACAAACAGATACTCTAAAATTTAGATTCTCTCATCAAATTTCATGTTTAAAACGGCCATGTTCGTATTTTAAAGCTTTAAATCATGGGGTATAAACATCATGATTCAAGTTAACAGCTTTGATCTAGCACGTTAGATTTAAGTCGAAATTAATTAACAAAATAAACGATTTAAATATAAGTAAAGCTTTGCCTTTGACAAATCAAAACAGATGTTTCTCAACACTTCTACCAAGATGGAAAATTTTCGATTAATAACCTTTTCTTCGCATTAAAGGGAGACGATGAAATAAAGGATTGAGGCAGCGTGAGATTCAATTTGTAACAATCTCCAGGAAACGTTTTCAAATGAAACATTTTGTGTTCAGCAGGAAGTTAAATTGTATTTCTTCCAAGAATCTCGTTGGTTGAGCTTGTTTGTATTGATAGAAATTAGCGTAAGCCCCTTTAATACTAAATAAATATGTACCTTGAATATTTTTATCAATCAATTTAGAAAATGTTTCCAATATAATAAATAATTTCGTATGTACTTATTTTGTACTTACTACAGATATTTTATATAATATAGGAGATATATGAAAATTCATGTGTATTATTTATATATTGTTATATCACATGTCTTATTTAGAAACTTAATGTTTACACTACAGAATCTACTATAGAATATTTGGCTATATAATTAATTATTTTTTTGTAAGGTACTATAGTGTCCTTAAAGGGACAGACCATCGAAAGCTTATTATAATGGTACCTACAATCCACTGAAAAGACAATATAGAGAATTTTGAAGCCGTACTTCGAGTGATTAGAAAAAGTGTGTTCGGACCAAATTCTCCCAATGAGTTATACATACATATATATCATCACGCCATATCCCTTGCAGGCAGAGAGAACAGAGTGCCAGAGAATTCTATCCTTGCATACTTCACTCGCTTCCTCAATATTCATAATTCTCTTCATACACGCTCGCCGGTTTCGCAGACTCTTGACTCCACCTTTCTTCAGTACTTGACCAATCTGGTCTAGGTAGGTTAGTTTCGGTCTCCCCGGTACCTACATCCTTCGATTCCATCGAGTTATTTATACAGAAGTTAAAGTATATGTATAAATATTTATTTAATTTAAATAAAGCTAAGTTTATTTATGTTTTTAAAATGTTAAATTGTATAGAAGCTACGTTATATTGAATACATTTTGTACAGTTTTGTGCCATTATGGCCAAAAAGGGGGTTATAGGTAACACAATTGAATTTTGTTATCTTTAGTAGTATATAGTAAAAAGCTTAATGCTCGTGGCCAAGCTTTCTAAGCGTGCCCAAGCTTGACGAATTTTTTTAACTTGTCACCAAACTAATTCTGCTTACCATCATCATCCTCCTACTTCCCAATCCCAATTACTTGGGGTCGATACAATATGCATTCTTCTTTCATAGTACATATTGTAGAAGTTATTGGTTTATGATCGGCCGCCTGCCTGACATTATCCCTCCTTGGGAATGTAATTGTTGACCAAATGGCATCAGATGGAGTTAGCCCAGATCATTATAAGGTTCTTAGTCGTCTTTTACGACACCCACAAGCAGAGCAAGGGTTGGTAGTATTCAAAGCTACCACTGGACGACACGAAGGCACGGCAAGCTGTCCTTCAGGCTGACGCAGGTACTTACCGGACACGGGGTTTTCGGTAAGTACCTGCACTGAATTGGACGTGAAGAGGCCCCTGGATGCCATGAGTGTGGCACGCAAATCGATGACGCGCGTCACACCCTGGAGGTATGTCCCGCCTGGGGGCCTCAGCGCCACGACCTGTCGGCGGTCATTGGAGCGGACCTGTCGTTGTCAACCGTCATCAACAAGATGCTTGACAGCGACAAGCACTGGACGTCGATGGCCTCCTTTTGTGAGGAAGCCATCTCTGTAAAGGAGGCTGCGGAGCGGGAACGCGAAGCACTCGCGTCAGCGAACTCGCTCCGCCGGCGGCGACCAGGGAGAGGGAGGCGCCTCTACGCGCACCTCCTCCCACCGCCTTGACGGCTGACTGGTCGTGGCCAGATGGCCAAGCGTAGGGGTGTCGGGGATAGAATGTCATTAGACAATCTCCCCGGCATCCCGTAAAAGCGTGGAAGGGACCGCTGCTGATTTTAGTGGGTATTCCGGCCGCCAACATCTATGGCCGGCGAGTCCCCCCCCCCCCCATCTGTCACTGGCGGGGGATAGTGCGTAAAAGCATTTCCACAGCGTAAACAAAAGAAAAGTATTCGAAGCTGCTTATCCTGGACTGCAGCTACATTGTTGGCGGGCGATCCGCCCTGGTCACTTCAGGCTAGGGCTCAGGCGGAAGCCTACCAGCTCTGCGCTGCGGCGCGGGCAAATGGTGAACGCGTCACCATGAGGGGACTGAGCAGGGCGAAAGAAGCGGCTCGAAGGGCAGTAGTCCGGCGGTGGAGGGAGGAACTAGAGTCCCCCATAGCAGGACGGGGGACCGTTGAGGCGGTAGCGCCCCACCTTCACCGCTGGACGACACGAAGGCACGGCAACCTGCCCTTCAGGCTGACGCAGGTACTTACCGGACACGGAGTTTTCGGTAAGTACCTGCACCGATTTGGACGTGAAGAGGCCCCTGGATGCCATGAGTGTGGCGCGCAAATCGATGACGCGCGTCACACCCTGGAGGTATGTCCCGCCTGGGGACCTCAGCGCCACGACCTGTCGGCGGTCATAGGAGCGGACCTGTCGTTGTCAACCGTCATCAACAAGATGCTTGACAGCCACAGGCACTGGACGTCGATGGCCTCCTTTTGCGAGGAAGTCATCTCTGCAAAGGAGGCCGCGGAGCGGGAACGCGAAGCACTCGCGTCAGCGAACTCGCTCCGCCGGCGGCGACCAGGGAGAGGGAGGCGTCGCTACGCGCACGTCCTCCCATCGCCTTGACGGCTGACTGGTCGTGGCCAGATGGCCAAGCGTAGGGGTGTCGGGGATAGAATGTCATTAGACGATCTCCCCGGCATCCCGTAAAAGCGCGGAAGGGACCGCTGCTGGTTTTAGTGGGTATTCCGGCCGCCAACATCTATGGCCGGCGAGTCCCACACACCCCCCCCATCTGTCACTGGCGGGGCATAGTGCGTAAAAGCATTTCCACAGCGTAAACAAAAAAAAAAAGTATTCGAAGCTGCTACCACACAGCTTATTAATTCTGCTTACCATAGAATTTAAATCCAAACGAACATGGTCGCGGCTCAAATACCAGTGAATCGTTGATCAACAAGACAGTTGATGAATATTTTACAAATATTTTTTTTTTCTGATTAGGATCCGCATCTATTTGATTTTTAATTTCCCCACGTATCGAAGACTTTATAACATTCATGGTCATAGGAGGACAGTTGATGTAAACTGTAAACACGTATGAATAATAATATTTTAATGAAAAGCTGTTATTATTATTATTTAAATATAAATATTATTAATATCACAGTTATGACCGACATGACCGACCGCATTCGTAACGACGACGTAAGAGAGCGAGTAGGTATGAAAGAGAGTATTTGTGTAAAGATGCGAAAGGGCATGCTCCGATGGTTCGGACATGTGGAAATAATGCCGAACGAACGTCTGGTTAAGAAGATATACAATGCGAAAGTGGAAGGATGTAGGTACCGAGGGAGACCGAGACTAACCTACCTAGACCAGATCGGTCATGTACTGAAGGAAGGTGGAGTCAAGAGTCTCTGAAACCGGCGAGCGTGTATGAAGAGAATTATGAATGTTGAAGAAAAGAGTGAAGTATGCAGAGATAGAGTTCTCTGGCACTCTATTCTCTCTGCCTACCCTGCAAGGGATATGGCGTGATAATATGTATGTATGTATTATTAATATCTCAGCTCTTTCTTTTTGTTTTTATTGTTTATATATAGTGGTAAACGAGCAATCAGCACACCTGATGGTAAGCGTTACTGCTGCCCATGGATCTTTACAATACCAAAGGTATAGCTAGACCGCTACCTATCAATACAAACCCCAAACCCACCCAATTCGGCTTCCGGCTCTCTCGCTCACCGAATGAAGCGCAATAGTACATTGTCATTACTCAGGTGTCGATCTTCTGCGAGAGGGTGATACCACCCCGGATGGAACGGTCCATAGCTGTAGACAGAAAACTTTCAACAGCGTGGTCCTATCACTAAGCCATTTATGCCAATGTAGGGATCGAGTTCTTCCATAATAGGTAATTGACCTACTATACCACGCTAATCAGACGTTTAAGTATATGGTTTTATTTCGAGTTTTCCTTCTCTTGCATAGGGTGTTATATGTAAGTATATTATATACCGTAGTCGTCTTTTATGACACCATGAGCAAAATATATTAGTTATGCATTCTTACGCCGCCATCATAGGAGAAAAGAAAACTAATTCCACTTTACTTTTCTTTTAACTAGCTTTTATCATCATCATTTTGCTTTTATCTCAATCATTTAGGGTTGACGCAATATTGGGCCACCGAAGTTAAAATCGAGTACCGGTGGTCCGCTCGCACGGCGAAGAGAGAAGGTTTTACGGTGGGTCTATGGGGTCACACGCCGCCTTTCCGTCACCCCGGACCGATTCAGCGGGGCGAGACGCACCCATAGCACACCAATAAAAAAAAAAAAAAAAAAAAAAAAAAAAAAAGGGTTGACGCAATACGTATCTAATGACCTCTCTTCCACCGGCCGCTTGCCTGACATCAACTTTGGGAATATTATTGTTATCATCTCATCATCTCAGCCCATATATTTGCCACTCCATAGTGGAAGGTTAATTGACCTACTATACCACGCTGGTCAGACGTGTTGGTATAGGATTTTGTTTCGAGTTTTCTTTCTCTCGCATAGATGTTATATGCGTTTTATATCCCTTAGTAGTCTCGTACGATCACCCATGGATAAGATAGGGGGTGGTAAATTGTATTCTTACTCCGTCACCACACGGAATATTATTGTTAACCAGACGGCATTTCATGGTGTTAACCCACATCTATGTTAAGCTCCTAGTCGTATTCTAGAACACCCACGAGTAATGAAAAGGTTGGTAGTATTCATAGCGGCTACCACAGGAATAAGCTACCCTTATTAGAAAAAAATATACAAAACAAAGCCAACATACCTACATCCTGGAGCCGTGAAATATGATAAAATATTTAAATATAATAAGACAAAATCTCGAAGTATTGCTTGTTTGATTAAAATGCGAACACATTTGCCATTCAAATCGGTCTTTTTACTGATCATAAAGTATTCAAATGTTCAAGTTAATATTTCCGACACGTCGACGAGTGCCGCCGTAGCTTTTATATTTTTTTGTTCTTACAACGTCCCACCAGGCGCATGATTTATTTTCCCGTTCGCTTCAATTTCTACTACACAAGTGACATAAAATAAATGCACGTTTAATTGTGGATATAAGCATATGATTTCATAAAAAAAATGTAGATAATAGAAGTGAAATTTACGCATTGGTTGGTATAAATTCAAGTTTTTGAAACATTTTGTACCGACAAAGCGAACTAAATTGATAATAATACAGAAACAAGTTACTGTACGAATAAAATTTGGAATATTTTTACATTAATTTTTCGCCGCGTAAATGAGCGTATGATACGAATTACACATTTTTTTTTTTTTTTTGCGGTGGTCTATGGAGTTGGTCACGCCTCGCCACATCGGTCCGGGGCGACGGAAAACTCCATAGACTCACCCTGCAAAGCGCCTCATTTCTCTGTGCGAGTGGGCCATCGGTACCCGATCTTTGACTTCGGTGGCCCGCCTGATGATTTAACCTCGCGGGTTCCTCTCGAGTCCGATGCCCCGACGGCGATCACGCGGTGGCCTCACTTCGGGTGACCGTACTAGTCCCCGGTCCGATCATCCGACTCCAAAACAGACCTGTGGATCACTATAGTAATGAAGCTAAAATTTTACTTTTAATCGACCCTATGTGTACTACAAAAGTTATTCGAGGTCAACGGTCAAAATTTGAGATTTTTTAGATATTTGTCGAAAACAGTAAGTTATAAAAAAAACATTAAGCCAAAGTTATAGATCTTAAAATTCTCTATAAAAATGGTCCTTCTAATTTTTTCGTAAGAGTTACCATTCCTGAGATATGCGATTCTAAGATTCATATTATACATATGCACTTATAAGCTACATGTGTATCTTTTATATATATTATACTGTTCTAAAATATTTATTCAAAAGATAGTCAGTCCCTAACTGAATCCCCTCTACCCACGTGGCCTTGAAAAACATCTGGTTATTCTATTGTCCATAGGTTTCGTTCATATACCTCTTTCTTTTAGTGCTGAAGGTTCAGTTCAAGTGATGTAAGGATTACAATTTTCCAATTGCAATTTCTATATATTGGATATTTTCTTCATACCATATGATTTACTATTGGACTTTTTTGTAATTGACTACGACAGCTACAACATTGGCAAATAAATTTGAGTAAAAAAGTACGTTTGAATAACATATTGTATTCTTACGTCACATCAAATAAAATTAAATGCAATATTTGATTGTTACGAGTTTATTACAAATTGTCAGATCTTGAATAATTTTAACTATTTTATATCCAATATTTTAAAAATGTTAAAAAAAGCAACACACTGAAGATAAAAATGCTGTAAATATTTGTGATCTTATTTTGTAGTAAAGTTAAGCTCTTAGGCAGATCAGCTCATCTTGATCTATCAGATGTATACAGCCAAATAAATAATACGTATCGCCATGTTTGACGTGGCTTCATCTGAATACACATACATACACTAGTAAATGTGGCGGTTAGAATTATATACCCCATTGCGATGTCTATACCTCCGCATATCATGCAATAATTTTAATTTATTAACTCAATCATCATTCTCCTGCTCTTATCCTAATTTCTTGGGGTCGATACCTCCTGTACTCTTATTTCATAGTACATTTCACACATAGTTTCAAAGTTATTGACAATAGTTTTATGACCGGCCGCCTGCCAGACGTCAACCCTTCTTGGGAATGTAATTGTTGACCAAACGGCATCAGATGGAGTTGGCCCAGTTCGTTATGAGACTCTTAGTCGTCTTTTATGACATCCGCGAGTAAAGTAAGGGTTGGTAGTATTCGTAGCCGCTACTACACAGAAAATTTATTAACTCAATATGGCACTTAAACAGTCAAATGTCAGTAAATTCACTCACAAAAAATGTTAATAAAATATCTTTAAACGTTTAAAAGCAGTACTTGATCATTAATATTCATTGAACACAATATATGTTTAAGATATCTCTTAGTATGAAATTAGCAAAGTCTCCTAGCAATAATTAACGTTGCTTACTTGAGGAAACTGCGTTTGACTAGATCAAATTAAACTAAGTTATAGGGAACGTATTAACATGTACATATTATGTATCTGGTTTACCTTTGACAAGTATTAAAACTACTCTGTAACTACGGAATATAATGTTAATTTGCCTAAGATACTTGAAGACACTTTAAAATGGGATATTTAGTTTCTTTAATAATTTTTAATGAATTTATTACCTATCAAATCTGCTCAAAGTCCCTCAGAGTGCTGTGGAGAGGGATATGCTCGGTATTTCTCTATGTGATAAAATCCGGCATACGGAAATCTGTAGATGAACGTGTGTAACCGACATAGCCCGAAGAATTAGCACGTTGAAGTGGCAATGGGCAGGCCACATCGCTCGACGAACCGACAACCGTTGGGGAAGAAAGGTTCTCGAGTGGCGACTACGAATCGGACGACGCAGCGTAGGACGACCCCCCACTCGGTGGACTGATGACCTCATCAAGGTCGCAGCAAACCGTTGGATGTAGGGGCACAGGACCGTTGCAGATGGCATTCGTGGAGAGGCTTATGTCCAACAGTGGACGTTTACGGGCTGATGGATGGATGGATTATCTATCAGATGAATATTTTCCGTGTGTTGACGGAGTAAGAATATAATTCACTACCCCATATCTTACCCGTGGGTGATCGTACGAGACGACTAAGGGATATACAACATCCATGCAAGACAAGGAAAACTCGAAAAAAAATCCTATACCAACATGTCTGACCAGCGTGGTATAGTGTGTCAATTTCCCTTCCATTGTGGAGAAGGTTGAAGCCCAGCGGTGGGACATATATGGGCTGTGATGATGAATATTATATGAATGTAAAATAAAGTCATATCTGTATTTTTGCTCACGTTATTAAGAATACAATGCTCATCATAACTATCGTTACTTTACCGTGGATATAATAAGAATTTATTAGAGTATGTAATATTTTTTGCTATGTGTGTTGTCTACACACTCGTTAGCGAGGGATAGTGGCTTAGAATTTTCATATCCTTGCTCAACAGTAGAATGTATATGGAACGAAAGGAATACATAACTATTATTTTCTCCAGAAGGATTATGATATGATATAATTATATTAAATTTAAAAATAATAAGTATACAAAGTGCCCTGCAGTGACTAAGAATATTGTGTTCTCATTATGCCTATATTGAATGTCTTGTAAGAAACAAATGAGTCCCGTCAATAAACAATATTATGATAAAAGAAGGGAAAACTTAAAGAGTATTTATGTCAACGTAATCAGCCAGTGTGGTAAGTCAGGTATTTTCTACCCATTACAAAGGCTGTTATTTTCTAAAATATATACTAAATTTATTAAGTATATAGGTAACCTTTCCGTATGGTGTCGGAGTAAGAATTCAGTTCACCATCCCCTATCTTACCTATGGGTATCGTAAAAGATGATTAAGAGAAGATATAATATGCATATATGATCTGTGCAAGAGAAGAAAAACACGAAATAAAACTCTATACCAACAAGTCTGACCAGCTCGGTATCGTAGGTCAATTTCCCTCCCATTATGGAGGAAGCCTGAGCTCAATAGTGGAACATATGTGCGCTAAGATGTTGATATAGGTTACCTAAAGAATTGAAGAAGAAACCTTTTAATTAATACCCGTATTTAGCTATAAGCTATACGTTTTAAATAATCGTTTGAAATAGAAATATAAGCATACATCATATTTGCTATTCAAATAATAAATGTTAAAGGTACAAATTATATTAGAACTGTTTTTGATAATATTAATCTATTTGAATTTAAAGGTCACAGTTTAACTATTAACTTTGGTTAGCCCATTAATACCAATCCTATTATACAAATACCAAACCCTTAGATTTCTTTCTCATCTATTAAGTCAGTATTTTTGCAACGCTATCTGCTTACCCATCATATCCACATTACATCGAATTGGATCTAATTTCGGGTAACTCTTTGTATAATTTTTAGATTCATTTTTTGACAAGCTAAATTTTGGTTTGTTATTTAAATTTATAAAACCTTTTTATTACATGAACACATGTATGTTTTAAACTTTATATATTCATATGTAACATAATAAAATATATTCAACTACGATAGCAAAATAAGAGATTTCTAGTACATGTAAGTAAGCTTAACAAAGTGTATGATGATAATTTTTGATATTTACCCGAGTTTCACATATCTATATATATAAAAGAAAGTTGTGTTAGTTATAAGTGTTGTACACTTATAAATCGAAAACGGCTATAACAATTTTATGATTTTTATGTTTTGAGTTTGTCTTCGTCGGGAATAGGATATTAAAATATGATTTTAATCAACAAAAAAAAAAAAAAAAAATAATAAAAAATATCAGTCAAAACATTAGTTTAAACGTTAATTTATTCGCGATATAACAAAACGCAACTGACAGCTCATGTAATCTATATCTATATATATAAAAGTAACAGTCCTCTTATAGGCAAGTAAAAAAATAAGAAATGCTATGTTCAACCCGGCTATTAAATGCAGTGATTTTTGGCATTATCACTTCTTTTGGCCTTTAACCAATAATGAAAATTGATAAGCCTGTAGATGGTCCTAAAATATTTATAAATCTTAACGGCTTAGATATATGAAATACTAGCTTCTGCCCGTGCCTTCGCCCGCCTAAAAGGTTACTTTCCTAAAGTTTTTCATCCCCTATTTTTATTTTACGCCTTAAGGGTGTAGGTACACTTAAAATGTATTTTTACAATATGTTAATATCATATTTATTTATATCTAATCAATAGCCTAAAAATAAGTTTCAAGCTTCTGGCTTTAAAGATGACGACACTTCCTTACAACTTTTCATCTCTTACAACCCTTTTATTGCAATAAAAAGAAGCCTGGTCCTTTATCAGGCTTTAGACTACCTGTGTACCAAATTTCATTTAGATCGGTTCAATAGTTTTGGCGTGAAAGAGCGACAGACAGACAGACAGAGTAACATTCGCATTTATAATATTAATAAGGATTAATAATAATTTAATTTATTACAAGACTTTACTAACCACCATATATTCAACCGTGTTTAGTTACTCACTATAATACTGCTGAAAATTACTAAGCAAAAACGAAAGCCCTTATAATTTAATTCGTTAAGTTTCAGTACTTCTATCAGATAACATCTTTATGATAAATTACTAATTATACTCGATACAATGTCGAATCTAAATTTAAAAAACATATACATTCAATTGTATTGGCATAGTTAAAATTATATATATCATCATTCTCCTACTCTTATTCCAATCACTTCGGTCGATACAATATGTACTCTTCTTTTATAGTACATATTGTAAAAGTTAACAATAACAATATATATATAACAATAACTTTGGCAATAGTTTTATGATCGGATGCCTGCCAGACGTCAACCCTCCATTGGAACGCCTCCCAGGTCGTTATAGGCTCTTAGTCGTCTTTTACAACATCCACGAGCAAATTAAGGGCTGGTAGTATGCGTAACCGCTACCATACAGCCAAGTTAGAATGTGTGTGTGTGTGTGTGTGTGTGTGTGTGTGTGTGTGTGTGTGTGTGTGTGTGTGTGTGTGTGTGTGTGTGTGTGTGTGTGTGTGTGTGTGTGTGTGTGAGTGTGTGTGTGTAAATATATTAGGTGTTAAAATATGAAATTTCCGTTTCGTACTGATAAATTAAAACCATTCTTTTTTGTTTTTTTAATCAAAGTATTTACCCTCGTTATCTATAAATTTATACATACTAATTGGAAGATCATATAAACCTTTGCCATAGAACTCTAAGGTCCTGGACTCCATAAACTGTGTAAAGGTATTTTGTACTGTTTCCTCGGCAGAAAATTTTTTTCTGTGCAAAAATTGTCCAAATCGCGGAAAAATTGGTAGTCGGTTGAGGCGAGGTTTGGCGAATTCGGAGGATGCCGTATAGTTTTTAACTGCAGGTCTTGTAGTATTCAAACCATTTCTCGAGCAGTATAAGCAGCAGAGCAATTAAAAAATATGTTTTATTAACATATTATTTATTATATACTAATTTAATCTTAATAGACGTTATGTTATAATTGTACATTGCCGAGATTACTTGATAATACGTATATTTTACTCTTTTATATGTTAACGGTATATTACATGTTTTATTGTAATACTATTTTATGTTATTCGTATTTGTTCTGCTCATGATTAATACAACCAGAAATAAATAAAATTATAATTAATATTGAAATAAATTATTATTTTTGTATTAAAATATTATTATTTATTAATTGTCTTAATATTAATAATTTAGATTTATGTTATCTTAATGATATCATTTATATTAATTTTAATTGATTAATCTGTTGTCACTTTTGTAACATGCTTCAGTTATCGTCGACTAATTGTCACAGTAATACCGTCAGAGGCAACATTGAATACTACCGAAATCATTCAGAACCAACTATTACCGAAGTCACTAATGAAAATAATTGAGCTGTAGCGATTTTAAAGAAATTATTATTTTTTTTTGTATATAAAGAGAATAAATATTTATCAAATAAACTGTCATCATTTTCTGGAGAAAATTCGTAATATTATATATTTTCGTCATGCCATATTTAGTTCCTGTCATAGTCTGTATTGTATACATATTACTTGTACAAAATAATTTCGATGTTTCACATCTGCCAGCAGTCACGTGACGGCTAAAATTTTTTTTAAATTACTTTTATAATAATTTGTCTCTTTTCTTTCTTTCATTTCTCATATGTACGACTTTTAGTCGAGTGTTCTTTATTATTACAGGAAGACTAATCTACATAGGTATGACGACACAGATACTAAAAAAGTTGCAATTCAATATTTCCTCTTTTCCACGGATATTATTTACTTATATTACTTTGAAATTTTGTCAATTAGATTATAATTTGCAAGATTATTTATCTTTTACAAAAAGAATAAATGATAAAATCTTGCGTGATACTAAACCTTAAGCGCCAAGTGTTGTGATTAAAGAAAGAATATGTTATTGTAAATATGAATTTATTTAGTAATGTACCTATAGTAGGGGTAATGATCAGAGAGTATATATCGTACAAATTACAAGGTCAGTGTAAAAGTCAACGGAGTGGAACAGTTTAGGAAGTCCTCATCAAATCTCGGGTAGAGCCAGGCGGTTGACCTAGTCAAAGAGGAGCTTTGATAACATTTGCTGCCAACAAACCGTGAGTTTAATTTAAATAAATCAAATTTGATGTAATATAAACTTTCAAGATATATTTATCTATAAAATGTGATATTATTAATGTATTATCAAATTTATACTTAGGGAACTGATAAAAATATAACATAACTTTGTTAATACGTTAGATATATTGATGACTAGCGACCCGCCCTCGCTTCGCTTCGGTTACGTAGGTTAAGTTGTCTAGTATACTTTTGCCATATAAAATTCCTTTCGGAGAAGGAATTTCTTAAAATCTTGCTTCATCTGCCCTTTACAGAGCAGAAAGAAAGTCTTTGAAAATTTGAAAATGTGTTTTTCCAATCCCCTTTAGAGGTGGAGATTTTTTAAAAAGTTGGTCTTAGTTTACCTCCGAATCGTAACACAAATATGCCTACCGAAATTGAAGTCTCTATATTTGAAAAATGTGATTATTATAACCCCAGCAACTCCTCTTGCGGGTGGAATTTTGTAAAATTCTTTCCTAGCTGACCTTCACTCGGCGAAAGGAGTATTCCTACCATATTTTAAATCTGTAGGCCTTATGGTTCCAGAGATATCGTGATAAGTCAATACATAGGTGGAAATCTCTTATATATATATATATATATATATATATATATATATATATATATATATATATATATATATATATATATATAGAATATAGATAAAACGGGTGAAAATGGGCGGACTTTATCAGAACAACCAACGCCAAAATAAAAGTGTTAGATTTTTTCTATCTACAAGAGAGATCTGGCATAGAATTGAATGCAGTTTTCAACCAATGTATTACTACAAGTTAGACATAAATAACTGGTGTGATCTAGGGTAAAACAAACAAAATATCTCAGAATAATAAATATTGAAAATAAATATTCATCATTCTCCTACTCTTATTCCAATTAAATTACTTGGGGTCGATACAATATGTACTCTTCTTTCATAATACATATTGTAAAAGTTATTGGCAATAATTTTATGACCGGACGCCTGCCAGACGTCAACACTCCTTGGGAATGTAATTGTTGACCAAACGGCATCAGATGGAGCTAGCTCATGTCGTTTCTAAGGCTCTTAGTCAGCTTTTACAATATCCACGAGCAAATTAAGGGTTGGTATTTGTAGCCGCTACCACACAGCTACTAAAAGGAAATCGTAATAAATACGTAGGTTTTACGTAAATTTATTTAGAATAATATTTATAGTCCATAAAATATAGCTTGATCTCTGTGACAGTTATCACTAGTGCCACACGCTTACGATGTAGTCCATATTTTTGTCAATATAATTCCTTAATTTTTGAAGTTATTTGCTACTGCAATTGAAAAACCATCTATGAAAATCTTATTTATACTTAATCAAATGGATGGATGAATCGATTATAAATGTAAAACAATCTATGAAAATATAATTGAAATTATATTAATGGATTTTATTTAATTTAAAATAAAGCTGTTAATTAATTCTTTTTATTATTCGAAAGGAATATATCCAAGTTCATCGTCACTATTATCATTATCGCTGGAGCATTCTTGTAGGTTGATTATGAATAATCATATTTTATAAAAGAAATTAAATTATCATTGTATTATAATATAAAATAACGACCGATATAAAAGAAAGACTATTTGGTCTTGTTAATATTATAAGTGATGTCTGAATATTAAATTAACACAATTTAGTAATTTTATAAAGTAACCATGTGGTTTATATAGGTAATATATTGGTTATACTTGTTTTATAAATAATTAATTAAAATGTTATCGATTTACGTTTATCGATTGTCCCATCTCTATCTTTTTCTTTTTAAGGTCCAGTACTTGCGTAAGCATCATATTTCTATGAAATGGTTACTAAGTATTTTAAAACTAATGAGGTACAGTTTTGGTGTAAATATACATATTTTTTATTCATAATCCATTTGAGATATAACTGGCATGTAAAGAATGAAAATATAGGCGATACAAAATGAAATTGTAAACATGACGCGTATTCAAAATACTTACTTCACTTCATCGGTTTTGCAGCAATCTGTCACAGAGATCAAGCTATATTTTAAGGACTATAGTTAATACTTACTAAAAAAGCAAGCGTAATATATAAGTGTTACGTAAATTTATTTCGAATGATATTTGGTTAATACTCACTAAAAGGCAAGCGTACATACATACATACCATCACGCCATGTCCCTTGCAGGGTAGGCAGAGAGAACAGAGTGCCAGAGAATAGAGTTCTCTCTCTCTCTCTCCTTGCATACTTCACTCGCTTACTCAACATTCATAATTCTCTTCATACACGCTCGGCGGTTTCGGAGACTCTTGACTCCACCTTCCTTCAGTACATGACCGATCTGGTCTAGGTAGGTTAGTCTCGGTCTCCCCCGGTACCTACATCCATTCACTTTCGCATTGTATATCTTCTTAACTAGACGTTCGTTCGGCATTCTTTCCACATGTCCGAAACATCAGAGCATTCCATTTCGCATCTTTACACCAATACTCTCTTTCATACCTACTCGCTTTCTTACGTCGTCGTTACGAATGCGATCGATCAGCCTAACTCTACAGATTTTCCGTAGAGATCGCATTTCGCCCGCGTTAATTTTACATTCATACTCTTTTCTGCATACCCAACTCTCGCTTCCATACAGTAATGTTGGGATAAACACTGCATTATGTATTGCTACACGTGCCTTCTGGCTGAGGTGGTGGCTACCGAGAAGTTGCCCTAACGCTCCGTTCACTCTATTTCCCGCATTCACTCTTCACTCTATATCAGTGGTGTACCTTCCATCTCGGCTAAATGCATATCCAAGATATACAAATTCATCCACTTGGTCCAGTACATCGTTACCTATTGTTACTCTTACATCTGTTCTGGCTTCATCTCTTTCAAAGACCATTATTTTGGTTTTGCTCACATTCACGCGTAGACCCCTTTTCTTACAATCTTCTGTCATTGTGAAGACTAGGGTCTGCAGGTCAGTCGCTGACTGTGCCAGCAGGACTGCATCATCTGCATATAGCAGAGCAGTGAGCACTGAGTCACCCATCTGGACTCCCACATTCATATCGTTCAACCTTTGGAGACATTTATCCAGATATATGATAAACAGCCTGGCTGACAGAACGCACCCCTGCTTAACGCTGATATTGACGTCAAACCAAGGCGACATTCCATCATCCAGCCGCAAATAGGATCTACAGCCCATGTAACTGGACTGCACAGCCCTTAGCAGTTTACCGTTAATACCATACTCCGGTAAAATGTCCCAAAGTTCCTTTTGTATAGCCGTGTCAAATGCTCTCTCCAGATCCACAAAACTACAGAAAACCTTCTAACCTAGAGCCAGGTGCTTTTGCACAATGTTGGGCAGAGAGAACACTTGATCCATGCATCCCCTTTCACTCCTGAAACCTCCTTGTGTCTCACACAGAAACCATCGGACACCATCCTCATTCTCCTTTCAATAATTTTACCATACACTTTTGCTGCCAAACTGGTCAAGCTTATGGTTCTGTAATTTGCGCAGTCATAACATGAACCCTTGTTTTTAAACAAAGGCACGATGACCGCGCTATTTCAGTCCCTGGGAACCATTCCCGAGCTCCAACATAAACTGAGGAGCAACAGGAACACCTCCCAGACACAGGAGCCACCAAGCTTGATCATCTCGGCAGACACCATATCAATGCCCGCTGCCTTACCATTTTTCAAACTTCTTATCGCCCATTCAACTTCATCCATACTGTTGCCATCGGAAGACACCGGTGCTGAATGGTGATCTACTAAACCACACGCGACACCGGCGCCAAACGTAGTATCCGCATACATATCGCCAAAATATTCGCTCCATCGGCTTAACACGTCTTGTGTTTATGTAAGAATGTCTCCACCTTTAGACCTTATTTTATTTATTCTGAAGGCTGACCAACCACCCCGAGACTTCTTCACCTCCCTCCAAAAGAGTTTGGTGTTACCCTCGAAGTTTTTAGTCAGCCTATCTTCTGCACTCATATTTGCTGTATCACGTTTCTCTTTCACTAAGGCCTTGGTGTCATTCTTACATTGCCGATATATTTCTTTCTTCTGTTCAGTCATACTGTCATTTAGATTCAAAGAAGAGACATAGTCCAGCCACGCTTTCTTCTTTTGCTCTACGGAAGCTGCCACTTCAGTATCCCACCATGCATCACCATTCGTATTTCTATGCTTCTTTGAACTTCCACATACTTTTTTCGCTGTATCTACCATACTCTCTTTCAATATTCTCCAGCATTCTTTAATGTCCGATTGCGGCTGGCTTGCCATCGTCAGCCGTTCTCGGATACCCTCTGCATAGTTTTCTCTTATACACTCTTCTTGCAACCTTTCAACCTTCATTCTTTCAAGCCCTCCGAAGTGGACACGCACTCGCCAGTGCCTCCACTTTCTGAACAGACCACTAAATTTTGCGATAACGAGATAGTAATCCGTATCGACTGTGGGGCCCCTGTAGGCTCTTGCGTCCAATATTTTGCTTCGGAAGCGACTGTCTACCAAAATTAAATCTATTATACTTTTCTGTTCATTCCTTCTCCACGTATACATATGGATGTCCTTATGTTGGAAAAATGTCTTTGACACAATAAGGTTTCTCTCCATGCATACATCCGCTATGAGCCTACCTGCGTCGTTCACTCTCTTATCACCAAATTGACCAAGTACGTCCTCATAGTCCGGACGCTTGGTCCCCACCCATCCGTTCAAATCTCCGCATACAATCACGCGTTCACTGGTTTCTGCCATATCCAGAACTTCCCTTACATTATCCCAAAACTTCTCTAGGTCTAATGCCACCGAGGATCCTACGGGAGCATAAGTTATAACCATGAATACCTTGGTGACACCTAGTTTTATATGGACCCAAAGAAGTCTGGGATCATACATTCCGTAATCCTTCACACCTGAGGCTAAGCGAGAGGACAACAGCACTCCTACTCCCATGCTGGCTCGATCGCTCTGTGGTACACCAGACCACAGAACCATCCCGCCACCAGGAAGATCGCAGACGTCACTGCCCCTTCGCTTGGTCTCTGTTACACAGAGCACGTCTTGCTGTTTGTCCGCCATGACTGTTATCAGCTCGTGCAACTTACCTTCCACACATCCTCTTACATTCCACGTGCCCACCCGGCACTCTGCACTCCTCGACTCTCCTGACTTGGCAAGGCGTGATGGGTGGCGGCCTCCATCGCCGCATCTGCCGATTTTCGTACCGACGGGGCCAGGTCGGTACGCGTCGCCTCCGGGGGACGCCCTAACCCGCACTGCGGTACGCATATCGAGCCGGATTAGCAGTCTAACTAGATTGGCAGGTGACGTGACGAGCACGCTCCGGACTATGCCCCCCTAGGCAAGCGTAAATGAAGAGTAATTCAAGTTTAATATTGCTTTGCATCGTCTTCATGCCTGCTTATTAATAACGTCTCGCTAGTTTGATTCAAAATTGAAATTCGTAGTATATTAAAGTTGACTGCTTGTGCCTTTAAAGAATTTTCATTTGATGTTGGATGAAAACTTAAATTAATATAATGAATCTAGATAGAACTACAGGAACGCTCATAACATTTTGTATATTTGCATTGTTATTCACTTGCGCATATTTTATTACTATGTATATGCTGTGTGGTAGCGGCTACGAATACTACCAACCATTGCTTTGCTGGTGGATATCGTAAAAGACGACGAAGAGCCTTATAGCGACCTGGGCCAACTCCATCTTATGCCGTTTAGTCAACAATTACATTCTGAACGAGGGTTGACGTCTGGCAGGCGGCCGATCATAAAACTATTGCCAATAACTTTTACAATATTTAATATGAAAGAAGAGTACATATTGTATCGACCCCAAGTAATTGGGATAAGTTTAAGAAAATCATGAGTCGTCTTTTACGACATCTACAGGTAAGAAAGGGGGAATTTAAATATATACAGGGTGTAAGGGCACCGCTCCCGAAAACAAAGACAGGTAACCCTACTAGTTCTACTTGTAATAATAAGCTAGAAAAATATCGAATCGGATGAAAAAAAAAATGTTTTTCACTTCGCGAGGTCGTTGAACTCTTGAACATATGATCGTGAGTTTTGAATAGATTGCGTCTTTTCTCATTTGAGTATAGTTACGTATTTTTTATCCAGTTATCGTTACATGGCACTTTCCTAATACGATGGAATGTGAATAAAACTTAAAAATATTTGAGAAAAAAAAAAAAACATCCTGATCTATTTTTTTTCTAGCCTATCATTACAAGTAGGACTAGTAGGGTCACCTATCTTTGTTTTCGGGAGCGGTCCACTTCCAACCTGTATTTACACATGTATATAATGTCTTGAGATTTCACACTCAAGCGGTCAGTTCAATTATCGAACTAGTTCTCCGCTCGAGCAAGCAAGCAAACTAGGCTTATATTTTTTATTTTTTGTGTAGGCTATGGTCTGGGTATACCACACCCATTCCGTCCGGGGCGACAGAAAGCGGGGCAGGTGCATGGCCCCATGACCCACCGTATTCCCTCCTCATCACCATTGGGCCAGCCACTGGTACCGAATCCTTGAAATCCGTGGCCAACCAGGCAAGCAACCTAAGCTAGGGTAAAATCGGATGTACTCACGCTCGTTTCAGACAGTAAAATATTGAGCTTAATAAGCAAATAGAACAATTATGTAAAGATAAAAAAATATTGAAATCACTATGCAATTCTTCTTCGATAATCAATTGTAGCCCACACAGCAGTGCAAAAAAAAAGAGAAGAAGTTCTCAAAGAATTCACAATGCATCCTCCACTCCTTCCTCTTTGACTTTTAAGCCTAATTCTGATCAGCACCAAGACAATAGAATATCATCACTGCAACAAAAAATCACATATTTACAACAACAACTAGAAGATGCACACCGGGAAATTGATACACTTACAAAACAAATACAGTATTTAACACTATCAATTTACAATCCTAATATATATACAGAGCTGCCGACAACATTATCACCATCTACAGTGATAAACTCACAGAAACAAAGAACACTAGCAAAAAACCAATTATGCATTGTTAGTAGTAATAAGTACAATGATATCTTATCTATAGCTGAGAATACCTTTCCTGACTATGATTTATGTCATTATCTGTCAACAAATTGTGGTATAAAAAAGCTCATCAGTAATCTAGATGTAAAACTACAGAACTATACTTTGGATGATTATTGTGTTATTTTAATTGGTTATAACGATTTTAGAATGACACAAAACTATTCAGCACTAGTTTCTTCTTTACGGGAAACTTTGTTAAGCATCAATCACACAAATATAGTGATTTGTTTACCAACATACAAATGTACGGATTTCTCTTCACTGTTTAACTGGCGAGTTGAGATGTTCAACAATTTGCTTTATCATGACATACAAATATACAATTACGCGATGTTACTAGACTCTAACCTAAATTTAATAAATGATTATAGCATGTTCTCAAAACATAATGGCATACTTAACAATTATGGTATGACAATTATATTTGACAGCTTAAAATTGTATATTCCTAATGACAGTAATGACACTTCGTTATACGCAAACAATGAATTTACTAATTGTGACTCTAACCATAGAACACCTAATAAAAGGGATAGTGAATCATCACATAAAACTAAACTTTTTCGTCACTAATAAAAAGACATATACACTTTTACATCAAAATATAGCCGGGATTCTACGGAAAAAAGATATGTTTGAAGTCAGCTTAAATTTAATAGATTGTAATATTGACGTAATATGCCTAACGGAAACATTCATGAAAAGAGGTTCAGAATCTAATTTATTTTTTAAACAATATAAGTTGGCTGCTTTCTACTCGAGAGTAAACCAACGTAGAGGGGGTTCGTGTATTTTGGTCAAGAAACATTTTGAATGTAAAAGCCCTATATATAGTATAAAACCCATACCACTTCAATTTGAATATTGCGCCACTGAAATACTGTCACTCAATCTAATTGTACTTTGTATATATAGGATACCAAATTATAATGCAACGTTGTTTCTCGAAACTTTAACTAATCTGTTGAATATAGTATGCAAACGAACAACAAAAAATATTATAGTATGTGGTGACTGGAATATTGACCTAGTTAAAAATAACGAATATGCAAAAAAATTACAATCTATTCTTTCTAATTATAACCTTAAAAATCATATAATAGGCCCAACACGTCAAAAGTCTTGTATTGACCTTATAGCGAGCAATTTAAGAAACGTTAAGCCTAATTTATTTACGTTAGCATTATCTGACCACGAAACTGCACAAACTGTATCTTTCGAATTAAATGATAGCTCAAAAACACTAAGACCGTTCTGGTTTGAGAAAAAAAGAGACTACTCCAAACCTAATCTCGAAAAATTTGTCACTTGTCTATCGGCTCTCACATTTAATGATGTTTTGAATTCTAATGATACTGAAGAGGCTTTTACCATGTTTTATGATATTGTTACTTTATTTTACGATTTATGTTTTCCTACAATCACTGTAAAAGTTACAAAGAAACCAACAAAGAGTAGATGGATCTCAAAAGGCTTGATAAAATCATGTAAGCAAAAACGCTATCTTTACCTGCGGTACAAAGTCTCAAGAACAAAATTAAATAAGGAGACTTATGTAAATTATAACAAATATTTAAAAAAATGTATAACTCAAGCTCAGAAAATTGAGAGTATAAAATATATAAATAATTCAAAGAGTAAATGCAAAGCGGCTTGGAATATTATAAAAAATAACATATCAGATCAAGTGACTGTCAAATATATAGATGCTATCCTAGTAAATGATGTTGAATATAGAAATCCTGAGTTAATGGCCCAGCATTTTAATAATTTTTTTATAAACTTGACATCCAAAAATAATTATATTGGACATAATTTTGACTTTATAAATATGACCACTTATCCAAATGTAATTTCGAATAACATTAACACCATATTTCTGACTCCTGTAAATCATTTTGACATTTTTAGAACTATTAATTCTTTAAATAATACTAATTCTACTGGCTATGATTATATTAGAACTGACATTTTAAAATTGTGTGCTGAAATATTATCTAAACCCCTATGTCATATTATTAACTTATCTTTTCTGCATGGCTGCTTTCCTGCTAGATTAAAATTTTCGGTTATCAAGCCTTTGTATAAGAAGGGTGATACTAATGACATGAACAATTATAGACCCATTACTTTAATACCTATCTTATCAAAGATCTTTGAAAAAATAATGCACGAGAAGATTTACAAATTTTTAGAAAAAAATAATATTCTAACACCTGACCAAAACGGTTTCAGAAAAAAATGCTCAACTACCTTGGCTGGTTTCACTCTGCCTAAAATTATTACTGAGAGTTGATGAGATTGATAACAAAAATAACATAGCGTCCATATTTTTGGATATGTCTAAGGCATTTGATTATGTAAATCATAAACTTTTATTCATTAAGCTTGAAAAATATGGCATTCGAGGTAAAGCACTCGATTGGTTCGGTAGTTACCTAAAAAATCGCTATCAATGTGTAGAGATTAATACTATGACTGGAAAATACAACTCATCTGTTCGTTCAAACTTTGAATTAATGAATAGCTCTGGAGTTCCACAGGGGAGTATTCTTGGCCCGTTATTATTTTTAATATATGTTAATGACTTGCCCAGTGCTACCGAGCATAACTGTGTACTGTATGCCGATGACACTACAATAATAATAAAGGATCGCAATAAAAATAATTTAGAACATAAGATAAACAAAGCATTAGAGAGGATCATTGAGTGGTTAGATCACAATTACTTACACATTAACATAGATAAAACAAAAATTATACATTTCCAGACTTACAATAGCAAATCAAATAGTTTAAACATAAAGTATAATGAGACAATAGTTGAAGAAGTAGATGCAACATCCTTTTTAGGCATTATAATGGATAAATATTGTAACTGGAAGCAACACATTGAACATCTCTGTTTAAGTCTGGACAGATTTGTTTACGCTCTATATCACTTAAGACGTATTTCAACCTTAGAGACTGCTTTAAATGCATATCATGGGTATGTGTCCTCAAAATTAAGATATGCTCTTATACTGTGGGGTAATTCAGTAGATGTCAATAGAGCATTTGTTTTACAAAAAAAATGTATACGAGCTATGTTTGGGTTACAGCAATCAGAGAGTTGTAAGGATCATTTTAGAAAATGGAATATTTTGCCTCTGCCGAGTATGTACATATATGAAATTTGTATTTTTGTAAGTAAACATCCGCACTTATTCTGCAAGCACAATGATGCTGTAACAAGACCAGGTAGACATACTCACAAACTATTAGTACCTAAACAAAAGCTAAATATATTTAGTAGGAATGTATACTGCATGGCAATACTTATCTACAATAAGTTACCAAATAGATTTAAGGAAATAAATAAATTAAGAGCTTATAAACTACAACTATTTAGATTTTTATTAGACAAATGTTATTATAATGTAAAGGATTTTTTAAATGATAAAGAGTTGTGACTAATGAGACATTTAATTTGGATTATATAATAATGATAGAATTGATTATTATTAATGTTAAAATGATTATAATGCTGTAAATAAATATTTTGTACACCAGTTATTGGTAGAATGTGGCATGTGCTTAAAAATTTAAGAACAAAGAACTTGTATACCCATATTCCTACAAATAAATGTTTATTATTATTATTGTATCTCCATTTATGCACGGGATCTTCCGTAGGGAAGATACCCGGTCCTTTGGTAGGCTTACATGGGGATATGGATCCAACACGCAGAGGCCTTTAGAGAAATTTAATCTAAATATTGGGATGGGACACCTACCGATGACATTCCACGTCTGCACATAACATACGTGGAATGCCAGCACTAAGTGTAAAACTATTGTGTGATGATGGTATCTAATATATGAATATGAGAGTGGGTGCTTAGTGGACTGGTTCATCTTATATCTATGAAATTATAAACTGTCGTCTGCCTTCAAACCCATGTTAAGAGATGAACAGTGGCAGACGGTGACTCGCCAACTCACTGAATGGGCCCCCTAAATAGTCGCCACAGACACACTAGTCATACGGGCAACAGAGGGCAACATTGGTGTGAGTGGCTAGGGGTGTCGAGCGGTGCGGCACCGGTTTCACCATTGAGTCTGCGATAAACAGACCCTTGGTTTCCCCGTAATTATGCCCTTGAAAATGACACTTCCACCCCCAAGCATATAGCTCTGGCGACCCCTCTCTGACCAGCTGTTTAAGGCAAGCCAGAGCTGAGAGTCCTTCGGGCACTCTTCGGTTTCCATTCTAGCCAGCCAATGAAGGCCAGCTGGAGACGAGTCCCTGGTCGACTCTCTGGAGTATTCAGGACCGCAGTGTCGCCACTCACATTCAGCTCGCCACAAGCTGCCCTGCGGTTTATTGGCTTTCCTGTAAATCTTGTGATACATTTTTTTTTATATCAAAAGAACTTAAGGAGCCATATAATGTTCCTCCTAATTTTGCGTTAGCCTCATGGTGAGGTAACGACTGGCCCGGAGGTTTTTATTATTATTATTATTATTATAAAAATAATGCAGCATATATTACAATGCAATAATAAAATGCTACAAAGTAATATCTTCCATAAAAACAGTTAGGAAGTTTCGTATTATTTTAAAATACGATCACGTAAAATATGATTTCGTCGAACGTGTCCCGGTGAAAAGCATATGCTGTATACCTGCAAGTAAAGTACACTAGTCACAAGCACGTATAATCCCCCACTCGTTTCAGAATAAGGGTACTTTTAAAACTTATATAAAGCACTAGCTTCTGCCTGCGCTTTCGCCCGCATAAAAGGTTACTTTCCTAAAATGTTTCATCCCCTATTTTTATTTTACCCCTTAAGGGTAAATTTTTATATATTAATGTCATATTTATTTATATCTAATCAATAACCTAAAAATAAGTTTCAAGATTCTGGCTTTAAAAATGACGATAATTCCTTACTATTTTTCATCTCCCTTTACAACCCTTTTTTGCATTAAAAAGTAGTCTATGTCCTTTATCAAGCTTTAGACTATCTGTGTACCAAATTTAATTTAGATTGGTTTAGTCGTTTTGGCGTGAAAGAGCGACAGACAGACAGACAGAGTTACTTTCGCATTTATAATATTAGTAAGGATTGTTACTATTGCAAACACATGCCATAACAAATCGTGCGGCATGTCACTATGAAAAAATAACAATCTTCGTTGATGCTATATTTAATATATAAATATCCAATATTATAAATATCTAATACTTATCCGTATGGTGAAGCAGTAAGAATACAATTCACCACCCCCTATCTTACCCGTGGGTGATCGTAAGAGACGACTAAGGGATATAACATTTATGCAAGAGAAGGAAAGCACGAAACAAAACCCTATACCATTGTGGGTGACCGGACCGGGGATTAGTCTGGTCACCCTTGGAGAGAGGCCACCGCGTGAAGACGACGTGTGTCTGACCAGCATGGTATAGTAGATTAATTTCCCTACCATTACGGAGGAGGCCCGAGCCCAACAGTGGGACATCTATGGGCTGGGATGATGATGTTGATGATCCAATATGTATATATGTATTTTATATTATATGTATAAGTAATGTATTTGCCGTACTTCTGCGCTTATCGTAGCTGTACAACTCTTTACTTATTGGCTGACTAGTCAATATTAGTTTCTGTCTCCTGCTTTGCCTAGGAGGGAAGTGGAATCACTCGTTTCCAACTCCTCCTCTTTAACTTTTCTAATTAAATTTATTGCGGGTTCCAAGACAATTAAAATAATTTCAAACCTCGGTGTCATTTATGATGACCATTGTGGATCCTGGCTTACAGGAATTACAATGGTGGGAACGTGTAGTGGGATTAGTGCCATAAATAAAAAGTAATGTATCTGTAATTTTTATTACAATTTTTTTTTTAAATTAACATTCCTTATGAAAAAAAGCGATTATTTACATTATTAATTAATACGATATGTAATTATCGTATACAGCATATTGAACCACACAATAAGCAGATTGTTGTACGTTAACATCAAATTATGATTTGATCATAAATTTAACAATAATTAGATCACTTAACGACTTCAAAATACATAAATTATCGTGCAGGTTTTAATATTAGTAATTGTTTTTAAACGTGACCTTATGTCCAATGTTTTAATCAACGAATGTGCGTAAATAGAAATTACACAATATACCTATTATATAAGAAATAAGTAGTAAAGAAAAGATTTATTACCTTATTATTCTTTGAGATTAAATACATTATCTATAAAAAAAAAAAAAGTAATTGGTGTAAAAGTAGATAGCGCTTATTTATGAAACTAATTTACCACGAATTATTAAGCACTGCTATAAATAATATAAAATTTAGTTCTAAGCTATCATTTACTTGCCTGCCGCCAATGTCAAGTAAATACATATCTAATTCTATCTATTTAGTACTTAATCGCTACTTGATCACGTTGAATACTAATTCCATGCCTCAAAAAGGTGAATGTTGGTTATACATTTGTGACTATGCAAACACTTGTACTTTCATCGTAGTCAATTTGCTGATGTCTTTTGACTGACTGATCTATCGAAAGTGATAGTGAACAGAAAAATAAATTGCGTATTTTTTCATTCAATTAAATACGTAGTTTTAAAATAAGTTGCATAGCAAGTGTCATAGCTATTAACAACATTAACTTACTTGATGGACTCAAAAAGAAAAATACTTGAAAGATAAAAAAAAAACAGAGGACTCCACACTGATTGAATTGTACATCTGTTGGAAGTCCTTGACGAAATTATTTCTATTGGAACATTTTATTCGGCGACAAAGTTAAATTGGATTTCTTATGGTGGAAGTGTCTCGTGAAAGTGCCAACCGAGCGGTTGGTTTTATTCTGCTCAAGCTGTTTTAGGTGTATTATGACAATAGGTTCTTTTTACCGTCCCCCGACATCCAAACTTTGAGTTATTTTATTTCACAAAACTTTTCTTTGGCCATTTTTTATAAGATTTTTAAATTTTCTCATAAAAAAAAATTGATTTATTAATAAAACTTGGAAAAATTGTTCAATGTTTCTGTTTAATTTATAATTTGCAATTATTTGGATGTTTAAGGAATATACTGGACACTAGTGTATTTTTTTTTAAATTAACCGTCTAAGCAACTGCTTATAACGCACTAATAAAAATTCCATTTAAGCCTGTGCTACGCGAATCCAACGTTTATTTATGATTTTTACTGTGTCACCATTCCATCTAATTTGGGACATCCTACAATAGGTCACCCTATTTATTATTGACTTTCAATGATGAGCGATATATCTGACTGATCCTATATACTAATTCTTTGGCATATGATGGCTGTAGTTTCTTTTTTAAGGATTTTCATATTTTATCCTATATCGTGCAAACAAATTTCACAAGCCTCTCAGGTCTCTAGGCACGGTGAGCGACTTTGAACCTAGTTATAAATAAATAAAATAAAATAAAAAATAAAAAAGCCTTTTATTTCTTGCAAGCAAGTTACAGTTAAGTAAGTAAAGGTAAGTAAGTTTAGTTATAAATGATGACACATATTTAGTGAGCTTGTGATAATGCTATAAATGATAGTAATAAATACTATGAATTAATTATGCGGTTTAAAATCATTTTTATACAAAAATTTCATAGAATATATCTAAATGTAGCAATTAAATTCCTTTCTTTTCTCAACTTACTATCATTTAGTTCAAGAGCTTGGCTACTCTTACATAATTTGAAACACTTTAAATAAAAATGACCGCAATAAAACCTTAACGATGTTTTCAAAACTTCATAAAACAATATTACAGTGGCGCTATTGTTTAGATCTAATAAGGACGAGAACTAAACATAATACCGAAGTCTCTCTTTTCATTTAATAGACGAGTAGTTAGTTTTAATAACATAATACCATGATTGTGAGCTCTCGTCTACATAATATACCAACTCTATAAATTATTTTATAACAACAAAATCATTACAACCTTAATGATTTGTGATTATAATCATAAAAATATAGCAAAACTATAAAGGCAAATTAATATAAACTGAGAGAGTAAATATAAACTGAAGAGAATTATGAATGTTGAAGAAGCGAGTGAAGTATGCAAGGATAGAGTTCTCTGGCATTCTGGTTGTAAAGGGGGATGAAAAGTTGTAAAGAAGTATCATCATTTTTAAAGCCAGAAGCTTGAAACTTATTTTTAGGCTATTTATTAGATATTAATAAATTTGACATTAATTTTTTGTAGAAATTATCCTTAAGGGGTAAAATAAAAATAGGGGGTGAAAAATTTAGGAAAGTAACCTTTTACGCGGGTGAAGCCGCGGGCAGTAGCTAGAATTATATAAGCACTTTTTATTTGTGTATTATATATTATATATTTTGTATAACTAGCAGCTCTATGGACAAGCATTATGGTGAATGTTAAAAGCAAACCATTCACGAGATGGACCAATGATATTACTAAAGCAGCTGGATCGAGTTGTATGCAAATATTCCAAAATAGAAAAAAACAAGAATTTCTTGGAGAAGACCTTTTTGCCCTTAGAGAAGTTTTTGTAAAATTATAACGGAATAAATATTAATATTCCTACGTTATATATATATATATATATATATATATATATATATATATATATATATATATATATATATATATATATATATATATATATATATATATATATATATATATGTAAAATTAGTTTTTTTTTATTATAGTGGTACCCACGTTGTGGACAGTTTAGCTGTGCCTTTAGTATTGCAAAGGTCCATAGACGGCAGTGACGCTTGCCATCAGATGTGCTGCTTGCTCGTTTGCCACTCTCGTTTGAGTAAGAATACAATTCACCATCCCCTATCTTACTCGTGGGTGATCGTATGGGACGACTAAGATTTTCTATTATGGATTTTCTATCTATGCTTATAATTAGCGAGTAAGCTTATTAGTAGACAGCGCGTTAGATATTATACAAAACCTGTGATAATCTATTTCATTTTATTCTAACTTACATGAAATGTAATAGAATATTACTTACTTGTCTAGGAAAGATGATTCAGTGTTCTATAATAAAATATAATTGTCTGAAATATAGTTCATTCATGATAAGCTATATACTAGGTAGTTATAGTAATATGAAAACGTATATCATTGTGATTATAGTACAAGACAGTAATATTTTTAGAGCTGTAGGATTTTGTTCAAGAATCACGTAAAGTATGAATTCACTGGGGCACATGTCGCCTCCTGGACTATTCACTTCTTATTTTTATAACTTCACTTAAAAACTATTTCATTTAAGCTTATTATAGAATAAGAAAGAAACAGTCATTTTAAAAGTCTTTTTAATATTTTTTATTTTATTAATTGTTTAGTATAACAGATTTCCCATATTTATTTGAAGAAGAGAAAATAAAAAAATACTACATTTGTTAGTAAATAAGTATGATTTACTGTCAACCTTCTAATTTGATATATCTACTTATTAAAAAACTATTGAATTTCTTTTCCTTTGTAGATGGAAAGCGACATGCCAAACGACTATAATCATACATTTTTTTTCGGGTTGGCTGCGGTCGGCGCACTCCTCGCACCACTCCGTCCGGGGCGACAGAGGAGCGTAAGCACGCACACCTGTAACCCACCCATGACACCTCGCCTCCGTCGTTGGACCGACCACCGGAACAGCGTGAACTTGACGTCAGTGGCCGGCCCGACGGAATACCTCCTTAGGGGTTACCTCCTTTGTCACCGAAGACAAAGATCGGGTACCGGTGGTCCGCTCGCACGGCGAAGAGAGCGGCGTTTTACGGTGGGTCTATGGGGTCAAGCGCCACCTTTCCGTCACCCCGGACCGATTTGGCGGGGCGAGCCGCATCCATAGTTCACCAAAAACAAAGGGTACCCTCTCCTTGACCGATGTCCCCCCCTTGGGGAGGACGTCGGTCTTTCCTCACGCGGTAAGCCTCTCGGCGGGTGACCTTAGCTAGGGCGGCATCAGGCGTAGGTAATCGCGCCTGCGCCGCCCCAGTCGCCGGCGGCGGCTCGCGTCGCCAAGGAGACTTCTGCGAGACTACCGCCTCGCAGAAGGTTGCGACTGCGTCCCAGTTCCTGACGCTGTCGAGCATCACCCTGGCGATGGTCGGCAGCGTAAGGTCAGCACCGATGACTGCGACGAGTTCACGGCGCTGCACTGCCCAAGCGGCACAAACCTTGAGTGTATGCTGCGCCGTATCCTCGTCGCAATCGCAGTGGTGGCAGGACGGTGTACTCTCCCTCCGGATGACTGTGTGCAGGTATTTGGCGAAGCACCCATGTCCCATCAAAACCTGCACCAGTGGAAAGGAGAGCACCCCGTGCCGCCCTTTTAACCACTGCATCAGCACCGGCCGGAAGGCCTCCACGGTCCGCACACCGAACCGAGGCCTCTCCAGCCGGACTGCCCAACGGTGAGCTCCCTCAGCGAGACCGCACCGCCCTCCGCTCGCACCACCCGCCGATACAGGTCGGCGAGCATCTCCTCCTCCAGGTCCCACGGGGGAGTCCCGGCTAACAGGCACGCCGCCTCCGTTGCCACCGTGCAGTACCCACGTATGGCCCTGACCGCCATGGCCCTCTGTGGTCGCCACAGAAGAGCAACTATAGTCATACCTAACAGTGAGTGATGTATGAATTGAAATTTATAAAAAATGTTTCAAAAAATATTTATGATTTTTACGTGAGTACATTTGTTGTGTGGCAGCGGCTACGAATACTACTAACCCTTACTTTGCTCGTGGATGTCGTAAAAGACGACTAAGAGCCTTATAATGACCCGGGGCAACTTCATCTGATGCCGTTTGGTCAACAATTACATTCCCAAGGAGGGTTGACGTCTGGCAGGCGATCGGTCATAAAACTATTGCCAATAACTATTACAATATGTACTATGAAATAAGAGTACATATTGTATCGACTCAAAGTAATTGGGATAAGAGTAGGAGAATGATAATGTTTCGAATACTTTACAGCGATCATTATCGCGAGAGGGGACCTCCTTGTACCATGCTGTAAAGTATTCGAACCGTCATAATACATAAGCGATATAATCCGTAAAAATAGTTTATTTTCAAATGTTTTGATAATATGTAATTATTTTACGGAACGACCCCGAAGTGACCTTTACAAACAAATACAAGTGGTTATGTTTTTGGATGACTGCTACCCACGTAAAACTAACTGACCGTGGTGAACGGCAGCCGTTGAACATGATAGTGTATGATTCAAAGGTGAGCACGCTCACTTTACCAACAGCGATATTCTTAGCCAAGATCCGTTCCACACAGGGGAAGCCCTTGGGCGGTACAGCAATATGCTAATAAAGGAATGCTAAATTGTATTCTTACTCCGTCACCACATTAAAAATTTCAAAGTATTATATTTTTAATGGATAAAGATTGTAATAACTTATTTTATTAAGCTATATATATGTAATATAAAAGCCCGCGTGGTTAATTAAGAACTCAATTTTTAGCCATTCCTTTGCCCGTAGGAATCAAAAACAAAACAGCTAAAGGTTTTCTAAAATAATTGGCAGCAGCGCTTTCCTCGAAAACTTATAAGAACAAATGCCATCGCTAGCCCACCTTTTAAACAATGACAATTTTAAAAGTATGCTCCTTGAGGAAGCCTATGTATGTGTAATAGTGGACTTCGAGAAGCAAAAGAAGGATAAATGGATAAATTATCATGTACTCTTACTTAAATTTAAATTTAAGGATAACAGATACATATAACAGCATGTTAATCCAAAACATACATGAGAGTAATTAAAAGTTAAAGCATTTTGCTAACGTTTACTTAATCCTTCCATTATATGAACAAATAATTAGACAACATAATTAATTATATAATGGAAATATGGCTAACCATTCAATAAATTGTTTTGTATAAACTTTCTATAAAGTTGTTAGATTTAGATATTACATTACTTGCTTTACATAACAAATAAATACATTACAAACGAAAGTCATTCATAAAATTCCATTCCAGAAATTCTAATTAAATTACGAACTCACTGTGCTGATACAGCTAACTATAGCCAGCCTTTATCTAAAGTTGCAGAGTTATTTCGACAAATCTGAAGTATTTGTTGTAAAGTCAACGGGATTGTATTAATGCTGGGACATGCGCCCAATTTATACGGATTATATCGTACATATTTCGGTCCAAAGCTGCGACAAAGGTTTGCGTGATATTTTGTAATTTACATACCGTCAACCGTGTATTAAATTAAACCAATAAGCTGAATTAATTGTAATATAAATATCAATGTTAAAACTCTAGTATATTATATAAATGTAGGCCACACACGTGTGTTATGAAGTTTATGTGAATTATAACTCTAGTAATAACCAATACAAATACCAAACAGATACTTGCTATTCATATAAAACACATTGAGATATCATAATAATCGTTAACATGTCCCATTGTAGTTGATTTCACACAATCGTGTCGAGCCCTTAGTCACTCGTGCAGACTAGATGTGGTGGACTCGAACCGGGTCAGATTGCTAAGTGATACGGCACGACTGGCCACGCCTGCACTATGACACTCCGTTAAGGAAGATGGATGCTTGTGGCCAATATCATTTCTTTTGTTATTAAAGTGGTTAATTAATACTTTAGCGTTTTCCTATATAATTATGTTAATAGAAATTTTGTTTCTTCATAACGTGACATGAATGAAATAAATTTAAAACACTTTTGAGGAAAATTGAATTTGTCACAAGTTAAGGCGTTGATTATAACAAAGAGACATTGTTAAGCATTGGGCAACTCGTTTTACATAAACATTTACGAATCCTTGATCAAATTTCGTTTTGAAGTGAGGTACAACTTTTAGTTCAAGGTAATTTCCTTCTTGTTGTCTACTTTGTACTTTAATTATCTGTAATACATACATACGTATTAAAAAATTTAAAATGAAAAGTCCGTTTCGTTGTCTGTGTTCAGCTTGTTCTAAAGTCAAACTCAAGAACTTTCACTAATTGGCAAAATAACAAATTGGCAGCGTAAGTTAAACATAGCTCTGCATCTTAGCTGAGTTTCGCTTGACACGGTACAGGATGATCATTTATCGTTCTTACAGATGTTTTGGCAAATATTTGAGTTTAGACTTAAAGTCATATTGGAGACATAACCAAGTTGCTAAAGGGTATCCGTGGGGGACCACAGACTGTTTACAATTCTATTTCAAGATGAAATTAATGAAATGCCTTTAGATATTGGGTCAAGTAATTACGTGATCCTTTCTGTATTTTTTATTTATTTAAAATTGTAATTATTACATACATACATACATATCATCACGCCATATTCATTGCAGGGTAGGCAGAGAGAACAGAATGACAGAGAACTTGCATACTTCACTCGCTTCCTTTTTTCCTTTATACACGCTCGTTGGTTTCGGAGACTCTTGACTGCACCTTCTTTCAGTACGTGACCAATCTGGTCTAGGTAGGCGAGTCTCGGTCTCCCCCGGTACCTACATCCTTCCACTTTCGCATTGTATATCTTCTTAACCAGACGTTCGTTCAGCATTCTTTCCACATGAAAGAATTATAATTATTATTGGTGAATTATTACTAAAATATCAAATATATATATTTATATTTTAATTAACTGCCCAGTTCAACTTTGCATGGTTGAAATACTAGTAAGTAGAAGCTTATTAATGTTTCACACGATTTACTTAGTAGCATTTTTCAATATTGTAGTAGTGAAGACAGATATAACAATTGATTGAAATGTATTTCAATAAAATAGAACATATTGCTTCGACTCTTAAGTGTTTAAGACAAGACAGGATAGTGACTATGATTATTCATTCATTCATATCATCACGCCATATCCCTTGCGGGGTAGGCAGAGAGAACAGAGCGTCAACGGATTCTTTGCACATTTTACATGCTAATCCGACAGTCGACGCCCTGCTCTCCTCGACTCGCCAGATTGGGCAAAGTGTGATGGGTGGCGGGCCCCATCGCCACAAAATTAAAATAAAACACAAAGAAAACGTTTTATTAGAAAAAAATATTACATGAACTGTTTAATAAAACGTGTTTGATGTAACTATGATTATACTCTCATTAACTCTTTTTTCAAAGAAAATTTTCTATATAGATCTGAATGTAGAAAAAAATTATACATACCTTAATAGACCGTATAAATAGGCCGATTTCAGTTCGTCTAATTTATTGAAACAAATGCAATGTGCATTTTTGTGAAGGAAAAGAAAAATGATGCTTTTATTTTACGAAAGTTTAACAATTATTTTAAAATAAAAATTTTATTCAAGGTACACACTTGCAAAGTCTGAAAATTTCTACTGGATAATATTAGCAGCGAAAGGCGAACAAAAATAGTCGAGCACAAGAATGTCGAATAATTATCAACTTAATGAAGTAGACGGGTGAATTCCAATAAGATTTTTCTTTCCACTTTTGACCAATATATAGGTAGCCAATTTAATAGAACGTAATTAAAGGTTCAGAGAATACTAATAGAATCTTTATTAAATTATAAATTCGTTTTAAATATTGTTTCTATAAAAAATCTGATTGTAACCCTTGAAATTCGTTCAGATTTTAATAAAAAAAAAGTTCAAAGAAAACTTGATGAAAATATTATCTTGTATTCTAAATATAGAATCATTATTAAAGTAATCTTTTAGTAAAATTTAATAAGTTTAGCATCGAAAAACGTTAGAAAATTAGGTTATGATTTTCATATTTCAAAGAGTGAATAAGTCTTACGTTCTTTATATTCGTTCTTTATGTTCTGTATCAATTGATTTTTATCTAGTATTTTCTTTATCTCGTAAATATGAACACTTTGAACTTTATAAGTGAGCAAAACCAAAATAATGGTCTTTGAAAGAGATGAAGCCAGAACAAATGTAAGAGTAACAATAGGTAATGATGTACTAGAGCAAGTGGATGAATTTGTATATCTTGGATGTCGATTTAGCCGAGATGGAAGGTACACCACTGATATAGAGCGAAGAGTGAATGCGGGAAATAGAGTGAACGGAGCGTTGGGGCAACTTCTCGGCAGCCACCACCTCAGCCAGAAGGCACGTGTAGCAATACATAACCCAGTGCTTGTCCCAACATTACTGTATGGAAGCGAGAGTTGGGTATGCAGAAAAGAGAATGAAAGTAAAATTAATGCGGTCGAAATGCGATCTCTGCGGAAAATCTGTGGAGTTAGGCTGACCGACCGCATTCGTAACGACGACGTAAGAGAGCGAGTAGGTATGAAAGAGAGTATTGGTGTAAAGATGCGAAAGGGAATGCTCCGATGGTTCGGACATGTGGAAAGAATGCCGAACGAACGTCTGGTTAAGAAGATATACAATACGAAAGTGGAAGGATGTAGGTGCCGAGGGAGACCGAGACTAACCTACCTAGACCAGATCGGTCATGTACTGAAGGAAGGTGGAGTCAAGAGTCTCCGAAAACGGCGAGCGTGTATGAAGAGAATTATGAATGTTGAGGAAGCGAGTGAAGTATGCAGAGATAGAGTTCTCTGGCACTCTGTTCTCTCTACCTACCCTGCAAGGGACATGGCGTGATGATATGTATGTATGTATGTACTATATACAGGGTGTCCCAAAATTCAACGATAAGCTGGCACCAGCAGGTGGACCTACATATGACTACTCGAGAACAGAAAAGAAAAAAATTCTACCTTGATTTTTTTTTTCATTACGACAAAAAAACCAAAATCTTTAAAAATGGACATCCTTTATTATATTATTAAGTGCTATTGCTACAGTTTTACAAGTAATTCTGTGATTTTTTTTGTATTGGCAAGGTAAGTAGCACTACTATCGATCACAACCATTAAAAATTCCAGAATATCTATAGTTTTTACACAAAAATCAATCAAAACTATGTTTTTTTCATAAATTATGTAAGATTTTGACTTTCAGCTCACTTTCACTCATCATAGTGAAAAAAAAAAGTATGGACACTACTGTGGCAAATAGTATTAAAAATTGGCGCAACTAACTACAATTCTAAAATGGTATAACATTCAAGGCAAACTAGCCACAAAAATATACTTAGGTGTACTATTTCAAAATAACAACCATATTTCGAAAATTGTTAGTGTTGATAGTAATCACTTTTACTAAGTAGCCAAAATGTTTTTGTAGCAAGTTCCCAGAATTTGAATGAGACATGTGCGTAGTCCGTAGATCCACAGTCTGAATTATTTTATGGCGAAGCTCGTCCAAGGTTGCAATCGGTTTTGTGCAGACTCTGTCCTTTAGACAACCCCAATAGAAAAAGTCCAGGGGATTTAGATCGGGTGAACGGGGTGGCCACAAGATAGGACCAAGTCGCCCGATCCAACGCCCTGGGTACTCTTGGTCTAAGTACTCTCGCACAGGACGGGCATAGTGAGCTGGGCAACCATCGTTTTGAAACCACATGGTTTGCAAATCACTTAAGGGCACATCTTCTAATAATCCTGGCAACTCATTTTGTAAGAAGTTTAAATAACTATTGCCATCTATGTTTCCTTGTAACTCAAAGGGCCCTATCACTTTGCCATTTATTATGCCAGTCCATAGGTTAACCTTAAATTGGTATTGAGATTGTCTTCTCTCACCAGGTGCAGATTTTCATTGTTCCAGCTATGAAGATTGTGAAGATTTAAATATCCATCTTTCTTGCAGGTTGTTTCATCACGACGACGTGACGTTTTAAAATTCTATGTGCAGTACTTTTTGGGATTCCCGTTGCTGCTTGTACAGCACGTACAGAGGTAGTTGAATCGTTTTCTATTTCATTGAGAACTTCTTCATCGTGTTCCGATCTAGGTTTTCCAGCGTTTCGCCTGTCAGATGGTATACAACCCTCCGAAAAAGCTTGATACACGTTAATAAATACGCGATAATCCGGATACCTTTGAAGATTAGGGTACCTTGCTCGATATAATCTGCTAGCAGCGTTGGCATTGCATCGGCATTCTCCATAAATTAGGTGCATATTAGCGTATTCTAACGCTGTGTATGGTAGCGGCATGATGAATGCTAAACACTTGAAAATAAGGCAAAACTTCTTTAAAAAAAACACAAAATCACAGTCTAAAATAATGCCAAGTCAGGTCAATTTCCAGGTCACTTAATTCAATCCAAAAGTCGTCAGTACCAGAGCCACTTTAATTAAAACAGAACGGTGTGCAGTAAACAAAGAAGTAGAGCATACTGACTTGCTGTGCTGCTGAGGACATTAATTACTTCTCCACCTGCATTAATGTTACTAAACAATTAGCATCTATCTATCTCCCTCTAACGTATAATCTCTCTATCTCTGTCCAACTTATTTTATGGACTTATGGACTACGCACATGTCTCATTAAAATTCTGAGAACTTGCTACAAAAACATTTTGGCTACATAGTAAAAGTGATTACTATCAACACTAACAATTTTCGAAATATGGTTGTTATTTTGAAATAGTACACCTAAGTATATTTTTGTGGCTAATTTGACTAGAATGTTATACCATTTTAGAATTGTAGTTAGATGCGCCAATTTTTAATACTATTTGCCACAGTAGCGTCCATACTTTTTTTTTTCACTATGATGAGTGAAAGTGAGCTGAAAGTCAAAATCTTACATAATTTATGAAAAAAACATAGTTTTGATTGATTTTTGTGTAAAAACTATAGATATTCTGGAATTTTTAATGGTTGTGATCGATAGTAGTGCTACTTACCTTGCCAATACAAAAAAAATCACAGAATTACTTGTAAAACTGTAGCAATAGCACTTAATAATATAATAAAGGATGTCCATTTTTAAAGATTTTGGTTTTTTTGTCGTAATGAAAAAAAAAATCAAGGTAGAATTTTTTTCTTTTCTGTTCTCGAGTAGTCATATGTAGGTCCACCTGCTGGTGCCAGCTTATCGTTGAATTTTGGGACACCCTGTATGTGGCATTTTCACACGTGACATTTTCAAGTCTAGAGTTCGTAACTTTTATATTGATTCTTTGGCAGACTGCTCTTCATAAATCTTCGAGAGTATATCTATGTAGGTATATGTGTATGTGTATATATGTGTGTACGTGTATGTGTATCTGTGTATATATTTTTCTATGAGTATGTATTATATGTAAATATATATAGGGTTTATTATTTTTCATATTATTGTTATTTAGTTATATACATTTCTTTTTTTTTAACATAATTAGCAGTATTTATAAAAACCGATTACTATATAAATTAATAATTAATAAATTACTAAATAAATAATTAAGCATATTAAATGCTAAATTTCAGTAATTTAAAATAACAAGGTTGTGTCATCGTTTAATACAATTCCAACTGTAAAGTTTGAAGTATTAAGCCTATAACAATGTGTAAACATTGTCGGGTAGATAGCATACCGTCACCTTAAGACGTAAATATGATACAAAGTGAAATTTGCATGTCCTACAATTAGTCACGGTAGTGTAGTGGCCGCACGATTGGGCCGGAATCCCAATAGGCGCGGGTTCGAATCCCGCTTGTGACATCATTTTTCACTTAGTAATCGGTTTTTATAAATAATTAAGCATATTAAATGCTAAATTTCAGTAATTTAAAATAATTAGCAGTAGTTCTCATAACAGTTTTCTATATAAATGGCACCTACTATATTATTTCATCATCACCCAAAGGTTGACTGGATGAAAATGCCTGGCATGGCATTAAGTCTGCCTATGTACTTTTTATTTTATTTTTGTGCATATGGAAAATATATTTTAAAACCATAGCACTAAATTGGAGTACAAAAAGCTGTGTGGTAGCGGATATGAATACTACCAACCCTTAGCTTGTGGATGTCATAAAAGGCGACTAAGAGCCTTATAAACTGGGCCAACTCCATCTGATGCCGTTGGGTCAACAATTACATTCCCAAGGAGGGTTGCGTCTGGCAGGCAGCCGGTCATTAAATTATTGCCAATAACCTTTACAATATGTACTATGAAAGAAGAGTACATATTGTATCCACCCCAAGTAATTGGAACATGAGTAGGAGAATGATGATGAGTACTAAATTTGAGTGTGGTGATGGAGTAAAACCAGAATCCACTACTCTTTCCTTTTCTTCTACGTTTTACAAAAGATAACTACGGGATGTAATCAGATTACATTACTTCATGAGAAGGGATAACTTGGTTTATAGTAATATGAAAACTTATCTCACAAACACAATATAGTATTATTAATCAATTTACCTTTTACCAGACTAGAAAAAAAGTATGGTTCAACCAGATCGTGTATCTGGACTCGATCAGGATAGCATGAGGCATGCCGGATCCGGATCAGGACCAGATCTGGTCTGGTATGCCTTACCAGGCATACCGGATCAGGACCAGGTCAGGATCAAATAAGGATAGCCTGATGTGAAATATCATCAAGTATGGTAAGGAATACCGGATCAGGACCAGGTCAGGACCAAATAAGGATAGCCTGGTGTATAATATCATCAAGTATGGTAAGGCATACCAGATCAGGACCCGATCAGGATAGAATGAGGCATGCCGGATCCGGCAAACCCTATCAGGACCAGGTCTGGTCCTGATCAGGATAGCCTGATGTGAAATAACATCAAGTATGGTAAGACATACCGGATCAGGACCAAATAAGGATAGCCTGATGTTAAATATCATCAAGTATGGTAAGGTATGTAGTATATCAGGACCAGAAACAGTGTTCGTAACACAAAAAAAATATCAATCAAAATTCAAAAAAGTATCATATCATGATTGTCATCTTTATGCTACGGTGTAAATTTTACTTGCATCAGAGGAGATTAATCTGAAATCTTTAAATAATCATATGTATTTAATAATAATGTTTAATAATAAGGGGGGCATAGTCCGGAGCGTGCTCGTTCGCGTCCCCTGCCAGTCTAATTAGACTGCTAATCCGGCTCGAAATGCGTACCGCAATGCGGGTTAGGGCGTCCCCCGGAGGCGACGCGTACCGACCCGCCCCCGTCGGTACGAACATCGGCAGTTGCGGCGATGGGGGCCGCCACCCATCACGCCTTGCCCAGTTAGGCGAGTCGAGGAGAACGGAGTGCCGGGTGGGCACGTGGAATGTAAGAGGTTGTGTGGAAGGTAAGTTGCACGAGCTGATATCCGTCATGGCGGACAAACAGCTAGACGTGCTCTGTGTAACAGAGACCAAGCGAAGGGGCAGCGACGCCTGCGATCTTCCTGGTGGCGGGATGGCTCTGTGGTCTGGTGTACCACAGAGCGATCGAGCCAGCATGGGGGTAGGAGTGCTGTTGTCCTCTCGCTTGGCCTCAGGTGTGAAGGATTACGGAATGTATGATCCCAGACTTCTCTGGGTCCGTATAAAACTAGGTGTCACCAAGGTATTCATGGTTGTAGCATATGCTCCCGTAGGATCCTCGGTGGCATCAGACCTAGAGAAGTTTTGGGACAATGTTAGGGAAGTTCTGGATATGGCAGAAACCAGTGAACGCGTGATTGTATGCGGAGATTTGAACGGATGGGTGGGGACCAAGCGTCCCGACTATGAGGACGTACTTGGTCCATTTGGTGATAAGAGAGTGAACGACGCAGGTAGGCTCATAGCGGATGTATGCATGGAGAGAAACCTTATTGTGTCAAACACATTTTTCCAACATAAGGACATCCATATGTATACATGGAGAAGGAATGAACAGAAAAGCATAATAGATTTAATTTTGGTAGACAGTCGCCTCCGAAGCAAAATGTTGGACGCAAGAGCCTACAGGGGCCCCACAGTCGACACGGACCACTATCTCGTTATTGCGAGATTTAGTGGTCTGTTCAGAAAGTGGAGGCACTGGCGAGAGCGTGTCCACTTCGGAGGGCTTGAAAGAATAAAGGTTGAAAGGTTGCAAGAAGAGTGTGTAAGAGAAAAGTATGCAGAGGGTGTCCGAGAACGGCTGACGATGGCAAGCCAGCCGCAATCGGACATTGAAGAATGCTGGAGAGTATTGAAAGAGAGTATGGTAGATACAGCGAAAGAAGTATGTGGAAGTTCAAAGAAGCATAGAAAAACAAATGGTGATGCATGGTGGGATGCGGAAGTGGCAGCTTCCGTAGAGCAAAAGAAGAAAGCGTGGCTGGACTATGTCTCTTCTTTGAATCTGAATGACAGTATGACTGAACAGAAGAAAGAAATATATCGGCAATGTAAGAATGACACCAAGGCCTTAGTGAAAGAGAAACGTGATAGAGCAAGTATGAGTGCAGAAGATAGGCTGACTAAAAACTTCGAGGGTAACACCAAACTCTTTTGGAGGGAGGTGAAGAAGTCTCGGGGTGGTTGGTCAGCCTTCAGAATGAATAAAATAAGGTCTAAAGGTGGAGACATTCTTACACAAACACAAGACGTGTTAAGCCGATGGAGTGAATATTTTGGTGATATGTATGCGGATGCTACGGTTGGCGCCGGTGTTGGATGTGGTTTAGTAGATCAACATTCGACAACGGCGTCCTCCGATGGCATCAGTATGGATGAAGTTGAATGGGCGATAAGAAGTTTGAAAAATGGTAAGGCAGCGGGCATTGATATGGTGTCTGCCGAGATGATCAAGCTTGGTGGCTCTTGTGTCTGGGAGGCGTTCCTGTTGCTCCTCAATTTATGTTGGAGCTCGGGAATGGTTCCCAGGGACTGGAATAGCGCAGTCATCGTGCCTTTGTTTAAAAACAAGGGTTCACGTTATGACTGCGCAAATTACAGAGCCATAGGCTTGACCAGTTTGGCAGCAAAAGTGTATGGAAAAATTATTGAAAGGAGAATGAGGATGGTGTCCGATGGTTTACTGTGTGAGACACAAGGAGGTTTCAGGAGTGGAAGGGGATGCATGGATCAAGTGTTCTCTCTGCGCAACATTGTGGAGAAGCATCTGGCTCTAGGTCAGAGGGTTTTCTGCAGTTTTGTGGATCTGGAGAGAGCATTTGACACGGTTGTACGAAAGGAACTTTGGGACATTTTACCGGAGTATGGTATTAACGGTAAACTGCTACAGGCTGTGCAGTCCAGTTACATGGGCTGTAGAGCCTGTGTGCGGCTGGATGATGGAATGTCGCCTTGGTTTGACGTCAATATTGGCGTTAAGCAGGGGTGCGTTCTGTCAGCCAGGCTGTTTATCATATATCTGGATAAATGTCTCCAAAGGTTGAACGATATGAATGTGGGAGTCCAGATGGGCGACTCAGTGGTCACTGCTCTGCTTTATGCAGATGATGCAGTCCTGCTGGCGCAGTCAGCGACTGACCTGCAGACCCTAGTCGACACAATGACAGAAGATTGTAAGAAAAGGGGTCTACGCGTGAATGTGAGCAAAACCAAAATAATGGTCTTTGAAAGAGATAAAACCAGAACAGATGTAAGAGTAACAATAGGTAATGATGTACTAGAGCAAGTGGATGAATTTGTATATCTTGGATGTGGATTTAGTCGAGATGGAAGGTACACCACTGATATAGAGCGAAGAGTGAATGCGGGAAATAGAGTGAACGGAGCGTTGGGGCAACTTCTCGGCAGCCACCACCTCAGCCAGAAGGCACGTGTAGCAATACATAACGCAGTGCTTGTCCCAACATTACTGTATGGAAGCGAGAGTTGGGTATGCAGAAAAGAGTATAATAGTAAAATTAATGCGGTCGAAATGCGATCTCTGCGGAAAATCTGTGGAGTTAGGCTGACCGACCGCATTCGTAACGACGACGTAAGAGAGCGAGTAGGTATGAAAGAGAGTATTGGTGCAAAGATGCGAAAGGGAATGCTCCGATGGTTCGGACATGTGGAAAGAATGCCGAACGAACGTCTGGTTAAGAAGATATACAATGCGAAAGTGGAAGGATGTAGGTACCGAGGGAGACCGAGACTAACCTACCTAGACCAGATCGGTCATGTACTGAAGGAAGGTGGAGTCAAGAGTCTCCGAAACCGGCGAGCGTGTATGAAGAGAATTATGAATGTTGAGGAAGCGAGTGAAGTATGCAGAGATAGAGTTCTCTGGCACTCTGTTCTCTCTGCCTACCCTGCAAGGGATATGGCGTGATGATATGTATGTATGTATGTATGTATGTGTTTAATTAATAATATAAAAATAATTTATATAGATAGAAATAAATATAATAATATTGTAACAACCATTCTAACATTTAATGTTTTGGGTCATAATAAATTGATGGCGTTAGTAAAATGACGTCATTATCTGAATCGCGGTGTTAAGATTCTCCGAAGCGTAATGACATCGCCTAATATTAAATTAATTGTTATCGAGTCAGATCAGAACGGATCGATCAGGTCATGAATGAGAAATTCAGGCGACAGTTGAAGTCGTTAGCGTCTGGTGGTTGCGCCCTAATTGGAACGGCTCACTGGGACCCTCTATGATAAGAATATAGCACTGCATTCGCTGCCTACGTCATATATTAATTTATATTTTTATCTATTAAACATGTTCTTTAAGATATTCATGTTTTTTAAAAGGACCGGACTGGGCATACTCGTTTTGGATCAGGCAAGATATATAACGCAGATGATTGATTTGGTTCCGATCAGTAAAATTTTATCCGGACCCGATCAGGAATGCCTGATCAGGACCCGATAAGGTTTTCCTGATTGGGTCCAGATATATCCTCTGCGTTACATACCTTATCTGGTCCAGATCGGGCATGCCCGGTCCGGTCCTGCTAAGGAAGACGAAAAAATTTCTAGTCGGGTATATATAGAGAAGGCTTATGTTTAATATAATAATTTTGTTGTAGAAAAGAAAGTATTGATTGAAAGCCAATTACGTTATGGAATATGTAATTAAAAATTTACATACATAAATTTTCCATGTGACCATTTAAGATTACATTTCATCACCCGCTTTATTGCCGGAGGATGTCTTAAAGGATCACTAAGGAATAATTCCTAAAAGGATAATTCCATAAAAAAATCAGTGTGGCGACGAAGTAAGAATACAATTCACCACCCTATATCTTACCCGCGGGTGAACGTAAGAGAAGACTAAGGGATATAAAACGCATATAACATCTATGCAAGAGAAAGAAAACTAGAAACAAAACCCTATACTAACACGTCTGACCAGCGTGGTATTGTAGGTTAACTTCCCTCCCATTACGGAGGAGGCCCGAGCCCAACAGTGGAACATTTATGGGCTGTGATAATTATGATGATGAGGTATTTAAATAATTAATTTCAAACCTAAATTACTACTGAAAAAGTTTATAAGAAATTATTTTCTATATTAATTCGTTCAATATGGCTGATATCAACACTTATATAACGTAATTATACGCATACAAGACATTGTTATCTATAGCTAACAGCTGTCCCGTTTCCCTTATCTCGAACAGTAAGATATACGTGCCTATCCCAGGAGAAAAATCGCTGGCCCTGTCACACGGACGCGGGGGGACCATTTCTCAACAGCTCCACGGCCACATTGGGAATATTAGACGTGTGTAGAAGCGACTTAACTTGTGATATTCATTACACATGTTAACTAAGTATATAATTTTGTTGGTCTATTTTTGGTTATTAGGTTAGTGGGTTATATTTGAAGTAATAAAGCTGTATCTATTATTATATTTTTCTATGTGGCATTTTCTTTTGTGGTTAATGTAAAAGTGATTTACGTACTTTATTCAATATACTATCCGATACTGTATTACAGTTTATAATAAAGAATACAATATACATACATACATATATAGCCTCACACCTGTTTCACAGAGAGGTAGACAGGGACTACGGATTGCCACAAACCACGATCCTTACATACCTCCATCGCTTCATTCACACTCATCACAGTTTTCATGCATGCTCTTTGGTTACGCGTACTCTTAACCTAATCTTTACTAACACATCTTCAATTTGACTCAGAAAAGTACGATGTGGTCTTCCCCTTGTAATCGTCCCACTCACACTCGCTTTGTATACTTGCTTAGTCAACCTTTCTTCACTCATTCTTTTCACGTGGCCAAACCACATCAGCATTCCCATTTTTATATTTGTCCTACTTCTTCATTCACACCACAACGCTGTCTTATAACACTATTCCTAATTCTATCTTTCAGACTTACACCACACATACTGCGAAGAGCTCTCAATATACAGTTTATAATAAAGAATACAACAGCTGTGTGATAGCGGTTACGAATACTACCAACCCTTTGCTCGTGGATGTCGTAAAAGACGACTAAGAGCCTTATAACGACCTGGGCCAACGTCATCTGATGCCGTTTGGTCAACAATTACATTCCCAAGGAGGATTGATGTCCGGCCGGCGGCCGGTCATAAAACTATTGCCAAAACTTTTACAATATGTACTATGAAAAAAGAGTACATATTGTATGGACCCGAAGTCATTGGGATAAGAGTAGGAGAATGATGAATAAAGAATACAATACATTACCCCCTTTTTTACCCGTTGGTATCCTAAAAGTCAACTAGGGAGTATAATAGGCAAATAAAATATATGCAAGAGATGGAAAACTTGAAATCAAACTGACAAAAGGAGAACAAATTTGCGGCAGTCTTATTTTTTGGAATATGCCGATAATTATACTTATAACAACTTTTGCTAGCAGCTTTGTCAGCGTAAAAAGTAACTTGCCCAATATTGAACTATTATCCCAAGGGATATATTAGTGAATAAAAGTATCATCATTATCATTTCAGGTCATATTCATCCTTATGCTGGGCTCGAGCCTCCTCCACAATGGAAGGGCAATTAACTTACTGTACCACACTCACTGTTCAGATGTATTGGAATGAGGTTCTGTTTCGAGTTTTCTTTCTCTTTTATATGCATTTTAGTTGTCTCTTACAATCACCCACGGGTAAGTTGGGGAAGGTGGTGAGTTGTATTCTTACTCCATCACCACACAGAAAGGAAGGATAAATGTAGACTAAGTGTTAATCCATGAAATGGTCAATCTATATGCCGATTTTCATCCAAATCTGTTTAATAGTTTAGGTGTGATCGAGTAATAAACATCTAAACAGCTTCACATACTTTCATATTAATGATATTAGTAAAATTATATGCAATATGTTGACAATTGTGTTATGTAGATATAATTAACCCAACATTATGATTATTTTTATATACTCAAACTCGAACATCAAATAAAAGTTTGTACAAAGGAAAATTGAAGAAGTTAGGAGTATTTTAATTACATTGTTCTAATTAAGAAAATTTTAGTTAAACTTATAATGTGTACAGTCAAAGAGAAAAGGGTTATCTTAAATATAACAAAGGATCCTACCTATATGCAAATGACAAAGGTCTTGTATTAGAAACATGGAAAAGTTTGCAATACTACTTATTTTGTATATGAAAAGGCACACGTGGCAACGAGAATTTTACGAATTTGTTTTTTTTTTACTGAAGTCAAAATAACAATTATACTTACTTTTTTAAATTACTGAAATTTAGCATTTAATATGCTTAATTATTTATAAAACCCGATTACGAAGTGAAAAATGATGTCACAAGCGGGATTCGAACCCACGCCTATTGGGATTCCGGCCCAATCGTGCTGCCACTACACCACCGTGACTAATTGTAGGACATGCAAATTTCACTTCGTATCATATTTACGTCTTAAGGGTCGTCGGGTAGATAGCATACCGTCACCTTAAGACGTAACTATGATACGAAGTGAAATTTGCATGTCCTACAATTAGTCACGGTGGTGTAGTGACAGCACGATTGGGCCGGAATCCCAATAGGCGTGGGTTCGAATCCCGCTTGTGACATCATTTTTCACTTCGTAATCGGGTTTTATAAAAAAAAAAAATATACTTACTTTTTCTATTTTCAGCAGACCTATATTATCTATTATCATCTCTGCCCACATAAATTTCACTACTGAGTTCGGGCCTTCTGCACAACAGTAGGGACCATTGGCCTGCTTTTTATTGTTTATGCTGACAAATGAGCAAGCAGTACATCTGTTGGTTAGTCTTACTGCCGCTCATAGACCTATGCAATAATAAGGGTATAACTAAGCCTAACTAAGCTTCTAGATCTCTTACTCGCCACACGAAGTGCAACAGCGCATTGGCTCTGCTCAGACGTTGATATTCTTCTAGAGTGTGGTGCTATCCCGGAAGGATCAGCTCGCGAATGTAGATAGAAAGCTGTCAACAATGTAGCCCTACTACTAAAGAACTTGTTATAGTGGTAGCACCACGCTGTTGACAGTTTTCTGTATACAGCCGCGGGCCAGTCCGTCTGGGGTAGTCCACACTCTCGTCCAGAAGATCGACGTCGAATACTTAGCAGCTTTCATCATAACGGTAGATGTCCTTCCCGTGACCATAAATATTGTAAAGTATTCGAAACATCGGATAATTAAAAATTAAATACAAACGCGTTAGAATCCGAAAAAAATAAAGTTCCATAGAGTTCTAATTTTGAATTTTTCCCCTCTTGCAAGTACGTTACACACTTTTAGTCTGACGGACGTGTTTATATAAAATTAAAAAAAAAATACCATTATTATAAATAAGTCAAAAAGGTTTATCAATGTTGGCAAGGCGGTTTCGAATACGAATTTTGATTAAAATTTCATCAAACTTCGTCCTGTAATATTTTCTGTATACAGGGTGCGTAAAAATCACAAACCCTATGGTAATCCGGCCGCGGCGTGTGCAAACAAACAAATTTAATTACGTGTTGCGTAAAGCTTGTATATTGGAATTCGTATCGAACGATAATATTACCCGCATCAGGCTTATAATCGATCATTTATATTTGTATGTACACACATTTATCTTTTAATATGAAACATCTTAATAATTTCAACATTTAACAAATATTAAATTATTTATATTATACAAAATTTTAAAATTTTTAATTCATTCCCAAAAGACGGTTACGTTTTTTTTTTCCTTATGAATAGTTCGCTCGCTAAGGGTTGGTGATATGCCTTGCCGTCACCATACAGCATTCATCAAAGATAAAGTAGCACGTGTTTAATAATTATGGTTTATTCTGATAACTTCAATATTTAAGACACACATTTATTTAAATAGAAACGTTAAAATTTCACTAAAGAAGATGGCTTGCTATTATTATCAAGTTGAGATCTGGTTATTAACCTAATTAAAAATAAAACCAAGAAGTCCACCGTGACTGCAGGATACTATAAAGACTTATGAACTAAATTTAACCCACAATAATATTTAAAGAACATTTTATTGAATTTTAGAACATAAAGTAAATTGCCTCCTTAAATACCCGATCACGAAACGAAAAATGATGTCACAAGCGGGGTTCGAATCCGCACCTATTGGGAATCCGGCCCAATCATGCTCGTGGATTCGTAGTAATCGTGGATTCCCAATAGGTGCGGGTTCGAACCCCGCTTGTGACATCATTTTTCGTTTCGTAATCGGGTATTTATAAATAATTAAGCACATTATATGCTAAAAATTTCAGTAATTTGCCTCTTTAAAGTCAACAATTAGTTGCTTTCGGACTATTTTTGTTGTGAAGTCTTTTTTAATGTGATCACGTGCCAATCCGATAGTAGCTTATTAGATTTTCTAGATTTGAATTTAAAAATCTTTAATAATAACTGACAAAGTTGGATTTTAAAGTTTAACTTTAGGAAAGTAACCTTTTACGCGGGCGAAGCCGCGGGCAGAAGCTAGTTTTATATAAAGTGATGTGAATGAATTGTTGGGGTATAATGAATATGATATAAAAGTGACTAATAGAACTGTAAAGCAAAACATCTGTGACGCAGTCATATTCGAGAATATCATCATCATCATCTCAGCCCACATATGTCCCAATGTTGGGCTCGGGTCTCCTCCACAATAGGAGGGAACTTGACCTACTATACCGCGCAGGTCAAACGTGTTGGTATAGGGTTTTATTTCGCGTTTTCCTTCTCTTGCAACAGATGCACATTATTATATCCTTTAACCGTCTGTTACGATACCCACGGACAAAAGAGGGGGTAGTGAATTGTATCCATACTCCATAACCACACGGAAATTCGAGAATATACCGTTATTATATCCAAAAATGTACCATTAAAAGTGGGGCGATACCATTATTTAAGACGACAATTTGACTTAATGACGGGCAATGAATAATATGAAGAAACATATTTTTTGGAAGAAAACTTAACACGGGCAAAAATGGCTTCGGATTAGTAGCCAATACAAAATAAAAAAGTGTGTGTGTCAGCTTCGACGCACGACTGGAGTTTACTCCTTAAATACGATTATCAAAACAGGCGCAAAAAAAGCTCATTTGACTAAAAATAGTATATATATTTTTATTTACATTTATTAAAACTGTTCAGTGAAGTATTATCTCACGTCAGAAAGTGAAAGGTGCGCAGAATAGGTTGCGCACCAAAAACGTAACGAGGTCATTCGATCACTAGATTTTACTCCTCAAATTTTTCTCATACCAGGCGCCTTATATGAAAATCGATTCTTAAGGATTAAACTCCAAAAAGAACATTATTTTTTTACTGCTACAGAATAATATTAATAATTTATTAATAACTAATAGTGTAGCGGATAAAAAAATCTCTGTAATGACGATTGACTTTTTAGACGTCAGACACCTTAGTCCTCCCGTGACCATGAAAGCTGTAAATGTTACGAGTCTAGGAAATGTCTGGCAATTATAAATTAAATACAAACGCGTTAAAATCTGTAAAAATAGTGTTATTTCAAATTCATAATATCTACTCGTGGCTACATCAAAAATCATTCATCATTCTCCTACTCTTATCCCAATTACTTGGGGTCGATACAATATGTACTACTCTTCTTTCATAGTACATATTTATAAGTTATTGGCAATAGTTTTATGATCGGCCGCCTGCTTGACGTCAACCCTCATTGGGAATGTAATTGTTGACCAAACGACATCAGATGGAGTTAGCTTAGGTCGTTATAAGGCTCTTAGTCGTCTTTTACAATATCCATGAGCAATGTAAGGGTTGAATTACTGAAATTTTTAGCATTTAATATGCTTAATTATTTATAAATACCCGATACGAAACGAAAAATGATGTCACAAGCGGGGTGACATCATTTTTCGTTTCGTATCGGGTATTTATAAATAATTAAGCATATTAAATGCTAAAAATTTCAGTAATTTGAATAACAAGGTTGTGTCATCGTTTAAAACAATTCTAACTGTAAAGTTTGAAGTATTAACTTTTAAGTCTATACCACGGACGTGGTCTATACATTGTGTAAACATTGTCCGATAGATGGCATACGTCACCTTGAAGACGTAAGATATAATATGAATCGAAATTTGCATGTCCTAAAATAGTTCACGATGGTGTAAGTGGCAGCACGGTTGGGCCGGATTTCCAATAGGTGCGGGTTCGAACCCTGCTTGTGACATCATTTTTCGTTTCGTATCGGGTATTTATAAATGTAAGGGTTGGTTTTATTCTAAGCCGCTACCACTCATCCAAAAGCATTATATCTATTTAAATTGTAAGTTATTATTAAATAATTAATTTTGATACAATATGATGATGAGCTGGCAACGGCCTAGCTATACTCCTGGTATATAAAATATTTATTAGCGACAGTAACACTTACCATCAGGTGTGCTGCTTGCTCGTTTGCCACCAAAAGCAATAAAAAAAAAAATATTTTAATTGAAAATCATCAAATCTAACATTCATTACCATCATCATCACAGCCTATATATGTCCCACTGTTGAGCTTGGGCCTCCTCCGTAATGGGAGGTAAATTAACCTACTATACCACGCTGGTCAAACGTGTTGGTATAGGGTTTTGTTTCGAGTTTTCCATCTCTTGCATAGATGTCATATGCGTTTTATATCCCTTAGTCGTCTTTTTCACCCACGGATAAGATAGGGGTGGTGAATTGTATTCTTACTCCGTCACCACAGGGATATCACGGATATCTAACATTACTTGCGGCAATTGTAAAAGTCGACTAGGAATTCTACAATGAGATGGGCGAAATTCCCCTAGGACCTAATTAATAGTCATTAATTGCTTTCCCAAGGAGTGCGTTGTAAAGAATAAAATACATAAAGTTCTTAGTTATAATATAAATATGAAATTTAATTATTTGTTTTATTGTTTGTTACGTTTTTTTTGCTGCGACTACTCAACTGACGTCTAAAAAATTCGTGTACATATTATCAGGTATATAAAAAAACTGAAAATTATTCTTCTAGTATAAAACGCTCTGCTCGAGAAAAATAATAATGACAATACAAGCATTAAATACAAGCGAAATCGCGGGTCTCGCTATTAATATATAATTTGGGATAAGCGAAATTAGGGTAATGAATAATAATGACTTGACGAGTCACCGCTTACTGAAATTTTATAAAAGGGTTCATGGGCTCGCAAAGGCCCCATGCATCAATAGTATGCAATTTAACAGTAGGGTCACTATGATTTAACATCGTGACTCTAAACCCATGGAAAGGAGGCTACAATTATAAACCTTCATCGAAGTAATTACTTAAATAATTTATTATGTATCCATGCAAAAAAAAACATAATTAAATAAGCTCTAAAAACTTTTGAAAAAAATATAAGCGTCAATTCCAAATATGAAAATTCTTTCCACAATCGAAATGAATTATCCGAAGGAGACCGAGACTGGCCGAGGATGGCCGATATCCTCACCTTTGAAATACATCGTCCAATGCCGAATCAGTGCTCGTTCGCAGTTCGTTGTGAATGGTTGTGGGCTTGATAGCTCTTTTCAATATCACGCGTTCATACACTCAATAAAATAATCGACTGTTTAATTTGTGCTCTGTGACGTATATTTTCTGCACCTGTTGATCAAATCTTCTATTTTTTTATAGTTAATGATATTAAATATTTAGCGTTACTATATTAAGATAAAAATAAAAATTAAAGAAACTATTGAAATTAAACAATTAGTTTAACAAATTTAACTATTAATAGACTCGGTTTATTGAAATTAGAATTTGACTAAAATATTATGAAGAATGGATCATTGAAACCATAGTAATATATGTAGTAAGTAATATATTTTTAATATATCTTTTTCATAGATTTCTTAATTTACAGTTTTAAAAAGACGTAAATAAGATATATTCATTTAAAAGATTAAAAATAAGTCGTGTTCTTTACTCATATTTTAACATTTTCCTTATCTAAATTATTTTACCCAAAAGCCAATTGTATTCGGACCCAGAATATTAACAATACAACCATATTACAATGAAGTCTCGTACAAGAAATATTATAATTATTTGCTAAGAATTACTGGCCGCTTTTGTTACAAGTCCGCAGTAATTTTTCTTCGGTGTTTTGTTATATATATATCTTACGACTCGACTTAATACATCAACAGAAAACGAAAAATAAAGAAACATTATAATTATCGTGTTTAACCTAGCAAATGAGATTCTTGTTAATATTTTCGTACATCATTATTTTCTTCACGAATGTTAATTATGTTTTTTCATGAATGAAATTAAGTTTAATTAGAAAATATTCAATTTAATTGAAACTTTTAATATGATTAATTATACAATTGTTTGACATTATATTATTAAAAAATAATAAGTGGAATCTAATTTATGGTCAGGCCAAAGATGTACCACTATTAGCGGCACTCTTTTAGTTGAGGAAACTTAGCACAAACAGCACGTTGGTTTCTTTCACAGTCATGTTATAATGACTTCTAATGTTTACGCGAGTATTACACAATTGAAATAAAACTACTTTTACGGATTCTATCGCGTTTGTATTTGATTTATAATTTCTCGACGTTTCGAACACTTTACAGTGATCATGGTCACGGGAGGACTGAGGTGTCTTACGTCCAATATGTCATTGTTATTACAGAAATTTATTTATATCTACCCTATAAGATATTTAACCTCAGTCCTCCCGTGACCATGATCACTGTAAAGTGTTCGAAACGTCGGGAAATTATAAATTAAATACAAACGCGATAGAATCCGTAAAAGTAGTTTTATTTCAGTCATGTTATGATTATATTCTTTAATGATTTTATTTTTGATAATCAATAGAAATTAACTTTTGTATTATTTAATCATGGGTAGAATAATTTTAACTATTTGCTATTAATTTCAATCAAAATTAGAGGAAAAAATTTATTTAATTAACAAAAATATTATAATAAATAAATATAAAACATTTTTTTTTATTTATCTGAGCCATTTAAATTGCATTGAAATTATGACAGATATTAAATATTACACTTATTTATACAATTACATAAATTAACAATTATCATCTAAAGCTATACAATTATTTAAGTTAACAATTATCATTACATAATTTATTAACTTGAAATGGAACACTATTATATATTACTTTTTATTATTGAGAATTTATTAATTTCCTTTTATTAATGGCTAATATTAATTGAACATTAAAATACGATACTTAAAGACTTATATATTTGGTAAGATTGACCAAAATATTTCAAAAACAACTGTTCTACAAGACTACATTTTAAAATACATTTTGTTCATCCTTTCTTTTGGTTAAAGTTTGTATAAACGACAAACCATCAAGTTATGTAACTTGTTAGTAGCTGAGCAGTAACCAAAATGTAAACAAATTTATTTAACCACATTCTATCGGCATACTTTTACAGTAATATTAGCAGTATTAGTAGACTTTCACACATACTAAGTGTAAACACAGCTGATATTGAAATAAATACTATACACGATAATATATGTTTATTTAATACACTTACAAGCCTTAATTACTGTACCGAACGTAATGAAAATCTGTATGCACGTTTTCAAGTAATACAGAAAATGCCATCATGTCTTTTAAGTAGAGAAATACCTATTATTCTTGAGAATCAAAAATTAATTCAAGGCGGTAACTAGACATAAAACGCGAGTACAGTGACGGTTGTAACTAAATATAGGTATATAAAAATAATAACAGCAGTTCAAAAGAAAAGTCTGCTATGAAAACTTGCTTACATAGGTTTTATTATCACTAAGCTAATAATTCATCATAATCATCATCACAGCCCATAAATATCCCACTGTTGGGCTCGGGCCTACTCCGTAATGGGAGGGAATTTAACCTACTATACCGCGCTGGTCAGACGTGTTTTTATAGGGTTTTGTTTCGAGTTTTCCTTCTCTCGCTTAGATATTATATGCGTTTTATATCCCTTAGTCGTCTCTTACAATCTCCCACGGGTAAGATATTGGGTGGTGAAGAGTATTCTTACTACGTCACCACACGGTAAAGCTAATAATAATAAAAAAAGCTAAAATTTACTTCACTGCTATTTAATTATGTTAGTATCAATATAGATATCCGAGAGAGCCGGAAGCCCAACTGGGTGGGTTTGGGGTTTGTAATGGTAGGCAGCGGCCTAGCTATACCCTTGGTATAGCAAAGGTCCATGGGCAGCAGTGACTCTAACATCAGGTGTGCTACTTGCTCGTTTGCCACTATAAGCAATAAAAAAGAAAGAAAAAAAAAAGATATTACCGTGATCTATGCCGTTGATTTGTTCTTGTAATATCTACTTCTCTACTCATACTAATCGCCAATTAATAACAATACAACAGAAAAGGAATTGGTTTAATATATAAGCAGGTTTATTTTCTCTTTACCGCCTCTTGCAATTATATTATGTACTATGCCTTTAATCGTCTTTTTCTACACCCATAGTAAAGGAAAGATTAGAGACATCTTATTCTCTTATTCCGTCACTGTATGGAACATATCAAATCAAATTATTTATTACGTATAAACCTCATAAGGACTTACATATTGTCAATTTTACACATTTTTTTTTTAATTAATCTACCACCGGATCGGTAAGCGGCCACAAACTGAGAAGATCCGGCAAGAAACTCAGCGGGCCCGATATTTTTTTAAATTATATGTTTTCTCACAATGATTGGATACATTTTTTTTTTCTATATTAGCTCCAGTGAGATACCCTTCGAGGAAAGATTGATTTTTTTAAAAGTTAAATACATAATTAAAACAAAACAGAAACTAACTATATTATTATTTAGAACTATATTATTACTTAGTTTAAATATATACTTTTAAATACTACCTATACATCTAATTTCAAATAGGGTAGGCTTATAAAGTCACCGAGGTCAAGAAAATCAAGGAAACGGTGGCAGTGGTAAGCTCAATAGTGGTGGAGAGGGAATATACGGTAGGTCATGGGGCCGCATGCTGACCTTACATCGCCCCAAGGATTAGATGGGGTGTGTCCAGGCAAGCCAAAAATAAAAAGGTAGGCTTAAAAAAAAATTATAATAACTATTTATAATTACTATTAAAATTTTAAAAGTATATGTTATTACAAAAAACTGGGTTAATGTAATATATGTCTATGCTAATAGGTATACTAATACTAGACTAGGCCATATTTCCTACTAAATATCAACGGACCGGTTAGTTTTATTTGTTTCTGTTAAAAAGACATCACCACTAAGAAAATAATCATTGTATTGTGGGGGGACTTTACTTTAAGTATTGTCCTGTGTGGGAATCAAACCCGCGGAACTAGTATGGATGGTCGATATTTTAACCACTACGCCATCGGTGCAGTCAAGATTTAGTTTTTTTCTCTATATATACTCAAACCTTACAAAGTTTGAATTTGATCAAAATAAACTACATGCACATGCATATCATCACATCATATCCCTTGCAGGGTAGGAAAAGAGGACAGAGTGCCAGAGAACTCTATCCTTGCATACTTTACTTGCTTCCTCAACATTCATAATTCTCTTCATACAAGCTCGCCGGTTTCGGAGACTCTTGACTCCACCTTCATTCAGTACGTGACCAATTTGGTCTACGTAGGTTAGTCTCGGTCTCTCCCGGTACCTACATCCTAATAACGTCCTAATAATAAAATAAACAAATCATCCTAATAATAAAATAAACTCTGAGCTCATATTTATACGAGCTAATTCATATACTTACTGGAGACTGGAACTTCGCTTACTATCCCACGTAGACTGCCAGCTCTTATTCCGAGTTCTTTACCTGAAAAAGTATTGCCTTTTACAACAGCCACATGTAAGGAAGATTCGATGACTTACTGTACAATTGGACATCATCATTATCACCTCAACTGATACGCCCCAGTTCTAGACTCGAACCTCTTCCATAATGGAAGGGAAATGGACTTGCCACGGTGATCCAACGAATTTTAATTCGAGTTGTTTTTTGTCTTGCATTGATATTATGTATCTCATAGTCGTCTTTTACAATCACCGATGTTAAAGAAACAGGTGGAAACATTCAATTCTTACACATTCACAACATACATCATAATCTATGTCTATAAAAGATGACGTTTGTATATATGACATCGCTAAACTCAAAAACTATTTTACCGTTCATTATGAAATCATTTCATTGTAATATGAAACTAATTATTTCCGTGTGTCGGAGTAAGAATACAATTCATCACCCCTTACCTTACCTATGGGTATCATAAAGACGATTAAGGGATATAAATGTGCATATGGCATCTATTGCAAGAGAAGGAAAACTCGAAACAAAACACTATACCAACACGTCTGACTAACGAGGTATATTAGGTCAATTTCCCTCCCATTACGAAGGAGGCTTGACCTCAATAATGAGTCATATTATGAGCTGAGATGAAGATGAAAATAGGTATGTATATGTATTTTTTCACAGAGTAGGTTTTATATGCTATATCGACTTCTACAAACCAAGCTGGATTTGCTAGGAATATATAAACTTTTAAGATCAGGCAAATCATGATTATATAAATAAGGAATTCAAAAACATTTGTAATTAATTATATCTATAAAGCAGATATTTATAATTACACTAGTTTAGCTATAACATTTGGATGTGCTCTCTGCCTACCCTACAAGGGATATGGCGTGATGATATGTATGTATGTATGTGTATTTGGATCATCGAGCGTAGCTCGTTATTTTGTTTTTAGAAAATTATATTTTTTTATAAATAAAATTGTATATTTAAATTACTGAAATTTAGCTTTTAATATGCTTAATTATTTATAAAACCCGATTACGAAGCGAAAAATGATGTCACAAGCGGGATTCGAACCCGCGCCTATTGGGATTCCGGCCCAATCGTGCTGCCACTACACCACCGTGACTTATTGTAGGACATGCAAATTTCGCTTCGTATCATATTTTACGTCTTAAGGTGACGGTATGCCATCTACCTGACAATGTTTACACATTGTTATAGGCTTAATACTTCAAACTTTGCCGTTAGAATTGTATTAAACGATGACACAACCTTATTATTTAAATTACTGAAATTTAGCATTTAATATGCTTAATTATTTATAAAACCCGATTACGAAGCGAAAAATAATGTCACAAGACGGATTCGAACAGGCGCCTATTGGGATTCTGGCCCAATCGTGCTGCCACTACACCACCGTGACTTATTGTAGGACATGCAAATTTCGCTTCGTATCATATTTTACGTCTTAAGGTGACGGTATACCATCTACCTGACAATGTTTACACATTGTTATAGGCTTAATATTTCAAACTTTGCAGTTAGAATTGTATTAAACGATGACACAACCTTGTTATTTAAATTACTGAAATTTAACATTTAATATGCTTAATTATTTGTAAAACCCGATTACGAAGCTCTAAAATAAATAAAAACAAACAATTTACAATATTATTTAAACGACAATTTTTTTACTTATATCAATATTCATTCAAAGCGGTGTTATTATAAAAATATAATAGGTTGATAAAAAAATTGTACGTTTCTTTTGATATACCTACATATTTCATGGCAATTACGTACAAATTACTGTATGGTACTATAACATTTTAATGTTTTAAATCGTTCGTATGGTGATCAAATACCTAAATTTTAGGCAACAACTAAGGTGAAAATATCATCATTATTATTTCAGCTATTATGCTTTCTACTGCGCAGCTTGAGCTATTTCCATTATAAGAAGGCAATTGGCCAAATATACTACGCTGGTCAGACGGGTTGATATAGGGTTATATTTCGAGTTTTTTTTTTAAATAGATATTATATCATATACTTTAGTCATCATGGCAATGATAGGGAGTGGTGAATAATATTCTTGCTGCGAAAACAAAAAGGCAATATATGCCTTCTCATCTCAGCTTATATGACCCAATGTTGGGCTCGGGCCTCCTCCATAATGGGAGGGAAATTGATCTACTATACCACGCTGGTCAGACGTGTTGGTATAGGGTTTTGTTTTGAGTTTTCTATCTCTCGCATAGATGTTCTATGCGTTTCATATCCCATGGTCATGTTTTGCAATCACCCACGAGTAAGATAGGAGATGGTGAATTGTATTCTTACTCCGTCACTATGCGGAAATATATGCCTTAATTTATATATTTATTTATTTATTTCTGAATAATATTTAATTGTGTTGAAAATGTGATAGATATTAATACAATAGTGCTTAGTAATATAATAGTCATAAGAGTGATAATATTCGTTATTGATATTATGTACAATTTATATTTAAACTGCACTAGATTTTAAAATAGTTTTAAAATAATTTGGAAAATCCAAAAAATGCGCGTCTCATATTTTTTTTATTATTTATCATTTACTATTAGTCACTGCCATAAATAAAACAAAAAAAGGTTAAATCTTCGCGCCATTCTCAATGTAGTGCAAATTGGCTGTATGGGCTTTGTTCCCTCTGCCTGTCCGAATGGACGAACAGATCCAAAATAAAAACGTAGCGCAAAACATAACTTGCAAGCATTGTAAACAAGACAAGGGAAGGTAAGCAAGGGATATGGCGTGATGATATGTATGTATGTAAACAAGACTAAGCAGTTTAGCTTCTTATTAATTGCAATTAAACGACAAAGAATTACCAAGCCATTTTCGAAAGGAAACAGCGCGTTGCGATTATGAAGCTTTTAATAAAAGAAAACTTCTATACATTAATTTTTACGGTCGTGACAGTGCCAGTCCTTACGGAAACATACGGACGTCCTCGAATATTTTTTTCGTTTCGCTTAAGGGGCGTGCAATAAGCATAGTTGATGACAATAGACATAACAGTTTTAAGAGACGATTAAGGAACGCAATCAGAAAAAAGTGATAGGTCATTACACCTATTGGACAATTGAAGTATGTAAAAAAGCAGTTAAATCTTCGTTATTATCCATTCATCCGTCAGCTCGTAGAAGTCCACTATAGGATAAAGACCTCCCCATGAGAATGCCACTTAGTCTACTTTACTATCACAAAATTGAAATCCATTTTGCTTTCATAAAATTCTAGTCAGATTATTCGACTGTGTTAATAATAGGCGCTACCAGTGAAATTCAAAACAAACAAAAAAACCGGAGGGAAAAAGGATTATTTATATTGTTATTTCTGTATGGTGACAAAGTAAAAATACTAATCACCACCATCTGTCTTACAGCAAGATCACTGATAAATATAAAACGCATATACCATCTATCTAAGAGAGAGAAAACAGGAAAGAAAACCAACCATCACGTCTGACGAGCATGATAAAAATGGATATACTATATATATCAATTTTCCTACCAATATGGAAGAGGCTAGAGCACTACAGTAGGACGTATATGAGCCATGGTGAATGAGAAAGATAATAGACAATATACATAGTACTACTCTACTGATAAGTTTAGCTGTTACTATATAGTAGTATTTTTAATGATTTTATCATCACAAATCGGACAAAATTCATTAATAATGGCCGTTAAGTGCTTTGAGCAGTCATCGTTATTAAGACAACTACTTTATAAACAAAAATACTCGAAGTAACTATACCAACTCTTCTGATCTGCGATAGAAACTCTTTTGTCATTATGAAATATCTTGCATAATACTACATCAATTTTAATGTTTGATCGGCCAATTTGAAGAACATTTTTACCTCTAATGATGAAAAATCTAAAAAATATTGAAGTGAAGCTTCTAATGTGACTTCCAAAAAAGGTTGCGTTAAACGTTTAATGTTTAATGGCAGTTTAATAGCAGACGAACGCATGCGGGCAGTATACCTGCTACAGGACAGTGCGAGCTTTTTTTACTGTCTTTTAGCTGGTAGCCGCAGATAGCTGTCACAGCTTAACCCGGACTATGGGTGAGCACTGCGGGCTCTCAACCCGGTAAAAATTTTAAGTGACAACGCCCGCCCGCTCCCCTTGTGGGGAACAGACCTCGGCTCGGGGCGTCGCTGAAAGCAGATTGGGCGTGCCCACGTTTAAGTTATTGACTATTACGCGTCGCGTCTTACGTCCCCGGCGGCTGGGGCGAAATCGAGCGTTAGCAACGAGTATCATATGAATTGTCATTTACTGCATCGAAATCATACCATAATTCAGAATGTCTAACAGCGACATCTAGTTAGATTTTTTGATAGGTTAATGTTTTCATTTCTGTCGGCAGTCCTCATGATTGCTTTGTGTTTTGTTAGAATTAATACTTTTATTAGAAAGAAGATTTTTTCTTAATTTTAATCTTTTTTCAAGAAGGGCGATAAAATGCTCTTAAAGAATTAAAGACCCATCTCACTCCTGAGCCACGTGTACAAACTGTTTTCAAGAGTCATTACGAACCGACTCGCGCGCAAGACTTCCAGCTGCTCGAACAAGCCGGTTTCCGAACAGGTTATAGTACCATAGACCACATCCACACGCTACGCCGGATTATACAGAAGACCAAGGAGTATAATCGGCCTCTGTGTCTAACGTTTGTGTACTATGAGAAAGCCTATGATTCTGTCGAAACTTGGGCAGTGCACAGAGGTGTCAAATTGACTATCGATTTATCGAAGTGTTGAAGTGTTTGTATAAAAACGCTACTATATCGGTCCGCATCTAGGATAAGAGTACGAAACTGATCCAGCTGCAGAAAGGCGTTAGACAGGGAGACGTTATCTCTCCGAAACTGTTCATCACTGCGCTGGAAGATGTCTTCAAGCTCTTAGACTGGACCGGACTCGGCATCAACATCAATGGCGAATACATCACTCACCTTCGATTCGCAGATGATATCGTAGTCATGGCAGAATCCGTGGAGGACCTTGGCACCATGCTCAATGACCTCAGCAAGGCCTCCCAACTAGTAGGACTGCAAATGAACATGGACAAGTCGAAAGTCATGTCTAATGCTCATGTCGTTTCTGTACCAGTCCTGGTTGGGAATGCGATTCTCGAAGATGTCGATCACTGTGTTTACCTAGGACAAACAGTCCATTTAGGTAGATTTCCAATTTCGAAAAAGAGGTCAGCCGACGAATCCAACTCGGCTGGGCAGCGTTCGGGAAACTTAGGCGGATCTTCTTGTCTAATATTCCGCAGTGTCTGAAAACAAAGGTTTATAACCAGTGTGTGTTACCAGCGATGACTTACGGAACTGAAACGTGGTCTCTATATGTTGGCCTCATCGGACGGCGACGCGCAGGACGACCCCCTACTAGGTGGACTGACGACATTATCAAGTACGCAGGCAACCGCTGGATGCAGGTGGCGTGGGACCGTATTGAATGGCATTCTCGAGGGGAGGCCTATGTCCAACAGCGGACGTTTACGGACTGATGGATGGATGATTAGAAAGAAAACGATAGATACTCTTACATGGAACATATATGCATCAAATTATAGAAGCAATGCCGTTGTTAGCTTACATTAGTTTTCCTATAATATATCTTGTAATAATACTACAAAGTATTCACACGGGTCTTCTAGTTATTGTATAATTTGCGATAATACACAAACAACAGTTTGGTAACGAAGTAAGTACGCAATTTACCACCGCTTCTATTCCCAATGGTGTCGTGAAAGAAGATTAAGTGTTATCATACACGTCTGTTATCTATTAGATAACATCTCAGCAAGAATAGGGAAAACTCGAAATAACTGTACTAGCCTAGATAGGATGGCACAGTTAAAATGACGTGCACTAAGCATGGATGGCCAGATGAAAATCAATGCTTAATATACGTAATTTCTTTTTTACTTATAAAACTTAACTCTAATGAGATATGTAAATGAGCTAAGAAAAGATACTGATATATATAAATAATTTTATTAAAATGGCATCCCGTTCTTTTAGATTATCTAATAAAATTGATGTATAATAGGGCAATATCATTTTTTCGCCGTGAATTTTAATAAAATATACCTCTTTCAATTATTATATTCGGAAATTTGACGATCTACAAAAAAGATAATTAATTTTTACAGTAGGTACTGCCAATTACGTTATTACATAATATTGTTTAAACGTTTTTTATTTGAATCGTGCTACATCACATAAAATGTTCTCTATGTAATTATGAAAAAACACTCGATAAGATAATTTACGAAAACTATGATTTTTTTTTCGTCATCATTAATAAAAAAAAATAAAATTCTTTTTCGGCCATATAAGAATTCACACTTTGCTCGACTTCAGAGAACGCCCGCGCGCCTTAAGTATCGGAACTCCGTTCTATTTAATTATGCAACCAGTTCCGTTTAAATAGCTTAGAGAACAAAACCTTATAAAAAACTGGAAATTTATAATTATTAGCTTTGGTGATATACATGACTTTGGTATTACAGATAAGCTTAAAAAGTAAGCATTAAAAGTTGCGCATAAAATTCAGTTTATGAGATTTCAGTAAAAAATTTTTTATTCGTTTCATATACCAAGTTAATGGAATAATAATTATTGCGAATTTATTTCTTCTGAATACATCTGAATACTTTTTCTGGCAGCCTAAGATCTGGGCACACGTCACCCATTCTCCCACTGATGACAGAAGGGTAGCGGTTGGATCCCTAACCCAACGTGTTTCCTCGCTATTGCCATTGGACTGACTACTGCTACCGATTCCTTGACAATCGTGGCCGGCCCAGCAGGTTACCCTTTCGGGTATCATCTCCATCAACACCCCGGCAACAAACAACAGTATTGCCGGGGTGTCGCCCTCACATCGCTCGCCGTTCGCCGCCCGCATAGACTATGCGGACTAATTCCAGGTCTATCCATCCACATTTGAATACATGAAAGAACAAGTTCACCTCAGTCTATTAATAATAACACAGTATGCCACTCACTGACAAAAATGGTGCATGTATGTGGTGTGGTACTTTGGTGAAGTCCACAACTGAAACCAAATGTTACCTGGTGTTCCGTTCAAAAGTCAAAGAACATACAATTAACAGACACAAATTACACTCAGACTAGGAACAAAAATTTATGGATCACACATAGTAATGATTTGAATGGGAATTGATCTCATGACACCTGACACAATAAGTCAGTCACTTTAACCACTACGCTTTATGTGCAATCAAATACAATATTATTACTATATCACCGCACGTAGACTTTGACCAGTATAGCGGCACAAAATATAGTCAGACCATATCCATCAGCATAAAAAAGAGAGTGAACATGGGGGGTACGTACCATAATATGTGGTCCATTTTTTAGAATTTTAACTCTTCACTAATTGGTGGCCACCAGCGACTAAGACCTAATTTTATTCCAGGTTGTTATTTTCCAGAACATCTCCGACAAAACAGGTCACGTAGTATGGCTACGTTTGCTTACTCAGGACTAAAAATATAGTCCTGAAAATATATACCATGAGAAAATTTTCCTATGAACTAGTTGTCACGTTTTATTTAAATTTATTATCATCAAGTCATTATTTATTATATGTTATCTAAGTTGATCAGATTCTCGACACATACATACACGCGCACGTGTTTTATCACAGATATAAGAAATACAAAATAAAAAAATATTTTCCTCTCGATCAATTAACTATATTACTTTTACAATTTGTTTGTATTACAAGTACAACAGTAAAACAAAAATTATTAAATAAAAAAAGACACAAAGCTGTCATGAGGACTGCCGACAGAAGTGAAAATATAAACCTATGAAAATAATGGATATTATTAAAATAGAACAACAAGTACGTATTTCAGCTAATTTTACGACGCTCACACTATTTACTTCACTGCATAGCAAGAATACCACACGCATGTGCTTGGGATCTACGGACTCACTCTCTTTCTCTCTACTACTTTCTACCTTTGTTTATCTTTCTATCTCTCTCCCTCTTGAGTTGGAATTTTGGACGCTACTCGTTATTAACGCTCGCGCTGACCTGCAACAGGTATACTACGAGCATGCGTTCGAGTGCCATTGCGTTAAACGTTTAACGCAACCTTGTTGAAAGTCGCATTAGAAGTTTCACTTCAAAAATAACATAATAATTCATTATAAATTTAATAAGATACAAAAAAAAGCTATTCAGCTTATGCTATACATTAAGGTGGATATACTACTTACAAGTAGGCAAACAACTAGTCTTTTTTTTATATGTTATGATACTCACAAAATTGTCTTGCTTCATTCACATATACCCCATGTAGAGGAATACGTAGAAAAATAGAATAAATTTATTAAGTTCTAACGTGTATTCCCATGGCTACAAATAATATACATTACAATTATTCATACAACACACATTTCTTTTGATGACGAGTTAAACATTACATGTGTTATCCCTTACATTGATAAACCGCCTACGATATCACCAAGGGGATGGGCAACAATGTTTTACTGGTAAACTTATATCACCAACCACCAACTGCAGTCGCCAACTAGCTTAACAAACATAGCGAGTACGGCATTAGCTAATCTTGAATAAGGCTAAGTCCAACGGTGGACATCATAGATTAATAAATTGATAACAGCTAATAATACAAAAAATATAAGTAGCGAATACCTTTTAAATATCCAAGTCCATCATCATTCTCCTACTCTTATCCCAATTACTTGGGATCGATACAATATGTACTCTTCTTTCATAGTACATATTGTAAAAGTAATTTTGCAATAGTTTCATGACCGACCGCCTGTCAGAAGTCAACCCTTCTTGGAAATGTAAATGGCATCAGATGGAGTTGGCCCAGATCGTTATAAGGCTCTTAGTCGTCTTTTACGATATCCACGAGCAAAGTAAAGGTAGGTATATTCGTAGCCACTACCACACAGCTATCCAAGTCCGCTATAGATATATTTTTAAACTGTCTGTCGTTATTTCTATCAGTAATAATGTTACCAAAGGTTCTGGTTGCGCCACTTTTTCTATAGTTCATCACCATGATCATCATCTCAGCTCATATATGTCCCACTGTTGGGCTCTAGATTCTACCGCGGGAGGAAAATTGACCTACTATACCACGCTGAAAATTACTACAGTTAGTTGCAGTCATTTTTAATACCAGCTTTTGAACAAAACTTAATTTTGTTCTAAAAACATCTAATCAGACCTTTTCGTTGTACATACTTGATTATTAATTTACATACGTACACACCATATAAAAACTATTACAATTTTTCCACATTTAGATTTTCAGTCGTGATTTTGAGTTGAATAGAACGACACGCCGAGATTTTGGGGATGGTTGGATACGTGTTGGACAAGAACGGGGAATTTTCGGTATGTAAACAAGGTTCAACTAGTGAATAACTTATTCCAACACACAAATCGGTTAAGGGCCTATTTAAATACAACTACGTATATAAGTCACATTTAACCTTTCAGCTCTTATGTGAAAGTATTAAATGTATGTATTTTAAAAGGTATTTATTTACAATATTGCGATTTATCACTTTCAAGAGTTATATACAAGGAAGAATGCTTTCTTTAAGATAAGATTCAATGAAATTTAATGCATTTCAAACAGAAGCAGAAACATAATCAAAGATAAATAAGAAACGAAATAAGTATAATATTTTGAAAAAAATAAAATTAATGGACCATTCATCATCATCATCACAGCCCATAAATGTCCCATTGTTGGGCTCGGACCTCCTCCACAGTGGGAAGGCAATTAACCTGCTATACCGCGCTGGTCAGACGTGTTGGTATAGGGTTTTGTTTCGAGTTTTCCTTCTCTCGCATAGATATTATATGCGTTTTATATCCCTTAGCCGTCTCATAAGATCACCCACGGGTAAGATATGGGTTGGTGAATAGTATTCTTACTCCGTCACCACACGGATAAATGTACCATTAGTTCAATCAAAATATAACTATAATTAAATATTTGAAATAAAACTACTTTTACGGATTCTATCGTGTTTGTATTTGATTATTAATTTCCCGACGTTTCGAACACTTTACAGTGATCATGGTCACGGGAGAACTAAGGTGTCTTACGTCCAAAAGTAATCGTAATTACAGTTTGAAACGTCGGGCAATTAAAAAATCAAATACAAACGCGATAGTATTCGTAAAAGTAGTGTTTATTTCAATTATGTAACACTCGCATAAATATTAGAAATCATTATATAATTAAATAACTCAAATTATGTATCGATCTAAGTAATGATTAAGTATCTTATAGCAAAATTTTGTAGATTGGAATCAAATTTTCTAAATCAACCTTTTATTTTTTTTTTTTTTATTTTTTTTTTTATTTTTTTTTTAAAGACTGCGCTAAGGAAATAATCTTTGTATTGTGGGGGACTTTACAAACATATGACTATATAATGACTCCTCTTTGTTTGTGTGTAATTTTTCTGCTAATAATATATTTGGAAAATATTTATTTGTAGACATTATTTTCTTAATTTGCTACTTATTTTTGAAGTTATACTTCTTTTGGCGCGTTAGAGAAAAATGATGGGAGTAAATTTTACGATGCGCGCGCACACCATCACGAAAAACCGACACCCCGAAGTTAGCTATAGTCAACATTTTAGTTTTTTTGTGATATTTAAATTAACTTTATTTAACTAGATAATGCGTTATAATAAAACTTTCAATGTATGAAATACCTTTTTTCTATTGTTACAAAATAGTGTCGTTTTTTCTACAAACGTAGAATAAGGCGAAAGATAACATTGTTGAAAAGATTTTTATCTTGTTACGGCAAAGAAATATAACTTCCAACGGGTGTACACAAGTACACACACGCTTTTTTTTAATTTTGGCAGGCTATGATCTGGACACACGCTATCCGTTCCATCCAGGATGACGGAAGACATAACTGAATCCTTGACATAACACAGATGCAACCCAATCCGTGATATCCGTGGTGTTTGCAAACTAACCCAACCTAAGTAGATTATTTTATTGTTACATACATACATACATATCATCAAGAATTATTTTATTTTTACTGAACTTAAAATATTTACTAGCAAAACGCACAAATCTATTAAATATAAAAGTTAATTTCCCTTAAGCAAAAACCAGTCTAAGAATAAAAGATAACCCGTTAAAGCTTGACAGTAAAGAAATAATTGAAATATAAGCAATCGGATAAACAAGCAGATAGGCTTGTCAAGATAACGTGCATAGTATTATCAGATGACCTAATATTTAGGGTCAAACACTATCTTGTACCAGAATCATAATAGTTAATATATTTATATCTATCATTTGTTTTTGTGAATGATATCATTATAACAATATTTATGGCTTAAATAATTAGAGTGTTACGAAGTATAGAAATACAAAAGGTATATTTCATTTAATATGTATGTAGGTCTTTGAAATTGTACTTATTCTGACATTTTATTATTTATTAACATACTAGCTTTTACACACGGCTTCGCTCGCCTTGAAGCCCTTAAATAAATATCAAAGATTTTACGGAGCGTAAAAAAAATATTTTAGTAGACATGGTTGCTTGTCAAAAAGAAATAATATCTAGCAAAATCAACGCCAAAAAATGCAAACCCTGGGTGCTCTACTACTGACGGTCAAATTAATATCTTATTGACTATAAATTCAGCTTTTTTTTTTCACGCTGTGGAAATGCAATTGCGCACTATCCCCCCGCCTGTGAGGACGGGAGGACTTGTGTGGGACTCACCGGCCACCGTGCTACCGAAAGACCCACTAAAACCACAGCGGTCCCATTTGCGCTTTTACAGGGTGCCGGGGAGATCGTCTGATGACATTCAATCCCCGACACCCCAGACTATAGATTCAGCTATATGCCTGCCAAAATATTTTATTTCCGCTTCGTAAAATATTTTTTTTAATAATTAGTATTTTATGTCCTTTCTAATAACTCGAAGACTATGTGTACAAAGTTTCATGATAATCGGTTAAGTAGTTTTGGCGTGAAAGCGTAACAAACAAATTTACATTCAAACATACATACATACGCCATACATCACGCCATGTCCCTTGCAGGGTAGGCAGAGAGAACAGAGTGCCAGAGAACTATATCCTTGCATACTTCATTCGCTTCCTCAATATTCATAATTCTCTTCATACACGCTCGCCGGTTTCGGTGACTCTTGACTCCACCTTCCTTCAGTACATGACCGATCTGGTCTAGGTAGGTTAGTCTCGGTCTCCCCCGGTACCTAGATCCTTTCACTTTTGCATTGTATATCTTCTGAACCAGACGTTCGTTCGGCATTCTTTCCACATGTCCGAACCATCGGAACATTCCCTTTCGCATCTTTACACCAATACTCTCTTTCATACCTACTCGTCTACGTCGTCGTTACGAATGCGATCGATCAGCCTAACTCCACAGATTTACCGTATAGATCGCATTTTGACCGCGTTAATTTTACTTTCATACTCTTTTCTGCATATCCAACTCTCGCTTCCATACAGTAATGTTGGGACAAGCACTGCGTTATATATTGCTACACGTGCCTTCTGGCTGAGGTGGTGGCTACCGAGAAGTTGCCCCAACGCTCCGTCCACTCTATTTCCCGCATTCACTCTTCGCTATATATCAGTGGTGTACCTTCCATCTCGGCTAAATCCACAGTCGTCAACTCTATCCACATCAGTATCCAGGCCCATATGAAGTATTTGGGCCTGGTGCTCGACGGGCGGTGATGGTTCCGGGAGCATTTCCACAGGATTGCTCCCCGGCTGTTCAGCGCGGCGTCCGCCCTATCGCGGTCCATGCCGAACGTGGGCGGGCCCAGCTTCGAGGGCCGACGGCTGTATGTAGGAGTGATCCGCTCAATGGTCAAATCCATGTAGGGGGCACCCGTGTGGGTGAGGTCTCTGACCGACCAGCTCAGGGCTTTTCTGTGGCGCCCACAGAGAGCCATGGCGGTCAGAGCCATCCGCGGATACCGCACGGTGTCGACCGAGGTGGAATGTGTATTGGCTGGAACACCCCCACGGGACTTAGAGGCAGAAATGCTCTTCGACTTCTACCGGCGGGTTAATTTAGCACGCGACGAAGGTGGCTCCCTATCGCTTAGCGAGATAGCCACCTGGCGCGAAGACGAGCGCCGTGACGTAATCGCTCGTGGGGTTACGACTGTTGGGTCGACTGGAGAGGCCTAGACACGGTGTAGTTACCGTTGAGGCCCTCCGGCCCGTACTGATGGAATGGATGGAGCGGCGGCACGGAGTCCTCTCCTTCCGGTTGGTGCAGGTCTTGTTGGGGCACGGTTGTTTCGGCAAGTACCTGCACACGGTCGTGAGGAGGGAGTTGACTCCGTCCTGCCATCAGTGTGGTAGTGACGAGGACACGGCGCAACATACGCTCGAGATATGTACGAGCTGGGACGGGTAGCGCCGTGACCTCATCGCTGTCATCGGTGCCGACCTGACGCTGCCGGCTGTCGTGAAAGCGATGGTCGACAGCGTCAGAAACTGGGACGTGGTCGCCGCTTTCAGCGAGGCTGTTATCTCGCAGAAGCAGACGGCGGAGCGAGTCCGGGGAGATTCCCTCCATGCGGACTCGATCCGAAGCTTCGGGTGATCGGACCGGGAAATAGTCCGGTCACCCGACGTGAGGCCACCGCGTGAGGACGACGCCCCGAAGGCGAAAGCTGTCGGAGCGTCGAAACGAGAGGAACCCACGAGGGTAAACCACCGGGCGGGCCATCGATGACAAAGATCGGGTACCGGTGGCCCGCTCGCACGGCGAAGAGAGGTGTTTACAGGGTGGGTCTATGGGGTTGCGCGCCGCCTCTTCCATTGGCCCGGACCGATTTGGCACGGCGGGACCACGTCCATAGTCCACCGCAAAAAAAAAACAAAAAAAAATAAAAAGTAAAGATTAATAGGGAGAAAATATTTCGGTCATTGAGGTATTGTATTTAAATACATTATGTAATCCGCTAAAAAAGCATCATTAGTTATTGGGTTACTACGACGCTGTTTCATTGAACGACCAAGTAATGTGACGTCAGATAATAGGCTACTAATGAGAATAAAATTGGAAGAACGTAGTTGTAAATATATTGTCCTTATAGATAATTTTCATGTGTATAATTGATTAATGCTATATATAACAAATCTATAAGTAATTCGTGGCTCAATATAAATAACATTCCACAAAATATAATTAGAGATACTAAAAACAAGCAATGGTCCAAAGTATAGTGTAGTTTAATGTTTACTTGAGTATTACACATTTGAAATAAAACTACTTTTACGGATTCTATCGCGTTTGTATTTGATTTTTAATTGCCCAACGTTTCGAACACTTTACAGTGATCATGGTCACGGGAAGGCTAAGGTGTCTTACATCCAAAAGTCATCGTTATTACAGAAATGTATATCTACCCGCTAAAGTATCAGTTACTAAAAGTTTGATCCACATTTTAATACTATTGCCAGTACAAAAAGAAAATGATTATATATGTAAAAAAATATATATTGTTTATGAGTTATATTAAATATTTATTTTACGCTAATTATTATATTGTGGCAATTTACTAGTTTAAATAGTAGGTAGTTTAATAGTTTTTGTTAGATTTTTAAACTGATATGATAAATGTTCGAAACGTCGTGAAATTAAAAAGCAAACACAAACGCGATAGAATCCGTAAAAGTAGTTTTATTTCAAATATAGTGTAGTCCTTAAAATTAATATAATTATTATTCTGTCAAAGATTATTGTATTAGATTAAAACTAGGTTGAATGTAACGAAGCGCCTTTTTTATTTTTAGTTATTCAATAAAATCTTCGCCTGATTTTTTAAAAAGTAAAAGCTTATTATATCTATTAATTAGCTATTTTTATTGATATAATAATTCAAGATAAAAATATAGCTGAACTAATGATGAAAATTCATAGTGCAGACTATGCGTATATGTTTTGAAGACGTGGTTAATTTCGGTTGCCACAGTTCAGTTTAACAATAAGTAAAGTTATAGTAGGCAATAGGATAGGCGCAATTTATACTATAATAGTCATCTTCATCATCTCAGCTCATATATGTCCCACCGTTGGGTTCGAGCCTCCTCCACAATGGGAGTGAAAACGACCTACTATACCACGCTGGTCAAGCGTATTGGTATACTGCTACTACTGCTTTTGTTTCGAGTTTTCCATCTATCGCATAGATGTTATATGCGGCTTATATCCCTTAATCGTCTATTACGATCACCCACAGGTAAGACAGGAGTGGTGAATTGTATTTTTAGACCGTCACCACACGGATGTATACTATAATAATAAATACTAAAAATGTTTCTTCTCCGTGTGGTAATGGAGTAAGAATACTAATCACCACCCCATATCTTACCCGTGGGTGATCGTACGAGACGACTAAGGAATATAAAACGCATATAACATCTATGTGAGAGAAGGAAAACTCGAAACAAAACCCTATACGAACACGTCTGACCGGCGTGGTATAGTAGGTTATTTTCTCTTCCATTACGGAGGAGGTCCGAGCCCAACAGTGGGACATTTATGGGCTGTTATGATGATGATGAAAATTGTTTCATATTCTTTCGAAAATTTAACCACAGACCAATAAGTATTGAACTTGTAAAACATTATTTTAGTAACATTATAATTTATTCTGATTGAGCCGATAATCCTGGTTGAAAGCTTTATGTTTACAGGAAATAAAGGCGAAGGAAGATAAACATTTCACCTTAATCTATTAAAGATATTTTACCCAGAGACCCAAAATTGTCACATACAAATGGTAGGCGCTATTTATCTAATTTTACCTACAGAATTCAAATAAAATGTAAAAATATCTTTGGTTTGATAATTGTATTTCAAATTTTATTTTAATATGATTTGTCTTTCATTAATTAAATGTTCTTACTCTATTTCTTAGACCTTTGAGAGTCAAGTATCTGTAAATAATTGGGACTTGAGTTCTTGTAAAAGTGCTTGATTTTAATAAGAATTTTAATTCTTTGGAATTCTTTACGTAGTTAACTAGGACTTTTCTGGGCTTGGTTGTAATATATGTACGTTAGTTGTACGCTTAAAAAATACATGATCATCGTAAGATATAATATAAATGAAAACAGTAACTACCATTTTATAGTTCTTATTTTTCTAAAAAAGGATAAGCATCGTAAAGATTAATTAGATTTTACGACCTAACTTTTACGACCTAATTTTAATTTTTGATTTTCATCATCATCTCATCATCTCAGGCCACATATGTCTCACTATTGGGCTCGGGCCTCCTCCTTAATGGAAGGGTAATTGACCTACTATACCACGCTTGTTGGGATAGGGTTTTGTTTTGAGTTTTTCTTCTCTCGCATAAATGTCATATGCATTTTATATCCCTTAGTCGTCTAGTACGATCACCCACGGATAAGATAGGAGGTGACGAATTGTATTCTTACTCCGTCACCACACGGAGGTTTTTGATTTTGGTTTCATGTAGTACGAGTAGAGCTTATGGCTAGCTATCACTTAGGTTCTTAGGTTCTCAGTCTTTATTTTAAGACAACCACCCTGCACTAAGGAAATAATTCTTGTATTTTGAGGAACTTTACAAACATATAAATAATGCTGATTAATTACACCCACACTCAGCACAACACTTTGTGGATCGTACAAAGTAGTATCCTGCGTGGCAATAGAACCCACGGCACTGGCACGTAAGATCGATTTCTTAACCACTACGCCATCTGTGCAGGGAATTCATGGCTGCTTTTGACAATTTATTGAGAAAAGATATTTAAGAGAAGGAAATATCGAAACCAAACCGTCTGACCAGCGCGGTATAGTAGGTCAATTTCCCTCTTATTATGGAGGAGGCTTGATCCCAACAGTGGGACATAAAGAAAAATATGTAGAGAAACTCAACAATCTCCGAAGTCAAGGAATTGGATCCGATGGTCCATTCAAATAGCGGAAAACGGTAATACGGCAGATTATGAAGTCCCATGTCGCTCTTACATCACCCCAAATAGTTAACGCGCAATGTGGTTAGACCATAGCTTGTCAAAGAAAGAGAAGTTAAATATTTTATAGTTCGACTCAGGATTTGAATCCAGAAGCTCTCATTCAGACACTTGATTATTTCCCGAGATAATTGATGCAGTCCTGTAATGCTTTATAAATAGCTAAAAAGGAAAGAGAGATCAAAGTACAAATTTTTTTAACACATTTTTATATGTGATAAATTTGTTTAATTCTAGCTGTGTGGTAGCTGCTAAGAATACTACCAATCCTTACTTTGCTCGTGAATGTCATAAAATACGACTAAGAGCCTTATAACGACCTGGGCCAACACCATCTGATGCCGTTTGGTTGACAATTACATTCCTAAGGAAGGTTGACATCTGGCAGGCTGCCGGTCTTAAAACTATTGCCAATAACTTTTACAATATGTGCTATGAAAGAAAAGTACATAGTGTATCGATCCCAAGTAGTTGGGATAAGAGTAGGAGAATGATGATGATGAAATTTGTTTCATTCTATTAAAACTTCTGCAAATTGTAACTGTTTCTATTAAATATTTCAAATTTGATACTGATCAAAGCGTAAGCGTAGGATTCCGTATTAAGTTTCTTGTTCATGAAAATATCTCAAAACCGCTAACCTTGTAGGTACTTATTGGATTTATAGGCTTCTTAGAAATAACTTTAGTTGTGTAGCAGGCTAACATAATTGCTTTTGTTATTTACAATTTTAAGGCAACCTAGTTACTGTGATATGTTGAGCAGTAGACAGCTACAAGCTGATGCATGGATAAATTAAGGTATTTACTTTATGATCTACAATTAAAGCACAATGTAAGTAAGTAAGTAGGTAAAGTTTTTTATCCCCCTATTTTTATTTTACCCTTTAAGGGTAATTTTTTAGACCATGTTAATGTCATATTTATTTATATCTAATCAATAACCTAAAACTAAGTTTCAAGCTTTTCTGGCTTTAAAAATGACGATAGTTCCTTACAACTTTTCATTCTCCTTTACAACCTTTTTTTTTGCATAAAAATTAGTGTATGTCCTTTAACAGGCTCTAGACTATCTGTGTACCAAATTTCATTTAGATCGGTTCAGTAGTTTTGGCGTGAAAGAGCGACAGACAGACAGACAGAGGTTACTTTCGCATTTATGATATTAGTAAGGATTAAATATATATATATATATATATATATATATATATCTTTGTAATTCTCTAAGCCTTTTTTATTCCAAACTGTTTAAGGATTTCTGTAATAGCGTAATCAGTTTCACCAAAATTTATTTTTCAACTGAGCTATACTCATCTCCGTAGAACAGATTTTAATATTTTACAATTAAATGGTATTCAATTATCTGTAGGTACTCTTTTTTAATTTTTTTTTGCTGTGGACTATGGACGTGGTGTCGCACTGCCAAATCAGTCCGAGTTGACGGAAGAGGCGGCGCGTGACCCCAAAGACCCACCGTGCAAAACTCCTGTCTTCGCCGTACAAATGGGCTACCTGTACCCGATCTATGTCTTCGGTGACCATCTGTAGGTTCAGTAACTAGATTAAGGAATGTATTGAGACGTCATATAAATCGTCAAAAATGTTTATGACAGCTGTATCGAGAGCGTTCTCTTCAAAGCTGAGGTTTCCTAGATCTTCAATAGCATTTTTATACATATTTTCTATATAATTATTAAAAAAGCACGCTTTTTATGATATTGTCTTTTAAAGTTAAAATAAGCGACGATTAAAATTTTATTAATTTATTCTTAGAAACCAGATCAGAAGAGGCTTTTTTTTTTAAATTAATATTTCCGCACGGTTCAACAACCAATTTATTAAATTTACACAAAATCAGACTATCTAACAATTAAAATGAATAAGTCCTGAATAATCACTTAATTACACAATCACTAATCGGTAAACTAAATCTGCTTCTAACGACAAGACAAAGAAAAACTAAATGACAAAAAAATATACGACCGAACGACCTGTCGCAACGAGCGACGAAAACAGAATGTGTCCGACTACCGTCGACACTCGCTTACATAGGAATTTTGCCCATTACTACTCTCATATTTCCTACAATATGATATTTACGCGAGTTTAACACATTTGAAATAAAACGATTTTTATGAATTCTATCGCGTTTGTATTTGATTTTTAATTTCCCGGCGTTTCGAATACCTCACAGAGTTCATGGTCACAGGAGGATTAAAAAATAGGTTATTGTATACTTAATTTCGTTGTATACTTAATTTTGTCCATTTGGTGACGGAATAAGAATACAATTCACGACCCTCTCTATATTAACTAATTCATCTTACCTGCGGGTGATCGTAAGAGACAACTAAGGGATATAAAACGCATATAACATCTATGCAAGAGAAGGAAAACTCGAAACAAAACCATATACCAACACGTCTGATCAGTGTGGTAAAGTAGGTCAAGGTCGAGTCCAACAGTGGGATATATATTAACTGAGATGATGATGATGATGATACTTAATTTTAATAAGTAACAAGTGTATGCCACGGGTTTCAATTCGAGACCACTGTATCGTACTCTGTCAATCTTACAACTAAGCTGTTGCTATTTGTAGTTACTATAAATGGGATGAAAATATGTAACCCAATTTGCAGTTATGAATTATCGAAACAAAAAGAAAATATCGTATACATTTTATTTTTGCTGCATGCAAATCGACATTTATTAAATTTGTATGTTAATTTATATTGTAAGTTGTATAAAAACTACATGAAAATTCATACAACCATTTAAAGGGATCAATAAAAATTCTGATGAGCTTTTTCATGTGTAGTAAAAATAATATTACCTTGGCGATAACGTAGAAGCAATATAATTTAGTAGCAATTTCATGGCAAAATTCTACGAAAATTTGTAGACTTTCATGATAATATGAACAATGTCTACGAGATGCGACTATATTTTAGGAATTCATAAAAAATAGTAGTATATACCATCTTTCAGTTGAATATTTTGTCTCTTTACAATGGAATTTTTCTTCTTCTCAACCTCTATCTATCTAATATCTTTAAACGAATATCTTCAAACGAGCAATTCTTGTATATATATTTATTTTCTGAGTCTTGGAAATGGCACCAACAATTTTCATGAAATTTAGCATGAAGGGGGTTTCGGGGGGCAATTCATCGATCTAGCTAGGTTTCATTTATAGAAAATATTGTTTTATCAGTGTTTTTAGGCAACAAAAAATATAATTTTTCGTTGGCTGAAAACTATTAAAATATGAAGGCAAATTTTAACGCTGTCATTGAGAATATACATTGCTTAACTGAAATATAGGGCAGTCTAATAAAGACAGTTCCGGTTCGGATCCTAAGCTTCTTTTTTGGTTTTTTTTCCCTTTTTATTTTTTTAGTATTTCATTAATTATTTTTATTATATAATAATATTTAAATATATCTTCCAAAACACACTAAAAAGAGAATACTGAGCATGGCTCGGTCATCCAGATATTAGCCCATTATATGACTACAGCCTCTTTGAAAAAAGAAGAGAAATCTATTATTAAAGAAAAGTATAGCAAAAATAATTCCTAAACCATATACTCGTAGTTATATTATAAACATTTAAATTCATTTTAACACAACAACTAATGAGAATATAAGATTTACATACATATTTAAACTTATTACCGCGGCGAAAACTCACCTTGTTCATTTTATACGGCCCTTAAATTGCGCAGAAAATTATATGTATTTCGCTTTCATTTCAAAACATATCTACTGCAAGTACAAATACAATTACTTTATTAGATAGTTTACTTAAACTTTATATCCTTATAAACTTTTTATTCTCTCAATCTGTAGATCATCGTTATATTAATACCTTATGACTGAAACACTTGCATTTGAAATAAAACTACTTTTACGGATTCTATCGCGTTTGTATTTGATTTTTAATTTCTCGACGTTTCGAACACTTTACAGTGATCACGGTCCTGCAGTGGCCTTGATCACTGTAAAGTGTTTGAAACGTCGGGAAATTAAAAATCAAATACAAACGCGATAGAATCCGTAAAAGTAGTTTTATTTGAAATGTGTTATACTCGCGTAAACATTATAAATCATTATATTATCAGATATATTTCACAGTTAATATTTTGAAATATTAGGAAAATAAATACTACTTAGATCTCTTTTTCTTCCCCTTTCAATAAAAATATATTTTACTATTGACTCAGCCCTCCTTCAGATAGAAAAACTGGGTGCACATATAGCGTAGTGGTTACGGAACCGATCTCCTATGTGCTTGGTGTTCAAATTCGACGTATGACCATAATCTGTGCGATCCGCAAATTATTGGTCTGAGTCTGGGTGTAATTTGTGTCCGTTAATTATATGGATTGTTTTCTTAGTATCTGGTCATCATTCTCCTACTCTTATCCTAATAACTTGGGGTCGATACTGTGTACTCTTTTTTCATAGTATATATTGTAAAAGTTATTGACAATAGTTTTGTGACCAGCCGCCTGCCTGACGTCAACCCTCCTTCGGAATGTAATTGTTGAACAAACGGCATCACATGGAGTTGGCTCAGGTCATTATAAGGCTCTTAGTCGTCATTTACGACATTCACAAGCAAAGTAAGGGTTGGTAGTATTCGTAGCCGCTACCACACAGCTATTTCTTCTTTAGTATCTGGTATGTCATTAAAAAAAATTGCCTCATTTCACAATATTGGCCAGATGGATTGGCATTTAAGAGATTCTTTTCTAACTTTGTTACTGCTATTTTACAATAATATGGTCGTATTATGAGCATACTTGAATAATCGCTCTTTATATTACCCGTAGGTATTGTATAGCAAGGTGACATTGTATGCCCCTCCTAGATGGTTAAGCATCTATCTTACAATGTACTTTAATTAAATTACCTGCATACATAGTGCAATAAGCATAATTTTATTGTTTTATACAACATAAACTGCAATGTGAGTTCTTTTATCTCTATAGGGTATATACACATTGCAGGGATGGACCAGCAATATAATATGATAAAATTTATTCATTTTGCGGGTATACTAAGGGTCGTAGGCAGATATTATAAATAAAAAAAAATAAAAAGCCTTATATTTCTTACTAAAAATTACAAAAAAGTTTTAAAAAATATAATGTTCAGTAAATTGATTTTCCTTTTTTTTTATGTATTAAATTATGTTTGGTACTAACTAGATAGCAAGAACCCCTCGTTTTAATTTAGAGTAAAGGCCTTCTCTAGAGATTTTCAAGTGTCTCTATTGGTTGCTGTATTTATCCAGACAGATATTATCACTACAAAAGAAGGGAAATTAGATATATAACCTCATTACAATAGATGATTGGAAGTGAGCAAACATGTCTTAGGCTTTGAATAATGCCAAAATGCTATTGCACTTCGTTCGGTGATTGAGAGAGACCAACTGGGTGGGTTTGGGATATGTATTGGTAGGCTTAGCTATACCGGCTTAGCTATACCCTTAGCAAAGATCTATGAGCGGCAGAAACACTTACCTGTATGGTATACTGCATGCTCACTTGCCACCATAGGCAATAAAAAAATCTTAATGGTAAAATATTTACTACATTTATTTGCGTCAATTTATGATAGCTTTACTGCTCTATCTGTTAAGCCTCTAATCCCAACTCATCCTATTACTAGAACCCCCTGCTAGGCTAGTTTTCTGCAGTTTGAAAAAATTACTATAGTAAATCATTTATATAAACTTGATTACGAGCGAAAAATTATTGTTACACATGGAGTCACATGTGTGATAATCATTTTTCGCTCGTAATCAAGTTTTTATAAATAATCAAACATGTTAAATGCTAAATTTCTGTTATTTAAATAATAGGGTCGTATCGTCGTTTAACACAATTCTAACTGCAAAGTTAGAGTATTAAATCTGTATAATGTGTTAAAATTATCGGGTAGATGGCGCATGTCTCTCTGTTGACGTCTTAAAGACGAAAATATAATACGAGCTGAAGATTGAATGTCATACAAAAGCTTACGTTGGTGTAAGTGGTAGCACGATTGGAACGGATTTCTAATAGGCGTGGATTCGTATCATGTGACATTCATTTTTCGCTCGTAATCAAGTTTTATAAATAATCAAGCACGTTGAATGCTAAATTTCAGTAATTTTAATATATCATTCTATTCGAATGGGTTGGTATAGCGTTTTATTTCTTCTCGTTGAGTAATATTATCTTCTAGCGTCCCATACTCGTCTTTTATGGTCATCCACGAGAAACAAAAAGCTGGTAACTATTATATTTTTGCTCTGTAACCGCATAAAACGCTTTAAAAATAATAACGTAAAAGTAGTTAATTATATTTTAATCCACTTTAGGCTAAAATATTGGCCTTGGAATCCAACTAGTCGCAAGTTGATCATAAGACGATTGATCGAAGCTTCATGTGATTAAAATTGACTAGAAATAATAACAGTAAGTGTTCATATTTTATGAATTTTATTTATAGACTGGTAGCGGACTTATTGCAATTTAAATTAACACAGTTGCAGATTAGTACCAAAAAATTAAACTTTATTTATTTACTACCAATATCTCTCTACTTAAAAATAATTTAGGCAACGATTTGTATAAGATTGTTTTTAAATAAATAAAAAAAAAAAAATAAAAAAAAAAATCTTTTCTAAAATGTATACAGATAACATAAAATTATATTGCACAATGCATATCTTTGCACAGGTAATATTTAAGCATATTGCATATTTCAATAGGCTACAGTACTTTTATATTCTGTTGTTTACCGATATTTGTCAATTATTTTTTGTATACACATACATACATATCATCACGCCATATCCTTTGCAGGGTAGGCAGAGAGAACAGAGTGCCAGAGAACTCTATCCTTGCATACTTCGCGCGCTTCCTCAACATTCATAATTCTCTTCATACACGCTCGCCGGTTTCGGAGACTCTTGACTCCACCTTCCTTCAGAACGTGACCAATCTGGTCTAGGTAGGTGAGGAGTCTCGGTCTCCCTCGGTTCCTACATCCTTCTACTTTCGCATTGTATATCTTCTTAACCAGACGTTCGTTCGGTAAACGCATTTTTTTTTGTATACTATATATAAAAACTGTTAATTGTTCTTTCGTAATTTAGAATATATTTTTAAGTATTAGTATTAGCTGTTACTTTGCCAAATAAATAAAAACAAAAAAAAAACGTGCAAACAAATAAAAAATTGGTTTGTGATTGCTTTGTGACCTGTAAATTACATCTCTTAGTTCAAAATTAGAATGTATTTACTTGTAATATAATTATTAAAACCAAGGTTAAGAAAACTAAGCATATATTTTTTTTTTTTAATAGTTCTTTTAACTTAATGACGTATCATAGTCACATAATTATCTGATTTAAAAGCGATATCTTTAAAATAAAAAACGTGTTTCTACATAAAGGTAAAAGCAATTTATATTATAGGCCTATCATTATTTTAAATACCGATTCGCTAAGCGCCCTGTAGGGAAATTATAGGGGAGATGGGAGAGGACAGGTTGACATTGGAGACACAACTTGCAATCAAAATGTCATCTAAACAACGATCCGTGACAGCCTAGTTTGCATTTTAACTATGTTTTATCAACATGGAATAAGAAAGGCATAGAGTTGTGTGTGACATATATATATTTTAAAACTAGGTATATTACTTTTTATTCATGTGGTGATGGAGTAAGAATACAATTCACCACTCCTTTATCTACTTGTGGATGACCGTAAGAAACGACTAACGCAATAGATAAGACCACTGCAGGAGAGGAAAAATTCAAAATAAATCTCTACACCAAATCGTCTCAGTTATGTAGGTCACTTACTCTGCCACTATAGAGGAGGTTCTACTGTGAAGCTGTGGAGACGATGGTGATGATTATTACATATTTATATTTTAATTTCAATTAACTTAAAAAATATAAATATGAAATAAGTTGTTTGATTCCATTCATTTAGTCTACCTATGTTCATTTTTTAATATAATCCTAAGACGAGCGATTTTCAAGCGATGCAATTATGCCATTATCCTTCGATAATAAGTACATAGTAGGCTGATTGTTGATAGCAGTTGATGTTTCAAGGGCGCCGACCGTAACCCACCCTCAAAAAGAAAAGCATAAATTTCTATGGCGCGTAGCTGTAGACAGAGAATTGTCAACAGTGAGGTCCCACCACTATGATCCTTTTTTTTTTGTAGGCTATGGTGTGAACACACGTCGTCCTCCACGTCCTGGGCGATGGAAGGAAGATGCAGGTGCCCCATAAACTACCGTATGCCCTCCCCATCACCATTGGGCCAGCCACTGGTACCGCTTCCTTGACATCAATGCCAACCCGGCGGGTTACCCTTTCGTGTATCATCCCCCGTCGCCGCTCCAGCCAGGGCGTCACCCTAACACGGTCAGCGTCTCTGCGGGTGACGGACTATTCCCCGATACAGTCACCCGCGGCCTCGGCTAGGGTGGCATCAGGCGCAGGTAATCGCGCCTGTGCCGTCCAATGCGCCGGCGGCGAAGAAGCGTGTCAGCGTGGAGGTTCTCTTCCAACCATTATGATCCTATCACTAGTTATTGCAAATGAAGGGAACACATAAATCAACAGTTTTAAAAACTTTTAAAGACTTCCCGTCGGAGGCAAAGTCATGATAGCGGTGGTCCTCAACTGGCGTAGAGACAACCCATCTGTCCGCTGAACCCTTATATCGCTACTAATAGTTACTCGGGATGCAGACCATAATCACCCAAAAACAAAGAGCCCTACAGCTAAAATGCATAAATTCATTCACATGCTTAACCCTTTAACCCTTTTATATAAAATGCACACACTATCCGCGTCGTTAAAAAAGATAAATCAATACACTGCTAAAGTATCAATGTTTCTTTTTTTTATCAATAGTCAATACGACAGCTATTGAAAAAGACATAGATAAATGACAGTTCACTAATAATAGTCTCTATGTTATCCTTATAGAAACAAGTTCTTTTTTTCTTCGGATACAATGTTCTGCGAGTAAATAAATAAAATTGAGTCGTACCGCTATCCCTCGATACTATCTCATATAACAGTCACTTTATCACCTAAAACTTTAAATGAACAAACCTTTTATTACAACTAATAGTCTCGAACTAAATAATTTGTTGAGTCATGCAATTAGGTTAAAGCGATTTTTATCAAATTACAAGGGATACTATTATTATTATTTATTTGACCAAGTACGATCATTATAAACACATAAAATTTGTTCAAATACTTAAATATTATTATAAAAAAATATTGAAATAAAATATAATACAATGCCTTAAAATATTTTTTAAACATTAGTCCGTCCATAAACTATGCTACAGTGACTCAAGTACTGACAGTCATAACGTTCTGTGAATGCGCTCAGTATACTGCTGCGGCTGGCTTTTGCACCAGGGACGTGCACCACTTGCGTATGGCTGCGTAGGAATAATCCACTCGCGCTTCGGTGAACATCCTTCTTCTTCTTCTCAGTTCATGTACGTCTCATTATCGACAATAAGCGTCCTCCTTGGTGGAAGGAAATTTAATTTCTAAACCAGGCTATTCACACTTTATGACAAAGGGTATACTTAAGTTGTCCTATTCTTGAATCAATGTTATATGCATATTCAAACGGCAGAGATGACGTAATGGTTAAGACCGTGTGTGCCAAGTATCGTGGGCTCGATTCCTAAAAAAGATAATTCTTTGTGCGATCCACAAATTGCTCTTCTAGGTCTGGGTGTACTTTATTAAGTAATTTTGTTGTATGTTTAAAAAATAAATCATTTTGGTCGTTTTATGCAGCACCCAAGGGCAAAACATTAAACTGTATTCTAATTCCATCACCACACGTACCTACAATTTTTGAAGTAAAATTTTCAATAAAATCTATGTAGCCTAAGGTAGGGAGTGCTTAGATTTTATTATCAATCCGTCTTTATATAAATAAAAATACGTTATGGATTACTGATTACATAATTTTAAGTTTTATTTTAATAAAAGTAATCTTTAAAAACATTTACCGTATATATGTTATGTATTGATATAGTATATTTTAAGAAACCTCACGAAACTGAGCTTAATAACTACTATTTTGACAACTGTATGGAACAAAGTATTAATTAGATTTATTTCCACCTACTATTCACACTCCAATTCGTTCGAGTTTTAAACAAACTTTCATGGTAGAAGATGTATACAGTTTTATTAACAACGATTTCAACAATCAAGGGTCGCTATGCCACCATGTGTTCGTGCTACTACACTGTCAAAAAAAATCTTTTCTTTAGATCTAAATACTTATTATGCCTATAATATTCGTGACTTCACTTTTATATTGACTTAATATGATATTGCGTCACTCTAATGCCTCCTAACTACCCAACTAATTTTCAATTTAAGCCTATTATTAGCCTTATTATAAGTGATTTCTGGACTTAATGACCCGTTCACCCCTATATAGGTGTATAAAGATAAGGAAAATTAGTTGTCTTAATCTTAATTAAACCGATAATTCAAATTTTATTAAAATAAAATGGTCACCAAAACCATCTTAATAAGCCAAGGTTTAAAACAAATCCAAGGAGTCTTTCGTAAAATGAAATTAGCCGAAAAAGGCGGTGCCATTAAAATTACATTAGCATAAATAAGAGGAATGCTAATCTAAGGAAAATAAATCTTGGGTAAGAAATAAAAATAATCCTTGTGGCTAGCCGTTTAATGACGTCATGACAGATTTGCTTAGCGGCTTATTTTACGACTGTCGAATTTCCTTACCGCAGAAAATAAAATCGTCTGTTTCATAGTCAGACATCTTGTCAAAAATTTCATAAATATTTAAGGCGGAGATAAAAGTTTGCTTTGTCGATTCAGAGTTATATATCTGTGACTTCCAAGTGTGAAATCCCAATTTTATGTACTAAATGTCATTTATAAATGGTACTAATATACTATATAGTCAAGTTTAGGTTTATTGTGAAATGACGAATTTATGAAAAATTAGCCTATGACGTAGCCATGGATAACCCGCTGGGCTGGCCACGGATGGCAAGGAAGCAGGCCCAATGGCGATGGGGAGGGAATACGGTGGATTATGGGTCCACGCGCTGCCCTTCCGTCGCCCCGAACGGAACGGGCGACGTGTGTCCGGGCCATAGCCTACCCAAAAAAAAAGCATTATAAGCCACACACGACCCTCGATAATGTATAGACGTGGCAAGTGTTTATATATGATTTAAATTCTCATTCCCCGTTACATCACCGTACAACTAAACGAACGGTAGGCTTCCATTATTACTTTTTAAATATCCCATTAGTACAAACTAAACTTTACATATCATCCATTGTAATAATTATAACAAGGGAAAGCCAATTATAATTTATTTTAAAGGCAATCTTTAATTACATAATCATTTTCCAACAGGTAAGATGTAGTAAAGAAGTCGTAAATTCTATTAATAGAAAACTTTGCTCAGTAAACAATTACAGGCTTCGACTAAGTACGACTATTTTAAGTACTTATTGCATGCATACATACATATCATCACGCCATATCCCTTGCAGGGTAGGCAGAGAGAACAGAGTGCCAGAGAACTCTATCCTTGGATACTTCACTCGCTTCCTCAACATTCATAATTCTCTTCATACACGCTCGCTGGTTTCGGAGACTCTTGACTCCACCTTCCTTCAGTACGTGACTCGTCTGGTCTACGTAGGTTAGTCTCGGTCTCCCCCGGTACCTACATCCTTCCACATTATATACGACTAATAAAGGTAAAGGTGCGTTATGCCCTAAAAAAACAACGATATGATACTTCAAAAAAAGTAAAAAAAAAAGCTTTAAGCTGTTAATTATAAGATTGAAAATTTAGATAAGTTCGTAATATATTCAGCTCAACAAAATATTTGTTAAAGTTTTATTTAAAAAAGGGTTGTTTGATTGTAACTTATAATTATGTAACTTGTAATTCAATTAAAATTTTGTTTTTACAATTACAAAAATTTAATTAAAACAAGAGTAATTTTGGAATAAGAGATTTTATTATCTTTCGTAATCATTTGATAACTTCATCTTTTTTGATTAGTTTAGCTGTGTGGTAGCGGCGACGAATACTACCAACCCTTACTTTGCTCGTGGATGTAATAAAAGACGACTAAGAGCCTTATAACGACCTGGGCCAACTCCATCTGATGCCGTTTGGTCAAAAATTACATTCCCAAGGAGGTTTGACGTCTGGCAGGCGGCCGGTCATAAAACTATTGCCAAGAACTTTTACAATATGTACTATGAAAGAAGAGTACATATAGTATCGACCCCAAGTAATTGGGATAAGAGTAGGAGAATGATGATTTTTATTGATTAGTTTAACAAGAAAAATATATCAACTTGATCATAGCAGTAGCTGGCAAAATACTCAGAATGTAAACGAGTAAGTAAACGTCCTCTCTAAAAGCATTTGTAAGTTACATCAAGTTGAACGCTGTTTTATTCTAATTAGTTTTTTAAGGAAAACTCGAAGGATCTTTATGAGGTACAAAATATAATAATATTGCCTTTATTCTCTCGTAAGAATTTTGTTTAATCTGCAGGGATACGTTATATAAGCACCCACCCATTGTCAACAGAAAATGATATCATTCTATTTTAAAATGCATGACGTTTTATTTTATCGTAACGCACAAAATATTATATTCCTGAGATTTAGCATTTGAAATGTTAGGCCATTTACAAAAATTTATTTAGGAGCAAAAAATGGTATCTAACGTGTGATTTAAAGCTATATCTATTGAAAAGCCGTTCAAACTGTATTACTAATTAGACTAGTGTGGGTACGTACTCACGCACCTACGTATAGTAACCAAATTGGTACTCGTATTATCGTCTTAATTGGAGAAGTTTTAAAAAATAACGACGTTTTTGTTTTGTTATGAGAGATACATCTCTCATAACAAAACAAAAACGGTATATGTTTCTTTCACATCTACTATATGTTTATATATGTGTACTTCAGTGTTCTATAGATTTTAAGTACCTGATTCATTTACAAATTCCTAAATTATAATTCATTATCGGCTTTTATGGCATTTTCTATATGACCATTTATTAGTAGTACAACAAATTAAATAACAGTGTCCACTAGATGATACAAAGTTTAACCAAACAGATGTCGTTTTTAAACTGCTCTCCACTTATTCTATATATAAATTAGTAGCGATAAATTAAAGAAATTCGTAATATGAACTTGAAAGGCTTTTCAGTTCATATCATTCCTCTATTGGGGACGATACAATATGTATATATAATTGGGGTCGATACAATATATCTTCTTTCATAGTACATATTGTAAAAGTTATAGGCAATAGTTTTATGACCGGCCGCCTGCCAGACGTCAACCCTCCTTGAGAATGTAACTGTTGACCAAACGGCATGAGCCTTCTCTCGCATAGATGTTATATGCATTTTATATCCCTTAGTCGTCTCGTACGATCACCCATGGGTAAGATATGGGGTGGTGAATAGTATTCTTACTTCGTCACCACACGGATAATTAAATACATTTTATTACAAATAACTACCATATTCTATCATACATGTATTTATATTTATAAATGGATGTCAGCAGTTTTCGTATGTCTACACGTATTCAACCGAATTTATTTCTAGTCGTTCAGATATTCCACGTGCACAAAAATCGTCGATTCGGCTCCTGGTCGGGATCGATGTAACTACGCCTTGAAAAAGATGATGTAATATTACAACAGATGTCGACGACGGTTATGTCAACTGGCCGTCCATTCACGAAACTAATAAAAGATTCAGCATTGTCGTTTGCCCGAAAGAGGGTATTTCCAAAGCATTGACGCCCATTTCGAGCGTTATGCGTACAGCTCATATCGGACTTTAGCAGTTATTATCTCTAGATATGGTTTAGAATGAACATAGCCTGTAATATTTCGCATTATACGTTTTTTTAGAGTACCCCTTTCGTTTTGGTGTTTTTTGTCATATTGAGTGGAAATGAGGATTACCTTGTATATTATATTTACATTGTACGGGCAGTTATCTAAAGCTATTCTGTGACAAAGGTTAACGCATATGTGCTTTACCTTCATAATATAATTTAAATGGAGATTACATATACTCGTGTGGAAATGCGGGCTATCGCTGTACTTGTTTAAATCTATAATAATTCGTTTTAATGCCTATACCTTAATATATCAAAGAGAGTTTTAGTTTAAACGGGTTAGAAAAATATATTTTAGTATGAAGAATTGAATTGTTGTATGATACAATAATAATAAAATTATAGTGTTTGTTTTTCTATGTAACCACACATTCCACTATGTGTTCCCTCTCGAAAAGGCTGACAATTTTTATTATAATTCACTTTACGTATTGCGTACTTATATATATATATATATATATATATATATATACATATATAATATCTGGATGACCAAGCAGTAGCTCGGTATTTTCTTGTTAGTGTGTTTTGGAAGATATATTTAAATATAATAAAAATAATGAAAAATAAATTAAAAAGGCTAAAAGTAAAAATAGAAACTAAAAAAATGTATTGAGCAAAAAGGAGCCAAAATCACGTTTGTTGTATGGGAGCACCCCTTAAATATTTAGTTTCTTTTGTTTCTTAGTATTTGTTGTTTTAGTGTTTCTCTCTGCCTACCCTGCAAGGGATACGGCGTGATGATATGTATGTATGTGGTTATAGCGGCAACAGAAATACATCATGTGTGAAAATTTCTGATTGCTGTCTAACTATCATGGTTCATGGGATACAGTCCAGTGATAGACAGCAGTAAGCCAAATATTGTAAATGAGAGCCATGATAACACATTGCACCGAATAACTAAAATCCATCACTCATAAGATGTATTACCCATTTTAATTTTACTCTGGCGAGGGTACTTTTACCGCATAGTGATTAGGAAAGAGAGATAGTCATTTGCTACATGTTTTTTCGTCGTTTAGCCAGCGTTTAATCAATATATTTGTAAAAATCGAGACGGAAAGGATAAGTTATATTAGGAACAAACAGTAAGATACTATAGGGAGACAGGATGTTAATGCTGATCAGATTGGTCGCAAGACGCCATGACCTACCTATGTGCGCTACTACGATCGTTTCGATTTCTTTATACCATTTACTTGTAAATATTTTAAATCATTCGAAGGGTCGAAAATTAAAATAAATCCTTCAAATAAGTGATAAACCCCGATTCCGACAACCGGTCAAGTTCCTGAATACTCTGAAGGCTCCCGGTCTCCTAACTCACATCTTATCAAGTCGGTTAAAAATTGAGAGCCGGCGCGCCAAAATTATACAATGCCACCAGTTTGCAAGAAAAAACATTGAATTGCAATGTAATCGGGTCAACTATACTGACCGGTTGTTCTCGAGCAGAGTCTGTATTTATTCCTAGGATTTGCCAAATACCATCAAATTACTCCTTCAAATTTCAGAGAGTACAGTTTGCCATTAAAGTTTGTTTCGCAATAACCATAAACAAAGCTTGAGGTCAAATTCTTAAGGTAGTGGGAGTAGACTGGAGAGAAAACTGCTACTCCCATGGGCAGTTGTATGTGACATGCTTCAGAGTAAGCTCACAAAGTAGTCCGTAAGAAAAACAAAAGATATTGTTTACAAAGAAATACTGTAGTAGGTGTAGTATCGCGGGTGGATGTCAAAGAAGCGGTACCAGTAGTCGGCCTAATTTCGATGGAAAAGACGGTGAGTTATGGAGCCGCACACTACTCTTCAGTCGCCTCAGTTGGAATGAGCGCGTTGTGTTCAAAACATGGGCTGCTAATAAAAAAGCCTCGTGCCCATAACATATAACAAAATTTAATTTTATTTTCATGTTTATTAAACCTTTCCTACACTATAATAAAGATTGTTATCATCATCATCACAACCCATATACGTCCCACTGTTGGGCTCGGATCTCCTCCATAATGGGAGGGAAGTTAACCTACTATACCGCGCTGGTCAGACGTGTTGGTGGTTTTGTTTTGAGTTTTCCTTCTTTTGCATAGATGTTATATGCATTTTATATCCTCTTACGATCACCCATGGGCAGGATAGGGTGTGGTGAATTGTATTGTTACTCCGTCACCACATGGATAAGATAGTTTTTTTTTTATTGATTTGATTTGATTGTAAGATTGTTGTAATATATAAGTATACGAACATTTATATATAATGATTTATAAATAACAATAAAATTAATAACGTGAAAAACAAACAAAATCTTATTAGAACCATTTTCGGCCTCTACGCAGACAAAGATGCAGGCAAATGATAATAATCAATAAAATAATAAAAAAAGGCCAAAAAGTAAATAAGAAAAAGTAAGGATCCGAACCGAGCTACGATTTGTTTGCATTAGACTACTCGATTTTCCAACTGAGCTAAATGTCTATTCTTAATGACAGCGTCAAAATTTGAAAACCTTCATATTCTAATAGTTTTAATACAATGAAAAATTATATTTTTGTTGCCGAAAAATACTGACCAAACAATATTTTCTATAAATGAAACCTAGCTAGATCGATTAATGCCCCCCGCCCCCGGAATCACTTGTATGCTAAATTTAAAGAAAATCGTAGGAGCTGTTGCCGAGATTCAGATTACATATATATATATATATATATATATATATAAGAATAAATTGAAAGGAGAATGAGGATGGTGTCCGATGGTTTACTGTGTGAGACACAAGGAGGTTTCAGGAGTGGAAGGGGATGCATGGATCAAGTGTTCTCTCTGCGCAACATTGTGGAGAAGCATCTGGCTATAGGTCAGAGGGTTTTCTGCAGTTTTGTGGATCTGGAGAGAGCATTTGACACGGTTGTACGAAAGGAACTTTGGGACATTTTACCGGAGTATGGTATTAACGGTAAACTGCTACAGGCTGTGCAGTCCAGTTACATGGGCTGTAGAGCCTGTGTGCGGCTGGATGATGGAATGTCGCCTTGGTTTGACGTCAATATCGGCGTTAAGCAGGGGTGCGTTCTGTCAGCCAGGCTGTTTATCATATATCTGGATAAATGTCTCCAAAGGTTGAACGATATGAATGTGGGAGTCCAGATGGGCGACTCAGTGGTCACTGCTCTGCTTTATGCAGATGATGCAGTCCTGCTGGCACAGTCAGCGACTGACCTGCAGACCCTAGTCGACACAATGACAGAAGATTGTAAGAAAAGGGGTCTACGCGTGAATGTGAGCAAAACCAAAATAATGGTCTTTGAAAGAGATATAACCAGAACAGATGTAAGAGTAACAATAGGTAATGATGTACTAGAGCAAGTGGATGAATTTGTATATCTTGGATGTGGATTTAGCCGAGATGGAAGGTACACCACTGATATAGAGCGAAGAGTGAATGCGGGAAATAGAGTGAACGGAGCGTTGGGGCAACTTTTCGGCAGCCACCACCTCAGCCAGAAGGCACGTGTAGCAATACATAACGCAGTGCTTGTCCCAACATTACTGTATGGAAGCGAGAGTTGGGTATGCAGAAAAGAGTATGATAGTAAAATTAATGCGGTCGAAATGCGATCTCTGCGGAAAATCTGTGGAGTTAGGCTGACCGACCGCATTCGTAACGACGACGTAAGAGAGCGAGTAGGTATGAAAGAGAGTATTGGTGTAAAGATGCGAAAGGGAATGCTCCGATGGTTCGGACATGTGGAAAGAATGCCGAACGAACGCCTGGTTAAGAAGATATACAATGCGAAAGTGGAAGGATGTAGGTACCGAGGGAGACCGAGACTAACCTACCTAGACCAGATCGGTCATGTACTGAAGGAAGGTGGAGTCAAGAGTCTCCGAAACCGGCGAGCGTGTATGAAGAGAATTATGAATGTTGAGGAAGCGAGTGAAGTATGCAGAGATAGAGTTCTCTGGCACTCTGTTCTCTCTGCCTACCCTGCAAGGGATATGGCGTGATGATATGTATGTATGTATGTATGTATAAGAATAAAAATGCAGACAAATTTCCTATCGAGTAGAGGGAAACGATCCATACTTTTATACTTGTTAAATGAGCCCACAGAACACGAAAATAAATTCCACTTAATTGTGACAAATGCAGGTCTATGATGTGTACTAGATCTGAGTGTCATCGTAATATGTCTTATATTTGAAGTATTTCATTACTAAAACATTCCTAAGTGGAATAGTGTATCTTATTAATGGATAGGATAAATAATTTTATTTTGCTGGGCATTTTCAGTATCGCTTGGATAACTAACTCATTAATAATAATGAAAAAAGATTTTACTGCCACAGATCCCAAAAAAAAAATCATTTTACAGTATTTACACGTATAAGAAGCTCAAAAATAGTAGAAAATATGATATCGAAAAGTTACAGCATAAAGTATATATCAAATAGCAATTGGCAATTCGGGATAGGAAAGGTTCGCCCTATAAAGTACGTGAGGCGGTCAAAAACAAACTTTTGCAATAAATAACCCTATCGGATAAGAGGAGGTACGCACTCACCCATTTTATATTCAATAAAAAATGAGATAAACTAAATTGTCTTACGATATAGTTGGTTACAAGATTTATATTGCAACAACTTTATTCGGCATCATGTTTATTAAGAAGTCGTTAAATAATTGCAGTATCGTTGGTAAAGTTTTGGTGAATCTAAATATTAATTTATACTCAATGATTGCTGTGTGTTAGCGGCTTCGAATACTACCAACCCTCGCTTTGCTCGTGGATGTCGTAAGAGACGACTAAGAGCTTTATAACGACCTAGGCCAACACCACCTGATGCTGTTTGGTCAACAATTACATTCCCAAGGAGGGTTGATGTCTGGCGGGCGGCTGATCATAAAATTATTGCCAATAACTTTTACAATATGTACTATGAAAGAAGAGTACATATTGTATCGACACAAGTAATTGAGATAAGAGTAGGAGAATGATGACTCATTGATTGCGTAAATGCATAGTGGTTAAAGTACAGACCTACCGTGCTAGATATCGCCAATTGAATTCTTATGAGGGGCAATATTTTTGTACTTTGTGTAATCCACAACTTATTGCTCTATGTATGAATGTAATTTGTGTTCGCTAATTGTATATCGCCCATAATACAAGGATCATTTACTTAGAGCCTGGTTCCGAAATCTGGAGATAATTACTCCCACGGGGGTAAAACTAGTATTTCGCGAGGGTAACAATGAGCTGGTTATTATCTTTTGTCTTAAAATTTTGACTGACGATTGTAAAATCATTCCTAAATTATTTTATTTTTAGTTATTATATAAACAGAGTTAAACTTAGCTTATAAATGTAATTTAAAATAAAAATATCTGAATTTTTCACGTGCAACTTATTTGTATTAACACGTATTTTTTAAGGTCATCGTTGGAAGGAGGGCTAAAATCAGCGACCCTAGTCAGGTCATAAGGGTTACGGACTACGGTTAAGAACCACTGCCTCAGAGCATAATAGTCCCTTAAAAAAGGCAGCAAAATAAATATTTTTATTGGGACCTCTCTCACCACACATTATCAGCATTATAACTCTTATAATCTATAATGATTTCCATAGATAATACTGAGAGCTAATCTACTGGGAGTATCAAGGATCCGCCATAACTTTAATTTGAAAAACGAATAGAAACTGTTAAGCAACTAATTCAAGATGTAAGGAAATAAATATAAAAAGTAAAAGAAAATAAATATGATATATTACAATAAGAGCTGGTTACTTTACATATACTCACTCTATACTCTACAACCTTATGGTTATAATATAACCGAATGGGACATATATTTGATCCATAAGATTGATGTAAATAATAGGTATGGAATAGACGACTGAATACATGGCAATTTTCTTGAATTATTACTATGTTTCTGTAGTAAAATACCCTAGATTTTCTTGCAAACTGTCTAATATAAAATCATTTCATATTCTTTTTAACATATATACCTGTATAATATACGAGTAATAACAAGTTTATTCAAGATACGTTACTAGATATGCCGGTTATTATTCTAAACTGGATTTGTATGATCTATGTTATTAGTGCATTTATATAAGATGCTGTTATATATTTTTCTCAAATATGCTTGGAAATTTGAGCGTTATTTTGACAACCTTCTTCGAGATAAATCGAAATTACTGTACCGACCAAATACATGCGAGCAGTGGCCGGCAAAAAAATGTATGAAAATCCATATCTGTCGTGTTTTAGTGACTAAATAAATATACAAGTAAATTCATATCTATCGTGTATTTTAAAAATGGAATGATTTGTTACTTCAAATCATATTAATCAACTAGGCAACTTATCAGAGTTTTATTTAAATTTCGAACTGGCTTGAAAAAGAAACTATCAAATGATAGTGAAAAAAAAAAGAACCCTTTATTTGAACACGTGAAAAATTTTGTGTTGTTTTCGTTGTTCCTCATGTATACAGTTCTACTTAGTACTACTTAGTTTTAATTGCCGCGCATTATTTGAGAAAAGCACTATACAAGCCTTGGCTACAACTGGGAATTGATGGACTTACGTATGTGTCCCTCTGCTATGCCTCGGCCCACATTTACACGTTCGTCCATCAATTCCTCATTTGCTGGCCTCTGCAATAATGTACTATTTCTCAAACATGCTTGGAAATTTGAGCATTATTTTGACAACATTCTTCGAGATAAATAGAAATTGCTGTACTGACCAAATACATGCGAGCAGCGGCCGGCAAAATATGTATGAAAATCCATATCTGTCGTGTTTTAGTGGCCAAATAAATATACAAGTAAATTCATATCTATCGTGTATTTTAAAAATGGAACGATCTGTTACTTCAAATCATGTTAACCAACTAGGCAACTTATCAGAGATTTATTTAAATTTTAAACTGGCTTGAAAAAGAAACCTGTTTGATGGTGAAATTAAAAAGAACCCTTTATTTTAACACGTGAAAAATTTTGTGTTGTGTTCGTTGTTCCTCATGTATACAGTTCTACTTAGTAGTACTACTTAGTTTTAATTTCCGCGCATTATTTGAGAAAAGTACTATACAAGCCTTGGCCACAACTAGACTTTGATGGACTGACGTATGTGTGCCTCAGTTACGGCTCAGCCCACATTTACACGTTCGTCCATCAAAGCCTCTTTTGTTGGCCGCTGCAGTATTGTACTATTAAATTAATTTGTTAGTAAGGGGCCATTTGAGGCACAAAAAAATATCTGTTAAGAGAGGTTTAGGGTAAAATACGTTATCTATCATCTTTATCTTTGCATGAGAGTCATAAAATCTGACTAAGATCTTAATAAACATCTTCCTCGGATTATTAATATACCTTTCCTTTTCAGGCAACTTGAATGAATTGCATTTTAATTTGGCATCATGCTGTACGGTAGCGGCTAAGAATACTACCAACCCTTATTTTGCTCGTGGCAATTTGACTGCATAGATGGCGTAGTAGTTAAGATATCAAATTCCAATGCCAGTGCCATGGGTTCCATTCCTATGCAGGACAATGTTTTGAGCGATCCACAATGTTGTGTCTGCGTTAATTATAGGTATTTGTAAATTCCCCCGCACTACAAGAAGTATTTCCTTAGTGCAGGTGGTGTTTTTTAAAAAATAAAAATACATATTGTGAAAAACAAATAAGAGGTTTATATTGAACTAGGCTAAATTCACCTGATGCCTATTGATCAACAATTACATTCTCAAGGAAGGCTGAATTCAAGCAGGCAGCCTATTATAAAAACTATTGCCAATAACTTTTGCAATATGTATGATGTATGATGAGGATACTATTTTAATTTATCACCAATCATCCATAATCTATAGCACATAAAATTTAATCATATTAAGCAAATAATTCGACTTTACTATATTATAAAACTCCAGGGAATGCTCCGATGGTTCGGACATGTGGAAAGAATGCCGAACGAACGCCTGGTTAAGAAGATATACAATGCGAAAGTGGAAGGATGTAGGTACCGAGGGAGACCGAGACTAACCTACCTAGACCAGATCGGTCATGTACTGAAGGAAGGTGGAGTCAAGAGTCTCCGAAACCGGCGAGCGTGTATGAAGAGAATTATGAATGTTGAGGAAGCGAGTGAAGTATGCAGAGATAGAGTTCTCTGGCACTCTGTTCTCTCTGCCTACCCTGCAAGGGATATGGCGTGATGATATGTATGTGTATGTATGTATGTATAAAACTCCATAGGCTTTTTATGCTATTTTTCATTTATTTCTACATAATATATTACATAAACAGTTAAGCCGGCTTTTGACTATGTGATATAATCTTAATATATATATAGATTACGTGTCACATTGTTTGTCCACGATGGACTCCTAAAGTACATAACCGATTTTAATTAAATTTGCACAGCATTTGTAGTTTGATCCAACTTAAAAGATAGGATAGCTTTCAACTGACCTCGTCGCTGTCATCGGTGCTGACCTGACGCTGCCGGCTGTTGCGCGAGCGATGGTCGACAGCGTCAGGAATTGGGACGCGGTCGCCGCCTTCTGCGAGGCTGTCATCTCGCAGAAGTAGGCAGCGGAACGGGCCCAGGAGGTTTCCCATGACCCGGGCCACCGCCCGCGGCCGGGGCGGCGCAGGCGCGAGTACCTGCGCCTGATGCCGCCCTAACCGAGGTTTCGGATGATCGGACCGGGGAATTGTCCAGTCACCCGACGTGAGACCACCGCGTAAGGACGATGCCTCGATGGCGAAAGCTGCCGGGGCGTCGACAGGAGAGGAGCCCGAGAGGGCATACCGCCGAGCGGGCCACCGAAGACAAAGATCGGGTACCGGTGGCCCACTCGAACGGCGAAGAAGAGGTGCTTGCAGGGTGGTTCAATGGGGGTACGATGCCAGAAACCTCCGCGTGGTGTACCCTGGGTGCGGGCGACAGTCCCCCAGATCCCTCTGTTGAATTGTCGCCCGTAGCGAATCTCTGGCGCGAGGGGGGGTTCCCCAGCAATGGGTTGAGCCCCAATTCGCTCCTGACCCTCTAATTGTAGAGGGTACAGGACGCGAAATCTCGGACGGGCCCGGTCATTCATTAATTTGAGGGCTGGGCAGGCTTATGCCACCGCCGACATATCGTAAACCTGATATCTTGCTTCAAGACATATTGTCGTGAGGCGTAGTTTCAGGAGCGAGGGTCTTGGCTTAACCGCCCGGACCGCGAGGAAGACAACCTCTATAAAGAATTCGACATTCGAATTCGGAAATTACCCAGAATCCTAAGTTCTGGCGTGCGGCGAGAGGATGCATGGCAGATGGGGTATTCTGTTCCTAGCACGCTCCAGCCAGGGTACCGGCCGACCCCCTGGTTGGTAAATGTAGGCTTGCCCGGGTACAGGGATCTCTGCCCGGGTCGACCGTTAGTTCTCCCATACTCGTGGGAATCAAATGGATTTGCCTAAAAACTCTTTACCAGACGGGAATCCAGCGGATTCCCACATCACGGCCTTGTCAAGCCAACGTAAAACTGACAACGACGCCTCGTCCTTAGGACTTGAGGCGTCCGCCGAGGGCCCGGCACAGACCAAGGAGGCCCCAAAGACGAAGAGGCGTGGGAGGCCCCCGAATAGGGGGAAGGCTTCCGGCGCCAAAAAGCGACAGGCGGAGCGGGAGGAGCGGCTGGCTCTCAGGGAGGCTACCACCGCTGGACCCCAAGATGATGGCGGCGGATCTACTGCAGGGCCGTCAATGGACGAGGGCGACAGTAGTGTCGCAGAGCCGTCCAAAGATGAGGGCAGTGGATCTGCCGAAAAAATGGACGAGGGCGATTCCGCAGAGCCGTCCAAGAAAGTCAGCGGGTCGGTTGAGGAAACCGCCCCTGCCAGGTCATCACCGCATCTTGCAGCGGCGGTCCTGACTGTCAGGGTGGAGGCCCTCCCTTCGAAAATGCGGAAGCGCCCCCTGAGCAAGGAGGGCAGCTCGGGCGCCGATTCTGAGGGGAGCGTGGTGATCATGCCTCCCCCTAAAGTGCCGGCGTCTCGCAGAGGGCGAGGAGCCGCGACGACGGGCAGGACGACTCATTCCCCGGCCGGCGGAATGCATAGAGTGGCGGAGGCTGGTAGGCGGGCCGACAACGAGGCGGCTGCCGCGAGGGTGCTGGGGGTGTTGTCCGGCATCCCTCCCACCGAAGTGGCGGCCGCTGGTGCCCGCACGAGTGCCCCAGCCGCGAACGTGGAGGCCCTGCAGGCCGAAAACGCCCGCCTTGGTGGCGAGGTGTCAGGCCTGCGGGCCCAGAACCGCCGTTTGGAGTCAGAGTTGGCCGCGGTACGGAGGACCAACCGCCTCCTTACTAAGGACGTGGCCGACCTAAAGGCCCAAATGGCGCGGCTCGTGCCGCCTGCGCCATCTGCGCCGTCGGTCAATGCTGGCCGCCAAGGAACCGTCGCCGTCGTCGCCGCCCCGAAGCCGCCTCGAGGTGCTGGCCGTCCATCGGTTGCCGCCGCGCCGAAGACGCCGCCGACCAGCACAAGCCCGCCAAATGTCGCCGTCGTAGAGCAGGCCCCGGCAGAGGTCCAGCCGGTAACGCTAATCCCGTTGCCCGCGGTGGGGGGCGTGTCGGGCGAGGCCTTGCGCGCCATTATCGACACGATCGGTAATATGGTCAATGCGCGCTTGGCCGTTCTGGAGGCAAGGCTGCCTCCAGAACCACGTGTTCGACCGCCTCTCGCCGCGGACAAGCGGCCATATGCGGCACCAGCCCCCGCCCCGCTGCCTTGTCAGGGTGGCCGCGTGGGGGGCAGCTACGCCGCGGCCGCGGCTGGACCCAAACAAAAGGGGCCCAGCCCTAAAAAGAAGTCGGCACCGGCTCCTGCCGTGCCGCAGTCGTCGCCCGCATCAACACCGCCGACGACGACTAGCGCACCCACGACCGCGCCTCCCGCGCCTGGCATGCCCGCTGCGCACGAACAGGGTTGGCAGGTGGCCGAGCGCGGCAAGAAGAGTCGCGGCCAGAGGAGGAGAGCGGTGGCCAAGCGCGCCGCTGAGGTCTCCGCTCCCCAGGCAGGAGCCGAAGGAGGCGGGAGGAAGAGGAAGAGGCCGCGCAAGGGGCTCCGGCCGCCGAAGACAGCCGCAGTGGTGATCACTGTGCTGCCTGAGGCGGCAGAAAGGGGCCTCAGCTATGAGGCCGTCCTGCGGAAAGCCCGGCGGGAGCTTGACGTCTCCGACATAGGAGGCGTCGAAGCCAGGACCCGCAAGGCCCGGACAGGGGCTCGCATTCTGGAGTTCCCTGGGGCCGAGGGCACCAGGACGGCCGATAGCGTGGCGTCGAAGCTGCGAGGTTTGTTCGCCGAGGAGGGTGGCGTGAAAATCGCCAGACCCGTGAAGTGCGCCGAAATGCGCATCGCGGGTCTGGACGACTCCGTGACGGTGGAAGACATCCGGGAGGCCATTGCCTCGAAAACCGGGTGTCCCCTGGACACCGTCCGAGTTGGTGCCATCCGACCCGGTCCGGGCGGCGTAGGTGCCGCCTGGGTGCAGTGCCCAGTGGAGTCGGTCAGGCAACTGGCCGGCTCAGGCAGGCTCCTTGTGGGCTGGAGCTCAGCGCGAGTCACCGTGCTGGAGCACCGGCCTGCGAGGTGTTTCAAGTGCATGGCGGTCGGGCATACCCGGCCAACATGCACTAATTGCTTTGACTGCGGCGGACTCTGTTTCCGCTGCGGTCAGACTGGGCACATGGCGGCATCTTGCGCCGCCCCGCCCCACTGCCCCGCGTGTGCGGCGGGCAATAAGCCTGCCAAGCACCGCATGGGCTCTGGGGCGTGCAGACCTCCGGCTTCGGCTCCAAAGGGGCGGAGCGGCCCTTCGACTTCGGCCGCTTCAGCTTCTAGCGCGGCCCGATCGCCCGCCGCAAGCCAGGAGGTGATAATGGACACGGCCCATTAATGGCTGCCCAGTCCACTCACCTCCTGCAGGCCAACACCAACCACTCCGCCGGTGCGCAGGATCTCCTCCTGCAATCCATGGCGGAGTGGTCGATCGGTGCAGCCGTAGTCGCGGAACCGTACGTCGTGCCTGATCACCCCAATTGGGTGGTCAGCCGGAACGGTACCGCGGCAATCGTCACCTCCACGCAGCGGCACTTCCCGTCCTTATCCCTCTTGGATAGGGGCGAGGAATTTGTCGCGGCGGATTGGGGTGGGGTCACACTGTACAGCGTTTACCTCTCCCCTAACAGGAGAATGGACGATTTCGGGGCCTCCCTCACCACCTTGGAGGCTTCGATACGGCGACTGGCACCAGGCCTCGTCCTGGTCCTGGGGGACTTCAACGCCAAATCCCCGGCGTGGGGGTCCCCGATGACGGACGATCGCGGGCGGGCGATCGTGGAGTGGGCGGCGTCACTGGGCCTCTGTGTCCTAAACAGAGGCTCAGTGAACACGTGTGTGCGACAGCAGGGTGGGTCGATAGTGGACTTGTCGTTCGCTAGCCCCGCTGTCGCACCACGAGTGAGGAACTGGCGTGTCCTGGAGGAGGCGGAGACCCTGTCGGATCACCGTTACATCCGGATGGAGGTCTCCCCTCTCCGGGACCCCAGCAGGGGTCACAGGGCGGACCGAGCTCCCGCATTTCCGCGGTGGGCTGTGGGGCGGCTGGATAGGGACCTACTGGCGGAGGCGGCCATCGTGAACACGTGGCTGTCCTCACCCCCCCCAGCGGACGGAGTGGACGTCGAGGCTGTCCGCATCCGCAGTGCGTTAACGCAGGTCTGCGATGCGGCCATGCCCAGGGTGCGGCGTCTACCTCCGAGGCAGGGGGTCTACTGGTGGTCCCCAAGACTGGCGGACCTTCGTGCGGCGTGCATTAGTGCCCGAAGGTCCTACACCCGTAGTCGGCGGCGTCGCCGCGATGTTGAGCGGGAGGGCCAGCTGTACGAGGCGTACCGCAGTGCGCGTACCGCCTTTCGGCTGGCCATCCGGTCCGCCAAGGACGCGAGTTGGCAGGAGATGCTGGACGGTCTCGACCGTGACCCCTGGGGTCGCCCGTATCGCGCGTCGCTGAATAACCGCTGAAGACCCTCCAGCCCGACCTCCTTCGTAGAGTGGTCGAGGAGCTGTTCCCGCAGCAGTCGGAGCACACGCCCCCGGTCATGGCTTCGCCAGATCACGACCGGGAGGCCATCGAGAGTGTTCCGCCCGTGACGGAGTCGGAAGTGGGGTCAGCCGTGGCGAAGATTCGTTCCGCCACCACGGCCCCCGGCCCGGACGGAGTCCCAGTCCGGGTGTTGACATTGCTCCTCGAGCATCTCGAACCTCGCCTCAGGCGACTGTTCAACGCCTGTCTGACGTCTGGACGGTTCCCTGAGTGCTGGAAGGAAGGGAGGTTGGTTCTCCTGCCAAAGCCGGGACGGCCCCCGGATTCGCCGTCGGCCTACAGGCCCATTGTGCTTCTGGACGATGTGGGTAAGCTGCTGGAGCGTGTCCTCGCTGCCCGCATCGTCCAGCACCTGGAGGAGGTAGGGCCCGATCTGTCGGACGCTCAGTTTGGGTTTCGGAGGGGGCGTTCGACCATCGGGGCCCTGCTACGCCTGAGGCAGACGGCCGCGGAGGCTGTCGCCGGCAAAGGAGTGTTGTTGGCGGTGTCGTTGGACATCGCCAACGCCTTCAATAGTCTGCCATTCAGCTGCATCAGGGAGGCACTCCGGTTCCATGGAGTGCCCCTGTACCTCAGGCGGCTGGTGGCAGACTATTTGGAGGGGCGCAGTGTCCTCTACGCGAGCCCCGCAGGGGACATTGTGCGGACGCCCATGTCGTGCGGTGTTCCGCAGGGGTCAGTTCTGGGGCCGACTCTGTGGGACATCGGTTACGACTGGGCGTTAAGAGGGAGTCTCCCCCCCGGGCTGAGCGTTATTTGCTATGCTGACGACACGCTCGTCACAGCCCGGGGCAGGACACTCGAAGAGGCGGCGAGCCTGGCCACTCTCGGCACCGAGGAGATGGTCAGGCGAATTGAGGCGCTGGGGCTCAGGGTGGCCCTAAACAAGACGGAGGCCCTACTATTCCATGGGCCCCGTGTGAGGCTGCCCATCGGCGCCTCGTTAGTCGTCAACTCCATCCACATCAGTATCCAGGCCCATATGAGGTACTTGGGCCTGGTGCTCGACGGGCGATGGTGGTTCCGGGAGCATTTCCGTCAAATTGCTCCCCGGCTGGTCGGCGCGGCGTCCGCCCTTTCTCGGCTCATGCCGAACGTGGGCGGACCCAGTTTCGAGGGCCGACGGCTGTATGCGGGGGTGATCCGCTCAATGGCCATGTACGGCGCACCCGTGTGGGCGAGGGCTCTGAACGCCCAGCTCAGGGCGGTGCTGTGGAGGCCACAGCGAGCCATGGCGGTCAGAGCCATTCGCGGGTACCGCACGGTGTCTACCGAGGCGGCATGCCTATTGGCCGGTACACCCCCGTGGGACCTAGAGGCGGAGATGCTCTCCGACCTCTACCGGCGGGTTACCTCAATGCGCGAAGAGGGTGGCTCCCCATCGTTCAACGAGATAGCCACCTGGCGCGAGGACGCCCGCCGAGAAGTCATCGCCCGTTGGGCTACGCGGCTGGAGAGGCCTAGACACGGTGTTTTTACCGTTGAGGCCCTCCGGCCCGTACTGATGGAGTGGATGGAGCGGCGGCACGGAGTCCTCTCTTTCCGGTTGGTGCAGGTCTTGTCGGGGCATGGTTGCTTCGGCAAGTACGTGCACACGGTCGTGCGGAGGGAGTGGACTCCGTCCTGCCACCATTGCAGTAGCGACGAGGACACGGCGCAACATACGCTCGAGGTATGTTCGGGCTGGGACGGGCAGCGCCGTGACCTCGTCGCTGTCATCGGTGTCGCCGCCTTCTGCGAGGCTGTCATCTCGCAGAAGGAGGCGGCGGAACGGGCCCGGGAGGATTCCCGTGACCCGGGCCGCCGCCCGCGGCCGGGGCGGCGCAGGCGCGAGTACCTGCGCCTGATGCCGCCCTAACCGAGGCTTCGGGTGATCGGACCGGGGAATTGTCCGATCACCCGACGTGAGGCCACCGCGTGAGGACGACGCCTCGACGGCGAAAGCTGTCGGGGCGTCGACAAGAGAGGAGCCCGAGAGGGCATACCGCCGAGCGGGCCACCGAAGACAAAGATCGGGTACCGGTGGCCCGCTCGCACGGCGAAGAAGAGGTGCTTGCAGGGTGGGTCAATGGGGTTGTGCGCCGCCTCTTCCGTCACCCCGGACCGATTTGGCGGGGTGCGACGTCCATAACCCACCGCAAAAAAAAAAAAAAAAAAAAAAAAAAAAAAAAAAAAAGGGTGGTTCAATGGGGTTGCGCGCCGCCTCTTCCGTCGCCCCGGACCGATTTGGTGGGGTGCCACGTCCATAGCCCACCGCAAAAAAAAAAAAAAGGATAGCTTTCAACTCAATTTATAGTCGCAATATTATTTTTTGCAAATTATTTGTTTATTATTTGACAGTCACAATGATCTGTTATCACCAAACGATTCTAACAGATGGCGGTATCTGTTGACTAGATTGAGTAAGTATTTAATAGATAGCACTATGTTAAACGTACAAACATTTCATATAAGCTAGAGTTTATTAGCTTAACCACCACGTGTGCCTCAGTAAGGCTACCTTGGCCACAGCAACGCGTGGCCAGGTCTGCTAGTATAATATATATTAGATTCTTGAGATATAATATTTTATCGTTTGTCATACAATTTATACGAGATCGTTCACACTGTGCTATAATATATATTACATTCCAAACTATAATTTTTTTTCGACCAAATAAGTGATATTTTGAAGAAGTATATTTTACTTCACGTCACCAGACACCACGCTTCCCTTGCCTCGCCCTCAGTTTGAATGAAGACCGAAGCTGAATTGTTCCAAAAAGTAGATCTTACAGTGCGAAAAGCAATCGCAGGATGTAATATATAGCTCAAAATGTGATATATATTACATCCCATAGTCAAAAGCCGGCTTTAGAAATAGAGAACAGCCGTCACTGTCACTCAAGAATATATTACATTTAAACATTTCAATATATTCGAATTCAGCTGCAAAAAAAAAAGAAAATAAAAATGATTGTCTATTGAATTCACAATTGAAAAATTTATATTATACTTTATTATTTATAAAACATTACCATTTAAATTTGAATTATTTATATAGTATAAACGAGAAATATTTTTTTACGTTGCGTTTTAACTTAAACTAACCTTTCAAGACAGTTTTTTATTCTCCATGATAAGGGTCAGCCGGTTTTGTATAGATTAAAAGATGTAATTTATGTATGTGTGTTACTGATTGTGAAACTAATATGTTTTTATAACTTATTGACTGAAAACACCTACTAAGACAAGTTACATGTTTTATTTGTATTTTCAAATTTGTTAGTTTGTGCACACTATTTTTTTTTAAAGACACCAGAAGACCCTTTTTTTTTTGTGGTGTGACATGGACGTCGCACCCCGCCAAAGACACCACCCTGCACTAAGAAAATAATCCTTGTATTGCGGGGGACTTTACAAACATGCAATTAACGCAGACAAATTATACCCAGACTCAAAACAACACTTTTTGGATGCGATCCACGGCGGTTTTTTAACCACTACGCCATCTGTGCAGTGTTGGAAACAATTCAGTATCTGCACATAATGACGGTATCTGATGTTTACGCGAATATTATATATTTGAAATAAAACTAGTTACGGATTCTATGACATTTATATTTGATTTCCCGACAATTCGAAAACTTTACAACGTTCGTGTTCACGGAAGGACTCGACACGACAATCCTCCCTGGACTTTTTACTCCCGGAGTTTATCTAAGGTCGAAACTTATCCAAATAACCAATACCTTACGATATCGCGCGAAAGTTAATCGTATATATTGTAAGCTAACTCAACAGTGGCTATTTGGTACAAGTCTTCTTTTTTTTTTTTTGGCGGCGGGCTATGGTGTGGTCACGCACCGCTAATCCGTCCGGGGCGACAGAAGAAGCGGCGCATGACCCCATAGACCCGCCCTACAAGTACCTCTCCACGCCGTGCGAGATTTGGTACAAGTCTAGGAAAATAAAATTAAATTACCTTGAAATCGATCGTAGCGTCATGTAACAGGTCAAATTGTTAATCAAAATCATTTTTTAATCTACCTAAACTATATAGGAGCTATTTAAGAGGATTTCTGTCACATAAGCACATACCTAATCCAATCTAAACTTTTTTAGTTTAAATATAAATAATGGCATTACTATATTAAAAAAAAACATGTGAACATTTCGAACTAATAAATTAATAAATTAAAATTTAAAATAATGGCTCAAAAAACCGCACAATTAAAATTAATATATGACATTAGAACACTGGCTGAAAGCCAGAATCCATGTGAGAGTGTTGTAAAAAAATAAATGTTTGTGTATAGTTTTGTGCAACATGAAGTAACTTAGTGAACGATGTGCTCAGTCATGTGGTTGCGGTTACTGGTGATGCTTGCAGCTTGCTGGGCTCAAGAAGGAGAATGGAGTGAAGATGCTGAAGATTTAGGCAAGTATACCGTATATTAATTCAATTTATTTATTAATATAATTCCTATTTTTTTTTTTTTATAAATACCCGATTACGAAACGAAAAATGATGTCACACGCGGGGTTCGAACCCGCACCTATTGGGAATCCGGCCCAACCATGCTGCCACTTACACCATCGTGAACTATTTTAGGACATGCAAATATATAGATATGTAATTCCTATTTTTTTGTTAAAAGTTACCGCATTTCAGAAATTAAATTATATATTATAGTTTAACCATCACATATATTTTTTTTAGTAAACCATAACTTCTTCTAACTGAGTTTTTGTTATTTTTTTAAAATATATATAATGAGAAAATAATCCTTGTAGTGCGGTGGACTTTATAAATATTCAATTACCGAACAAACGTCTGGTTAAGAAGATATACAATGCGAAAGTGGAGGGATGTAGGTACCGAGGGAGACCGAGACTAACCTACCTAGACCAGATCGGTCATATACTGAAGGAAGGTGGAGTCAAGAGTCTCCGGCGAGCGTGTATGAAGAAAATTATGAATGTTGAGGAAGCGAGTGAAGTATGCAGAGATAGAGTTCTCTAGCACTCTGTTCTCTCTGCCTACCCTGCAAGGGATATGGCGTGATGATATGTATGTATGTATGTAATGCAATTACCACTGACAAATTTATACCCAGACTCAGAACAACATTGTGGGTCGTAAAAGTATTGTCCTGGGCCACCGAAGACAAAGATCGGGTGCCGGTGACCCGCTCGCACGACGAAGAGAGGAGTTTGCATGGTGGGTCTATGGGGTCACGCGCCGTCTCTTCCGTCACCCCGGACCGATTTGGCGGGGCGAGACGCATTCATACTCCACAGAAAAAAAATGGTATTGTCCTGCGTGGAAATCTAACCCACGGCTCTGGTATGGAAGGTCTATATCTTAACCACTGCGCCATCTGTGTTGTCACTAATCCTTACTAATATTATGAATGCGAAAGTAACTTTGCCTGTCTGTCTGTCGCTCTTTCACGCCAAAACTACTACGTCTGATAAAGGACATAGGCTACTTTTTAAAGCAAAAAGGATTGTAAAGAGGGATACTTTTATCCCGGTAATGTGTTCCCTTGCGATAATAGTTCAACTTTAGAAAAGTAGCCTTTTACGCGGGCGAGGCCGCGAGCAGAAGCTAGTATTCTATATTTATTTAACTGTTCTATATATAATTCTAATTATTGTACATCTACACCCCAATTGGCGGGCCACGTCGAATCCAGTGACCTAGCGAATATAGATTTCCGTAGGCTGCTCAGCGAGCATTGTTTTTGGTTTCACTTCTGTAATAACGTACCATCGTATCAACTAGAAATTAGTCTCGTTGCCATTAGCGAAGTCATCCCTCGGTTTCAACATGAGAATAAAGGATATTTAAGGATTAAGTTGGGTGTGATATTGTAGGAATCAATTAAAGAATAAAAGCATATCAAAATATAATATAAAACGGCATATAATATAAAATTAATGTGGCTGGTCAACAGAGTATAAAACTGGGCTAATTTTTATTGCTTGGAAAAAGGAGGCTCATCATAAATAAGAGATTTGTAAAGGCGGAGAAGAAGTTTCATTAATCTAAATGCTGCATGCATAAGTTATTTGTTATTCTTGAAACATATGTCATTGCAACGGAAAAGGCCGAGACTCGAGTTAGTTAATATATTACATTTAATTTGATATGTAGTAATTAAACTTCATCCGTAATTAAACATTATCCATGTGGTGACGAAGTAAGAATACTATTCACCACCCCATATCTTATCCGTGGGTGATCGTACGAGAAGACTAAGGGATATAAAACGCATATAACATCTATGCGAGAGAAGGAAAACTCGGAACAAAACCCTATACCACCACGTCTGACTAGCGTGGTAGGTTAATTTCCCTCCTATTACGGAGGAGACCCGAGCCCATCAGTGGGACATTTATGAGCTGTGATGATGATGGTGATGATATATCAAATTTCATAAATGTAAACAGTTAGAAGGTATGAAATAACTAATAATAGAGGGAAGAAAAAAGGGGCCATGATAGTATTTTATGGTATTTGTATTGTAATCGCCAGTTTATTATCCTGTTCTGAAAAAAAGATTATTTGTATGCGATCCCAAGTCTGTAAAATATAGCCATAAACATAAAATATATCCGCCATTTCCCTCGTGGTATGTCCATAAAAAAGCCCTTAGTACCTGTAGTCTTTTGAATGGTTCGTGGTTCTATAATTAAAGTTTTTATGGATGTAAAAATGCTGTCAACACATTATAACTGCACTTTCATATTTAATATACATAATTACACTTGTGCAATTAGGAGTTTTTTTATATAGAGATTTATTTAGCTTGAACTTTCAGAAAATTAAAGATATTGGCATTTAAAGTTCAAAATATGGAATTCTTTATTTTTTTTTTATTGTTATGGTGGCCAACGAGCAAGAAGCACATCTGATGGTAAGTGTCACTGCCACCCATAGATCTTTGCTCTAACCAAGGCTATAGCTAGGCCGCTGCCTACCAGTACAATCCCCAAACCCACGTAGTTGGGCTTCCGGCTCTCTCGCTCGCAATAGCAGATTGCCATTACTCAGACGTCGATCTTCTGCGAGAGTGTGGTACTACTCCGGACGGACCAGCCCGCGGCTGTAGACAGAGAACTCTCCACAACGTGAACCTTCCACTATTAAATTCCGTTATGAAAAGATTGAATTAACTTATAAACTAACATTATAATAATTAATAGTATAGAAAAGAGATATTTACAAGCAGACCAATCTTACATACATTAACCGCATTCATACAAACATACATACATACATATCATCACGCCATATATCTTGCAGGGTAGGCAGAGAGAACAGAGTGCCAGAGAACTCTATCTTTGCATACTTCACTCGCTTCCACAACATTCATAATTCTCTTCATACACGCTCGCCGGTTTCGGACCCTTGACTCCACCTTCCTTCAGTACTTGACCGATCTGGTCTAGGTACGTTAGTCTCGGTCTCTCCCGGTACCTACATCCTTCCACTTTCGCATTGTATATCTTCTTAACCAGACGTTCGTTCGGCATTCTTTCCACATGTCCGAACCATCGGAGCATTCCCTTTCGCATCTTTACACCAATACTCTCTTTCATGCCTACTCGCTCTCTTACGTCGTCGTTACGAATGCGGTCGGTCAGCCTTACTCCACAGACTTTTCGCAGAGATCGCATTTCGACCGCATTAATTTTACTTTCATACTCTTTTCTGCATACCCAACTCTCGCTTCCATACAGTAATGTTGGGACAAGCACTGCGTTATGTATTGCTACACGTGCCGTCTGGCTGAGGTTGTGGCTACCGAGAAGTTGCCCCAACGCTCCGTTCTTTCTATTTCCCGCATTCACTCTTCGCTCTATATCAGTGGTGTACCTTCCATCTCGGCTAAATCCACAGCCAAGATATACAAATTCATCCACTTGCCCTAGTACATTATTACCTATTGTTACTCTTACATCTGTTCTGGCTTCATCTCTTTCAAAGACCATTATTTTGGTTTTGCTCACATTCACGCGTAGACCCCTTTTCTTAGAATCTTCTGTCATTGTGTCGACTAGGGTCTGCAGGTCAGTCGCTGACTGTGCCAGCAGGACTGCATCATCTGCATAAAGCAGAGCAGTAACCACTGAGTCGCCCATCTGGACTCCCACATTTATATCGTTCAACCTTTGGAGACATTTATCCAGATATATGATAAACAGCCTGGCTGACAAAATGCACCCCTGCTTAACGCCGATATTGACATCAAACCAAGGAATTAATTAACCGCATTCACCTCAATCATTATTTATATTTTCAAAAAAAATCTAAAATTCTTCCTTAATATTGTTTTTTTTTTTTTGCTAGATTTAATATTAATAATCATGATACTAACGAGCAATGATCGTATACTTAGGTACGTATCGTTATCAAAACTTTTGCCTATTAGTATAATAATGTCTTGAATGCGTATTAACATTTTTCTATTATTAAGCCCAAAATGTAATAAGCCTTATTCGTGGAATAGTCATCCTTACTAATATTATAAATGCAAAAGTAACTCTGTCTGTCTGTCGCTCTTTCACGCTAAAACTACTGAACCGATCTAAATGAAATTTGGTACACAGACAGTCTAGAGCCTGATAAAGGACATAGGCTACTTTTTAATGCAAAAAAGGGTTGTATAGGGGGATCAAAAGTTGTAAGGAAGTATCGTCATTTTTAAAGCCAGAAGCTTGAAACTTATTTTTAGGCTATTGATTAGATATAAATAAGTAGGACATTAACATGTTGTAAAAATTTACCCTTAAGGGGTAAAATAAAAATAGAGGATGAAAGAGTTTTGGATAGTAACTTTTTACGCGAGTGAAGCCGCGGTCAGAAGCTAGTATTTTATAAATATCAGCTACTTTGACCTATGTTTTCGGTTTTATTCAAAATGAAGTTAGATTTTTTGGACAAAATGCTATTCAGTGGACGATTTATGTTTTTCATTTCTAATTTTGTCATGTAATTTTAATGTGTAGATGTTAATACTAACATTATAAAACCTTGTAAAAAAAGAAAATATTGCCAAGATTCTCATCAACTTTCGTCCATGATTTTGCAGGTATGATTTACTCTTACTTTCTCTGATTTTAGAAATAATCATTGTTTCAAATCTCAATAAATTCACTTGGTCATTATAGTAGACAAATGAATATTGCATATAAAAACCCGATTACAAGCGAAAAATTATTGTCATAAGTGGGATTCGAATCCACACCTATTGGAAATCCGTTTCAATCGTGCTACACTTACACCACCGTGAACTTGTAGGACATGCAATTCTCGCATCGAATTATATTTTCTTCTTTAAGGAGACGTGTGCCATCTACTCGACATTGTTTAGACATTGTACAGACTTAATACTCAAACTTTGCAGTTAGAATTGTATTAAACGATGACACAATCCTGTTATTCAAATTACTGTAGCATTTAATATGCTTTATTATTTATAAAAACCCATCATCGTTCCAATCACGATTGGAACGGATTTCCAATAGGTGTGGGTTCGTATCCTACTTGTGACAATCATTATTCGCTCGTGATCGGGTTTTTATAAATCAAGCATATTAATCAATCAAGCATATTAAATGCTAAATTTCAGTTATTTTAATATTGCATTTTAATAAAGAATATATCTTCGCAATCTATTTGTGATTAAATTAATTTATAAGGATTAGTGTTATTAATACATTGAAAATGTTTTCTGAGTTATTGCAAAGTCATGTTTATGTAAATTAACGAAATATAAAATGAGTATTTTTGTCGTTACCACGCCTCACAGTAAATCGTTGAAGCGATCAAATGAAACAAAATCGAACAAACTCAAGTGGGAATCGCGCTCAACCCATTAAACGCGATTGCTTGTCGAAAATGAAAATGGGGAAATATATTTTCGTTTGTACGATGAATCGTTGTTACATGTTTTTATCTGATTTTTATGCAATCCATCGGGAGCTGCGTTTACACGCAACAAATTGCTCACTTTGATTGAGCGTTGGATTCAACGATGCCGTATTTCTAGCGCACTGAAGCCATCTAAGGCTTATTGGTCACTTTAATAAAATAATTATGCTTATATAACCAAGATAAAACCATCCCAGTGATTTGCTAGGACTTAAATTTTAATTTAGTAATATTGCGGCAAACAACTATTATTTTGAAGAAATAAATACATCTAAATGTAAACGAGATACTTACTCAAGTCCCATTTCTCGTTTGAATGCCTGCAGAAGAAGCAAAAAGAGCGACCCAATTAAAAAGTATTCATGCATGGGTAGTTCTATTCGGCTCCAATTTTATTGGAACGATTAATTTTATTGCAAAAATTTCTTGACAGCGGAATGAATGGAAAACGAGAGTCCGTTGAGGTGGCTTCACGACCTTTTTTGTGGTTTTGCGATGAATGGGTTTGTTCAGTACTGAATCTAATCAAAGTGCACATAGCTGGAAAAAAAATGTACCACGCTCGTTCATTTGATTGTAAACTGATGAAATGTATTGAAATTTTAATGTAATTGGATATCGCAAATAAAACACCGTTAGCGTCGCTAGTTGTATTATATTATACCATTATATTGTACATGTAATAATAAATATTCAGCGCTGAATGTATTACCGTACTGAAAGTTATATATTACCTCGAGCCCTTCAGTTTTAGTTAGGTTGCAAAAGGCCTTGAGTTTTTTTTATAAAACAATCCGTTCATTAACCCTAAATTAACCTATAAATTTCTTTTGTAAATTAACAAAATATGACTAAAAGATCTAACGACTAATATGACAGCATACAATTTGATTAATCATTAAATGATAATTATATTTTTTTTTATTAAGAGTTTATAGAATACTTTTTAATACTGCTATTATTATTTTCTTTTGTTATGTTATTCTGTTATGAAATTTCTGTTTATGTTTTCTCTGTATTATACAGAGTAATTATACACAGTATTTAATTTTTTTTTTGCTAATTTCTATAGAACAATATTAGACTATAATAGCATATTTGATATAAAACTATTTTTACAGACTCTATCGCGTATTAATTATTATTTTTAATTTTTCGACAATAATATGATTTTTAATTTACCAACGTTTCGATCTCTTTACAATGTTCATGATCACGAGAGGACTAAGGTATCTTACGTCTCTATTTTTGATACAAATTCATTGCCAGTACAAAAAGAAAAAAAAATATCATGATTATGATCAGTTATTATTAAACATTAAATTTATAGTTATTGTTATATTATGGCAATTTAATTATTTAATAAACGAACAATTCTATTAAGCTAGCCAAATCGGAATGCAACTATACTAAGAAAGATCCGGCAAGAAAACTCTGAGAGTATAATACTAATTATGCACTTTGTAGAGGAGCCTTAAATTATCTTACTAAAGTTGATTAAAATGTTATTATCTATTATTATAAATAAAGCTATATTCTCATAAATATAACGAAAATGCATGAACCTAATATTATGTACCATATGATCGCCTCTAGTTTGTACCGCAATTATTATCTCAAATACTATTATTAAAAATACTATAGTTCATTGACATTGTAAAAATCCAAAATGAGAGGCTTTAGAATTGAACTAATTTATTTATAAATATTAAACAAAAGTTAGTCAATAGTACATCTAAAATATAAGTTCTAAATAAAATGAACCTAAATAAACTCACAGAACCTTATATGGACAGTACAGTAAATATGGACAAGGTTGTAAATATAGACAATTATATTATTACTATTATATATTAACTAAATGTATCTGCATGTGTATTCTCGGTAAATTGTGCATTTAAATTATTATAATTAATAATTCTATTTATTGCTACAACATATAAACTATTATAATTTGAAATTGCAAAAAAAACATGACACGAGTATTTTTACAAACAAAACAAACAAAATTTAAATAAAAACATAAGGCTGTGTTTTATCAATAACTCCACAAATTAACCTCTATACTTTTCCACGTCAATAACCTTCAGACTGGTTCTTTTTTAATTTCTTCAGATTTTGTTCTATTCTTTTATTATACATTTTTATATTATGAAAATAATTTAGATGATATTATATTTTAATAATTAAGTATCGTAAAAAAAATTCTTACGACGTTTTAACCACTAAGGTATATATTTAACAATTAAAACAAATATTTGGACTCTGTAATGATGTTCACAAATGCACTCGTTACAGTCAACAACAACGGAGAAGTTCACGCATGAGATGAGTAGGTCAGGCCCGAGGCCCGCGACGTGTCTCCACAATAATTTTATTAATATTACCCCCGGAAGCCTGTCACGCGCGAAACCAGCGCTCGTATATCTTCAGAGCTAGCAAAAAATATGATATATTGAGAGAACGAGAGACGTAAGAGCTTTTCTTAGCTTCCTTTCACGGAGTTTAGCGTCTTTTAGTGTACTCATCGCGGTTGTACGCTTTTACTACACCTCAAATTGTGGAGTATCTTGAAATAAAAATAATAGGTTTTCTATCTATCCTATTTTGTATCTACTTTCTGGAAAAAACATATTTTGAAAATAAAACCAACGGTTGATTCTTTATATACACAAACCGGTTAAAATTTCTAAACTTAATAATTACCTCCTTAGCATTGTCGGCAAACTGTATGCAAAAGTGTTGATTGAAAGAGTAGTGAAAGTGACCGAAAAGAAAATATGGCATGCACAAGCGGGTTTTCAAAACATGGGTTGCACGGATCAAGTTTTCTCTTTACGATGCATGGCGCAAAAATTTTTTGGCTAAATGTCAGAAAGTCTTTTGCGTTTTCATTGATTTGGAGACGGCTTATGACAAAGGGAAGAGGAATGAACTGTGGTCGGTACTATCTATGTATGGAGTAAATGACCATCTTATTCAGCCGCTGAAATCCATTTATAAGGATTCCAGAGCCTGTGTATAAACGGGTGCTACACTGAATGGTTTAACATTGATAAAGGTGTTAGACAGGGATGTATAACGTCACCGTGGCTGTTTAACCTATTTATGGATAGCTGTTTGCAAGATTTGAAAAATAACGAATGTGGTTTAAGAATGAATGAATTACTCGTCAAATGTCTTCTTTATGCCGATGATCAGGTTTTACTTGCATCGTCGGCTGAAGATTTACAGGCAATGGTAACTACTATGCATAATGCTTTTGAAAGAAAACGTATGAAAGTAAATATAAGTAAGACGAAAGTAATGGTCTTTGAAAAGTATAAATGTATGACGGAATGTAATATTTTTATAAATGGTGAGGAATTGGAACAGGTGAAAGAATTTGTATGTTTGGGTGTACTGTTTACTAGTGATGGTAAAAATGATGAAAGTGTTGAAAGACGAGTTAACGCTGGTAATAAGTGAATGGGGCATTGTACGCTTTTATGAAGAGTAGGAATGTATCTAAAAAGGCACGCCTAGCTGTACATAAGGGAGTATTAGTTCCCACTCTCATTTATGGCAGTGAAAGTTGGATTTGGCAGGGAAGACATGAAAGTAGAATAAATGCTATAGAGATGAGAGCTCTTCGTAGTATATGTGATGAAGTCTGAAAGATAAAATTAGGAATAGTGCTATAAGAGAGCGCTGTGGTATGAATGAAGAAGTAGTGACAAAGATAAAAAAGGGTATGCTGAAGTAGTTTGGACACGTGGAAAATAAATGACCACGTTAAATTTTTATCTCATCCTCTCATCATTTCATCTCAGCTCATATATGTCCCACTGTTGGTCTCGTGCCTCCTCCATAATGGGAGGGCAATTGACCTACTATACCACGCTGGTCAGACGTGTTGGTATAGAGTATTGTTTCGAGTTTTCCTTCTCTTGCATAGATATTAGATGTGTTTTATATCCCATAGTTGTCTCTTACTATCACCCATGGTTAAGATAGGGGGTGGTGAATTATATTTTTACCCCGTCACCACACGGACATCTTTAAAGTAATATATAAATTCTCTCTAAAGTAATATATAAATTATAAATAGTTTTCATTTTCTTATTAAACGATAAGTTCTTATTACTACACTTAAGGCAGTATAAAAATAAACATCAATATATAGTACTTTAACTATACTAAATAAACACGCAGTCCATACTAAACAGGAACAACAGGCATTTGGCGTAATTAGGGCCTCTATAATTCCCTACTATCACTCCAGATGACATATCTGTATGTAAACACACTACAACACAACAAAATATTGAAAGTAAAAAAGATATTCAAATTTCATTATAAGAATTTGAATCAATCTAAATGACGTATGAAATTGTATCGTTTAATACATGTGCGAGGAAAACGTGTCGTGATATGCCACGACCACTCATCTGGCCACATTCGGCACCCTAATAATGAGTAGCGCAATTCTTTAGTGCCCTCCAACACGACACAATCTTTGCGGGCGCTTTATAGCCAACCATTACACCAACAAACCCCCAATCTAATATAATTTATATTTCCGATACATTATGCGTGACATTCAACATCAAAAGTTGAGGCTTTGTCAGAACAGCTTTATTGTGAAATTATTCCAACTCAGACTCAGCGGTGACATCAAAATAAAGGGGCGGTACCGATTTGGAATTTCATTTCGCCGTTCTTATCTTAATGTGAATAGGCGTCGAGCTTCATCCTGTTATGGACGCTTTCTTTTTTCTTTTGTTTTATTTTAAACTAAACTTTTCATCATATTTAGAAGAAAAAAGATAATAAGTAATAAGCTTCAAACTATAAATAGAAACATTAAATATTTTCAAATTGTTACAATTTTGGTGTTAATATACACATCATTATCTTATCTTGTAAATAATTGTATAAATAATTCCAATAACTAAAAAATAATGGTTATACTGAAAGAAAATATAAGCGACGTAAAAATATTTTATCAAAAAATACTCATTTAAAGTAAAATATAGTAAGTATAAATGTAAGTACCTTGTAAAGATTGTTTGATAAGAAACATATTACAGTTTTGGCAGAGACGGCATTATGAATACCGACAAGGTCCCAAGGTTAGTTTCGTCGGAAGTAAGGGTACATAATAATTTGTCTGCATGTTAAAAAGTTATATAACGTATCGGACGTACAATAACTTCAGGGGTGTTTCAAGCAAACTGTTACCCAACTGCTACCATGAGACCAAGTAATCCATCTTTATTAGGGCAGTCTTCGCACAGAGTAAATTGAAAATTCTTTCTAAGTATGACTGATGACTTACATTACTCCTCCTCAACACGGTGACAGGTTTTTCTCTAAAAAAAGAAGATTATTTCATGTGGAAACGGAGCGTTTTAATATCGTCACTATTTATATTCATGGACTCTTTACTGCCTAAAGAAAAGGCTGCTAGAAATCATAACGATGTAATTTCACAATAACAGTGATATTCACTTAGAAATTCTTTTTGTTCAAGTCACACCAATGCGACGCTTGTTACTCGACACTCGGAACATGAATGTTCTGTGTCGGCGATTTGGGGTACCGAAATTAGCTTTCGTCTGTAACGTTTTGCAAAAGTGTGTATGCATTTTAATTTAACGAGCACCGTGCTTGGTTAAAAGTGAACATGTATGGGTACAACTTTGCTTATATTACTTACAAACGACGTATTTTCCGCTCGCTTCTTATGACGTTGAAGAAAACGAAATATGTGAATGAAATTTACTTTCATAAAACGCATTTTTGTTATATGTACATTAATTTCACCATCTTGCATGCTACATGGAACACAAATTGTATGAAATTAACCAAACGGAAGACGAACTATGTACTATGAGAAAATTCTTGATGCTATGTAATTTACAACGCTTATACTATAATTATGGCTGAGAAAGGCCGAATAGTGAGGGTGTAGAGAGGTTTAAGACTATATTATATTATGTAATAATGTTCGCTCTATGTGCTAGGGTGTGGCTAACGATTGAGGCCATGAAATTGTAGGGATAATGAAAGAAATAATGAAGAGCATAACCTGAAAGGAGTAATATAACAGCTACCCTCTGTAATAGGTAGACTTAGATTAATTAAAACTTAACATAGAACAATATGGCGCCGATAAAACCAATAGTTAGTCCTTGAGAAGCGTCTACTACAAAATAACTATATTCTGCAGACTTGAAACAGATTAGAAAATTAGTAAAGTAGATAATAATCAATTTTTTAATTACATTAATAGTCAATTAGCAAATTGCTGCTTTAAATTTTAAGTATTACCTAATAAAACTATTATATTTATATAATAAAACTATATATTTTTAACCATAGAGAAATTATAGAAAATGTCTGTTTTAAAAAATTAAATACCTTTTCCTTTTCTTGTGGCGGTTTATGGTCTGACTACAGCACCCTCAATCTTTTAGGTGACGAAAGTGCGGCATGGGGTCCCATAACCTACCATATTTCCTCTCTATTATCGTTGGACTTATCACTGGTACTGATTCCTTGACCTTAGTGATCAGCCCGATGGGTTAACCTTTTAGGGTACCGTACCAACCGACGGGAGGAGGGCCTCCCGTGTAGGGTACACGTAGAGCTTTCGTAAAGGAGGCCTTGCATATTAATCTCTGGAAGAGTCGCGTAATACGAGAGGTCCCACGGGTCATACTTAAGGTTGTCCAGCGTCTCCTGCTGACTCCCATCCTTGGTGATTGCCGATCTAAAGGCAGACCACGCGGTAAGCCTTCTACAATTGACTCTTTCATTGGGTATCGCACTGACGGGGCCGACTACAACTAAAGGCCGTCCGAGCATGTAGACGCTGCCGTTGATCCACCAGGTCCTCAAACTACCAGTAAACTCCTTTTTTGGGGGATGGACTCTATACACGGGTCTTAAACACTTAACAAATCTGCGTTAACGCATAATGAATGCGGCTAGCATCGGCATCCACCCCGTTCATTGGGAGCGATGAAGACAGCCACGTATGCGCGATGGCCACCTCGGCAAAATAAGTAGCGATAACACATTGAATTCTTAATCCATCGTAGTCCATCATTCATCATCATCGTTTCAGCTCATATACGACCACAGTGGGAACTGTTGGACTCGAACCTCCTCCATAATAGAAGGAAATTTAACCTACTGTTAATTACTTATATCTTATTTTTAAAAATAAATACTACAAATTAACATCAACATTATTATAAATATAAAAAAATATACAGTTAAAAATTATACTTGAGAAATTTAAATAAACTTTATTTGTAAAGAACAAGTGAACTAGAAATATCACATTATATCATTCATTCTCCTACTCTTATCCCAATTACTTGGGGTCGATACTCTTCTTTCATAGTACATATTGTAAAAGTTATTGGCAATAGTTTTATGACCGGCCGCCTGCCAGACGTCAAACCTCCTTGGGAATGTAATTGTTGACCAAACGGCATCAGATGGAGTTGGACCAGGTTGTTATAAGGCTCTTAGTCGTCTTTTACAACATCCACGAGCAAAGTAAGGGTTGGTAGTATTCACAGCCGCTACCACATAGGAACCATGTTACAGTAACCATACAGTAACAATATAAAAAAGAAATTTTAAAATAAAAATCTGTAGCAACCTGACTGATATAGTGTTTCATCTATATTACTAATATGAAACTGAAGAGTTCATTTGTTTGAGCGCATAGTATTCATTCACGTTGACTCGCAGGCGCGGTGGAAGGACGCGTTCACAAAATATCAAACATATGGCGTAATATCGAAGTGTTCATGTACGAAACGCAGGCGCGGTCTAAGTAGCGGGCAAACTAGCGACTGGCGCACGTTGCGCTCGCGGCAATATCAAACGCGTGAGTTGTATAGTGTGTGTTCACGTCAAACTAGCGGCGAAGCGCGCGATTCGTTCTTTCACGCAAGCGCCTGGCGGTCAATGTGAACACGAATTCGCTACGTCTACCGTGCCCGCACCCGCCCTCTGCTAGCATTTAATCTCAGGAAATATTGTATTAAAAATATCACATTGTATCATACAGCCTGTTTCGATAGAAGTTATAGGTAATACATAACTCTGAGATGGATAGAAATGGAATAGCGTCTATAACTGTAGGAAAATCGAGAAAAAGTTAGTCACAAACATTACTTAAACCTTCAACTAATAATAATTATAATTGTAAGTAATTTTTGAGATATTACAAATTATGATTGACATATTATGGATATTAATAGTAATGATGGTATGATTAATGTCACAGAACGAGGTCAGAACAGGAACAGAGGTCTTAAAATGAAATAGTAATAGGTTTAAATATAAAATTAGCTCACGCAAGCGAAACTTTTATCACATTTAATACATATACTATACAAATAATATATTATTAAATAATATATCATACCTATTGTGTCATCCCTCTTGGGCATATAATCGTTGACCACACGGCACTAAATGCAATTAATTAACAACAGTATAAAACTCCTAGTCGGCATTTACGTCACCCAGAAGCAATTTTAGAGTTGATAATATTCGTGGCCTATCATACATCTTCATTATCATCGTCATGGTGCTCTTATTCCAATTACTTAAGGTCGACGTAATATGTACTCTGATTCCATTGTACATATTGGAAAAAGTTATTTTTCTTTTTATTGCTTATGGTGTAGAACGAACAAGCAGCACATTTGATGGTAAGTGTTACTGCCGCCCATGGACCTTCGCAATACCAAGGGTATAACTAAGCCTCCGTTCTGTTGTCTGTCTACAGTCGCCGGTCAGTCCGAGGTAGTACCACACTCTAGCAAAAGATCGACGTCTGAGTAATGGCAATGTGCTATTGCGCTTCGTTCGGTGAGTGAGAGAGGCGAAAGCCCAACTGGGTGGGTTTGGGATTGTAACGGTAGGCAGCGGCCTATAGCCTTGGTTATAGCAAAAGTCCATGGGCGACAGTGACCTTTACCATCCAGTGTGCTGCTTGCTCATTTGCCACTAAAAGAAATAAAAAAAATATATATCTTATTACGAGTACTATTATGATGAGAAGAATTGTAATTAGAAGTTTTGATGAATTGATATTGTTTATTGAATCACGTCATAATGGCTATATGAATTAGTATGAAATTTAGTAGCGAGTGAGATTGCTTACACAGTCTAGAATTGTTTATAGACTTTTTATCTTGGAAAATGTATGCTTTCTATAGGATAAATTTTATCTACAACAACTATAAAATGCAAGTGAATTTGCCAGCAGTTTTTAAATGAAAAAAGGAGTCTGAAAAATCAAAAATTTCAACTTTATGTTTCGTAGATTGTTCGGTTGAGTATTGTAGAATGGATCAATTTTCAGACGAAATGAATAGAGTTTTATTTTCTGTTGTTGCAGTGTCGACGGTGGATGTGGACGCGGTGCTGGGGCGTACTGCCTCCCTGCCGTGTGACGTCACACCTGACACCAATGAAGACAGAGTATATATGGTGCTCTGGTTTCGAGCGGGTAAAGCAACCGGCGGCAAACCTATATACAGGTAAATTCAGTAAACATTCTATTTGATAAATATTATTTTAATAATCTAGTATCAAAAATCTCACTGAAATAAATATATACTTAAGATTTTTTTTACCTATTTACATTATATTTATATAGTTGTGAGAGGATAAAAAAATTTAAAATACTTTAAAGATATAATTAAGACTATACTCTTCTTTGTCAGACTGAGAGAAAATTTTCAATTTAGTTATTTTTTAATGAATTTTGTTAGAATACCAAATAGAGTTTAAATGGTATATGGTGGCAGAAAAGCAAACTGTGCGTTTGATGGTAAATATTAACTACTGCTACCGTTATCAATAGTGCAATATTAGGGCCATAATTAGGCGCCTACTAGGTGAGGTTTGGCTCTCGCGCTCACTAAGTGAAACGTAATAGCCAATCCCTATTACTGAGACGTCGATTTTCTACGAGAGTATTATACTACTACCCATGAGCTGCCTATTTATGGCTGTAGATAAAACACTTAACGTTTGAATTACTAATAACTGAATGTATACACTCTTAGTAGTAATACACTCTTTTATAAATTAATTCATAATCAATAACAGATATAGTATATTGGTAAATTGTATTAGTAAAATAATTATTTCAAAGGTCGGATTAAGAGTACGCGTAACCGTAGAGCATGTACGAAGACTGTGATGAGTGTGAATGAAGTGATGGAGGTATATCAGGATCGTGGTTTGTCGCAATCCGTAGTCTCCGCCTACCCCTCTGAGAAACAGACGTGAAGCTATCTATGTATATAATTATTTAAAATTTTTACTCACCATATTAAACAGCTGACTCACCATATTAAGCAGTCTCGTGGTTTCTAATCAACAACTTCGTGGTACTTAATCAACAAAATGTATTATTTATTTATTTAAGAACCCAATACAATAAAGTTTATGAGACTAATCCATTCTTAAGCTTATTAAAGTCCGTATGATAGTCACTTCCACAATCCCTTAACATTATAATCACCACGCTTGGTAGGTGGGTTACCAAACGCAGCTGATGTTATAAATTTATTCGGAGAGGTGCTACTATTCATTCCTCGGTAATCCCTCAGTTGATTGTCCCATACAAAAAAAAATCAAGGACCTATTAGTATTGTATTCATAATTTAATACCACATGGAAAAAAGGGATTAAATTAAATTGATATTTTAAAAGTATCATATTTGCCGTAGCATTTTCGTAGCACACTTCCTCTACGAATTGTGCTACGCTGCAAATACGTACCTAGACAATTATAATATTTTAGATAAGTAAAACTAGTTATCTATGTAGTGACGAATAAGATTACATTTTATTTCTACTTTCTTTATATCTGATATTGTGAAATTAAGGGTTATAAACAGATAAGAGAGAAGAAAAGGAAAGTCCGAAATCAAACCCAATAACAAAACAACTCATGGTGCATTAGGTCGCCACCGAAGACAAAGATCGGGTACCGGTGGTCCGCTCGCACGGTGAAGAGAGGTGTTTGCAGGGTGGATCCATGGGGTTGCGCGCCGCCCCTTCCGTCGCCCCGGGCCGATTTGCCGGGGCGCGACTACATCCATGGTCCCACCTTGCGAAAAAAAAAAATGGTGCATTAGGTCAATTTCTCTTGTTATGAAGGATTCTTTGGGTCTATAGTGGACGTAGATTGACTGAAGACCGAAAATGTTTGAAGGTTGTTATTTTGAGATGCGACACGAATTGCGTAGCAATCTTTCTCTAGGTGTATTACTACGCCGTAGACACATGCGTACACTCTGCTCTACAAACTTTAAATAGTCTGAGCTTAGTAGTGGCAAAGTGATCTTTTATAGATAATTAGTATTTTAATAGTTCAAGTAGACAAGTTGCTACTATCTTCTTGTTTGTGATTCATTAACATATCAATCATCTTCCGTCTCAATTATTTCTTTATAAATATCATCTTAAAAGATGGCTAGAGGTGATTTTCATTAGAAATATTTTTAAACTCTAACTAATAAGTAATAAATAGCTGAAACTATTTGTTAAATAAATATTTGATATCATATGAAAGCAAGCATATATATATAACTATACATCGAGTTTTCTTTACATGCCACATTATGAAGGAAAGGTAAGACGATGTCTTCCCTTTCTTTTCTTCTCCCTCTTTGTTTACTATATGATGATATCTAGTAAAACTAACTAACTTTAAGATATAACTAGCACATTTTATATATTTTAATGATTAATTTTTATTTAAATATTATGCGTACTTCGAAAACAGTTGTAATGCTTGAAATTAAATTTTAAATTTAGACAGGATTGCTTTATTAACTTATTTATACAAAACGTATAATTCAAAAAATATATAAAACTTCATTTCATAAATCTAGTCGAATCTTTTTTTATGTTTAACTAAAAAATCATCATCATCAACCTGCTCCAAATATATCCTGGTCCCAATTATTATTAAATATCCCAATTATTTGGTACTGACGCCATATGTACTCTTCTGTCGTTTATATTGCTAAAGTTTTCCCAACCCTCTTTAAATGAGATGGAGTTGGTTCTGGTCTTTATTAGGCTATTACAACAATGCTTTATAAGTGATAGAACCACACTATTGACATTTTTTTGTCTCTAGCCGCGGGCCGGTCCGTCCCGGGTAGTACCACAGTCTCGTAGAAAATCGACATCTGAGGTAGTGTATTGCTCTGCTTCGCTCGGTGAGCCAGAGAGTTGGAAGCCCAAATTTCTAAGTGAGTTTGGAGTTTTATTTTGTAGGCAGCGGCCTAGCTATACCCTGGTATTGCTAAGGTCCATGGTCGGCAGTAACTTACCATCAGGTGTTCCGCTTGCTCGTTTGCCACCAATAGCAAAAAAAAAAGCTCGATGCTCTCATCTTTTATGACAGTACAATATAAGAGTTAGTAGTATTTATACATACATACACACATATCATCACGCCATGTCCTTTGCAGGGTAGGCAGTGAGAACAGAGTGCCAGAGAACTATATCCTTGCATACTTCACTCGCTTTCTCAACATTCATAATTCTCTTCATACACGCTCGCCGGTTTCGGTGACTCTTGACTCCACCTTCCTTCAGTACATGGCCGATCTGGTCTAGATAGGTTAGTCGCGGTCTCTCTCGGTACCTACATCCTTCCACTTTCGCATTGTATATCTTCTTAACCAGACGTTCGTTCGGCATTCTTTCCAGATGTCCGAACCATCGGAGCATTCCCTTTCGCATCTTTACACCAATACTCTCTTTCATACCTACTCGCTCTCTTACGTCGTCGTTACGAATGCGATCGATCAGCCCAACTCCAGATTCTCCGATAGTAGTATTTATAGCTGCCACTAAAACAAATTGGATCACTCACATAGTTAGTATTACTTATTTAATTAAAATATTCGTACTGCGCATGTAAGATATTTATTACGTTTAAGTTTAAGAATATTATAGGTTATATTTTAATACATTTTATGAGCGTAATAAAGCAAATTAATATCATAACTATCTGTAGTAACCGGACGTGGCTTGCGGAGGGAGATAAGCTTCGGCGAGCCGAACATCAATCACACAATGACAAATTTATGTGATTCCGACATTGGATCTTGAAGGACGGACGCGTTACTATACTTATAATATATTGAGCTATGAAAATTAATTAAATAGAAAGCAGTTAATACTCTCTATTTCAAATTGTGCTTAAATACCAAATTAAAATCCTTTTATTTAGTATTCCGTGTGGTGACGGAGTAATAATACAATTCACCACCTCCTATCTTACTCGTGTGTGATCGTAAGAGACGACTAAGGGATATAAAATGCATATAACATCTATGTAAGAGATGGAAAACTCGAAACAAAATCTTATACCAACACGTCTGTCCAGCATGATATAGTAGGTCAGTTTCCCTCCCGTTATGGAGGAGGCTCGACCCCAACAGTCCGACATATATATTATTAGTTGAAATGATGATAATGAATGATGAATTTAGAAGTATAAAAAAATCGTAATGAAGGAGTTACAAATGGGGTTTAGAATACAATATGTCATCACTCCTTATCTTGCCGTAAGTGTCGTACAAGCTGGATAAAGAATAATCAAACGACTAGGCAGCAACACTCTCTTAGAAAACAAAACAGGCCAAGCGTGGCAATTAATGAGTTACAGCTGTAGAACTATATGCAGAATTAATCGCTGATGAAATGATTAGAATGATCTTGATAAGTTTAATACTACTAGATCCAATTCTTAGTCTAAAAATGAAGAGAGCGAGGATTATAGAAACTAATAAATATTATTAGATTTATGTCTTATTATATAGCTTTTTGTGTTTGAGCTTTTAGGATCAATCTTAATGTACTATACCTTTAATTGATATCCAAGATCTGATCGTTGTGATAACAGATGTTTATAGGAATTGCTGACTGCATATGGTAAAATGAATAGATTAAGAAATAGTTTTAATTAAAAGAGCGGTAGTAAAGGAAAAAACATGAGAGTAAAACATTTTTAAAGCCAATTTTTTAGTTTAGTACTAAAACGCAAAAAAGTAAACTTTAAATTAAATCAAAGTCTGATATAAGTAAGTATTTATTATATTTCTTAGTTTAAATAACAGAAAAGATTATCATGCATTCGCAACGACGACGTAAGAGAGCGAGTAGGTATGAAAGAGAGTATTGGTGTAAAGATGCGAAAGGGAATGCTCCGATGGTTCGGACATGTGGAAAGAATGCCAAACGAACGGCTGGTTAAGAAGATATACAATGCAAAAGTGGAAGGATGTAGGTACCGAGGGAGACCGAGACTAACCTACCTAGACCAGATCGGTCATGTACTGAAGGAAGGTGGAGTCAAGAGTCTCCAAAACCGGCGAGCGTGTATGAAGAGAATTATGAATGTTGAGGAAGCAAGTGAAGTATGCAGAGATAGAGTTCTCTGGCACTCTGTTCTCTCTACCTACCCTGCAAGGGACATGGCGTGATGATATGTATGTATGTATGTAAAAGATTATCGCGATATTGATATGTTTAAATATATAAGAACAAGTGAATATACATTGATCTTACAATTCCTAGTAATTTAAAAAAATTAAATAAGTAAGTTTCTCTACAAGCATATATAATATATAAAGTGTTATACATAAAACCGCTTTTATTTAAACTTCATTTTCTTTCAAAAGTTAGATTTTTTTTTTAATATTTTATTTCTGTTAATTTATTTACTTACATGTAGGTATGTACTGTGAACTCCATCAATAACATGACCTGATTTTGTCATCTATTTTATATCATTTAGATTTAAGATCTTGAAGTCTTTGGAACTGTATCTATTAATTTAAAAAATATCTATTGTGTAGCACTAATATTAAGATCTATTAAACTGATTGAGTCAAATTAAAGAAATAGCTTACTATATATTAATATAAGAGGATAAAAAAAAACATAGAAATCAGGACTTGACTTTTTTACTTCTGCTCATTCATAAAAATACATAAAATTACTAAAATAAAATTTAAGTCAATATAATCTTCCAAATACATATTTATTTCCTTCTTTGAAATCTAGTTGGGTAAGAACTTCTTTGAAAAGGTTTGCAATAGTATCAAAAGTAGGTATTTCTTAATGGTTTGATACCCACAATGATACCCACAATGAAGAAACAAATGTAAAGAAAGAAAGAAAGAAAGAAAATTCATTTATTCGGCGGAAGACATGCCAAAGATATATATATATAGTGAACAAGAACAAGTTTACACTTCATATAAAAGAAAAATACAATAACAATTATAAAAATAAAATAAAAAAAAATAAATAAAAAATATATAAAGGAAACAGTGGTCAGATTAACAATAGCGATAGTTCAACAAAAAATATACGATAACATAAACCTGAAGAATCAGTAGCAAAATAATAATCAAAAAATAAATAAAAAACTGCATGACCTGCCGAAAAGGTCGCCATCTCAGCATTAGTTGGGTTTCACCCAACACTGATCTTCCGTTGGCACCCCTATTAGTGACTCACGGATATCACTTAATGATAACTATGTTGTGAATATGTGCTTCTATATTACATAATCGATTATGATTGATAATAACTAAGAATATTGATAATTATCATACAATTATAAATAAATAATATGGAGGTCTATGTCCAACAGTGGACGTTTATGGGTTGATGGATGGATGGAATATGGATGTTAATATTATAAATCAAATAATTAAAAAAAAAAATAGAAAAATTTAAACAATGATTACCGGCCATACAAATAACACTTGTCTGCGCCTCTTACTGCGTTCAACATATTGTGTTCTGCAGATACTGCAGACACACATATTACAGTACAGTACATATTACAGATTAGTAGATTGTATTACTGCTACGTACTGAGCGTACTACGTACTAATACTGAGCATGCTGCTAATAATATATTTATACTATAAATAAAATAATATATTGTAGACAAAATTTGGCTGAGAGAAAGAAAAAGAACCAAAAAAAAGACTCGTATTTTACACGTAAATAAATTGTTGCTGATGAGAATATAAAAAGCAATTTTATTATATGGAAAAGATCATATTACAGAAATATTTATATTACAAGATTCAAATTTTATTTGATGACTAAGTAAAATTTTTTTTATGTGTATTCTAAAGATATAGATACTTTTTAAATCCCTAATTGGCGGAGGAAGGTTGTTCCAAATTTTGGAAGCAGCATAACGGGAGCTGCCGCGAAATGAGATGTAGATACATATATCATCTAAATAATATAGAATGTCTTATGTAACAACATTCTATTCTACTGCTATTAACTAAAACATAAGCCTTTTCAACACGTATTCTCGTACCGTACGTATCGTACGTATATTATATAATATATATCATCTATATATTAGGCACCTGTCTAAGGAATTAAATAATTATACTAGACTTATATATATATATATATATATATTTATATCTTTTTATAAGAGATTTTCACCTATTTATTTTCTCATCACGATATCGCCGAGTAAAAGGTCAGCTAAGAACGGATTTTACGAAATTCCACCCTCAAGAGGGGTTGCTGGGGTGTAAAAAACACATTTTTTAAATACAGCTCCTACAGACTTGAATTTCGGTCGGCATATTTGTGTTACGATATAGAAGTAAATTAAAAAAACCTTTTAAAAATTCCAACCCTAAAAGTGATTGCGTTAATCCAACAAATTCATATTTTCCAATACTGCCCCTACAGACATGGAGTTTGGTATGGACTTTCTTTCTGCCCTGTAAAGGTCAGATGAAGTAGGATTTTAAGAAATTCCTTCTTCAAAAGAAATTCTATGTCGCGAAAGTAAACTACACAATGAACTGACGTAACCGAAGCGAAGCGAGGGCGGGTCGCTAGTACATATATAATTCTATCTAATATACAACATTATAAGAACATGTTACAAACGATTCACTAAAAGAATATGATGTACAAGAAAGGGTTTAATATAGTAGATGTATCATCAGATTACATTAACTTCAGCTTTCCCCAGCAAATATACATTTGCACTAATGTTGAGGTAAATATGAAATATGAGATGGCAGACAAAAACTGTGGATTGATTTACCGAGCCGTCGGTGGCCGGATCTCTGGGAGATAGGGACTTCCGTACTATACAGATATGTTACACATCAGGGTTGCTACAGATTATTTATCTTATTTTTATAATTTCAGCTATAATTACATGAAGTATACATACGATAAAATTATATAAATCCCAAACGTCAATAGTGGACAATGCTGTACACATTTCTCTGTCTACAGCCGCGGGCCGGTCCGTCCGGGGTAGTACCACACTCTCGCAGAAGATGGACGTCTGAGTAATGGCAATGTGCACTTCGTTCTATGAGCGAGAGAGCCAGTAGTTGTATTGGTAGTTAGCGGCCAAGCTATACCCTTGGAATTGCAAAGGTCCATGGGTGTCAGTGACACATACCATCGCTTGTGCTGCTTGCTCGTTTGCCACCATAAGCAATAAAAAAAACGTTTATCGATATTTTTTAGAAGCAATCTTGTAAATTTTTCAGTTTCTTACATTATTACTATTAAATTTGGGCATTGAGAAACCCGAAAACTCGTAAAGTTTATCTGTGAGCTGGCGCTGAATGACAACGTCACCTATTTAAATATTTTATTTGTAAATATTAATCTTACAATGCCTAATAATTTAATAAAATCAAGAAAATAATATGTATATTTAACGCCAAGTTTAAAATTAAAATATTTACAGAAAAATAAAAGAAAATAGAATAGGGAATCATAAAAAAAAACAAAAGACGCAATCAGGCATCGAAAAGTTACTCTGCATCTTTGTCCACTGGTAATGTGCCCTAAAGGCTGGCAGCATTACCACGTTGAATGACATTGCTAACTTTTTGTGCAAAATATAGGCCAGCCATCATGTGAAGAAGCGATTAATTTTCTTGCGATCTCTTTAAATAAAATGTGAGCATTTGCACCCCAAGGCCCAAGCGTTTAGACCCCAAACGGTTTAAAAATATATTTTCCAACAAGGTTATTCTTTATTATAAATTGTAAAATAACTTCTTAACTTTAAAATCTCATATATTTATTTTAAAATAATATATTTATTTTATTTATCAAAGCCATCATCATCATCAGCCTATACGTAGACGTATACTTTAGTATATAGTGGTGGTCATCGCATTATACTCTCCCTAAGAGGATAATGCGATGACCACCACGCTTGGCAGGCAGATTACGGATAGCTGTTACCCCTATGTTTCCCAGGGAATGTTCTGCCCAATTCTACTGGTACTTTCTTAGCAAGTTAAAATGTAATGACATAAATTATTCGTGATATTTTTCGTGATTCGTCACTATAAGTAGCATTCATTTATTGCTTGATATAAATCTAAAACTAATGTAAATAGTAGACGAACAAAACAAACCAATAGCATAAAAAAATTAGCAAGCGAATTGATTTTGTTTGCAACTTTAAAGAGGCATCCCTGCTACTTACACGAATGACCGGCTGATACGATTGCTATTTGGATCAATCCAATTCCGTCCATATTTTATTTGAGCTTGAGTTCATTATCCAACGTGAACAGTAGAAGTGGATTGAAATATCGGAGTCGGATCACATCGTAAACCGACCAGGTAATTTTTCATATTTCATGAACATATTTCGTGTGGTACAGAAATGTCAACTGTTATTATTGCCATGTATTTTATTAGATTTTAAACGGATTTTTTTTATCATAAGAGGAATAGTTTAATGTAGATACATATTTATATTTCAAAGGTGTCTGTCTCCCAATTACGATCTCCATAATTTCAGATCATATCTATCTAAAAAAAAAACTCATGGTTTGGCCAAAGAACCTCTATTGTTATAATGCTCAGCGAAGATTTTACTAAATCCATTCGGTCCTAGGTTCGATTTTCCGAGTCTAGGTGTAATCTGTATGGCACCGAAGACAAAAATCGGGTACCGGTGGCCCGCTCGCACGTCGAAGAGAAGAGTTTGCATGGTGGGTCTATGGGGTCACATGCCGCTTCTTCCGTCACCTCGGACCGATTTGGCGGGGCGAGACGCATCCATAGTCCACCGCAAAAAAAAAGGTGTAATCTGTACCAGATAATTGTTTAAAAATCTCCCACGATTTAAAAATTGTTCCCTAGTGTGAGTATTGTCTTCATTAAAAATAACTTTTCAGACTATCACTTGGTTTTGTATGCACCGTGACTAATTTATTATAAGTTTTTTTATAGCAGGTCATTTTGTCAAGTATGGACTAAAGAAATTTTGATATTGATTATTACAACTCTAAAAATGTAATATCCTAAAGAGTTTTGCAACTAAGTCAAGCTTCCTAAATTAGATACCTATAAGAATATATTTTTTCAGTGTTCTAGTATTATTCACCCACGGCTGTAACACTATGGTTCCAGGTTTAAATTCTGGATAAGTTAAAAATTAACTAATAAAAAAATTTATTCAAGCGAGCTAAAAATCTGAAACTGTATCTGGTTGATGTGTTAAGTATATTTTAAGCTTATTTGGCCAAGTGTACGTGTGTGTATATTTCAATAATATCTTCTAGAAACTAAAAAAAAAATTAATATAACTATGATATTTCTCTCAAAGGTAAAGGTAGGAATATATTCTCTCAAAATTTATCAATTGTAGGGAAACCATTTTCCAACCATTTCTGGTTTTACTGTAATAAATTCCGTCTTAGCTCATATACGTCCCACTACTGGGCTCGATCCTCTCCCACAATATTTTATTTTTCTTTTTATGGTTGCCAATAAGGAAGCAGCACATCTAATGGTGAGTGTTACTACAGCTCATGGACTTTTGCAATATTAATGGTAAAGTTACCATCCTACCAACCCAAACTCACCCAGAAAGTAGGCTTACTGCTCTCTCGGAAATGGAACAAAGCGCAACAGCACATTACCATTGCTAAGACATAAAATAAGAATTTCTGCGGAGTATGGTGATACCCCAGACGGTCGTAAACAGAAAACTGTCAATAGAGTAACCTTACCACTATTAAAGAACATAAAAAGAGAGATATGAAGAAAAAGAAATGAGTAATAATTTATAAAACTAAAAAAAAAAAAAGAAAAAAAAAAATTGTCAACCCGTGTGAACAAAGTTGTATAAATAGATAAGTCAATTTCTGGCTCAAGCCCAATTGTGGGACGCACATAAGCTGAGATAAAGACATTAATTTCATTAAAATTATTTGAACGCATTACATTTCCACTTTTAATTATTTTAAGTAATTGAAAATCATCTATTTCACAGTAATCATGTATGTAGAGCGACGTGCAGCATTAACCAAAACGAAAACAGAACACTGAATGTAATGTTGAATGTAAAATAAAATGTTAATATTTTAAATTGGATGTAAGCCAAGTTACAGGTCCGAGGTACTTACAGTCTTACTACGCGAGAATCTTATGTAACGAATGACTATTTAACATGTTACAATATTTCTACCATACACATTGTAAACAATTAGTGAGATATTACGCAAGTATGCTAATTACGTATACGGTTATAATGACATTGAAGGGATGTGACAGATATCTATCATACTATTGTACGACACAAAGCAGAAATTCTCATAAAATGCAAAACTTTCTAGTTTTGTGAGGTACATACATAATGTTATTAAACAGTAAAACTGCAAAATTAACGAGTGTATTTACACTTGATCAACATGTTTTTTTAGTAATTCTTTGAAAAAGCCTCGCTCATTTTTAAATGGAATTAAAAGATTCTTTAATCTTATACTTGTTTTTAAAAATTATTGATATTTTCGATGACCGACTCCAAATTTTTAAGAGATGAATGTGAATCACTGACTCTCTGAATATAATTACATCGTTACCATCAAATCATAAAAATGGCATCACGATTTTAAGTTTTGACCAAAGAGATTAACATTGTGGTGCCATTTTATTTGCAAATCACTAACAATTTTCATTTATCGACTCGTAATTGTCATAAAGAAATAAAACAAAAATCATCCACGTATAATGCACACATTAAGCTAAGGAGGAAGAGATAGCAATGAAAACGGGCGAATACATAAGGAATATATAATGTCGGTCACTATTGCCGCCCTAGATTTTTCAAAAACAGGTCATAATAAGTAATAATAATAAGCGAGGTCATTACCTATATCCGTTTTTCTTATAAGGATTTTATATGAAAACAAAACTAGGCTGAGAATAACGTCATATTAAGCGGTGGTAAATATAAGCGGCGTCATAATAAATACACACTTTAATAGTGGTAGGACCACGCTGTTGACAGTCCTTTGTCTGCAGCCGCGGGCCGGTCCGTCCGGGGTAGTACCACACTCTCGCAGAAGATAGGCGTATGAGTAATGGCAATGTGCTATTTCGCTTCGTTCGGTGAGCGAAAGAGCCGGAAGCCCAATTTGGTTGGGTTTGGGGTTCATATTGGTAGGCAGCGGTTTAGTTATACCCTTGGTATTTCAAAGGTCTATGGGCGGCAGTGACACTTACCATCAGTTGTGCTGCTTGCTCGTTTGCCACCACCAGCAATAAAAAAAAATCACAGTTTTCTGATAAAAACTCAGGTGATTTAGTGATTTTGCGTATGTAAGGGTTTTTAATTGTATTTTTATTCTGTGTTTTTCCACATTTAATCAATTTATAAAAACATATGTATTGTCGATAACAATGGAGTAACAGAACAAATATTTTTTATATGTTTGTCTGAATATTTTTAAATTACTTTATTTCCAATGATTGATATTCTTGGTACCCTATATATGTTATAAGCAGAAAGCAAATGGCCAGATATACTACTCTGACCAGATTACAATTTTGTTTCTGTTTTTATTGAATTACTTGTACGACACCAGTTGTACTTTAAATTCGTTATCACATCGATGAGACTGTAATATATAAAAGTAAAAAAATACACAAAGCAGTCATGGGGACTTCCGACAGAAGTGTTAAATTTGAACCTATGAAAATCATAAATATTATAAATTAAAATAGAATAGCAAGTACGTATTTTAGCTAATTTCACGACGCTCACACAGTTTATTTCGCTGCATAGCAAGAATACCACGTTGGGATCTACCGACTCACTCTCTTTCTCTCTACTACTTTCTACCTTTGTGTATCTTTCTTTCTATCTACCTTTTGCATTGCAATATTGGACGCTACTCGTTGCTAACGTTCGCGCTGGCCTGTAACAGGTATACTACGCGCATGCGTTCATGTGCCATTGAGTTAAACGTTTAACGCAACCTTGTTGGAAGTCACATTAGAAGTTTCACTTCAAAATTACTGAATCAAAATGTTCTTTTTCTCGACTCAAACCTTTTGCAAATAGAGGTATAAGCATTTACAACATCACTAAAACTTTTAGCTTTGTACAAATATAACAGTTTTCCATAAAATGAGTCACATCATACAGAGCGATTCGAAGTTAGCAATTACTAAACAGTAGTTTGCAATATTCAGTGGGGGACATACTAGTTGTACTAAAGTTATCCGATAGTTGCATGCAAGACCAATTGTAATATATTCTAGTCTACTAACAAGCAACTAACTGACATTAAAACTATACTGTCTAAGGAAATCTATAAACATTATTTCTCAATTTTAGTTTTTTGATGTGGTTTCTGATAGTATTTTTTGTTGAACCTATATTAGAAGCAGAATAACAGATATATCAGTTGGTTTCAGAATTTCAATCTCACTCTTAACCAAGTGTTATTTGAAGATGTATGGCAGGTTATGGAACGATGAGGCTGACATGCTCTATGAGCCAAAAACCTTTATAATATATATAAGAATTTAAAAAAAATCCGTGTGGTGATGGAGTAAGAATCTAATTCACCACTTGCCCGTGGGCATCGTAAAAGGTGATTAAGGGTTATAATACGCATATAGCATCTGTGTAAGAGAAGGAAATCTCAAAATAATGCCCTATACCAACACGTTTGACCAGTGCGGTATAGTAGATCAATTTCCCTTCCATTGTGAGGAAGGCCACATCGCTCGAAGAACCGCCAACCGCTGGGGAAGAAAGGTTCTAGAGTGGCGACCACGTACCGGACGACGCAGTGTGGGATGCCAACTAGGTGGACAGACGACCTAGTGAAGGTTGCTGGGCGTCATTGGATGCAGGCGGCACAGGACCGCACTCTGTGGCGTAAAATGAGGGAGGCCTACGTTCAGCAGTGGACGGCAATAGGCTGAAATGATGAAAATGATGATGATGATGTGAGGAAGGCTCGAGCCCAATAGTTGGACATGTGTGGGCTGAGATGATGATGATTATGATGAAAAAAATGGTGGTTTTACTCATTATGTAATATCTTCGATAATATTACATTGAATTTTGATGTTTAATACTATTTCGATGTAAATTTCTCCATGTAGTGACAAAAAATCAGTAAATTTCATAAAATTATTGTTATCACTAAAATATCTTTTGATTCTATCGGTGGTATTAAGAATATACGTTCAGCAAAAACATTCCGTTATTAGATTACTTGTGATTAAGATACCTACTGTGCCAGGTTCGATACCCACGAAACACATTACTTTATACGATTCCCAAATTGTTATTAATAAATTAAGTTTTTAAATTCACTCGCATTTGAGTGAGAGCTTTAGCTGTGTGGTAGCGGCTACGAATACTACCAACCCTTACTTTCCCCGTGGATGACGTTAAAACCGACTAAGAGCCTTATAACGACCTGGGCCAACTCCATCTGATGCCATTTGGTCAACAATTACATTCCCAAGGAGTGTTGACGTCTGGCACGTGGCCGGTCATAAAACTATTGCTAATAACTTTTACAATATGTACTATGAAACAAGACTACATACTGTATCGATCCCAAGTAATTAAGATAAGAGTAGGAGAATGATGAGCCATAATATATAATACCACACCATTACCCAAGAATGACCTGCTAATTCTTTAGAGACGAGTATTATAACACAACTAATTTGTCCTTATTCTAAACCGGAAGCCCAACTGGGTGGATTTGGGGTTTGTATTTGTAGGCTGCGACCTAGCTATACCTTTAGTATTGCAAAAGTCCATGGGCGGCAAAAATACTTACCATCAGGTGTGCTCTTTGCTCGCTTGCCACCAAATTTAATAAAAAAAATCACATGATGATCATAATATCTTTCAAATTTACTGATATTACTGTTTACATACAATACTTTTTTGGTATACAACAGTCAGTATATCGCTTCATTGACCAGACACTTTTGTTTCGAATTTTCCTTCTCTTGCTACACAATCTATACCTATATTCTTTATCTATATTCTATATATATTTATATATATAAGAGATTTCCATCTATGTATTGACTCATCACGATATCTCTGGAACCATAAGGCCTACAAACCTTAAATTTGGTAGGAATATTTCTTTTGCCGAGTAGAGGTCAGCAAAGAACGGATTTTACGAAATTCCACTCGCAAGTGGGGTTGCTGGGTTGTAAAAATCAAATTTTTAAATATAGCTCCTAGAGACTTGAATTTCGGTAGGCATATATGTGTTACGATACGATAGAGATAAACTAACAACGGCTTTTTAAAAAATTCCACCCCTAAAGGGGATTGCATAGGAGTTAACCCAAAAAATGCACATTTTCCAATACTGCCCAGACTTGGAATTTGGTGTGGACTTTTTTTCTGCCCTGTAAAGGTCAGATGCAATAGGATTTAAAGAAATTCCTTTTCCGAAAGGAATTCTGTCGTGAAAGTAAACTATACAACTAAACTAACATAACCGAAGCGAAGCGAGGGCGGGTCGCTAGTATTATATATAGGTACTGTATTCTTAATAAACTTTAAGTCGCAATAAAATTATTTTTTGTCATGATAGAGATTAAATTTTACTAGCATTTTAATATCTATTGTATAGTAATTACTGAATATATACAGGGTGTAAGGGGACCGCTCCCGAAAACAAAGACAGGTAACCCTACTAGTCCTACTTGTAATGATAGGCTAGAAAAAAAATCGATTTATATGAAAAAAAATTTTTTTTTTGACCTCGCGAGGTCGTTGAACTCTTGAACATATGATCGTGAGTTTTGAATAGATTGCGTCTTTTCTCATCCGAGTATAGTTACGCATTTGTATCGAGTTATCGTTACATGGCACTGTCCTAATACGATGGAATGTGAAAAAATCTTAAAAATATTTATGTAAAAATAATTTTTTTTTCATCCTGATCGATTTTTTTTTCTAGGCTATCATTATAAGTAGGACTAGTAGGGTCACCTGTCTTTGTTTTCGGGAACGGTCCACTTCCACCCTTTATATAGTAATTACTGATAAGTAACTAATTACTGAACGCAGATATCGTTCAGTAATTAGTTACTTATCCTACCATCATCGTTTGTAGCGTCAGAGGCAAGTGAGCGGGTAGTATGATACCGACCTTTTTGATACTTTTGCAATGTGACCCGAACCTTTGCAAGCAAAGCACCGAGGCCTACCCATCTCACCCATTAATCACTTGCCCTATTATTAGAGCAACTGTTGGAAGCTTGTAAATACCCACCCCTTAAACTATCGGTGTCAAGGCGATAACTGTTTGTTGATTGAACCGTTTCAATGTATTCTGCTAACTAATTGAGTGACCAACATATTCCAGGTCATTTAAAGACGGATACCGATACAATCTGGTTACTATTGTGTTAAATTGTATTGATTTGTTGAATATGATTAATCGTTAGGATATTACCAATGTATATCTTTATTATATATATTTATATATATATATATATATATATATATATATATATATATATATATATATATATATAAATATAAATTACGCGTCACGTTGTTTGTCCGCGATGGACTCCTAAAGTACTTAACCAATTTTAATCAAATTTGCATAGCATGTGTAGTTTAATCCAACTTAAAAGACAGGATAGCTTTCATCTCAATTTATAGTCGCAATATTATTTTATTGCAAATTATTTGTCTATTATTTGACAGTTACAATTATCTGTTATCTCCAAACAATTCTAACAGATGGCGGTATCTGTTGACTGAATTGAGTAAGGATTTAATAGATGGCGCTATGTTAAACCTACAAATGGTTCATATAAGCTACAATTTATTATCATAATTGCCATTACTCAGACGTCGATCTTCCGCGAGAGTGTGGTACTAACCAGGATGGACCAGCCTGCAGCTGTAGACAGAGAACTGTCAACAGCGTGGTCCTACCACTACTTATTATTAGATTATTTTTATCGTAACATTTCTTTTTATTTTTGTTAGACTCTTTTAAGAAAATGAGCAATTCACAAAAGCTATTTAACATTTCAGAACAATAGTACAAGTATTCAAAACTAATTTATTGATATTTATAATGTCGCGTTAATAACAGACCCGTCTTAGGTAATATAGAGACCTTAGGGCATACAAAAACTTGGTGCAATGCGGAAAAATAAAACAAAAAGATTTTTTCGCTATATAATTTCATGATGTTGTCTTGATGTGTGATAACAACTAAAATATTATCGAGACTTTCCTCGTGGATGTCATAAACAAACGACTAAGAGTTGTATATCAACCTGGCCCATCTACGTCTGATGCCGTAAAGTTAACAATTATATTCCCGAGGAGGTTTGACGTCAGGCAAGCAGCTGGTAATTGATTTACTATTGCCAATAACTTTAGCAACATGTACCATGAAATAGGTATACATAGCATTGCCTATAGTAATTAAGCTAAGGATAATGATGGTGCTAGATTTGTTCAAAAAAATATATTATAATAGGTATAAGTTGTATTAGCTATAGCTGTGTGGTAGCGGCTTCGAATGTTACCAACCCTTGCTTTGCTCGTGGGTGTCGTAAAAGACCACTAAGAGCCTTATAACGACCTGAGCCAACTTCATCTGATGGCGTTTGGTCAACAGTTACATTCCCAAGGAGGGTTGACATCTGGCAGACGGCCGGTCATACAACTGTTGCCGGTAACTTTTACAATATGTACTATGAAAGAAGAGTACATATTGTATTGACCCCAAGTAGTTGGGATAAGAGTAGGAGAATGATAATGAGGTTGTATTAGCTACGATTAATTCTTACTAAATATCTGAAATCGAAATGATATTATAGGTATAGTGTAACCGAATAGCACAACCTCTCGGAACCTTAGATGTAATAGAGCTCTGGGCACGGGACCCACGTATCTTTATCGTAACTACAGTGCTTGCCTTAATTTCCCAAGGAATAAGCAGAAACTACTCACGTTATCTATTGAATTATTTTTCAAAAATCTTCAAAAGCAAATATAGATCATTTTTATTCTACCGGGTTTCTTATTTATATATCAGATAAAGGTTGACAGTTTTTTGTATATATAACACCGTTGACAGTTTTTTGTCTAAAGCCGCGGGCTGATTGAGCAGTGGCAATATGCTGTTCCACCGTTTCGTCGTTCGCCACCATAAATAATTAAAAAAAAGTAAAACCCAACTTTTAAATATAATTAAGCGGTTATTTATATGTACCAGAGTTTTATTTATATCTAAATCGGTGTTTTCGTCAGAATAAAGTAGGTTACAACATATTTTTGTAACTTATATAATTTATCTGTAAATATTATTAGCAATTAAATGTTCATACTCAAAAGAGTATGGTGCCAGCATCTTATTGAAGGACCTTGTTGACCCGCCCTCTTCATTCTTGGACCTCCTTGACCCGCTATATCTCCAAGGTTCCTCCGTCAAGAAGTCCTTCGGCTCTTCCGGAAGCTTTGTGTTTTTTTTTTAACGAAAAAACACATAGTATTGGAATACATATTTATACTTAGTTATATTTAGGTGCTTATTTTATTAACGCTACCCATGTATTCAAATACACATTTATGTTAATTATTTCCTTACTATATAGTATATTTTTTTTAATTTATATTTTTACTATCTAACGCAATAGAAATTGTTCTATATAATTCTACGAAGAATTCAAGTAAAATCCCTCGATATCTATGTCAGCTTCATACATTAAAATCAAATGTAAGCTTATATAATCCAGATAGCAACCTAAACACAAGTAAAAAATATCATCAGAATTTATCCAACCATTTAAGACGATTTAATTACTTTCACGAAGTATTAAATACATCATCATCATTCACATGCTCTTGTCCCAATTACTTGGGGTCGATGCAATATGTACTCTTCTTTCATAGTACATATTGTAAAAGTTATTGGCAATATTTTTATGACCGGCCGCTTGCCTGACATCAATCCTCCTTGGAAATGTAATTGTTGACTAAATGGCATCAGGTGGAGTTGGCCCAGATGGTTATAAGGCTTTTAGTCGTCTTTTACGACATTCACGAGCAAAGTATTTAGTTGGTAGTATTCGTAGCCTAGCGGCTGTGGTAGCCCACACAGCAAAAGAAAAAAAAAGTATTAAATACATAAATATTGTAATCTATAATCGGATTTCTAATCTAAATGTGGATGTTTTTTTTTAATAGAGACATGATGAAACTGTAAAAAAAGATATTAGGTTCCACCATAGCTTAATTGGTAAAGTAATAGAAAATTAATATAATATTAGTCCATTCCCAGCTTAACCCCTCACGCGCCAGACTCCGTGGTGCTCTCGAGTGCCCCCCGCTTTGGTTTATTGAAAAAAGTTCAGTGAATTTTATGGTTTTACATAAACTGTTATTTTTGCTATATTACAAGGAAATGTGAAATAAACAGCTAAAAACAATTACTAATTGTAGAGCGTTTAATTGGGTCAAACTTGTGTCTCAAAAGCGCGTTAGGCAAAATTGTTTTTTTGGGTCAAATGGTGTCCCAATATCGCGTGAGGGGTACAATTCAAGCTTAAAATTATAACACGTCTCTAATTGGTATAATTCTAAACACATATCCGACATAATTAATGATTTTTAATTTAAAACGAGAGTAACAACAAGAAAATATTGCTATAAAAATACCATAGTAGCTTAATTAGCAAAGCAATTGAAACAGATTGCCAATACATATAAGTCCTCGTTCTTCGAGCAATGATCTCTGTAGGATCTTATAAAAAAAAATATGATATGTGTTTTATTAAATAAGTTAAATGCTACAGCGACTAAATAAATAATTCACAAATGAATTTAATAAAAAGTCTAGCATGTTCAATGATCGATAAATTAAAAAAAAAACTTCAAATATGTTTGCTAGTGTTTTAAATTTCAGAATAGAGGACTATCCCAATTATTTCAAACATTATTTAATATTACGTCTTCTATGGTAATTCAATTTTACTATATTATAAAAAGTTTTTCTTTGGTTGGATCACACATTTACGATAGCATATCATCATCATCATCACAACCCACATATGTCCAACTGTTGGGCTCGAGCCTCCTCCGTAATGAGAGGGAAATTAACCTACCATACCACGCTGGTCAGAAGTGTTGGTATAGGGTTTTGTTTCGAGCTTTCTTTCTCTTGCATAGATGTTATATGCGGTTTATATCCCTTAGTCGTCTCTTACGATCACCCACGGGTAAATTAGGGGGTGGTGAGTTGTATTCTTACTCCGTCACCACATGGAACCATGTATACGATAGAATGTATAATATAATAAAAATACAATAATTTTATTATGCTCCGTCTTTATGAATATAATCTATCTTCCAAGCGTTAATGAGAAACTATAAAATAGCAATTAGCAAAGCAATTTAATAAAGTATACGACGCGGTGTGTAATTTCGCATGGTATAATATTCACCTACAGAAAATTGTTTCTTTATCTACACAGTTCGTAAAAATACTTGGAATCTTAAGAATTATTAACAGTACAAATTATTTGAAATAAAACTACTTTTACGGATTCTATCGCGTTTGTATTTGATTTTTAATTACTTGACGTTTCGAACACTTTACAGTGATTAAGGACACGAGAGGGCCATGATCACTGTAAAGTGTTCGAAATGTCGGGAAATTAATAATCAAATACAAACGCGATAGAATCCGTAAAAGTAGTTTTATTTCAAATGTGTAATACTCGCGTGAACATCAGAAGCCATTATAGTACAAATTATATTCTTAGTAAAATATTAAGAAGTTAAAAATGAATTCACGAATGAATAAATAAATTCACAATTTCTATGAATAAATTTTTCCATACATAATCTTTGGAAGCAAAAATTTGTGTACATATTTTTTTATATCAATATTTTTATTATCAAATTTGCTTGCTGTGTGGTAGCGGCTACGAATACTACCAACTTTTACTTTGCTCGTGAATGTCGTAAAAGATGACTAAGAATTTCATAACGCCCTGGTACAATTCCATATGATGCCGTTTGGTCAACAATTACATTCCCAAGGAGAGTTAACGTCTGACAGGCGGCCGGTCATAAAAGTATTGCCAATAACTTTTACAATATGTACTATGAAGGATGAGTACATATTGTATCGACTCCAAGTAATTGCGATAAGAGTGAGAATGATGATGATGATTTTTACTATCGAATATTTTATTTCTTTATTTTATTGGGATGCATCGTAAAATAATATATCATATATCTGTAATCCAATTATATTATTAATATAATAACGAGATACAAAAGATCGATGGCTTAAATTTTATTTTTGCTATCACTGCGACGATGGACTAAAAAGATAAAATATGAAATCTCTACATTCTTCTGTTCTTTCTACATAAATAAGATGATCCAAAAACTAGTAAGTGCTGTACTTCACATACATTTACTTAGTGACAGATTTTCATTGAAGCAAGATAGTTCTTTAATGCTGTGCGTGCACTTATTTAACTAGACACTTTTACTATACAGGGGCACGTCAGAGAGACGATCATAATGCTGTATACTGGACTTAATTGCAAATTTCTTAATGGAAAAATTTCCTAATGTATAGTCGCTATAATTCCAAAATTTGCCATCATCGACAATCAGCTGCAAATGGACAAGTGAATAATCATACTATTATACATATCATAAAAGCATAACTACTCGATGTCCATATAATAGATATTAAAAAAAAACTATTATGGTTTTTTATTAGAGAAAAGAAGCCATAACAACTATTTTATAATTTCTATCTGTCCGTCTGTTCGTAGGTATTTACATAATTGCATCAGGTAAAAACATCGAATTTAATTACATTTTGAGGGCTAACTTAAAACATAGTTTTATGTAGATTAAAAAATAACAATAAATCTCAAAATAATAAATATCTATATAATGAAAAAATAGGTATTGAGTATATTAAATTAATAGTTCTACTACGAGTGGCCCTAACGGTATTATATAACCCATCATCACTTCCGCTGAGGTAAAAGCAAATAATAGTTCGAAAACACTATGGAGAGTAAATTGCTGTAAACTACAAATTAATTTCCAACAGATTTGATAGCAGTCACCATATGTTCTCCAACATGGATTAATCCTACAATTATCTCCCTAAAATTTGAGCTTTAGTTAAATCGACGAGTCTATATTATAACAAATATGGCTTTAAAGAATGCAATAATTAATGAAATTCAAGATTGATTTACATACATACTAATACATACATACATATCATCACGCCATATCCCTTGCAGGGTAGGCACAGAGAACAGAGTGCCAGAGAACTTCTATCCTTTCATACTTCACTCGCTTCCTCAACATTCATCATTCTCTTCATACACGCTTGCCGGTTTCGGAGACTCTTGAATCCACCTTCCTTCAGTACGTAACCAATCTGGTCTAGGTAGGTTAGTCTCGGTCTCACCCTGTACCTACATCCTTCCACTTTAGCATTGTATATCTTATAACGAATACAATATCTTGTATATTTACGTAATTGTAAATAACATATTATAAAAATATTCTGAGAAGTTATTTAATCTACAATTTCTGCTATATAAAAGCAGATAACAGTAAAATACGTAAGCAGATATTCAAATACTATTGAATATTGTATGCCGTGACTACTCAAATACAACAATAAGATATTTGAATATTTTGAGAATACTGCCTCAAATTGTTGATACAGTAATAATGACAACAATATATATTTTATTTAATAATAATCAATATTTTCGAAGAAGTAAACAAATAAATTCTAATAGCTACAAATACCTACTGAGAAGACTTTTGGACAATGCTTTGTGCTATCGATCAAATAAATTAGTTATATTATGATTTCTAATGTTTACGCGAGTGTTACACATTTGAAATAAAATTGCTTTTACGGATTCTGTCGCGTTTGTATTTGATTTTTAATTGCCCGACGTTTCGAATACTTTACAGTGATCACGGGAGGATTAAAGTATCTTACGTCCAACATGTCATTGTTATTACGGAAATGTATATCTACCACCTATAAGATATTAAACTTTGACCTACATTTTTAATACAAATTAATTGCTAGTACAAAAAGAAAATGATTCTATATTTTTTTTTTATATTGTTTATGATTTTTTATTATTAAAGAATTTACATAAATATCATCACGCCATATCCCTTGCAGGGTAGGCAGAGAGAACAGAGTGCTAGAGAACTCTATCTTTGCATACTTCACTCGCTTCCTCAACATTCATAATTCTCTTCATACACGCTCGCCGGTTTCGGAGACTCTTGACTCCACCTTCCTTCAGTACATGACCGATCTGATCTAGGTAGGTTAGTCTCGGTCTCCCCCGGTACCTACATCCTTCCACTTTCGCATTGTATATCTTCTTAACCAAAAGCATTTAATTTATGATAAAGCATTTAATTTGTTATTTTGATTGATTTTTTGGTTGATTAGGGGGGCATAGTCCGGAGCGTGCTCGTTCGCGTCCCCTGCCAGTCTAATTAGACTGCCAATCCGGCTCGATATGCGTACCGCAATGCGGGTTAGGGCGTCCCCCGGAGGCGACGCGTACCGACCCGCCCCCGTCGGTACGAACATCGGCAGTTGCGGCGATGGGGGCCGCCACCCATCACGCCTTGCCCAGTTAGGCGAGTCGAGGAGAACGGAGTGCCGGGTGGGCACGTGGTATGTAAGATGGTGGTACGTGGTGTGGAAGGTAAGTTGCACGAGCTGATATCCGTCATGGCGGACAAACAGCTAGACGTGCTCAGCGACGCCTGCGATCTTCCTGGTGGCGGGATGGCTCTGTGGTCTGGTGTACCACAGAGCGATCGAGCCAGCATGGGGGTAGGAGTGCTGTTGTCCTCTCGCTTGGCCTCAGGTGTGAAGGATTACGGAATGTATGATCCCAGACTTCTCTGGGTCCGTATAAAACTAGGTGTCACCAAGGTATTCATGGTTGTAACATATGCTCCCGTAGGATCCTCGGTGGCATCAGACCTAGAGAAGTTTTGGGACAATGTTAGGGAAGTTCTGGATATGGCAGAAACCAGTGAACGCGTGATTGTATGCGGAGATTTGAACGGATGGGTGGGAACCAAGCGTCCCGACTATGAGGACGTACTTGGTCCATTTGGTGATAAGAGAGTGAACGACGCAGGTAGGCTCATAGCGGATGTATGCATGGAGAGAAATCTTATTGTGTCAAACACATTTTTCCACCATAAGGACATCCATATGTATACATGGAGAAGGAATGAACAGAAAAGCATAATAGATTTAATTTTGGTAGACAGTCGCCTCCGAAGCAAAATATTGGACGCAAGAGCCTACAGGGGCCCCACAGTCGACACGGACCACTATCTCGTTATTGCGAGATTTAGTGGTCTGTTCAGAAAGTGGAGGCACTGGCGAGAGCGTATCCACTTCGGAGGGCTTGAAAGAATAAAGGTTGAAAGGTTGCAAGAAGAGTGTGTAAGAGAAAAGTATGCAGAGGGTGTCCGAGAACGGCTGACGATGGCAAGCCAGCCGCAATCGGACATTGAAGAATGCTGGAGAGTATTGAAAGAGAGTATGGTAGATACAGCGAAAGAAGTATGTGGAATTTCAAAGAAGCATAGAAAAACAAATGGTGATGCATGGTGGGATGCGGAAGTGGCAGCTTCCGTAGAGCAAAAGAAGAAAGCGTGGCTGGACTATGTCTCTTCTTTGAATCTGAATGACAGTATGACTGAACAGAAGAAATAAATATATCGGCAATGTAAGAATGACACCAAGGCCTTAGTGAAAGAGAAACGTGATAGAGCAAGTATGAGTGCAGAAGATAGGCTGACTAAAAACTTCGAGGGTAACACAAAACTCTTTTGGAGGGAGGTGAAGAAGTCTCGGGGTGGTTGGTCAGCCTTCAGAATGAATAAAATAAGGTCTAAAGGTGGAGACATTCTTACACAAACACAAGACGTGTTAAGCCGATGGAGTGAATATTTTGGCGATATGTATGCGGATGCTACGGTTGGCGCCGGTGTTGGATGTGGTTTAGTAGATCAACATTCGACAACGGCGTCCTCCGATGGCATCAGTATGGATGAAGTTGAATGGGCGATAAGAAGTTTGAAAAATGGTAAGGCAGCGGGCATTGATATGGTGTCTGCCGAGATGATCAAGCTTGGTGGCTCTTGTGTCTGGGAGGCGTTCCTGTTGCTCCTCAATTTATGTTGGAGCTCGGGAATGGTTCCCAGGGACTGGAATAGCGCAGTCATCGTGCCTTTGTTTAAAAACAAGGGTTCACGTTATGACTGCGCAAATTACAGGGCCATAAGCTTGACCAGTTTGGCAGCAAAAGTGTATGGAAAAATTATTGAAAGGAGAATGAGGATGGTGTCCGATGGTTTACTGTCTGAGACACAAGGAGGTTTCAGGAGTGAAAGGGGATGCATGGATCAAGTGTTCTCTCTGCGCAACATTGTGGAGAAGCATCTGGCTCTAGGTCAGAGGGTTTTCTGCAGTTTTGTGGATCTGGAGAGAGCATTTGACACGGTTGTACGAAAGGAACTTTGGGACATTTTACCGGAGTATGGTATTAGCAGTATACTACTACAGGCTGTGCAGTCCAGTTACATGGGCTGTAGAGCCTGTGTGCGGCTGGATGATGGAATGTCGCCTTGATTTGACGTCAATATCGGCGTTAAGCAGGGGTGCGTTCTGTCAGCCAGGCTGTTTATCATATATCTGGATAAATGTCTCCAAAGGTTGAACGATATGAATGTGGGAGTCCAGATGGGCGACTCAGTGGTCACTGCTCTGCTTTATGCAGATGATGCAGTCCTGCTGGCACAGTCAGCGACTGACCTGCAGACCCTGGTCGACACAATGACAGAAGATTGTAAGAAAAGGGGTCTACGCGTGAATGTGAGCAAAACCAAAATAATGGTCTTTGAAAGAGATAAAACCAGAACAGATGTAAGAGTAACAATAGGTAATGATGTACTAGAGCAAGTGGATGAATTTTTATATCTTGGATCTGGATTTAGCCGAGATGGAAGGTACACCACTGATATAGAGCGAAGAGTGAATGCGGGAAATAGAGTGAACGGAGCGTTGGGGCAACTTCTCGGCAGCCACCACCTCAGCCAGAAGGCACGTGTAGCAATACATAACGCAGTGCTTGTCCCAACATTACTGTATCGAAGCGAGAGTTGGGTATGCAGAAAAGAGTATGATAGTAAAATTAATGCGGTCGAAATGCGATCTCTGCGGAAAATCTGTGGAGTTAGGCTGACCGACCGCATTCGTAACGACGACGTAAAAGAGCGAGTAGGTATGAAAGAGAGTATTGGTGTAAAGATGCGAAAGGGAATGCTCCAATGGTTCGGACATGTGGAAAGAATGCCGAACGAACGCCTGGTTAAGAAGATATACAATGCGAAAGTGGAAGGATGTAGATACCGAGGGAGACCGAGACTAACCTACCTAGACCAGATCGGTCATGTACTGAAGGAAGGTGGAGTCAAGAGTCTCCGAAACCGGCGAGCGTGTATGAAGAGAATTATGAATGTTGAGGAAGCGAGTGAAGTATGCAGAGATAGAGTTCTCTGGCACTCTGTTCTCTCTGCCTACCCTGCAAGGGATATGACGTGATGATATGTATGTATGTATGTATGCATTTAATTTGTGATAATTATTATTATTGCAATTTACAATTTTAGAAAAACTAACAAAACTATTCCGCTACCTCCGGATCGGAATGCGGCCGCACTGAGAAAGATTCGGCAAGAAAACTCGAGAGGCATAATACTAATTTTTTTATTGATTTTTTTTTATTAACAATTACATATTAGACGTAAGACACCTTAGTCCTCCCGTGACCATGATCATTGTAAAGTGCTTGAAACGTGGGGAATTTAAAAATCAAATACAAACTCGATAGAATCCGTAAAAGTAGTTTTATTTCAAATTAGTTATATCACAAATTATTCCATTACTCGTATGGCGACGGGATAAGCATACAATTTTTGCCACACTTTTATTGCCCGTAGGAATCGTAAAAAAGGGGTTCATCAGGGGATTGGGCAATTGTTCTATCTCGAGATACATATATAAAATATCTCTTTGCAATGGCCTATTTTTTTTCTAATTGTAACTATTACGATACTTGAAATAAAATTAATTTTACGGATTCTATCGCGTTTGTATGGTCACGGTCACAGTCCTCCCGTAACAATGATCACTGTAAAGTGTTCGAAACATCGGGCAATTAAAAATCAAATACAAACGCGATAGAATCCGTAAAAGTAGTTTTATTTCAAATGTAATACTCGTGTAAACATTAGAAGTTTTAGACAATTATGATTACGATACTATTCACTCATTTGAGAGGGAGGCCTACATCCAACAGTGGATGGCGAAAGACTGAATAATGATGACGATTCCATTTGGTTTTCAGTATATCAATGTCTGTTGTACATCAGCAATCCCTAGGATTGGGGAGTATTATGACGCTAAATAATTTACGCACAATAATTTTAAGTAAACAAAATGTGTTAAAATTAAGAAGTAACTTATAATTATTTGATTTCCATAAAATGATGGGTTAAGAATGAATCATTTCTTACTTAACAAGAGTCTGTAAAAATCGTATAAGGAAGCACCAGGGAAGCGGGCAGTACCTTTCTTTTTGGAAACACATAATACCATTATCTATCCCCCATTCATAGAAAAGCCTATGTCCAGCAATGATATAAGCGATAGGCTGCTGACAGATGGATAAAACTGTATCTACATGAATTTGTTACAGTTTCGACGTCCGAGGCCGTTCATTCAACAAAGCACTACAATGGTCGGATCCAAACGCTTTCGGTCCCCGTGCATACTTCGCTACAGTTGCTCGACCAGCTGCCCTAACCCTCGATACTGTTCAGTTAGATGACGAAGGAATCTACAGATGTCGAGTGGATTTCAAGAACTCACCAACACGTAATTTCCAAATACGATTATCTGTTATAGGTAAGTGTAATTAATTTTGATAATGAATACCATTAATATTTAAAAGATATATTAAAAATTGATATGTGTTAAAAATGTGTTGATAAAATAAATATGAAAGGTGCCACTAGTAAAGAAAGAGACACCACTAGTAAAGTAAGAGCAGTAAAGGAAGGAAAAGGCGGTATATTAATTACTAGCTTTTGCCCGCGACTTCGTCCACGCAGAAGTCATCTCTGACAGAGTTAAATAGAAAAAGCAATGCAAGGTGTTGAAGGTTTGTCGCTAGGACGATAATCAACAGCGTCAGAAACTGGGATGCGGTCGGCGCCTTCTGCGAGTTAGTTGTCTAACGGAATTAGGCAATGGGGTGGGTCCGAGAGAAAATACTCTAGGTTGACACGCTCTACCATCGGTGCTTTGGGCGGCGCAAGCGTAAGTACCTGTATTGAGGTTCACTGCATGAGGGCTTCGACTCGAGATGATACCCGGTTGCGGTGGCCCGCCCGCACAACGTAGACGACCTCGTTAGATATGATTTATTATTTGAGTTGTAAAGTGAACATTTTTGTAGCTAAACTTAACCTGTATCTTAAACCATTAGGCAAGAACCTATTGCCGTCTACTATGTGTATTGTGTGAGCTCTCACGCCGGCACTGGTGCGGGGTTGCTGGAGAGGAAGAGAGAAACAGGTGTTTATTTATTTTTACCGTTTTATTTTAATATTTGTACTTAATTTGAAAAGAATCGATAAAGGAATTTTCTCCCCATACACACTTTGCCGCTTTGTTACACCCCCTTAGGGGCGGAATTCATAAAATCCTTTCATATTGAATCTCTATGTCATAAATAAAAACGTGCTTCAAAATTGTATGTTTCTAGCTTTAATAGTTTCGGCTTGGCGGTAATGAGTCGATCAACCCGTTTCACAGGCCTAATTTACACAACCAGAGGGTGAAAATTGACAAATGCCCGATATTACCCTAGAATATTTGATTCGGCTCGTCATTTGAAAAGAATTGATAAAGATTTTTTTCTCCCCATACAAATTTTGCCACTCTGCTCAACCCCCTTAGGGGTATAATTTCGTGCGGGTGACTGGATCGGGGAATTAGTCCGTGACCCGCCGAGAGGCCGACCGCGTGAGGAAAGACCGACATCCTACCCGAGAGGGGGACGTCGGCCGAGGAGAGGGTACTCCTCAGGGGTATTCCGTCGGGCCAACCACTGACGTGAAGTCACTCTGCTCCGGTGGTTCGCCCAACGACGAAGGCGACGTCACGGGTGGGTTACGGGTGTGCGTGCTTACGCCCCTCTGTCACCGCGGACGGAGTGGTGCGAGGAATGTGCCGACCGTAACACGCCCCAAAAAAAAAAAAAAAAAAAGGGGTATAATTTCGTAAAATCCTTTCTTAGTAAATCTCTACGTCATATAAAGAAACCACTGTCAACATTTCAAGTTGCCAGCTTCAATAATATCGGCTTGGTGCTAATGATTTAATGAGTCGTCCAACCCGTTTTGCAGGCCCAATTTACACCCCCAGAGGGTGAAAATCAACAAATGCTGAAACACGTGTTTATTTATTTTTACTGAAGAATATTTGTACGTAATTTGAAAAGAATCGATAAAGATTTTTTTCTCCGAACATTTATTTAAATTGCCATAACTTTTTTTATTTATAAACCAATTGACATAAAATGAAGCCTAAATGTTAAGTGAAGCTTACCACAATATATTAGTGAAAACCGCGTCTAAATCGGATAAGCCGTTTCTGAGATTAGCGTGCACAAACACACAGACAAACAGATAAACAGACAAAAATTTTAAAAATCATTGTTTTGAGTTCTATTATTGTTAATAAAGGTCCCAGTAATATTTTTTCTCATATATCTTCCATGTACAGACAGCGATCCGTTACATTTTTATTATATGTATAGATAATGAGATTAGTATTTTGACGTCACCCTGCACTAAGGAAATAATCTTTTTGTTGCGAAGGACTGTGTAAACATTTAATTAAAGCAGAAAAATTACACCCATATTCTAATTGATTAGAAAAGTTAGCATAATTTTTTTTTCGGGAATTATATTTTTATAGCGATATTATCTGTTCACATTCTTTAGTCCTGTTTTATATGCCACAAATTATTGAAAGAGATGGTGAAATGTTCAATTCTTTCGAAATAAAACTATTTTACGATACGCGTTTGTTTTTGATTTTTAATATTGCGATGTTTCGAACGTTTAACAGCATTCACGGTTACGGGTGGACAAAGGTATATCTCGTCAAACAATTCATCGTTATTACAGAGATCTATATTTACATGCTACAGTATTATTTGTTACATTTAGAACCACAATTTTTATACAAATTCATTGAAAGTATAAAAAAATAACAGGCAGTCATGGGGACTGCCTATAGAAGTGAAAACTATTAACTTAAGACTAATTGAAATAATAATAATTTTCTAATTTTTATATAAAAATAAAACCTATAAGTTTTCCCCCTCCAAAAACACTCAACGCGCCTAAAGAAGTTTTCATATAGCTATAGATATACTATTAGCATTAGCATGTCGGTGACGCGAACCTATAAGTTTTTCCTCTCCAAAAACGCTCAACGCGCCTAAAGAAGTTTTCACATAGCTATAGATATACTATTAGCATTAGCATGTCGGTGATGCGAACCTATAAGTTTTTCCCCTCCAAAAACGCTCAACGCGCCTAAAGAAGTTTTCACTTCAAAAAATATATATTGTTTATTGTCATTTATTATTAAATATAAGGTAATTATTGTATTCTGGCAATTTACTAACAATAAATAAACAAAAAAAAAGCTTATATTCGCATTTGTAACATTGCTTAAAATGTACATATTAGAATGTAATACTTTTTTTTTGAATACCTAAAGGTGGTAAACTATAGTGAAGTGACCATCCAGAGCATAAGGGTCACGCTTAGGTGGATACAAATTGTATTCTTACTGTGTGACCACACGGCTTTTATCTGTTTAATAATACCTATCGACTATTCAAAAATCGAATACGAAATAAAATCATAAAAAAAAGTGTGTGTGTCAGCTCCGATGCACGACTGGAGTTTACTTCTTAAGTACGATTATCAAAACAGGCGCAAAAAAAAAAGCTCATTTGACTAAAAATAATATATTTTTAGCAACCAGAAGTGAGAATTGAATAAAAAAAATAATAAGGCGGTGGCCTAGCCTTATTTTATTTAATTAACTTTTAAACAATGAAATTACAAGAAATATCAAGAAATAATTACAATCAAATACAACCAGTTATTCACGACTTACTTCACAATTACATTTGAAAATAGAACAAGAATTAATTTAACAACAAAACACAGTAATTAACAAAATGGCTTACGTACACCGAGCAATCCAACCAAACGTGTCCGCACCGCGCGATGTCCGACAAGAAGTGACCGAACACTACCAAGCACCGCGCTTTTATAGGTTTACTCGGCGTACTTTATTGACAATCTGGGGGTATATCTAATACGGCCTCTCCTGACAGCTGGTCGTCCTCGATCCTGAAGTGCCTATGTCTGACCAGTCGTCCAGGATGGCCTATGTGGCCTAGTCCAGTAGTGGCATTGACAACCCAGCCGTACCACTCGTATGTGGTGGCGAGTCGATCGTACCACTAGCGTCGCATGGAGATGAAGACGGCGAAACAGCTGAAATCGCACCAGTGCGATCATGTTTGCCTGGTGGCAATTTGGGCGCTATTGGTTGAGCGGGCTCCGAGGGGTCTGCTTCATCTAGAACCATACAGTCATTATTAGGCCTCTAGAGGCCTATGACATATTACCAAACAACTTACTAGCGAATCGAACGCTACTGTTTTTACGATTGCTAACACTTTAAACAGTCAACGATATGTACGACTTGATATCAGATATCAACGATACATACGACTTGACAGACTAACGCCAATACGACTTAGCACATAGCGTCAGGATAACTTTGACGCTTGTGCTAACGCATTCGTTAGTATACGGCGACTTGACAACATGTCAACGCCCGTGTTCGCCTAGCGAGACAATTCGCTACGAACACACAGAATAGCGACTTGACAGTACTTCAACGCCTATGTTCGACTAGCAAGGCAAACCAGCCCGCTACGTAACATAATAGCGACTTGACAGCACTTCAACGCCCGTGTTCGCCTAGCGAGACAACTCGCTACGAACACACAGAATAGCGACTTGACAGTACTTCAACGCCCATGTTCGACTAGCAAGGCAAACCAGCCCGCTACGTAACATAATAGCGACTTGACAGTACTTCAACGCCCACGTTCGCCTAGCGAGACAACTCGCTACGAACGTACAATACTCACATTCAAAAAATGCAGCGCACGTTTCCGGAGACCACTCGCCACGCCAGGGCACCATGTGCTGAGCTGCGGCTTGCGTCGTCTTCCCATAGTCTCCAGAGATGAGTTTAAGTTCATAACGGCCGCTGGGGAGAATGCTCACGACCTTATAAGGTCCGCGCATTCCCGAATCTAATTTACCTGTGGACTGAGCAGTTTTAATTACAAACACAAGGTCATCAGTATGAAATTCCCTTGAAGGTCGTCTTGAACGATTTACACGTTCGTCTTGCTCAGACCGATTTCGGTCTAGAAGGTGTCGAGCTCTGCTCCTAGAAAGCTCTCTGAGCGCTTCCCGGTTAGGTGACAAGCTTTCGATAGCCACATCTCGCACAAGAGCACGAATGACTGGGGTCGTAGCCTCTGTTCCTATAAGGAGGTTAAGCGGTGATGTCTGGGTGGTTTTGTGTTTCGTTATATTAATAACGAGCTGCAGTTTCCATAGGGTGTTTGCCCACAATGCATTCTTATGGTTGGCCTCTATTCGTATCATGTTAAGTACGGTACGCATGTACCTTTCCACCTGTCCGTTGGCATGATGCATTCCAGGCGTTATGTGATGAAGTTCACAACCTAACTCGTTAACCCATTTAACAAACACATTTGATTCAAACATACGACCTTTATCGGTGACCATAAGTTTCGGCACACCAAACAGCGAGATCATTTGTGTAGCCACCCTTTTGAGCTCTTCGGCGTCCTGACGAACCATGGGATATAACATGCAGTATTTACTGAAACTGTCAACGATGATTAGGACATATTTATACTCCTCAGACAGAGGTAGTGGTCCCAGAGCATCGACGTGAACTGTATGAAACGGTACGTCTGGTTTCGGCCACGAAGTAATTTGTTGAAGCGGCGCACGTGGAAGTCGCTTACTAGACATACAAGTCAAGCAGTGTGCTATATACTTCGCGACAAAGTACCTCAAGCCAGGAAACCAAAAATGCCTGAGGATGAGGTCCACAGTTATCTCCACACCGATATGTTCGTGCTCATCATGGAATATCCGGAGGAGACTAAGCCTGTGTCCTTTGGGTATGTAACACAGCAAGCGTGGCTCTCCACCGACCGGCGTATAACGATAGTAAAGTAGATCGTTACGTGCAACATACCTGTTTGCGTCTAGAGCACCATCCTGCAGTTTCTGAAGTAGGTCCAGGGTTTCTTGGTCGCTTTGCTGGGCAGTGTGAGCCCAGTTACGCGGTCTCTGTATTTGGTGTATCAGAGCAACAGGGTTTCGGCTAAGATAGTCAGCGTGTGACATGAGCACACCTTTCCTGTACTCAATTGAGAAGTCGAAATCCTGCAAGTAGATCCACCATCTTGCCACCCGCGGTAGCAAATCTTTCTTGCGCTCCGTAGCTTTCATGGCGTTACAGTCGGTGACGATGGTAAACTTCAAACCCACAAGGTAATGCCGAAAATTTTGAAGTGCTTTCACGACAGCTAGCGTTTCAAGCTCGTACGAGTGGTACTTGCTTTCTGCGCCCTGCGTGACCTTGCTGTAATACGCGACTACGTGTTTCTTACCGTCCGGATGAATTTGTTGCAAAACTGCTCCGTAACCAATGCTGCTGGCGTCTGTATGCACTTGGGTAGGTAATTTAGGATTAAAAATAGCTAGAACCGGCTCGTTTGTTAAGCACCTGATGAGCTCTTGACGGATGGATTCGTGTTCCGACGTCCAGGAAAACTCGCAACCCTTACGAGTGAGGTGGGCAATAGGCGCAGTTTTGGTGGCGTAGCCTTTGATGTAACGCCTAAAATAACCAGCAAGACCAAGCAGTTGCCTAACCTGCTTAACGTTTACCGGTGCGTTTGAGTTAACCAAGGCCTCAACCTTTCGCGGGCTCGGCCTCACCTGACCCTTGCTAATTATTCTACCGAGATACTCTACTTCGCTGACAAGAAAAGAGCATTTTCGTAGATTTACTGAAAATCCCGCACTTGTAAGTGTTCCTAGCACCCTACGAAGCAACTCGATGCCTTCTGGTACGCTATTACTCATAAGGAGTACGTCATCCACGTACACCAATGTATTTCCGTCGTTTATGTGTTCACGTAATGTGTCATTGATAATTCTTTGATAGACGATCGGACTGTTGGCTAAACCGAATGGCATCTTTAAAAATTCGAAATGGTCCTCTGGCGTAACGAAACCGGTAAGATAGGTGCACTCCTCTTTTATTTTAATTTGATGGAACCCAGAGGCCATATCCAGGCTCGAAAAGTAAGTATAAGTGCCTAGCCTATCTATCTGATCCTCTATCAAAGGTAGCGGGTACCTGTCTTTAACCGTGACACGATTAAGGGCCCGAAAATCAACACAAAGTCGATCAGAACCGTCGCGTTTCTTAACCAGTATAATTGGGCTGGCATACTCTGAAGTAGAGCGTCTTATAATGCCTTTATCTAAAAGATCCGACGTTATTTCTCTAACCTTAAGTTTTTCGGCGTGTGAGAGCTTATATGGCCGATAGACCACAGGAGTGGAGCTAGTTAATTTAATTTCCATCTCGCCTGTCTTCACAGTGGTTTCAGCCGTACCCGTAATTAAGAACTGCGAATAATCCCTAACCACACTCAGCAACGTATCGCGCTCAATACCCTTTACTTGCGTATTTATCTCGACTTCATCCGTTCGTGATGTAACATTAACGCATTTCACTTGTTCCGAGTGAGAAAGGTATTGTCGGTCCTTTGTTCGTACGTAAGTCACACCGTCGCGGTTAAGTATATCCGTTCCTATTATTATCGGTGTTACCATCAATGCTGACGGTACTATTACTAGGTCAGCTTCGATCGATAAACTGTCAAACTCGATAATAACCGTGATGTATGACGTCGAGAGAAATTCTTTATTTCCGATTCCTTTAAGTACGCAATGGCGAAATTTAGGCTGACAAGGAAGGTATTTTAATACAGCGGAAGAGACTAAGGATACGTTAAGTGCGCCACTGTCTATTAGTACGTCCATTGATACACCGTAAACGACAGCCGTGGTAATGTCGCTACTCTGGGTATAGTTCGAGCAGTCCGTGCACAAATTAACACTACGCTCATTTCGAGACTCTGCCCTAGCCTTAGCAAAACAATTGTTCTCCCTATGACCAGGTTTCTTGCAAAACGTGCACAGAGTACTAGGGCCGCTAGTATGTACCGGTGGTCTACTGTCGTTATTGCCAACTAGGGACTTTGGCTTCGTGCTACAATTACGGCGTAAATGTCCCCTTTGGCCACAAGAGAAACATTTAATATCTTTATCACGGTTAATTTGCTGTGCTGGACGTGAAGAAGAAACTTTCAGAGCAGGGCCACGGGTTTCACGTATGTTATGATTCGGCTTAGTGTAAATAGACAGGAATGACACGAGGCTGTCTGGATTCAAATCTGCATTAGCGGCAGCCGCGCGTACTTGAGGATTTGCAATTCCTCTTATAACAATAAGAGTACGTAATTCATCGCTTAGACCTTGTACAATGCGCAAACGAAGTAAAGTGCGCCGGGCATATTCAGCGTAGGTGGCGTACTTATCCGAGGTATTGTTCATAGCGTCGAAGAGTATATTGGCGTAATCAAGCTTTGCCGGACAAAGAGACTTAAATTCCTTTTTAAAATTAGACCAGGTTCTATCGTTAGTGACCCATTCACCTATCCACACCTTTGCATCACCCTTCAAGCAATTTGCCACGCGGGACAAACACTCGTGGTCAGACCAACCGTTCGTCTCCCACGCACGATCTACCTCCTCGCACCACGTTTCGATATTATTAATACTGGGGTCAAAGTTAGAAACGAAGTAATTGCGCGTACGCACAGGTTGCACTGCCTTTACGGCATCGATAATCGCTTGAGCAAGAGTAGACGTCTCCGATCCGCACTGAGTCGAATCTGAGACACGACCCTGCCCTCCAACGCTAGATTTCTCGAGCACGTCGTGCGTGGCGAAAGGAACAGATTCTAGTCTACCCAGTGTGGGGGTTCGTAGTCGCGGCGGGGGAGTGTAACTATTTAAGTCATGGCCATGTTTACTATAAGCACTGCAACGTCGGCACTTACGTCGGTAGCCGCGGGCACGTGACATACTGCGAGACCGGCAGGCGTGATGTGATCTACGGTGCCTTCGTTTCGAAATACGTAGCCCGCTACGGGATCGACTAGACCGATATGAAGTACTGCGAGAACAATGCGACCTATCATACGATACGCGATCATCGTTACTCGAAAAAGAACCTCGCGAACGCGAACGCGATCTCCTGCGATACTGGTCACGTATACGTTTGTCACGAGAACGAGAGGCGTGCCGAGTACGCGAGCCATTCTTACGATGCCAAGAGCGTCCCCGGGACGTACTTCGCGGCATTATTTATCTAACACCAGCTAATTACACTCTTATCGGCGAGTAATTCGATATAAATTACACGAAATACCGAATTACAGAATTTAAAGAAAAGAGGGTAGTCGTGAATCACTTGTTGCCTGTGAGCCTTGAGTTCTTTATCCCACTTCTGATTTTAGCAACCAGAAGTGAGAATTGAATAAAAAAAATAATAAGGCGGTGGCCTAGCCTTATTTTATTTAATTAACTTTTAAACAATGAAATTACAAGAAATATCAAGAAATAATTACAATCAAATACAACCAGTTATTCACGACTTACTTCACAATTACATTTGAAAATAGAACAAGAATTAATTTAACAACAAAACACAGTAATTAACAAAATGGCTTACGTACACCGAGCAATCCAACCAAACGTGTCCGCACCGCGCGATGTCCGACAAGAAGTGACCGAACACTACCAAGCACCGCGCTTTTATAGGTTTACTCGGCGTACTTTATTGACAATCTGGGGGTATATCTAATAATATTTATTTTTATTTACATTTATTAAAACTGTTCAGTGAAGTATTATCTCACGTCAGAAAGTGAAAGGTGCGAAGAATAGGTTGCGCACCAAAAACGTAACGAGGTCATTCAATCACTAGATTTTACTCCTCAAATTTTTCTCATACCGGGCGCCTTATACGAAAATCGATTCTTAAGGAGTAAACTCCAATAATTGAAAAGGCAAACATTTTTTTTTATTATTTATATACGTTTCAATCTAAGTATTTATCTAGGTACAAACTTACCAACTTGAGTTTAAGTTGTCACTTCTATAACATCAACTCGTTTCCAAAAACAACAATTTATGAAATAAACTTTATTAAATACTATAACCAAAATGTCTCTTTGTTATTTCAAACTTTGAACAATGCGAGTTTATAATTAAATCCTAAACGTAGCATGTTGCAAGCAAAACTAACCTGTGTTAAAAACTACTCAAGCTGCAACATTTTCAATTACCGTCTGAATATAATTGCCCCCTAACGAGTGAAGCGGTTTCGCAAATAACTCGGCCGCAAAACGTCGACCCTCCAAACTAGAATAGGAATTGCAGCAGATGTTCACATTCCCGCACTGAAAAACTTTGGCGCAAAATGTCTACTCTACGCTAAGAATTTATAAGAGAACCTTATCTAAAAAGCCAGCTTTTCAGCAGCTTTCGTCGAGCGAGCGATGCAAAACAAAGCTTTGTTAGAGCTCCTTTGAATTTGGGTAAGGAAAATGAGGGGTTACACACGACCCCTCCTTCGTCAAAGAAGCCTCCAGCGCTGTTATTACAATAATGTTCTGCGATATCACGTTCCAACATCGTCAACTTTCATACAACACCCGTCGAACACTCATTGCCCTTCCTTAATGAAATGTTATAATTCAATAATTGTATGTACATACCCCTATAATTTAGGTATGTTTAACGTCTGTTCTATTTATTATTTATGATATTGAAAATACAGAAGTAACTGAACGTTTGACGACGACCATTGTTGAACTAAATAAATTGTTCAAAATAGTACTATAAATTCCGATGTACTTTAAAATACATATGACTACATTCATTATTGAGCAGAAGTCTGCCCCTAATGGGAACAAAATTGATATACTATGCTGGATTTCAGAAAGTATAAATTAAATTTAATATTCAAAATACATATAATCCCCTTTGATACAAGGATTTTTTTCCTTAGTGCAAGGTTTGGCTTTATAAAATAAAATAAATGGATGGGAGTGCCTACTTGGTAAAATATTTATTTAGTATGCGAAATTGGAGCAAAGACTAGTCATGAATAAAAAATTAAACGTATATCATTAAAACATGTGCCCTTATATTTCAAAGAGTCTATATATAAATGTATGGTTGTATCCCTAGGCGTGCGAACCGCGCCATTGACTAACAAAGTGATTTTATTAACTCCATTTCTCTACTACGTCGACTGACGCTGCCCGACCCAAGAATTTATTATACCACCCTTATCTACATATGTTTATCGCGGAGTTTTAAATTGTAAACGAGCTCCACTTGAAAATACCAGTTCAGTATCCGCATGAATATTCGCCATTTTTGGCACACCATGTATTTTACATATAATGTACAATGCCCTTGATTAATTCTATTACAAAATATGTAGAAAAAATTATCCTTTTAGCTTTTTCACTATGATAAAGACAGAATATTCGACGTTATTTTCTTGCTCAGTTCCACTGATTTCATATAAATGAATAAAAAAAAACATCGTTTTATTGAGACCTTTAAATCTATAGAACATCTAATGAGAAGTTTTCCACACACATCTTAGCATATATACATCCCACTGTTATGCTTGAGCCTCCTCCGTAATGGAAGGTAAATTAACCTACTATACCACGCTGGTCAGACATGTTGGTATAGAGTTTTATTATGAGTTTTCCTTCTCTTGTATAGATGTTATATGCTTTTTATATCCCTTAGTTATCTTTAACGAACACTTACGAGTAAGATAGGGGGTAGTGAATTGTATTCTTACTTCGTCACAACACAGATGATGTTTTAATTGTAGATTACCAACACGATCTTACAATTGTATTATGTAATTTCTATTTAGATATGGTACCAAAATATAATCCAAATATGAAACTATTTCATCACATTGTGGTCTGACTACATTCCACCCCAAATCGACCAAGACAGCGAAAGAGCGGCGAAAGGTTCCTTAACCTATTACGTGTCTCCGCCATTAAAGCGGACCACCAATTTCTTACATTGGTGACCCAAATATGAGGCTTTTCCAAATTATCTATCTTCACTATTATACATACATACATATCATCACGCCATATCCTTTGCAGGGTAGGCAGAGAGAACAGAGTGCCAGAGAACTCTCCTCCGAAATCCTTGCACACTTCACTCGCTTCTTCAATATTCATAATTCTCTTCATACACGCTCGCCGGTTTCAGAGACTCTTGACTTCACCTTCTTTTAGTACATGATCAATCTGGTCTAGGTAGGTGAGTCTCGGTCTCCCCCGGTACCTACATCCTTCCACTTTCGCATTGTATACCTTCTTAATCAGACGTTCGTTCGGCATTCTTTCCGACATGTCCGAACCATCGGGGCACCTTCCCTTTCGCATCTTTACACCAATACTCTCTTTCATACCTATTCATTCTTTCACTATTATCAGGTGCAATAATATCATAAAACTTATAAAATAAAATATAATAGTAAGTTTAATAATATATACAGATTACTAATTACTTTTCGTATTACCAAAATAACACTGACTAAAAAAATTGCAGTAGCCGACGTTTCGTCAATAATTTTAATTAATACCATAAATACTTGTTCATATTACAATAAATATTCGGTTTTATAGAGCTTAATATATATATTTTTTTTATAGTTTCCTGATATATCAACTTCCACAAACAAACAAACGGGCTCGGTTTGCTAGTTTTTCGTCGTTATTGTATCGACCTCAAGTAATTAGGATAAGAGTAGGAGAATAGTGAATGGTCTCATTAATTGTACAAACATTTATATACTTCCTCCAAGGTCCAGTGTTTCAATAAAAACCGCAGTTATTGCATTATTCCAATAAAAAAGAAGCAATAGTATTGAACCTAGGACTGTACTCAATGATTGAATTGAATATAGTTTTAATAGAATCGCTTGCCGTTTCCATCCGCTCAGAAAAGAAATATATAGTGATACAATTTTGAAAAAAGATATTTTAAATAGTGAAATAATTTTAATTTATAAAATTAAAATAAATTCATTTATATTAAAATTAATATAGTTAAGTAATGATTAAAGGGATCTCGCGTTAAATTACTGTGAAAGGTGAACATTTTCATTTTATCACTTTAACAAAGATTCATGAGTATAATTGACATTTTTTTATTGCTTATGGTGGTAAACGAGCAAGCAGCACAGCTGATGGCAAGTGTTACTGCTACTCATAGATCTTTGCAATACCAGGGGGATAGCTAGACCAATGCCTACTAACCAAAATCTATCCAGAAAATTGGTTATCACCGAACGAAGCGGAATAGCACATTGCCACCTCTCACACGTCGATTTTCTGCAAGAGTGATACTATCCCGAACGGATCAACCCGCGGCTGTAGAACGAAAAATATCGCTATAGGGTGTGGCCCTGTCACTACTATATTGCTTTTCGTATTTGAAAGGTCACAAGAATATTAGTATTCAGATCTTTTCTATTTGATGGTATTTAATAGATGTACCTAATACATAAATAAGATTGTGACCTCGTCTATACTGTAAATAAAATTGTAGTTTGGTTCACTCCACAGCGTAATTCTTTCCTAGAGTGGATTTTAAGCGAAGTAATATGTAACAGTTAAGTGGAAGTTGCCGTGGTGCTATAATCGTAAGTCATCCTCTATATGACCGCTATACAACGCTAGCCTATTACACAGCAAACCAATATTTTACACTGCTTAAACAAAGAGTCTTTACAAGTTCAGATAGTGTGTAAACGCTTGCATATTTATGTAATAATGTATAATATACATTTGTAGTTTTTATTTATCATCTTTATCTCAGCTCATATATGTCCCACTGTTGGGCTCTGGCTTCCTCCGTAATGGAAGGGTAATTAAACTTCTATACCACGCTGGTAAGATGTGTTGGTATAGGGTGTTGTTTCGAGTTTTTCTTCTCTCGCATAGATGTCATATGCATTTTATATCCTAGTCGTCTCTTACGATCACCCACGGGTAAGATAGGGGGTGGTGATTCGTATTCTTACTCCGTCACCACACGGAAAGTAGTTTTTATTAAAGTTGCTCATTACTAAATGTGGTGATTATGGATTTATCTTCTCTTAGAAAGGTTTATTTTCAACAGTGGTGGTCAATAGAGTGATTGAGGAATTAAAGTTGCTTTAATTATTTACTCGTTTCTTGAATCTTATTCAAGCAATAAGTTAAGAATTCAAGCAACTTTAGCGATATGCCACCACTCTTTTTAGAGTTCCGTACCTCAAAAGGAAAAAACGGAACGGAACGGATTTTTGATTTTGATAGACACAAAAACGGAGGAATAGGTACTAGAATTCTCTTGGAAAACTTATAAACCTACCACCACTATCGCTAACCCCACAGCATTTCGATTATAACGTTAGTCCCTCTCATGGGAGCACTTCTGTGCATTAGTGGACGTTAAGAAACAGATGGGTCGACGGATACGTGAAAACAACAGTATAATTCAGTGCGCAGATTAATATACTAGATATCTCAAATAATGTTTATTATTATTTTCATTGATTTACAACGGGAATGAGCAAATAACTTCACCTACACTTTAAATATAAAAAAAAATACTTTTAATTTGTTTTTGGATGTCAGATAATATGTAAACAATCCATGAGAAAAGGATATTCTGGCGAATCTAGGTAGACTATAGCGTAATTCTAGCACTAGAAATAATAATTTATAGAAGTACGTGGTAAAGAAAATTTTATTTCACTAAGTAATACTAGTGTGCATATTTATCCATAGCTATTTTAGCACAGGGTGCTAGTAAATTAATAAAGGTCTATACGTCACGTGCGATAATGTCTACCACGAAGCGTTTTATTCTGGTGCACCAAAACAGTGTTTAATATATTAGTATTATAAGTTGAATATTACATAATAACAGTGGCCCAATGAAATAGTATGAAGCGAACTCTCGATGGATTATATGGCTTGTGTTGCTCTGTAGTGTGTGGGGCAACGGAACGATGTAGCTTCTGTGTTATTGTATAAATATTTCTCTCTCAAAATCAAAATTAACAAAATATAATATAGATTTTGAATGAATCATTTGTTTTTATTAGGCAATATTAGAAAGAGCGGTATTAATTTCAGATAGGATCTCATTAAAAACTTTTTAGAAGCAGAAGTTGCTAGTGGTACCACGCTGTTGACAGTTCTCTGTCTACAGCCGCAGGCCGGTCCGTCCGGGGTAGTGCCACACTCTCGCAGAAGATCAACGTCTGAGTAATGTCAATGTGCTAATTGTGCTTCGTTCGGTAAGCAAGAGAACCGGAAGCTCAACTGAGTGGGTTTGGGAATTGTAATGGTAGGCAGTGGCCTAGCTATACCCTTGGTATTTCAAAGGTCCATGGGCGGTAGTGACACTTACCATCAGGATTGTTGCTTCTTCGTTTGCCAACATAAGCAATAAAAATAAAAAAGCCTCTACATAAACATCTATTTTATTTTTGGAATTTATTTTCGATTCAAACCGAAGAAGCAACAAATTAAATAATTCAATAATGCGAATATAATATTCATAGTCTTATACAAAAATGATGAATTTCTGTGGAGTTTATTTGTGGATGCACATAATACAGTAATTACTAAGTCTGTATCGCTATAACTGTGAATACATATTATTTAATATAGCCCTAGGTATTAATAACATATTGAATTCAGGCCTCATAGTATGAATTATTCTATGCATGCGGTAATAAATAGTTACATATCCACCTTAAGAAAGAAGCAATCAAATTACTGAAATTTTTGGCATTTAATATGCTTAATTATTTATAAATACCCGATTACGAAACGAAAAATTATGTCACAAGCGGGGTTCGAACCCGCACCTATTGGGAATCCGGCCCAACCGTGCTGCCACTTACAACATCGTGAACTATTTTAGGACATGCAGATTTCGCTTCATATTATATCTTACGTCTTCAACGTGACGTATGCCATCTATCGGACAATGTTTACACATTGTATAGACTCATTCCCATAGCCAGATTCCCAATAGGTGCGGGTTCGAACCCCGCTTGTGACATAATTTTTCGTTTCGTAATCGAGTATTTATATAGAAGCAATCGATTACTTTGGATTCGCAGAACCTTGTCTCTTTAGTACACTACCTATATGCTGTTTGGCAATTGTAGAAGTGTAAGAAAGTGAAGTTGCTTGTATATATTTATATATACAGAATTGTTAAAACCGTAACAATATAAAATAAACTTATAGAATAGATGTATTTTATTGAATAACAAAAGGTCATAACTGTTTTAACCTCTCCTAATAAATAGAAGACTGTGTTTCGTTCGACGTCACAGAAGTAATGTGCGACAGGGATAATCCTCTACAAAGGCGAAATTAGCTGATTATCTGTTTCCAAGAGTCGATGAGCAATATTATATATTGAAACTAGCAGACCCGGCCACGCGTTGCTGTGGCTAAGGTAGCCTCAGTAACACGTCGTGGATATGCTAATAAATTGTAGCTTATATGAAACGTTTGTACGTTTAACATTGAGCCATCTATTAAATATTTCCTGAATCCAGTTAACAGATACCGCCATCTGTTAGAAGCGTTTGGAGATAACAGATAATTGTGACTGTCAAATAATAGACAAATAATTTGCAATAAAATAATATTACGACTATAAATTGAGATGGAAGCTATCCTATATTTTAAGTTGGATCAAACTGCACATGCTGTGCAAATTTGATTAAAATCGGTTAAGTACTTTAGGAGTCCATCGCGGACAAACAACCTGAGGCGTAATTTATGTATATATATATATATATATATATAGGGTGTAAGGGGATCGCTTCCGAAAACAAAGACAAGTGACCTTACTAGTCCTACTTGTAATGGTAAGCTAGAAAAAAAATCGATACGGATGAAAAAAAAATTTTTTTTCACCACGCGAGGTCGTTGAACTCTTGAACATATGATCGTGAGTTTTGAATAGATTGCGTCTTTTCTCATCTGAGTATAGTTAAGCATTTTTTATCGAGTTATCGTTACATGGCACTGTCCTAATACGATGGAATGTGAAAAAAACTTAAAAATATTTGTGACAAAAATAAAAAAAAATCATCGTGTTCGATTTTTTTTCTAGCCTATCATTACAAGTAGGACTAGTAGGGTCACCTATCTTTGTTTTCGGGAGCGGTCCACTGCCACCATATATATATATATATATATATATATATATATATATATATATATATATATATATATATATATATATATATATATATATATATATATAATATATATACATATATATTCTTAATCATCTAATTCAATTAAAAAATAGGTCACAGTGTTCAAGAGGTCTGTAACGATCACCCTAATTGCAACTTATAGTATCTACACAACAATGTTGTGCTGGGTGGTAACGGCTTCGAATACTACCAATCTTTATTTCTCTCATGGATGTCGTAAAAGACGACTAAGAGCCTTATAACGACCTGCGCCAATTCCATCTGATGCCATTTGGTCAACAATTGCATGCCCAAGGAGAGTTTACGTCTGGCACGCGGCCGGTCATAAAACTAATGCCAATAACTTTTACAATATGTACTATGAATGAAAAGTACATATTGTATCGACCCCAGGTAATTGGGATAAGAATAGGATAATGATGAGTATCTATACAACGTCAAATAAGTCTTTCTTAGAAATATTTCCTCCCTGACCTAATTGTACCTTTTCGTTAAGAAAAACGGCTAAAGTTAACAACAGCAATGCGTTTTATAATACGGAAACGAGTGGATGGAAAGTTTACTTTTATTCTTACGGAAACTGAAAATAAATTCTGTCACGGCTTAATGGAAGGAGAAATGTCCCTAATATTGTTCCAAACTTTCGGCATCTAGATCAAAGTGTACTCTCGTAAAGGGAGGACTTTTGAAGGTTTTAATAAGCCTATAAATATTTTGAGAATGATTTATTTTTATTAAGACAGATATGCCCAGTGATACCAGGCCTGTAACTTTTTTGATCTACAGATGAAAAATTAGAAGCAATTCTTCTGATTTTTCATCAGTCAAAATATAAAAATAGTATCTCTTTTTATTACCACACTAGCTGTTGTCTGCGACTTGAATGTACTTTGCACCATTGTGCAACGTGCATTGAAGTCATATCAATTACATGCAATGTCATTACATGCACCTTGAACTTATGCGTGGTACCCCCGTTAATTGTGTTGTGGGGTGAAAAATATCAAAGCGTAATTCTCTGAAAGGCGGATTTTCAGAAAATTCTTTTTTAGTAAGTCTCTACACAAATAAAAAATACTCTAACGGGCTGATTCTCAGAATATTACTTCTTAGTAAGTCTCTGCATCAGATAAGTATGACGACTATTGATTGCATATTCATGCATTTTTTTAAGTCAATCAGAAATTAAGTAAAAGTATCACCGCATAATTTAATTCCCTATTTATTTAAATTTATTTTTTCTGATAAGAATTTGTCATTTATTTAAAGATAATTCCTATACAAACTTTGCCAGCGTTTCGCACCTTTTAGGGTTGAATTATGTATGTTTTTCTTAAGGAGTCTCTACGTAACAAAAAATAAACTACTGTCCAATTTTCATGATTCTAGCTTTAATAGATTCCGCTCAGTGTTGATGATTTTACTCAACCAGCTTCTTTATGTACATCTTAATATATATAAATTACGCGTCACGTTGTTTGTCCGCGATGGACTTCTAAAGTACTTAACAGATTTTAACCAAATTTGCACAGCATGTGTAGTTTGATCCAACTTAAAAGATAGGATAGCTTCCATCTCAATTTATAGTCACAATATTATTTTATTGCAAATTATTTCTCTATTATTTGACAGTCACAATTATCTGCTATCTCCAAACGATGGCAGTATCTGTTGACTGGATTGAGTAAGTATTTATTAGATGGCACTATGTTAAACATACAAACGTTTCATTTAAGCTACAATTTATTAGCATAACCGCCACGTGTTACTGAGGCTACCTTAGCCACAGCCACGCGTGGCCGAGTCTGCTAGTCTTAATATATATAAATTACGCGTCACATTGTTTGTCCGCGATGGACTTCTGAAGTACTTAACCGATTTTAATCAAATTTGCACAGCTACTATAAACAACTACATATAGTTTGATCCAACTTAAAAGATAGGATAGCTTCCATCTCAATTTATAGTCGTAATATTATTTTATTGCAAATTATTTGTCTAATATTTGACAGTCACAATTGTCTGTTATCTCCAAATGCTTCTAACAGATGGCGGAATCTGTTAACTGGATTGAGTAAGTATTTAATAGATGGCGCGATTTAATAGATGATAATTTAATGATTCTCTGCCTACCCTGCAAGGGATATGGCGTGATGATATGTATGATATGTATGTATGTATGCTATGTTAAACGTACAAACATTTCATATAAGCTATAATTTATTAGCATAACCACCACGTGTTACTGAGGCTACCTTAACCACAGCAACACGTGGCCGGGTCTGCTAGTAAGTATATAAAAATAAATAGACAAGCAGCGATTGTTAGTTTAAAAGTTGTGGATTGGTAAGTAGTAAGTCGGATAAAGGAAAATTTGCTATTAAGTCTTCTGTTGATTTTTAGAATTTCTCATATATATTAGTTATTTAATTTCATTTTTTTAAAAAACTGAGTAAAACCTCATTACGTTTTCTAAAATTGTTTATAACGATAATACCTATAACGAGACACACAAAAGGATCATATGCACTAATATCAATGCATATCATTTTTCTTTTAAAACATAATATTTTTAATTATCTTCTAATGCGAATATATCCAATAATACATAGTTTATATTTGATGAAAATACGCTACGCTACGAATACCACCAACCTTTACTTTGGTCGTAGATGTTATAAAAGACGATTAAGAGCCTTATAACGACCTGGGCCAACTCCATCTGATGCCGTTTGGTCAACAATTACATTCCCAAGGAGGGCTGACGTCTGGCAGGCGACTGGTCATAAAACTATTGCCAATAACTTTTACAATATGTACTATGAAAGAAGAGTACAGATTGTATCAAATGAATGATAATGATTTGATGAAAATAGTTGAGTAGACCATAAAAAAAAGAGATTTAATATTAAAGTTACTTAGTTTCTTGCTACGATTATGATATGCTTCTTCTCGTCTCATAAATGCCCTTTCACCGTATTCTTCTTTATGAACATTAATATGACAATACTCACCGGGTTAGTGAAAAATTTAAAAAAATGTACTTACTTAATGTTTAGTCAAAACATCAGTTTATGCCGAAAATATTTGCATTTGTCATCGTCAATACATTTTCAGATCTTGATTATTTGAGCCATTGATGTTGACATTTTTTTGAGTGAAAATATTTGAATTTGCTTTTATTATTTTTGTGTGATTCTTTTTCTAATTTATTTTGACATTGAGCTTTTAATACGAGCCGTTTTTGTCAATGTGGAGCGACTTAGTATTTTAAATTATTAAATTAAAGTCATCGTCTTTAATATAATTAATTTAACATAAATAATATATTTAACGATCAAACTTTTCAATTTACAAAAGATTTTAGATCGTTACAATATTATAAGAACGCTTTTCAGTAGAAACTTTATTATTACGTAAGCATTATAACGACAGTGTTAATGAGCATCTACTTAAAATGAGTCTACCGAAAATTTGTTTGCGTCTCAATTATTGTATCCATCATATTTTGTGAGAGTTGTTGAGCGCTACGCTGGCACGCTCAAGTTTCAAATTCAAGAAATCTGATTATGTAGAGAACTTTAAGTAAATTGCTTTACATGAACTCGTGAAAGTTAATTGTTCTAATTTATATGCCTTGACTGTTAACTTTGCTATTAGAAATAATGTCTGCTTCAACAGATGTTAAGTTATTTTGTCTGATATATTTTATTGAATGAAAATCAATTACATTGGCACTTTAGACTGTTATATTTTTCGAATTCTTACCACTCTCAATAGAATTGGATAAGCTTGCCACTCTAACCAGTTTCGCTAGAACTATCTAGAAGCTACCACCATCACCAAAATCAAAGAATCGATTCCAGTTGCCCAAATAATTTGCGAGAAGGAGTCATATGATTGGTGATGGAATCTTAGCGCCAATCACCATCACCAAAATCAAAGAATTGATTTCAGTTGCCCGAATAATTTGCGAGGAGGAATCGTATGATTGGTTATGGAATCTTAGCGCCACTTTTGTCACCTACACCAGTTTGGGCGTAGTTCAATTAACCATAGCCCATTAAAAACTGGGCAAGACTACCATCTGACCTACTTAGCCCGAAGGGATAGTGATATTCTAAGAACTGAGTAGATATTATGCTATTTAATAGTACTGAATTAGTATATTGAATGTTATATATGTATATATATATATATATATATATATATATATATATATATATATATATATATATATATATATATATATACATATATATCATTCAATATACTAATTCAGTACTATATGTATACTGTACTATATATATATATATATATATATATACATATGTAATCTTAGTAAATGGTCAGATTAAGAGTACGCGTAACCGTAGAGTATGCATGAAGACTGTGATGAGCGTGAATGAAGCAATAGAGGTATGTCAGGATCGTGGTTCGTGACAATCCGTAGTCTCTGCCTACCCCTCTGAGAAACAGGCGTCAGGCTATGTGTGTATGTATGTATATACCTACATATATTACAATTAGGATGTAAGATGCAAGAAATGATAGTATTTCTTTATAAAAATCTTAGCAGGTTTCCTAATGATATCCTTTAACATTGAAGTGGTGTACATAACTTGGCACAGCTACAGTTGTAGGCAATGCAGAAATTTATATTTCTAGCAAATTACCATAGTTTCTACTTCTCGTTCCTATGCGAAAATGAGGATAAAATATAGCCTATATTACTTGCTTTTCATTTATGAAAGAATTTTTAAAATCATTTTAAAGATTTAGGAGTGAAAGCGTAAAAATAAACTCACATTCACATTTATAATAATAGTTAGGATATTAATGTTACAGTATGCATATTATCCGTGTGGTGATGGAGTAAGAATACTATTCACCACCCCATATCTTACCCGTGGGTGATCGTACGAGACGATTAAGGGATATAAAACGCATATAACATCTATGCAAGAGAAGGAAAACTCGGAACAAAACTCTATACCAACACGTCTGACCAGCGTGGTATAGTAGGTTAATTTCCCTCCCATAACGGCGGAGGCCCGAGCCGAATAGTGGGACATTTATGGGCTGTGATGATGATGATGATGATGCATATTACCTACCATGCTGCGTTTCTACTGCTTGATCCATATCCAAGATAGTTCAATGTGCGAACCAGTAATTATTGTATTGAGTCTGGATGTAATTTGCGACTATTAATTATAAGTTAACATATAAATCCACGGCTATATAATCCACGGCTATATAATCCACGGCTATACATATAATCCACATGGATTATTACCAAGTTTGAAGATTTATTTATTTTACACTCTGTTCTCTCTGCCTACCCTGCAAAGGATATGGCGTGATGATATGTATGTATGTATGTTGAAGATATATACTATAACTAATACAATAAATAAATTCCATTTTAGAAAAATATCTATATCTATAAAAGATGGATGTTTGTATATATGACATCACTAAGCTCAGAAATTATTTGATCGATCATTATGAAAATTTGTATGTACCTATATGTATTTTTTCACGGAGAAGGTTCTTATGCTATCCTCATTGATGTAACTCGCCACCAGGTGGTGCTGCAGTATATCGGCTTCTATAAACAAATAAACGGAGTGGATTTACTAGTATTTCATATAAAAATATTAATACTGATGGTATATACCAGTACATAGTGTAGCTGCAGTAAAGCTGCGTGGTAGCGGCTACGTATACTACTTACCCTTAATTTGCTGGTGGATGTCGTAAAAGACGACTAAGAGCCTTATAACGACCTGAGCCATCCGATGACGTTTGGTCAACAATTACATTCCCATGAAGGCTTGGCGTCTGGCAGGCGGCCGGCCATAAAACAACAACAACTTTTACAATATGTACTATAAAAGAAGAGTGCATATTGTATCGACCCTAAGCAATTGAGATAAGAGTAGGAGAATGATGATGTAAATCCACGGCTATGCATATAATCCACATAGATTATTAATAAGTTTGAATATTTAAATTACTGAAATTTAGCATTTAAGATGATATGTATGTATGTAGCATTTAATATGCTTAATTAATTTTTATCATTTCGTAATCGGATTTTATAAGTTTGAATATTTATACTATTACTAATACAATAAATACATGCCATTTTAGAAAAATATCTATATCAATAAAAGAGGATGTTTGTATATATGACATCACTAAACTCACAAACTATTTGACTGCTCATTATGATTTTTTTTATGTAAATGTATTTTTTCACGGAGAAAATTCTTATGCTATCCACATTGATGTAATACACCATCAGGTGGTGCTGCGGTATATCGATTTATATAAGCAATTCAACGGGGTGGATTTACTAGTATTACATATAAAAATATTAATACTGCTGTGTAGTAGCGGCTACGAATACTACCAACCCTTACTTTGCTCATGAATATCTTAAAAGATGACTAAGAGCCTTATAACGACCTGGGCCAACTCCATTTGATGCCGTTTGGTCAACAATTACGCGTTGGCGTGCGGCAGGCGGCCGGCTATAAAACTATTGCCAATAACTTTTACAATATCTACTATGAAACAAGAGTACATGTTATATCGACCCCAAGTAATTGGGATAAGAGTAAAAAAATGATGATACCAATGCGTAGTAGCACATATGTATATAATACAAAAGTATACTTTATAGGTACCGGGGGAGACCGAGACTAACCTACCTAGACCAGATCGGTCATGTACTGAAGGAAGGTGGAGTCAAGAGTCTCCGAAACCGGCGAGCGTGTATGAAGAGAATTATGAATGTTGAGGAAGCGAGTGAAATATGCAAAGATAGAGTTTTCTCGCACTCTGTTCTCTCTGCCTACCCTGCAAGGGATATGGCGTGATGATATGTATGTATGTATGTATACTTTATAAAAATTAAGATTAAGAAAAGAAAAATAGAAGAGTACATGGCATTTATCACAATATGGTTATAACGAAACCCTTTCTGAGAGCTTTCAAATTTCACGAAAACTTTCGCTGGTCGGCGTGTAGACGACAAGAATATAAAAAGCAACCGCCTAGTCCGGGCCCGACGTGAGCGGAAAACGTTCGCTTGAATTAATAAGCACAACACAAAATTTGAACTTAATGAAAGAAGTTAGTGAACAGCTGAGCGAATATCGATCTTCGCCATAATAAAAAATAAATCAACGAACAATCCACACGCGGTTTTCTGTTATCTTTCAATAATTATATTAATGGGGATGAAAGATATCTTTTATCCATATACTGTGTGCAGCCATGCTATGGCTAGAAAAACATACATACATACATACATATCACCACGTCATATCCCTTGCAGGGTAGACAGAGAGAACAGAGTGCCAGAGAACTCTATCTCTGCATACTTCACTCGCTTCCTCAACATTCATAATTCTCTTCATACACGCTCGCCGGTTTTGGAGACTCTTGACTCCACCTTCCTTCAGTACATGACCGATCTTGTCTAGGTAGGTTAGTCTCGGTCTCCCTCGGTACCTACATCCTTCCACTTTCGCATTGTATATCTTCTTAACCAGACGTTCGTTCGACATTCTTTCCACATGTCCGAACCATCGGAGCATGCCCTTTCGCATCTTTACACCAATACTCTCTTTCATACCTACTCGCTCTCTTACGTCGTCGTTACGAACGTACGAACGTACGTCGAACGAACGAACGTCGTTTGGCTAGAAAAACTTGTAATAAAACCCTATACCAACGGGTCTGACCAGAGTGGGAGATTATGTCTATTTCCCTCCCAATGCAGACAAGGTTTTTAACATTAGCTCAGAAGTGGGATAGGTATATAAGAGCCGAGATGAATTACGATAAATATATAATAAAAAATACGAAAATAATACTTATATGATAAATGTAATATAAATTATATAAACGTTGATATGAATATTTTTTGCACTAATCCCACCACACATACCCACCATTATAACTCCTGTAATTCAGGATCTACATTGGTATCCATAAATAACACCGAGGTTTTCGAGGTTTCTTCAGGCAGTCCCGGGATATAATTTTAAATTGTCTTGGGGCCCACAACAAATTTAATTAAAAAAAAGATTAAAGAGAAGGAATTGGAAAAAAATATTCCATGTTTTTATGAATATGTCTTTATAAACATTATTAATAATAACAAGTTAGCCTTTCAGATACTATTAACTTCCAAAAGTCGTTAAATATTTTTTTATTCTGCCGCAAAAGCGAGTTGAACAATCGGCTGTAATAAATAACTGTATAAAATGCTAGAAATTCTCAAGCCGTAAAACTGGTCTCGGTTTTAAGTTATGACTCATAGCGTATGTACAAATTCCCTACTTGTGTTAGGAGTGTTGAGAACTCGTAAACTATACTATGCCGTATAATGCAAGCCTGTCATAAAACAGACTGCTTAAAACAGATTTGCTGTAGTCAAATTATATAACATATTTGTTATTATGGTTACGTATGGCTTATTAGTGATAATGGTATAATACTGACTGTGAAGTAATGGATTTCAAGTCTCGGATCGAGTAAAATGTATTTGATTATATATAAAATCCGATTACGAAATGAAAAATGATGTCACAAGCGGGATTCGAACCCGCGCCTATTGGGATTCCGGCCCAATCGTGCTGCCACTACACCACCGTGACTAATTGTAGGACATGCAAATTTCACTTCGTATTATATTTACGTCTTAAGGTGACGGTATGCTATCTACCCGACAATGTTTACACATTGTTATAGGCTTAATACTTAAAACTTTACAGTTAGAATTGTATTAAACGATGACACAACCTTGTTATTTAAATTACTAAAATTTAGCATTTAATATGCTTAATTATTTATAAAATCCGAATCCTGTATTTGATTAACTAGGAAGAAATTTATTGCGTGATTTATAGGTCTGCCTGTGTCTTGCAGTGTATACAGCGAATGTACATTCGCTGTGTGTTTCGATCAAGTCTATCATCATCATCATCATCACAGGCCACATATGTCCCACTGTTAGGCTCAGGCCCTCTCCGTAATCGGAGGGAAATTAACCTACTATACCACGCTGGTTGGACGTGTTGGTATAGGGTTTTATTTCGAGTTTTCATTCTCTTGCATAGACGTTATGTGCATTTCATATCCCTTAGTCGTCTCTTACGATCACCCACGGGTAAGATAGGGGGTGGTGAATTGTATTGTTACTCCGTCACAACATGGATAAATTGTATATTAAACGCTTTTATCTGCCCAATTTTCTTTTTGTTTTTATTGCCTTTGATGGCAGTTGCCTAGTAGACAGCCCATGCAATACTAAGTAGTTACTGACACTGCGCTGACGGACATCTGTGGCCTAGATAGTTTCGTGTCTATTGTAAAGGCCGGGACCTCCTACTCTCCCGTTAACTTAATGTAATTTGCGTACAAAACTGTTAGCAATTCTAACACTATTAACTCTATCATTGCATAAAAAAAATCTAAAAATGAAAATCTATAGGCATAATAAACCGCAAATATTTCCTTTTCATACCTCATTGTTGGGTTATGGTATTTTGCAGACGTGTGAAAACCGTATAGTACCGTTGACGAGACGACTTCCTATTCATCTCTAAAATCTATGTTTTAAAGTCATCAAAACTCATTTCATCTAATACACATCCCAATGCTAGTTGAGTTTGTTGTTCGTTGAGCTTCTTCAATATTAAAAAGGGAACTACTATACCACGCTGATAAGACGAGTTTTTTTTATAGGGATTTTATTACGGGTCTCCTTTTTTTTTTTTTTCGTATACTGTACCACTTAGTCGTCATTTACGACACCCACAGACAAAAGAAAGAGTGGTGAAATGTATTATAATGCCGGTACCATACTTTACTTTCGACGTGTGTAAGAACGCAACATTATAATTCAAAATTAAATATCTAGAACTATCTATTTTTACAATAATTTACTAATATTCATCGCACACTATATTCGTCATCACCACAGCCCATAAATGTCCCACTGTTGGGTTCAGGCCTCCTCCTTAATGGGAGGGAAATTAACCTACTATACCGCGCTGGTCAGACATGTTGGTATAGGGTTTGTTTCGAGTTTTCCTTCTCTCGCATAGATGTTATATGCATTTTATATCCCTTAGTTGTCTCGTACGATCACCCACGGGTAAGATATGGGGTGGTGAATAGTATTCTTACTCCGTCACCACACGGAAATAGTAGTAGTACTTCAGGCACAATATTTACTACAGAAGAGACAAAAACTTTTCTACTGTAATTTGCTTTATTAATGAATTGGGAGGACCCAATTATATAATTAATATATTTAATATATTATTAATACTTTATCAAAATTATTTACTTTTATAAATTATGACGTTCATATATGTATGAAGACTCTAAAAATATATGTTGTACGGCCTTATCGTTTAGACTGACTGATATTAAATGAAGTAACCGTCTATAAACTGAAGCTATTTGGGTACAAAATGGTGTGGGATTTCGCATAACGGTTAGACCCATCCACAAATACATTTATAGCCTTCTGCTAATGCATAATTTAATGTTTGTAAATTTTGTGTAGTTTCGTCTATAAAAATATGATATTACCTTATATGAGAGGATTTGAATGTCAGAATAGTATTAATATAGATAAAAGAAAATACAGGACCTAGTCTTCACATGATAATGAAGATGATTGGGTCACCACACGTACTTTTTTATTTTTTTGCCTTGCGGTGGGCTATGGACGTGGTCGCGCTCCGCCTAATCGGTCCGGGGTAATGAAAGAGACGGTATGTAACCCCACAGACCCACCGTGCAAGGACTCCTCTCTTCGCCGTGTGAGCGAGCCACCGGTAGCCGATCTTTGTCTTCGGTGGCCCGCTCTGCTCACCACACGTACTAGTAAAATTATTCAAACAATAAACATAAGTCTATAAAATATTAAATTTAAACAATTTAAAAGAACACGCATTTGTAGATAACCAAACTAAAGGGTGCAATGCAGAAAATACATAGGCACAGCGACATCTATCGAGGCCAAAATCTCAGCCACGTTTATAATAATTTGCTAATCCTGTATGGATAATGTGACAATCTATGATAATTATTGAATTGTTATTGGTCCTTGATTAGGCTGTAAAGTTTCAAATTAATGCAAAGTTTAGAAGGAGGTGAAAATTACATTTAAACATTTATATATATAAATATTCCGTTAAATATAAACAAAGTTAATTTTTGTTTGTTAAATGACATGTGAAACTTTAAACAGATTTGGAAGAAAAGATATATAGGTTGACCACTTCCTGAATTACTGAAATAGCATAATTTTCAGCCCGGTAATGTGTTTCCTTGGAATAATAGAAGCCGTAGACAGAAGCTATTAAGTACATAATTTCATCATCTAGAGGATGAACTGACCATTTTTTAAGATAATGTTATTTCGACAATTCGGAATGTTATTACAAATTCTAGTAGTTTTTTTTTAACCGACTTTAAGAAGACAGTGGCTTTTACATCGGATATTTCCATATTATATTTCCTTTATATAGACGAATTTGTAATTATTATATTAGAAATTCTTTGGAAACTTTTAGTTGTAAAGTGAAAGGGGGCTATATTTATCATTCCCTTTATTTCTTTATATATTATAATTTATAAGCAAACAATGTCTAAAGTTACACTATATAGCAAAAACGTTGTAATATTTATTTCATAAGTGATATGATACGATACGTACGTTTTCCCTGTGGCGACGGAGTAAGAATACAATTCAACACCTCCTATCTTACCCGTGGGTGATTGTAACAGACGACTACGGGATTTAAAACGCATATAACATCTATGCAAGAGAAGGAAAACTCGAAACAAAACCCTATACCAAAACGTCTGAGCAGCGAAGTAGATCAATTTCCCTCCTATTGTTGAGGAGGCTCGAGCCCAGCAGTGGGAAATATATGAGTTAAAATGATGACTACGTTACATAAAATAAATATGTTAACATGAATAGCAATTTGCTAGGAATATTTAGTTTTGCAGTACAAAATTGTCATATCGAAACCGAATTCTGTTTAATTGGTGTTGTTGACTATGAAATTTCGTTTAAATTGGATGTTGTGCCGATGCAAACAGATTCGGCTATCGACGAACAACTTGCCGATTGGCTGCTTCTGTAATAACTACTAACTAGCTTGGTCAGTACTATACCCCTTTTGCAATACAGTTCCAGAACCTGAAATACTTACGTTATCATTATTTAAATGTTCTATTGTAGTTTTGTGTTTGTGGTTTTTGGTCCTCAAGTATGTTTATATGTAAAGGCTCTTTTCAAAAATCTATTTATTAATGAATTAAAATGATAAAGGTAGATGTTTGTTCTTAATTTCTATCTAATTTATTTATCCTTTGTTGAATTATAATAAATTGCAATAATCTGAAATGGATTTTAATTGGTTTTATGCATTCTTCTTATTAATAAGCCTATATAAATTCCATTGTTGTGTACAGGCTTCCTCCACATTGGAAAATAAATTGACATTCAATATCACACCGGTCAAATATATTGACTTGCATTTTAGATACCTAACTCGTTTTTACTACAAAGGTATGGATTTTTTTGGTAAATGGATTTCTAATTACGTCACTTAATATATAATTACTTAAAACCGTCTTTCGCTTTCCGATCCTGATTTAAATTGACGCGGTTTGAGATTAAAATGAGTGAATTTAGAAACTTTAATGGTAAACTTATGGGTGCAATAGCTACATAAACTTTTTATGTGTGTAATTAACCTCTTTTATAAATATTCTTAATGTATTTTTAAGAGTTCTTACGTCTAAACTTCCTCTTGTTCATGTGCCAAAATATATTTAATAAATGTATTAGTTTACTATTGTATATCACAAAATAAAAAAATATATGATATTTCGCGACCATAATCTTCTTAAACTCACCGATCCAAATATTGGCACTTGAACACAATTGACCCATTTTATACAATCCTTACTAATATTATAAATGCGAAAGTAACTCGGTCTGTCTGTCGCTCTTTCACACAAAAACTACTAAACTGATCTAAATGAAATTTGGTACACAGTTAGTCTTGAGCTTGATAAAGTACATAGGATATTTTTAATACAAAAATAGGGTTGTAAAGGGGGTAGAACAGTTGTAAGAAAGTATCGTCATTTTTAAAGCCAGAAGCGCCAAACTTATATTTACGCTATTGATTAGATATAAATAAATATGAGATTACAATTTTGTAAAAAAATTTACCCGTAAGGGGTAAAATAAAAATAGAAAACTTAAGGAAAGGAACCTTTTACGCGGGCGAAGCCGCGGGCAGAAGCTAGTGTTCTATAATTTCAGAACGTAATATATATTTTATACGTATGTTCTTTTTTTTAATGCTTGTGGTGGCAAACGAGCAAGCTGCACACCGAATGGTAAGTAATACTACCGCCCATGGCCACCTTTGCAAGATGACAATAAAAACCCCAAATTCTTCCCGAAAGTTGGGCTTCCGGCTCTCTCGCTCACCAATGCTTAGACATCTGTTTTCTGCGGGAATGTGGTACTACCCCGGACGGACCGGCCTGCGGCTATAGACATAAAACTGTCGACAGTGTGGTTCTACTATTATTAAAGTATCAGAGTATATAACATACATACATACATAGCTTCACGCCTGTTTCCCAGAGGGGTAGGCAGAGACTATGGATTGCCACAAACCACGATCCTGGCATACTTCCATTGCTTCATTCACACTCGTAATAGTCTTCATGCATACTCTACGATTACGCATACTCTTAATATGACCTCTCGTCAATACATCGCTAATTTGATCCAGAAAATTATGACGAGGTCTTCCCCTTGTATTCGTCCCACTCACGCTTGCTTTATATATTTTCTTCGTCAACCTCTCTTCACTCATTCTTTCTAAGTGTCCAAACCACCTCAGCATACTCTTTTTGATCTTTGTCACTACTTCTTCATTCACACCACAGCGCTCTAAGGGTAATTAATTACTTTTTGAAGCATATTCGCAACAAATCGTGAGCTAAACTTAATTTATTAATATCATAGTCCATTTGGCTTTCTCAGTAACTATATGCTCTATTGTGGTGATGAAGTAAGAATACAATTCAGCACCCCCTATCTTACCCGTGGGTGATCGTACGAGACGAATAAGGGATATAAAACGCATATAACATCTATGTAAGAGAAGGAAAACTCGGTACAAAACCCTATACCAACATGCCTGATCAGCGCGGTATAGTAAGTCAATTTTCCTCCCATTATGGAGGAGGCTCGAGCCCAACAGTGGGGCATATATGAGCTGAGATGTGATAGTCCTAAATTGTATACAAAACTTCTTCAAGCTTTTCTAACAACACAGCTGTTAAATCTTAATGTACAGAACCACTTGAAACGATTAAAATAATCAGCCGGATCCACTTAAATACGTATCAATTTAACCCAACTGTGTCGCTCATGTTTTTCACAATGCAGCAAACCCTACTCAATTCCTCTACGATACCGTTTAAAGGCCATTCTATTGTGTTGACAACTAACACTGCATTATTCAATTGCTTTCGTGATAGTACGTATTACAGAAGCACTGCAGTATCTGTAATGCCAGACATTTACCGCTGACACGATTTAGTCTCCACAAAATGTTAATTTCAGTTTTTGGAGTTTACTCCTTAAGAATCGATTTTTATATAAGGCGCCCGGTATGAGAAAAATTTTAGGAGTAAAATCTAGTGATCGAATGACCTCGTTACGTTTTTGGTGCGCAACCTATTCTGCGCACCTTTCACTTTCTGACGTGAGATAATACTTCACTGAACAGTTTTAATAAATGCAAATAAAACTATATATATTATTTTTAGTCAAATGAGCTTTTTTGCGCCTGTTTTGATAATCGTACTTAAGGAGTAAACTCCAGTCGTGCGTCGGAGCTGACACGAACACTTTTTTTTTTTGGGGCAGGATATGGTATTGTCACACCTCGTCTAATACGTTCTTAAAAAAAAGGCGATATATGAGACGGTGCGAGATCCAGGTGTTTGACTAATCCCCGGTGTATACATTCACAATCTTCGTTAGTGCGGCATCTGGCTATATATTATAAACTTATTCCTGCGCTAAGTAGGCAATACCTTTTTCTTAACATAATGCATGTTGAAAATTTAAAAAATAACTTGCACGGTTTAAATACCACACAACAATTTAACACAATTACACAATTTTACAATTTAAATAATGACCTGAAATATCGAATATCGTTGATTAGATTTCTATGTAAGGCAGTTGTTTGGGCAATCTACTTATTATTATTCTAAGTCTGACTGTTATTTACGTCAGATAACTATGTTTATCTTCCGCAAGACTAGGAAATTTATAATGTAAAAATACCAATAAAAACTCTCTACTGAAGGAAGGTGGAGTCAAGAGTCTCCGAAACCGGCAAGCGTGTATGAAGAGAATTATGAATGTTGAGGAAGCGAGTGAAGTACGCAAGGATAGAGTTCTCTGGCACTCTGTTCTCACTGCCTACCCTGCAAGGGATATGGCGTGATGATATGTATGTACCAATAAAAACTAGTATATGTATGTATGTATGTACCAATAAGGCTTTTTAATAGTTTTATGTACATGAAGAAGGCTAGAATCTTAAATAAATAAAAATTACAATTCGTAATCTAAAATATAGATTCATCATCATCATCATCATCACCATCACAGCCCATATATGTCCCACTGTTGGGCTCAGGCCTCCTCCGTAATGGCAGGGAAATTGACCTACTATTCCACGTTGGTCAGACGTGTTGGTATAGGGTTTTGTTTCGAGTTTTCCTTCTCTAGCATAAATGTTATATGCGTTTTATATCCCTTAGCTGTCTCTTACGATCACCCACGGATAAGATAGGGGGTGAATTGTATTCTTACTCCATCGCCATAGGGATAGAAAATATAGATTACGCTTCTCTAACTAAAGTTTCTAATCACCTAAGTATGTTGAGAATAATGTTGTCGAAATTCTCTTGACGTAACTCTGTCATTCATTGATAACGGCAATTCTCAGTTCATCCTCATTGACTAGACCTGGGATTTGTTAACATGCTTTATTGGTTTCATATCCGAAAATCAGCAAGATTTTGATTTGATCATTCACTATAAATTTTCTTTATTATGGCATATGCATCGTTATGAAGCCATCGCCGATAAAAAGGACAAACGCTATCAGATTTTCATCTAAACTGTTTCTTACTTAAGGATTTTCAGTCAGTTTCCCTCCATCAGTCACCATGAAATCGGTACGAGATCCTTAATATATCATTCTCCACTACATTAAAAGTTTTCCATCATGTAACACTGTAGATTTGATATTAGTTTGATTATATCTTTCTCCTCTCTTATGTTCCATCGATCTTATTTAAATGATTTCTGCATTCATCACTGAACAAAACTTTTTTCAATTAGTCAGCTTTTTGGTGTTAATGCTTCCGGGCGAAAGCTAACCTGTTTCAAAGAAGATATATCTCAATTTTTGGAGCTTCGGCAAACGGATATTTATGCCAGTAATCATCATCATCATCACAGCCTATACATATATGTCACTGTTGGGTTCGGGCCTCCTCTGCAATGGGAGGGAAATTAACCTACTATACCACGTTGGTCAAACGAGTTTGATTTCGAGTTTTCCTTCTCTCGCAAAGATGTTATATGCATTTTATATCCCTTAGTCGTCTCTTACGATCACACACGGATAAGATAGGGGTGGTGAATTGTATTCTTACTCCGTCACCACACGGATAATTTATGCCAGTATATTTATTTAAACGTGCTTATTTTAGTAAATATTAATATTTCCAATTATTAACTTTATATTTTATAACGACTTATAATGGACCTGGGCCAGCTCCATCTGATGCCGTTTGGTCAAAAATTACATGCCCAAGGAGGATTGACGTCTGGCAAGCGGCCGGTCACAAAACTGTTGCCAATAACTTTTACAATATGTACTATGAAAGAAGACTACATATTTTATCGACCCCGAGTAATTGGAATAAGGAATGGGAGAATGATGATGATGATGATGATTAACTTTATATTTTATATATAAATTAGGTGTTACAGAAATTACATAAATTTTAAATAAAACATTTTTTACGGATTTTATTGCGTTTTTATTTGACTGGGATGTTTAATCATTTAGTAATGCGTAACGATTTAGTAATGATTAATAGTTTAATCATTATCATATTCATTTCCAAGTATGTTATTCATATCAATGTCAGCTTAACATAATACCTCAGGTATTATTACTTTAATCTGTTGTATTACGTATAAACAGTTTAACTAATTGGATTCTTAATATTGTCTTACCTAAAATCAGTTTTATCTTAAGTAAACCTTAAAGCTTTTAGCCTAAGCTTATAATAGCATTAGCTGGAGCTTTACTCATTTTACAAGTAGAACGTTTGCCGTAAAATATTATTTCAAATTGTTGAAAATTTATCAGTATAGATCCTAGCAGTAAAGAAACCCGAGGGTAGTCGGTCTGGGGATCTGTCCGCCACCCGCAGAAAGTGACGCCTCTGTGAGGGTAACCTATCTATGTATGTATCATCTAAGACGTAACCTATTCTAGGAAATCGTACGCCACCCTTCTATCGTTCCGGTCGGTTTGGGCATGTATGATCAGACCTTATGCCAGCCCGACCAAATGAGATAGTAAGTCAAATTCCCACCCGCTGTGGGAGAGTCTTGAGCATAAAAGTGGGACACATAATAGTAGAAATGATCATCAAACTATAACGTGACAAAAATAGAAAGTTTTTAAATTTAGCCTCTTTGATTAAAAGTTAAATTTATTTGGTAGAAAATTAAACAGTTCTCTTAGATTATTTATGGTGCTCATTCATCATCATTTATTTTAATGGTGTTCAAAAATGAGTAATTATTTAATAGTCGTACTATACGTAATAACAAAAAAGTAGTGAAAAATCACAAATTTAATAAAAAAAAAGAAACGAAAACAAAATTGTTAGTGAACTTCAAAATTTCAGCACAAATTGGAAAAAAAGAATTAAAAAAACTTAAACTTAAAATAGAAGCTATTAACATAATAATATTCATATTTCATTAAAAATTATGCTAATTAAATAAAAAATAATATGATAGATTAATATTAATGGTATGAAAATTAATTTCAATAAATTTTTGATAAAGCTGGCATAACTGTTCAATTCTAAAAACAAGAAGGCCGTTACAGTTATAGTTATTGATTGTCAATTACAAACTTTCAGAATATAATTTCTTTTATTTTTATTTATATTTTAAAATGTAATACTTTATTTTTTATTTCGGTTTTATTTATTTTGTAGCCTCTAATTTATTCTAAAGAGAAATAAAAGCAATTATTAAACCGTTTGACTAGCATAACTTAGTAAATCAATATCTCTCCTCTGGAGGAGGTCTGCCTCTAATTATGAGACGTACATAGCCCGAGAAAAATAAGAATTTATTCTTGTATCCTAGACGATCCCCGTACCCCGACGTCATAAGAAAGATGTTATCAGTTTAATGTCTCTGTGTGTCTTTGTATGTGTCTGTCTGTCACATCGTATCTTTTAAACGAGTGGACCAATTGTGATGCTTTTTTTTAAAGCTGATATGATCGAGATGATGCTCTGCTACAATTTATCAATATCTGTTCTAGCATATGAAGGTTATCAGCAATTTGTTACTTTTAAAAACTAATATGTGACTTAACATTTGAAGCACCCATGTATGTTGGCACCAATGAGCTGTTCTGATGATGGAACTCGAAGATAGGAGACGAACTCCTAAATTGCCTATTAGTAAACCTATCAGGTTTGGGCTCCTTTAATTTGTTTTAACTAGTTCTGTTTAATACAGTTATTTTTCTGTCAGGGTTTACGTAATTTCTTTATTACATCAATTGGTTAAGTTAATATGAATTTCAAAAACTATTTCCTCACTAACGAAGTCGTTTCACATAGTTTTTATCCAATGTTAAGTCTTAAGATTGGTGTAATCGATAAATCACGAATGTCCTTGACATAGTCTGACCTGCAAATAGGTGACCGAACCGTCCTTATTGGTATTTTTAAAGAAGATATGGACATTGGAATAGAAAGCTAAGATAATGGAATTAAATTACGAAATAAAACATAGATATTGCATAGAAAAAAAATCACAATGATAAATAATGTTTTATTAAGAAATTCTTTAGGTAATGCAGTACAACTATCAGTACAATAAATTACAGAATATATTAGAGTCGGATTTCTTTTACAGTCGCTTTCTCCAGAATTTCTGACCTTGACCTCTGCGATCCGAAGTTGTAATTATATTTTATAGTAAGGTAAGGTAGATTACAAATGGAATCTTTTAAAGATACTTGCCATATCGACTTTTATGATTTTTATGGCAGCTGTAATATACTCGTGGAGGCCCAGATTCATCTCTCAGATTCTTTTTCTTCGAGAATACTTTTTCCATCCATCCATCAGCCCGTAAACGTCCACTGTTGGACATAGGCCTCCCCACGAGAATGCCATCTATAACGGTCCTGTGCCACCTGCATCCAATGGTTTCCTGCGACCTTGATGAGGTCATCAGTCCATCGAGTGGGGGGTCGTCCTACGCTGCGTATGAGAGTTTACCCTTATCTTCGAAATTCAAGATATTGACCGATGATTTGGACACAATAACTCTTATATGGCAATATGTTAGTCTTTTTTCGCGAATAATTATATAAATAAGAAATACACAAGGTAAATTAAATAATTATTTATCAATTTACAAACTTTTTTTTTTATTCCGTGTGGTGACGGAGTAAGTATACAATTCACCACACTCTATCTTACCCGTGAGTGATCGTAAGAGACGACTAAGGGATATAAAACGCATATAACATCTATGCAAGAGAAGGGAAACTCGCAATTAAACCTTATACCAACACGTCTGACCAGCATGATATAGTAGGTCAGTTTCCCTCCTGTTATGGAAGAGGCTCGAGCCCAACAGTGGGACATATATGAGCTGAAATAATTACAACAATTTTTAAAATAAAATATTTTAAATCAAAACTACTTACGTAAAACATATACGTATTTCTTCTGCTGCATAATCAATTTACAATTAGGTACTATACGGGTTTTGTTAAAATCAAATATGCAATTGAAATTATAAGGTAGGTATGTAACTCTTTCCTGGCGCAAATTAACTCAAGTTAAATAATGCACTACTAGTCTACTAATGACTAGATTTATCATAATCTTGTAACCTAGCAACGGTATGTTGATAAAATTTTGTCATAATTTGTTAATTATGATAAATTAAAATTATTATGAACTCAAATTAATCGAGCACTCACGATTTATATGATAAGTCATAACGTAGGTATAGAAGTATAAATAAATCCTTCTTTCTATAACAAATTTGTACACACAATTTGTCGGTTACGCTAGAAGTATGCTTAAGAGACGGAGATGGGTTCGCATTCAATATTATTTCTAGCCATAAAATAAAAACACATAGAAAGATAGTTTGGTACTTTAATTACACGGGTATACACGCACATTACTACACTACTATAAAATGGAAAACAATGACCTTGCATATTACGGAACGGGCTGGCGTAGGGTGCCATTTCTGTCCCGTCGAGAGTGTTCCGCCTGTGACGGAGTCGGAAGTGGGGGCAGCCGTGGCGAAGATTCGTTCCGCCACCGCGGCCCCCGGCCCAGACGGAATCCCAGTCCGGGTTGACGTTGCTCCTCGAGCATCTCGAATCTCGCCTCAGGCGACTGTTCAACGCCTGTCTGACGTCTGGACAGTTCCCTGAGTGCTGGAAGGAAGGGAGGTTGGTTCTCCTGCCAACGCCGGGACGGCCCCCGGATTCGCCGTCGGCCTACAGGCCCATTGTGCTTCTGGACGATGTGGGTAAGCTGCTGGAGCATGTCCTCGCTGCCCGCATCGTCCAGCACCTGCAGGAGGTGGGGCCCGATCTGTCGGACGCTCAATTTGGGTTTCGGAGGGGGCGTTCGACCATCGGGGCCCTGCTACGCCTGAGGCACACGGCCGCGGAGGCTGTCGCCGGCAAAGGAGTGTTGTTGGCGGTGTCGTTGGACATCGCCAACGCCTTCAATAGTCTGCCATTCAGCTGCATCAGGCAGGCGCTCCGGTTCCATGGAGTGCCATAATATGCCGATAAATAACGAATAACAATAATATAATAAATAATATAACGGATAACAACAATAATTTGGATAACAATTGTAGTGTGGTAGCGGCTACGAATACTACCACCCCATACTTTGCTTGTAAATGTCGAACAAAAAAAAATATTTACATATTTATTTACTATAAAAAACTTACATCTATCATTACAGGCAAAGCCTAATGCAACAGAGTAATGAAATATCTTAAATCTATATTATATCTAAAAAAGAAAACAAAAAAAATTCAAGAAAAGAAATAAAACTACTTACTCTAAACTACAGAGGAAGTAAGCAGCCTTGGTGAATTTAAGAGCTTTAAATAAACCTGGGCCGACTCTAGCTAATGCCGTTTGGTCAACAATTATATTCTCAGAAGAGGTGATGTCAGGCAGACGGCTGATCATAACACTATTGTCTAACTTTTGCAATATGTACGATGGCAGAGAAGTACATATAACATCAACCACAAGTAATTAGGATAAGAGCTGGATAATGATAACGATATGCATCATATGTGGGACAAACAGTGGGGCTAAACAATATGTTAGTCAGAGGGTCATATGGGCAGGCCAATGAAGACAAAAATCGGTTACAGGTGGCCCGCTCGCACGGCGAACAGAGGTGCTTGCAGGGTGAGTCTATGGAGTTGCACGCCGACTCTTCCGTCGCCCCGGACCGATTTAGCGGGGCGCGACCACATCTATAGTCCACCATAAAAACAAAGGGGGGTCATTGGGGTCATATGGAGATAAACAATAAGTTATTAAGTAAAAAAATACATTACTACAGCGTTAGTGCGTCAATAATTTACTGTGTAATTATTGTATATGTATTCACACCAGCAATTATTATGTAATTAGTCATATGATGTTCAATAATGAGTCAATTAAAATCATTTGGGTATTTTAAAATAGCTCTATAAGAAGTAAATTGGCTTACTATACACGCTATAATCATCTTTTTAATTTCTGTGAGAATAGTAAAAAATGGCAAGGAATAATGAATTTTGTCTAAGAAACTTCTACAAACATTTATTACACGATTATCTATAAATCTTGTAAATAAATGCTAATAATTAATAGCAATCAAAAATATCTTAATAATAATGAGAATGCAAGTAAAGATTTTAAAGGAATCCGAGCGCCATATTCAAAATTCTTTCATGCAAAATAAAACATGCTTTAATTTTTTAGATTTTATTTATTATTATATCAGTGATACAAATACTAAATGAAAATTTCAACCGTCAATCAGCGATGAGAGGTTTTCTACTATATTCCGGTTCATGATATACAACTTGCTGACAGAAAGACAGACGAACAGACAGACAGATGAACAATAGAAGCTTAGAAATATGATTTCGCTACCAGCCACCAAATTCACAGCTTCGGCATTTTATTTTCTGATGAGCAAATTTAAATATATATAAGTAATGTTGGCAAATAACATCATTCTAAGAGAAATAAATCTGGAAACAAAACCTTATGCCACCATAATTGGTGAGGTGAATAGTAGTAGTATGTCAATATGTCTTCTATTGTGGAATAGATTCACATATTGAGGCTGAAAGAGATATGTAAACTTAATAATTGCTTTTTAAATACATTTTGGTCAACATTCTCCTACTCTTATCCCAATTACTTGGGGTCGATGCAATATGTACTCCTCTTCCTACATATTGCAAAAGTTATTGGCAATAGTTTTATGACCGACCGCCTGCCTGACGTCAACCCTCCTTAAGAATATAATTGTTGACCAAACGGTATCAGGTGGAATTGGCCTAGCTCTTAGTCGTCTTTTACGACATGCGCGAGCAAAGTAAGGGTTGTAAAACCATACTTAAAAACATTTTGATATTGGCTGTTAAATAGTTAAAGTATTTGGTCTTAATTTGACAACTGTTTTAAATTCATATACAATATTTTATATAGCTGTGTGATAGCGGCTACGAATACTACCAACCCTTACTTTGCTCGTGGATGTTGTAAAAGCCGACTAAGAGCCTTATAACGACCTGGGCCAGCTCCATCTAATGCCGTTTGGTCTACAATTACATTCCCAAGGAGTGTTGACGTCTGGCAGGCGACCGGTCATAAAACTATTGCTAATAACTTTTACAATATATACTATGAAAAAGAGTACATATTGTATCGACCCCAAGTAATTGGGATAAGAGTAGGAGAATGATGATGAATTATGACGACACAACACTTTATATATCCAAATTGACTACGTTTAAAATATACCTCTATAAAAGATTCTTTATAAACTATTATCAGCGTTTTCGCAGCGATTGAGAATATTATTCTCATATCAAATACGTACCGGCAAGTATGTAAGTTGCCGGAACGCTCTTTCATATAAATTCAATGTCACTGTCGCAGCTAATTTCAATATTTTCGTAAGAAATATTTACTAAATGTAAATTAATATGTTTACACGTTTCCTATTTGTGACGTCACAGTATTATATATATAGTATTTCTGTGTGATGACGAAGTAATAATATAATTCACCACCAACCTTTTCGTTCTTGTTACTGTGGTAAACAATTTTTTTATTACTTATGGTGGCAAACGAGCAAGCAGTACACCTGATGGTAAGTGTCACTGCCGCTCATAGACCTTTGCAATACCAAGGGTATAGCTAGGCTGCTGCCTACCAATACAAACCCCAAACCCACACATTGCCGTTACTCAGACGTCGATCTTCTGCCAGAGTGTGGTATATCCCCAGACGGACCGGCCCACAGCTGTAGACAGAGAACTAATAACAACGTGGTCCTATCACTATCAACTAGTTATACTAAAGAGTGTAAATACACAGAGAAGGAAAATGTAAAAAAACCGTTTGCCAATCTGGAAAGATTATATTTTAGAAAAGATTATTATAGTTAGCGTATTCTAGAAAGGTTATTATAGTTAGCGTGTGATAATAAACTACTTGCCGACCCATTTTGATGGAGGCCTGTCCTCAATAAAGGAACATGTATGGGCTAAAGACGTTGCCTTACTAGGACATAATACATTTTAATAATGATCGTCTTAATGATTTCTTATACTAGTATTATAAGTTACATAATAGCCTTTTAGATGAATAGTTCGAGTAAGCACTGCCAAGACTAAAATATTGAATTGAATTCCTAAAATTCAAAAAAAAGTAGTACAGCAATTTCTAGAAGATCTACGGGCTATAGATTATACGGGGCTATCAAAATTCAATGGCAATTTTGAAAAAATTTCGAACTGATCAATATACGATTGTTTGTTCAAATTTAAGTTACAGCCAAGGCCGAGTGGACAAATAAATTACATACAATTATTTTAAATCTATAGATTTATTAAACTCCACTTCTTGAGGAATGCGGTCAGTAAACTAAAATATCACAGTTGACGCAATCCTAAAACCGTAAAAACCATTTTTTTATTTATTTAATATAGGAATATGTCCAAGTATAACGCCCGTATTTCACTACGTAACCTTTCAAGTCCATATAATAATCTACAAACTCTTTATTATAGAACACCGCACTTAGATTTTGTTTCGGTACTTAAATTTATCCGATAACTTTGAAGTTTCTGGTTGACCTAAACTATAAACCCGAGACATACGCTTGTACTACTAAGCCATGCATTATATAGTTTATTGAATGATGATGTTTTTGTTACAGTGCCTCCTCATCAATTGATACTGTACGACAAGTCTGGGCGGGACGTGTCAGGGGTGGTCGGCCCTTTAGAGGAGGGCAATGAACTGGTACTTATCTGTGAAGTTAGAGGAGGTTTGTATCTATTTATTGTTTATTTTATAACAAGCTAAAAAAAATCTTGTTTTAATTTATTTTATGATATGCTGCTATCACCAAAGGAATAGACAGAAATGTAGAATACACACTTTTTATGATATAAACTTCGTTTCACATTTATTCTTACTATTGAAAATGAATTCGAGCAAATTCCATAACGTATTTTACCTCACTGAGGACTAGAATACCACTTCATAAGCAATGACAGGTGAAATAATTTGAAGTTTATTGATGAGATTAGTACGCCACGATATATGAATACACTTTTAGATCATATTCCTCTGACTATGTATCATCATCTATTTGGAGTAATTTATGTATATTACAGACTAGCAAATCCAGCCCATTGGTTTGTTAGTAGAAGTTGATATATCGCAGCATTGTCTGGTGGCAAGTTACATCAATGGAGATAGCATATAAACCTTCTTCAGGAAAATATACATATACATACCAACTTTCATAATAATTGGTCAAATAGTTTCTGAGTTTAGCGATGTCATATATACAAATATCCTCTTTTATAGATATAGATTGGAAACAAATTGCGCAATCCCGATATACTTATCGTATACACTTAAACAAAAATAATGTGGAGACATAAATTCCTTTCAAAACAAAATTTGTAGTTATGATATGTCATGGTCATAAAACTATTGCCAATAACTTTTACAATATGTACTACGAAAGAATAGTACATATTTTATCGACCCCAAGCAATTGGGATAAGAGTAGGAGAATTATTATGATATAATATTTGCACAAGGCCAGTAAAGTTTAATTGGATCACTATATAGTATATTAATAAATTAGATCTATTTAATTAAATATATTATTACTATTACAATAACATATACCTATGCATAGAATGTAAAAATATAATTCATCCATCCATCAATAATACTCTGTACATCTCTTAACTATTTATTCAATTGTGATGAAACTGTGTAATACAATTTTACCAGCGTGTGTATACTACACATGCTGGTAAAATTTCTAGCAAAATAATCTCCTTCAGAGAAAAATATGGACAAAAAATGTGTATCCAACTTTGGGTACTTAGCTTAAGCTAACTTATTAAATATTCTTAGATCTTATTTAAATTCATTTTTTATACATAAATCCTGCGAGGATCCTTACATGCTTTCAGTTTTAACATTTTAAATTAAGAAAAGGTCTACGCGTGAATGTGAGCAAAACCAAAGTAATGGTCTTTGAAAGAGATGAAGCCAGAACAGATGTAAGAGTAACAATAGGTAATGATGTACTAGAGCAAGTGGATGAATTTGTATATCTTGGATGTGGATTTAGCCGAGATGGACGGTACACCACTGATATAGAGCGAAGAGTGAATGCGGGAAATAGAGTGAATGGAGCGTTGGTGCAACTTCTCGGCAGCCACCACCTCAGCCAGAAGGCACTTGTAGCAATACATAACGCAGTGCTTGTCCCAACATTACTGTATGGAAGCGAGAGTTGGGTATGCAGAAAAGAGTATGAAAGTAAAATTAATGCGGTCGAAATGCGATCTCTTCGGAAAATCTGTGGAGTTAGGCTGACCGACCGCATTCGTAACGACGACGTAAGAGAGCGAGTAGGTATGAAAGAGAGTATTGGTGTAAAGATGCGAAAGGGAATGCTCCGATGGTTCGGACATGTGGAAAGAATGCCGAACGAACGTCTGGTTAAGAAGATATACAATGCGAAAGTGTAAGGATGTAGGTACCGAGGGAGACCGAGACTAACCTACCTAGACCAGATCGGTCAGGTACTGAAGGAAGGTGGAGTCAAGAGTCTCCGAAACCGGCGAGCGTGTATGAAGAGAATTATGAATGTTGAGGAAGCGAGTGAAGTATGCAGAGATAGAGTTCTCTGGCACTCTGTTCTCTCTGCCTACCCTGCAAGGGATATGGCGTTATGATATGTATGTATGTAAATTAATCAAATAATCTACCACCGGAACGGAAGGTAACCGCTACTGAAAAGATCCGGCAAGAAACTCAGTGGGTTTGTCTATTAAAATTATTTCCTTTTCTGACTGTTTATTAAAAAACAAATTCAACATGATGAGTAATAATTAGCTCCAATGTGATATCGTTCGAATCCAGATATAATGTAAAATTTAAATACAACGTAAAAGATTTTTTTATTGCTTATGGTGGCAAATGAGCATACAGAACATCCGATGGTAAGTGTCACTGCCGCCCATGGACCTTTGCTATACCAAGGGTATAGCTTAGGCCGTTGCCTACCAATAAAATCCCCAAACCCACCCAGTTGGGCTTCCGATTATGGCTGGACCAGAACCCACAAGCAACACCCGATCACGAGTTAACTACTACTCAATCACCTTGAAGGGAAGAGAGAGACCCGCTCTAGGCAGATACCGCAAGCAGACCTTTCATCATTTATTATCTCAATAAATTCATTATATATAAATACATCATATATTTTTTTATGACGTGTAACATGCATATACAAAACTATAAAAAAATATTAAAAATCAATACAGTAGCTGCAAAGAAATAAGCATAAGTTTCAACCCAAATAGGAGATGAGAAATTAAAGCGATTACTTTGATATATCGCTCTTAAACTTGCCGATAAGTCACTCTGTGAGAGATCGGATCCAAATGGCACCCGCTGTAAAGTTATCCGTCGCCTCAAGATACGAAAGGGGGAAGCTAGGGAGCCAGGCGGAGAATGGCGTCAAAACATTTTGCAAACTTTATATCAATTATCTTTGTTACAATCTATTCGTTTAATTATATTTCCTTTATTGTAATGTACCAGTTTAATTAGCATTCTCATTGATTTTTCGTAATATTATTTAAATATTAAAAGTGTTTTTTGTTTATTATAGCTTGTAATTCTGCTTAATATTAAAGTAATTATAAAATAAAGTATCATTTTAAACGCTGATATGTATTTACCTATTATAATTAGAACAGAGGATCAGTTCACAACGCACGCATGTAAACCACAGCGCACCGCGATTAGAATACCGCTAACATTATACCGTACCGTACCTTAAAATACTGTCCAAGCGATAAAATAAACACCATGAGCCACTGAACTTATCTAAATATAGAGCTGAGCAACCAAGTCTAATAGAAAATAATTAATAATTAATAATAATTATTATTTACTTCTCTTCACAAAGGAATCAGTTAAATATGACAGCTATATTCAACATAAATTTACAATGATTAGATGCCCTTTGAAGCATTATATAGTAAGTCTTGAGCGAAATTGTTAGTAGTCTTGAGCGAAATTCTTTTCAGATTCATCATGTGGTATCAAGACCTCGGTAATTTCGATAATGTTTTGAAATATTATTTGTCATTAGATGGTATTAAAAATTAGTGTATATTGCCGATAGATTTTTTTTTTACACCACCCTGCACTAAGGCAATAATCCTTAATTATGGGGGTCTTTACAAGCATGCAATTAATGCAGACAAATTACACCCAGACTCAGAACAACCCTTTGTGGATCGCACTAAATATTGTCCTGCGTGGGAATTGAACACACGATAATGGCACAAAAGGTTAGTATTTTAACCATCACGCCATCTGTGCAGTCGAGTGTATAAAAGATAAACTATTTACGTTAAAGGCGTAGAAGTAAATCTGTTATAATATTTCTTCATCATCATTACAGCCTATATATGTCCCACTGTTGGGCTCGGGCTTCCTCCGTAATAGGAGGGAAATTAACCTACTATACCACGCTGGTCATACGTGTTGGTATAGAGTTTTATTTCCGAGTTTTTCTTCTCTTGCATAGATGTTATATGCGTTTTATATCCCTTATTCGTCTCTTACAATCACCCACGGGTAAGATAGTGGGTGGTGAATTGTGAACTCCATCACCACACGGATAATTATTAAGTTTTGGCTAAGGTAGATTATGTGCGCATAGCTTGAAAAATTCAATAATTATTCCTATATTTAATAAAGGATAAATAATTATAATATAGTCAACTACCGAGATATTTCAAAACTATCCCTTATAATAAGACTTGAGTTTAATAGTTAAACACTTATACCCGATCAACACGGCTTTATTACCGCTAGTTCCGTCAAGTCAAACATTTTCAAATTCACTTTGATTGCAATGGATAAAGGTTGTCAGTTTGATGCTGTCTATATAGATTTTTCAAAAGCGTTTGCTATAATTTCAAATTTATATCTGTGAGAAAACTTAAAGATTTCAATGTTTATAGAGTATTTTTAGTTGGCTTACATCCTATTTCCGTGATATAACCCTGGCTGTTACTGTAGAGGGGTTTACATTCAATTTTATTCCCAAAAACTCAGGCATGCTTCAGGGATCACACTTGGTCTCCTACTTTTTAATATCTATGTCAATACAATATTTAGTTTTAAAAATTCAAAGACATAATTATATGCTGATGACGCTAAAATTTTTACTGTTTTATATCAGTAAAAATTTTAGTGTCTTATGATCAAAAAGATCATATGATGTTTTTGATAACTGTCTTTCTAAATGACCTGCATACATTTTATAATTATTGAATAGATAATAATCTTAAATTGAATATTTATAAATGTCATAGAATAACATTTTCTCAAAAAATATCCATTAACTTATTTATATAACTTTAATAATATTTGTATAAAAAGGGTGACTGAGATCATGGATCTGAGGGTACTACTACATAATATTCTTTGCTCTGCACCTGATATCGATAGAATAACCAAACATCCTTATAAAGTGTTTGGCTTCGTCTTTAGACAACGCAAAGGCTTGAAAATTTAAAATAGATTTCTAATATTATATAATTCATTAGTAAAAACTTACCTGAAATATGGAATACCAGTGTAAATTGCAACTGGGTAGCATGTCAGGAGGGCCTAATGCTGAGTCAATATCCAAAGGCCATTGACCATTGAACAGTATGTAAACCCTAAAACCTCAAACTAGACTTAAATTACTTTTATATTTATTCCAAATATTACTAGGCTAAATTAATGTTTATATGAGAAGGATAAATAGCTGCTTTTGTCAGTCAATAGAAGAAAAAAACCATTGAGTACAAATTTCTTTCGCATTGGAAGCGATTAATATCCTTCCTTCTATACTACAGTGATACTCTTTTTAAAAAAGATTTCTTACGAGACTGCTTTCACTTGCAGCGAAACTATCTCTTTACTATTCTTTAATTGTTTAGTTCAATTACCGCAGAAGAGGAAGAAATAGCGATAAATTGTACCCCGCAGTCTTTCATTACACAGAGAAAACCACATTTTATTATATGTGAACGAAATAAGAGCATAAAACAGTAATTGTTTAGTAAATAAAGGAAACATATAGAACCAAACGCAAATCGAAAGTAGGTGTGTTCCCTTTACATTATGTTCAGAGGCTGTGAAGACACATGTCGATCCACACTTATACGATTGATTGATTACAGCGCTACTTAGTTATGTATGAAGACCCTTCGCTTAACTAAAGGACGGTGCTTATATGTTACATATTGATATTATATGCGTATATCTTCTTTCTTTCTGTACAGCTTTATATAGAGGTTCAACTGTTTAACATGAGCTTTATTCTATAGCATGAGAAAAAAATTGACTTATTATACTACCCTTTTTTTGCTGACGAGCTAATAGACCGACCGCACCCTATGATATAAAAATATACCCTGCTGTACCTATAATATATTCAATAACTAAATTTCGTTATTATGATCGTGTTGGGAACAAATAGTCTTTACGTGTTACTATTTTAAAACTGTAATGTATTTTGAATGCGCTAATTATAGTAATTATTAAAGGAATTTGAAAGATAGTTTTTCAAAAACGGATATCAGACCAATATATTCGAATAAGAATATGCTGTATTTCGAATAAAAATAAGTTATGCTGGAATTATTTAAGTCTATGTATAAATATGTGCAGTGCACAAATGAATATTTCTATTCTTAATGTCAAATTCGAATTTATTTATTACTAGCTGACCCCCGCAACTTCGTCTATGTTTTTTCGATACATAATGTCAGTTTATTGACTTACTTTTAAAATATTAAACTGTATATGTAAGTGCTCTCGCAGGATTTTTTTACATAATAAATAAATTTGAATGAAAAATCAAACAAAATTACTATCAATATTTTTAAAGTTGTCAACTGCTGGTTAAATTACTGATACCTCAATTTGTCAATGTTCTTGACAGAAGACTACATATATAGAAGATCTATCACAACCTCTTATCTCATTCACTCGCTCTACATATCATGGGAATTTAAAAAAACTCGATTTTTTAAATTTTCTTTTTACAAATCTTGTTCTGAATATTTATATTCAGAACAAGGTTAGTAAAAAGAAAATGTGTGTTATTTATAACACAAAAAATCTGTTCAGAAGATATGCGCGTACATACATTTCAGCTAGTCATTTTTATTTATATAGAATTATGTGTTACATATAGACAGTTTTAAACATTTTAAAATAATTCAATAAAACCACTACAGAATGAGGGCATGATTGCTACTGATAAGATTCTGCAAGAAATTCAGCGAGCTTTTTTGTTGCTATTATTTTTTATTGACTCATTTATTTACTATTTTTAAGATATTTAATAAAATATAGTTCCAGTGTGATGCCACAATATAATAAAAAATCAAATAATATGCATAAAATGATAGCTGTTCTGATTTCACAAGCAACACTCGATTACGTGTTAACTAATGGAATAGCCATTACTCCTTTCAAACCACCATAAAGGAAAGACAGAGACCCGCTAACTTTGTAATTTATGAATTTTGATTAATTATTTAAATCACAACAGGAACACACTGTCTGTACTAAATAATTCAAAAAGTTGTCATTGAAAATGTCTTATTTGTATATAATTTTGGGATCTGCAGAAGAATATTATGGGGTGTTTTTTGGTACTTATAGGTACTATACACTTCTAGTACATATAAAATGATTTTTAAACATAATAAATGTCATTGACGTACTAGTATAACCACTACAGTGTAGCAGAATTATCTATGATATAACTTGAAACTATAAAGTACTAAGTTCTGAGGCAGCGTCTAGAGGCAAGTGGTTACTAAGTATCAAACTCTCATACCACCATGAATTTAATATAACTAACATTAAAATGTTCAGTATAAGTACGTATACAGTAGAATGAAGTTTAAAAAAAAACATGTGGTTCTAGTTAAGAATGTTCCCACCCCATTTAACCGTGGTGTCATAAAAACCGACTGAGGGATACCGTCGTCAGAGTAGGCTCCCCAAACTAAATGTATCTTGTAAATGGATTTGTAACATTTACTGAGAGTTAATTTACATTAAAACTATTTAATCATTAAATACAATAATAAACTTTACAAAATATACAATTATTACACATATATTATAATTATAAATATATTATAATTATAAAAAAACATTTCAACACATCATATGTATCTTGGTGAATGACTTTGTAACATTTACTGAGAGTTAATTTACATTAAAACTATTTAATCATAAAATACAATAATAAACTTTACAAAATATACAATTATTACACATATATTATAATTATAAAAAAACATTTCAACACATCATATGTATCTTGGTGAATGACTTTGTAACATTTACTGAGAGTTAATTTACATTAAAACTATTTAATCATAAAATACAATAATAAACTTTACAAAATATACAATTATTACACATATATTATAATTATAAAAAAACATTTCAACACATCATATGTATCTTGGTGAATGACTTTCTAACATTTACTGAGAGTTAATTTACATTAAAACTATTTAATCATAAAATACAATAATAAACTTTACAAAATATACAATTATTACACATATATTATAATTATAAAAAAACATTTCAACACATCATATGTATCTTGGTGAATGACTTTGTAACATTTACTGAGAGTTAATTTACATTAAAACTATTTAATCATAAATTACAATCATCAACTTCGCAGAAGGTATACAATACACAAATATTATTAATAACAGAAATTTTGTTAACTAAACTTATACACTTTGATTACGAAACTTCAAGTATATACTGATAGCTAAAAGCAATATTTAAACACTGCCTTGATAATAGTTGCGTCAACATTAAGTTAGCAACTTATAATATGATTCGAAGTGCAAAATGTTCTTAAATAAATCATTGCTAATCCTCCATAACGCTTAATGTTTCGAGGTAGAATTATGCATAGCCCAAGGGATTAGTGGGTTGTCATCCCCGTCGCCCCAGAACAAGTCGGTTAGATCATTTTCATGGTCGAATGTACGGACAAATAGATACGTACTCGTAGGAAATAGCTCTTGTCCTAATGTTCTTGTGTTAATATTACTTTGCGCTTTGAACGAGCGGGTATATAGTTATGTTGGTTTCCTTTGAGTATTTTCTTGTGTTTATACAAAGTAGATAAGACTAATATGGCTTAGTAATAGAATACTTTGATTAGAAGTAGAATTATATATGTACAACTCCTTATTACTATTATTATAATTAATATATATTAGCTACCATTATGAATAATAGCATAATCTCTCAAGTTAATTCTCATTCCCTATACATAAATTCCAGGTCCATATAAATTCATTTCCATGTTCCAATAATAAATAAGATCTTATATAAATGACTATCTTCTTATAAAAATGATTTTTTTTGCACACAAACTAATATTATTTTTATTATAGTTTAGTAGGTTTTTTAGTGGTAGGGGTTCGACAGGAGAGGAGCCCGAGAGGGCATACCACCGAGCGGGCCACCGAAGACAAAGATCGGGTACCAGTAGCCCGCTCGCACGGCGAAGAAGAGGTGCTTGCAGGGTGGGTCAATGGGGTTGCGCGCCGCCAGTTCCGTCACCCCGGACCGATTTGGCGGGGTGCGACGTCCATAGCCCACCGCACACAAAAAAAAAAAAAAAAAAAGGGGCACGCTGTTGATAGTATTCTATCTACAGCCGTGGACCGGTACGTTCAGGGTAGTACCACAGTCTCGCAGAAAATCGAAGTCTGAGTAATAGACATGTGCTTATTGCTCTTCGTTCAGTGAGCAAAAGAGCCATAAGCCCAACTGGGTGGGTTTGGAGTTTGTATTGGTAGGCAGCGGCCTAGCTTATACCCTTGGTATTGTAAAGGTCCATGGGCGTAGTACCACTTACCATGAGTTATGCTGCTTGCTCGTTTGCCAGCAATAGGCAATAAAAAAGTAACGAAATAATGTTAATATACTTGAAACGAGACGAGATTATAGTTATCTTATTATTAAACTACAATACGGGATGTATTATACAATATCTTATAAGGTGTTTTTTTTTCTTTAAACTTTTATTAATCTTTGTTGTAAATCTTTTTTTAGGGTTCTGTACCCAAAGGCTAAAAACGGGACCCTATTATTGAGACTTCTATATCCGTCCGTCCACCTGGACTGTATCTCAAGATCGGTGATAGCTAGACAGTTCAAATTTTCCCAGATGTTTTATTTTTATTGCCGCTATAACAACAAATACTAAAAATAAAATAAATATTTAACGAGGGCTCCCATACAACAAACTTGATTTTTTTAGTTTTACGGAACCCTTGATGCACGAGTACAACTCGCACTTGGCTGATTGTTATATGTTTAATATGATTATAATTAATACTTTTTACGATAAAACATAGAAAAATTCATTTAATTTCAATAGAATTACTTAATCAACATTCTACTATTAATAATAAGCTATTTTGTAAACCTTATCCAAGAGTTTACACTAATGTTCACTTCACTGAACCTTAAAGAAATAAAAAAAGAGAAACTTTTATTTTCAACGTACCTTTTGTATTATTACTATCGGTATTACGTTGAGGTCTTGCTACGTTGTACATCTTAATGTGCCTTTGGCAAGGGGCGGTAGAAGTTCCTAGGAACAAGTAAGTTTGTTGGAATAAGTGACGTGGAATGATCAATAGGGCGGGGGGGTCGAACTCGGCCGCCACGATAACGTAATTACCGGCAAAGCCTCACCCAACGACCGACCTGAGCCGTCTGTACATTGTTTCTTGTCCATAATCTATTGGGTTATTTTATGTATCATGATTTTCCATTACGGAGGGAAATTTGAGGGTTACCGAAATGGGATGCGTTACCGCAAGCTTTATAGCCCTGAAAAAGAAATATAAAACGACAACCATTATCACGTAGTATATTTTAGAAGCGCTTAATTTCTAATAAAGTAAGGTCTATAGAGATTTCAGGCATTTATGAGTAAATGTGGCAAGTATTAAGCATAAAATAAAACTATTTTTAAATATTTTCTACCTTTTTTAATGATATGTTGCAACTTTTTTTTAAAAACGTCAATGCAGGTACTACGGAAATTATACTTGTATTCCGTAGAACTTTACAAACACTTAATTTAAGGGACACAAATTACATTCATACGTAGAACAAACAGCAATTTGTGGATCACACAAAGTGTTGTCCTACGTAGGCATCGAACCTACGATACTGATCGGTAGGTATCATAACCACTACGCCATTTGTGCAATCAAAGTTGTGATAACTTTAGTACATTAATGATCGCAAAAAGGACTGATAGTAATATCTAGCTTATCATTATATTGACCGTTTTCGGTACAAATTATGTAACAGGATTAACTTAAGGCCTGCTGAGGTAGAATACGTAATATATCTAATAATTTATTATAAACTAACTGTCCCAGCACACGTCGTCCTGCCTGGAAAATTTTTAAGCAATATGCTGACAGCAGCGCCACCTATCGGGTCCAATTGTGTTTTGAATTCATCCAGGGACCCATTGGAATATACATAGAAAATATCATCCCAATGGGTCCAACCATTTGACACACCGACAACAGCGCTACCTACCGGGTCCAATTGTAAATCTAAACTATTGTCGAATCCCCTCAAATACACACAAAAAAATTCAAGAAAATCCGTCCAGCCGTTTAGGAAGAGTTCACTGTCAACAAACGTACAGAAGAATTATATATATGGAGATAGTGAAGATATACTATATTCTTAACCTCTAACCACAAGAGGAACAAATAGTTACTTAAAATACTGATCTAAGAAGATAAAAAATGACAAATGAATTTCTGCTGGATGGCGCATAAGACCTTTTAACTGCAATAAATTGCCACCCCACTGTAGTTTCGTGTCTACTACATCATAAGCGGAAATGGCCACCATATTTCGGCCACGCGCATTTTCAATTTATATGGTATTAGCTAGTTTAGTTTCTTTTGATGTAAGTATTCTAAATTATAGCTTATTTTATTTGGACGTATTCTATATTAATATGTGTCTAATTCTTTGAATAAAGAAAATTGAAATATTTTCTTTCTTTCGTTCACCTTGTTAAAATACGTAATAAGACTTGACTTTCATTAGTGATAGGACCACGCTGTTGACGGTTTTCTGTCTACAGCCGCGGGCCGATCCATCCAAGGATATATTTACACACACACACATATTCACTCTCATGCACACGTATAAATAAACATGCACCTAAACATCTTCCTACAGTTAGACGTAGATAGCACAAAATAGAATAAAATGTACTACCATACTGATCCTACTCTAAAGGGGACAACTGCACTCCGAGATACAGGTTCACACCTAGTTCGGGTGCAGTAGCCAATAATAAATTTCCTTTGTAGTTCAATACCTGATTGTATAGTTATTAGTCTTGTGTTATAACTAATTCTGGTGCTTGTAAATTTTAGGAATTACTGTCAAATTATTGCTAAATAAATATTATTATTATTATTATACCACACTCTCGCAGAAGATCGACGTCTGAGTAATTGCAATGTATGGGTTTGGGGTTTGTATTGATAGGCAGTGGTCTAGCTATACCTTGGAATTGCAAAGGTCCATGGGCGGCAGTGACACTTACTATCAGGTGTGCTGCCTGCTCGTTAGCCACAATATGCAATAAAAAAATATGTTTGCTTATATTATACTATAAAGGTAGGAGTAATTATTATATCCTATTAAACGTTAATATTGTGTAACTAGTAACTAAGTAAAAGAGTAAGTATGCATGATTTTTAAGAGTATCGTGTATTTGAATAATGTTCTAAAATCGCAATTTTTGGGTTAGGCATGGCCTGCTTAAGCTCACCGAAGACAAAGATCGGGTACCGGTCGCCCGCTCATACGGTGAGGAGAGGTGCTTGCAAGGTGGGTCCATGGGGTTGCGCGCCGCCTCTTTTGACACCCCGGATCGATTTGTCGGGGCGCGACCACATCCATGGTCCACCCTACAAAAAAGAAAAAAAAATGGCCTGTTTAAGCTGCAAATAAGTACTTCATGTGTAACCTAGAATCGATAAGCGTTTATAACTTGGGTACAGACAAAGATGTAGAGTAATGTTACGCTATTACAAAAATCATAAATAATTTTGTCAAAAATTCGATTACTTATCTCATATGTTCATCAGGATTTGTTTGTCGAAGCCAAGTAACTGCATTTTTATTTTAATTATGTCCGTGAGGTAGCGGGCATAACTATTATAGTACGGGTGTAATTGTAGATTTTCTCAATTTTTTTTTAATAGCTCGATAACATTATTTTACAAAAATGTACTCTAGGAGCCGTTTTTCCGTGTGGTGACGGAGTAAGAATACTATTCACCACCCCATATCTTACCCGTGGGTGATCGTACGAGTTGACTAATGGATATAAAATGCACATAACATCTATGCGAGAGAAGGAAAACTCGAAACAAAACCCTATACCAACACGTCTGACCAGCGCGGTATAGCAGGTTAATTTCCCTCCCATTATGGAGGAGGCCTAAGCCAATAGTAGGACATTTATGGGATGTGATGATAATGACTCTAGGAGCCTTAAAAACTTGCGAAATCAAACCAATAAACTTACATTCATTATTATAATTTTTTAACCTGTCAGTCAAATTACAGATAGTTATATATTCATGAGTGGAACTTTCTACAATAGGGAACGTCGCATCGCACTGTTAGACTGACTAAACTTTAAATTCTCGTCTACTTTAATAATGTTCTAACTAGCTGTTACATGCACAAGGTTATGTCTTCTATTATATTTCATATTTTATACATAATCTCTAGATTAGATAAAATTATTGTTAATATTATTCTAGATTTTCTTATTTTTTTATATTCTATTACGATTTGTGATATTTGTATTTAATTTGAACTTCATGAAATATTTTTTTATATGTAATATCAACATTATTCTCGTACTCTTATACCAATTACTTTGGGTTGATACAATATGTACTTTTCTTTTATAGTACATATTGTAGAAGTTATTGGCAATAGTTTTATAACCGGCTGCCTGCCTGACATCAACCCTCTTTGGGAATGTAATTGCTGACCAAACGGCACCAGATGGAGTTGGCCCAGAGCTTTATAAGCCTCTTTGTCGTCTTTTACGACATCCACGAGCAAAGTAAGTGTTGGTAGTATTCGTAGCCGCTACCACACAGCTTATTTATATGTAATATGTATTTATTTATTATATACCATATAAACTGCACTAGTCAGCCGGTTACTCATTACAATTTTATAAATAACTAGCGCACCCGGTAAACTTCTTTCCGTCTAACAGTCAATGTAAGAAAATTAAAAAGCCTACAACTTAATTGCAGCGCCACCTATCGGGTGCAATTGCAAATCTAAACCATTCTCGAATCCACTTGAATACACACAATAAATTTCAACAAAATCCGTCCAGTCGTTTAGGAGGAGTTCAGTGACATACACATATACATAAGAATTATACCTATATATAAAGTTAATAATAAAATATATAACATTTTCACATTATTGACAAAATTTTTTCAATCAAGTAATTTTTTTATAAAAATAATCATACTGCGCTAAGGTTTATATTTTCTAAATATTGTGCACATTTGTAATTAATTTAACTACTAGTCTTAAGCCATTGAAACTTTATTAATCATGATCATCATTCTCCTACTCTTATTCCAATTACTTGAAGTCGATACAATATGTACTCTTCTTTCATAGTACATATTGTAAAAGTTATTGGCAATAGTTTCATGACCGGCTGCTTACCAGACGTTAACCCTCCTTGGGAATGTGAAACTTTATTAATATATATTTGTATTTATCTTGTTGGTGAACTTTATTATTAATAAATAAATATGGGCTTTATAACTTAACTATCGAATCCATGATACTGCCATGTTTAATCGGTTTACCGTATGCACAGCCTGCAGTGGATTGTATGAGGTGACTTTACTATCCTATCCACTTTCACCAAGGGCAGTAGTGTCGTCGCAGTAGGCTTGCTTAACAGCGCTGTCAGCATCATTAAATTCTAAACAGCTATGCAGTTCACAGCACTACAAAACACTATTGTCTTAGTTCCAAATGTTTCGATAAACAATGTGCTACCAAGGATTACACAGGTGCTGAGTTTACGAATACACCCAGTGAAACAATCGCCTGGCAGACCGAGCTATCCCTCACTCTTTTCTCGATTGTCTTAACGACCGTTGCAGAATTGAAGTTGTGAAGTTTCTAATACTCTCCACATGGATTGCTAAGACCAAACAATCGGTATTTCAACTACTATGCTATCAATGCAGAAAACCAATCTAAGTAATGAAATATTAACTTTCTCAAAATCACCATAAGTAATTAAATAGAGTACGGTAATTTTAAATGAATAGCCTATAGGGTCTCCATGTGTGGGATCAGAATAAGCATACATTTGTCGTCACAACTTACTAGCCCATGGGAGTCGTAAAAATCGTCTAATGCTCTCACCAGGAAAATAGGTAGTAGCTATCTCTGGGAAAATGTATAACACCTTGTTAAGATCACTAACCCCTCTGCCAAGCGCGACTATGAAGCCACTATCTCCTCAAATTAATGATTACTTTCAATTGGAGAGGCCTACGTTTAATGAACGGGAAAAGTCTGAACGATGAATGATAACGAAATTAATGGTTAAAATATAAAAATTGTTGGTATTGATTGCAGAATAATTTAATTAAATACCTATTCAACGATACCCGACTTGACATAGTTTTTCATAGACTTTCATTTTTTTTTTCATTTTCACAATATGGCGTCCAGTAGTCGCCATATTGAATTTTCACTAACGTCATATCTTTAGTGACACTCGCCAGACTAAGAGGAATTGATTGACGTGTGAATCATAAAAATCGGCTCAGGCGTTTGGTCTGTATAGTGCTTCAAAGGAACATACATACATACATAGACTGTTAAACACAATACCACTCCTTTGCGTCGCCCAGTCGGGTAAAAAGAATATGTGTTGTTTTTAATCCTAATTGTAAGTGCTTATATGCAGTATGATATCTCGTTGAACATTTGTCGTCAACTATATGGTGACATAATTGCATTTATTTTATTAAATTAAAAATTTCTTAACGAAATATATTAGATATATAAATATTTAGCTCTTCAGATAAGAAAGTGTGAAGAAATAAAAGACCGTATAAAATATAAGTCATTGTGCTTTTGCCAGTTTTACTTATTTATGTAACCGCATAAAAAGTGATAGTGCTATTATAGAATATGTTACCACCATGGCTACCTCGATTATGGACTGGCAGTATTCCAAAGGGATAAATTTACTGCAGCAACACACGTTGTCTTCATAACATCTGAGCTTGTAGTGCGTAATAACATCCATAATAATATAACTGAATTAGTTATTTAAATCTGCTAGGATTATTATTCTTTTTGTTTATATAACCTCAATTGCTCACCTTAGAGGTAAGCAAAAGTGTTACTTATCTAATTTTACATACATACATACATATCATCACGCCATATCCCTTGCAGGGTAGGCAGAGAGAACAGAGTGCCAGAGAACTCTATCTCTGCATACTTCACTCGCTTCCTATTATTATTTTATAATTCTATCTATTATTTTCTAATTTTATCTATTATTTATGGCCATTAACCAAGCAAAGTTTCATACTTCATATTTTTTATTGTGAATTTCTTGCGTATAATGTTGCTTGACCATGACCTAAAAGTTATATTTGCAGATTTTTGATACTTAATTTCAAAATCGGACAAGTAGTGTAGGTCTGGATGAGAGTCTGGTCTGGTCTGGATGAGAGTTTAGAATAAAAGTATTAATATGGATGGAAGATATCGTAATTGAACATATTTTTTTCCTATTAAATTTTTGTAATGATAGGGCTACAGGGTTGACAGTTTTCTGTCTACAGCGGGCCGGCTCACTTTTTAGGTAGGTTTCGATTAGTAAACAGTAGCCTAGCTGTCCCATTGGTATTTCAAATAGGTGGTAGGTGTGTGCTTGCTTATTTTCCACTATAGACCTTCATACGTATATAAAAGGATAGGGCTGTAATTGTGCAGCTTGGTACGCGGGTTGGCGATCGCAATGAAGTGTTATACGTTTCCCAGGAGAAGGCTGCTCTCCGTTCTCCTAGCGAACCCTTGGCTGATTTTTACGGCTCATGGGTAACGTAACAATTGTATCCTTATCCCGGCGTCACACAGGGAATCCAAACTGGTTTCCATAAATAACACCGAGGTATGATCTTTAAGAAGTGTCAGAAACTACATTTAACTAGGTTACGGTTCTCAACATCTTTAATAAAATAAACATAATGAGTTGAAAAATTCCACTTTCTTCTATTTAAAGCGAGAAACAAATAAACTTGACTAATAGGACAATAAATAAAAGGATGCACAGTCAGGTAAAATGCTACAGAGCATCAAGAATACAACAGAGGTTGCGATATTATAAAACTGTAATTTCAAAACAAGAATGACACATGCTAAAACGTAATCATAAGTTGATCGTACAGAGACTGCCATATAATGAAGTAAGAATATAATACCATGAAATATCTTGTCGTAATGATAAATAGTATTTGAAGCCTTTCTATAGTAAGTTAGTCATCATCATCATCTCAGCTCATATATGTCCCAGTGTTGGGCTTGAGCCTCCTCCATAATAGCAGGATAATTGACCTACTATACCACGCTGGTCAGACGTGTTGCTATAGGGTTTTGTTTCGAGGTTTCCTTCTCTCGCATAGATGTTATATAAAACGCGTATGCGTTTTATATAACATAAACGTATGTTTATATGTATAAACCGCATACGCTTTATATATCTTAGCTGTCTCTTACGATCACCCTCGGGTAAGATAGGGGGTGGTGAATTGTATTCTTACTCCGTCACCACACGGAAAAGGTAAGGTTATGATAAAAGAAAATTAACAATCATGAATTGTATTAAAATTGTAAAAATTGAAAATCAAGTGTATTGATGTAAAGATGCGAAAGGGAATGCTCCGATGGTTCGGACATGTGGAAAGAATGTCGAACTAACGTCTGGTTAAGAAGGTATACAATGCGAAAGTGGAAGGATGTAGGTACCGGGGGAGACCAAGACTAACCTACCTAGACCAGATTGGTCACGTACTGAAGGAAGGTGGAGTCAAGAGTCACCGAAAAAAGTGAGCGTGTATGAAGAGAATTATGAATGTTGAGGAAGCGAGTGAAGTATGCAAGGATAGAGTTCTCTTGCACACTGTTCTTTCTGCCTACCCTGCAAGGGATATAGCCTGATGATATAATCATGAAATATTATCTTGTTACCAGGTCGTCCAGCACCAACAGTAATATGGCTGATAGACGGTACACCAGCACCCCAATATATCGGAGAGAAGACTGATACACACGTGGTAGTAAACCGACTGGAGTTACCACACGTCAGAAGGAGTCATTTAAATACAACATTCAAATGTCGAGCCTCTAATACAAATCTTGTCAGTCCACAAGAAAAGACTGTTAGACTTGAAATGAATTGTGAGTATAAAAGTGTTAATATTAATTAATCATTCTCCTACTCTTATCCCAATTACTTTGGGTCGATACAATATGTACTCTTCTTTCATAGTACATGTTGTAAAAGTTATTGGCAATAGTTTTATGAGCGGCCGCCTGCCAGACGTCAACCCGCCTTGGGAATGTAATTGTTGACCAAATGGTATCAGATGGAGTTGGCCTAGGTCGTTATAAGGCTCTTATTCGTCTTTTACGACATCCACGAGCAAAGTAAGGGTTGGTAGTATTCGTAGCCGCTACCATACAGCTTAATATTAATTATAGTTATAAATCAATAAACAATAAACGCAAAATAATTAAACTATTATTACAATTAAACCTGTGAGAACCTAGTGATCTCTGACACAGGATTCTTTGTTACCAACGCTAGCTTCTCACAAAGAAATGAGTGGTACTTCAACCATATTGTATACTTGTATAATTTGTACTTAGATTTTTGATAGAGAAATAACTATATTATTATTATTATAGATCGTGGGTGTGTGGTCGTAAAAGATGGCTTAAAAATTTACATTGAACTGGACCAACTGCATTTGATGTCGTATGTTCAACAAATACATATCCAAACGGATGGATCGGAAACGGGTTGACGTCAGGCAGGCGGCTTGTCATAAAACTTCTAGCAAACCTCTTACAATATGCTCTATCGAAGTAGAGTATATATTGGGCTGACCTCAATCAGGATAAGAACAGGATGTTAATAATAATGATATCGGTGATTCTGTGTTTATAACATGGTTCAAATAGTTTTAGGTATATTAAAAAAAAATAATACAATTATGCCTCGTAGAAATAGTTGTAGGTTTAATTAAGTATATTGGTGTAAAGAAAGCAATATTTAAGTATTTGGTGCAAACACACGAGACATCTGAAGAGTAAAATCCTAACTATGAAGAAATAGTTTTAAATAAAACAAAATGTATTAGAGATAACAGATAGTTAGAAGTAAACAATTATTCTGCCTAATCTCTATGTGTGCAATTCTTATGTACGTGTGTATGTCACTGAACTCCTCCTAACCGGCTGGACTGATTTAGTTGAATTTTTTTCTGTGTGTTCAATTCACTTGAATTGGAGAATGGTTTAGATTCACAATTGGATCCGGTAAATAGTGCTGCGATTGAGTTGTGGAATTTTTACTTTTCGTGCATTGACTGTTAGGCGGAACGAAGTTTGCCGGGTCCGTTAGTTACATATACAAATCCAAAAGAAAATAGTTCTTTAAAATAAGTCGCAAAGCCACCTACTAAGTCCAATTAGACTCAACAACAAATCAATCAACGTATGAGATAACCAGTTGATTATCTCATACTTGAATCAACCTGAACACACAAAAAAAATTATTCATCAAAATCAATTTTGCTCTTTTAGTAGAACTCTTAACGTCGAAAGAACTTCCAAAGTCGCAAACATACCTACAAAAGTATTATATATAAAAATAACGTTCGATGAAGTTACTTATACGTAACTAAATACTGTTAAATAACTTGAGTATAAGGTATAACAAATTAGAATCTTTATAATCAAATCATATTTCATTGGATACCAATTTTATGTTCCATATTATTCAGTTATTTAATCAATAATTAATCAATTAAATTAATTATTCAATAATTAATTAATTATCAATAATTAATCAATTAAGTTAATTAATCAATAATAAATAATCAATTAAATAAACTGAATAATTGTGGTGGAAGTAATAAAATTATAAACTTAAATATTGTAGCCGATATGGCATTCTATCCTATAGAGTAATTGCGAACGGGTATAATGAATTACGCATTGCTGCATACAATAGTGTTTGTACAGAGTTACTTGCAGTCAATTTCAACGGTGACCACAATTCGTAAAGTTATGTCTGCCTGTGGCCGATATATCAACCGCGAAACGTTTCGTATTTTATGGTCTGTTATTATTTCTGTATAATTTGATACACTTCTAACTTAATTTAGCGAGAATAACAAAGAAGAATATTTCTTTGTATTTTTTACAAATTTACAAATCTATTTGAAAATATTTTTGAACAACTTATTCAATATAAATGTTAAAATATCTCATTCATACTAAAATATTAGTCTGCGTTAGGGAACCTGAAATTTATTTTACATTTTCATATACAAAGTAGACTAAGTAAACCCTAAAAACCTAAAAAATGCTTGTAATAGTTTTGTATAAAAACTACAACTATGAAAATTGGTTTCGATAATCTTTAAACTTATAAATAGATGATAAAATGTATATAAAGTAAAAGAAAAATAATAAATTCTTAATTTATAATAATATAGCATATGTAATTCCAAACCATTCTGAAAAGGAATTTTAAACCATAAAAATAAATATGGATAAATCACTCAATCTGACAATATTATAAAACTATTACAAACATTAAATGTATGCAAATTTTCCAAGTAATAGTAAAAATGGTTTTGAAGGTTTCTGTTACACCGCAATTGTGTGTGAGTGCGTGCGTGCGTGCGTACGTGCACGCGCGCGTGTGTGTGTGTGTGTACATACACAAAATTGCGGATGAAGCTTATAAAATCATATAAAAAAGATATATATCAATGAGAATAAATCCACACGAAAAAAGTACTTAGTAGTGGCAAGACCACGCTGTTGACAGTTTTCTGTCTACAGCCGCGGGCCGGTCCGTCCGGGGTAGTACCACACTCTCGCAGAAGATCGACGTCTGAGTAATAGCAATAGGTTATTGCGCTTCGTTCGGTGACGGCAGCAACACTTACCATCAGGTGTGCTGCTTGCTCATTTGCCACCATTAGCAATAAAAAAAAAAAAAGAAAAAACATTTAAGTTTTGCGTGGCCTGGGCAAAACAGAACCGCGAATTCATTGCAATTGTCATCAGCTAACTATCACTGCCGGTCATCGTTAGAGTCATGGTCAACAGATTCACAAATTGACACTCGATCACTGCTTTCTGCGACTTCAGTTGTCCCGCAGAAGTAAATAGTCCCATAGATTAGGGAGGAATATATTTATGCTGAACTGAAGCAGTGCGAAGGGTGATAGAGGCGATAGTACCAGCGCCTAATTACCGCCTTAATGCTCTACAGCTGGATAATAGACAATGTTAGGTATCTACAAGTATAACCAACGAACAGTCCACCAAAATTAATAAATCAGTCCGGCTGGCTCACTTAATTGGTGGTGTTGACTAATATTGCAGGTTACGGTATCATACATCGTCCCGGACTCTTTTGACAGGGAGTGACTAGACTATAAGCTTGTCAAAAATGGGATAACATACAACTAATGCCTAAAACGCTACGCTTGACCTTGTTTACCTGGAGAAAAAAATAATAATTAATATAATCGTAATATAAAACATTTATTGGTCTTTAGACTGTTATATATGTTAAATGCAATAGTAGCAACTATGGCATTCAGCCTAAACAATGAGGATTTTGTTTCGGGTTCTCATTTAATTTCTTTCATTAATAAAAATTTCAAATTTATAATCATTGAAAAGTATAGCTGTGTGGTAGTGGCTACGAATACTACCAGCCCTTACTTTGCTCGTGCATGTCGTAAAAGACGACTAAAAGCCTTATGATGACCTGGGCCAACTACATCTGATGCCGTTTGGTCAACAATTACATTCCCAAGGAGGGTTGACGTCTGGTAGGTGGCTGATCGTAAAACTATTGCCAATAACTTTTACAATATTTACGATGAAACAAGAGTACATACTGTATCGACCCCAAGTAATTGGGATAAGAATGATGATGTAAAGTACAAAATACAAAAACAATATACTATAAGCTAATAGAAATATTTTTTTTTATTTTTACTTTTGGTGGCAAACGACCAAGCAGCACACCTGCTGTTAAGTGTCACTGCCGCCCATGGACCTTTGCAATACCAAGGGTATTATAGCTAGGCCGTTGCCTACTAATATAAACCCCCTAAACCCACTCAGTTGGGCTTCCGGCTATATATAAATATCATAATCATCATCATCACAGCCCATAAATGTCCCACTGTTGGGCTCGGGCCTCCTCCGTATGGAAGGGAAATTAACCTACTATACCACGCTGGTCAGACGTGTTGGTATAGGGTTTTGTTTCGAGTTTTCCTTCTGTCGCATAGATGTTATAAGCGTTTTATATCCCTTATTCGTCTCGTACGATCACCCACGGGTAAGATATGGGGTGGTGAATTGTATTCTTACTCCGTCACCACACGGAATATATAAATATAGATATATAAAATATAGGAATATAAAAAGTTATTAAAGAAAAATAATTATTCGTGAACAGTAATATCGCAACAATAAACCTCAACAATATTCCATTTTTAATGGAGAAACATTTTTATAGTGAGACCAAATTTGGTGGAGATATTAAACAAGCCGGCAACGCTATCGTCCGAGAGATACGTCACTCTGACATGCGTATCAGAAGGCTCCCGGCCCCCGGCACAGCTGACCTGGTACAAGGATAACAGGAAATTCAAGAGGGGAAAGGTAAGCATAATTTTGTATTTCCTTTACAATTTTCCTTAAAATTCTTTTGATAATAATGTTGATATTCCATTATTATATTGTAATGGGAGCGTAACAAAACTTGTTGTTAGGTGTTAGTAAGGATTTAGTTTAAGATTAATCATATTACATAATGTCATAATCTACTTATTTTTTTTGGGGTTTACTCCTTAATAATCGATTTTCATATAAGGCACCCAGTATGAGAAAAATTTGAGGAGTAAAATCTAGTGATCAAATGACCTCGTTACGTTTTTGGTGCGCAACCTATTCTGCGCACCTTTTACTTTCTGACGTGAGATAATACTTCACTGAATAGTTTTAATAAATGTAAATAAAAATATATATATATTATTTTTAGTCAAATGAGCTTTATTTACGCCTGTTTTGATAATCGTCGCGTCGGAGGTGACACACACACTTTTTTTTTTATGAGTATTGTATGATACTTTTGACATGTGGAAATTAGGACACTTATAGTAGTTTGAAATTATTTTTCTCTTTGAGCTTGTTATGAATATAATAATTTCTGAATATTGATACTAAAAACTCAGGTGGCCTATTTTGTAAATAATAATATCAATAGACTTTGTGAATAGAATACAGCCTGATTTTATCTTCATTGTGTATAGATTAATGATGGTAAATTAACAGCATAATATTAATTAATCAATATTAATTAAGGTACCTGATACATATCTGGGATTATGGTGTAGCAGTAAATTTAGGACAAGGTTAACAAACTTTTGGCTTTACTCATTATTAATTAAGCTCAATTTTAAGCAAAATTAAACCCTATGACCAATGTGACGAACCCGAGAAACCAATTTGATAGATCCATCCATCCACCCATGCATCCATCAGCCCGTAAACGTTCACTGTTGGACATAGGCCTTCCCACGAGAATGCCATTTGCAACGGTCCTGTACCACCTGTATTCAACGGTTTCCTAAGACCTTGAAAGGTCTCTAATAAAGTTCTCTGCATAAAAGGTCTTTTATGCATTAAAATTTTTTGGGGGGAAAAATGCCATAATCGCCACGCTTGGCAGGCGGATTGGTGATCGTGGTAGATGTTATAAAGCTTTCCGGGAGATAGCCGCTGCTCACTCTCCCGGTGTGACCCTTAGCCGGTTTTTACGACCCCCACGAGCAAGTAAGGGGTGACGACAATTGTATTCTTTTCCCATCGCCACACGGGGAAGATAGATCATATTCCCTCCTATTGTGACTGAAGGCCAGCAGTGGGACGCCTGTGATCTGAGATGATCTCCAAAGTGGTAACGAAAGATACTTATATATAATAACTGATTATTTTTGCGGTTTTGCTTGCATTACTGTCGATATTATCAATTATAATCATCAGACTCTAAGCATACAACTTTCTTAATTCAAAAGTAGCTCGTAAGTATATGAATTTCATTCTCATTCCTTAAAATGTTCCAGCATAATTGAATGAAACACATGCATTCAAATTTACGCCTGTGTTTTATTAGTAAGATGTAATTGTATTTTTTTTTATTGTTTATGGTGGCAAACAGCACACCTGATGCTATATAATACCAATGATATAGCTAGGGCACTGCCTACCAATAAAAACCCCAAACCCACCACAGTTGGGCCTCCAGCTCTCTTGCTCACCGAATGAAACGCAATAGCATATTGGCATTACTCAGACGTCGATCTTCTGCGAGAGTGTGGTACTACCCCGGACGGACCGGCCCGCGGCTGTAGATAGAGAACTATCCACAGCGTGGTCCTACTACTATTATTTTTTTTAATCACAGATGTTGGAAGCAATGAATGAGACGTGGGTAAGCAGCCAAGTTCAATTCATGCCTCTACCTGAGGATGATGGAGTCTTACTGAAGTGTCAAGCAGACAACAATGCATTGCCCGGACAAAGTTTAGAAGACTCCTTCAAATTAGATGTTGTTTGTAAGTAGTTTTTAATTCTAATATATTGAAATAGATCTAAGTGTCTGAGTAAGAGTGATTTATGTAGTAAACTCCTATTTCGTATGTGATTAGAATCGATTCTCAGGTAGGATATCTTCTTCTATAATGAGTAAATGAATGTTTTAAGTTTACATACATACATATCATCACGCCATATTCCTTGCAGGGTAGGCAGAGAGAACAGAGTGCCAGAGAACTCTATCCTTGCATACTTCACTCGCTTCCTCAACATTCATAATTCTCTTCATACACGCTCGCCGGTTTCAGAGACTCTTGACTCCACCTTCCTTCAGTACATGACCGATCTGGTCTAGTTAGGTGAGTCTCGGTCTCCCCCGGTACCTACATCCTTACACTTTCGCATTGTATAACTTCTTAATCAGACGTTCGTTCGGCATTCTTTCCACATGTCCGAACCATCGCAGCATTCCCTTTCGCATCTTTACACCAATACTCTCTTTCATACCTACTCGATCTCTTACGTCGTCGTTACGAATGCGGTCAGTCAGCCTATGTTTTAAGTTTGAATGTAATTTTTTTCCATTATTTGTATGTATGTAATTCTCAGCGATGCAAAGGTTTTACTAATAAATGTGGTAGGTTGTCTTTTAAAAAAAATGTCAATATTGTCATTTAACTGAATCCCATTAAAATATTATTCATACTCGTAAACGCTCGGCCCGAGCTTTACTTCTTTGATCAAATCAAAGTATTTATTCATTTGTTTAACATGATAGATATAATGGTTAATAAATAGTTAAATAGATCAATCATCATCATTATCATCATCATCATCACAGCCCATGTATATTCCACTGTTGCGCTCGGGCCTCCTCCGTAATGGGAGGGGAGTTAACCTACAATACCACGCTGGTCAGACATGTTGATATAGGGTTTTGTTTAGAGTTTTTCTTCTCTTGCATAGATGTTATATGCGTTTTATATCCCTTAGTCGTCTCTTACGATCATCCACGGGTAAAATAGGGGGTGGTGAATAGTATTCTTACACCGTCACCACACGTTGACTATTTTGTATATGAAAATGTAAAATAGATTTCATATTCTCGAAAACAAACTGATATTTTAGTATGAATGACATATTTTAAGTTTTACATTAAATGAGTTGTTCAAAAATATTTCCAAATAGATTTGTATTTTTTTAAAAAATACAAAGAAATATTCTTCTTTGTTATTCTCGCTAAATTAAGTTAGAAGTGTATCAAATTATACAGAAATAATAACAGAAATTGTATTCTTACTCCGTCACCACACGGATAAACACCAAATAGAACAATTCGATATTTCAATTGATCGTAAAAAATATGAGGTAATTATGTCATAGAATAATTTTAGGAATAATTAATAATAGAACTGATATTTAATTCAATCTTCATTTTAAAAAAAATGAAAATGACTCTCCAATTAGAATACTTCTGGCATGAAATTAACTCATATGCAGCACAAACATATATGCCACCGAAGACAAAGGTCGGCTAAACGGGTGGCCCGCTCGCACGGCGAAGTGAGGATTTTGCATTGGTGGGTCTATGGGGTCACTCGTCTCTTCCGTCACCCCAGACCGATTTGGCGGGACGAGACGCATCCATAGTCTACCGCAAAGACAAAAAAAAAACCACAAACACATATGTCTTTGAATATTCTAAAAACAATTCAACTTCAAGTCAATGGCTTCAACATTATTTATATATATTAATAATACCAAGCATTTTTTGTTTTTAATCAATTATGTTTTTTATCAAATATATTAAATTATTAAAAAGATATAATATAATAAAAAAAGACAATAAAAAAAGGAAAAATAAAAAACTTACATCCAAAGATCGATCTAGGTCTATCTAGATGAGACAAAACAAAATTTTCAAGGACCAAATTTACCTTCATATTGTATTTACATTTTAAATAAAAGCACTAACAAAATTAAATGTTCTATAGGTGAAACCTAGTTCTATTTGTTACCCGCAAAACCTTCGGCATACTAAATTTCAAGAAATATACCAAAATTGCCCGTTTAAAGAATAGCAATGTAATATATTTATTAGATTATACATTATTAGATTACCCTGTAATTACGGAATAAATATACACTATTGTTTTCCTTATTATCTTTTTACTATTGCTTTGCTGCTTGCAGATGTAGTATCACATCTGTCTGTATCACTATAAGGGAAAGAAAAACGAAAACAAAAAAATTACCTCCACATAAACATACCATATATCTGTCTAACGCAAGGCAAATTAAGTTATTATAAACTTAATTTGCCTACCATTATACAAAAAGCTGCACTAAAAACTAGCTACTAACTAGAACTAATGAAACAAAAGAAACAAAAAAATATCCATATATATATATATATATATATATATATGTAATATGTTGTTTGTTGAAACAAAAACACCAAACTTAACTTATACTCCTACAATTATATAATTCAAATTATTAATTACTAACCTGTAAAGAGAAACAACATTAAAAGCTATTGCTTCAAATATTATAGTATCAAAATATTTCTATTTAAAATCTTTACGTATTATTGTACAAAGCCAAAGAGAGAAATTTAAAATAAATGAATAGACAAAATCATATAATTTGAAAATGAGTCTCAAATGTTTGTAGAAACCAACGAGTTCCGTATATAAACGTGTACTCACACAATTAAAGTAACTTCTTAATTCGTATCCCACCCTTAAAGGAATATAGCTGCAAAATAAACAATAAAGGAGCTTCAGTTAAACCAGTTTGCACATCATCAACATCGTTAGACGTAATTACTATTGCTACTTAAGCATCCATTCAGCACAAGTAAACGCATGCAAGATTATCAACGTGTGTACTGAACAAAGCTCATGTAATATAAAGATAATTGTTAAATTTGTTAAAAGCAAATGAAGTACCTACTACCATGCTTTTACTATAGGTGTATTTTACTATAGTTAGTATAGTTAGTATGTTTTGATTAGAAATAAAGAAAGAAAACACATTTGATTGATTGCTTGAATACATATGCAATAAAACATTTTTTATTGCATATGGTGCCAAACAAGCAAGCAGTACATCTGAAGGTTAGTGTTACTACCGCCTAAGCACCTTTGCTTACCAGGTGAACAGTTAGTTTTTTTTTTTTTTTTTTTTTGCGGTGGGCTATGGACGTCGCACCCCGCCAAATTGGTCCGGGGTGACGGAAGAGGCGGCGCGCAACCACATTGACCCACCCTGCAAGCACCTATCTTCGCCGTGCGAGCGGGCCACCGGTATCCGATCTTTGTCTTCGGTGGCCCGCTCGGCGGTATGTCCTCTCGGGCTCCTTTCGCCGTCGAGGCGTCGTTCTCACGCGTTGGCCTCACGTCGGGTGACCGGACAATTCAACCCAAATCCATCCTGGAAGTTGGTCTGGCACCTTTATGTAACTGTCAACAGCGTAATCCTACCACTATTACAAACAATTTTTACGGATTTCACTCATTCTTTTGTCATTTCAGAACACGTCGTACTATTGAGCTCGAGCCTCCTCTATAATGAGAGGGCAAATTAACATACTATACCACGCTGATCAGACGTGTTGGTATAGGGTTTTGTTTCGAGTTTTCCTTCTCTTGTATAGATGTTGTATGCCTGTTATCTTTTAGTCGTCTCTTACGATCACCCACGGTTAAGATAGGAGGTGGTGAACTATATTCTTGCTCCGTCATCACGCGTAAAGTTTCGTTTTTTATGAATTAGTGCAAGCATATATAGGTTGAAGACTAAACAGATGGCGTAATGGTGAAATAGTGATACCGACTTACTTCACGCAAAACAATAATTTTTATGAACCATAAATTTTTGTTCTGGGTTTGAGTGTAATTTGTATTTAAAATATAATTTTGTAAAATCCCCAATAATACAACAATTGTTTATATATACCTTAGTGCCGAGTGTTTTTTAAAAAAAAAGTATTTATCAAGAAAATCTATTGCCGTACTAGTTCTATATAAATGCCACTATTAGTGTAATAATCCATACTAATATTATAAATGCGAAAGTAACTCTGTCTGTCTGTCGCTCTTGCACGCCAAAACTACTAAACCGATCTAAATGAAATTTGGTAAACAGATAGTGTAGAGCCTGATAAAGGACATATGCTACTTTTTAATGCAAAAAAAGTTTGTAAAGGGAGATGAAAGTTGTAAGGACGTATCGTCATTTTTAAAGCCAGAAGCTTGAAACTTATTTTTAGGCTATTGATTAGATATAAATAAATAAGACATTAACATCTTGTAAAAATTTACCCTTAACGGGTAAAATAAAAATAGGGGATGAAAAACTTTAGGAAAGTAACCTTTTACGCGGGCGAAGCCGCGGGCAGAAGCTAGTACTAATATATAACAAACTATTATTATTGGCCACAAGTACAATAACGACATCTTGTCTACCAATGTAGCAACTAAACGCAGTCATGTCAAACAGTGCGTACAAGAAGACGTACAAAGCCATATTAATCCTTTGGACAGAAGGATGTCACTGTAGAGGCGTTGTAAACCATGGTTCTGTGAAGCTGTCTTAACCACAGACCAAATTAGATGGAATTAGTTGTGAGTAAGTTGGTCCCTTGAATAAAATGTCACTGAGGAAAGTTAAGGGGGAAACCAACGCGTTAAGGTGTCGCGACGTCTTCTAAGTCTTATGTCAAGAGTGCTTATCATATTCATCTTACCAAATGCGACAGGTAGCTTATTTAAACACATTATAAAAATATTAATTTAATATATTTAATTTCTTTCCGTGTGGTGACGGATTAAGAATACAATTCACCTATCTTACCCGTGGGTGATCGCACGAGACGACTAAGGGATCTAAAACGCATATAACATCTATGCGAGAGAAGGAAAATTCGAAACAAAATCCTATACCAACACGTCTGACCAACGTGTTATAGTAGGTCAATTGCCCTCCCATTATGGAAGAGCCTCGAGCCCAGCAGTGGGACGTGTATGAGCTGAGATGAAGATGATGAATATATTTCATATTATTCGCCAATGACAATTCAAATCAAAACCGTGCGTTTGAATAGCAATTTAACTTTATATACTACTAGCAGACCGGGCCACGCGTTGCTGTGGTTTAGGTTAGCCTCAGTAATACTTTTTGTTTATTCTAACAAATTTTAGCTTATATGAAGCGTTTGTACATTTAACATAGCGCCATCTATTAAATACTTACTGAATCCAGTCAACAGATGCCGCCATCTTTTAAAATCCTTTTGATATAACATATGATTTTGACTGTCAAATATACAAATATATAGACAAATAATTTGCAATAAAATAATATTACTATACATTGAGATTTAAGCTATCCTATCTTTTAAGTTGGATCAAACTACACATGCTGTGCAAATTTGGTTAAAATCGGTAAAGTACTTTATGAGCCCATCGCGGACAAACAACGTAACACGTAATTTATATATATTAAGATAAGATAATAGTGATAGGACCACGCTGTTGACAGTTTTCTGTCTACAGCCGCAGGCCGGTCCGTCCGGGTTAGTACCACACTATCGCAGAAAATCAACGTCTGAGTAGTGGCAATGTGCTGCTGTGTTTCGTTCGATGAGCGAGAGAGCCGTTAGCCCAAATTTCTGGGTGGATTTGGGGTTTTATTTAGTAGGCAGCGGCCTAGCTATACCCTGGTATGGCAAAGGGCCATGGGGACCAGTAACACTTACCATCAGGTATGCTACTTGCTCGTTTGCCACCAATAGCAATAAAAATAACTTTTATAAATTATTTATAAATACCCGAATACGAAACGAAAAATGATGTCACAAGCGGGGTTCGAACCCGCACCTATTGCGAATCCGGCCTAATTGTGCTGCCACTTACACCATCGTGAACTATTTTAGGACATGCAAATTTCGCTTCATATTATATCTTACGTCTTCAAGGTGACGTATACTATCTAGCGAACAATGTTTACACATTGTATAGGCTTAATACTTCAAACTTTACAGTTAGAATTGTATTAAACTTTATAAATTAATTAATTTTATAAATTAATCTATATTGTATTGTATTTTTGTCAAAAACTACATAAAAATTATACATAACCGTCACTATATGGAAATGTAGTTCTATAATAATAATTATAATTATACTACGCCATTTTGTACTATTTTAATTAAATAACGCAAAATGCTTCAAATTTATGTCAATTAAAAGTCTGTATGTGTATCTACTCTAACAGATCCCAGCGAGTAATTTAGTCAACTCGTTTAACACTTCAAGCCTGTCACCATTGCAAAACAAACAAGTTATCTAACAATATTAAAGCTTGTATGCTCCGACATGAGAAACTCAGTAAAACGTAATTAAAATGTTGTTAGCGCGGCCGAGCTCACAAAACACCAACACTTAACATCCGCTGAGGACTCGCCAAAAATTAACTTTGAGTAGTGGCAACCTCCATCCGAGATCTGGATCGCTAAACGTTTAGGGGATTAAACAAGCTCAACCTAACCACTAAGTTTATTATTCAAATAGTAAACATAACTCGCCAATTTATTTAAATGGGAAGTTATTTGTAGTAAACAATGCACGTTTCAGTTGAAGCTCCAACTACGCAATTCTCGTACATAACAAGTACTATAAAATTTAAACTCAAATTAATATTTATATATCTCTATCAGTACGCTAATTCCTCAACGGGCCAGTCATATTTGAAAAGCATCAGGAAACTCGCTGACTCTATTACGACAGAGGAAATTAATTTTCCAAATATAAATAAATTCTATTTACTTCTGCTCGGCGAACCATAACGCATTTAGAGCGGGGCGAATTTCGCCTCTCCCAGCGTGAATCGTTTTGGCAACAATTTAAACGAAGAAATCGTAAATGTTTATTTGGAGAACGGGCGTTTCCTTCGGCCGCGGGGCGACGTCGTTATAGGTCCTTAATGGCCAATAAAGTGTCAGCACCCGCTCCTTGCCGTAGATAAGTGTTCACCTGAACTAAAAATGCTCCACCATTCTATAAGAGAGTCCAACATAATAATCTTTGGACCTTTGTCTTTTACAATGTGAGAAATATAAATTATTATACGCAAACCGAAAATAAATAACAAAGTTTTGGGAATGAAAATCCTTAACGTTTATTCTCGTTAAATCTTTATAAAAGCCCTTCTTATTTATGCTTTTGACTGTTTAATTGGCATCGAAATCAGTTTTTTGAAGGAATTCTTTGAATATTTTGAATAAACGCAAACAAAAATAATTATATTTTCTTTGTGTGACTAATTTTACAGAGTTAAACCATACCCTTTATGTTCAAATATTATAACACCTTGAAAATATGTTAAACAGACCTAATTAAATTCTGAATACACTAATCACGATTTGCCTAATTAATTAAATTAATATTTACGTAACACCAAAACCATTTATGTATTATTCCACCTTGGACATCGAGAAATACCTTTATTTTTTTTGTGGTAGGCTATGGAGATGCCACGCCAAATCGGTCCGGGATGGAAGAGGCGGTGCGCGACCCCATAGACGTACCCTGCAAAACGCCTCTCATCGCCATGCGAGCGGGCTACCGGTACCCGATCTTTGTCTTCAGTAGCCGATCGAGAAATACCTGCCTTAGTAACATCACATTTTTTTGTAAAAGGCAACAGGCACTAAGGGATTGTATTGCGGGGGACTTCACAAACATTAACAGACACAAATTACAGCCAGACTCGGAACAACAATTTGTGGATCAAACAAAGTATTGTCCTACATAGAAATCGAACCCACCTTTCTACCACGGTAGGTCTTAACCACTATGACATCTGTGATCGTCATATATCGATCAATTATTATAAATCATTATAAAATGTAATGTTATTACTTGACAAAATTTCATCAGCTAGTAATTAACAATGAAATTTAGATCTTCATTACTATCATCATCATCATCCTACTTTTATTCCAATTACTTGGATAGGCGCAATATGTACTCTTCTTCCATTTTATACGTTGTTAAATTTTTGCCAATAGTTTTACGACCGGCCGTCTGCCTAACATCCACCCTCCTTAGCAATGTAGTCATTGATGAAACAGCATTTGCTAGAATTGACCCAGGTCAGAATAAAACTCTTACTCACCTTTTACAACGTATATTATTACCTAAAGTTTTGTTCGCAGCCGTCACCACACAGTCATCCTAGCTGATAAAGTACATTATTTAGAGGTTAATCTCTCATTTGCCGTGTGGTGATGGAGTAAGAATACTATTCAACACCCCATATCTTGCCCGTGGGTGATCGTACGAGACTACTAAGGGATATAAAACGCATGTAACATCTATGCGAGAGAAGGAAAATTCGAAACAAAACCCTATACCAACACGTCTGACCAGCGTGGTATAGTAGGTTAATTTGCCTCCTATTATGGAGGAGGCCCGAGCCCAACAGTGGGACATTTATGGGCGATGATGATGATGATGATGATGAATCTTTCATTTTAATATTTAACTCTTACAAGACTTCATCCATCTAAGCCTATCTATGGTCTCAATAAAACAAATGCTTGCCTAGTAAGAGGAATACATATGCGGCAAACTTTGACAGGTGGATAGGAGATCGCATTTCATGTCATGAATTTCCTATGCGAACGCTGCTTCTTCGTTAATAGCACAAAGGGAAGCTGTGTGGCTATGAATATTAGCATGCTTTATATTATGTATGATTGTTGTAAAAAGCAGCTAAAAGCGTTATATAAACCTGGGCCAACTCCAGCTGATACCCTGGCGGCTGTTCCTAAAATTATAACCAAAACTTTTACAATATGTACTTGTATTGATTACAAGTAGTTGAGATAAGAATGGTACGATGATAATTAGTAACAGAGGAATTTTTATTGTATTTATGTAATGATTATTGTTGTATCATTCTCTTATTAACTTCTTCAATACATGCAAAGAGAATATTTTATTAGTAAATGTTTTTTTTAAGGTCAAAGTCCTGTATTTAGGATATAACCTTTGTATTACGAGGGACTTTTCAAAAATATTTAGGGAAAACAATTACATCCAGATTCAGAACAGCAATTTTTGGATCGCACAAAGTATTGTCCTACTTGAGAATTGAAAGCGAGATATCTGGCACAATAGGACATCAATAACCACTATGCCATCTTTACAGTTATAATAGTCATCCTATATTCTACCAATAATCATGATATACTTTACGTCAATACTTCTCTAAATTACTGAAATTTAGCATTTAATATGCTTAATTATTTATTAAACCCGATTACGAGGCGAAAAATGATGTCACAAGCGGGATTCGAACCCGCGCCTATTGGGATTCCGGCCCAATCGTGCTGCCACTATACCACCGAGACTTATTGTAGGACATGCAAATTTCGCTTCGTATCATATTTACTTGTGACATCATTTTTCGCTTCGTAATCGGGTTTTATAAATAATTAAGCATATTAAATGCTGAATTTCAGTAATTTAAATAACAAGGTTGTGTCATCGTTTAATACAATTCTAAGCTGTAAAGTTTGAAGTATTAAGCCTATAACAATGTGTAAACATTGTCGGGTAGATAGCATACCGTCACCTTAAGACGTAAATATGATATGAAGCGAAATTTGCATGTCCTACAATAAGTCACGGTGGTGTAGTGGGAGCACAATTGGGCCGGAATCCCAATAGGCGCGGGTTCGAATCCCACTTGTGACATCATTTTTCGCTTCGTAATCGGGTTCATTACTTCTCGTCATTATTAGAGGATTTATTTAGTATTATATATTACTGTAACCTATTTTTCCCGTTGGGCTATGGATGCGTCTCGCCCCGCCAAATCGGTTCGGGGTGACGGAAGAGGCAGCGCGTAACCTCATAGACCCACCATGCAAACTCCTCTCTTCACCGTGCGAGCGGGCCACCGGTACCCGATCTTTGTCTTAGGTGGCCCGCCCGGTATATTACTATAACCTAGCAATCTAATTATATAAACTTGTATATACAAATACATACATTCTTAAGTATTGATACTCGCGATAGATATCGCTATTATCAATAATTGAGAATGTATGGATGTATTTTCAACAGATTTTTTAAATGTAAACTTTAATTTTAAAAATTATTGTTTTTTTTTATCATTAGAGGCTAAAATATAGTCTTCAAAAGCGCGTATTAATATTATTAATGATGGAATATTATGGAATATATTTCGTATTGAAAAAAATGTCTTTGAGAACTAATATATACAGATATTATCGTTTGTTTCAGACCCTCCAGTAGTGTCGCTGTCATTAGGCAGCACATTGAACCCTCATGACATCAAAGAAGGAGATGACGTGTACTTTGAGTGTTCAGTACGCGCTAACCCAAGGGAACATAAAATATCATGGTATCATAATGTGAGTCAACCATAATTATTTATCATCATCATCATCATCATCACAGCCCATAAATGTCCCACTGTTGGGCTCAGGCCTCCTCCGTGATGGGAGGGCAATTAACCTATTATACCGCGCTGGTCAGACGTGTTGGTATAGGGTTTTGTTTCGAGTTTTCCTTCTCTCGCATAGATGTTATATGCGTTTTATATCCCTTAGTCGTCTCGTATGATCACGTACAGGTAAGATATGGGGACTATACTTATTATACTATATAAAATTTATAGAACAATTAAAGTTCATCTTCGGATTATTAATAGGCTAACTTTTATTAACATATTAATACCAATTCGTTAATCCATATATTATAAGTTAGAAATAATAATAGAGTTTAATCTCGATTAGGCCGAAAGTAACATCAAGCATTTTCAAATAATTTTCATTGCCAGATACTGTAACTGAGACAAAAGATTATAAACTGAAAAGTGTACATATTTATTTAAGAAAATGGACAGCAACTTGTTCTTTTGAAACCAATGACACCTCACTGCAGCCGTTTACTCGCCTGTCATGCGTGTCAATTACGACGCTAACCCTAATTTGTGGGGGGAGATCTACGTCCAACAGTGTATAGTCATTCACCATTATCCTGTTCCTAACCTAATTACTTGGCGTCGACGCAATCTGCACCCCTCTTCTATCGTACTTAATTCAAAAGTTATTGACAAAAGCTTTATGACCACCCCCCTGCCTGATGTCAACTATCCTTGAAAATATGTTTGTTAATCAAATGTAGCAAGTGGAATTGGCCCAGGTGGATTATATAAAGCTCTTAGTCGTTTTTTACGGCATCAACGGCCAAATAAAGATTATTATTATTCGTAGCCGCTACCACATAGCAGACACATAAATAATTCTGTTTAAAAATACTAATTGAAAATATAAAACTAAAGAACAAAATTGTGTATTAATAGTTGTAGGTCATTTTTAACTTAATTAACCGTTGCGTTTGAAGTGTTAGTGAAAATCGATGACATATATCTTAAGACATACGAAGATTTAGTTACCTTTCTTATTAATATTTTGATCTAAAGCAAGTCAATATATCCTCATCATATAGAAAATGAAGTTACGATTGATAATAAATAAGGGTAAGATGAATTAGGTTATCGTGGAGAAGACACGTTTGATGAATCGCTGGCCAAAGTTGTAGGTAGCTGTTCATTATTGGACCCAAAATAGATTATGTCATCGGCTCATCGATATTGAGGTAATGCTTCCCCGAAGACGGATTATGATTAAAGATTTATAAGGACGGTAACTCAAGGTATTAAATTACATTGCGGGCGCTTTGTTTTACCTGGCATTTTAAAAATTGTTATGATATAAATATATTTACATAATTTATAAAATATATCGAGAAATATCATTTGAATAACATCCTGTGGAGGCTTTTGCTTTTTACACAGACAGAAATAGTTTAGGTAACAGAGATAGTTTATGGTATTTATAGCTAGAACGCGTCCCAGTGACCCACCCGTACGGCGTAGAGAGGTATGTTGTAGGGCGGGTCTACGGGTCTACGGGGTCTTGCGCCGCTTTTCTTGTCACCCCGGACAGATTAGCGGGGCGTGACCGCCTGCCGGCAAAAAAAAAGGTATTTATAGCTAAAAGCTATAGATGAAAGCTGTCCTCTAGTTCAAAACTGTGTGGTAGCGGCTACGAATACTACCAATCCTTACTTTGCTCGTGGATGTCTTAAAAGACAACTAAGAGTCTTATTTCGACCTAAGCCTGATGCCGTTTAGTCAACAATTACATTCCCAAGGAGGTTTGACGTCAAGCAGGCGGTCGGCCATAAAGTTATTGCCAATGACTTTTGTAATATGTAGGAAGAAGAGTACATATTGCGTACATATAGATACAGCGAACCGCAGTTTGTGGCGTTCTACGGTCGAAATCCACGTCCAGTAGTGAATGATAATGAAAATATTAAAAAATATTATTATCAAGAAATATATGTCAAGTACCAACTCCAACATGATATTATCAACTCCGCCAGAGAAAAAATGTTTGCGTGATTTATAAATAAGTTATTCTGATTGCGAATAATTGTTCTAATTCTAGATGTAATTTGTGTACATTAATTATGCTTTTATATAATACCTTGCTACATAAATTATAATTCTTTTTATTTATAGTTTTACAGCAAAAGGTAGGCAGAAGTGGATATGGAATAATTATTTATGGCATTATTCCCATCTTATAAAGGCCCTTTTTTTGGTGGCGGGCCATGGTGTGGTTACACCCCATTAAATATGTCCAGGGCGACAAAGAAAGGCGCGTGACCCCATAGAGCCGCCTTACAAGTGTCTATCAACGCCGTGTGAGTAGGCCACCGGTACGCGGTCTTGGCCTTGGGTGGCCCGCCCGGCGGTAACGTAAAACGTAGGGTAACACCCTACGTTTTCTTCTTTGTTTTTTGTATTGGCAATTAATAACTAATGCCCATTGTTGCCAGCGTAGAATTTTCGGCGTATAATTTTCCTCTTAAATATATTCTTTATAATATATTAGATTATTTACATTTTTATAGTTTCTTCAAATTTGTCATGGTCCGTCAGTAAGTCAAATCGTTGACTTCAACAGTCAATGTTAATGGTATCTTCTTGGAATTTTGGTGAAAAAGACAGCACTTTTATATCATATGACAATCACTATACCCCAGCAGTTCCTCCGCATCACATTACATAAAATGTTATCAATATTATTTCATATAACACGTTTAAATACTAAAATATTGAATAGAATATAAGACCAGCACATCGGTTTCAAGTTCCCGCCAAAAGTCCAGGCTAACATAATTATAATAGTGAACTAAAATGTATTAATGTATGAATGGATTTTTCTTTGTAACTCATTCTTGGCGATCTAATAAAGTTAATTACTGTCTTCGATCCATTAACAACATTTGAAGACTTATATTATTTTTCTTTGCTTTATCCTATTCAAAATTCGAATACTTAAAACAGTCACATAACTGTAAAACATTGAGAAAAACGATGATAAAAGTATTTGAATGTTAAAATTACAATCACTAATTAACAGTTTACGATTAAATAAAAAACTATATTACTTTTACATTTAGAAAAAAATAGTAACATTTTTTACACGCAACCAAACATTAAAACATGAAACATTGATTATTTATGAATACACTAAAACAAAATACCTACATCGTACAATCTAAATCACATTTGAATGGCAGCGTACCGCAATCACATTGTTTGTGACCTTTACCGAAATAAGGTCGAGAGCTCATTGATGAAATGGCCTAGACTTTTTTTTTAATTTAAAATAGCGAATAAACTAAGTATGTTCTTTAATGATAAGCGATATATTTTTTTAAACACTACCCTACACTACGGTTAATAATCCTTGTAAACTTGCAGGGGACTTTACAAACATGTAATTAACACAAACAAATTACAACCAGTCTCAGAACAACGTGGGTGACTGAATCGGGGAATTAGTCCGTCACCCGCCGAGAGGCTGACCGCGTGAGGAAAGACCGACATCCTCCCCGAGGGGGAGGAGCGTCGGTCAAGGAGAGGGTACCCTCAGGGATTATTTCGTCGGGCCGGCTACTGACGTCAAGTTCACGCTGCTCCGGTAGTCGGTCCAACGACGAAGACAAGGTATCATGGGTGGCTTACGAGTGTGCGTGCTTACGACCCTCTGTCGCCCCACCATCAACATCGCCCCGGACGGAGTGGTGCGAGGAGTGCGCCGACCGTAGCCCGCCCCAGAAAAAAGAAAAAAAAGTGTGTGTATCAGCTCCGACGCACGACTGGAGTTTACTCCTTAAGTACGATTATCAAAACAGGCGCAAAAAAATCTCATGAGACTAAAAATAATATATATGTTTTATTTACATTTATGAAAACTCTTCAGTGAAGTATTATCTCACGTCAGAAAGTGAAAGGTGCGCAGAATAGGTTGCGCACCAAAAACGTAACGAGATCATTCGATCACTAGATTTTACTCCTCAAATTTTTCTCATACCGGGCGCTTTATATGAAAATCGATTCTTAAGGAGTAAACTCCAAAAAAGGTTCAGAACAACACTTTGTCGCATATCGCATAAAGTATTGTCCTGCGTGGGAATTGACGCCAAGGCACTGGCACAGAAGGTCGGTATCTTAACCACTACGGCATCTGTGCAGTCATAACAAATGCTACCCAGTGATAATAAATGCTACCTAGTTACTAGTTTTAGTGAGCATAACTGGTGTTATAAGAGTTATGAGAGTACTATTGGCAATTCTCGTAATGATGCATTGGCCTACTTTTATAATTCACGTGCGCAAGCAAGGGGTGACATTATAACTAAATAGTGACTATACAAGAAATAGCTTTCTATGTGAATGGTAATAAATGGTAGTTGAAACTAGATTGAAAACTTCCACCAGGAGATTGCGCGAATAAGTGTATGCAGATTCCAACACCTATTTTTAGGATAGTCACGCCATAGTGTAGAATGCTACATTGAATTTTTAAACAACTTACAGACTTACAGTTTCGACATTAAAGATTTTCAAACCCCGACGTGGATCTCGCGGTTTAGGACTCACAGAGAATTGTACGTCTTGGCTGAAATGGCCCCGCTAGTCCCCCACGCCCTTTATTTCGCTACTGAGTGAAACATATCATCTTTCAGTAAACTACCTTGTTTGCAAGCTGTATTGCCAAATAGCGCAAACAGTATTTTTTTATAATTTCGTTCATTCATCTCAACTCATATACGTCCTAATGTTAAGCACGAGCTTCCTTTAAAATAAGAGGGAAATTGACCTTCTATACCACGCTGATCAGACGGGTTAGTACCTATAGAATTTTATTTCGAGATTTCCTTCTCTAAATATAATTTATCCAGAAATTATATCTCATATTCGTGTTTTACAATACGAAGCTGTGTGGTAGCGGCTATGAACACTACCAACCCTTATTTTACTCGTGGATGTCGTAAAAGATGACTAAGAGCCTTATAACGACCTGGGCCAACACTACCTGCTCATTTGGTCAGCAATTGCATTCCCAAGGAGGGTTGATGTCAGGCATGCGGTCGGTCATATAACTATTACCAAGTACCTTTGCAATATGTAGGAAGAGGGGTACATATACAGGAGCAGGAGAATGATGATTCGTGTATTACGATACTCAAGGGCAAGCGAGGGTATTATGAATTCTTACTTTTCTACTACGTCACTGTACAGAAAATGTTTATAGTACAAACTCAAAATCGAAATGGAAAACATACTAGTGTTTTCACACGTATTGTTATGTGGACCACCTAAATTGAATACGTATATTACTAACGAACCACTTAAAGGTGAACATAGAGGACATAGGTTGTGAGAACCGATGGATTCTTGCTGACAAGTACATACAATGGTTTTAGGTTCACAATATTAATGTAACTTTCGAAGAAATTCCTTTATAATAAGCTACTGGTTCATGTTCGCGGCTTTTTACAAGTGAGTACGGGGTCTTATACAAAATTTCAGCCTACGCAGAACTCGTTGATTAATATCAAACTAAATAACAGCCATGTATTTGTACAACACTTTACCAAAAATAATTATGAGAACACAAATTTATTGTATAGTCATCAAAAAATGCTTGAATCTCAGGCACATACTTGCAGCATTTTGATGTAATTTTTTAATTGATTTAATTAATAAGAATAGTAGTACAAAGGCTGGTAGCTACGAATACATACATACATATATATCATAACGCCATATCCCTTGCAGGGTAGGCAGAGAGAACAGAGAACAGAGTGCCAGAGAACTCTATCCTTGCATACTTCATTCGCTTCCTCAACATTCATAATTCTCTTCATACACGCTCGCCGGTTTCGGAGACTCTTGATTCCACCTTCCTTCAGTACGTGACCAATCTGGTCTAGGTAGATGAGTCTCGGTCTCCCCCGGTACCTACATCCTTCTACTTTCGTATTGTATATCTTCTTAACCAGACGTTCGTTCGGAAACGTTCGTTTTCTTTTCGTACGAATACTAACAACCCTTATATTCTCATGAATATTGTTAAAGGTGACTAATATTTTTACATAGACTTGAGCCAACTCCATATGTTTGGTCATATTCCCAAGGAAGTTAACTTTTGTATTATGTAGAAGGTAAGCCTTTAAAACAAGCAATAAGTATATTGATAACATAATCATTTCAGCAAAATCTCATACAACTTCAATCAAAATACTTCTTTATTGTTCATTAATATATATTATTTACTAATGTATATAAAATCTAATATTAATATAGTAATATTTAAAATTAAATGAATCTTCACTTAAATAATTACAGAGTACAATTTTATTTATCGAATTTTACAAAATTCGTGCTGACGCGGGTGGCGTATGTACCTAAAGTGCTACACGCCATTCGCGTCTTCAATCAGCGACATACTACTGTAATTTCGTGAAGTAGCAGTTTGCTCAATAAACAATAAATAATCATCATCATTCTCCTACTCTTATCCCAATTACTTGGAGTAGATGCAATATGTACTCTTCTTTCATAGTCCATATTGTAAAAGTTATTGGCAATAATTTTATGACCGGCCGCTTGCCAGACGTCAACTCTCCTTGATAATATAATTGTTGACCGGCACGAAATAAATATAATTGTCGAACGGCATCAGATGGAGTTGGCCTAGGTCGTTTAAAGCGCTTAGTCGTGTTCAATCGTGCTTCAATAAATAATAACATTAAAAATATATTTCAATAGCCCATTATGCTATCAATCCCTCCAGCATAAGTCTCCGCAATAGTAGGCAAGCACCACGCTTCGTAGGTGGATTAGCGGTCGAATTGATGTTATAAGCATGCTCCTGTTCGACCTGGCGGTATACTCTCAAACAGTTTTAACGACTTTCATAGTAATAGGTAGTAATATATATTACTAATTAATATAATAATTATATAAATATATTGATATACAATGCGAAAGTGGAAGGATGTAGTTACCGGGGGAGACCGAGACTAACCTATCTAGACCAGATCGGTCATGTATTGAAGGAAGGTGGAGTCAAGAGTATCCGAAACCGGCGAGCGTGTATGAAGAGAATTATGAATGTTGAGGAAGCGAGTGAAGTATGCAAATATAGAGTTCTCTGGCACTCTGTTCTCTCTGCCTACCAGCAAGGCAAGGGATATGGCGTGATGATATGTATGTATGTAATATATTATATTCTAAAACCGTCACCACATGGAAATTGTCATCTCTATTATTACTGTTTTTATCTCTATTTTCAAAAATATATGGAGTCGATGCATAATATTCTTTTAATAATAATTAACTTAATAGCACAATATAGTACAATGTTTTTGGCAAAATTTTACTACCGGTCATCTACTTAATACCAAGCCTCTTTGGTAATATAATCATTGATAAAATATCATTAAGTAGAATTGGCCCATATCGATATAGATGTACCCGCCGTTAGTCGGTTTTTATGACTCCCTCGAGTAGTTTTTGGATTAACAGTATACGCAGTCGCTACTAAACAGCAAATATCTGATAATATTAATATTATTAAGGACATAATGCATTACATATACAAATTGGTACATTAATTTATTTTTTGCAGGAGAAACCGGTTGTTCACAACGTTGTATCTGGTGTAATAGTAAGCACAAAATCTTTGGTACTTCAAAAAGTGATGAGAGATCATGGAGGTGATTATTCATGTCGTGCGACCAATGCACTTGGTGAAACAGCCAGCCAATCCACACATTTAAGCATTCAATGTAAGTATCATATTCAATTTCTAATCATTTCGTATTGTTTCTTTGAACATCTCTTAAACTAGTGAATCTATTTCTATCTATGGATCAAGTTTCAGACAACCACATTCATTAATAATCCTCCAATGGAATATACCAAAATAGTGTGATGGACTTTGAGATTAGTACTCTTATATATATATCCTGCTTGGATAATCTAAAACCAGACAGTAACGTAGTAATTAACATACCGATCTTACTTCTTTTAAATTGGTGAATCTATTTCTATCTACGAACCAAGTTTCAGACAATGCCACCTTCATTAATAATCCTCCAATGGGATATACCAAAATAGTGTGAGGAACTTTGAGATTAGTACTCTCATATATATCCTGCTTAGATAATCTAAAACCAGACAGTAACGTAGTAATTAAGATACCGATCTTACTTCTTTTAAACTGGTGAATCTATTTCTATCTACGAACCAAGTTTCAGACAATGCCACCTTCATTAATAATCCTCCAATGGGATATACCAAAATAGTGTGAGGAACTTTGAGATTAGTACTCTTATATATATATCCTGCTTGGATAATCTAAAACCAGACAGTAACGTAGTAATTAAGATACCGATCTTACTTCTTTTAAACTGGTGAATCTATGTCTATCTACGAACCAAGTTTCAGACAATGCCACCTTCATTAATAATCCTCCAATGGGATATACCAAAATAGTGTGAGGAACTTTGAGATTAGTACTCTTATATATATATCCTGCTTGGATAATCTAAAACCAGACAGTAACGTGGTAATTAAGATACCGATCTTCCATGCCGGTGCCGTAGGTTCGACTTTTATACAGGACAATACTTTGTGCGATCCGCAATCTGTTCTTCTAAGTCTGAGTGTAATTGGTCTGCGTTAATTATATGTTTGTAAAGTACCCTCCAATACAAGGATTACTTCCTTAGTGCAGGATGGTTGGTGTCTTTTAAAAAATATTTTACTAAGTCACTACACAGAAAGCATTTTATTTATTAATATTTTATGTATTTTTAATTTTGTAACATCCCTTTTTATTTATCACGCTAGTCCACGTTAAAACATCTAATTAAAAGCTAAGACTATTTTTCATGTAATGAATGTATTACGCTGCCTCTACTACTATGCTACGCTATACTACGCTGTCTTTCACTTTCTCGAAATAAAATGTAATATTTTATACATCTTCATCATTAAAAAAAATACAAAACTTTAAATGACGTACATATATCAATAATGCGAGGATATAAACTAGATTTATTCTTACAATAGTGTTTAATAATGGTTTCTAATGTTTACGCGAGTATTACACATTTGAAATAAAACTACTTTTACGGATTTTATCGCGTTTGTATTTCATTTTTAATTTCAACACTTTACAGTGATCATCATCATAAATACATACAATACAAACATTTTTACATATAGAATCATTTTCTTTTTGTATTGGCAATGATTTTGTATTAAAATGTGGTTCAAACTTTTAATAACTGATACTGTAGCGGGTAAGTATAATTTTCTGTAATAACGATGACTTTTGGACGTAAGACACCTTAGTCCTCCCGTGACCGTGATCACTGTAAAGTGTTCGAAACGTCAAAAAATTTAAAATCAAATACAAACGTAATAGAATCCGTAAAAGTAGTTTTATTTCAAATAGTGTTTTATTTAAACATGATTAACGGCGCCGTGAATGGAGCATAAAATTTTTCTTTTCAGCTCATATATATCTTTCTGTCGGGCTCGGGCCAAATCGAGAAAATAACCTAAAATACCACGCTGTGATCAGGTCAATTACTAGGCAGGAGAACTCTTTAGGTCTTCTATAAATTGCTGTCAGCGTAGTAAAAACTTGAATTTCGCGTGATAAAAAAATTTGCGTAGTCTTTTTAAAAAAAAAATAAAAACATAACATTTAATTAAGGCCTTCTCGTTATTTATTATATATGTTGCTTTAATGTTTTACTTTTTTTACTTTATTTAAGGATAATAAAAAGGAGATGTATGTCTCATTAATTTGGTGAGTTGGTAAATTATGCGCAAAAAATGGCAATGTGATATTTTTTTTACATTTTTAATTATTTATACAAATTTGAATTAAAAAAGATCTTGTTACAAATGAGACTGGATATATCATAAATCTTAATAGGATTTGCATATAGAAATTAATTTCTCTTTTACCTCAAATATATATATATATATATATATATATATATTGGAGGGACGTATACTTCGGACGTTATAGCCGATATTAATACACAAGTCAAAATATGCCATCATGGATTAGAATGATGTTGAAAATTGTTCGTATTGTTTTATTGTGCTCGATCAAGTAAACGGTTGGTCATTATAGCCGATGAATATCGATAGTATTTCGTCGTTTTAAGCAATATATGGACACTCGATGGACTGATGACATTATCAAGGTCGTAGGAAACCGTTGGATGCAAGTAGCACAGGACCATTGCAAATAGCATTCTCGTGGGGAGGCCTATGTCCAACAGTGAAGGATGGATGGATGGATGAATTGATCTACTACACTACCCTTGTCACATCTGTTGGTATGGAATTGTATTTTCATTACTTTTTCTTGCCATGATATTATCCTTAGTCATGTTTTACAATATTTCGAAAAAGTCAAAGACTATCCTCGCCTTTTCCATAAGTAGAATTCTATAAGAATTATAATTTTATTTCGTAATTATATGTATATAAATCTAACTAATTCACGTTGCATATATTATTCGTATTATTTCAAAACGAGAGTAGCTTGTAAATTTAATTAGCAGAAACAGATACCAGCCTTATATGAATATTTCATTAACGAACCTCGAAAATCAAATAGACATCGAAAGTTTATTTTATAGTACTGCCATCGCATAAATTTTATAAGCGTATCTTAAATACATTAATTTTAAATAAAGTTAGGTTATCTAATGTTTACACGAGTATTATATATCATCATCATCATCATCACAGCCCATAAATGTATCACTGTTGGACTCAGGCCTCCTCCGTATTGGGAGGGAAATTAACCTACTATACCACGCTGGTCAGACGTGTTGGTACAGGGTTTTGTTTCTAGTTTTCCTTCTCTTGTATAGATGTTATGGTGGTACCACACTTCGGAGACGGAAGTGGGAGCAGCTGTGGCGCGGATTCGTTCCGCGACCACGGCCCCCGGCCCGGACGGAATACCAGTCCGGGTGCTGACGTCGCTCCTCGAGCACCTCGAGCCTCGCCTCAGGCAGCTGTACAACGCCTGTTTGGCGTCTGGACGGTTCCCTGAGTGCTGGAAGGAGGGGAGGTTGGTTCTCCTGCCAAAGCCGGGACGGCCCCCCGGATTCGCCGTCGGCCTACAGGCCCATCGTGCTCCTCGACGATGTGGGTAAGCTGCTGGAGCGCATCCTCGCTGCCCGCATCGTCCAGCACCTGGAGGAGGTGGGACCCGATCTGTCGGACGCTCAATTCGGTTTTAGAAGGGGGCGTTCGACCATCGGGGCCCTGCTACGACTGAGGCAGACGGCCGCGGAGGCTGTCACCGGCGGGGGAGTGCTGTTGGCGGTGTCGCTGGACATCGCCAACGCATTCAATAGTCTGCCATTCAGCTGCATCAGGGAGGCGCTCCGATTTCATGGGGTGCCCTTGTACCTGAGGCGGCTGGTGGCGGACTATTTGGAGGGGCGCAGTGTCCTCTGCGCGAGTCCCGCAGGGGACATTGTGCGGACGTCCATGTCGTGCGGCGTTCCACAGGGGTCGGTTCTGGGGCCGACTCTGTGGGACATCGGGTACGACTGGGCGTTGAGAGGGAGTCTCCCCCCCGGGCTGAGCGTGATATGCTACGCTGACGATACGCTCGTCACAGCCCGGGGCAGGACACTCGAAGAGGCGGCGAGCCTGGCCACTCTCGGCACCGAGGAGATGGTCGGGCGAATCGAGGCGCTGGGTCTCAGGGTGGCCCTAAATAAGACGGAGGCCCTATTGTTCCATGGGCCACGCGTAAGGCCGCCAATCGGCGTCTCGCTAGTCGTCAACTCCGTCCACATCAGCATCCAGGCCCATATGAAGTACTTGGGTCTGGTGCTCGACGGGCGATGGTGGTTCCGGGAGCATTTTCGCCGAATTGCTCCCCGGCTGGTCGGCGCGGCGTCCGCCCTTTCGCGGCTCATGCCGAACGTGGGCGGACCCAGCTTCGAGGACCGACGGCTGTATGCGGGGGTGATCCGTTCTATGGCCATGTACGGCGCACCCGTGTAGGCGAGGACTCTGAACGTCCAGCTCAGGGCTGTTCTGTGGAGACCCCAGAGAGTCATGGCGGTCAGAGCCATTCGCGGGTACCGCACGGTATCGACCGAGGCGGCATGCCTACTGGCCGGGACACCCCCGTGGGACCTAGAGGCGGAGATGCTCTCCGACCTCTACCGGCGGGTGACCTCACTGCGCGACGAAGGTGGCTCCCCATCGCTGAGCGAGATAGCCACCTGGCGCGAGGACGCCCGCCGAGACGTCATCGCCCGTTGGGCTACGCGGCTGGAGAGGCCTAGACACGGTGTCGTCACCGTCGAGGCTCTCCGGCCCGTATTGATGGAGTGGATGGAGCGGCGGCACGGAGTCCTCTCCTTTCGACTGGTGCAGGTGTTGTCGGGGCACGGATGCTTCGGCTTTTACCTGCACACGGTCGCGTGTAGGGAGTGGACTTCGTTCTGCCACCATTGCAGCAGTGACGAGGACACGGCGCAACACACGCTGGAGGCTGGTGTCCGGGCTTTGACCGGCGCAGCGCCGTGACCTCGTCGCTGTTATCGGTGCCGACCTGACGCTGCCGGCTGTCGCGAGAGCGATGGTCGACAGCGTCAGGAACTGGGACGCGGTCGCCGCCTTCTGCGAGGCTGTCATCTCGCAGAAGGAGGCGGCGGAACGAGTCCGGGAGGAATCCCGCGACCCGGGCCGCCGTCAGCGGCCGGGGCGGCGCAGGCGCGAATACCTGCGCCTGATGCCGCCCTAACCGAGGCCTCGGGTGATCGGACCGGGGAATTGTCCGGTCACCCGACGTGAGGCCACCGCGTGAGGGCGACGCCCCGACGGCGAAATCTGTCGGGGCGTCGACGAGAGGAACCCGCGAGGGTAAACCGCCGGGCGGGCCACCGAAGTTAAAATCGAGTACCGGTGGTCCGCTCGCACGGCGAAGAGAGAAGGTTTTACGGTGGGTCTATGGGGTCACGCGCCGCCTTTCCATCACCCCGGACCGATTCAGCGTGGCGAGACGCAACCATAGCCCACCAATATAAAAAAAAAAAAAAAAAAAAAAAAAAGGTGGTACCACACTTCGTTATGCGTTATTTGTTATGCGGCTACTATTTATTTGCCCAAATATTTGACAAACACTTTATTACGAACATGCTACTCCACACTTCGTGCCATCATGCCAAATATTAAATAATATATACACATACATAAATAGAAAATGGACGTGTTGACTGTGGCGGCAGCTTATTTTTACTTCAATGCATCTGACCAATACCTGTTGTATAAGTACCAAGTTACAAAAAGACCGTGTAGACATGACCGCGCCGTAGCGAGTGAACATAACGAATGAATGAACGAAGTGTGGGCAGTAGACACATATATTTGGCTTATTTGTGTCCTTTGAAGTATGTGAAAAACCGACAAGTGGATGGATACGCGTATTTGCTATCCGTGCTTATGCGTTATGTGTGCGCGTAAAGCAAATATAGACGAATGAGACCTGCACACTTCGTCGCATGCGGCCAATAACGCTCATAACGAATAACACATAGCGAAGTGTGGTGCCACCATTATATGCCTTTTATATCCCTTAGTCGTCTCTTACGGTCACCTACAAGTAAGATAGGATGGTGTTGAATTGTATTCTTACTTCGTCACCACACGGATAATCTAAAAAATACATAATCAAAAAATCTAATTTAATAGCATTCTAAATCATGTATGGACTGACCATGCTATCCGTTATTATGAATATTGAAAAGGGTTCTAAACTTAGCGTAAGTAAAAACAAATGAAAATAGCTTTATTCCATAGAAATTTGATTTAGCATAACTCTAAATTGGTAGACACACATGTAAATAGGATTTTTATTATCTATGATGACAGATAAAAGGAGTGGCTACCTTTTATGGACTAAAACAATGCCAGAAACACATTTAAATGAATGACTTTCATGCTACGTCTATCATTGTCTGTCGCTGTCATATTCGTGCTATGTCTTTTAAGTCGCTCTTGTAATCTATTGAGTATAATATTGAAACTCATTGCTAACTACAATAATCTCATTCCAATCGTTTTTTTTTTATTGAATAGCCCATGGTTAGTAAATCTGGAGTGACTGGCGAAAGCTGTCGGGGCGTCGAAACGAGAGGAACCCGCGAGGGTAAACCGCTGGGCGGGCCACCGATGACAAAGATCGGGTACCGGTGGCCCGCTCACACGGCGAAAAGAGGTGTTTGCAGGGTGGTTCTATGGGGTTGCCCGCCGCCTCTTCCGTCAGCCTGGACCGATTTGGCGGGGCGCGACCACGTCCATAGTCCACCGCAAAAAAAATGGTTAGTATATCTGGAGTGACTGTAGAGCAAATTGGGAATCTCTAATATGGCATACGTTCCACACGTATGCCACGTTAGAGATTACCAATTCCATCCAATTTTTGAATTGTCTATAGGAACTACTGAGAAATTACTGACAGAAAAACCAAATGACCCTTTACTTCATACTTGAAGCCTAGCGCGTATTTAACAACACTAAATCAACAAGGCAGTTAATAAAAGAGTATTGCAAAACCGTAATAAGTTTAAAGATCCCATCTTACATATTGACCGAACGCACCAAGTTAATGGCAAGCCATCAATTCCTTTCTAAAACCAGCTACAAACAAGAAAAAATGGTCGAGCCTTAAAAATAAAGTACACCAATAAGTAAATTGTTACGTAGATAACTTCTCGGGACGAATCGACGAGTCTTTTGTTCGCTATTATAAACAGAGTGTTAATAAATTACATTTCATTTCACTAGAGGTTTTTCGTTGACTTGACTGTTCTATCAATCATTCTTACCAGTGATCTTAATGAAGATTTGCTACAGTTGACGAAATACTGCAATTGAATATATTGAATATCATTTCTGTTAGTACATAATAATATAAATAATAAATATAAATATATGGGAATAATATATATAATATGGAAATAATATATATAAATATATGGGAACAAGTTGAGAATACAGCTACTTTCTATTCCGTTTATTTCAATAGATAATTAAAGGTAAGTAGAAAACCAGGTGGTTTTCCGTATGGTGACGTAGTAAGAATACAATTCACCACCCCATATCTTACCTGTGGGTGATCGTACGAGACGACTAAGTGATATAAAACGCATGTAACATCTATGCGAGAGAAAGAAAACTCGAAATAAAACCCTATACCAACACGTCTGACCAGCGTGGTATAGTAGGTCAATTACTCTCTCATTAAGTAGGAGGCTCGAACCCAACAGTGGCACATACATATATGAGTTGAGATGAGATGAGAAAAAATAGGAATAGATTTGCCTACTATTATGGATGAGACTGGAATATATAGGATTTCTAAGAAAGAATATGATAAAAAAAAAAACTTTTTTTTTTTAATTTTTAGAAGAAAAATCTATATTGCCGCTTTTAAAGAGAATTAAACAAAATGTATTTCGTCTACATCATCAAATGAAGGAAAATACCAGAATCGCTACGTTTGTCAGGCGGGTTGCTGATGTCAGTTGTTTTTATAAGTTAGCATGGCAAGTTCTGCTGCCCATCCCTATGTTGATACTTTAACCGATAACTACGACTCTCACAGGACAGTCTGCTGTAGTGATGACCACACTATAACCAAAAAGTAAGGCGTGGTGAGACTTTTCATTTTAACTCGTTACCGAACGGGGGAAAGTATTTCAAAATTTTATTAAAACTGAGTTATTGGTTTGAAATATTCAAAGTAAAATCATTTAAGAGATTTTTACACGATAAGATAATTTTGAATTTACTAATGGAGTAGGGACAAACTATCATGTCAAATCCCAAAGTGTCAAAATCGATTTAATTTCATATTTAATCCCATGAAGGAAAGTGTGCATTGCACATTGAATTGTTTTCATATCTGGTGTTATTTGTGTATTTGTATGTTGAGATGGATGTACGGTATGACAAGAATGGATAAGATTAGGAATGAGCTTGTAAGAGAAAGTTTGAAAGTAGCTCCACTGACGCATAATTAAAGAATGAACGCTTAACCATTATTACTTCCATCAACATTTTGCGAGGAAAGTTTTTAATATGAATGTTGAAGTTTTAAAGGGGTAAGAGAAGACCAAAGAAAAGATGGATTGACTGCGTGAAGCATGACATTTCTGATAGAGCTGTATGATAAAAAAGAGGACATATTGCGTTGACACAATGTAATTGGGATAAGAACAAGATGATGATGGTGAGTTGTAGATTTTTAATAGCCCCCACAGCAAAAGGATTTTCCTTCTTTTAACGTGGGGTATTATTTAAAAAAAAGATATAAAATCAGCACATCTCGTATATGTATAAAGATCTTATCTATAATTTTACGTACAAGCACATCAAAATTATGAAATCAAATTGTATAATATTCATGAACAGCTGCTGATTACATTAAGAAACCTACAAATTATATTCAGAGGCATTCATGATTGCCAATTACGAACATTCAGAGGAAGTCCTCTAATTTAATAAAGTTACCTTATATTTATTTTATAAAGTGCTTAGGAACAAAATTTTCATAAAATTAAAAAAAAAATCATTTAGATAAGTATTTTCTTAATTGGTATTTCATTTTATTGCTATTTCATCTACTTTTATTCTTTAGACTATTGTTGCCCCACTGTTGAGCATATGGCTTTTCTACACATTTTTTTAATTTTTTTTTTATATTTGCGATGGACTATGGAGGTGGTCACGCATTGCCAAATCGGTCCGGGGCGATGGAAGAAACGGCACGCGACCCCATAGACCCACCCTGCAAAGCGCATCTCTTCGACGTGCGAGCGGGCCACCGGTATCCGATCTTTATCTTCAGTGGCGTGGCTTTTCTACACTGAAAGATAAAATGTAATATTATACCACGCACCCAAAATCTTTGACATAGATTTCGAAATATCGTTATCATCCTGCACTGAACTTTTGTAGGATATTCAATTCTCGCATCGTATTATATTTTAAGGAGACGTGTGCCATCTATCGGACATTGTTTACAGATTGTACAATCATAATACTCAAACTTTGCAGTTATAATTTTATTAAAGGATGACATAACGCTATTATTCAAATTACTGAAATTTAGCATCTAAGATGCTTGATTATTTATAAAAACCCGATTACGAGCGAAAAATTATTAGGATTGCGTAAGGCAGCACGATTTGAACGGATTTCCACTAGGTGTGGGTTCGAATCCTACTTGTGACAATCATTTTTCACTCGTTATCGGGTTTTTATAAACAATCAAGCATATTAAATGCTAAATTATAGTAATTAGAAGACTGCTTATCAATACTTATAAGCTGTAGTTAATTAAAAAAAAAAATCTCGATTAATCTAATTCTTTTAAATCTATCTAATGTACCAAACGGCCTCTTTTACAATATAAAGATAAGTAACTATATCACATTAGGCAAACAGATTAATACAGGTTTCATTTTTTTTTAGCTATGTGGTAGCGGCTATGAATACTACTAAACCTTACTATGCTCATGAATGTCGTAAAAGACAACTAAGAGCCTTATAATAACCTGGGCCAACTCCTTCTGATGCCGTTTGGTCAACAATTACATTTTACAATATCTATGAAATAATAGTACATATTGTATCGATCCCAAATAATTGGGATATATATATATCGATGACTGATACATAAGTATATTATATATAACATACATACATACATATCATCACGCCATATCCCTTGCAGGGTAGGCAGAGAGAACAGAGTGCCAGAGAACTCTATCTCTGCATACTTCACTCGCTTCATCAACATTCATAATTCTCATCATACACGCTCGCCGGTTTCAGTGACTCTTGACTCCACCTTCCTTCAGTACATGACCGATCTGGTCTAGGTAGGTTAGTCTCGGTCTCCCTCGGTATCTACATCCTTCCACTTTCGCATTGTATATCTTCTTAACCAGACGTTCGTTCGGCATTCTTTCCACATGTCCGAACCATCGGAGCATTCCGTTTCGCATCTTTACACCAATACTCTCTTTCATACCTACTCGCTCTCTTACGTCGTTGTTACGAATGCGGTCGGTCAGCCTGACTCCACAGATTTTCCGCAGAGATCTCATTCCGACCGCATTAATTTTACTTTCATACTCTTTTCTGCATACCCAACTCTCGCTTCCATACAGTAATGTTGGGACAAGCACTGCGTTATGTATACACGTGCCTTCTGGCTGAGGTGGTGGCTGCCGAGAAGTTGCCCCAACGCTCCGTTCACTCTATTTCCCGCATTCACTCTTCGCTCTATATCAGTGGTGTACCTTCCGTCTCGGCTAAATCCACATCCAAGATATACAAATTCATCCACTTGCTCTAGTATATCATTACCTATTGTTACTCTTACATCTGTTCTGGCTTCGTCTCTTTCAAAGACCATTATTTTGGTTTTGCTCACATTCACGCGTAGACCCCTTTTCTTTTTTTTTTTATATATAACATACTTATGTATCATTCATCGTATACTTTAAGCTAACTAATTAACCACACCACACTATTTAACACTGCTAATTTAAGGTCCCTGATCATGTCAGGGGAACCGTATGCCCAAACAATTAGAGGTTGAAAAAAAAAATAATAATAATTGGGATGAGAGTATAAAAATGATGATAGGTTTTAATTTTTAAATTTTGTTACTATTCAGTTATTTAAACAAATACTATATGGATAATACTGATTTATTAACAACGAATGTTTTCAACCCACCCCTGTAATTTGTTACTACGCCAATGTTATACTTCTGTACCTTTTGCTGTCGACAGTATGTTTCCATTTTATTGACCTTACCGTTACAAATCTAAGGCGAAGAAAATGTACGTTGTTATTCGCACGCGGTACGCAATCACTAGCTCCGGTGTTACATTAATCCACATATATATTTTCATATTCCAGCTAGAGTAATCCTCCCGAGGTAGGGCTGCTTAACGCGAGCAAATATTTGAGAGTTTAATGAAAATCTAAGGCAGCTCGGGAGCGCAGTTTTGCAAGTAGATATCTAAATGAATCACAGTCGCCGACTACGCCTGTACCAGAGGGGAACAGTTGGGCGATAAAATTTATATATCGTCTAACTTCTGTTATGATTTAACGAACTGTATTTGGGTCTCTTTTAGCTCTTTGTTAATTATTGCGTTCTTCGTTATATGTTTTGACATCGCGTATTTGCTTTTTCTTAATTTTTTTTTCATGTAAATCTTTGTTTCGTTATACAGATTTTTTTTTAACAAATCATTACACGATTGCATCTCATTTACTTAATTAATAAGTTAATTCTGGATTATGAAGCTTTTAACTACGTGCAATGCAATGTTGCAGATATCTTCCAAAATACTATATTGACCATATTTGTTATTACTTTGAAGACATCAAAATTATAATTAGATCGGAACACAGAATAGATACACCAACGTCGTAAATATAGAAGCATAACCATATCGTACATTATAGAATTTTGTTTTAAATCAAAGGAAACTAACACGATCCCACGTGTGACATCATTTTTCGCTTCGTAATCGGGTTTTTATAAAAATAAAAAGTTAACAAGAGTTACGTTCGGAATTCAGAAGAATTATTTATGGATCCAAAATCTAATTACCTGCCATTAGAATCAAAGTGATTATCGAATAACAATGTATAATATTATGATTAGATTTGAATATAATGATGTAGGTATTCACAAAATTTTCAGAAAAAAAAATACTTTTTGGCATACAAAATAACAGCAATACAACAAAATTTGGCGCTAATTTTAATGTTATTAAGTACTAATAATATATATGTATATATATATATACACTCATTTGCAAAAAAAACGGGCGGTTTTGATTTTCATTCATATTTAAAAAGATACAATACCAAAAAGGTTTCAATCGTTTGTACACGTTACTGGCCGGTTTTAAAAATGCTGTGGTATTTAAAAAAGTACGTTCTAAATTCAATTTTTCATTTGATGTTCATTTTTACAGAAAACCCCTTTTTATCCTACATTTTTGGCGCGAAGTTCCAGAAGTTAACATCGACTTTCATAACTTTTATTCAATTTTTATCGATTAATTTCATATCCTTGACTGTCAAAGCTTTATTTAATGCTGTTTGGCTGAATCAAAAATGGTAGATAAAGTGGTAAAAGCTACCAAAATTATCGCGCTGCTTGAAGAGGGTTGCAGCCAATGTTTCGTGGCTAGGAGGCTAAATGTTAGTCGCTCGATAGTCCAAAGGACCTGGCAGCGATATCAGGAGACTGGTTCCGTCGAGAGAAGGCCTGGTTCTGGAAGAAAACCATGTACCCAACCACGGGATGATCGTTTTCTTGTGAGTCGCGCATTGAGAAATCGCAAATCTTCGTATGTGGATCTTAAGAACAACCTCCAAGAAGTAAGAAATGTGCATATTAGTCTATGGACGGTCAGGAGGAGGCTTCTCGCTGCCAATATACGCAGTCACCGCCCGGCCCGCGGCCCCAAATTACTCCGTGAGCACAGAGTTCACAGGCTTAGGTTCGCTAGAAATTGTGAATCATGGACTCAAGACGATTGGAATAGGGTTTTGTTCTCTGATGAAGCCAGGATATCTCTGTTCGGTGAAGATCGACGTCGGCGAGTGCTAAGAAGACAAGGAGAACGCTTTGCAGAGGCATGTTTCGAAGAAATCACACCTTATGGTGGGGGCTCTGTTATGTTTTGGGCAGGAATAAATTCAATGGATCGTACAGAGTTAGTCTTCATTGAAAACGGCTCACTGACTGGGCATCGATACATAACGGAAGTTCTAATTTCTCATGCACAACCCGCATTGGCCGCTCTAGGTGAAGACTCGATTTTTATGGACGACAATGCTCGCGCCCACCGATCCCGCGATGTTAATGCGTATGTGCAAGAGGTCGGCATTCGTCGTTTGGATTGGCCAGCTCGAAGTCCCGACCTCAATCCCATAGAGCATGTCTGGGACGTTCTGAAACGGCGTGTGAGATCAGTACACCCGGCTCCGCAGACCATCAGAGAGCTGAAGAATGTGATTACTGCGGAGTGGGAACGTATTCCGCAAGCAAGTATCCGGGATATACTCGCTAGCATGCCCAGACGAATTCAAGCTGTGATTTTAGCTAGAGGGGGTCACACTCGATACTAAACATTTATCTGCTTTTACTTTATTAAAGAAAAACAAACAAAAAAACTTTTTTATTTTTACTTCATGAGCATATGCACTACTAGCGAATATACACTACTAGCGAGGTTTAGCATTATTTCCCATAAATTGTATCTAAATTTTATGAAATACTGATGAAAACAATTATTTTCTTATTAATTTACCAAATTGTGTGGATAAAACTACCTATAATTATCAAACAAAGAAATATTAACATTTGAAATGGTTCATTGCTTAGGTGCCCGTTTTTTTTGCAAATGAGTGTATATATATATATATATATATATATATATATATATATATATATATATATATATATATATATATATATATATATATATATTTTTACACATATTTTTTTTTATATTGTAAAGTAAAAACTTTAGTAGATAAGTAGCTTGGCACATTATATTGTGCTTGGCGCACTAATAGCCCCCTTGAATTATTGAAATAAAAAAACGATTCTAGTAGCCCGCTTGAGTGGAAAAGTCATCCCACCGAACAGTTGGGCTATAGCGAACGCATAACCTACCAAAGGCAAGGTTAAATAAGTTCTTTTTACGATAGGCTGTTAATTGAGCAATGTTAGCGTCAATAAATGATTACGTTGAGATATACAGAAGCGAAGCACTACTATTTAATAAATTACCATAAAATATAAAGACTAATACAATCACTCACACACCCGCAGACAGACACACATACTACATACACACCCACACGAACATACTCACACAAAAAAAAATTCAATTCATTATTTTTAATTTTATATTTCACCAAATGTTACCATTAATAATTGTTCATCATTCCGAAGGTGTTAGCTGTGTGGTAGCGGCTACGAATACTACCAAACCTTACTTTGCTCGTGGATGTCGTAAAAGACGACTAAGAGCCTTATAACGATCTGGGCCAATTCCATCTGATGCCGTTTGGTCAACAATTACATTCCCAAGGAGGGTTGACGTCGTCGGTCATAAAACTATTGCCAATAACTTTTACAATATGTGCTATGAAAAAAGAATACATATTGTATCGACCCCAAGTAATTGGGATGGGAGTAGGAGAATGATGATAATGAATGATGATCATTCAGAAGGACGTACTGGTACCTTTAATAAAAGTTTGCTACACTTAACTATGGTACCAGTCACCATATATATATATATATATATATATATATATATATATATATATATATATGTATATATATATATATATATATATATATATATATATATATATATATATATATATATATATATATATATATATATATATATATATATATATATATAATGAAGTCAGATGACCCTTGTAATAATTAAATAAAGTTAATGCAAACAAATCCGTCAAAAGATAAAACTACAGTGGGATCTCTATCACGTCGATTAGTTACAATGATGACTTGTGGCTAATTTAACACTAACAATTATGGACGTTATCAGTGTGGTGACGGAGTAAGAAAACAATTCCCCACTCTCTATCTTACCCGTGGGTAATCGTCTTCGACGACTAAGGGACATAAAACGCATATAACATCTATGCGAGAAAAGTAAGACTCGAAACAAAACTCTATACCAACACGTCGGACCAACGCGGTATAGTAGGTTAATTTCCCTCCCATTACGGAGGAGGCCCAAGCCCAATAGTGGGACATATGTGGCCTGTGATGATGATGAATTATGGACGTAGGGTAATTTATATACATATTAAAAACACTGCGTCTCTTTGTTAATCCGTTTAGATTAATTTCATACGATAGTCACTCAATATATGTAGTTACAAGTATTTCTTTTTTATTTTTTGCTGTTTTATATGGTCAGGTTATAGCATATATTTTGTTACATATGATATAACTAGTACCAATTCAACAAAATCAAGTTTAAAAAAGGTGCGTTTGTAGTGCTTAATACTTTTTGGAAGTGAAATCTTCTTTAGGCTTACTGACCTTAGAGAAGGAAATTTTAAAACAGTATCACTGCGTAAATTTAACGAGTTTAGACTATCACTTACACCAGAAGGTTACCCTACACCAAAAGCCAATAAGATCTACGTGCAATCGCTGGAAGATAATTCTCGCTGCAGAAAAATAATGTTTTGATAGCAGCCCGTCTGTTTTTAGTTTAATTAAAGCTAGAGAGTATTTTAAAAACCATATACGAGCGACTGAATCTTTGCATAGTCAATTGACTTCACAAATCTACTAATACGCACACTTAATCAATCTTTTGTAAATCGCACATAAATAGATTCTTCCCAATTTAACAGGAAATAAAATGTTTTTCAAGGATTTTCTCGGGTTTTGTATTTATAGAAATAAATAAAATGTTGACAAGCGTTTCAAACGTGGGCACAGTAAAAACTTTAATAGTGGTAGGACCACGCTGTTGACAGTTCTCTGTCTGCAGCCGCGGGCCGGTTCGTTCGGAGTAGTACCACACTCTCGCAGAAGATCGACGTATAAGTAATAGCAATATGCTATTGCGCTTCGTTCGGTGAGCGAGAGAGCCGGAAGCCCCATCGGGTGGAGTTGGGGTCTATATTGGTAGGCAGCGGCCTAGTTATACCCTTGGTATTGCAAAGGTCCATGGGCAGCAGTGACACTTACCATCAGGTGTGCTGCTTGCTCGTTTGCCACCAACAGCAATAAAAAAAAAAAGTGTGTGTGTCAGCTCCGACGCACGACTGGAGTTTACTCCTTAAGTACGATTATCAAAACAGGCGCAAAAAAAGCTCATTTGACCAAAAATAATATATATACTTTTATTTACATTTATTAAAACTGTTCAGTGAAGTATTATCTCACGTCAGAATGTGAAAGGTGCGCAGAATAGGTTGCGCACCAAAAACGTAACGAGGTCATTCGATCACTAGATTTTACTCCTCAACTTTTTCTCATACCGGGTGCCTTATATGAAAATCAATTCTTAAGGAGTAAACTCCAAAAAGAAAAACAAAAACAAACGCGGTAAATTCTGTAAAAACAGTTTTGTTCCATGTATCTAGTCTTTATTTATATTTTCATTTATTTGTAGATGCGCCAGTATGTTCACATCCATCACCACAAGTATTGGGTGCTCAAATAGAAGAGGCATTACGTGTACGCTGCTCAGTGACAGCCAACCCACCTGACGTAACGTTCTTTTGGCAGTTCAACAATAGTGGTGAGAGCCTTGATGTATCACCACTTAAATTTGGTAAGTGAATACTAAATAAGTCTGTAGTTATATCTTCGCTCAATTCGAAAAGCTTTTTCTTTCTTTTATTCTCTCTTTTGTTTTTTTTTTATGTTTTAATTTCTATAACCAATAGTGGTATATTTATATAATACTAGCAGACCCAGCCACGCGTTGCTGTGGCTAAGGTAGCCTCAGTAACACGTGGTGGTTATGCTAATAAATTGTAGCTTATATGAAACGTTTGTACGTTTAACATAGCGCTATCTATTTAATACTTACTCAATCCAGTCAACAGATACTGCCATAATAGACAAATAATTTGCAATAAAATAATATTGCGACTATAAATTGAGATGGAAGCTATCCTATCTTTTAAGTTGGATCAAACTACACATGCTGTGCAAATTTGATTAAAATCGGTTAATTACTTTAGGAGTCCATCGCGGATAAACAACGTGACGCGTAATTTATATATATTAAGATAGGAATGTTATGTCTTACTTCGCCCCATCCTTCTGAATAAAGTAAATGGAATTGATACGCTATATTGCCCGGATCAAACGATTATAACAAGGTTATTATATCGAGGTTCCCTTCTCTAACAATGGCTTCTGCTTGAACAGTGTCAGTGGAGTCTTTCATCTTCTGCGATAGATGTCTGTAGGAAAAGAAGCATTGTTAATTTGTATCCTATATAAATCTATAAATTTCTATATATAACAACTTGTCTTTCTTCAAATTTCTGATAAATATTCTTTTTAGGTCATAAAGGTTAATAATAAGGTTAATTTTAATATTTTTTATTTGTTATCCTGATCATGCTATATATATATATAAACGATATTTTTTTTTTTAAACTTACAATATCTTTCGAGTATCTTAAAAAAAAAAATATTTTTTATGGATAATATATCTGAAAAAGAAGGATTTTTTTTTAATCAAAACATTGATATTCATCCTGGATTTCATGAGAGGCCAATTGCTTGCAGTCATCGATACCTCTATGATCTTACCAATCTTAAGGTATACATAAATTTAAAAAAAAAAGGTTGAAACAAAGACCATATCTCTAAAATTCATAAGTAACCTAACTTTATGACTTGGTAAATAAATAGTCGCTCTAAATTAGAGCTATTCATTTTTATATTCTTCATTTGTCTAAGTGTAATGTAAACTTTATTTTGGCAATGGATAAATTATTGTTATTATTATTCAGGTACAGCTAATGGCAGTACAAGTGAACTAAGTTATAAGGCACAGAGTGAACGAGACTACGGTACTCTTAGCTGTAGAGGCACGAACACTGTGGGACGGCAATTGGAGCCTTGTGTCTTCCAAATTGTACCAGCAGGTAGGTTGTTAATATTATTATGATTTATTTTTTCATACATACATACACACACATATATATCATCACGCCATATCCCTTGCAGGGTAGGCAGAGAGAACAGAGTGCCAGAGAACTATCTTTGCATACTTCACTCACTTCCTCAACATTCATAATTCTCTTCATACACGCTCGCCGGTTTCGGAGACTCTTGACTCCACCTTCCTTCAGTACATGACCGATCTGGTCTAGTAATATCTGGTCTATTTTTTCATACTTAAATTAATTTTGAAAACTTTGAATAGGCGTCCCTATAAACATTGGCGTGGACGCTGTACTTCTAAATCTGCTCTCTCACCTCATTTTGTGAGATCACAGGCGCGTAAAAGTAACAATTTGTAAAGCTGCATACAATCGCTTCAACGATGGCCGCACTTAAATTCGAGGGCTATCTGAACTTTGGCAAAAGTGCCAGACTCCCCTCCTTCTCATCTAGCACGAGAGTAAAGCTACAACCTTATAATTAAATAAAAAGGGTTATCAAGTCCTGTAAATGATACTAAGTTAATTTTTAATAATGTTTTATTGGCAATCTAGTCAAAATATATTATTAATGTATGTTGACTTAAAGTATCCTATTATTGCTTGAAGCAGACTAAATTGTACTATTTATTTTACAACAAATATATTCCCAGATAACAATTATATATAAGCCACAATGCAATAACTCAAAAATTGCCCGAAGAAAAATGAATACTTTAATAAAAGCGTTAATATAACCGTGCCCACGTGAATTGAACCAACAACGTTGCAGATTTGATTCATTTTTTATAATTTCGGCTATAAAAGCCGAAAAGCCAGACCTGCGAGTGTGCCAAATCTCATAACTCTTCATCAATGATGTACAATTCTCTGGAAACGTTATACACACAGCGTCCGTGAAAATGTAAATGTTTTAATTTTCAATTGCAACAACACGTGCGCATACATATTCACCACGTTTTATACTCACACACGTACGCACAAGAACACTACTTTCTGCCCAATCAGTTTAAGTGACAGGGTTTTTGGACCGGATAAACAGACACCATAAACTGCCGTGCAATCGCGGTTTGCTTTTTGAGCGAACCACTGTAAAATAATTTGAAATAAAACTACTTTTACGGATTCTATCGCGTTTGTATTTGATTTATAATTTCCTTTATAAACATATAATTAACGCAGACAAATTACACCCAGACTCAAAACAACAGTATTTGGATCGCACAAAGTATTGTCTTGTAAGAATCGAATCCACGCCACTGGCGCAGAAGTTCGATATATTAACCACTACGCTACCTATGCAGTCTCATCATTCTCTTACTCTTATCCCAAATACTTGGAGTCGATACAATATGTACTCTTATTTCATAGTACATATCGTCAAAGTTATTGGCAATAGTTTTATGCCCGGTCGCCTGCCAGACGCCAACCCTCCTTTGGAATGTAATTGTTGACCAAACGGCATCAGACGAAGTTGGCTCTTAGTCGTCTTTTACGACATCCACGAGAAAAGTAAGGGTTGGTAGTATTCATAGCCGCTTATACACAGCATATAATTTCGTGGAACACAATAAAACTCATAAAAATGTTATTATTTTACACACTATAAATATCTGAAATACATAAGCAATTTGAAATAAATTATATAAATATTGATATACCCTTTATTTAAGAATACATAACTTCAACAATTCAACTAATAAATAATAGATATGCCAAGAGCCTGCGTTCGTCAATTTTACTACTAAATTGGCTTGAAATATCAATAAATTTCTTATGTTTTATCACTTGAAAAGTTTTAGAAATTTTATGCAGTTCATAGTAGTAGTGTGTAATATATAAAAAACTCGTTAACTATAAAGACTTCATATAATTGATACCACATATGTAGGGCGGGTCTATGGGGGCCACCGAAGACAAAGATCGGGTACCTACTGGTGGCCCGCTCGCACGGCGCAGAGAGGTGTTTGTAGGGTGGGTCCATGGGTTTGCGCGCCGCCTCTTCTGTCGCCACGGACCGATTTGCCGGGGCGCGAGCACATCCATGGTCCACCTTTCAAAAAAAAAAAAAAAGTGGGGGTCTATGGAGTCGCGCGCCGCTTCTTCTGTCGCCCCGGACGGATTTAGCCGGGTGTGACTACTCCATAGCCGGCCGCCATAAAAAAAAACAAAAAGTATTGCTACCATAGTATGTCGATATGTACCATGGAGGTATACCTATATTTTTAATCTTCCATAAAATATTTACGGTAGATTAATTCTAAAAAAATGTACTTTTTTATAATATAGATATATTATAAAAAAGGATATTTTTTTATATAAATAATATATAATTTTTAATTAATTAAAATAGTAAATAACGATGCACTGACAACCGTTGGGGAAGAAAGTTTCTCGAGTGGTGACCACGAATCGGACGACGCAGCGTAGGATGACCCCCACTAGATGGACTGACGACATTATAAAGGTCGCAGGAAACCCTTGGATGCAGGTGGCGCGGAACCGTTTTGAATGGCATTTTCGTGGGAAGGCTTATATCCAACAGTGGATGTTTACAGGCTAATGGATGGATAGCATAGTATATAAATATTATTTTGTTTTAAAAATATATGTATGTAGTTATAGTTTGTTAGAGTCATTAGAAGCAATCAACACAAGAATATATTTCATTGAGAAATTTTCTTCGGGAATTCTAAGGCTTAATTATGTAACAGATAATAGGTTGATAGATTAAATAATGAACTAAAAAATGAGCGAGATTAAGTAGTCGTAATAGGCTGGATTTTTTTTTGCTACGATTATAAGTTTGCCTTATAAACCTATTGTTTAATAAAATAAATTTTAAAATTTTATCATTTCACTAGTACGATTCTAGCACGTCCTGTATTATCTTTTTATTTTAAAACTCTCGTTATTTTATAAAACGTTTCCAACGTGCTCATATAATTCTATGAGGCGCACGACTGCAACAGGAAATATGAGTTAGCTGTTACGGGCTGCAGTGAAATACTCGAAAACCACACGATTTAATATCCTCGCAGTTGGTATAATATATACGCGTTAAATTGTCACCCTACTGCCATAAGTCAGGGCAAAATTAGTGAGTTTAGCGCTCTCTGTACTTAATTTTCATTTGCACGCACGTACTGCGCCGTATGTAAATTCCTGGCAAGTTCAGAAACTTGGCAGTTTCATATAAACGGTATATTATTACAGTAAGAATAATATTTACAAAAATTACTTTGATTTTAGTCAATAATATTAATTATTTATTATTTATTACTTGCCTGAAAGTTTCAGAGAAACTTGTATAATAAAATCAATGTTTAAAATAAAACGTTAAGTATCACATATACTCAACAAGGTTTTAAAACGAAAGTGTTTATTTAGGACTCAATAAAATTGCATTTAAGAACACCTGCCATACCATATAGCATCTTTTCATTAGGTGAGCTAACAACTCTAGCTCTGAAATAAATTCAAAATTATTGTGCATAATTTATATTCTTAATATTAAAATGGCTATATTATATAATATTAAAATTTTAATGTTAGGCTGACCGACCGCATTCGCAAGATGACGTAAGAGAGCGAGTAGTTATGAAAGAGATTATTGGTGTAAAGATGCGAAAGGGAATGCTCCGATGGTTCGGACATGTGGAAAGAATGCCGAACGAACGTCTGGTTAAGAAGATATACAATGCGAAAGGGGAAGAATGTAGATACCGGGGGAGACCTAGACTCACCTACTTATACCAGATTGGTCACGTACTGAAAGAAGGTGGCGTCAAGAGTCTCTGAAACCGGCGAGCGTGTATGAAAAGAATTATGAATGTTGAAGAAGCGAGTGAAGTATGCAAGGATAGAGTTCTCTGGCACTCTGTTCCCTCTGCCTACCCTGCAAGGGATATGGCGTGATGATATGTATGTATGTATGTTAATATATTAAATAAACTTGAAAAACTATCACGTTGAAATGGCAAAGAGGAGGCTGCGTCGCTCGTGGAACCACAACCGAATGATGAAAGTTTCTCGAGTAGAGACGACGAAGCGGGCGATCCAGTCTAGGACAATAAATACGATATCACGCTTATTAAAGAGGTAGACATAGGGTTTTATTTCGAATTTTCTTCTCTTCCACTCTTATATCGTATTTATATTACCATCTCTTAGTCGTCTTTTAGATATCGACGGGCAAGATAGATGTAATGACCGCTGATATTCTTACTTAGTCTCAACACAATCTTTCAATTTCGACTTAATTAAATTAAATTAACGTTCTTATGATTCTAAAAAAGTTGACTTTATTTTAGCTCGTCCTTCAGCTCCTCGCAACTGTTCACTACAAACTAGTAACAACTCTATCGAAGGTGGTAACATTTGGCTTCGAGTGAGATGCGTGGCTGGCTACGATGGGGGCCTACCACAGTATTTTATGCTGGAGGCATTAGATCCTGTCACAGGAAAAACTAGATTTAACGGCAGCATCAATGAGACAGGTAAATTAATTTGTGCTGAGAGCCATTTATAATTAAATTACTAAAATCATTTCATATTTTTAATATATTCTAAATAGGAAAACTGTTTTAAAACTTTTTTTTTAGTGTATTTGAAAACATAGGTTTTATAACTGAATTTTTAACAAACCAGATTTGTAGTGTCATATTTATCCGTATGAATCTTTCAGAAATTAAACTTCTTTAGTGTTATCAAATTCAATAAACAATTCCAAATGCTATTTAGGCTCGATTTTAATTATTTTTAATAATTCAATAACGCAAATACTAACTAATGACACAGGCATTTATTACTCGGCGTAGAATCCGATCCTTTAAAAAAATAATATTACTTATTTTATAGCAAAGAAAAAGAAAAGAATGTATGTAATAGTTATCAATATTTATAACTCTGTGATCACATAATCTTTTCAGTAGTCTTCTGATTTATAGACCATAATACTTCCTATGATCTTTGGTCGCCGTTATACACTGAGTGTTGTGTTTGAATTTTAGTGTTCTTAAGAGAATGCACCTGAACAAGATAATTTAAAAACCCTTGATGTATAAAAAACCACGGTTCTGCCATAACCCTGACTGTCTCGTAGTTAATTTTGTATTGGATGTAAAAAAGAATATTAGATAAACTATATAGTATTTTAATTGTATACTATATAATTCTACTAATAATATTATGTATATTAATTAGTTTGTGAACATGTTTGGATATTTGAATGTTTAGATTTTTGTTACTTAATCACGCGTAAACGGTTGAATAGATTCGGATGAAAATTGGCACACAGATAGACCATTTCTTAGATTAACACATAGGATACTTATTATCCTAGTAATATGTTTATTTGGGATAATTTAATGATAAATTTTTATGCTGTGAAAGTCACTTTTTTGACAAGCGAAGCCGCGGATAGACGCTAATGTATTATAAAGTCTGTCATCTATATTAATATAGTAAATAAGCATTATTTTTTTATAGATGGTCTAGCTATTTTTAAGCTAGATATGTCCCAGTTAACAACAGCAGGAGAAGCTGCAGGCACAACATTCAATCTGCTTATTTATGCAAGAAATCTCAAAGGAGAGTCTGAAAAGACTTTGCTAGAGAATATAGCGTTCAATGATGCTGCGAAAAGAACTGGTGAGTAGCTATTGATTTTAAACAAATAGATATATTTCTATTAAATAAACAATGTGTTGATCTATACCAGGGGTTGGCAACCTTTTGAGTCTGAAGAGTCAAAAATTAGAGTGTATAAAGGTTTAAAGTTTTTAAAGAGCCACATTTTTTTTTGGCAACATTAATTTGTGCCTAATCCTCATTAATCAATTCAGAACCATTTTTAAATGTTTTCTTTATAAAATATTTTTTTTTGCGTAAAGAACTAAAGAGCCACAGCTTCACATCCAGAGAGCCGCATGTGGCTCGCGAGCCGCAGGTTGCCGACCTCTGATCAATCCCATAGAAATTAGTAAAAAAAAAACTGTACACCATTATTAAAGTATTACATCATCATCATCATTCTCCTACTCTTATCCCAATTATTGGGGGTCGATACAGTATGTACTCTTCTTTCAAAGTACATATTGTAGAAGTTATTGGCAATAGTTTTAGGACCAGCCGCCTACTCGACGTCTACCCTCCTTGGAAATGAAATTGTTAAAAGGTTCTTAGTCGTCTTTTACGACATCCACAAGCAAAGTAAGAGTTGGTTAGTATTCGTAGCCGATACCACACAGCTCAAAATGAAAGACACCAATAAAATTTATAGAATTGTATCTAACTATGACAGTATTGCTAAAAACTGACATGGTGAAATAAATCATGTAAATACTTTAAAACTAGATGGTAAAGGCGCTATGGGTGGAATGTCAATGGGTCTAGCAGTAGCAGCTGCGTTAGGTGCAACTCTTGCCGCTGGCGGAGTAGCCGTAGCGGCTCTTTGTGCTCGTCGGCGTCGGGCGACACCTCCACACAAACATCCACCAGGCGATATGCTGGAACTAAGTGATGGCGGTCGAAGATACGTCGTCGCATATACTATTAAACCTTCACCAGACTTGAAGACTCCAGATCCACAGCCTGATATACTCAATGCGCCAGGTAAGATCATATGTTGATTATATAGACATACAAAACTTTAAGTTAAAAAGTGAGTAGCACTTATAAAACATTTACAGCCAAAGAATGAGTTCTTAAATTAATCAAAATATAACCTGTACTTGTGATATAATATAGAGAAACAGAGCTTTTGACGAGCACGTGAAAATATCAATATTTAATATTTTTGGTGTTATATTATATATTGATAGCATTTTATGTAATGTGATGCGGAGTAAGTGCTGGAGTATAGTGACCATGACATAACAGTGCTTTACATATATTTTCATTTCCCACCAAACTTTCATAAAGTGTTGTCATAGCATTGTTGAAAGCGAGGATTTGCCTTACTTATTGACTAATGATTTTAAATAAATTAATAATTTATAAATTAAGACTTGACATGAAATATTTAGGAACCATACGATAAGATTAAAAAAAAATAAGAGAAACAAAATCTATACATTGAATATATTGAGAAAAAAAAATACACGGTATTGTTAAAATTATTGTCAAAGCAGATTCCGAATGTTAATTTATTTATGTATATTAAGCATAAACAAGTGGGTCATACATACATACATACATACAATCACGCCATGTCCTTTGCAGGGTAGGCAGAGAGAACAGAGTGCCAGAGAACTCTATCCTTGCATACTTCACTCGCTTCCTCAACATTCATACTTCTTTTCATACACGCTCGCCGGTTTCGGAGACTCTTGACTCCACCTTCCTTCAGTTCATGACCGATCTGGTCTAGGTAGGTTAGTCTCGGTCTACCCCGGGACCTACATCCTACCACTTTCGCATTATATATCTTCTTAACCAGACGTTCGTTCGGTATTCTTTCCACATGTCCGAACCATCGGAGCATTCCATTTGACAAGTGGGTCAAATTTCTTAAAATTCAGTATGTTAAAAGTTTTTCATTAAGGTTAAAAATATACATGTAGGATTGTTTAAATCATGTTTTTTCGAAAAGCAATCGGCTTCGCGGATACAGTTAATATAACAGTAAAATATCTTTGAAGTTATATATATATTTTTTTTTTCATAAAAAAATATATCATATCGAAGCTGCTAGCTAAAATTAATTTAAAGATAGAGATTGGCGTGTCATACGTGATGGAGCAATATTTTATTCTTGTAAGTCTTTTTTCTATATACTTTGGTCGAAATCGATACCAATGGTGACACCAACATTACTAGTAACCGTGACGTTGTGATTCTAACATTGGTATATGGCATTGCATTGAAAGCTGGTTTGACCCGACCCATTAACCTATATATATATATATATATATATATATTATATATATATATATATATTTAATAGAAATTAGTGAAATGCAAATACTATGGAACAACCACTTTACTTATAAAATATAATATTATCTTTCAGGTCGCGGATAACGAATTAGTTAGAAGTAATGATTTCTGATGTTTACGCAACTATTGCACATTTGAAATAAAACTATTTTTACAGATTCTATCGCGTTTGTATTTGATTTTTAATGTCCCTACGATTTGAAGTCCTTCCGCATCCATGAATGCTGTAAAGTGTTCGAAACGTCAGGAAAGTCCTCCAATGATTATAAACGCGTGAGAATCCATAAAAATAGTTTTTTTATTTCAAATAGTTAAAAGTATTTTATATATTAAATAAGATACACAAGAATAATAATTATTTATATGTTATTGCAATTTGTTTATATATATATATATATATATATAAGAATATTATTCTTTAAATATAATAATAGTAGGTATTTATCATAAACCATAATTTGGCCGTAAAACTCTCTGTAGCATTCCCCTCTTTGTCCCGTAACGATATACATTAGTGGACCAATTACCTATTGACAGATGCCGATAATCAACCGACGGCGCCTTCAATAGACGAAACTGATGAATGGCCCAGTATAAAAGAAGTTAGAGGTAAGTTCTTAAAGCAAGATTTTTACTAATGATGTTATATCATACTGATAATACAAAAACCTCAATTATTATTTTTGATAATCATATATAAGTGTATATAAGTAAATAATGAGTATATAAGTGGACCGCTCTCGAAAACAAAGACAAGTGACCCTACTGGTTTTACTTGTTATGATAGGCTGGAAAAAAATCGATACGGAAGAAAAACATTTTCTTTTCACAACGAATTTTAAGTTTTTTCACATTCCATCGTATTAGGACAGTGCCATGTAACGATAATTCCATAAAAAATACGTTACTTTACTCAGATGAGAAAGGACGCAATCTATTCCAAGCTCACGATCATATGTTTAAGAGTTCAACGACCACGCGTGGTGAAAAAAAAAATTATTTCATCCGAAACGAATATTTGTCTAGCCTATCATTACCAGTAGGACCAGTAGGGTTACCTGGTCTTTGTTTTATGGAGCGGTCCCCTCCCACCCTGTATGTATTTACACTATAAATAATTAATGTATTCCAAATTTATTGTTTTAGTTTCATTCCTTCAGAATTATAGGCTACCATTTTTTTTTTAATTTTTATCCATATTAAAATTTAACAGTATGGATAAAATATTTATAGCCGTTCAATCTATCTATAACGAGATATTTATCCACATTACCACATCGTATAACCCTAACTAATGTATGTAAATATAGTCTAGCATGTCGAATCCTTAAATCTCGACAATTTAGATTATTAGTCCGTGTTATCGCATAATATAATTGTCATAGAAACGTTATAGTATTAAATCGGTACAATGTATAAAAGTTTCCTGATATATATCGTGTAAAAGATAGAGTGTATGTGTATGTGAGATAGTGTGTGTGTGTGTGTGTGTGTGTGTGTGTGTGTGAGTGTGTGTGTGTGTGTGAGTGTGTGTGTGTGTGTGTGTGTAGGAGTGTGAGTAAAAAATAGACTATAATACGAGTCACAATTTGATTACCATACATTCTTACTCGGACTGGTCTAATTGATAAGGCTAGTCCAATTGTTTTTCGCATAAAAGTAGTTACAAATAGCTTAGCATGCTAAACGATAAATCTAATCTTATTATTCTATTCTTTAAGTAAATTAAATAATATAGATTCCAAAAATTATAATATAATAACATATTTTATGGGTATCATTCATCAGACGAATTCAAAAATAATGTCACCGTTTCATTTACTGCCCGTGTCATAAGAGATGATCCAAGCCAGAGCAGCAGAATGCTATAACACTGTGCTGGTTTAACCTATTTACTGCCTACAAAATAAATAAAAATAATAGCCGGGTGCCATAAATTTTTAAAGCGAATTTTGATTAGGTACATATGTTTGAAAATATGGATAAATGTATATTGTTATTATTGCAATAAAAAACACATTTTCCGGATCTGAGTGGTCGACACACAGCACGCTGGATGCCAACCACTGGGATCCTACTACTACATGAAACATAGAACCTCCTCCTTTTTGAAGTCGGTTAAAAATGAACGGGATGCTCGCTCGGATCCGAGTGCGAGGCGCCGCTACTATAGCCCCTTTTCACTCGGATCCGAGTGGACGGCAGTGATTGTGTTAACATTTTGTAGCACCTATTTCTATTATATTTTGAAGGAAACCCATATCTATTTGTACAACGCATTTAAGGTGTAGAAAAAGGGGAAAGTATCTGATGCCAATACTTTCCTCAGCAAAGTCAGCGATGCTAATGATACGGCACAAAAGGGGGAGAACGACCACTGAGGGCTATGGTCCTTACATTATTCTTGAGTCGTTCTATATAATCCAGAAATGTAGCCGCACGATAACTGGTCCAAAAAATGGGTGAAGGTTTCTGTTCAGATTCTTTTTATAAATAAATTTATATAGATTACTTAGCCGCTCAAACTCTTTAATAGATTAGCTTAGTTTCTAAGAACTTAATTTTATCTTATACATAGAACATTTAATAAAGTAAGAAAAATATAAGTTTCAAATTAGTTTTGGGAACTTGACATGCTAGGCTATTTATTAAACTAAATTGTTAACTCAAAGAATCACTAACACCTGTGCCTTTTAGCTCTTCTCAAGGTTCCTTACCCAGTTCCGTACATATTATAATTGTATGTATTAATAAGCTGTATAATTGTAATATGTTGTCAGTTGAAATATTAATAAAATTGTATATTATTATTATCATTATAAGAATAAAATTAAGTTTAAGTAAATATGAAAGGATCTATTCACAAGAATCCTAATACCCGAATCCACCATTTAATTGTTCGAACCGCCATATTTTTATATTTTTTCAGGGATGCGTCTTTACGCATCAACACAGTGACCTTATACAATACGGAACGATCCCGCGTAGGGAGCCATTTCTGGCTCCAAATTCGTGGCTTCAAATTTTATGTGCGGAATTGGTTTCTATATGTTATTATTCTAAGGTATCCACCGTTTGCTTCCCTGAGAAGTCTTATAAACCAGCTGATGATTTATTAGTAGAATTGGTATCAACACTCCTTGAAAACTTATAATATCAACTGTTATCGCCAACCCTCCTGCTCTGCGTGGCTATTATGATAATATACCTCTTAAATAGGCCAAAGTCCAATAATGTAGTGTACATTATTTTGACATGTCGATGGATGAACACGCAAAAAGTTTTCGTGTGATTTACTATTACCAGTAAACTGCAACATGTATTTGAAATTTCATTAAATTTATTTCTTTGGTAATCTTTTCGTCTTTTTATATAGCTCCTCTCGTGTTTATTTTAGGAAAGTGTTAATAAAAATTGGATATTATTAAATCTTGTACGAAGGAATCCACTAGTCTGACTTAAACATATCTGGCTTTTAAATTTTGCAATTTAATCATATATTTTTAAATGTACACACATACATATCATCAAGCCCCCTTGCAGGGTAGGCAGAGAGAATAGAGTGCCAGAGAACTCCATCTTTGCATACTTCATTCGCTTCCGCAACATTCATACACGCTTGCCGGTTTCGGAGACTTGACTCCACCTTCCTTCAGTACTTGACCAATCTGGTCTAAATAGTTACTCTCGGTATCTACATCCTTCCACTTTCGAATTGTATATCTTCTTAACCAGACGTTCGTTCGGCATTCTTTCCACATGTCCGAACCATCAGAGCATTCCCTTTCGCATCTTTACACCAATACTTTCTTTCATACCTACTCGCTATTTGTATATGTTTCAATTATAATTTTGTTCATAGGAGATTGGAGTAAAACTGGTGCTGTATTTTCGGCAGAAGATCTCGCTTTGCTAGACTCTGCTGGCCGACCACAACAAGTTCGTATGTTTTATATCTACAACATTTTAATTTCTTTTATAGTCACCTTTATCTACAAGGCAGGCATTTAATATATTTTTCTTTCATCATATATAATAAGCCTATTAATATTATTATTAACTTGAACCAATTTCACACTATTCTAGCCTTTGAAAATACCTAAAGAAAATTTTCGAATCCAAATAATTTAAAAGAAAATTTCAATAATACTTTTGTTTATTCAGGATTTTAGGAACTTTACTTCAGATTTCCGTTGTTGGTAGTTGAAATATTTTTATTGATATTTAAAAAATAATCAAATTCCGTGTGGTGACGGAGTAAGAATACTATTCACCACCCCATATCTTACCCGTGGATGATCGTACGAAACGACTAAGGGATATAAGACACATATAACATCTAGGCGAGAGAAGGAAAACTCGAAACAAAACCCTACACCAACACGTCTGACCAGCGCGGTATAGTTGGTTAATTTTCCTCCCATTACGGAGGAGGCCCGAGCCCAACAGTTGGACATTTATGGGCTGTGATGATGATGATGATGATAATGAATCAAGTTTAATTTTATATTTAATAATAAACTGAAGTTTATTTTTCCAACAGCTGACTCCGAACAGCGATACAGTAGCCAATAGTAGGCAAGAAGACATTTTAAACCAAAATATGCAACCAATTATAGCTAATAATCTTAGGCCTAATTACGTAGTGTCAAATAGTCCAACACTGGGAAGTCCTAATTTTGTGTGTCCTAACGGCAACCTGGTGTCACCGTTTGGAAGCCAGACCTTAACTCTTAGCGGACCAACTCTAAGCTCAGGGAGCCTAGCAACTTCTACATTGCACAGAACCAAAGGAAAAGGAAATGTCCGAAGAAGGGAACATGTGTTGGCAGAAAGTTTACCGGGACCTGAAAGTTGTGTATAAAAATATATGTATAATTACTACGTTAATAGCATAATATATGCCAATTACAGTATAACGATTTTATTTTTTAAATTAATTTGAGCATACATTAAACAAATAAATATCTTTTTTTTAAGCTCATCATCATGTAAAATATTTGATTTATAGAAAATATATTTTAGTATAATGGTTTCTAACGTTTACGCGAGTATTACACATTTGAAATAAAACTACTTTTACGGATTCTATCGCGTTTGTATTTGATTTTTAATTTCCCGACGTTTCGAACACTTTACAGTCCTCCAGTGATCACTGTGAAGTGTTCGAAACGTCGTGAAATTAAAAATTAAATACAAACGCGATAGAATCCGTAAAAGTAGTTTTATTTCAAATATTTTAGTATTTTCTATGTACTGACAATATTTTCTATGTAAATAACTTATTATAGTTTTAATGTTAATTAATGTGTCGTATAAGAAGAAATACGCTGCCATGTATTCTATATTGATGTTTATTGCATAATGTTCGGGCGGTACGCAGCGCGTTTGAATAAATTTACGGCCTATATTTTACGTTAATAATTTGCTCAAAAATCGGTAACTTGGAAAGTACCTAAAAAGCGCGAAGTTCTAATCGTATTTCAAGGTTCCTTGTAATTATATTAAGCTCAGTTCCAAAGTAAGTCTTGGAAATATATTAATTCGGAAGTATATATACGTATATGTGTAATAGATCCATACTTTATTTCCAGACTGAGTTCTTGGGTAAGTGATTGATACAATTTTTTTAAACAAATAACAATAAAAAATGTATTAAATGATTAAAGAAACTTCAGATTTATTTTAAATACAATCGGTTGTGTCATTGTAAATATTGATAGTATTACATATATATGTAACTTGTATTTATAAATATATGTAAATTAGTTTAAATGCTTTTGTTGTCATTATAATTGTATTTATGTGATGGTAATTAAGGAAAATGTAAATATTGCATTAAACAGTGATTTTAAAGTTATCAGAAGCGTTCTAGTGTACGGCACAAGAAAATGTTGACTACAGAATAAACAAATCTATCAGTATTTTTGTTCTGTGATATTTTTATCTTATTTTATATGATACGACTTAACACTATGAAAAAGACAGTGAATTAGTAATCATAAGACAGATTAAACTTAAGAAATATGTTAGCTCTATACTATATTTACTAATAATTTTATTTTTTATTGACTTGTTGTTCAATTAAGTTTACTGGAACCCTTTTTAGTGGACTCAGTTGGGCTCTCACGAGACAAGGTTCCTTTAATGTAAAGATCTGAGGCAATATTTAAGTTTCCTTTAATAATGTCATATTCTAATGTTATATGATACATTTATAATAGCTGTGTGGTAGCGGCTACGATTACAACAATCCTTACTTTGCTCGTGGATGTCGTAAAAGACGACTAAAAGCCTTATTTCGACCTGGGCCAACACCACCTGATGCCGTTTGGGTAACAATTACATTCCCAAGGATGGTTGACGTCAGGCAAGCGGCTGGTCATAAAATGATTGCCAATCTTTTACAATATATAGGAATAGGGGTACATATTGCGTTGACCCCAAGTAATTGGGATAAGAGCAGGAGAATGATGACATACATTTATAATGGGCGAAATATTATTGCTATTATGATTGTTAATGTATCAATTTTTTTTTTGTAGATTACTGAATAGTTATAGGCGTGTTCATCAACGCTGAAAAGAATTCGGGACATCGGGCAGTTAAAAATCAAATACAAACGCGATAAAATCCATAAAAATAATTTTGTTTCAAATAGTTATATGTTACGAGTAATATTCGTAAATACTATTTTATATACTATTTTCTCACAAATTTCAATGTACAGATTTTATATCTGTAATGAAATATAACATTTTAAAGATCCATCCTTTTTTTTATTCTCTTTGTATACAAAAGAACTAAAAAAGCGTGTTAATATCAGTAAAAAATCATTATCATCATTATAGCTCATATACATCCCACTGCCGACTCTAGCCATCCCCAAAATGAAAGAGAAATTACTCAATTATGCCTGGCTAGATGGGTTGGCACAGATTGGATGGCTATTTTTTTTTTTCGAAATTTCTTTCTTTTTCATTAACGTTATCTACTAGCATCTCTTGGCCACCGAAGACAAAGACCGGGTTCCGGTGGCCCACTCGCATAGCGTGAAGAGATACATTGCAGGGTGGGTTTATGAGGTCGCACATTGCTTCATCTGTCGCCCCGGACGGATTTAGCGGCGTGTGACCAGACCATTGCCCGCCGCATAAAAAAAACTACTCGCTTCTCTTAGTAACATTTTACGATCACCCGCAAAGAAGGAATAAATAATGCTAATTTGTATTATATTTTCTTATTAATGGTACATATAATTTTAACAATTAATGTAACTGTATAAAAATATCTTGTGCCGTATGCATAGACAGTAAGGTAGTGCCATTTTATAACGATAGAAATTGTAAATGTTTTTATTTTCATTTTATGTTGATTCTATTATATAGAGTTTAATATTAATATTATGGAATTAAAGCGCAAATTATGTCGGTCGATCTGTTAGTAGTTGTCAATAAATTATGTGGTCCTAACAATCTGATATGGCAGTTTTATATTTAATAAATAAATAATGGTTTATACAAAAAAAATAAAACAACTTCTTTTATTACTTATAACAAAGACATGAAACCTTGTTATTATATACGTGTATTATTAATTTTCACCTTTGATATTTGAACTTTAAAGGTGAGTTCAGAAATAACTTGAAGTTTCGATTTCGACGTGGTTAATGTCCGAATAAGATTAGATTTTACGTTGCAATATATATCCACATGTGATATTTTATATCACAACTACAAATTTTGATTAAAGCTTAAGTATTTTTGGTTACTATATTATTTAATAATGTAAAAATTAAATTAGTCTTAAGAATCACCTTCTAATTTAAAAATAGAATCGATACGTGTCATATTATTCTAACAGCTATCAACTCTATTTCAAATTTATTTTTTCAAGTTTCACTTTATTTAATTTTTTTTTTTTTTTTTTTTTTTTGTATGGCTTCGAATTTCACTTTATATAATATTTTGAAAGTCTTTACGTTCCCACAGATAACATAAATAAACTTAAAGATGTTGTTTTTTTTTCTATTTTTTTTAACAACACCCCACACTAGGATTCCTTGCAATGTGGAGCACTTTACAAACATATAACTAACCGAATAAATTAGGCTCAGACCAACAATTAGTGTATGGCACAAAGTATTATCCTGCATGGAAATCGAACCCATGACACTTGGTACGGTAGATTAGTATCTTAATCTATACGATTAATATGGAATCAAATGTTACTGCAAAATGAGGAAAGCTCATAACCAAACACGTTTAGTGATAGGTTAGAAATAATATTATACCATATATATAAATTATTTCAAATTCATTATATTGAAGAGAGATATAGAAGTATTTGATTCATATGGAACATCATACTGAATAAACATCTATCCATCAGCCAAAATCTATCGATTGTTAGGTGGAGGCTAACGAAAATAGCACAAATAGAACAGTCCTGGGTCACCTACATCTATTGCTCACGACTTTCGTCGTAGAAAATCGATAATCCACCTGGTGGGCGACGAGGCTATTCATCATCATCTCAGCTCATATATGTCCCACTGTTGGGCTCAAGCCTCCACCGTAATGGGAGTCAAATTAACTTATTCTATCACGCTGATCTGATTGCATAGATGTTATATACGCATTATATTCTTTAGTCGACTCTTACGATCACCCACAGTAAGACAAGGTGTGGTGAATTGCATTCTTAAGGCTATTATCCCATCTAAAATATGAATGATTGTCAATTAAATGGTTAATACATACATACATACATACCATCACGCCATGTCCTTTGCAGGGTAGGCAGAGAGAACAGAGTGCCAGAGAACTCTATCCTTGCATACTTCACTCGCTTCCTCAACATTCATAATTCTCTTCATACACGCTCACCGGTTTCGGCGACTCTTGACTCCACCTTTCTTCAGTACATGACCGATCTGGTAGGTAGGTTAGTCTCGGTCTCCCCCGGTACCTACATCCTTCCACTCTCGCATTATTTATCTTCTTAACCAGACGTTTGTTCGGCATTCTTTCCACATTTCCGAACCATCGGAGCATTCCCTTTCGCATCTTTACACCAATACTCTCTTTCATACCTACTCGCTCTCTTACGTCGTCATTACGAATGCGATCGATCAGCTTAACTCCACAGATTTTCCGTAGAGATCGCATTTCGACCGCATTAATTTTACTTCCACACTCTTTTCTGCTTACCCAACTCTCGCTTCCATATAGTAATGATAATGGTTAATAATAATACAATAATCTTTATATAAATATTTGAACATACATTTGCATAAATAAATATAAAATTGAAATATATAGAGATTGTTTGACTGTTGAGTCGCTTTGCTTAAGATTCCAACTCATCGCTTTATAGAACTCAATTTAAAGGAATAACAAACACTTCGAAACCGTACAAAAACAACAGACGCGTTTACCAAACAGCTGAAACTCTTAATGTAATACCGCAAGCCTGGCAAATATTGACACGAGACTAAGAAATCGACTCACAGGACCTAAGTTTTATTTGTCATAAATAATATGTAAATATAGAATTTGAATTATTCAGTACTAGTTCGTTATTTACTCGTTCAATACAATAATATATAGCTAAAAGCCTTGAAGCATTTATAGTAAGCAACCCACGGTCCCTGCGGTGCGGCTTACCTATTTAAAATTTTAGTAGTAGTTCTATTTGTAGTGATGGATAATAAATACCTACAGGTTAAGTTCATTCTGTTTCATCTCGAACCTTAATATATATTTCTCTTGAGTATATTTTGGTCAGAGTAGATTTATTCAATTATACAATAACAATTTAATAAGGAGATATTTTCATCAGAATAGGTAGATTTATTCAATACAGGAATAGTTATTTAATAACTTCTTATATGTATAAAATATTTTTAAATTATATACATATACGTGTGTATATCTATCAATATGTTTCTACTTATTTTTTTTTTTTTTTTGCGGTTGACTATGGCCACCGCCAAATCGGTCCGGAGCGACGTAAGAGGCGGCGCGCAACCCCATAGACCCACCCTGTAACCACGTCTCTTCGCTGTGCGAGCGTGCCACCGGTACTCTATCTTTGTCTTCGGTGGTATGGTTCTACTCTCCTATTATCATCAAACTATGACTAACTAAAAAAGGCCCAGAAATAAGAAGTCAATGTGACCACACTGTGGAAATATGTGACGATACTAGAATAATAAGCAGGTGTTTATTTGACATTAATACGCGGTATAAAATAGAAAGATTAGTTTCATACTTAAAGTACTTTAGAACTCGAAATCTCACTATTACAAACCTCTTAAATTGAAAATCATTTATTATGTCATTTATAAACCCTGCTAGGGCATTTACATATTGTCAGTTTTAACATTTATAAAAACCTGATTACGAGCGAAAAATGATTGTCACAAGTAGGATTCGAACCTACACCTATTGGAAATCCGTTCCAATCATACTGCCACATTCACCACCGTGAACTATTGTAAGACATTCAATTCTCGCATCGTTTTACATTTTCGTCTTTAAGAGACGTGTGCCGTCTACACGACATTGTTTACACATTGTACAGACTTAATACTCAAACTTTGCAGTTAGAATTGTATTAAACGATGACACAACCCTGTTATTCAAATTACTGAAATTTAGCATTTAATATGCTTGATTATTTATACAAACCCGATTACGAATAAATTTTTCGCTCGTAATCGGGGTTTTATAAATAATCAAGCATATTAAAGGCTAAATTTCAGTAGTTTTAACATTATAAAATAATTCATGAAGATCCGACAAGAAACTCAGCGGATTTGCCTATGATTATTAATTATTTACTGATTTTTTTTATAAAAAAAAATAGAACTTGTTTAGTAAGAATTAACTCCAATTTGAAGCCCTTCAAATCTCATAATAATGTAAAATTCAAATACAATGTATAAGATTATAGCTGGACCCGATCCCATAAGCGGCACCCGATCACGAGTTAACTACTAGAGCAGCCATCACTCCCTCTTAACGTTGTGTGCACTATACTGTAATTTGTAATAACAATTAATTTTTATTATCATATCCGGTCCACCGATTTTAGTGTCTAATTTGTTCTGCATACATTTTTAAAGTACGCAATCTAACTACCTCATCACCATCATCATCACAGCCCATATATGTCCCACTGTTGGGCTCGGGCCTCTACCGTAATGGGAGGGAAATTAACCTAATATACCACGTTAGTCAGACGTGTTAAGTATAGGGTTTTGTTTCGAGTTTTCCTTCTCTTGCATAGATGTTATATGCGTTTTATATCCCTTAGTCGTCTCTTACGATCACCCACGGGTACGATAGGGGTGGTGAATTGTATTCTTACTCCGTCACCACACGGATAGATCTAACTACCTGGCTGGCAGATATTACGATCATAAGTAGGTAACCTCTATCCAAGGTTTAAGTTGTGCTAACTGCTCTATATTGTTCTATAACATTACACATTAAGCTCAACCAAATACACTACGATATATGACTACTGTTTTGACGAAGAAAAAATGCATCATCCTTTAGTGGATATCATAAAAAACAGCTGAGGCATGTAAGCATATAACATCACTGTTAGAAGAGAAAAATCATTTTCTTTTTGTACTAGCAATGGATTTGTATTAATTTGTATTAAAAATGTGGGTCAAAATTTAATATCTTATAGGGTAGGTATAAATTTCTGTAATAAAAATGACATATTGCACGCAAGACACCTTAGTCCTCTAGTGACCATGATCACTGTAAAGTGTTCGAAACGTCGGGAAATTAAAAATCAAATACATACGCGATAGAATTCGTAAAAGTCTATTTGAAAAGAAGAGAAAGACTTGAAATTTGCCATCATTTGACCAACTTGGTATAGTAGTTCAATATTCTTCTCATTATGGAGGGAATCCTTGTCCAGCAGTGATATATACAAGGGGATAGAGAAGAAAAAATTATCGCTTAACAGTGAAGTGAAAATAATTATGCCGGTTGAAAGTTTAGAAATTAAACTGAAATTCCAGTTAGAACTTTATAAAACGGACAAAGTTCAGCACCCATAGAAAATAAATGTTCGCTTCACTACTACCCGCATTCGTTAGAAAGATGTCCCATAGTTACCGGCAACTGCCACCCCTCCGTAATAGTGAATCGCGCGGGAAAATGTATCCAATTCTTACGTTTTTATAGTGTTTGTACTTCATAACGAAATAAAAATGATTGCCAGCACATTTAACAACGAAGAAATTGAAGACTAAAATTTTATACTCGTGGTACGCTACTATATTTCTGCTGTGTGGTAGCGGCTACGAATACTACCAACCCTTACTTTGCTCGTGGATGTCGTATAAGACGACTAAGAGCCTTCTAACGACCTGGGCCAACTCCGTCTGATGCCGCTTGGTCAACAATTACATCCCCAAGGAGGGTTAACGTCTGGCAGACGGCCGGTCGTAAAACTATTGCCAATAACTTTTACAATATGTACTATGAAAGAAGAGTGCATATTGTATCGACCCCAAGTAATTGGGATAAGAGTAGGAGAATGATAGTACGTTACTATATTTATTCGAATAGCCTGTAATGGAAATTATGAATACTATCAACTCAAATACTGTTCATGGCTATATTAAAGCTAATTTAAATTAAACAACTAGCAATTTAATTATTGACCAGACGAGATCAGAATGAGTTAGCTCAAGTCGATGTGAAGCTCTTAAATCGCCTTTTACTACACCCACGAGCAAAGTAAAGGATAGTAGTATTCGTAGCCACTATCACACAGATTAGATACATTAACTACGCAAGCGTAAATTTTACGACCGGTCTTACGTTATTATCTATTATAAAGATCGGGTACCAGTGGCCCACTCGCACGGCGAAGAGAGGCGCAATTATGGGATTTCGCGCTGCCTCTTCCGTCGCCTTGGATGGATTTGGCGGGACGTAACCACTCCATGGCCCGCCGCAAAAAAAAAGGATTGTAGTCATTGACCCAATGATAATAGAAGTAATTGACGTAATTGTACCATATATTCCAATGTCAAAAAGTGTTTATTCATCAGGCCGATATTTATCAAAATATTTATCAAGATAAATATAGCCCTTATGAAAACACATTCCAGGGTTGGGTCAATAATTACAATCCCAAGAGATATTGACGTAAGTCCGCCCATGTCGTGCGGCGTTCCACAGGGGTCGGTTCTGGGGCCGACCCTGTGGGACATCGGGTACGACTGGGCGTTGAGAGGGAGTCTCCCCCCCGGGCTGAGCTTGGTGTGCTACGCTGACGACACGCTCGTCACAGCCCGGGGCAGGACACTCGAAGAGGCGGCGAGCCTGGCCACTCTCGGCACCGAGGAGATGGTCAGGCGGATCGAGGCGCTGGGGCTCAGGGTGGCCCTAAACAAGACGGAGGCCCTACTTTTCCATGGGCCCCGTGTGAGGCTACCCATCGGCGCCTCGATAGTGGTAAACTCCATCCACATCAGCATCCAGGCCCATATGAGGTACTTGGGTCTGGTGCTCGATGGGCGATGGTGGTTCTGGGAGCATTTCCGACAGATTGCTCCCCGCCTTGTCGGCGCGGCGTCCGCCCTTTCTCGACTCATGCCGAACGTGGGCGGACCCAGTTTCGAGGGCCGACGGCTGTATGCGGGGGTCATCCGTTCGATGGCCATGTACGGCGCACCCGTGTGGGCGAGGGCTCTGAACGCCCAGCTCAGGGCAGTTCTGTGGAGGCCACAGAGAGCCATGGCGGTCAGAGCCATTCGCGGGTACCGCACGGTGTCGACAGAGGCGGCGTGCCTGTTGGCTGGGACACCCCCGTGGGACCTAGAGGCGGAGATGCTCTCCGACCTCTACCGGCGGGTTATCACAGCGCGCGAGGAAGGTGGCTCCCCATCGTTGAGCGAGATAGCCACCTGGCGCGTGGATGCCCGCCAAGACGTCATCGCCCGTTGGGCTACGCGGCTGGAGAGGCCTAGGCACGGTGTGGAGACCGTTGAGGCCCTCCGGCCCGTTTTGATAGAGTGGATGGAGCGGCGGCACGGAGTCCTCACCTTTCGGCTGGTGCAGGTATTGACGGGGCACGGGTGTTTCGGGTTGTATCTGCACAGGGTCGTGTATAGGGAGTGGACTCCGGCCTGCCACCACTGCAGGAGTGACGAGGACACGGCGCAACACACGCTGGAGGTGTGTCCGGGATGGGAGCGGCAGCGCCGTGACCTCGTCGCTGTCATCGGTGCCGACCTGACGCTGCCGGCCGTCGCAAGGGCGATAGTCGACAGCATCAGGAACTGGGACGCGGTCGCCGCCTTCTGCGAGGCTGTCATCTCGCAGAAGGAAGCGGCGGAACGGGCAAGGGAGCATTCCCGCGCCCTGGGCCGGGGCGGCGCAGGTGCGAATACCTGCGCCTGATGCCGCCCTAACCGAGGCTTCGGGTGATCGGACCGGGGAATTGTCCGGTCACCCGACGTGAGGCCACCGCGTGAGGGCGACGCCCCGACGGCGAAATCTGTCGGGGCGTCGACGAGAGGAACCCGCGAGGGTGAACCGCCGGGCGGGCCACCGAAGTTAAAAATCGGGTCCCGGTGACCCGCTCGCACGGCGAAGAGAGAGGAGTTTTACAGTGGGTCTATGGGGTCACGCGCCGCCTTCTCCGTCACCCCGGGCCGATTTGGCGGGGCGAGGCTAATCCATAGTCCACCAAAAAAAAAAAAAAAAAAAAGATATTGACGTAAGTCCGGTCGTAAAATTTAGATGGTTTAAGTCGCTATCCTTAATCTTGCTTATTGTGCTATGTTTGCTAGCTTTTGTTGGACGAAAGTAAGGTGTTGCAACAAAACTATATATAAATTTAAAAAAATAATGTCAATCTTTTTAATTGCTTTTTTATTTCAGTTATAAAAGCGTGATATCGAATACGAATGCATCCATCCATCCATCAGCCCGTAAACGTCCACTGTTGGACATAGGCCTCCCCATGAGAATACCACCTGCAACGGTCCTTCGCCACCTGCATCCAACGGTTTCCTGCGACCTTGATGAGGCCATCAGTCCACCGAGTAGGGAGTCGTCCTACGCTGCGTCGTCCGATTCGTGGTCGCCACTTGAGAACTTTTCTTCCCCAACGGTTGTCGGTTCGTCAAGCGATGTGGCCTGCCCATTGCCACTTCAACGTGCTAATTCTTCGGGCCATGTCGGTTACACCCGTTCTTCTACGGATTTCCGTATTTCGGCTTTTATCACGTAGAGAAATACCGAGCATAGCCCTCTCCATAGCACGCTGAGCGACTTTGAGCCTTTTTATGAGGCCAACATTTAGAGACCATACGAATGCATATACCAGAAATGATATCGATATAGAATGAAACAGGAATATCAAATAATTTGGAAAATCCAAAAGCGCACGCCTCATAATTTTTATATTATTTATCATTTACTATTATTAGTTAATGCCATAAATGAAGGAAACAAATCCCTACAGCCATGGGTTTACAATGCTGCAAGCATTGTAAATGAACAGCTATGTTTACAACTACGTTGAGAATGGCACGAAATTTTAAAAGATTTTTTTTTCATTTCATCATTCTCCTGCGTTAATCTGAAGACTGTTTATTTAAATTATTTATTTAATAATAATAATATATTTATTTCTCAATAATTTGACAGTAATTCTTAAAGTTTACAAACACTAGAAATAGGTATAACACAAAACCAAAATAATATAAAATCAGGTATTGAACTATACAAATGAATTATATTAATGACTACTGCACCCGAACTAGGTGTGAACCTGTATCTCGGAGAGCAGTTGTCCCCTTTAGAATGAAATCAATATGGTAGAACATTTTATTCTGACTTAGTGCCATCTATGTCTAACTGTAGAAGAGAGATATTTGGGTGTATGTTTGTGTTTACGTGTGCATGAAAATGAATATGTGTATGTGTGCGTGTGCGTGCGCGCGCGTGTGTGTGTGTGTGTGTATGTGTGTGAGTGCGTGCGTGCATGTTGTGTTGTTTTCGAGGGTGTATATAAATCATCGGCCGTGTTAACATTTGGTATAAAGCTAGTGTTGTTACTATTTTTGAAGTTATTTACGATAAATACCAGATTAATTCAAAGTTTTGATTAAATTTTCAGTTTCTATATAGGAGAGACCGGATAGGTAATTATGAATTTTTTGTTTACAATTGGACCTATTCAGAGGATATATATTAATGATTCTGTTGACTTTGTTATATAAATATGGGCCAAGAAATACATAGAATTTTTTAATGAAAGATTTTTTTTATTGTATAATTTTTACAGACTGCATGATATCTGCGTTTAAGCAAAACATTTTCGTTATAAGGTGTATCAAGATGTTGCGTAAGTAGGATACTTTGGATAAACAACTGTCGGACTGTCAACACCTTACAGGACTGATACAATTCTATCGTCGGATATAGTAATGGTTTAAATGTCATTACTTTTAAAATTGCCCGTTGAGCTATTTCTATGTTTATTAGATAGGTTTTTGAAGCCCCGCCCCACGCAGATATGCAATACGATAATACTGACTGAGCGATAGCAATATAAATTTGTCTCAATAGGATGGCATCGGTTATATGTCGTAGTGTTTTAAAAACATATATAAGCTTGCGAATCCTGCCACATAAATATTTTATATGATCTTTAAAGTTGAGATGGCTGTCCATTATGATACCTAGATATCTTATAGTATCAACACGCTCTAGAGTGGCACACGAGCAACTAGACTGTGGGTCGCATTCATGAGAAATAATATTGAAGTTCTCAATTTCAGCAACATGACGGGCACTGAAGGCAATGTATTTTGATTTATCAGTATTTAATGTTAGTAAATTTTGAATCATCCACTTCCTTACAATGTTGAAGCCTATTTAAAATTTATTGTTGTTTATTTAAAATATTATCGTTCCTCTTTGCTTTTTTTTATACGTTTTTATGATCTCACTCTCTCTCTATCTCTCTCTCCCTCTCCCTCTCTCCCTCTCCCTCTCTCCCTCCTCCCTTTCCCCTCTCTCTCTCCCTGCCCCCCTCACTCTCCCTTCCCCACCTCTCTCTCAATCCCCTCTCTCTCCCTTTCTCTCTCGTGTCGCGTTTCATCAGTAAAATTTTTACCTTCGTGCGCTTTTAATCTCGGCTCATATATGTCACAGTAATGGGCTCGCGCCTCCACCATAATGGGAGGGAAATTGAAGTACTATACCACGCTGGTCAGACGTGTTGGTATAGGGTTTTGTTTCAAATTTTCCTTCTCTTACAAAGATGTTATATGCCTTTTATATCCCTTAGTCGTCTCTTACGATCATCCATGGGTAAGATAGGGGGTGGCGAATTGTATTCTTACTCCGTCACCACACCGATAACCCTCATGGGCTATACACTTCAAAATAAATATGGCGCGTAACAGAAAAACGTTACAATATAAAATTTCTCCGATTCGTCGATAAAAAAGTTTCACTTCAAAAAGTTGGAGAAACTAATAAAAATACAATTTTTATGATACTGTAGTTAACAGACATGTGACAATTTATTATTATTTTATTTATCATTTACTATTAGTCACTACTGTAAATGAAAATGAAAGAAAAACTTCGTGCCATTCTCAACGTAGTACTAAACATATCTGTTCGTTTACGATAGGCTGTATGGGATTCCTTTGCCTGTCCGAATATACGAACAAAAAAATGTAAACGAGCCCAATTTTCATAAGGTATACATACCTACATACACTAATGACTAAGCAATTTAGTTTTTTATTAGTTGCAATTAAACGACAAAGAATTATCAAGCCATTTTCGAAAGGAAACAGCGCGTTGCGATTATGAAGCTCTCTTATAAATAAATATTTTGATACATTAAGTTTTACGGTCGTGATCCTGCCAGATACAAAAAAAAATTATCCGATGTCCTCGAATATTTTTTTTAATCACCTATTTTCTTACTTTAAACAAAATAATTGCTTTTTAAAAATATCAAATACGTTTGGACACACACAACACAGGTTTGAAAAGTGCTTGATTTTCATATATCGAGAGTAGAGCAAGACCTCAACGCTTCGCTTATGAGGCGTGCAATTTAAAAAAAAGAACTACAAGTTCTATCATAATGATTTTTTTTTAGTCTATACGTCCGTTCGGATAGGCAAAGGAATCAAAGCCCACACAGCCAAGCCTTATTTAATTTTTTTCGTATATTATTTATTACTTCTTCATATCGTGTAACCATTAATAGTCCAGTCAGTTTAGGCATTTTAAACCCCAATCTGGGGAAAAAATCCTAGTGAGCTGAATTTTTGTATACACTTTTATTACGGTGTTATTATGAAGATGTTAAAAATCGACATCGATATCGTGCCGGCTAAAAAAGTTACAAAGGTGAATAGGTCACGAAAATCAGTTTTTTGCGAATATTTCGCGACCTATTACTCAGAGGTCAATAAAGGTCATTATAAAAATTGTTTCTCATAAAATTGTCTACAAAAAATATCTTATACAGTTTTTTTGTAAAATTAACGGTTTTCTGATTAAAGCGCTGAGAAAGCGACTATATTATGACAATGCACTTGTTTCCCACAACCTCCAAGGTAGAATGCGAGGCGCGTTTTTTTTACATGGTTTCCCCCGTAGGCATAATCGATGATATGTAATGAAAGGTTTTTTATTCAAGAGTAAATATTTTTTTATCTAAATTTTGAAAAATACAAAAATGAAAATTTAGCATATAATTTTTTTTTGTCATTCATTGTCGATATTGTCAGTTTCACTATCATTATTGGCTGCTGACAAAATGTTGAGTGGAATTACTTCTTGATTTAAATCTACATATTCATAATTTTCATCATTGGTCACATACTAAAGGAAGGTGGAGTCAAGAGTCTCCAAAACCGGCGATCGTATGAAGAGAATTATGAATGTTGAGGAAGCGAGTGAAGTATGCAAGGATAGAGTTCTCTCTGCCTACCCTGCAAGGGATATGGCGTGATGATATGTATGTATGCATGTATGTTCATCATTTGTTGACTCTGCCTTTAAGCATGACTGATCACGGCAATGTCCACGAACTTTTGAACATCTCAATCCAATTTTTTTGCATTCACATTTACCGCCACAACCTTTTTTCCTTTTTTCTTGACTGATAGGAACTTCCATCGATTCGTTGAAGTGTACTTCATAAGATGTAGAAATGGCAGTGGTTCGTCTTAGTTGTTCCATCGCTTTGATATTTTTACTGGTATCAAAGTAACCATCAAAAATGACAACAGTATTTGTACTGAAATTATTTTATAAATAATTAATTTGTCATTTGAATGAGATATAGTAGATTTTACTTAAAACCTAAACCTCTATAAGTTAAGTACATCTTTCCCGAAACGTCCAAATATAAGATAAAAGTTTTTAAGACACTTACAAATATTAATAAAAAGCAATAGAGTTTACGCCTTGGTGTACGGTATACAATACCGTATGTGAGTGCATTCTGGTCTCTTTCTCAGCGCTTTAATCCGAAAATAGTTAATTTTACAGAAAAACTGCAAGATACATTTTTATAGATAATTTTATGAGAAACAATTTTTATAATGACCTCTATTCACTTCCGAACAATAGGTCGCGAAATATTTGCGAAAAACTGATTTTCATGACCTTTTGACCTTTGTAACTTTTTTAGCCGGCACGATATCGATGTCGATTTTTCACATCTTCATAATAACACCGAAATAAAGGTGTATACAAAAATTCAGCTCACTAGGAATTTTTCCCCAGATAAAACCTAAAATGACTAGGCTATAAGGTTATACAATATGTCATTGTTCGTCAATAAGTCAAGTCGTTCCCATTAGTCGGGTGCTGATAACCAAATCCATGATATTTATGGGAATTTTGGCAAAATATGAAAATACACGTAAACCACTATTATACCATATCGCGTTACTAAAGCCAGAAGGGCGTATCTCAAACTCACCGTCCTTCTGGCTCTCCAAAGCCAGAAGGGCGTATAAAAATTTTTTTTTATTGTTTTCACCATTTAAACGATAAATAAGTCAAAACTTATGAAAAATATGCAAAAAAAAATTTTTTTTGGGATACGTCCTTCTGGCTTTAAGAAAATAAATTCTTAAAGCCAGAAGGACGTATCATATTTTTTTTATTATAATTCATAATTACCCTAAATTAGGAAATAAAATAACAAAAACAGTACGCAAAGCTCTCCCCAACCCATTCCTAGCTTGCATAAGCTATATTTACTTCAAGTTTTACAGTTTGTATTTTCCCGCTTTCTCGATTAAACATCTTGCGCCATCTACAACTTTTTGAAAATGTAAAGTTGGCGGGAGTGACTGTTTTAAATTAAATTCTATTCAACTGTCACCTGGTAGTCTTCAAATAAGTTTTTTCCACTAGAACTATTGCTCTATTTTAATTTTTTCAATATAATAATAAAAGTCATTATTTATTGTATATGTTTTTTATAAATTAAAAAGAACGTGTGTGAATAAATACTCAACGTGATTATTGTTGTTAAAAAGATAATATAATGTCGAATAAAACCTATGCAACTAGACGTAAAGTTATCCGAGAGCAAATAATTATTCCTGACTCGGATGAAGAAACTGAAAATATTCAACTGTCTCCTGATATTTTTGAGGATTGTGATGAGAAGTTAAGTCGTCAAGCTTCTTTGTTAAGTCTTAGTCAATCTAAGGCTACAGTCAGTTTATTAACGTCTTTTTCGTCATACCATCCCGATCAGGAAGACGTAAGCTCTCCGAGCTCAGTTGAAGAACTTACTGTAAGTCAGTCATCTTCTTCATCATCTAGTTCTGCCTCTAGTGTTGATGTTGCAGTAACGAGTTTGAACAGTGAGATTCATATTGAAGAAGATGAGTCAGTCATTGAAAAGCGAAAACGCAACAAAAGACCACAACCACATGAGTGGAAAAAAAATAAGCTACAGAAAAATCGCAACCTCGGGCTGGAGTACAACACAACAGTAGGCAAAATACAACCGGCAAAACGTATGTTATCTGCTTATCACTGTCAAACAAATTGTAGTTTTTTAATTGATGAAACTACCCGAAAAGAAAGTTTTGAGGAGTATTGGAAGTTGGGTGATATAAATCGCCAACGTGACTTTCTAAGTAAACTAGTATCAATTGAAATTACAGACTTTAATTCTCGACGCAAGTAAGATTTTAATTTAACTATTTTCTATCGTAACTTAGCTTATATTTTTTAACCATACAGAAAATACGTACCTATATACTTACATTTATTTTTTTGTTAATGATAGTAATTATTAATAAATTGTATTTTTTATCATAGGAATAAAATCGATTATCACTTCAAAGTGAATAATAATTTTATACGAGTTTGTAAAATATTTTTCTTAAAAACTCTCAACATTAGCGAAAGAAAAGTTAGAGTGGTGCTGGCGAAAGAGAAGAAAACGTTAGTAGGTACAATATCTCCTGATCGGCGGGGTCGTCATGAATCAGCGAACAAATTAAGTGATATCGATATTAAAAATATTAAAGATCATCTCGATCTTTTACCCAAAGTTCCCGCGCATTGGTGTCGTAGAAACACCTCAAAAATATTCTTGGAGGGTTTTACGACTAAAGAATCTGTCTACCAACTGTATACAGCTTATGCAACTGAAAATGACTTTCGACAAATATGCGACAACACCTATTATAAGCAATTAGAGGATTTAAATATTGGATTCCATCAGCCTCGAAAAGACCAATGCTGGTGTGCCAATTTTGATCGATTGCCAGTTGCAGAAAAAGCACAGAAGCAAGCTGAATATGATTTGCATATTAGGCGTAAAAATGCTGCCCGAGAAGAAAAAAATCGCGATAGTGAATTGTCGAGAAAAAGTGAAACTGTGATGACAGCCGTTTTCGATCTTGAGGCAATTTTATATTCTCCGTTTGTAAAAACAAAAGATTTATTTTATCGACGAAAATTTGCAACTCATAACTTCACAATTTTTAATGTCAGAAAAAAAAGAAGGTAAGGTAAAAGCCCCAGAAGCTGATCATGTACCAGTACCTGCTCACTCCATGGATTTGCGTATCTATATTCACAAATATATTTGTGAATATACATATACAAATCCATGGAGTGAGCAGGTACTGGTACATGATCAGCTTCTGGGACTTTTACCTTATTAATTATTTTCTATAGGATTTTGTTACATATGGACTGAAAATCACGGCAAGAAAGGATCCCAAGAAATCGCTACATGTGTAGCCAAATTTATCAACGATGAAGTACCAGTAGGAGTGGAAATATTAAATTTCTATGCAGATAATTGTGCTGGTAAGTGATTTTAATAAGAATTTGTTTATTGTTACTCATTTCTTGATGTATAAAGTACTGTTTTTGTTAATTGTAATTGACTTCTGGATATGTTTATATAATTATTTTTTATTTTAATGTTTTAATGTTTTTGGACTCCATTTTTACTCCAAATTTTTTTACAGTGTAATAGTAATAAGGTAACTAGTTTGGTAAGTAATTGTTCTTTTAGTAAGTACTATTAAAATGTCTTTTTTAGGTCAAAATAAAAATTCTATAGTTGTTGCAATGATGGGTCTAGCTGTTCAAGAACATCCAACTTTAAAATAAATTAATTTGAAATTTTTCGAAACTGGACACACGTATATGGAATGTGATAATATGCATTCTGTAATAGAACGTGCTGCTCGTGATAAAGCCATTTACGCCCCATCAGAATGGATCAAAATAATTAGACAAGCTAAAAAAACCGGCAAGCAGTATACTGTATACGAGATGCAATTTGATAAATTTCTCAATTACAAGCAATATAAAAATCAAGTAAGTTATTATTTACAATAATCAATATTTTTTTTTAATTCTAAATTTCTATAAGCTTCATGTTTCAGCCAATAATGAAATAACTAAAATCATTTAACTGATTAACATTTTTTAATAGACAATATACTTTTATGTATTTTTAGATATTACCATCAAATTTACGCTACACAGATAACACGAAAGTCGGATGGAAGTCGGGTAAATGGTTCAAAGTTGAACGAGCCCACAATAGGTATACCTATAAATTGATGAAATAGGCAATAAATTTGATTAATATAAAATTAGCAGAAATGAGACAATTTTTTTATTTTGTTTTTTTGAAAAATTTACTAAAAAAAATATTTTTAAACTTACATATTTCCAAAATTTGAAAAACTATTGGAGCAATTTTTCAAAAATAATTTTGAGTTCTATTTAATTAATAAAAAAAATACAAAAAATTTAAGGTCTGCTAACTTCAGTATCATTAAATTTTAACTTTTATCGATTATTTTTTAATCAATTATTTTTATTTTAGATGTATTTATATTAAAAAAGAATTTTGGGAACCATTTAAAACCATTATATTAGATAAATCGTTCAAGTCAAACGTCGATCTTGACAACCTTTATGAATCGAAACTTCCCATATCTCGATCAAAGTTTAACGATTTAAAATATTTTTGTACGTCAGGCACAGTGCCTACAAAATACCATCGATTCTACCAGAGTTTATATTTTAGCGATGGTAATAAAATTTGAAATTCTCTATATGCTCAGCTATTTTTTTTTAAATTTAAATAAGTATAACAAACTTCATTTTTATTTTCAGATGCAGAAGATAATGGGAATAGAGATGGCATTGGGATAGTGCCATAACAAAATATGTACTGTTATTAGAAGTTTTTAATTTAGATAAATATTTTTGGAAATAAAATATATTTTAAAGTGTTTTCTTGTACTATTTTTGTGATTTTATTCCCTAATTTAGGGTGATTATGAATTATAATAGAAAAAATATGATACGTCCTTCTGGCTTTAAGAATTTATTTTCTTAAAGCCATAAGGACGTATCCAAAAAAAAATTTTTTTTTGCATATTTTTCATAAGTTTTGACTTATTTATCGTTTAAATGGTGAAAACAAAAAAAAAAATTTTTTTATACGCCCTTCTGGCTTTAGTAACGCTATATATTCACTATACTTCAGCACTTTAACTGTATCATATTCCATAAAATACCAGCAAAATTATTCAATATAACACTACAAAACACTAAAGAAATGAATATAATACAAGAGCGTGACATGACATTTTCATATTCGCGCCAAAACTCTCACTACCATAATGAAATGATTAAATATGTGTACATATTTTCACATATCGTTTTTTTATTGGCGATCTAGATAATGTCCGACTTTACATATAAATAATAATACGATTAACATCTATCTATCTATACATATAATAAAAATGTAACGGATCGCTGTCTGTACATGGAAGATATATGAGAAAAATATTACTGAGAAAAAATATTATTGATAAACAATACAAAGAGAACCCAAAACAATTATTGTTAAAATTTTTGTCTGTTTATCTGTTTGTCTGTTTATCTGTGCATTTGTGTATGCTAATCTCAGAAACAGCTTATCCGATTTAGACGCGGTTCTCGCTAGTATATTGTAGTAACTTTCACTTAACATTTAGGCTTTATTTCATGTCAATTGGTTTCTAAATAAAAAAGGTATATCAATTTAAAAATGTACGGAGAAAAATCTTTATTGATTCTTTTCAAATTACGTACAAATTATCTTCAGTAAAAATAAACAAACATGTGTTTTAGCATTTCTTAATTTTCACCCTCTGGGGGTGTAAATTAGGCCAGCGAAGCGGGTTGGACGACTCATTAAGTTATTAGCGCCAAGCCGATATTATTAAAGCCGGCAACTTGAAATTTTGACAATGATTTCTTTCTATGACGTAGAGATTTACTAAGAAAAGATTTTACGAAATTACACCTCTAAAGGGGTAAAACAGAGTGGCAAAGTTTGTATAGGGAAAAAAATCTTTATTTATTCTTTTCACGTTACGAGTCGAATCAAATATTCTATGGTAATATCCGGCATTTGTGAATTTTCACCCTCTGATTGTGTAAATGGCACACAGGCCTACTGTGAAGCGAGTTTAACGACTCATTACCGCCAAACCGAAACTATTAAAACTAGTAACATTAATTTTGACGCACGTTTCTTTTTATGACATAGAGATTCAATATGAAAGGATTTTTTGAATTCCACCCCTAAGGGGGTGTAACAAAGTGGCTACTTTGCCATTGCCACTGGATGGGGAGAAAATTTCTGTATCGATTCTTTTCAAATTACGTACAAATATTCTTCGGTAAAAATAAATAAACACGTGTTTCTCTCTCCCTCTCCATCCCTGCACCAGTGCCGTCGTGAGAGCTCACACGATACATATAGTAGACGGTAATAGGTTCTTGCCTAAGGGTTTAAGATATAGGTTAAGTTTAACTTCAAAAATGTTCACTCTATAACTCAAATAATAAATCATATCTAACGAGGTTGCAACTCTGCTGGTGAAACAAAACAGTCAAATTAAGGGTGGCGATAATTATATTATTATCCCATGGTCATACCGTAAATAGTATATTAAAGGCAATATAAATTGTAGAATGAATAGAACTTTCAACAACCTTTTTCTTTAGTGACCAGCTATGGTATATAGACACACCGCGCCCAATCCATCCGAGGTGACACGTGACCCCATAGCGCGCCGTACACGTACATCTACGTTATGCGGGCAGGCCACCGCAACCGGGTATCATCTCGAGTCGAAGCCCTCATGCAGTGAACCTCAATACAGGTACTCACGCTTGCACCGCCCAAAGCACCGACGGTAGAGCGTGTCAACGTAGAGTATTTTATCTCGGACCCTCCCTATTGCCTAATTCCGTTAGACAACTAACTCGCAGAAGGCGGCGACCGCATCCCAGTTTCTGACACTGTTAATCATCGTCCTAGCGATAAACCTTCAACACCTTGCATTGCTTTTTCTATTTAACTCTGTCTGAGATGACTTCTGCGTGGACGAAGTCGCGGGCGAAAGCTAGTATATGTATATAGGTGAGTTTTGAAAAATATTATCCGAATCATTACTTTGGAAATTCCATCTATTCACTTATCTATAGACTAATCTAAGGTGAGATAGTATCATAGTTGACACACTTTAACTTTCACTAAAGACAAAGAAACGGCACACCATAACCCGCCGCCATCAAAAATCCGGGCATAGTCCGGAGCGTGTTCGTTCGCGTCCCCTGCCAGTCTAATTAGACTGCTAATCCGGCTCGATATGCGTACCGCAATGCGGGTTAGGGCGTCCTCCGGAGGCGACGCGTACCGACCTGCCGGGTAGGCACGTGGTATGTAAGAGGATGTGTGGAAGGTAAGTTGCACGAGCTGATATTCGTCATGGCGGACAAACAGCTAGACGTGCTCTGTGTGACAGAGACCAAGCGAAGGGGCAGCGACGCCTGCGATCTTCCTGGTGGCGGGATGGCTCTGTCAAATTCAAATTCAAATTCAAAACATTTATTATGCATAAACCCTGCGAGGGCACTTACATATTGTCATTTTTTTACACTTAAAGTTAATCTAATAAACTACCACCGGATCGGAATGAGACCGCTACTGAGAAGATCCGGCAAGAAACTCAGTGGGTTTGTCTATTTATATTTTATCTGTTATTATAATTTTTTTCATTTTTTATATATAAAAAAAATAGTACATGTTTATTATTTAATTAGCTTCAGTGCGATGACCTTCGAACGCAATAGTTAAAATACAATAAAGAAAGACCATGGCTGGACCGGATCCCACAAGCGGCACCCGATCACGAGTTAACTACTAGAGCAGCCATCACTCCCCTCAACCACCTTGGAGGGAAGGGAGAGACCCGCTCCACGCAGCTACCGCAAGCGGACCTTTCAGTGAGCATGACCAATACCATGATAAATGCAAAAAAGTCAAAATTCGTCAGGCAACACACGCTACGCTTTACAAGTATGTATAATTATTAGAAAGAAATAGTAAATAACAGTTTAAAAAAAAAATGTAATTGCTGAAAGAGGAGCTGCTCATAGCCAGTTTGAACTATCACTTAGATAATCTGAGATTTTATAATAACCTTTTTTACAGAGTCTGTTCTTGACAGCCCTTTTAAACTTGTTCACAGTCATATCTCGGATATCTTTTGGTAATTTATTATAGAAGCGTATACATTGCCCCATGAATGACCTATTAATTCTTTCAAGACGCGTACTGTCTACAACTAATTTGTCCTTATTCCGAGTATTCACACAATGAATGTCACAATATCTTTCAAAGTTACTGAAATTTTTTTTTGCATACAAAACATTTTCGTATATATATTGTGATACAACAGTCAGAATATTCACCTCTTTGAATTTCTCTCGAAGTGAAACTCTTGGGCCTAGATTATAAATTGCGCGGACAGCCCTTTTTTGCAGAACAAAGATACTACTCAAATCCGCGGAGCATCCCCACAGCAGCACTGTGGTCTGGTGTACCACAGAGCGATCGAGCCAGCATGGGGCTAGGAGTGCTGTTGTCCTCTCGCTTGGCCTCAGGTGTGAAAGATTACGGAATGTATGATCCCAGACTTCTTTGGGTCCGTATAAAACTAGGTGTCACCAAGGTATTCATGGTTGTAGCATATGCTCCCGTAGGATCCTCGGTGGCATCAGACCTAGAGAAGTTTTGGGAAAATGTTAGGGAAGTTCTGGATATGGCAGAAACCAGTGAACGCGTGATGGTATGCGGAGATTTGAACGGATGGGTGGGGACCAAGCGTCCCGACTATGAGGACGTACTTGGTCCATTTGGTGATAAGAGAGTGAACGACGCAGGTAGACTCATAGCGGATGTATGCATGAAGAGAAACCTTATTGTGTCAAACACATTTTTCCAACATAAGGACATCCATATGTATACATGGAGAAGGAATGAACAGAAAAGTATAATAGATTTAATTTTGGTAGACAGTCGCCTCCGAAGCAAAATATTGGACGCAAGAGCCTACAGGGGCCCCACAGTCGATACGGACCACTATCTCGTTATTGCGAGATTTAGTGGTCTGTTCAGAAAGTGGAGGCACTGGCGAGAGCGTGTCCACTTCGGAGGGCTTGAAAGAATAAAGGTTGAAAGGTTGCAAGAAGAGTGTGTAAGAGAAAAGTATGCAGAGGGTGTCCGAGAACGGCTGACGATGGCAAACCAGCCGCAATCGGACATTGAAGAATGCTGGAGAGTATTGAAAGAGAGTATGGTAGATACAGCGAAAGAAGTATGTGGAAGTTCAAAGAAGCATAGTAAAACAAATGGTGATGCATGGTGGGATGCGGAAGTGGCGGCTTCCGTAGAGCAAAAGAAGAAAGCGTGGCTGGACTATGTTTCTTCTTTGAATCTGAATGACAGTATGACTGAACAGAAGAAAGAAATATATCGGCAATGTAAGAATGACACCAAGGCCTTAGTGAAAGAGAAACGTGATAGAGCAAGTAAGAGTGCAGAAGATAGGCTGACTAAAAACTTCGAGGGTAACACCAAACTCTTTTGGAGGGAGGTGAAGAAGTCTAAGAAGTTTAAAAATGGTAAGGCAGCGGGCATTGATATGGTGTCTGCCGAGATGATCAAGCTGAGTGGCTCCTGTGTCTGGAAGGCGTTCCTGTTGCTCCTCAACTTATGTTGGAGCTCGGGAATCGTTCCCGGGTACTGGAATAGCGCAGTCATCGTGCCTTTGTTTAAAAACAAGGATTCACGTTATGACTGCGCAAATTACAGAGCCATAAGCTTGACCAGTTTGGCAGCAAAAGTGTATGGTAAAATTATTGAAAGGAGAATGATGATGGTGTCCGATGGTTTACTGTGTGAGACACAAGGAGGTTTCAGGAGTGGAAGGGGATGCATGGATCAAGTATTCTCTCTGCGCAACATTGTGGAGAAGTATCTGGCTCTAGGTCAGAGGGTTTTCTGTAGTTTTGTGGATCTGGAGAGAGCATTTGACATGGTTGTACGAAAGGAACTTTGGGACATTTACTGGAGTATGGTATTAACGGTAAACTGCTACAGGATGTGCAGTCCAGTTACATGGGCTGTAGAGCCTGTGTGCGGCTGGATGATGGAATGTCGCCTTGGTTTGACGTCAATATCGGCGTTAAGCAGGGGTGCGTTCTGTCAGCCAGGCTGTTTATCATATATCTGGATAAATGTCTCCAAAGGTTGAACGATATGAATGTGGGAGTCCAGATGGGGGACTCAGTGGTCACTGCTTTGCTTTATGTAGATGATGCAGTCCTGCTGGCACAGTCAGCGACTGACCTGCAGACCCTAGTCGACACAATGACAGAAGATTGTAAGAAAAGGGGTCTACGCGTGAATGTGAACAAAACCAAAATAATGGTCTTTGAAAGAGATGAAACCAGAACAGATGTAAGAGTAACAATAGGTAATGATGTACTAGAGCAAGTGGATGAATTTGTATATCTTGGATGTGGATTTAGCCGAGATGGAAGGTACACCACTGATATAGAGCGAAGAGTGAATGTTGGAAATACAGTGAACGGAGCGTTGGGGCAACTTCTTGGCAGCCACTACCTCAGCCAGAAGTCACGTGTAGCAATACATAACGCAGTGCTTGTCCTAACATTACTGTATGGAAGCGAGAGTTGGGTATGCAGAAAAGAGTATGAAAGTAAAATTAATGCGGTCGAAATGCGATCTCTACGGAAAATCTGTGGAGTTAGGCTGACCGACCGCATTCGTAACGACGACGTAAGAGAGCGAGTAGGTATGAAAGATAGTATTGGTGTAAAGATGCGAAAGGGAATGCTCCGATGGTTCGGACATGTGGAAAGAATGCCGAACGAACGTCTGGTTAAGAAGATATACAATGCGAAAGTGGAAGGATGTAGGTACCGAGGGAGACCGAAGACTAACCTACCTAGACCAGATCGGTCATGTACTGAAGGAAGGTGGAGTCAAGAGTCTCCGAAACCGGCGAGCGTGTATGAAGAGAATTATGAATGTTGAGGAAGCGAGTGAAGTATGCAGAGATAGAGTTCTCTGGCACTCTGTTCTCTCTGCCTACCCTGCAAGGGATATGGCGTGATGATATGTATGTATGTGTATAAAAAAATGTTGACACGCTTGTTAGGCGGTGTGGCGATTGCAGTTGGATAATAAGTTTTCCAAAATATTGTCGTTGATTGAGATTCCACATTCTCTTAGTGACTTTCGTTTCCCTCAGTTGATTTTCATAACTTTTTTATATATGTAAGAAATTTAGTGCAGGTGACATATTAACTTGTCATTCCACGGAACTCTATAGAATATTTCGTTAAAATTAATAGTTAGATCATTAGTAAATTGCGGCATGTATACTCATCTTGGACTACAGTTTTACCAACAATTGACTGCACAGATGGCGTAATGTTTAAGATACCAACCTTCCTTTCCAGCGCCGAGGGTTCAATTCCTACGCGACAATAGTTTGTGTGATCCACAAAGTATTGTACTGTCTGGGTGTAATTTGTCTTCGTTAATTAGGTAGATATATATTTATAAAGTCTCCCGCAATATAAGCATATCTTAAAAATAAAAATAAATTGATTTTTGTATTCAAGCTTTTTAAGGGAGAATAACTCTGATCAGAAACTTTTTGTGACAAAAATTCTCGAGAAAAAGAAATTAATCGCGTCTAACGCTAAGTCGCATACTTACAAATATTCGTCGCATACTTTTCACTTCAAAGCTTATACGTAACGTAACAGTCATATAAGCTTTACCTCGATTTATTAATTTTATAAAATACATGTAAATAAATGAATAATAAATACAATTATATTATTCAAAAGTAATTTATAATTAATTACAAGGCTCTCTTTAAAAGGTTTCATTTATATTTTGTGACTTTTTTTGTTAAACGATTTTAAGAAGCAAATATTTTTGAGATGGGCAGTAACTTCTTCAAACACCCGTAACCACATCTTAGGTGACTAAAATGCTTTGCTAGCGTCTGGGTATTTCTCTGGGTATGCTGACTATATTAATAGTATTCCTTATCGTGGCCATTAGAGGCGATTTATATTAACTATTATTTTAACGTTTCTGGTAATTACAAATGATTGCTTACGCAATATTTAAATTAATATTGTTATTTCAATTTTAACACACAATATTACCGTAAGTAAATATAAATAAAAGAATATAAAACTTACATTTTAATACTCGATGTATGCAAACAACACAAATGAGTATTGAAAGCGCCGTATACTTTATGAATCTATATGACAGAAAGCAATACGTATTGGGACATTGCATAAACATAAATTTTATACAATATGGTACATTGTACTACCATATATTTATTAAGGCTAGAATTGGAATGGTATTTATTCTACGGCAAGCGCTAAAATATGAGATTTTTTATAAAATCACGCTAAACAATAGTTTTCCGTATGGTGACGGAGTAAGAATAAAATTCATCAACTCCTATCTTATCCGTGGGTATCGTAAGAGACGACCAAGGGATATAAAACGCATATAATATCTATGCAAGAGACAGAAAATTCGAAGCAAAACCCTATACCAAAACGTCTGACCAATATGGTATAGTAGGTCCAATTCCCTCCCATTGTGAAGGAGGCTCGAGCCCAACAGTGGGACCTAAATGAGCTGAAATGATGATGAAATAATAAGTCTATTTTGCTTGAAGGTTTTAAGTAATGATTATTGAACTATGCAACTAGTTTTTTTTTGGCGGCCTGTTACGGTACGTCACACCCCGCTAAATCCGTCCGGGACGACAGAGAAGCGGCGATGCAACTATGACCGATATTTCGATGTTTAAAATAAAAGATCAATACGAAGTCGTTGTATTATAATGACGTTACCAATAACATAACTGCATATATTAATGCTTATCTATGAATGAGATTTACTTGAATTTGAATGTAATAATTTGCTTAAAATAAATTTACCCGTAATGAAATATTCAAAATGAGTTCTATTCATGACGACATTGCTAGAAATTATGTATATTATACTTTAGAATACTCCAGAATTAATCCAGAGCATTAATAATAAAGTTTTTCTTGTGCCTGGAATTAGTTTCCGAGTTGGTCTTCAATGTTCACTTCAATAAAATAGGAATAAAGTTGGTTGATAAATTTTATTCTCAAATAAGTAGAATCAAAAGTTTGTAATTATGTTTATTTCTTAAATTTTTATTTTATTAATTTGTAAATAATTTGATTGCAGAATTATTTTTTATCATTCACCAATCTAATTACTTTTACACATTTCCTTATTAGTAAAAAATAAACCAGCTATCAGGCTCACTTCCGAAAGATTTTGTACAGAGCTCAGCTGGGCTTAGCACTAGTTGGTAAAATATATAAATTCTTTGTAATACTTTTCTTTGTACTACTAGGAGTAGAACCAAGCTGTTGACAGTTTTTACTGTCTGCAGCCATAAATAATCAGTTCGTCATGGTGGTACTACATTCTCGCAGAAAATCGACATATGAGTAGTAGCTATGTGCTACTTACTCAGCGCTTCATTCGGTGAACGAGAGAATCCCTAAACCACTAAACCTTTAGATTAGGTGACTTGGTATTGCAAAGGTTTATGAGGATAAGTTACTACTTACCATCAGGTACGCTAACTGCTCATATACCACCATCACAAAAAATATGATTTAAAATAAATGATATTTAACCTGTGTTGGGATGGTAATGTATTGAGAATCCTTTTTTTTTTCGTGAGCATCATGAAATTGAAAGCGAACACGAACATAGTGTGCTGCAGCGTTCACCTGGGAATCTTATAGTGCTAACTGTAATTACCAATCCTTCTGCTAAGCTATCCCACATAGGATTGTGTCACACATTTGACATTCATAGACCGATAAATGGTTAATTGATAATGGAAATAGCATTACTGTGTGATAGCGGCTACGAATACAACAAACCTTACAATGTTCATGGATCTGGTAAAAGACGATTAAGAGCTATGCATTTACCTCTGATCTCTCCATCTAATGCCCTCTGATCAACGATTATATTCCCGAGAAAGTCTTTCGTCAAATAGGTAGCATCATTAAATTGGCCTAGGTTGATGTCTTTAGGCCACCGAAGACAAAGATCGGGTACCAGTGGCCCGCTCGTACGGCGAAGAAGAGGTGCTTGCAGGGTGGGTCAATGGGGTTGCGCGCCGCCTCTTTCGTCACCCCGGACCGATTTGGCGGGGTGCGACGTCCATAGCCTACCGCAAAAAAAAAAAAAAACAAAAAAAAAAAAAAAGGTTGATGTCTTTACATCGACCTCCTACTCTCTTAGTCATCTCTTACGAAAACCACGAATAACGTAAGGGTTGGTTGATTGTAGCCGCTTCCACACAGCACTGGCACTTGGAACTCTTGGGACTATGATAAATAATAAAAGATAACAGATTATTGAAGTATATTTTTATTTACAATAGATTTAAAGACTATAATATTATAGGGTTTTTCAAATATGGTACTTGTTAACTGAGATAATGATTTCTAATGTTTACGCGAGTATTACACATTTGAAATAAACTACTTTTACGGATTCTATCGCGTTTGTATTTGATTTTAAATTTCCAAACGTTTCGAACACTTTACAGTGATCATGGTCACAAGAGGAATGTAGTTTTGTTAGCTAAGCCTGATTTAATAAATTTGGCTTGTATATATTTTCCCTTATAGTGGTCTATTAATTACACAATTTATTAACCCGTTCTCTCGAATGGTTTAATAAATTTTATTCTCATTTGATTGGTGAAAAAATGGATTGGCGAATAGTTAGTTGATTTTTAGACTTAGAAGTCGTAAAAAGCAGGTACGAGTTCGCCTGAAGATAGGACAACAGCACTCTTGAAAACCAGATTGCCATCTCCAACCCCGTGAACTCCAAGATAGTGCTTATAGCATTAGTCCATCTTAGAGAAGTCTGTCTAACAGTGGCTGTGGTTAGGTTGCATGAATGAATATAAATATATATATAATTACTATTTATTTTTTCGTTAAATATCCCAACTTAAGTCCCAGAATTTACATTACATTGTGAAAGAGATGACGTAAATAAATAGAAGAATTATTTAAAATGAAAATAATAATAATAAAATATTATTTTTACGATTAAGTCACTTCATATTACGCTCAAAAAATCGATTAACCACCAAAGCTGACAAGGCGCATTAGCAAAAGCCGTAGGTCAAGATTGTTTTCAGAGGGCGGGCTTTGAGAGCTTAAGTTGAGTAAACCGGTCGAGTTTGTCACAGACAAAGGAACACTCGGGCTATATTGCGGCCGCTCACTTGAAGTCGAGATCAGGTGAACTATGTCTTGGTAACATGCATCTAATTCCATTGTAAGCTACTGCATGCAGTAGATTACAATGGAATTATCGTAGCAAATAATGTCATGACATTATTTGCTACGATATTAGAAAAAATGCATACTAATAATAATTTAATTTAAAGTTATTTCAATATCTTTTGCCCATGCAGAGTTATTTTTTGTATGACTATGAATGTTAGCCTCAAACAGACTGCACTTATGGCGTAGTGGTTAAGATATTGACCTTCCGTGCTAGTGCCATGGGTTCGATTCCCACGCAGGACAATACTTTGTGCGATCTACAAACTGTTGGTTTGAATCTGAGTATAATTTGTCTGTGCTAAGTGTATGTTTGTAAAATCCGCCGCAGTACAAAGATTACTCTATTCTTAATGCAGGTCTTTAAAAAAAACATATTTCAAATTTATAAAAAAAAATATATATGAACTCTAAGGGCTCCTAACTGATAGAATTTTTAGCAATATCACATATGGATACCTTTTATGTACTACTAACTCTGCTCGGGGCCTTGTATCATGCAAAATGGATGTTGCCACGTTTTTAAAGCTAATAATTTTTACGCGCATCGTTTTCGACGCCGGCGGTAGAATCGGTACGGTGAGTAATTTTTGCCTGAGGGAAGAAAAGCAAAAAGACTAAAGTACTCTAGATACTTATTAACTTTTACAATTCAATCGTTCTTATAATTGCAATTATTAGTTAAATAACTTGTGATGAATTTGGTCAGTACAGGTTTTTTTCATTATATGAGGGTTTATTTTATTACATTTAGAAATAAATTATTGTATTGAGGGAACAACTTCACAATATTGACAGATGGAAATTACGTTCAATATAAGAATCATCATCATTATCTCAATTCAGCTCATATATGTCTCATTGTTAGGCTTGAACCTTCGTCATAATGGGAGGAAAACTAATCTACTATACCATGCTGGTCAGGCGTTTTGGTATAGGGTTTTGTTTCGAGTTTCCTTTTCTTACATAGATGTTATATGAATTTTATATCCCTTATTCGTCTATTACGATCACCCACGGGTAAGATAAGTGGTGAATTGTATTTTTACTCAGTCACCACACGGAATATTATAAGAATCATTTGCAGATATTAGAAAGATTTGTTCTGTATTAATATCGAACCCAGGACACGAGAGGTTGATTCTTAGATGACCTCAATCTTTGTAGTCAAACATCAGTGCAGGGTTTAAGTAGCTCCTAGCTGCAGCTGTTATAATAACCTAAATTATTTATTTTATTACTAAAAAAACTAATAAACGAAGAAACGAGTATTACCAGACAGTTGCTAAAAAACGAATGTTCTTTAATAAAAAAAGATATAGGTTCAATGGAATTGATTCATCGCGTCGGCGTTATCATACACATCTTAAAGAAGAAAAAAAAAAAGGACAATGAAAATTACAACGGAAATGAACAGGAATTTTATTAAAGTCGACAAAATGGAATTTATAACAAATAGATTACAAAAACCAATATTATGATCCGATTACGAGGGTGCGCAGTGACGACAAACGACTGGATAATATTTGTTATCGTATTCATTGCGGGCACTTGGCGAATCGCAGGTGTGGTCCATATAAATGCTTTGGACCCTTGCTTCCCGGTCTCATGTGAATATTCAAGATGTATTACAGGGGTCATTTAATATAGTACTTTACACGTACCGCTGTTGCATTAAATTGCCTTAAGTGGTCCCTTTTATAATGCTTATCTAGGACATTTATTTTGTTGCTTTCTTTCGATATATTGATTATAAATATGATATGTACCTTGTGGTGAAAGTTCTAAAAACCAATATTTCACCACCTCTAAATTTTTGCCGTGGGAGTAGAAAGAACTATTCTATGAGCAGGAGAATTTTTTATTTTTTATGGCAGGCTATGGTGTGGACATACCTCGCCCGATCCATCCAGAAAGACGGCGAGTAATCCCATAACGTCATTAATATACTATCTATGAACCTCTCCATCGCCATGTGAACGGTTCCCGATATCATATCCATCGTCTTCGATGGTTCGTCTGATGGGTTACCCTTTTGAGTAGCATCTTGTATCGTCACCTCAGCAATTTCTTATGCTGCCGGGATGCCTCATATTTTCTAAACCACCTAACAATCATGATGATCATAGCATTATACGCGCTCCATAGCAAGCGCCTGCCACTTGCGGCCATAACCCGTCCGTTCTAACGGTGTCTACACCGTGGTGTCTGCTTCTCTTCACCATTGCATTGACCACTGGTACCACTTCTTTGACATTCGTGGAGGGCCCATCAGGTTGTCCTTTCAGGTATCATCTCCACCGATGCCCTGAACCATAGTGAGACCTATGTGCAACAATATTATGAGCAACGCCGGAGAGCGCTACTGCCCTTGTCCATGCTGTTGTCCCTTTTTTCACGTGCTATTTTACGACTCCATTGAGAAATAAAAGGACATATTGTATTCTTTAAACTGTCACTGCGCCGAATTAATTAATAATAATAGATTTATTACGAATCATCATCTCAGCTCATACACGTTCCTCTGCTGAGCTTAAGCCTCCTCCATAATGGAAGGGCAATTGACGTACTATACCATGTTGGTCAGACGTGTTGGTATAGGGTTTTGTTTCGAGTTTATCTTCTCTCGCATAGATATTATATGCGTTTTATATGCCTTAGTCGTCTCGTACGATCCCACGGGTAAGATAGAGGGTGGTGAATTGTTTTCTTATTCCGTCACAATACGGAAATTATTACTCCATCACCACACGGAATTTATTATTACGAATATTTAAATGAAAATTGTCGTAAAAATATTTTATTTGTGTAGATCATTATTTACCTTCAAAAAATAATACAACTACCATTATCATTCATAACCATTTTATAAATAAAAGAGCTTGCTCTATTGATATAATAATCATCAAATACATTTGTGACAATACATTAATATCATAAGTTTATCATAACATCGGTTGTTATTGAAATAACAATGTCCTGTTGATTCGATATGCTTTCCATTAACAGGTTTTTGAATAACTTATATATCCACTGACATATAAGAGTTACAGATTGAAATCCCGACTTAAACTGTTGTTGTGTAAATGATAGAATTAGTTTTCTTTTTGCAAATTTTCTAATAAAATTATTAATGGATGTAACTAATCATTCTACTACTCTTATCCCAATTACTTGGGGTCAATGCAATATGTACTCTTGTTTCATAGTCCATATTGTAAAAGTTATTGGCAATAGTTTTATGACCGGCCGCCTGCCAGGCATCAACTCTACTTGGGAATGTAATTGTTGACCAAACGGCATCAGATAGAGTTGGCCCAGGTCGCTATAAGACTCTTAGTTTTCTTTTACGACATCTACGTGCAAAGTTAGGGTTGGTAGTATTCGTAGTCGCTACCACACAGCTGTATTAATGAATGTTATTATATTACTAATATGACATTATATTCTGATACTATAATAACATTCTTCTTTTTTTTTTTTTTTTTTTTTTTATGTATTGGCAATAAGCTACTTATACGAGCCATTTTTGCCAGTGTCGAGTTATAATTATCTTCACGTTCTTAATCTCTTCAGGTTAGTCATTGTCTGTCAGTCAGTCGAATTGTCGCCATCAACAGTGCTATGGTGACACTGTTAATGGTATGTTGTAGGAATTTTGATGGAAAACGAAAACGTTGTACAGCACTTTTATATGATATTCACTACATCCCAGCTGTTCTGTCACATCATATTACATAAAATACCATAAAAATTATCTAATATAACACGTTAAAACACTAAGATATCGAATATAATACAAGAGCACAACATGACGTTTTAGATTCCCGCCAAAAGTCCCTATAATAACATTCCATAACCCTAACATTGCTAATAGCTATTGCTTTTGAAACAGCTATTAGCAATGTTAGGATTGAAAATATTAGTATTGTAATAAAATAATTAAAAATATAAATAATTCTAACTACATAAACACCACTTTTGATTCTTATTGTTGCGCTTCCATTTATTATTATGTAATACATATATTTATTTATGCATGCTCCGATGGTTCGGACATGTGGAAAGAATGCCGAACGAACGTCTGGTTAAGAAGATATACAATGCGAAAGTGGAAGGATGTAGGTACCGGGGGAGACCGAGACTAACCTACCTAGACCAGATCGGTCATGTACTAAAGGAAGGTGGAGTCAAGAGTCTCCGAAACCGGCGAGCGTGTATGAAGAGAATTATGAATGTTGAGGAAGCGAGTGATGTATGCAGAGATAGAGTTCTCTGGCACTCTGTTCTCTCTGCCTACCCTGCAAGGGATATGGCGTGATGATATGTATGTATGTATGTAATACATTTAAAATTAATTGTAAGGTGTATCCTAGCTTATTATTATTTAGCTTATTTACTATAATAGTTTACATAATTATAGATAGCTAAAATTAATAGTTATCCGTTAAATATATATAACTAGCTTCTGCCCGCGGCTTCGCCCGCGTAAAAGGTCACTTTCCTAAAGATTTTCATCCCTTATTTTTGTTTTACCCCTTAAGGGTAAATTTTTACGACATCTAATCAATAGCCTAAAAATAAGTTTCAAGCTTCTGGCTTTAAAAATGACGATACTTCCTTACAACCTTTCTACTCTTTTTTGCATTAAAAAGTAACATATGTCCTTTATCAGGCTCTAGACTATCTGTGTACCAAATTTCATTTAGATCGGTTCAGTAGTTTTGGCGTAAAGGAGCGCGTTTGGCGTAATAGACAGACAGAGTTACTTTTGCATTTATAATATTAGTAAGGATTAGTGAAAGGAGGATAAGGATACCCTTAGCGCACATTTTTATTTGCCTGAATAACTTCATTGGTGACTCCGACGTGATCTACACATTAGATATTTTTGCCAAATATTTTAGCCGATTACTTTACTTTTGCACTTTGTTGAAATTACAATATTGTATTTTGACTATTTATATAAAAATAATATATATAATTATATAATATTACCACTATATCTATGGCTAGCGTCTTTGTCTATGGCGTAGCGTAATAGCGTTGGTTGTAATGTCAGAAGTATCATGCCGGCTATTATTTTAGTGTTTTAATTGCCGTGGTCAAGAAAGTGTGAACTAGACTTTTGACGGGCATTTGAAAACGTCATGTGGTGCTCTTCTATTATTTTCGATATCTTAGTGTTTTAACGTGTTATATTAGATAATTTTGATGGCATTTTATGTAATGTGATGAGGCGGAACTACTGGGATGTAGTGAATATCATATAAAAGTGCTTTACAACGTTTTCGTTTTCCATCAAAATTCCCACAAGATACCATTAACAGTGTGGCCATTGCACTGTTAATGGTGACAATTTGACTTAGACAACGACTGACTTGAAAGACTAAAACCGTGAAAATATTTATAACTTAACACTGGCACCAATAGCTCGTATATGTAGCTGATTGCCAATACACAAAGAGAAGAAGAAATGTGAACTATTTTACATGGATATTGTGCTCAATAATCTAAGTGCCAGCTACATACTAACATATGAATTAGATCACAAATAGAATTCAAAAGATAGCATCGAGCATTATAATAGAATATTCTTTATTTTATTGTCATTAAAACAAAATAAAAAAAATATTCTTCAATATACACGAGAAAAAAGAATTACGAAAATCCGCAGGTCAAAATTGTTTTCAGAAGGTGACATCTAAAAGCATTAGTTAAATAAACTGGTCGAGTTTATTGCAGACAAAGGAGCACTCGAACTTTATAACGTCCACTTAAAGCCGAGATCAGGTGACTAGGCGACTTGCAACTAAGCCCACCATGTGGCTTTGCACACAGCACTGCATTATTAGGTACTAGTGAATGTAGATTCTAGCGGATTACTTATGCATCCGTAAATCTGTGGAGTTAATTGTTAATGTCCATCTTAAATAAACACTGCGGGATTTTATGTGACTATATAATGCATATCTCTAAACGAGACAATTCTTGTAAATACATATATATTTTCTGAATCTCGGAAACGGCACCAACAATTTTCATGCAATTTAGCATGCAAGGGCTTTCGGAGGCGATTAATCGATCTAGCTAGGTTTCATTTATAGAAAATATTATTTTGTCAGTATTTTGGGCAACAAAAAATATTATATAATTTTTCATTGGCTGAAAACTATTAAAATTTGAAGGCAAATTTTGACGCTGTCATTAATAGACGGTAGCTCAATTAGAAAATCGAGAATAGTTCGGATCCTTAGTTTCTCTTTTTGTTATATTTACCTTTTTATTTTTTTTTCCTTTATTTTATTAATAACTTTTTTTATAATACATTAAAATATTAGATATATTAGAAACACACTAAAAAAATACCTAGCAAGGCTCGGTAAACCAGATATTAATGCACTATAATAAAACGACAATGTTGTTGGATTTTTGAAGGAGTTAAATTTTTTAACAATAAATCAGATTTGCGAATATATTTTTTTATTAAATAGCTCATTTATTAATGATCAGAAGACCCATGTGAATACTTCGTAGGTAATACTGATATTAGAGGAATCATTACTTACATAACTATAAACCAGTAATGGCACTTTGGTAACGTAAGATTTCATCATCTCAACTCATAATATATCCCACTACTGGGCTCGAGCCTCCCCCATGATGGGAGGGAAATTGGCCTACTATACCATAATACCACGCTGGTCGGACTTACTAGTATAGGGTTTTATTTTGAGTTTTCCTTCTCTTGCATAGATACAACATTTTTCATCATTAAATGGGTAAATAATGTTTAAAAAGCCTATTAAATATTGATGCTGTATTATAATGGAAAACGTTTTATAATAACCAAAAATAGAAAAATAAAAAATATCTTCTTTGATATCAGAATTTGATGGAAAATTTTGTATTTATATTAAATACCCAGATTCATTGATTCCTGGATATTTTAGGCTCAGTGACAAACAAGCCATAGGATTTTGATTTTATCCAGAAAAACTTCTTTTCATTCATCAGCTCAGCTATTATAGACTGCTACTATTACGCTGGACCAAATAAAAAGCGAGATATGACTACAAATGTTAGTAAAATATTAGTGACAAGATTTAGTACTCGTAAATTGATTGCAAGGCATTCATGACATGTAGCAACAGTCACGATAACTGTAGTAATAACAAATTCGTATAAAATTTTCACTATCGTTATACAGAATTGCTACACTACATCATCAGATAGGCAGTCAGACATATTGATCACAGTTTAAATCACAGTTATTTTATTTATTATTATTATTATTTAATAGTTTAAAAGAGTAAAAGACTAAAAATAAAGGCATAAAAATTAAACATTAAAATATAGAAAACTAGCTTCTGCCGGCGGTTTCGCCCGCATAAAAGGTTACTTTCCTAAAGTTTTTCATCCCCTATTTTTATTTTAACCCTTAAGGGTAAATTTTTACATGTTAATGTCATATTTATTTATATCTAATCAATAGCATAATAAGATTCAAGATTCTGCTTTAAAAATGACGATACATCCTTACAACTTTTCATCCCCCTTTACAATCCTTTTTTGCATTAAAAAGTAGCCTATGTCCTTTATCAGGCTTTAGACTATCTATGTACCAAATTTCATTTAGATCGGTTCAGTAGTTTTGTTGTGAAAGAGCGACAGACAGACAGAGTTACTTTCGCATTTATAATATTAGTTAGGATTGAAACAATATCGCAGTTTGAACAGAAATTGTATTAAGTTCAACAAAATGAAATGTATAAAAAAAAAATAGATTACAAAAACCAATATTAAGATTCGATTACAAGGTTAGGAGACGCCAACAACTGTATATACGTTGTTGTATGTACGTATTTATGTTGCGAGCACTTCGATAACAGCAGGTGCGGTCTATAATAATACGTGTTAGACCCTAATATTCTAGTCCCTTATAAATATTCTACTTATGTTAAATAGGTAGTTTTCATGTAACATTTCACAAAGCTTATCGTTATAACGTTTATTGCAAAAAATCGATTTCATCTAAAGAATTTAATATGCTTGCTTGCCCTCTGTGGTTTTTTTTTCTACCTTATAATTAGACATCAACTTCATAATCACACTATTATAGATTATAGTGATAGGACCACGCTGTTGACAGTTCTCTGTCTGCAGCCGCGGGCCGGTCCATCCGCAGATGTAGTACCACACTCTCGCAGAAGATTAACGTATCAGTAATAGCAATGTGCTATTGCGCTTCGTTCAGTGAGCGAGAGAGCCGGAAGCCCAATTGAGTGGGGTTTATATTGGTAGGCAGCGGCCTAGTTATACCCTTGGTTTTGCGAAGGTCCATGGGCGGCAGTGACACTTACCATCAGGTGTGCAGCTTGCTCGTTTGCCACCATTAGCAATAAAAAAACTAAGATACACACATACATACATACCATCACGCCATGTCCCTTTCAGGGTAGGCAGAGAGAACAGAGTGCCAGAGAACTCTATCCTTGCATACTTCACTCGCTTCCTCAACATTCATAATTCTCTTCATACACGCTCGCCGGTTTCGGAGACTAAACTAAGATACACTTACTTTAATACTTTTCTGTGTGGTTACGAATGACCTAACGATGATAACCTCTTTAATCAGTGTAGTTTAATAGGATACATTTTATCCTCTCTCCTAGGAGTCTCGAGTCCAGCAGTGAGATGTATGTGAGCTGAGATGATGATGGTGACGCGTAAAGATTGCAATGATCATCGTCCTTTCCTTGTTCATGGGTTTACTACAAAATAACCAAAGGATTATCAGGTTAATTCATAGCAACACCGCTACTAGGCAAGTTATAATACCAACTGCAAATAAAAGAAAGGAAGAAAGATAAATTCCAATAAAAGCATAAATTTCAAAATGGCCGCCAAATTCAATATTATATTATGGTGTAATTGTCGAGTTCAGCGAGAGATTTTTTGAGATACAAACAGATGCCAAGTTCTGTAGGTGCCAAATTATATTGAAATTGTTATAGTAAGTCATCAGCATCATCATCACAGCCCATAAATGTCCCAATGTTGGACTCGGGGCTTCTCCGTAATAGGAGGGAAATTAACCTACCATACAGCGTTGGTCAGTCATGTTGGTATAGGGTTTTGTTTCGAGTTTTCTTTCTCTCGCATAGATGTTATATGCGTTTTATATCCCTTAGTCGTCTTGTACGATCACCCACGGGTAAGATATGGGGTAGTGAATAGTACTCTTACTCCATCACCACACGGAAGATTATAGTAAGTATGAAATATATATGCAATATCATTATCATCAAACCTAAAGGTAAATACAAAATTTCACCTTAATTAATTTGCGGGAAGTGTCAAACTTCACGTGCATAATTTAATATGATATGATAGACCCCGAGATAGATAAAATTAAATAAAAGCTTCTAAAAATAAGAAAACAACCTTTCATCATGGAACTTATTCTCCTGCGGAAAAGGAAGAAGTTATTAATTATGCAAGCCACCAACTTTTACCTTATAAAATAGATTGCTTAGATTTTTTTTTAATAAATTTCTTATGAATTCACTTTTATCATATGTTCCTTTTGTATACACGCAATTACCTAGCTGTATGCTAAATTTGAACTTTCCCAGTCATCTAGAATAATTCTTCTTCGTCATTAGAATAATTCGTTTCGTAATCGGTTATTTATAAATAATTAAGCATATTAAATACTAAAAATTTCAGTAATTTGAATAACAAGGTTGTGTCATCGTTTAATACAATTCTAACTGTAAAGTTTGAAGTATTAAGCCTATACAATGTGTAAACATTGTCCGGTAGATGGCATACGTCACCTTGAAGACGTAAGATATGATATGAAGCAAAATTTGCATCTCCTAAAATAGTTCACGATGGTGTAAGTGTAGCACAATTGGGTCGGATTCCCAATAGGTGCGGGTTCGAACTCCGCTTGTGACATCATTTTTCGTTTCGTAATCGGGTTTTTTTTTTTTATTAGATTAATTGTTGGTCCACAGACTTTTGTCCGTGCTTTTTTTATGTTGTATATTTTAGTCATTATGTTGAAGTTGAAGTTATATAATTCAATTTTTCTTGAAGTGGCTATGATATTATACATTTATGATGGTTTATATGTATTTTAAAGAGATTCTGCGTTATTAGTTTATTGTGAACTTGTGATGATGTCTTTATACTTCATGTATGAATTGTTGGTCTTTATTGTGATATCAATCCGATCTCTTGTATTACCCTTTGGACTCTATGTTTTATTGCCATCTTTTTAATGTATTCCAGTATAGTACTTAGGTCCTGATCTATAGACTTCCTCATGAGTTTCCAGATGGCATCTTCACGGGTGTCTGTGTAGTAGGTGCAGGATCTAGTATGTCTGGAGATGGCAACCACGGCATGTTGGATACTATTGTGTAGTTTTTGCACTGTATCTCTTCTCTGGATGATAATGACATTTGGTGCACCGAGTCCCTGTGCTTCGTGGATGGTACGCAGTTCGGAGCCCTCACCAGTGCCGTATCCCTTTTCGTTGAGGATTTCTTTCTCTGCCTGGGTGTGCGACAGGTATAGTGTCTCAGGAAGGTCTGGTGGTATGACGGCGTTGGCGTATGTATATATGTTCAGGGATTTGATGATCTTATTTGACGAGTATATGCCATTGTAGTTGTTCTAAAGGGCATATGCTACGTCCATGGGGCACCGATGCGTACACCACAGTTCTTGTGTTGCCGATGGTGTGGTTAGAGGTTTATAATGTTTTAATTTAAACAGGTTGTGCCGATCAATGAAAGGTATTTGATTAGTGTCGCCAATAAGGAGGAGTTCTTTGGCCTTTACAGTGCGCATTAACAAGACCACGGAGCCGAAGTGGTTTATGAGCGCTTCGTCGATTATGAGTCGATGGAGCGCTTGATTTTTGCTCGTTCTGACTCCGTTTTTCAGGGCCAATGCCACTGTATAAACATTCGTTGCCGCTTTCTCTCCCATGCGTTGGGTAATCCTATTTTTCAGGTCGTCTTTTGCCTTGAGCAATGATGTTAGAACGACGTCGTGTATGGGGTTGAAATTGTTCACAATCCAAGTCAATTTGCCGCATCCTGGGACTCCATTTACCAGGGTGATCTTATCTGGCAGGTCCCATGCACTCGCCTCCAAATCTCTGGCTCGTTTTAAGATTTTTTCCGTGAGCCAGATCTCGGTAAATTTTGCGGTGACTACGATGGGGTCGTGTTCCGGGGTGTGGAATATGTTTCTACCAGTCTCCTCCCAATCGGGTATTTATAAACATCTAGAATAAGTTTTTTTTTCTATATGTGTCAGTCAGTAATAAAAATAACGATTTTTAAACAATATTATATCTATAAAACCGTTTAGCTGTGTTTATCAAATTTGATACACAAATTTATCTAGAAGCGCTCAACCACCGGGTAAAGTTGTCATAGCCATCTGTGGCTAACAACTAAGTCACACAAAAACAATGTCTAGACGATCTTAGTATGTAAACCAACTTTGGTGTTTTTAAGATATTTTTTTTTTGAATATGAAGTGGTAAAAAATGACTCGAAATGGTTCGTTGTATACTTATACCCTCGCCAGTTGTCTTCGCTTGAACTTTGTTACATATGCTACCGCGTATCTAAGTATTTTACTTCTGCTTCCAGACTGGGCCTATATTCATAGGTGCTTATTAATTAATTTTTGATCACGATTCAGTCTTTAGTCGGTCACTTCTAAATAGAGGAATTCTTTATATAATGTTATACTGCACAGTTGTTCATAGGAAAGGTTATTGCCATAATCACCAAACAAAATATTACTGTGGCCGTCAACTTACTAGCTGACTGAGTGTTAGCAAGCGATTTGACAGCCCAAGAAAGGTTTTTTATGTTTCCCAGAAGAAGAAGCTTCTCAATCTTTTGCTGACCCCTCAGCCGTTATATACGATTCCCACGGACAAATAAGACGTGGAAACAACTGTTTTTTTATTACGTCGTCATGTGAGGAGTGCCATTTCAACATAATTTTACGCCGCGGTTAATATATTTGTAAATAGCTGAATTAAAACTGTACAGATATGTCGTGTATTTGATCTCCAAGCAGAATTGAACTAAAACTGTTTTGAGTTTGCTTACGTGGTCCGTTAACTGTATGTTTCTAAATTTCTCGCGATAATAGACATATTCCTAATTGCGTGCTGTTGTCTTCATCATTGTCATTATATCAGCTCATACACGTCCCACTGCTAGGGTCGAGCCTCCTCCACAACAAGAGGGCAATTGACCTGCTATACCACTACACACTCTGGTCAACGGAATGGTTACAGATTTTATTACGAATGTTCTTTTTATTACCTAAATGTTATATGCATATTGTATCCTTTAGTCGTTTTTATGACACTTACGGGCAGAATAGGGGATGATGAATAATATTCTTACTCCATAACCACACGGTAATCTGTTGTCTTATAAATAAAAAAATATCTGGAGGACCGAGCCTTGCTCGATATTTTCTTATTAGTGTGTTTTGGAAGATATATTTAAATATAATTAAAACAATGAAAAAATAAATTAAAAGGCAAGAGTGCAAAAATAGAAAATAAAAAATCTATCGAGCAAAAAGGAGCCAAAATCACGTTTGTCGTATGGGAGAATACCCCTTAAATATTTATTTTATTTTTTAGTATTTGGCGTTATAGCGGCAACAGAAACACATCATCTGTGAAAATTTCTGTCTGACTACTGTCTAACTATCATGGTTCATGACATACAACCTGATGATAGACAGATGGACGGATGGACGGCGAAGTCTTAGTTATAGGATGTCGTTTTACGATTTTGGTACGGAACCCTAAAGAGGTTGAACTCACATAAAAGCTTGGTACAATGGAAATACTCTTTAAAATTGGAATGTCTCAAAAGTCACAATACTGTATTAACACCGCATTTGAAAGTTTCTAAGCGATAAAGAGGTCATACACTTTTAGGACAAGGCGTCATACGAACGTAGAGTTTGAAATTTTAAATTGTTGGACAGCAATTTTCTAGGCCGAATATTGTAATTGAGAGCCATGATAACACATTGCATCGTATAACTGAAATCCATCGCTCATAAGATATATTACCCATGTCACGTCTTTACCTCGCCAAAAGAAAATAAAATAATACTACTCACAACTAATAAGCAGGACCTTAATGAACAATATTATTTTATGAAATAAAGTTTAATAAGTTTTAACAAAATCAAGGTCTCAGTCGCGGGTAGGTTCGGCGTTCTACAACAGCATCAATACAACCCACTCTCCTGTGCTTTATTCTTCGTTGATATACCCCGGCCTGAAGTGAGCACCAGATCAGGGCTGAGACGGCAGCGTCCAGTCCACGGGGAGTTCCTGCGTAGACGATATTAAACTTATTTTAACATTAAGTGGGTAAAATCATGTACTGCCACTATCCCAAACGGATGATCTTCGACATGATGAGTAGCGAGCGAAGCCGGATGAAGTTACTAATAAGCACGAGGAGCAGAGGATAGAGTTATTTAAATATTACAACTGGGTGGAAGTGGCAGTTAAAAAAAACATTCAGTAACGGTTTTTAGCTGTAGGTACATGGATGAATAGCGTAAGCATCTAAATGAAAACAATATCTACTAAAGTGTTTAAATAGACTGATAGGCTCTAAATAGCTACGTTACATTAAATCATAATAATCTACAAAAATAAATTATACACAACTTACCCAGTACGGGAATTCAACACTATTAAAATATAATAGCACAGTGATAGAAAACAATACTTTATAACAATACTATATTAATCAGTTTAGTAATCTATTCTACTGCCGCTTATATTAATTTAAAAAAAAAACGAATAACGGCTGTATATTGAGAAGAACGGCCGGCTTCTCCGTGAGCCACGATCGAATGCCGCAGCGACCCGAGCTACCGATATCTGGCGATAACCGGTTTAGCGAGCGCGGAGACCGAAGGAATTCCATATATAAATAAATTAAAAATGTTTGCGTGTATGTTGAAACATAATTATTTTTGACGTGACAACGTCTTATAAATTGGTTTGCCGGGTGACACTTCAAGAAACTGCGTTACGCTCCGCTCACGTTATGCGCTCACAATGAGAGCGAGTGAGAGGCACGCGTCCCTTCCACTCGGGCATGGTTAGCCCGCCTAAGAGCGAGAGAGACAGACATAAAAAGTTATGTTGTTAATGTATTGCAAGTTATTGTATGTATATTTGTATATAAATACGTATGTATGTGTAAAGGTAAAAATAAAATTTTGTTAATATGAAATTCAGTGCGAGATTCTTTGTATAAATTAATGTTTTAAATATAATTCTTTGTATAAATAAATGTTTTAAATTGTTACTATTATTTCATCCTTCTTCCTACTATACGAATGAATATTCACATTAAAATTATTTTACCACTCAAAGTCGTTGTCACGTAAAACTTTCGCCCGTATACCGACTTTACAGGCAACCAATTTTTTTTTTTTTTACTATTTTTTTAATATTATTCAGAACATACATATTTTTATAATATAAGGATAACATAATATTTTTTATGTTGCACCCATTTTAATTTTACTCTGGCGAGGGTATTATGGCGCATAATGATTAATAATGAGAGATAGTCATTTTCTATATTTTTTCGCTGTTTAGTCAGGGTTTAATCAACATTTTTGTAAAAATTGAGACAGAAAGGCTATATATAGGTATATTAGGAACAATCAGTAAGATATGATAGGGAGACAGGATTAATACAGTTAATGCTGATCAGATTGGTCGCAAGACGATATGACCTAACTATGTGCGCTACTATGGTCGTTTCGATTTCTTTATACTATTTACTTGCAAATATTTCAAATAATTCGAAGGGTTCAAATATTAAAATAAACTTACGAATAAGTTACGGGCTTATACCCCAAGTCCGACAACCGATCGAGTTCCTGAATACTCTGAAGGCTCCCAGTCTCCCAGCTCACATCTTAAAATTGAGAGCTGGCGCGCCAAAATTATGCAATGCCACCAGTTTGCAAGAAAAAACATTGCATTGCAATGTAATCAGGTCATCTATACTGATCGGTTGTTCTTGAGCAAAATCTGTATTTATGCCTAGGATTCTCCAAATGCCGTCAAATTACTCCTTCGAATTTCAGAGAGAGCAGTTTGCCATTAAATTCTGCTTCGCAATAACCATAAACAAAGCTGAAGGTCATATTCTTAAGGTAGCGGGAGTAGACTTGAGAGAAAGCTGCTTCTCCCATGGGCAGTTATATGTGACATGCTTCAGAGTAAGCTTACAGAGTAGCCTAGTAACTCTAGCATCCGAAAGGAAAACAAAAGATATTGTTTACAAAGAAATACTATAATAGGTGTAGAATCGCGGGTGGGCGGGGATGTCAAAGAAGCGGTACCAGTGGTCGGCTTAATTTCGATGGAAAAGACGGTGGGTTATGGGGCCGTACACTACCCTCATCAAAAACGTCAGGGCTACCCCCGTCGCTTCGGTCGCAATGAGCGCGTTGTATTAAAAACATGGCCTGCTAAGAAAAAGCCTGGTGTCCATAATATATAACAAAATCTCATTTGATTTTTATGTTTATTAAAGCTTCCCTACACTATAACAAAGATTATCATTTAAATTACTGAAATTTAGCATTTAATATGCTTAATTATTTATAAAATCCGATTACGAAATGAAAAATGATGTCGCAAGCGGGATTCGAACCCGCGCCTATTGGGATTCCGGCCCAATCGTGCTGCCACTACACTACCGCGACTAATTGTAGGACATGCAAATTTCATTTTCGTATTGTATTTACGTCTTAAGGTGACGGTGTGCTATCTACCCGACAATGTTTACACATTGTTATAGGCTTAATACTTCAAACTTTACAGTTAGAATTGTATTAAACGATGACACAACCTTATATAGCACACCGTCACCTTAAGACGTAAATACAATACGAAAATGAAATTTGCATGTCCTACAATTAGTCGCGGTAGTGTAGTGGCAGCACGATTGGGCCGGAATCCCAATAGGCGCGGGTTCGAATCCCGCTTGCGACATCATTTTTCATTTCGTAATCGGATTTTATAAATAATTAAGCATATTAAATGCTAAATTTCAGTAATTTAAATAACAAGGTTGTGTCATCGTTTAATACAATTCTAACTGTAAAGTTTGAAGTATTAAGCCTATAACAATGTGTAAACATTGTCGGGTAGATAGCACACCGTCACCTTAAGACGTAAATACAATACGAAAATGAAATTTGCATGTCCTACAATTAGTCGCGGTAGTGTAGTGGCAGCACGATTGGGCCGGAATCCCAATAGGCGCGGGTTCGAATCCCGCTTGCGACATCATTTTTCATTTCGTAATCGGATTTTATAAATAATTAAGCATATTAAATGCTAAATTTCAGTAATTTAAATAACAAGGTTGTGTCATCGTTTAATACAATTCTAACTGTAAAGTTTGAAGTATTAAGCCTATAACAATGTGTAAACATTGTCGGGTAGATAGCACACCGTCACCTTAAGACGTAAATACAATACGAAAATGAAATTTGCATGTCCTACAATTAGTCGCGGTAGTGTAGTGGCAGCACGATTGGGCCGGAATCCCAATAGGCGCGGGTTCGAATCCCGCTTGCGACATCATTTTTCATTTCGTAATCGGATTTTATAAATAATTAAGCATATTAAATGCTAAATTTCAGTAATTTAAATAACAAGGTTGTGTCATCGTTTAATACAATTCTAACTGTAAAGTTTGAAGTATTAAGCCTATAACAATGTGTAAACATTGTCGGGTAGATAGCACACCGTCACCTTAAGACGTAAATACAATACGAAAATGAAATTTGCATGTCCTACAATTAGTCGCGGTAGTGTAGTGGCAGCACGATTGGGCCGGAATCCCAATAGGCGCGGGTTCGAATCCCGCTTGCGACATCATTTTTCATTTCGTAATCGGATTTTATAAATAATTAAGCATATTAAATGCTAAATTTCAGTAATTTAAATAACAAGGTTGTGTCATCGTTTAATACAATTCTAACTGTAAAGTTTGAAGTATTAAGCCTATAACAATGTGTAAACATTGTCGGGTAGATAGCACACCGTCACCTTAAGACGTAAATACAATACGAAAATGAAATTTGCATGTCCTACAATTAGTCGCGGTAGTGTAGTGGCAGCACGATTGGGCCGGAATCCCAATAGGCGCGGGTTCGAATCCCGCTTGCGACATCATTTTTCATTTCGTAATCGGATTTTATAAAAAAAAAAAAAGATTATCATCATCATCATCATCATCACAGCCCATATACGTCCCACTGTTGGGCTCATGCCGCCTCCAAAATAGGAGGAAAGTTAACCTACTATACCGTGTGCTGGTCAGACGTGTTGGTATATGGTTTTGTTTTGAGTTTTCCTTCTCTTGCATATATGTTATATGCATTTTATATCCCCTAGTCGTCTCTTACGATCACCCACGGGTAAGATAGGGGGTGGTGAATTGTATTCTTACTCCGTCACCATACGGATGAGATTGTTATACTATATAAGAATACAAACATTTATACATAATTATCTATAAATAACAATAAAAATAATAACGTAAAAAACAAACAAAGATCCTATTAAAACATTATCGACTTCTACGCACACAAAAATGCGGGCAAAAGATAATAATTAATAAAATAATAAAAAATAAGACCAAAAAGTAAATAAGAAAAAGTAAGGATCCGAACCGAGCTCCGGTTTGTATGGATTAGACAACTCGATTTTCCAACTGAGCTAAATGTCTATTCTTAATGACAGCGTCAAAATTTGAAAATCTTCATATTCTAATAGTTTTAGTACAACGAAAAATTATATTTTTGTTGCCGAAATATACTGACAAAATAATATTTTCTATAAATGAAACCTAGCTAGATCGATTAATCGCCCCCGGAACCCCTTGTATGCTAAATTTCAAGAAAATCGTTGGAGCCGTTTCCGAGATTCAGATTACATATATATATATATATATATATATATATATATATATATATATATATATATATATATATATATATATATATATATATATATATATATATACAAGAATTGCTCGTTTAAAGATATAGTGAGATAATTAATTACGTCAGATGAACGAACTGATACGTAAATTGTTAATAGAGGAATGAGATTCTCAGCAAGAAGCGATTAAAAGGACCGCTACTAAAATGTCATATTTTGGTACTTTATACATATATGATCTACAATTCTATATATTTATGTATATGCCCGTAAATTATTGAATTAATTGTAAGATACTTCCATAGCCTGAAGTATGTTGCGACATGTTTCAGGAACTAACAGTTGTTGCCCCTGAGACTCTGACATCAAAGATTAAATTCCACTTTGAATTTCGTTTTTTGTGGTAGGACCACGTTGTTGATAGTTTTATCAAAAGCCGCGGACCGGTCTGTCCGGGGCTACTACCCCGCTACACTCTCACAGAAATAAAAACGACGTCTGAGTATTGGCAATATGGTATTGAGTATTGGCAATATGGTATTATATTGGAACAGATTTCCAATAGGTGTGGGTTTGAATCCCACTTATGATAATCATTTTTCCATCGTAATCGAGTTATTATACATAATCAAACATATTAAATACTAAATTTCAGTGATTAGAAATCATAATTATCATGATTAAAAAAAGCAGTGTCAAATAAATTACCTTGATAAGATTTTAAATAGTTTAAAATATTTCGTATATAATTATTTCAAACCAAATAATAAATTAACTTAATAAATCTTGTTAAAATAACAAAAGTTACTAAAGACATATGTTTAATGTACCTTACGCTTTCATTCAAAAAAATAAAATTTATCAAGCTATTAAAATCACATTAAAGTAATTGGCACTTTGTGTAAAATGGCTGTAATATAGCAATTATGTAATACATATTAATATCTTATATAATACTAGCTTCTGCCCGCAGCTTGGTCCGCGTAAATACTTACTTTCCTAAAATTGAACTATTATCCCAAGGGCACGCATTACCGGGATTAAAGTATCTTATGTATTTAGGAAACGCTCTTTTTATAGGTAAATCTTTGTAAGTGATACTAATTTAATACCTACTTAAATAAGAAAAAAATCGGTCAAGTGCGAGTTGTATTCGCTCACAAAGAGTTCCGTAAAACTAAAAAAAACATATGTGATGTAACTAAAAATTTAAGGTTTTTGGTATTTTTCCTTTATATGTGCTATAAAACATTGCTTCATGCCAAATTTCAAGATTCTAGATCTACTGGACCCTGGACCTGGAGTACCCTTTAGGTTTTGATTCCCTTGCAAGTAGCTGCGAGTTTGAAAATATGCGGCTGAAATTGCTGTTTCTTTTGATTGCTTTGACATAGAAATTTGATTTTGTTGTAACTTAAAGCTATTATAGACCTGAGTTTTTGATATGAATTTTAATTTAGTACCTCTACACGTTCAGGAGGAAAGCGGTAGTGAGTTTAAAATTATTAAAAATATTTTTTATACATGATGTAATTAAAATTTACGGTTTTCACAATTTTTCTTTATCTGTACTATAAGACGTTGCTTCGTACCAAATTACAAGATTCTGAGTTCACGGGAAGTACCCTGTAGGTTTTGATTCCCTTGCGAGTGTCGAAAATTTTAAGAAATTTGCGACATAAGCAGCTTTATCATATCTTTTGTTTTCGTTAACTTAGAAGTTTGATTTTTTCACAGCTCTAAGGGACAGTAGACCTGAGACCCTATTTGATATAAATTAGATTAGAGACCCTATTTGATATAAATTTCAGTTTGATACCTGCGCGCGTTCCTGAGAAAAAGGGTCTTGATACACACACAGACGGACAGACGGACGGCCGGATAGACGGACGGACGGATGGACAACAAAGTGATCCTATAAGGGTTCTGTTTTTTTCTTTCGAGTTACGGAACCCTAAAAGTAATACTAAAAAAGAATTAGCAAAATATACTTAAGAGAAATTTAATACAAAATTAATTTATATACTTAGATAAATATATACTTAGAATGGTAAGTTTACTTATTTAAGAAGTAATTAGAAATTATATAAACTATTTCTATTGATTTATATAAAAAAAATATACGATAAGATATCACAAAAACGTATAATAAAAAGCTGATCGCAAGCCTCAATAGTTTTATAGAACCAACCACGTGTCTGAGCTGCGAGGCATAGTACCCCGCAGAGCTACTAACAGCGGCTTGTCAGCATATGCGTACTTCGTACTTATTAAAACTATAATATCTCCAACGATATTTATTGAAATCAAATGATGTCAAGAACATTTTTATGCAAAACTAGCTGGTGCCCACGACTTCGTCCGCGTGACATGCCGTTTTGATATGCACCCCTGTTTGAAAATTAAAAAAATCTGACACGGCCAAGTATATCAGGCAGCTACTTGGCCATTTTCATCAAGGGTCCTCCTTAACATCTCCAATTTTCATCAAAACTTCGGCACATTCTTGACCATGTGATTGGTCGCTATGGCTCTGCGAAAAGCACCATTGGCACCAAAATGAAAACATTATGATGAATATTTCGTAGTGCTCGATCCATGACCACTACGGCTTTTTTATTCCCCATTGTCCGTTCATCCCAATGGATTAGAGAGCAATCCTAAAACACTAATGGTGATAGAGCTACACTGTTGACAGTATTTTGTCTACAGCCACGGGCCGGTCCGACTAGGGCAGTACCCCACTTTTGCAGAAAATCAATGTCTGAGCAGTGGCAATGTTATTTTTGCTACAGTTGATGAGTGAGAGAACTGGAAACCCAACTTGGTTGAGTTTTGGTTGGTAGACATACGCCTAGTTGTACCCCTGGTATTACAAAGTTTCATAAGTGGCAGTAACACTTGTCACCAGGTGTGCTGCTTGCACGTTTACCACCGTAAACAATAAAACAAAAAATACTTATTTGTAAAATACGAATTTGTCGCAATTCCGTGTGATTGAACACCTCCGTGTTTTATTTTCTCTAAATTGATCGGGTTTTGAACACTGTGTGAGCTATCTTACCGCCAGGAAGTAGGAGCTGCAGTTTCTGACAAAGCCATTGCCAGAGCTATTTTATGTTGTCTCCTGATTTGGTAAGGTTGCTCTGCTCAGATAAGTCTTTCCAGAAAGGGAAAGATGGATTTCTTGGTCCATGTCACACTTTAGTAGCATAGGATATCTTCAAATGGACATCTCTTACATTTTTATTATAATGTCAAAGGATTTGAAAGACTACAGAACATTAACATCATTAAAAACAAAAGACTGAAATGAATGGGGCTATTACTGTCACATACCTTCTAAAAGGTAGTCCCAGCGCTGATCAAGTGCTCTGCAAGCTGCTTGAAACATACTATGCCACATTATATAAAAATGTAAAGAAGTAGGTCCTCGCACAATGTGCAGCAACAGGCATAGGAATAGCATTCGCTATTGCTAGAATGCACTGTCGGGAGGCATGAAGGGGTATCGTTTCGGTGTTTGGACTGTGGAGGTCTTTGAGCCGGTACTGATGGAGTAGTTGGTTCAGCGGCACGGTGTCTTCTCCTTTCGATTGATGCAGGTGTTGATGGAGCATGTTTACTTCAGAATGTACCACACGTCATGTGCAAACGTTCGCAAGGAGGGAGAGCACACCGTCCTACCACTACTGCACATACGAGGTGAATACGCGGCAGCTGACGCTCGAAGTTTGCGTGGCCAGGGCAAAACAATACCCTGAACTCGTCGCAATCATCGAGGCCGAACTGTTATTGCCGACTGTCACTAAGACAATGCTCGATAACGTCAGCAACTGAGATTCGTTTGCGGCCTTTTGCAAGACCGCCCGCTAGAGCGTGTCCCAGAGAAGATCCTCCACGCTGACACACTCTGCCCCTGGTGTATCGCGCGGCATGGGCGCGACTACCTGCGCCTGATGCCGCCCTAGCATAGGTCACGGGTGGATGGATCAGGGATTAATCAGCCACCTTCAGAGAGGTCGACTGTGGGAGGGCGATACAATATGTTGTTTGCCGGGGCAACGGAGACGATATCTGAAAGGATAACTCGCCAGACCGGCCACGAACGTCAAAAAAGCGATGCACATCGTTATCGTTTCTGGTCGTTCGGCCTGGCGATGGGAAGGGAACACAATGGGTTATGGGGCCACATGACGCCTTTCTATTGCCCCCGAAGGAATAGATGGGGTTGTGTCTAGACCATAACCTACTAAACAAAAACATAAAAGACTGCACTGTGCACACTTGCTCCAAAGTAGCGTCTAGCGTCTTACCTAAGAAAGTACGTTTTGTACGCTCTATGATGTGGTATTTGGCTCCATACTTACTTTGTATAATGCATTCACAGCGATTCGTTCTCTTTGTCACTCCACACCATTTTAATATCGCAAAATATTGTTCAATGTATTGGCGCCAAAATGAGAAAACACAATGAACAATCACATTATAACAAATGTAATATTTTGTTTATTTTTAAAATAACAGTATTTACGGCCAGACTAAGTATTTATACATGACAACTAACTCAATAACTATTGTATGTGGTTAAACTAAACAATATCTAATACTTCATATGTCTTATATGTACTGTACTTGTATATATAATACACCACAAGTTACGTAATTCGTTACAAATATTATTCATTATAATCTCTTGGGATTACTTGTTCTATAGACTGATGAAATATATCATATATAATAAAAATAAGATAATGTATTGAATTATTTAATTGGATTATTATTAGTAGTGGTAGGACCATCATGCTGTTGAAAGTTCTCTCCTGCTGTTAATAGGGCCCCTCTGTCTGGGGTAGTACCACAATCTTGCAGAAGGTCGACGTCTTAGTAATGGCAATGTGTTATTACGCTTCGTTCGCTGAGTGAGAGAGCTGGAAGCCTAACTTGGTGGGTTTAGGGTTTGTATTTGTAGGCAGAAGACTAGCTATCCTTGGTATTGCATGGGCGGCAGTAACACTTACCAACGGGTGTGCTGCTTGCTCTTTTGCCACCATATGCAATAAAAAAAAAGAATACGTATAGATGCTCATATAATACAAAGTTTTATTATTGTGTAAGCTATCTACGCTTACGAAATAATTCTACTATAAAAGTAATAGTTTGCCGGTTTTGGAGACTCTTGACTCCACCTTCCTTCAGTACATGACCGATCTGGTCTAGGTAGGTTAGTCTCGTTCTCCCTCGGTACCTACATCCTTCCACTTTCGCATTTTATATCTTCTTAACCAGACGTTCGTTCAAGAGTCTCCGAAACCGGCGAGCGTGTATGAAGAGAATTATGAATGTTGAGGAAGCGAGTGAACTATGCAAAGATAGAGTTCTTTGGCACTCTGTTCTCTCTGCCTACCCTCCAAGGGATATGGCGTGATGATATGTATGTATGTAAAAGTAATAGTGCGGACTACCAATACTTTTATTATAGACTGACTCGTTACATATAGTTGTCTAGAATAAAAATAATTAATGAAAACTTAGATTAATATATTATTATTCAAAAATACAATAAATACGATGAGATAAAATTATTTATATTTAATTATTATTAAACGAATTAGGTACCGGGGGAGACCGAGACTCACCTACCTAGACTAGATCGGTCATGTACTGAAGGAAGGTGGAGTCAAGAGTCTCCAAAACCGGCGAGCGTGTATGAAGAGAATTATGAATGTTGAGGCAGCGAGTGAAGAATGCAAGGATAGAGTTCTCTGGCACTCTGTTCTCTCTGCCTACCCTGCAAGGAATATGGTGTGATGATATGTATGTATGTATGTTAAACGAATTCGATGCGTTTCAATTTTAATATTATTATATGTTTGATTTTTCGATGATTAAAACAGCCATGATAACGGGATTTCTCTCGAGTTCTTCAAAGAAGAAATATAATAAAATCATGGCAAAAGATTTTTTTTTATTTAACACAAGTCTAATTATGATAATCAAAAAATACGAAAATTTTATTTTAAGAGTATAATATTTGCATGCTTTTTTATTTGCATGCTTTTAGCTGTGTGATAGCGGCTACTATTACTACCAACCCTTACTTTGCTTGTGGGTGTCGTAAGCACAATTGAAGATGACTAAGAGCCTTATAACAACCTAGGCCAACTCCATCTGATGCCGTTTGGTCAACAATTACATTCCCAAGGAAGGTATCTGGGTATAAGGATATCTGCCATAAATGCGGTCATAAAACTATTGCCAATAACTTCTACAATATGTACTATGAAAGAAGAGTACATATTGTATCGACCTCAAGTAATTGGGATAAGAGTAGGAGAATGAAGATGATTATTTGCATGTATTTTTAACTTTTCAAATATTCTGTGAATACAGAGACATTTCGTAGCAGTTTAAAAAAAAAATAACCTTAACATCAGATAAGGTTTGAATCGTTTCAAGACTTAATATATTATGCATACCTTTTCTAGTAATATGAATCAGTCTTTGAGCTTAAAACAAAGTATTCTACTTTGTTTTAAGCTCAAATATATTCATGATTTATATATACCTATATATTGAATAAAGTAAATATGTCTTTATGAGATCTTGAATAATTTATTTCTGTTTACTGCTCTGGTAGCAAACGAAAATGTTAATTTGTTTCTTGCTATCATAAAATAGCAGGTTGGTAGCCTATATAAGCAATATATATATATATATATATATATATATATATATATATATATATATATATATATATATATATATATATATATATATATATTTATATTTGCTGATAGTGGCGAAAGAGCAAGCCTTATACCTGATGGTAAATGTTACTGCCGCCCATGGACCAAAACAAAATTATTGAAAAAATATATCATCATCTCAGCTCATATATGTCCACCTGTTGGGCTCGAGTCTTCTCCATAATGGGAGGAAAATTGACCTACTATATCATGCTGCTGGTCAGACGCGTTGATATAGTGTTTTGCTTGGAGTTTTCCTTCCCTTGCATAGATGTTATATACATTTTATGTCACTTAGTCGTCTTTTACGATCACCCACGGGTAATATATTTTTACTCCGTCACCACACAGAAAAATTATACAATATTGCTATATCATCATTCATCATTCTCCTACTCTTATCCCAATTACTTGGGGTCGACACAATATGTGCTCTTCTCTCGTAGTACATATTGTAGAAGTTATTGGCAATAGTTGTATGCTAGCTGCTAGCTCCATCTGATGCCAAGACGACTAAGAACCTTAGCTCTTAGTCGTCTTTTACGACATCCACGAGCAAAGCAAGGGTTGGTAGTATTCGTAGTCGCTACCACACAGCAAAATACAAACTGTTATATAAATAATAATAAAAAATGCTGTTAATAAGAAAATCAATAATAGGTATTTCTAATTAACCCAAAATTTAAATCCGTAAATATTACGAGTATAGTGAAATATAATTATTCTATTTTATTTATGGATTTAATAATGTATAATTTGTAAATTATATTTTAAATATATTAATTATATTATAGCGGCTATTTATATATATAAAATTTGGGCTAGTACATACAGACCTTCTCAGGTCATAAAATGTTCTCCATTAGCCAGCTGTTAGTCATACCATTTCATTTCTAATTCTCTTATTCTGCTAATTCTTGAATTGTACTGTTACTTAGGTATTAATTTAAATCTAATACTTAAACATATTTAACTATATTCTTTTATAGTTAAATACTTTTAGTTTATAATCAGTCAATCAGACAACATAGTTAATAATTTAAGTTACACTGAAAACCGTTTCCTATTTACATATTGCACGATTTTCAAATAAAATCTTGACAAAGGCGTATATTATAAAAACATTCCATTATCCCAAGATACAGTTCTAATGTTCAGAAAACCATTTACCACGTCACACCATAAGTGGGTCACACACGAGCCGGATATCATACGAAATTGGTCTAATCTTTAGTTATGACCTCCCTCAGGAATTCGCATTTCAACGCGACCAGCACGCAGAATGCATAAAGTTTACATGGTCGTAGGAATAAAATGGCGGTGTTATTCCCACAAAGATACAAACGCAATGTCACACTAACTTTGTGTAAATATATACAATAAAATGCGTTTGTTTCACATTTGCCTTCAATTTCTCTCAAGGGAGCAAAAATACGAACCCCCATCTAAACAGATATACGTTACTTTTATTCATATTCGAACATAGCATGTGTAAATAATTCGTGTTTTATTTATAAGATTGTATCTGATAGGTTGATGAAATTTGTACGGTGTCATATCTCATGTCAATTCATACAAATCTATTGAGTAAAAATTTCAATTTATCTGATATTATTTTCAAAATTTGCATTATAAAATCTTTATTTTCATCTTATATAAAATTCATACATAACTAATTCAAGCGGTTGTGAATAAGTTTCAATATGATTATTCCAATTGAAACAGAAGTTACTTAAATTCTATAGCAACTTGTGATATGCTATATTATTATCCCAATTACTCGGCGTCGATATAATATGTACTCTTCTTTCATAGTACATATTGTAAAAGTTATTGGCAATAGTTTTATGACTGGTCGCCTGCCAGACGTTAAGCCTACTTGGGAATGTAATTGTTGACCAAACGGCATCAGGTGGAGCTGGCCCAGGTCATTATAAGGCTCTTAGTGGTCTTTTACAACATTCACCAGCAAAGTAAGGGTTGGCAGTATTCGTAGCTACCACACAGCTCATATGCTATGCTATATTATTCGAATTTTATATTATTCTAGCAGACCCGACCACGTATTTCTGTGGCTAAGGTAGCTTCAGTAACACGTGGTGGTTATACTAATAAATTGTAGCTTATATGAAACATTTTTACATTTAAAATAGCGTCATCTATTAAATACTTACTCAATCCAGCCAACAGATACCACCATCTGTTAGAATCGTTTGGAGATAACAGCTAATTGTGACTGTCAAATAATAGACAAATAATTTGGAATAAAATAATATTGCGACTATAAATTGACATGAAAGCTATTCTATCTTTTAAGTTGGATCAATCTACATATGCAAATTTGATTAAAATCGGTTAAGTACTCTAGGAGTCCATCGCGGACAAACAACGTGACGCGTAATTTATATATATTGAGATTTCTTTACAAACAGCCATACCTTAATATTTTTTAGTGGCAGCATAAAATTGGTATTATATGGTAATTTTTAAATAATATTGTTATTATTATGAAGACTTACGTCTAAGTAATTGGGATAAGAACAGGAAAATGATTGAAAAAATTAAGTTCAAAACAAACATTATCATCAAGTCAGCTAACTTATGTCCCACTGCTGAGCTCGAGCCACCTCCACAACGGAAGGGAAATCGATCTACTATACCACGCTGGTCAAACGAGTTGATAAAGGGTTTTATTTCGAGTTTTCCTTCTCTTGAATAGATTTTACATGCATTGTATATTCCCTCCGATCAACCATATGATCTCCATCCTTGTCATTTTCGATCACCCATGAGTAGGATAGGAGGTGGTGAATTGTATTTTTACTCCGTCACCACATGGAAGCACATACGCCAACATTCAAAACATGTTTTGTTTTTTTTTTTATTGCAGTTGGTGGCAAACGAGCAAGCAGTACACCTGATGGTAAGTGTTACCGCACATGGACCTTTAGGGCCGCTGCCTACCAATATAAACCCCAAACCCACGCAGTTGGTCTGCCGCCTCTCTCGCTCACCGTACGGAGCGCAATAGTACGTTGCCATTACTCAGACGTCGATCTTCTGCGAGAGTGTAGTACTACTCCGGACGGACCGGCTCGCGGCTGTAGTCAGAGAACTGTGTCAACAGTGTGTCCTACCACTATTAAAAACATGTGTCACCTTTATCTTACTTTGATATTAATATTCCAAAACTCATTTCATTGAAAGGTGAAACATTTCTAAATTTAAAGTCTGGAGCGAACAAAGCACATGGGAAATGATTATCATATTCAAAGCAATGCCTCACACACCGGAGTTGAGCTTCATAGGAAATTATTTGTCATATTAACGTCACTCCAACTCGAATTTCAGCATGAAGATGTTAATATATTAAATTATCCTCAACGGTATTCTGAACAAGTAATATTGATACCATGTGACAAATCGATGTTTATACTTCGAGTGTTTTGTCAACAAACTTCCAAGTTTAGTGACGTTTATGTAAAATACGTCTCGTGAACTCCAAATGGGAGGGAAGCGATGGTAGGCAATATCAATTCATTCAAAACTCTCTGAACGAGTTTAATATACCAGAACTTGTAATCATGAATATGAAACACAATTGTGGGTTTTACCTCTCATTTATGTAATGTTGATGGTTTTAAAATACAAAATGCTAGCGATATTTCCTTTAGTAATGACATAAGAAACGAACAAGACTTTTAAACAGATAGCAAGAGAAAAATTCTATATAAAACACTACCCCATACGGTCTTACCAGCGTGATATAGCAGGCTAATTTCCCTTCAATTGTATAGGGAATTCATGCCATACAGTCGTTTCTAGGCAACAACCAAATCACTCCACAACATCCAATCAACTCTGAAACAAGAAAAGAAATAGTGTTTATGATTAAATGAGTGTCATATAGTGTCATCAAGGGTTGCCGCTTATAAAGTTATATAACTTTACGTTTAAATTTGAGATCTTAGTCAGCTTCTACAGCGCTTACAAACAAAGTTAGGATTTATAGGGGTTTTGAACTGCGATTACACCGAATTACCCACATACAACTATAATATTTTGATTCATTTAACAAAATTTACTCTGTTTTTCCTGTTTAGAAATGAATTGCTTAAAAAAAATAGATATTATTAGATTTTTAAACTAATATTGCCACAATATAATAATTATCATAAATTAAATGCTTAATGTCAGATCATAAACAATATATTTTCAGATCATAAACAATATAATTTGTATATCTTGGATGTGGATTTAGCCGAGATGGAAGGTACACCACTGATATAGAGCGAAGAGTGAATGCGGGAAATAGAGTGAACGGAGCGTTGGGGCAACTTCTCGGCAGCCACCACCTCAGCCAGAAGGCACGTGTAGCAATACATAACGCAGTGCTTGTCCCAACATTACTGTATGGAAGCGAGAGTTGGGTATGCAGAAAAGAGTATGATAGTAAAATTAATGCGGTCGAAATGCGATCTCTGCGGAAAATCTGTGGAGTTAGGCTGACCGACCGCATTCGTAACGACGACGTAAGAGAGCGAGTAGGTATGAAAGAGAGTATTGGTGTAAAGATGCGAAAGGGAATGCTCCGATGGTTCGGACATGTGGAAAGAATGCCGAACGAACGCCTGGTTAAGAAGATATACAATGCGAAAGTGGAAGGATGTAGGTACCGAGGGAGACCGAGACTAACCTACCTAGACCAGATCGGTCATGTACTGAAGGAAGGTGGAGTCAAGAGTCTCCGAAACCGGCGAGCGTGTATGAAGAGAATTATGAATGTTGAGGAAGCGAGTGAAGTATGCAGAGATAGAGTTCTCTGGCACTCTGTTCTCTCTGCCTACCCTGCAAGGGATATGGCGTGATGATATGTATGTATGTATGTATAAACAATATATTTTTTTTACATATAGAATCATTTTCTTTTTGTACTGGCAATATTTTTTTATTAAAATGTGGGTCAAACTTTTAATAACTGATACTGTAGCGGATAAATATAAATGTCTATAATAACGATGGCTTTTGGGCGTCCACCTTAGTCCTCCCGTGACTATGATCACTGTAAAGTGTTCGAAACGTTGAGAAATTAAAAATCGAATACAAACACGATAGAATCCGTAAAAGTAGTTTTTACATACATACATACATACCATCACATCATGCCCCTTGCAGGGTAGGCAGAGAGAACAGAGTGCCAGAGAACTCTATCTTTGCATACTTCACTCGCTTCCTCAACATTCATAATTCTCTTCATACACGCTCGCCGGTTTCGGAGACTCTTGACTCCTACCTTCCTTCAGTACATGACCGATCTGGTCTAGGTAGGTTAGTCTCGGTCTCCCCCGGTACCTACATCCTTTCACTTTCGCATTGTATATCTTCTTAACCAGTTACGTTCGTTCGGCATTCTTTCCACATGTCCGAACCATCGGAACATTCCCTTTCGCAACTTTATACCAATACCCTCTTTCATACCTACTCGCTCTCTTACGTCGTCGTTACGAATGCGATCGGTCAGCCTAACTCCACAGATTTTCCGTAGAGATTGCATTTCGACCGCATTAATTTTACTTTCATACTCTTTTCTGCTTATCCAACTCTCGTGGTCCGAGAGCCAGGTGAAAATTTGGTTAATTATTTCTTCTTGAGAGATAATTGGTGATACGCATCAGACAATAGTATCATGAAGCCTTATGACCGTCAGCTGCAGCACGGTGGGGGGAAAGAGCAGTTGTAACCTCCCACGCTCGAAGAAAAAAAAATACATTCACTCATTTCCTCTCTGCTAAAAATTTATGAAATTATAGCTAACCCAATATCTCAACAAAAAAAAAAATCAGCTGGCTATAACATAGTGCTGTTCTTCAGCTGATGTCTCGATCATGGAAAAAAAATCTTCACTTTCAGTGATATCCTCTCAAATAAAAATTTACCTGATGATAGCTTATATGTAACTATTTATAAATATATACGTCAGCTGGCTGTATCTCGGTGGAAAAATCGTCAGCTGATAATTTGAAGGTAACGTAGAAGTTAGCCAGAAGCATTTACTGACTATTTAAAAGCATCAGCTGACTAAGTGTCCCTCGACTTACTGCTAGCTGATTTTTTTTATTTATCACAGAAACATATTTAAAATCAGCTCACAAATTTTCATGTGGGAGGAAATGACATCTCTTTAATTATTCGGCATAGCACTCCAATATGAGTGTTGAGGTGAAACAAATATTCCGTATCAATATTTTTTAAACTTATACGTGTATATTCAAATAATTTTAGTTCTATTCCAATATATAAATAATCTATTTGCTTAGTATAATTAACTAGTTATTTGATAAAAAATATTTATTATAAAAAAATTATGAAAAATTACAATAAGAAGTCAGTAAATGCAGCAGTCAGTAAATGCTTCTGGCTAACTTCTACGTAACGACCTTCAAATTATCAGCTGACGATTTTTCCACCGAGATACAGCCAGCTGACGTATATATTTATCAATAGTTACATATAAGCTATCATCAGGTAAATTTTTATTTGAGAGGATATCACTGAAAGTGAAGATTTTTTTTCCATGATCGAGACATCAGCTGACGTACAATACACTATGTTATAGCCAGCTGATTCTTTTTTTTTTGTTGAGATATTAGGTTAGCTATAATTTGATAAATTTTTAGCCGAGAGGAAATGAGTGAATGTTTTTTTTTTCTACTGCTCAGCCCCCCCACCGAGCCTTAGCTGACGTTCACGAGACTTTATGGTTCCATTTTCTGATGCATTTTACTAATTATCACTTGAGAGGAACTTGGTCATATATATATCTGTTACTGGCTCTTGGACTATCGCTTCTATACAGTAATATTGGGACAAGCACTGCATTATGTATTGCTACACGTGCCTTCTGGCTGAGGTGGTGGCTACCGAGAAGTTGCCCCAACGCTCCGTTCACTCTATTTCCCGCATTCACTCTTCGCTCTATATCAGTGGTGTACCTTCCATCTCGGCTAAATCCACATCCAAGATATAGAAATTCATCCACTTACTCCAGTACATCATTATCTATTGTTACTCTTACATCTGTTCTGGCTTCATCTCTTTCAAAGACCATTATTTTGGTTTTGCTCACATTCACACGTAGACCCCTTTTCTTACAATCTTCTGTCATTGTGTCGACTAGGGTCTGCAGGTCAGTCGCTGACTGTGCCAGCAGTACTGCATCATCTGCATAGAGCAGAGCAGTGACCAATGAGTCGCCCATCTGGAGTCCCACATTCATATCGTTCAACCTTTGGAGACATTTATCCAGATATATGATAAACAGTCTGGCTGACAGAACGCACCCCTGCTTAACGTCGATATTGACGTCAAACCAAGGCGACATTCCATCATCGAACCGCACACAGGCTCTACAGCCCATGTAACTGGACTGCACAGCCTGTAGCAGTTTACCGGTTAATACTATACTCCGGTAAAATGTCCCAAAGTTCCTTTCGTACAACCGTGTCAAATGCTCTCTCCAGATCTACAAAACTGCAGAAAACCCTCTGACCTAGAGCCAGATGCTTCTCCACAATGTTGCGCAGAGAGACCACTTGATCCATGCATACCCTTCCACTCCTGAAACCTCCTTGCGTCTCACACAGCAAACCATCGGACGCCATCCTCATTCTCCTTTCAATAATTTTACCGTACACTTTTGCTGCCAAACTGGTCAAGCTCTGTAATTCGCGCAGTCATAACGTGAACCCTTGTTTTTAAACAAGGGTATGATGACTGCGCTATTCCAGTTCCTAGAAACCATTCCTGAGGTCCAACATAAATTGAGGAGCAACAGGAACGCATCCCGGACACAGGAGCCACCAAGCTTGATCATCTCGGCAGACACCATATCAATACCCGCTGCCTTACCATTTTTCAAACTTCTTATCGCCCATTCAACTTCATCCATACTGATGCCATCGGAGGACCCCGGTGCTGAATGTTGATCTACTAAACCACATGCGATACCGGCGCCAACTCGAGTATCCGCATACATATCGCCAAAATATTCACTCCATCGGCTTAACACGTCTTGTGTTTGTGTAAGAATGTCCCTTTAGACCTTATTTTATTCATTCTGAAGGCTGAACAACCACTCCGAAACTTCTTCACCTCTCTCCAAAAGAGTTTGGTATTACCCTCGGTCAGCCTATCTTCTGCACTCATATCTGCTCCATCACGTTTCTCTTTCACTAAGGCCTTGGTGTCATTCTTACATTGCCGATATATTTCTTTCTTCTGTTCAGTCATACTGTCATTCCGATTCAAAGAAGAGACATAGTCCAGCCACGCTTTCTTCTTTTGCTCTACGGAAACTGCCACTTCCGCATCCCACCATGCATCACCATTTATTTTTCTATACTTCTTTGAGCTTCCACATACTTCTTTCGCTGTATCTACCATACTCTCTTTCAATATTCTCCAGCATTCTTCAATGTCCGATTGCGGCTGGCTTGCGATCGTCAGCCGTTCTCGGACACACTCTGCATACTTTTCTCTTACACACTCTTCTTGCAACCTTTCAACCTTTATTCTTTTAAGCCCTCCGAAGAGGACACGCTCTCGCCAGTGCCTCTACTTTCTGAACAGACCACTAAATCTCGCAATAAAGAGATAGTGGTCTGTATCGACTGTGGGGCCCCTGTGGTCTCTTGCTTCCAATATCTTGCTTCGGAGGGCGACTGTCTATCAAAATTAAATCTATTATACTTTTCTGGTCATTCCTTCTCCATGTACACATATGGATGTCCTTATGTTGGAAAAATGTGTTTGACACAATAAGGTTTCTCTCCATGCATATATCCGCTATAAGCCTACCTGCGTCGTCCACTCTCTTATCACCAAATGGACCAAGTACGTCCTCATAGTCGGGACGCTTGGTCCCCACCCATCCGTTCAAATCTCCGCATACAATCACGCGTTCACTGGTTTCTGCCATATCCAGAACTTCCCTAACATTATCCCAAAACTTCTCTAGGTCTGATGCCACCGAGGATCCTACGGGAGCATATGCTACAACCATGAATACCTTGGTGACACCTAGTTTTATACGGACCCAAAGAAGTCTGGGATCATACATTCCGTAATCCTTCACACCTGAGGCCAAGCGAGAGGACAACAGCACTCCTACCCCCATGCTGGCTCGATCGCTCTGTGGTACACCAGACCACAGAGCCATCCCGCCACCAGGAAGATCGCAGGCGTCACTGCCCCTTCGCTTGGTCTATGTTACACAGAGCACGTCTAGCTGTTTGTCCGCCATGACGGTTATCAGATCGTGCAACTTACCTTCCACACATCCTCTTACATTCCACGTGCCCACCCGGCACTCTGCTGTCCTCGATTCGCCTGACTGGGCAAGGCGTGATGGGTGGTGGCCCCCATCGCCGCATCTGCCGATGTTCGTACCGATGGGGGCGCGTCAGTACGCGTCGCCTCCGGGGGACGCCCTAACCCGCACTGCGGTACGCATTTTTAGACTGGTAGGGGACGCGACGAGCACGCTCCGGACTATGCCCCCCAGTAGTTGTAAAAGTAGTTTTTCAAATGTGTAATACTCGCGTAAACATTAGAAATCATTATTGTTTAGAAATAATTGAAATATTATACCGATATGTAACTTGGACAGGTTTTCTTTTAATTTTAAAGTTTAGTTATGTTATCACATCCCGTAGTAAAGAAATAATGACACAAGTCCTTCATAAAACGTCGTTTTATTGATTAAACTTTTTAATAAATTATTATTTTAAACTTGTATATATTATTTTTCAAAGGTATTTGAAACATTAAACATTTAACAATATTAAACATCTATCATAACACTACAGCAATTAGTAAATTAGTGCACGGTGCTATTATTAAACAGTGAAGGTCTTTAAAACACCCTTTTATTTTATTTTTCTATTAGAAATACTACATACAGAACCTCTTACAGAGATTACTGTGGACTAACATTGTGGACCCATGCTCTTGAAAATATATATTAAACTAAGAAGCGACCGTAAACGACGAAAGACTCAACCACCTGTAGTACCTACTTTAATAATTCTTAAAACAAGCTGTAATATATACAAACATTACATAAGTTTAAAAATAAATAGTCGATTATTAAGCTATTAATTAAACGCATATAACATCTATGCAAGAGAAGAAAAACTTGAAACAAAACCCTATACCAACACGTCTGACCAGCGCGGTATAGTAGGTTAATTTCCCTCCCATTACGGAGGAAGCCCGAGCCCCAGAGAGGGACATATATGGGCTGTGATGATGATGATGAAGCTATTAATGAAATAACTTTAAATATTAAAATAATTAATAAGTAGAGTATGATCAAGGTTGTCTGGAAGAAAATGTAGTATGGGGTAAGACCGGTTATCGAAGACAAAGATCGGGTTCCTGTGGCCCGCTCGCACGGTGAAGAGAATTGCTTGCAGGGTGGGTCTATGGCGCCGCCTCTTTCGTCACTCCGGACCGATACGGCGGAGCGTGGCCAATCCCAATGGATTGTCCACGCTCCGGCGTGGCCAATGCCACGGCAAAAAAAAAGTGGCGATAAGACCGCCTAGTTGTATAAAAGTTTATTTTTTGTCTTTTCTAATTTTATTCTTGTATATGTGGTGTACAAAAATGAGTTATTATTATTATTATCAGTATCTATACATTTCAAACCATTAGATCATAAATTTGACACCTGACGTCATTAATGATAGAATTACAGACGAAAAAAAGATTTTTTCATTTTAATTAAACCACAGTCGCCACACCAAACAAAAACCACAAAGCCAACAAATCAATTTTGCGTCAGGAAATTACTTTGTAAAGTTGAAAAGGGTTGCGCGATACGGTACCAAATTGAAATTCTTTTGTACGCGGCGCCTTTACATGTCCGAAATGTTACCTGACTCTTTGAATCATGGCGCAACAACATTTTTCGATCAAAACTTTGAAAAACACACTTTTGCAGTGTAATTCCATATAACTGTTATCAGATACGAAAACTTTTTGATAATTTTCTTTTATACCCACGTAAATTTCGTAAGGACTTCGTTACTTGCAGGTCTTCATTTGAGTCTTGCAAACTTTAGGTATGTTATCAAAATAACTCGATAAATAATAATTACCGGTATTTGCGTTGGGTAGTATTAATTAATAATAGCTTCTTATTTACTGTAATAAATAGTGTCCTTTGTAATAATCTAATTTATAAACCTTAACACTAAAATTCGGTTGAATTCCTTCAGCCACTACTAAGGCACATCCAAACTATCACATTTTCGGTATTAGTTTGTTAACTGACATTGCTCTATTTAGCTCTATCCAAAACAGCATTACAAGCATCCTGTACCAATAATAGTCATCAACTCTTAACCTTATGTAGTATATTTAAATTACTGAAATTTGTCATTTAATATGCTTAATTATTTATATAAAAGCCGATTACGAAGTGAAAAATGATGTCACAAGCGGGATTCGAACCCGCGCCTATTGGGATTCCGGCCCAATCGTGCTGCCACTACAACACCGTGACTAATTGTAGGACATGCAAATTTCACTTCGTATCGTATAATAACAATGTGTAAACATTATCGGGTAGATAGCATACCGTCACCTTAAGACGTAAAATATGATACGAAGTGAAATTTGCATGTCCTACAATTAGTCACGGTGGTGTAGTGGCAGCACGATTGGGTCGGAATCCCAATAGGCGCGGGTTCGAATCCCGCTTGTGACATCATTTTTCACTTATGTAGTATACCTAAGTTGGTTGTGAGGCTAGTTAATCCATGTAGGATTCCAAAGCACTACTCAATAACTTATATTCCATAATATTCTTTCTATAATCGAGTGTTATATCCCACCTTTTTCTTTGCGGTGGACTATGGAGGTGGTCACGCCCCGCCAAATAGGTCCAGGGCGACGGAAGTGGCGGCGCGCAACCCCACAGACCCACCATGCAAACACCTCTCTTCGCCGTGCGACTGGGCCACTGGTACCCGATCCTTGTCTTCGGTGGGCAAGTGTTATATCCCACCTTAATAGACAAATAAGCGATACAATTTACCGTTATTTGTAGCTATTTCTAATACAATTATTTTTAATATAATTTAAAAAACAATTTATGAAGAAATGAATAGGATAAAAATGTTCCCCCTCCCCCCTGAAATTCATTAACAAAATGAGCAATTTGACTAAAAGCACGCACCCGCTGAAGTAAAAAGCAATTAAGAAGTTATAGGGCGTCCTCAACGATTATTTACGTATTATGGAAGAATCAAACTTCCATATGACTATAAAGCCGAGGGAATTTCATGAAGTCAAGTGAAATTTCTATATCAAATATATAGATCCTCCTATACGAGACAATATTACGTTTGTTCGAGGCAACTTCAGAGTTGTGTGGAAAGACAATAACCGCACCTCACTATATAATATCAGGCACAATATAGATAAGTAATATTGGTAATATCTATAAGCAAAATCAAGTTTTCAGATCATATACGTCCCAAATTGAGTCACGGGTCAAATTTACAATGAAAGAGTCTATCTACCGCGCTAACCATATTGAGTTTCAAGTTTTCTGACTTTTCTACTTACTTGATGTAATATAAATGAATACTCACATCTGATATTATGAAAAGATCCTAAATTTTAAGACCATTTCACAAAATTAATCTTCATCATCTCAGCTCAAGATTTCAAGATTATTTCTCTTGCACAGATTTTATATCCATAATGGTGCTCATGGTGGTGAATTGTATTCTTACTCCATTACTATATGGCAAGAAAATTAATAAACAAATATAAATCACATAATTATTTATTAAACAAATATTGTTTCAAACTTTTATTTTAGTACTCCAGTTAACGACAATTGATTCTCTCGCGTGTGTCTCTTATTTTCATAATCTTGAAGAATCTAATCTTTAACAAGGAATGCTTAAAATCTAGTCTATTGCTAGGTTACAGTTATATAGGCAATAAATTTGTATTCGTATAAAACTTCTAGTAACATTACTCTTATCTATTACTTACTGCCTATTTTTAGAATGCTAAATTAAGAAAACAATATCTCAGCTAGGTTTCGCATAGTGTAGATATCATAAGAAATCATTAAGATATGTAAGTAATTCAATACAAGACAAAGCAAAATCGAAACAATAACCTCTGTTAAGACATTTGACCTTTGGTAGGGTACGTTAAGTTTCTCTTTCTCGAAAGAACCTCAAATAATAACTTGATAGAATAGATTACTTTTACCTTTCCTTTTCTTGTTGCTTACATGGCTATGTGTAACTTAAATAAGCCACCAAAAGATTACTTTTAAAGTATTTTTTTTATAAATGGCGTCTCAAGATGTCACCAAAAACTCAAAAAAGAGCTAAGAAACTAAATTCTAAGAAAATTAACTAGTTAAATTTTGTTGTTGTTCTGTTGTTTTGTTATTATTCTGTTGTTCTGTTATTTTGTTCTGTTCTCTCTGCCTACCCTGCAAGGGATATGGCGTGATGATATGTATGTATGTATGTAAATTTTGTTGTTGGTTTCCGAATTCTCGTTAGTTAGATCATCCTAAAACACATATGGAATGATTTATTCTTCTTCTTCTTCTTAGTGAATGGCCTCTGTGAGTGATTAACCACAATTTCGCCAATGTCAAGTAAAATAAGTTTAAAAAATTATAATAAATTTATATTTTAGTAGTCAGTCATGTCGGTTCATTGTCTAAGTCAAGATTGATCATTGATTTATTCTTTGAAACTACTAAATATGGATGACAATCTACAACTGCAAAAAAAAAAACAGAAATTTAATGTCATTAGATTTACTGACATTATTTTGACGTTAGTAACATATGTGTTATATTTAATTTACTTCTTCTTCTTATGTATTGGCAATCAGCTACTTATACGAGCTATTGGTGTCAGTGTCGAGTTATAAATATCTTCACTATGGAACCTGGAAGACTAAACTTCCAGGTTAGTCATTGTCTAAGTCAAATTGTCACCATCAACCGTGCTATGGCCACACTGTTAATGGCATCTTGTGGTAATTTTGATGGAAAACGAAAACGTTGTCAAGCACTTTTATATGATATTCACTACATCCCAGTAGTTTCGCCGCATCACATTACATAAAATGCCATCAAAATTATCTAATATAACACGTTAAAACACTAAGATATCGAATATAATACAAGAGCACCACACGACATTTTCAGATTCCCGCCAAAAGTCCATTTTATTTCACAGTAAATGTTATGATAATATCAACTGATACTGACAACTCATTATGACACATATGTTAGAAATTCCCACAAAATACCATTAACAGTGTGGCCATACACTGTTGAAGATGACGATTTGACTTAGACAATAACTAAAACGGACCATTTGACTTAGACAATGACTAACCTGAAAAGACTATAAACGTAATAATAATTATAACTTGACACTGGCACCAATAGCTCGTATAAGTAGCTGATTGCCAATACACAAAGAAAAGAAAAAGAAGAACATTTACTGTCATTATAGCCTACAACAAAATTTAACTCGTTAATTTTCTTAGAATTTAGTTTCCTAACTCTTATAACTGTTAATCTAAATTGAGTTATTACCGAAAGATTTGAATGCTCTTTATGAAAAACAAAAGAATACTGTCATTATTTTAAACATCTACTTCGTAATTTTTCAACTATTTCAATCCTCGACTCCATTGAAAGTCAAAACCTTATTCAAAAGTTATTTTGGTATTATATGAAAAGTTTTCTGTATAATAATTAAGCTGCTTTTTTACACAATCTCTATACGATATCCAATATAAATGCATTTCATGATAATCAGTTGGGTATTTAAGATTTATCCATCCTTCCAATATTCCATCACTTAGTACCAAGTAGCTTAATTTTTCATAAACGCCTCAATAAGTGAGGATAGCACCAAATTATCAGGCGAGTCATCGCTTAGAGTCAAAGCTTAAAGTCAAAGCTTAGAGTCAAAGCTTAAATTCAAAGCTTAGAGTCAAAGCTTAGAAACAAAACTTAGAGTCAAAGCTTAGTATCAACGCTTGGAGTCAACGCTTAGAATCAATGCTTATCTGGCGAGTTTTAGATCGTAATTGGTGTTATAAGTTCTAGCTAATTTAAGAGCATTGACTTTGAAAATCTTAACTATAATTTTTAATCCTATCAACGTCCACTTTTGGATAAAAACCTCTTCATCACCGGGATAATAACGTAATCTTCATGCCTGGTAGAGGAGTTGGCGATTTTACCACTCCCACGGGAAGTAAAGAGTTATGCATTGTATTTTAATACTTATTATATATCAAAAAACAGAAATTCTAAAAGAAAGATATATGAAAATATCACCATCAAAGTAAAGGTATTATTTTAAGGTATTTATGAACATTCTCATCATCATCATCTCAGCTCATATATGTCCCACTGTTGGGCTCGAGCCTCCTCCGTAATGGGAGGGCAATTAACCTACTATACCACACTGGTCAGACGTGTTGATATAGGGTTTTGTTTCGAGTTTTTCCTTCTCTCAAATTAGATGGTATATGCATTTGATATCCCTTAGTCGTCTTTTACGATCACCCACGGGTAAGATAAGGGGTGGTGAATTGTATTCTTACTCCGTGACCACACGGAAAGTTTATTATATTAAAGTTCTATTCTATTGAACGAACCAATATAAAACGTATAACAGTAAAGTATAATAGTGCTTAAATAAAGTATGTCATTAAAATGTAAACAGAACTAACTACAATGCCATTATTCTCCTACTCTTATCCCAATTACTTGGAGTCGATACAATATGTACTCTTCTTTCATAGTACATATTGTAGAAGTTATTGGCAATAGTTTTATGACCAGCCGCCTGCCAGAAATTAATCCTCTTTGGGAATGTAATTGTTCGGGCGTTGAGACTCCCCCCCGGGCTGAGCGTGATATGCTATGCTGATGACACGCTCGTCACAGCCTGGGGCAGGACACTCGAAGAGTCGGCGAGCCTGGCCACTCTCGGCACCGAGGAGATGGTCAGGCGAATCGAGGCGCTGGGGCTCAAGGTGGCCCTAAATAAAACGGAGGCCCTTCTTTTCCATGGGCCCCGCGTAAGGCTGCCTATCGGCGCCTCGTTAGTCGTCAACTCCATCCACATCAGTATCCAGGCCCATATGAAGTATTTGGGTCTGGTGCTCAACGGGCGTTGGTGGTTCAGGTCCTCAGCAGGTCGGCGCGGCGTCCGCCCTATCGCGGCTCATGCCGAACGTGGGCGGACCCAGCTTCGAGGGCCGACGGCTGTATGCGGGGGTGATCCGGCTCAATGGCCATGTACGGCGCACCCGTGTGGGCGAGGTCTCTGACCGTCCAGCTCAGGGCTTTTCTGTGGCGCCCACAGCGAGCCATGGCGTTAGAGCCATCCACGGATACCGCACGGTGTCAACCGAGGCAGCATGCCTATTGGCCGAGACATCCCCGTGGGACCTAGAGGTGGAGATGCTCTCCGACCTCTACGGGCGGGTAACCTCAGTGCGCCACGAGGGTGGCTCCCTATCGTCTAGCGAGATAGCCACCTGGCGCGAGGATGCCCGCCGAGACGTTATCGCCCGTTGGGTTACGCGGCTGGAAAGGCCTAGACACGGTGTTGTTACCGTTGAGGCCCTCCGGCCCGTACTGATGGAGTGGATGGAGCGGCGGCACGGAGTCCTCTCCTTTCGGCTGGTGCAGGTATTTGTCAGGGCACGGTTGCTTCGGCTTGTACCTGCACACGGTCGCGTATAGGGAGTGGACTTCGTCCTGACACTATTGCAGTAATGACGAGGACACGGCGCAACATACGCTCGAGGTATGTCAGAGCTGGGATGGGCAGCGCCGTGACCTCGTCGCTGTTATCGGTGCCGACCTGACGCTGCCGGCTGTCGCGAAAGCAATGGTCGTCAGTGTCAGGAACTGGGACGCGGTCGCCACTTCATTCAGGCTGTCATCTCGCAGAAGGAGGCGGCGGAACGAGTCCGGGAAGATTCCTGTGACCCGGGCCGCCGTCAGTGGCCGGGGCGGCGCATGCGCGAATATCTGATCCTGATGCCGCCCTAACCGAGGCTTCGGGTGATCGGACGCAGGGAATTGTCCGGTCACCCGACGTGAGGCCACCGCGTGAGGGCGTCAACATGAGAGGAACCCGCGAGGGTAAACCGCCGGGCGGGCCAGCGAAGACCGAAGGCCGAGCGAAAGATCGGGTACCGGTGGCCCGCTCGCACGGCGAAGAGAGGTGCTTGCAGGGTGGGTCCATGGGGTTGCGCGTCGCCTCTTTCGTCGCCCCGGACTGATTTGGCGGTGCGCGATGACGTCCATAGCCCACCGCAAAAAAAAAAATAGGAATGTAATTGTTAACCAAACGGCACCAGATGGAGTTGACCCAAGTCGTTATAAGGCTCTTAGTCGTCTTTTACGACATCCACGAGCAAAGTAAGGGTTGGTAGTATTCGTAGCCGCTACCACACATCACTAATGCAATAACTAACTACAATGTATAGTCAATAATCAATTGTATCAAACTATATAAAAACTGTTTAATAGTTTTGATAAGCATTATTTTAACCAATAAATATTAATAGAAAAAAGTTCGGATAGTACGTTGATAATCTTAACAATTCTCTATATATTTTCAAGCAACAAAAAGTGTTAATCGCGCAAACGATCATGTGGCAAGACCCTTAAAGGTCTACAATAATGTAAAACCGTAGTACAATGAAACTTGGTAGATCGGCACGGAACAAAACCACACGCGATATAGGAATCCATTTCAAATGACTGTTTTTTAATGATATCAACAAAATATAGATTATAGATCCATTTCTAAGTTCTCTTGAATAGTGTAATATTTATAGTATTTATATACTCACTGTCGTATAATGAAATAGAGAACGTACAGTTTTATAATGAACAAAAAACAGTGGTGATAGTTACAGTATTATGTATCTCATAGGTCTTAAATAAATTATCATAGGTCTCTCATATGTCTTCCGTGTGGTGACGGAGTAAAAATACAATTAAGCACCCCCTATCTTAGGTGTGGGTGATCGTAAAAGGCGACTAAGGGATATAAAATGCATATAAGATCTATGTGAGAGAGGGAAATCTCGAAATAAAACCCTATACCAACACGTCTGACCAGCGTGGTATAGTGGGTCAATTTCCCTGCCATTATGGAGGAGCATCAAGTCCAGTAGTGGGACATATAAAGCTGAGATGAAGATCTTAAATAAATACATTATAGTTTTAGAAGGTTAAAAGTATAATTGTCTTAGTATTACATCTCATCATCATCATCATTTACCCTTTCGCCGTCCACTTTTGGGTTTTTACGTTGTCCATAAACAAAGGAATTGTGCCATAATCGTCACCCTTGACAAGCGGAATGGTGAGCGCAGTGATGTGTGTTTCTCTAGGGAGAGCTACAGACTGCTTTTTTATTCATTAAATTTAATTAGAACAGAATTTAATAAATTAAACTTGTGAATTCATAGTCAATAATTAAACATAAAATTCACCTATATTCAAGACAAACATTTGTGATTTACGTAAAACAAAATCCTGCCTGAGGAACGAACCCATGATATTTGAAACACGTGATATTTAATACTACCACCCCACTATCTGGGCAGTGAATACTTCGTACGTAAAAGTATTTTAGAAATAAAAAATTGTCGAAAACGTGTGAAATCCCAACGCCTAGCTGTTATGTCTACATATTAAAGACGACAAAGGCACTTAGTAAGTAACCACAAATATTCTGACAACTAGAATATCGTTGTTATGCGGAGGATCGTTGAGATGGCAGTCATAAGTATAAAAAACGCCGCAGTTAGCCAAAAAAAACCTGTTGTTAGTAACACAGTCCTAGTTTCACACTCAGAATAATTTATATATCGCACAGAGTTGACCTGTGTAGTAATCGAACCCAGGATATTCGGTATATGAGATTGATACTTGAAGCCTTTTTGTTTTCTACGGTGGACTATGGATGCGTCTCGCCCCGCCAAATCGGTCCTGGGTGATGGAGGAGGCGGCGCGTGACCCCATAGACCCACCGTGCAACTCCTCTCTTCGCCGTGCGTGTGGGCCACCGGTACCTGATCTTTGTCTTCGGTGGCCCGCCCGGCGGTTTACCCTCGTGGGTTCCTCTCGTCGACGCCCCAACAGCCGTCGGGGCGTATACTTGAAGCCCTGCATCATCAATAAATTTTACAATAGATAAAAATATGCTTATTCAGTTAGTTCTTTGATATTATTTATAGCCTAATATTAGCTATCGATATTACAAATAAAAATATTAATATCTACAGTTCTAATATACATTTAATGATGGCATATATGAGAATATGCGCCGTTGCCACACTTCTAACAGAACCACGTTCATAAATTAAACAGCTTGTAAATTACAAATCAGTGGTTATTATAAACAAATTTATAACCATGCTTAAACATTATGAATAATTTGAAATTATAATCAAGTAAAACGTCTAATTAAAATTTAATTTCCCCTAAAGTTTCGTTAAAATATAAATGTTTCGAGGTTTAACGTTCAAAACAAATAACTCTTTGATGTTGTGTTTGATAATAATCCTGAATTATGTACTGAATGAGTAAGCTAATAAATATTTATTACATAATAGTAAATAGTCGAAGCATTCGTAGCCAATTAACGATACTAATCGGTGAATGACAATGTCATTAAATAAACTGGGACGATGATACCGAAGAATATCTAATTACCAAGTCTGGATCTTTAGTTCTGTATCCAAATATCTTCAATTTCAGTGTACACATTCTTTATATACAAATACATGTATATATATTTACAAATAGGTACATGAATATATTTAGTACTTTCACGCTTATATCCCCTAAAGCTAAGTAGAGAATTGACACAACATACTTAATTTTTATTACCACAGATTTTATTTTCTGCATGTCTCTTTATCTCGACTAGTCGAGTATGTGTAAATGATGAACCCTTGCCGGCAGTTCATCATTCTCCTACTTTTATCTCAATTACTTGGAGTCAATACAATATGTGCTCTTCTTTCATAGTAAATATTGTAAAAAATATTAGCAATAGTTTTATGACCGGCCGCCTGCCAGACGTCAATCCTCCTTGGAAATGTAATTGTTGACCAAACGACATCAGATAGAGTTGGCCGAGGTCGTTATAAGGCTCTTAATCGTCTTTTACGACATCCACGAACAAAGTAAGGATTGGTAGTATTCATAGCCGCTACCACAAACTTCCTTTCCGGACGTTACAGTTACGTTAAGATATGACTTATACGTACCAACATTTTAAGAATTAAAAACTAACCAAACACCTCCATAGATTTAAATGAATACCATAATAAATATATCTCACATTATATGTTAAACTATTAGCCTTAAACTCGATTGCAAAAAGAGTGAAATAGTTCATAAGACCAACATCAACTCGTTATGCCAAGAGGGCATAACGAGTTGATGTTGGAGTTTAATTCAGGTTTTCATATCGTTTGTTATTTTTTTTTTATTGCTTATGGTGGCAAACGAGCAAGCAGCACACCTGATGGTAAGTATCACTGCCTCCTATGGACCTTTGCAATATCAAGGGTATAGCTAGCCCGCTGCCTATCAATACAAACCTCAAACCCACCCAGTTGCGCTGCCGGCTCTCTCGCTCATCGAGCGAAGCGCAATAGCACATTGCCATTACTCAGATGTCTCATGTCGATCTTGTGCGAGAGTGTGGTACTACCCTGGACAGACCGACCCGCGGCTGTAGACTTAAAACTGTTAACAACGTGGCCCTACCACTATTAATGTTATCTGCTTAGATCAAGATAAATTTTTAAAGAAAGGCGTAGTGAAGATTTCTTAGTATCACACTATACAAAATAGAATTTGTCTTATAAAATACTATTAAAAGTTTATATTTTACTACTACGTTCATAATCCTGATTAGAAATTTATTTATTTGGGTACGTCTAAATTAGAGAATATCTACTAATCTCATTTGAAATAATTTTGTGTTATATAATGGTCTTATTGAAAATGCTTTAAGTTATATCGTAATATTCTATTAGGTATAAATATTTACTTTGTAATTAATTAGTATATACCTACATACATATCATCACGCCATATACCTTGCAGGGTAGGCAGAGAGAACAGAGTGCCAGAGAACTCTATCCTTGCATACTTCACTCGCTTCCTCAACATTCATAATTCTCTTCATACACGCTCGCCGGTTTCGGAGACTCTTGACTCCACATTCCTTCAGTACATGACCGATCTGGTCTAGGTAGATTAGTCTCGGTATCCCCCGGTACCTATATCCTTCCACTTTCGCATTGTATATCTTCTTAACCAGACGTTCGTTCGGCATTCTTTCCACATGTCCGAACCATCGGAGCATTCCCTTTCGCATCTTTACACCAATACTCTCTTTCATACCTACTCGCTCTCTTACGTCGTCGTTGCGAATGCGGTCGGTCAGCCTAACTCCACAGGTTTTCCATAGAGATCGCATTTCAACCGCATTAATTTTGCTTTCTTGCACTTTTCTGCGGACCCAACTCTCGCTTCCATATAGTAATTTTGGAACAAGCATTGCGTTATGTATCGCTACACGTGCCTTCTGGCTGAGGAGGTGGCTACCGAGAAGTTGTCCCAACGCTCCGTTCACTCTATTTCCCGCATTCACTCTTCACTCTATATTACTGGTCTACCTTCCATCTCGGCTAAATCCACATCCAAGATTTACAAATTCATCCACTTGCTCTAGTACATCATTCCCTATTTTTACTCTTACATTTGTTCTGGCTTCATCTCTTTCAAAGATCATTATTTTGGGTTTGCTCGCATTCATGCGTAGACCGCTTTTTTTACAATCTTCTGTCATTGTGTCGACTAGGGTCTGCAGGTCAGACGCTGACTGCGCCAGCAGGACTGCATCATCTGCTTAGAGTAGAGCACTGACCACTGAGTCGCCCATCTGGACTCCCACATTCATATTATTCAACCTTTGGAGACATTTGTACAGATATGTGATAAACAGCCTGGCCGATAGAACGCACTGCACACCCTGTGAACGCACCCTGGTTTACGCCGATATTCGCGTCAAACCAAGGCGACATTCCATCATCCAGCCGCACACAAGCTCTACAGCCCATGTAACTGGACTGCACAACTTGCAGTAGTTTACCATTAATACCATGCTCCGGTAAAATGTCCCAAAGTTCCTTTCGTACAACCGTGTCAAATGCTTTCTCCAGATCCACAAAACTGCAGAAAACCCTTTGACCTAGAGCCAGATGCTTCTCAGCAATGTTGCACAGAGAGAACACTTGATCCATGCATCCCCTACCACTCCTGAGACCACCTTGTGCCTCACACAGTAAACCATCGGACACCATCCTCATTCTCCTTTCAATAACTTTAGCATACACTTTTCCTGCCAAGCTAGTCAAGCTTATAGCTATGTAATTTGCGCAGTCATAACGTGAACCCTTATTTTTAAACAAAGGCACGATGACTGCGCTATTCCGGTCCCTGGGAACCATTTCCGAGCTCCAACATAAATTGAGGAGCAACAGGAACGCCTCCCAGACACAGGAGCCACCAAGCTTGATCATCTTGGCAGACACCATATCAATGCCCGCTGCCTTACCATTTTTCAAACTTCTTATCGCCCATTCAACTTCATCCATACTGATGCCATCGGAGGACGCCGGTGCTGAATGTTGATCTACTAGTCCACATGCAACACCGGCGCCAACCCGAGTATCCGCATATATATCGCCAAAATATTCTCTCCATCGGCTTAACACATCTTGTGTTTGTGTAAAAATGTCTCCACCTTTAGACCTTATTTTATTCATTCTGAAGGCTGACCAACCACCCCGAGACTTCTTCGCCTCCCTCCAAAAGAGTTTGGTGTTACCCTCGAAGTTTTTAGTCAGCCTATCTTCTGCACTCATATGTGCTCTATCACGTTTCTCTTTCACTAAGGCCTTGGTGTTATTCTTACACTGCCGATATATTTCTTTTTTCTGTTCCGTCATACACACTCTCCTTGCAAACTTTCAATCTTTATTCTTTCAAGCCCTTCGAAGTGGACATGCTCTCGCTAGTGCCTCCACTTGCCATACAGATCACTAAATCTCTCAATAACGAGATAGTGGTCCGTATCGACTGTGGGGCCCCTGTAGGCTCTTGCGTTCAATATTTTGCTTCGGAGGCGACTGTCTACCAAACTTAAATCTATTATACTTTTCTATTCATTCCTTCTCCATGTATACATATGGATGTCCTTATGTTGGAAAAATGTGTTTGACACAATAAGGTTTCTCTCCATGCATTCATCCGCAATGAACCTACCTTTGTCGTTCACTCTCTTATCACCAAATGGACCAAGTACGTCCTCATAATCGGGACGCTTGGTACCCATCCGTTCAAATCTCCGCATACAATCACGCGTTCACTGGTTTCTGCCATATCCAGAACTTCCCTAGCATTATCCCAAAACTTCTCTAGGTCTGATGCCACCGAGGATCCTACGGGAGCATATGCTACAACCATGAATACCTTGGTGACACCTAGTTTTACACGGACCCAAAGAAGTCTGGGATCATACATTCCGTAATCCTTCACACCTGAGGCCAAGCGAGAAGACAACAACACTCCTACCCATGGGGCTGGCTCGATCGCCCTGTGGTACACCAGACCACAGAGCCATCCCGCCACCAGGATGATCGCAGGTATCGCTGCCCCTTCGCTTGTTCTCTGTTACACAGAGCACGTCTAGCTGTGTGTCCGCCGTGAGCATCAGCTCGTGCAACTTACCTTCCACACAACCTCTTCTATTCCACGTGCTCACCCGGCACTCTACTCTCCTCGACTCGCCTGACCGGGCAAGGCGTGGTGGGTGGCGGCCCCCATCGCCGCATCTGCCGATTTTCGTACCGACGGGATCGGGTCGGTACGCGTTGCCTCCGAGGGACGCCCTAACCCTCACTGCGGTACTCATTTGAACCTGATTGAAGTCTAACTAGACTGGCAGAGGACGCGACGTGCACGCTCCGGACTATGCCCCCCAATATATACCTACAACTTTAAATTTATTTGAGATAAAATATAACTAAGAGTTTTTACATAGACCTAGGACGAATCAATCTCATATCGTCTACAATTCCATTGTGAAATCAGGAAAGCAGCTGATCATAAAATTATTGCCAAAACTTTTACAATATGTTTGATAGAAGCAGAGTATATATTGCTATGACTCCAAAGTAATTCGTATAAGAGCAGTGATGTTGATTAATTGTATTTATTTTAGGAACTGCTTTATTTGAAAAAAAAAAATACAGCTTCGGCATATTTAATTGAATTTTATTGCCGCTACAAGATGGCATTATAGATACGTCCAAAATCTTAGTATATCATAAACAAGACATCTATAATTGAAAGTTAACTTGATCTGTCACTCTTCATTCATTGAAAATGGGTAATCTTATAGCTTTATACATTTAATCTATTATATAAAATTATTCAGATGTATTCTTATATAGCCTAAATGAAATTCTTTTGATGTAGGTACCTAATTTTATATATCCTCTTAGAGTATAATTTCTTAGAATTCATATAAGATTATTAAGAGATATAACGTTCACTACAAGAAAAGAAATACTACAAATAAAACTCTATGTCGTATCATTTAGCTAGTCTAGTACAGCAAGTCAATCATCCGCGTTACAACGATAAATATTACCTAACAATGTATGTATTTCACTAATGTTATTGTAACTGCTAATAAATTTTCGCAACTAATTTAGGTCCCTGATCAAGTCAGGGGTAACTTAGACTAAGTTCATGATGACTTAGAACAATAAAAAAAAAATTAAAAATGTATGTACCTATATGAATTGAGAAGATTGAAGCTGTTATCCGTGATGACAAAGTAAGAATATAATTCATCACCTGTGGGTGATCGTAAGAGACGACTAAGAGATATAAGATATGCAAAAGAACGAAAACTCGAAAGAAAACCCTATACCAACACATCTAACCAGCGTGATATTTCCCTCCCATTACGGAGGAGGCTCACAGGCTCGAAGTAAATAGTGGGACATATATGAGCTGAGATGAGAAAATGTAAATAAAAAAGAGATTCATTGTACTCATGGCGCAGCGATCTAAATAGCGAACTATTATTGAGAGAGTTGTGGGATAATTTAGACGCATGATAATATTAAATACAATCAACAAATCACTGTTCTGTTCTAAATTATATCCAAAGATACAACTTATTAATTTTTAATTGTATGTTTACAAAATATTCCACAACACACATATACACAATAAAAGAATGTTATATCAATAATCAGCCACGTAAAAAGTAGATATATTTCTACTAAATATCAAGTACTGACAATTACTATACGCTTTTTTTTTTTTTTTTTTTTTTTTTTTTTTTTATTGGTGGGCTATGGGTGCGTCTCGCCCCGCTGAATCGGTCCGGGGTGACGGAAAGGCGGCGCGTGACCCCATAGACCCACCGTAAAACCTTCTCTCTTCGCCGTGCGAGCGGACCACCGGTACTCGATTTTAACTTCGGTGGGCAATTACTATACGCTAGCGGTACGAATACTGCCAACTCTTACTTTACTCGTGGATGTTGTAAAAGACTATTAAGCTTTATATCGACTTGATCAACTCTACCTGATGCCTTCTCTTCTTCAACAAATACGTTCCCAAGGACGGTTGATGTCCGGCCGGCGGCCAACCATAGAACTATTACCAATAACTTTTGTAATATGTACGATGGAAGATGAGTATATATCGCATCTACCTCAAGTAATTGGAACAAGATCGGGCAAATGATAATAATAAAGTACTAGCAAATACTGATTAACTTAACATACATACATATCATCACGCCATATCCCTTGCAGGGTAGGCAGAGACAACAGAGTGCCAGAGAACTCTATCTCTGCATACTTCACTCGCTTCCTCAACATTCATAATTCTCTTCATACACGCTCGCCGGTTTCGCAGACTCTTGACTCCATCTTCCTTCAGTACATGACCGATCTGGTCTAGGTAGGTTAGTCTCGGTCTCCCCCGGTACCTACATCCTTCCACTTTCGCATTGTATATCTTCTTAACCAGACGTTCATTCGGCATTCTTTCCACATGTCCGAACCATCGGAGCATTCCCTTTCGCATCTTTACACCAATACTCTCTTTCATACCTACTCGCTCTCTTACATTGTCGTTACGAATGCGGTAATGCGATTAACTTAAAATTAAACAAAACCTTTTAAAACTACAACAGGAATCTTCAAATAAACTATCCATGTGGTTACGGAAAAGGAATACAATTCGCAGGCGTGAGCACTTGCACCTGATGCGCTCTACCCGATGTTGCGGGTGACTGAATAGGGGATTGGCCCGCTACCTGCAGAGAGGTCGTACCACATGAAGGCGACGCCTCAACTATATTGTTGTTTATTAGTGAGGCGTCAATGATGATGATATCCGAATGAGTAATTCACCCGGTAGGACATGGATGTTAAAGAATCGGTGCAAGTGATCAGCCTAATGGTAATGGGGAGAGAACACAGTGGATTCTGGCTTCCATCGTCCTGAACAGAATATGTGAGATGTGTCCAAACCATAGACTTCCAAACAAAGGGTGGTAAAGTAGGTCACTCAAGCCTTGCAGTGGGACGTATATGAGTTGAGATGATGATGATGAAACGAAATCTTCCACAAAATAAATGTTGTATGTTACTTATAGCAAAAAAGCGCAACAAGTGAATAAAAAACATGGACCACCACATATCACACTCGGCAAGTGATATATAGAAGCTAACAGGTTGTACGATTGCACCATCAACAACGAAGACATATTCAATAAAATTATATCTTGATAATTTCCTGTTATAAATAACTCTACAATTATAAAAGAAATACATAGCTTATATTATAGAATCTTTATAACACACATAACAGACTCAATTGAGATCCAGATTTAAATTATATTTCCACTCCGCAGAAAGTATTGACATGGCAATTGAACATGCACTTCTAGGATTTATGTTTTCTTGAGCCTCTATGCTGTTAGACAATCTTATAAACCAGGTTGGTACCTTTTCAAGCAAACCTTCCAGTACATACATGTACAAAATATGGCACGTATCTCTATATTTCAATCTAAACCAAACGTAAATTTATCGCAAAACCAACCATGAACGCTTGCAAAGAAAATAACAAGCTAGGAAACAAATAAAGCTCCTCTTTAAATAAACATTATCATAACCTCAAAGGATTACAAAATCTGTAACGTAAACTCTGCAAATTCTCCGAATAAAACGTAATTATTGGGCGCACAAGTTATTCATACACCGTTGGTATAATAAGGAACGCTTGACGGATTATCCCGAAGTACAAAAGGCTTTCGGCGGAACATCGCCCCTGATTGTACGCAAATTGTTCTTGTTATATCTTAATCCTGTTTAAAGCTGCTCCAAATTGATAACTCTGTTTGATAACAGATTGTATTATTATAATAAAAGAATAAGATTGTTTAAGTTTATCTTGCATTTATTAGTTAACCAGATATTATATGCACTAGTTTATACTATTTATAATTTATTTTGATTTTATATTAATAATTATAAAAAAAATAGATTTAATTTTTTTCATTAGAAAATAGGATTTTAATGAAACTTAGAATTTCAAATCGAATAAAATTTTCTTACGGTGAGGGATGCATGCATTCAATTCTACACAAAGTTGTAAAACCAAAAGTTAATTAAACTGAAAGTTAATTAAACTGTGTTTAAAAATGCCGATAAAAACAGAATCATGAACTTTAAAATGCACCGCTGCGTATTTAAAATGAAATTTTATTCAAGTAAAATTTTTAATTGGTCAGAGACGGCGAGTTATTCTCGATGTAAACTTTCCAGTGCAAACGTTGAATAAACCTTCTTCACTGCAATAATTTTATTTCACAATACGTAAGTTTAATTAACATGAGATTCATTTTGTTTGAGTATTAAGATTAATTTTATTATTCTTCAGCCCTTACGTTTCTACTACTATTGACGCAGAGCTTCTTTATAGAGCGAAACATATTGACCTATTATATTATGCTAATCAGACAGATTTAGTAGTTGTACGACAACGCTGTTGACAGTTCTCTGTCTATAGCCGCGGGCCGGTCCATCCGGTGTAGTACCACACTCTCGCAGAAGATCGATGTCTGAGTAATAGCAATGTGCTATTGCGCTTCGTTCGGCGAGCGAGAGAGCCGGAAGCCCAACTGGGTGGGTTTGGGGTTTATATTGGTGGGCAGCTATGCCCTTGGTGTTGCAAAGGTCTATGGGCGGTAGTGATACTTACATACCAGGTGTGCTGCATGTTCGTTTGCCACCAAAAGCAATTAAAAAAACAGATACTTATAGCTCTATATTTCGAATTTTCCTTTTCTTGAACTGAAATAATCTGCTAATATCCTTCTGACGCCTTTTTCCAGCAACTATGGAAGAAGAAGCTAAGAAGGCTGGCTAACCCTTTTATTCCCGCCTCAGTTGACGGATGTCAACACCATTTGGGAATGTAACCAGATACGATCAGATGGAATTGGTTCAGATCAATGGAAACCTCTTAGTCATATTTTACGACAACCATAAGCAATGTAAGGGTTGGTGGTATTCCTAGCTGCCACGATAGAGCAATAAATTTTAATTAACTTCATATAAGTAATTTTATTTATTAGTTTTTTTTTTATAATTATTTAGTTTTTATTCTTAAAGCTATATATTTACTATCATCAACATTTTGGAAGGATATAGGTACCAGGGGAAACCGAGACTCACCTACCTAGACCAGATTAGTCACGTACTGATGGAAGGTGGAGTCAAGAGTCTCCGAAACCGGAGAGCGTGTATGAAGAGAATTATGAATGTTGAGGAAGCGAGTAAAGTATGCAAGGATAGAGTTCTCTGGCACTCTGTTCTCTCTGCCCTGCAAGGGATATGGCGTGATGATATGTATGTATGTGTGTATGTATCAACATTTTGTCCTATAACATTTATACCTGTTTACATCAACAACAACAAAATTTAGGCAACACCTTAAAGTTATATGTTAAATAGTATACAAAATCAATCAATAATTGCGACCTGATATAAATCAATAATTGACATTATGTATCACATCATCATCATCATCATAACAGCCCATATATGTCCCACTGTTGGGCTTGGGCCTCCTCCGTAATCGGAGGTAAATTAACCTACTATATCACGCTGGTCAGACGTGTTGGTATAGGGTTTTGTTTTGGAGTTTTTCTTCTCTTGCATAGATGTTATATGCATTTTATATCCCATAGTCGTCTCTTACGACATTCATGAGTAAGATAGAGGTTGGTGAATTGTATTCTGACTCTGTCACCACATGGATATCATATGGGTTTATGTATCATATGGGTCGCTTTATTTTTATCTACAATTTAGGAATCGTTAGTAAAAACGGCCGTTAATACCACATGGACCTCAGTTGGTGATTTGGTAGCTTATTGCTGGGATAATTTTTCACACCATCACTAGAAATTAGATTAAAAATATATAAAAGTCATTAATTATCTTCACCTAAAGCGATTTAATTAATTATTTATCTATCATTCAATTAATTATCTACACAAGCTCGACCTAGTTTATGAGACCGAGTTATAATAGTACTATTCATATAATATACATTTTACGAATACGTATCAACAAAATTATATACATGTATAATAAGATGTTATGATTTTGAATTAATAATTACGTATTATTATTATTTACTTTCTTTCCATTCACGGCATCTGCCATAAGGTATATGCCCGGTCCTTTGGGAGGCTTGCATGGGGACATAGGTCCAGCACACAAAGGCTTTTGGAGAAAATTCATATAAAAATTGCGATGACACTCGTCTGCTCAAAGCATTCGAGAACTGCCAGCAGTGGGTGTAAAACTATTACGAGTTAATGTTAACTTATAAATTAACTCGCAATAGTAGCTACCTAAAATAAGATAAAAATGTTTAACATGTATACGAGATTTTGTCTTAAATAGTTATTATATTATTTTTAGATTTTTATCTTATTTCTTTTTATTTATTTCTTTATTTCTCTTTCCTAAATAAATTAATAAAAAAAAGTGTGTGTCAGCGGCGACGCACGACTGGAGTTTACTCCTTAAGTACGATTATCAAAACAGGCGCAAAAAAAGCTCATTTGATTAAAAATAATATATATTTTTTTATTTACATTTATTAAAACTGTTTAGTGAAGTATTATCTCACGTCAGAAAGTGAAAGGTGCGCAGAATAGGTTGCGCACCAAAAACGTAATGAGGTCATTCGATCACTAGATTTTACTCCTTAATTTTTTCTCATACCGGACGCCTTATATGAAAATCGATTCTTAAGGAGTAAACTCCAATAAAGAAAATAAAAAGTTTTATGTAATCTGAAATCTGTTTATGTGATTGGATGTTTAATGAATTGGTTTAGATAAAAACTATATATTTAAAAACTGTCGTCTGCCTTCAATGTAATATACCTAGTTTTGAAATTCGACAGACGATGGTTTGCCACCTCACTTAACTATTATTATTATTAAAACAAATGATAAATATTCAGATTCTATTAAGAGCAATGGATTTGACTGCACAGATGGCGTAGTTATTAAGATACTGACCTTTCGTTTCAGTTTCGTGTGTTTAATTCCCACGCAGGACAATACTTTGTGCGATCAACAAAGTGTTGTTATGAGTCTGAGTTAATTACATGTTTGTAAAATCCTCCGTAATACAAGGATTTTTTCCTTAGTGTAGGGTGGTGTTTTCAAAAAAAAAAAGAAAAACAGCGTCCTTCTATTTGTCAAATAATTTTAAATATTCCGTTAGGACAACTTACAAACTGCTATATAGAAATATTGAGATGGAACACATCGTATTTCTGATTATTCGGTAGTGTGTACTAAATACAATATGTAATTAAAAGCAGTAAAAAAAAACATGAGAAATTAGTGTAAGAGATTTGTGAGAAAGCTTGAATAGAATCGCGAGAAACTGTTTCAAAAATCGTGACAATGTTTCCTTTAGATATTTGTCTAAGATTAGTTAATAATCTTGAATAAATTTTCATCTCATTTTTTTTTTGTTACTTTATTGCTCGCCTAGTAAATTAAAGAAGGCCGTATGTAAATTTTTACCGACTTCAAAAAAGCAGGAAGTTCTAATTCAACTGGATTTTTTTTTTGTATTTGTCCTCGGATCTTTCGACTGGGTAACCCGATATTATGATTCTTTTTTTATTTGAAAGCTGGTGCTTCTCATATAGTCCCATTTAAATTAAATGCACTAATTACTAATTATTTTATATTATATAAAACACTAAACTTAGCAGTTTATTATAACCGTCAATATATCTGTTATGTTTTTATATAAATAGATAGTTTAAAAAAATGTTACATGTGCAACTCATAAAAGATTCAAAGTCACTCAGCACGCTATATATAAAGCTATGTTCAAGATCTCTCTATGTTAAAAAATCTTCAATAAGATAATTCATAGAAGAATTGGTGTAAGAGACACCGCTCGAAGAATTAGCATGTTATAGTAAAAATGGGTAGGCTACATTGTTTATGGAATAACCATTAGGGAAGAAAGGTTCTCAAATGGCAGCCGCAAACTGGAGAGCTTAGCTTAGAATGACACCCACCATCAAATTAACGACATGTTAAAAGTTTCGTGGAAACGATGGATGCAGTCGACTTAGAACTATATTCAAATTCATCCTAGTGAAAGGCATATGTCCAACAAAGGACATGACAACAAGGTCTGATGGATGTATGTGTTTTTTTTTTGTTGCCGGTGATGACAAACGAACAAGCAGCACACCTGATGGTAAGTGATACTTTCGCTCATGGATCTTTGCAATACCAGGGCATAGCTAAGTCGCTGCCTACCCTGAAGAAAATGCTCTTTTTAAAACTCGTTTAAAGAAAGACATTTCATAGCACCTGGGCAACACAGCAGCCAGATCCTGCACATATGTGGAAATAATAAATAATCGCTAAAGACATACAGATGACGACCATAACATTTCCAGGTGAAATATATGAAGCCTGCTACGATGTCGAGTGGTACGATGATAAAATGGTGACGATAGGACCAATCAAATAGTTCAGAGTACTCCCCGTGAAAGAGCCTGTAGAGTACACAGAGTGAAATGGATAAACGCTGCTATGATGTCGAGTAGTACGATGATAAAACGGTGACGGTGATACCAAGTCAAACAGCTTTTCAAAGCACTCCCCATAAAAGAGCCTGTAGAGTACGAAGAGTGACCAAAAGTCTCCCTGCCTCTCTCGTTACTTATAAAACAACTACAAACTATATTGAACAAAGATCTTAAAGCTTTAGTAACAAACAGAACAACTTTCAACAAGTCCGTTAAAAATACTTAAGGGAGCTTAGTACGAGTGAGTAATTAGCGACACAAAGTGGTGAATTAGCCCCTTGCAACATTAAAAGCGTGGCGTTTTACGTAAACACTCCCCTCTGTAAACAAACAGTTGTCGAGATGTCACCCATAAGTAAACCTTGTGCGTCTTACAATAGAGTGAAGACAAATTAACGAAAGCATCACTTTATTATGTTTATTTGAACTTTACAGGTAACAAAGTCGTAACTATATATAACTACGTTTATATATTAATGTGTCTTAATGTCAGAGGTCACAATGTCAAAGGAAAACTTGTTGAAAACAAAAGAAAATAGCTAAACATTAAACATTACTCACGGAGTAATAAATACAATTCGGTGACGAAGTAAGAATACAATTCGCCGCTCTCTAACTTGCCCATGGGTTATCGTAAGAGACGAGTAAGTGATATAAAATGCATATAACATCTATGTAAGAGAAGAAAAACTCCAACCTATATCATCTATTCTAGATAACAACCTATAACATCTATTCTAGAAAAGGAAGACTCGAAATAAAACCCTATACCAGTAGGTCTCATAACCAGGCTCAACGTCGCTCAGCGTGCTATGGAGCGGGCTATGCTCGGCATTTCTCTGCGAGATAGAATCCGAAATACGGAAATCTGCAGAAGAACGGGTGTAACCAACATAGCAGAAAGAATTAACACGCTGAAGTGGCAATGGGCAGGCCACATCGCTCGAAGAACCAACAACCGCTGGAGAAGAAAGGTTCTAAAAGTGAAAAAAAAAAAAAAAGTGTTAAGTGGCGACCACGTATCGGGCGTTACATGAGGGAGGCCTACGTCCAGCAGTGGACGGCAATAGGCTGAAATAATGATGATGATGATAATGATACCAATACGTCTGACCAGTGTAGTATAGTAGATCAATTTCCTTCCCATTATTGAGGAGGATCGAGCCCAAACGAACGAACGCCTGGTTAAGAAGATATACAATGCGAAAGTGGAAGGATGTAGGTACCGAGGGAAACCAAGACTAACCTACCTAGACCAGATCGGTCATGTACTGAAGGAAGGTGGAGTCAAGAGTCTCCGAAACCGGCGAGCGTGTATGAAGAGAATTATGAATGTTGAGGAAGCGAGTGAAGTATGCAAAGATAGAGTTCTCTGGCACTCTGTTCTCTCTGCCTACCCTGCAAGGGATATGGCGTGATGATATGTATGTGCCCAATAGTGGAACATATATGAGCTGAGATGATGATTTGTTTTTATATGAATTTATAGAGTACATTTGAAGATTACAGCCAAACTTCCTTTTTTTTTGCTTTTAACGTAACACTATCTTTGCGGCTGAAATATTAAAGTTAGAGGTACCATATCGCGGATATTTTTGTAAAGATAAATTAATATTTTTATGATATATTTTGTACCTTTATTGCACACCGTTTAAGCAGCTTACGCCGATGTACCTACCAGACGGATAGTTTTCCTCACTTATTTTTATTGTAGTAAGCGGCTTACGCCGAAATATTTACCAGAAGTAGTAGTAGTATAGTTTTTCTCGCTTACTTTTACTGCAGTTTACTATTGAAAACATGTATTTATCAAAATGAAAAAATGACTATAATAATGGAATAATGTAGATGTCTAGTATAAAATTTCGTAATCAAACCAGCACTTTCAGAGATTACCCCTTACAACCACTCGACTGCACAGATGGCGTAGTGGTTAAGATACCGACCTCCCGTGCCAGTGCCGTGGGTTCGATTCCCACGCAGGACATTACTTTGTGTGACCCACAAAGTGTTGTTCTGAGTCTGGGTGTAATTTTTCTGCGTTAATTGCATGTTTGTAAAGTCCCCCGCAATACAAGGTTTATTTCCTTAGTACAGGATGGTGTTTAAAAAAAAAAAAAAAAAAGAACCAATCCAACAAACATACAAACTCATAAACTTTACTTTTTTATAATATTAGTATAGACTCACTATTCTCCCCGTGTAGCAAAGCCTTAAAAATACAATGTCACCACCCCTTGCATTTGAGCCGTAAACTGCAGTAATCTCTTAGAAACAAATAACATCAACCACTATTTTGATACTATAAGAGGCACCCAACACCTCACAACCTACATTGACATAACCCTTTGCTCCGATGAAACCATTAACATAATCGACAACTGGCACATCATCGACAATTTAACTAGTTCTGATCACAACGCTATCTCTTTCAACATAACATTCACACCCCATAAATTTATCACCAACCAGAGCACTACCAGAAAATATATCACAAAATTTGCAGATTGGGACAAGTTCAGAATTAAACTTAACGAACTAAAAATAAAGAATAACATTAATCCAAATACAATAGACCACATCCAAACCCCTAACAACTTAGATGAATTTATAAATAAATACACTGACATCGTAACAGAAACATGCAATAGTACAATACCCTTGATCAAACACACACGTAAATTAAAAATACCATGGTGGTCTAACGAACTACAAACTCTGAAAAAACAATTAATGACTGCTAAAAGAAGAATTCGTTGCGCCAGATTGAATCGTAAACCTACAGTCATCCAGAAATATCTTAAACTCAAAGAACATTACGAAACAGAAACCAAACAAGCACAAATAAACAGCTGGAAAGAATATTGTGAACGCCAAACGAAAAATAACCTATGGGATGGAATTTACAAAATAATAAAAAACCACAACAAACGCGATGAAGATATATTACTTTCATGGAATAATAAAAATCTAAATAGTCTAGAATCCGCCCAACTCTTAGCAAATATATTTTACCCAACAGACAATACGGAAGAAGACACCCCACATCATAAACAAATCAGAACCAGAGCTGCTAACGATAATAATATGAATATCAATGCACATGACGAACCCCTCTTCACAAATGCTGAACTAACATCAGTCACTAACAGTTTCAGCCACAAAAAAGCCCCTGGTCTTGACGGCTTTACTGCTGATATATGTTCACATGTTATTCTACAAGACCTTACCACCCATCTAGCCATCTACAATAAATGCCTAACATTGTCTCACTTCCCCACTCCTTGGAAAAAAAACATTACTATAATAATAAAAAAACCTGGCAGAGAAGATTATAGAAACCCTAAATCATACAGACCAATCGGCCTCCTTCCCATACTCGGCAAAATCCTAGAAAAATTAATCGTACGAAGACTAATGTGGCACCTTATCCCTAAATTAAGCAATCATCAATATGGCTTCACACCCCAGCGCAGTACTGAAGATGCACTTTACAACCTACTAACCCACATCAGGCAAGGACTAAAACAAAAGAAAATTGTTACTCTTATCTCGCTTGACATCGAAGGTGCTTTTGATAGCGCATGGTGCCACTTATCAAAACCAGATTAATTGACGAAGACTGCCCCATTACCATACGCAAAATTCTACACAGCTACATGTCTAACAGATCAATCACCATTAAATACGCCGGTCAAATTCACGAAAAACCTACTGAAAAAGGTTGCGTTCAGGGTTCGATTGGAGGCCCCATCATTTGGAACCTCATTCTGGATCCCCTGCTGAGGGACCTGACACAGGAACACATATACTGTCAGGCTTTTGCCGACGATATTGTTCTCGTATTCACAGAAGACTCGGGAGGGGCAATCCAAAGCCGGGCTAACGCCGTCCTTGAACGTGTTCAGATGTGGGGTACCCTAAACAAATTACGCTTCGCCCCACACAAAACAACGGCCATGATAATAACAAATAAATTAAAATACGATATCCCACATCTGACCATGGGCGGAATCGGCGTTGTCCTGGCTAATGAAGTTAAGATCCTGGGGCTAACAATTGACAAGAGATTAACATTCAAAAATCACATTGTTAATATATGTAAAAAAGCCACCAACATCGGCAAGCAATTGATTAAAGCCGCCAGGATCAGCTGGGGCCTGCATCCTGAAGTCCTGCGCACTATATACACCGCAACATTAGTCCCAATCATTACCTATGCTGCAGGTGCATGGGGTGAATCCACTCATAAATCATACATCATTAAGAAACTGAATACACTCCAACGCTTCTTCGCCCTAAAAATTTGTAAATCATATAGGACTGTCTCCCTTAACTCCTCACTGCTACTGGCCGGATTGCTCCCTCTTGACATTTGTATCAGAGAAGTTAGCACTCTATACAGTATCAAGAGGGGTCACTGCCAGCTAATAGCAGACAGCCAATTTGAAGCACCTACACCATTCACCAGCAAACCACACCCTGCTAAAGAACCCCACTTAAAACTTCTCCCTGACAACACCGATATAACCGCCTTAACAAATAATGCTGTCGTGCTGTATACAGACGGCAGCAAAATTGATCACGGCGTTGGCGCCGCCGTATCCGTCTGGAAAAACGCCGCCGAAATTAAAACACGCAAATTACACTTAGCACCCTATTGTACAGTATTTCAAGCCGAACTATTAGCCATATACCACGCCACATACATAATAATGAACAACAACTATTCCAAATCCATTATTTTGTCTGACTCAAAAGCCGCCCTGAACACAATAATTGATCATCACTCCTCCCACCCACTCGCCACTGCCATCCGTAATCATCTCGTAACTATAGCCACCCAAAACAAATCAGTCTCTATATCATGGATTAAAGCCCATATTGGCATCGAGGGCAATGAAAGGGCTGACCAACTAGCCAAATCTGCAGCCCTATGCAATAAAGTTAAGCCGGCATATGACAAATTGCCACTATCATACGCCAAACAAATCATCCGCAAGAAATCAGCTATAGAATGGAACAAACGTTACACATCCCAAACAACTGCTCAAGTCACCAAAATTTTCTTCCCCGATACAATCACTTCACACCAAATCATTAAACAAATAAAGATCAATTACATTCTAACACAAGTGTTCACAGGACATGGTGGGTTTTCTGCATATCTCGCCAGATTCAAATGCAAGGAGAGCCCACTGTGCCCCTGTGACACATCATCAGATGAATCCATAATTCACATCATTGCTGAATGCCCGATCCACACTATTGACAGACACAACATAGAAAATGCAATAGATACACAGATTACAATAGACACTATACCTACAATCATTGCCGATAATGATACACGGGACCCCTTTTTAGACTACTGTACAAAAATTGCGAAAATAGTCATCAATAGAAATAAAAATTAATTACTAATCTTTTTACTCACTTACTTACCTTTCCTAAAAACAATTTTTATATCTTAGATTTATTTACAATTTAATATTAGTACTTTTATTTCTAAAATCCTCAAACTCACTTACTTATTTCCCTAAACTAAATGTACTTACTACATAAATATACACTTACTACAATTATAAATTTCCTATTCTCTCTTTCTTTCTTTCTTTACTTTTCCTATATTTTATTCTTCTTAGATTAGATTAATTAGGATAGACCATATTGTATAAATTACCTATTTCTTATTTCATTTCTATCTAACATAATATATTCTCAACAGATGATGCTGTTTATAATTTTATAATTCTTATTGGATTATTACCTTATTATATCTGCTTATTGGATTATAATTCTTACCTTATTTTAGTTATTATTATTGGGGAGATGTATGTGTATGTATATGTGTGTGTGTGTGTGTGTGTGTATATATGTGTGTATGTGTTTATATATATATGTATGTGTATATGTGTATATATATTTATATGTATGTGTGTATATATATATATATATATATATATATATATATATATATATATATATATATATATATGTATATGTATATATGTGTGTATGTATATATATATATATATATATATATATATATATATATATACATGTATGTGTGTATATATATATGTATGTACGTGTGTATATGTAACATATACATACATATGTATATGTATTTCTTTTAGTAATAACCTGTTATTGTTTTTCTATATGTTATATGTAGTTTAGTATAATTTCAAGTACTGTTAACTTCCTCTTTTATATCTTACAATTAGCTACTTTTTACTTCCTTTGTATAATTACTTTAAGTGTTTCATGATTAAACTTATAGTTTTTACTTTTGTTACCCCATCCTTATAATGTCACTATATATTCTCTCTAACTTCTCATACCTTTCTTATGTCACTAGCACTATCCTTTTCTAAAACCAAATTTACATATATTATTAATTCATTTCCTCAACTAACTAAGATTCCTGATAATAAGTATCAACAAGTAGTACTTGTTTTTTCTATATCTAAATAGTTTCATTATCCTATTAAGTGCTGTTAATTTTAACTACTTTATTACTTCTCTCTTAGCATAATTATTTTTCATATTTCCTTGTTAAATTTATTTTAATTCTTATAATGTTACTATGTATTCTTTCAATTTGTTTTCTACCTTTTATTGTAACTGATAGTAAATTATTACAACTAATTTAGGTCCCTGATCAAGTCAGGGGTAATTTAGACTAAGTTCATGATGACTTAGAACAATAAAAAAAAAAAGAAACACTATTATGACGTCATTCGCTCAGGAAAGTCTATATCAATAGTGATATGAATAACCTGATCGATAGAACTATACTCCAAAAAGACTGCACAGATTCCGTAGGGGTTAAGAAATCGTTACACGATAGATAAGTTCCAATGCTGGGTTTGAGCCTCCTCCACAATAAGAGGGAAATTAAACTACTATACAGCGCTGATCAGGCGTATTGGTAGAGGGTTTTATTTCGAGCTTGCCGTCTCTTTCATGGGTTTTGTATGCATATTACATCCCACAGTCGTCTTCAATGATACTCATGCGCATGAAAGGGATGTGCTAATTTGTCTTCTTACGCTGTTACAACACGGATAATATGAGTACATCCACACGGGTGATGTGTATGTAGTCTCATGCTGTTGTTATTCTCGTTTTTCTTTACAGTCTCTATAAATAATTACTGTCAGTCTTCCCGTGATCATGAACGCTTTAAAGTTTAAGAAACGTCGGGTAATTAAAAATCAAATACAAATGCTGTAATCCGTAAAAATAGTTTTATTTCAAATTACAGTAACGGTTGCCCCTCAATAGCTAAGTTCGTTATTTTTTTATCCTTATTATTATTATAAATGCGAAAGTAACTCTGTCTGTCTGTCTGTCGCTCTTTCACGCCAAAACTACTGAACCGATCTAAATGAAATTAGGTACACAGATAGTCTAGAACCTGAAAAAGGACATAGGCTACTTTTTAATGCAAAAAAGCGGTTGTAAACGGGGAGGAAAAGTTGTAAGGAAGTATCGTCTTTTTCTAGATTAACATATAGGATACTTTTAGCCCGGTAAAATGTTCCCTTGCGATAATAGTTCAACTTAGGAAAGTAACCTTTTACGCGGGCGAAGCCACGGGCAGAAGCTAGTAGTCTATATATCTATAAATTGCCTTCGTACTTTTTTGAGACTTCTTTTGTTTTTCTTTTGAGCAAATTAGTCAAACCCAGATCGGAATATATCGGTAAGTATATAAATGTAAGGAGGAATCAAAAGATCATACTCAAAATCTAATATTATCGGTGTGATTATCCGTAGGCATTTAAGTGAAAACTTATTGGTTTGAATATGAGCGAATAAGTAAATTATATGTATAAAAAAAATAGTTCGGAAATCATTATTTTAATAGGTCACAAAGAAAAGGGTTAACCGTTTAACTCAATGTAGCGTGCAACTACGCTTGATTGATTTGATGTGGTCGTGACATGTCTTTTATGTGGTATACAATATTGTCGAAAAAGATTTACAGAGGTCGCCTTTTCCTTTTAAAAAGGAAGATCAAAAGATTGTTTCTAAAGGGGGAACTTCAAATTCAATCAAAAATTAACCTAACCTTTACTTTCTTTTAAATCAAAACTTATTTTAAAGGCATCACATATGATCATTAATTAATTGTCGAAAAGAAAATGTAATATTTTTTGTCAACTTTACTTTTAGTTGCTTATATATGGGCAAAGTAAAATAAAAAATAATTTAAAAACAGCAAATGATATGAATATGTAAGCTTAGATCTATATTTTTTTAACACTATCAAAGATTTTAGAAGTGGACGCTGCAGAATAACAGCGTTGTGATATCACTTTTTGTGGTAGATACCACAACATTATGCTGAGCAGTGTCCTTTTCCTCATTTGTGGAGAGGACGCCACTGTATTTATTTTATTTTATTTTATATTTTTAAGTAGTTACTATTTAAGCTTGTAATGTGACCTTTTCATGAGTGGAGAAATAAATTATTTTTCTTTCTTCTTTCTATTTTTAAAATACTGTGTGGTATGAATAAAAAAGTAGTATTAATGTAGAAAAAGTAGAAAAAGATCAAATCGCGTATACTGAGGTGTTACGTGTTGCGACTTTTTTTTTCAATGGTTACATATTTGGTTTCTGATGATTACGCAAGTATTACACATTTGAAATAAAACTACTTTTACGGATTCTATCGCGTTTGTATTTGATTTTTAAATTTCCCAACGTTTCGAACACTTTACAGTGATCATGGTCACGGGAGGACTAAGGTGTCTTACGTCCAAAAACCTTCGTTATTACAGATATTTATACCTACCCGCTACAGTATCAGTTATTACAAACTTTAACCCATATGTTAATATAAATTCATCGCCTGTACAAAAAGAAAATGATTCTACATATATGTAAAAATGTTTCTATTGTTTATGATCAGTTATATTAGACATTTATTTTATGATAATTATTATACTGTGGCAATTTACTAGTTTAAAAATCTAATCAATCAAACAAATCATTTATTTGCGTTGAATATATGTACATTGATAGGGTTTTACAAAAAATAGTTGGAACAAAACTATTAAGCTACCACCGGATCGCAACGCGGCCACTCTGAGAAATATCTGGCAAGAAAACTCAGAAGGCAATCCTAATTTTATTATTAATTTTTAGAGGCGGCTTACTTTATATTACTACATACATACATGTCATCACGCCATATCCCTCGCCATATCAATTTATATTATTAAGCAAGGGATATGGCGTGATGATATGTATGTATGTGTACTTACTTACTTTTTTTTTTTATGGTGGGCTATGGATGCGTCTCGCCCGCCAAATCGGTTCGGGGTAACAGAAGAGGCGACGCGTGACCTCATAGACCATGCAAACTCCTCTCTTCGCAGTGTGAGCGGACCACCGGTACCCAATCTTTGTCTTCGGTGGCCCGCCCGGCTGGTTTATCAAACCTAGTGAAAATAAAAACTAGTGTTATGCTTTCTGATTTTTTTTCATCCTCGTCATCATCATTCAGCCATTTGTCTTTTGCTGCTGAATGCTTCGATCCATCTGATGCTAGAGCGTCCTACACAGCATCGTCTGATAAGTGGTCGCTTCTCAGGAACAATTCATCTTATTTCCATATTTCAGATCGCTAATGGTGGCAAACAAGTATGCAGCACACCAGATGGTAAGTGTTACCGCCGCCCATCGACCTTTGCAGTACTAAGGATATACTGCTGCCTACCACTACAAATCCACCCAGTTCAGGTTCTAGTTCTCTCGCTCACCGAACGAAGCGCAACAACACATTGCCATTGTTCCAAGGTAGTAACCCTGGACGGATCGACCCACAACTGTAGACAGAAAACTGTCAACAGGTCTTAAAAAAAAGAAACGACAAAATTACGTAGCACTTTCACAAGTAACACACAACTATATTCACGTATTTTTTTAAACATCTTTATATTATCAATATTATTCAGACATCGTTAATGTGCCCCTTTTCGTTGCCATTACTTCTTTTATTATATCGTGAAATCAAATCTCAATTACAGTTTCATGATGATGTCTCTTAAAGCGCTTTTTGATGTGACAGCACTCAAACGTACGCTGTTACAAATAACTGTACACGCGACAACTCAAAATACATCAAAGATTTTCTTCTTGAATAACGATTCGAATCTAACATTACCATATTCTTTAACCTCTATTATGTTGAATGTATATATATATATATATATATATATATATATATATATATATATATATATATATATATATGTATATATATATTAATTTAACGTATGACATATGTGTTGCAGTTACGACGGTTTAATAATACAATATGTGTAAGAATTTGGAAATAAATATTCTCTATTTCCAAGAGAAGAAGCAAGAAATTTCTCTACTTGCAAACCCTGTACGTCTATATTATTATTATTTCATTTTTTCTATACCACCCTCTTTTTTGTGGTGAACTATGGATGTGATCGTACCCCGCAAAATTCAACGGTATCTGCGCTTGATGCCGCCCTAACCGAGACTTCGGGCGATCGGACCGGGGAATAGTCCGGTCACCCGACATGAGGCTACCACATGAAGATGACGTCCCGACGATGAAAGATGTCGGGGCGTCGACACGAGAGGAACCCGCGAGGGTAAACCGCCGGGCGGGCCAGTGAAGACAAAGAACAGGTACCGGTAGCCCGCTCGCACGGTGAAGAGAGTTGTTTGCAAGGTGGGTCTATGGGGTTGCGCGCCGCCTCTTCCGTTGCCCCGGACCGATTTGGCGGGACGCGACCAAGTCCGTAGTCCACTGCAAAAAAATAAATAAAAAAGGGCTTCAACGGTCACAACACCGTAGCTAGGCGTCTCCAGCCGCGTAACCCGACGGGCAATGACGTCCCGGCGTCCTCGCGCCAGGTGGCTATCTCCCTGAGCGATAGGGAGCCACCCTCTTTGCGTACAAAAGAAACCCGCCGGTAGAGATCGGATCGATTTTATGTACCAACCCGTAGTAAGAAAACGATCCTTGTATTGCGGGTGACTTTACAAACATGAAATTAATGCAAACAAATTACACCCAGACTTAGAACAACAGTTTGCCAATCCCACAAAATATTGTTCTGCGTGGACAGTGGACACTGACACGGGCGGTCAGTATTGTAACCACTATGCCATGTGCAGTATATTCCTTCGATATGATGGCAGAGCACTTTCAAAGTCGCCATGTCTTATTTTTTAGTAGATATCATCAATGATTATGTAAAAAAAGACTGCTTGATTGGCTTCAAAGATTAAACTACGATTCTACTGAACAATTACTTCTGATAATCTCTTAATATAAATCTTATCACACACTCGCACATGTATGTAGGCGCACACCCATTACAAATGATATATACAATATACCTGCTTGCATATATCTACGCCCAAACAACGCGCACGTTCACACACATACACGCACACACACACACACATGCGCACACACACACACACACGCATGCACACACACGTACACACATACGCACACACACGCCCGAACACACGCACACACGCACACACACGCCCGAACACACGCACACACGCACACATACACGCGGGCGCGCGCGCGCGCACACGCACACACACGTGCACACACGCACACACACACACACACACACACACACACATGCACATACACGCACACACATACGCGCACACACACACGCACACGCACATGCACACACGCACACACACTTCTTACTTTATGCATATATAACACGTAGGTACTATATTATATTGTAATTTCATTTTAGTATTTTTTTCTTTAGGATAAAGACCACCCAAGCGCTCTGTTCATATTATACCTTGTATTATGTATCCTATATGTTATAGTGAGAACCTGGTAATCCGTCACACAGGTTTATCCTAGTACGGACACCAGCTCCTCACAAAGTCTCCAAATAATGTATATATATCTTATATTTAATGTGGTTTATCTATGTTTTAATTGTGATGAGAAAGTAAATGGTTATTATTATTATTTAATGATAATAGTTGTAAGGTAACCATTGCAATGAAATCCAGTTCGATACTGGATGGGATGGTATGATAGCTAAAGAAAACTAGCATGTATTGTGATGTTGTAAAATTTCATATGCTTTCATCAGGTCACTGCTTAGGAATAAGAAATATAATACATTTTCTCTTTAACAAGCAGTTTCCATTTAATATACACTTTATTAAAAATAGCGAGTCATTATTTGTATTTTTATAAACATATAAAAAATATAAGTAATATATGTGGATTAAGGTATTTTTTTAAAGACACTAAGGAAAAAATCCTTGTTTTGCACGGCACTTTACATACATGCATTTAACGCAAACAAATTACACCCATTGACTTGTGTAGGAATCGAAGTCACGGCACTGACACAAAAAGTCGGTTTATGAAGATAATACCCGGCACTAAAGAATAAATCCTTGTGTCTGGGGTGTTGACAAATATACAATTAATTAACACACACAAATTACATTCAAATTCAGAACTATGATTTGTAGCACACAGAATTGTCCTGTGTAGAGACCGAACCTCATGAATCTCGGCACAAGGTTTTGGTACTTATACCTCTCAACTATCTGTGCAATGAAAAAATATTCTACTATTTGTATTATAAGTATATACATATTTATGTGCAATCCAAGCTCGAGCAGAGCAACAAGGCATGAAAAGGGCAACGGCTTTAAACAACGATCACCCATTCAACATCTAACCGCAAGATATATGAACTGTCCACCAGCTATATATCTTAAGACCTCTTATGCATTTCCTGTTCTCGACAACACGCAAACGTAACAATAATTTATATAAGTTTTCCTTAAGAGTGAGTCTTCAAATCTAATCCTTATGATTTGTGAAAATAATAACGAAATACTCTTTTGTTCTCTACTAATCATTAAAAGAATATATTAATATATTATGAAACATATTATACCATAATTAAAAAAGTAGATATAGATAAATTAAGATTAAATCTAATTATAAAAAAAATAGCTATGCTCGTAATTTCACCAGTATCCACAGTTAATATCGTTTTTTTTTTATCAGTTATCAATTTCCTCGGCAACACTGTTTTTTCCTCAATTTAATTTTTCTTGTATAGTTTTGTTTATCAATGAAAATGTGTACATGAAATTAAAAGAAGTTCGGTTGATTGGTCTTAACTAATAAGGCCTAACCGTAGAGGAATAAATGTAGAGGAATAATAATCAAACTCCTATTCGCAATGTCATTGTGTCTTAGAATATAAAAATAAGATAATTTGGCAAATCCAAAAGTGCACGCCTCATAATTTTTATATTATTTATCATTTACTATTAATTAGTCAATGCCAGGAATGAAAATAAAATTAAAGACAAAATCTTTTTTTAAAAGCAAGCTGTTTATTAATTACTAAAAATGCAACACACTGTTATTTATAAAATTGGGACTGTGACAAAAAACGGGCAGATTTAATCATTATGATGTTATAAATATATAATTATGTACGATATGGAATTATTTTGTTGTAGACGAAGAAGCTTAAATTATCGTTAAAGGTTACAATGAACTTATAACGTATAACAATTTATTTTTAACTTTTTAGTTTATTTTATTAGCAATAAAAGCTTGTTTTTAAAAAAATGTTTTTCTTTAATTTTATTTTAAACTATTTATTTAGTATTTTTATTATTCGGGTTGTTCCCACAAATATAGAACAAGAACAGTTCATCACCCCAGAGGTTCATTGTGGAGGGAGAAGGGCTTCAGTATAACAGGGCTCGCCCTGGTACTCTGAGGTGCATCGTAAGCGATATGAAATTATTATATGGAATTTGTATGGAATTATTTTGTAGTAGACGAAGAAGCTTAATTATCGTTAAAGGTTACAATGAACTTATAAAGTGTTATATGTCTTATTAGAGTTAATTTATTTTTAACTTTTTATTTTATTTTATTAGCAAATAATAAAAGCTTGTTTTATAAAAAAGGATTTTTTCTTTAATTTTATTTTTATTTCTGGCATTGACTAATAGTAAATGATAAATAATATAAAAAATATGAGGCGTGCACTTTTGGATTTTCCAAATTATTATTAATTGCAATTAAACGACAAAGAATTACCAAGCCATTTTCGAAAGGAAACCGCGCGTTGCGATTATTAAGCTTTTAATAAAAGAAAAACATCGATACATTCATTTTTACAGTCGTGATAATGCCAGATAATTACGGTAACATCCGGACGGCCTCGAATATCTTTTTTAATCAACTTTTTTCTTACTTTAAACAAAATAATTGCTTTTTAAAAATATCAAATACGTTTAGACGAATGTTTTTTCTTGACATGTGTATAATAATATTATCCTATAAGTGCAATGTGAGAAAAATACAATAATTTTTAGGTTTGAAAGTTGCTTCATTTTCATATATCGAGAGTAGAGCAAGACCTCAACGCTTCGTTTATGAGGCGTGCAATATAGTTTGTAAATATTTTTATGGACTTTTGACGGGAATTTGAAAACGTCATGTGGTGCTTTTGTATTATATTTGATATCTTAGTGTTTTAACGTGTTATATTATATAATTTTGATGGCATTTTATGTAATATGAAGCGGTGGCACTACTAGGATGTAGTGAATATCATATAAAAGTGCTTTACAACGTTTTCGTTTTCCATCAAAATTCCCACAAGATACCATTAACAGTGTGGCTATTGCACTGTTAATGGCGACAATTTAACTTAGACAATGACAAACTTGAAAGACTAAAAACGTGAAAATATTTATAACTTGACACTGGCACCAATAGCTCGTATATGTAGCTGATTGTCAATATATAAAAAGAAGAAGAAGAACAAGAGTGTTATACACCATTGTTTTTTGCCGAACAAGAAACTGAAGTAGCCAACTCTTAGCATGAAAAAATAATTTACAGCAAGTCACATTTCAAATTCTCAGTCTAACTATATTAGACAATTTTTTTATTCATTGTGAAGGAGACTACAACAGTTTGGCCTGTAAGGAAGGTAAGAAATCCTGGTTGGCTTATCATATCAGGATAAATAGGATTAAGTAAGCCGCCTCTTAAGAGTAGCATCTTATCAGGATAGATAGAACAGAGTATGCCGTTTCTTAAAACAAACTCAATAATTAGTATTATACCTTCTAAGTTTTTTTCTCGGATCTTTCTCAGTGCGGTCGTATTTCTATGCCGTAGCAGCTTATGAGATTTATAAGTTACTAGCTGTCCCGGCAGACGTCGTCCTGGCCGGAAAAGCTTAAAGTGATATGCCGACAGCAGCGCCACCTACCGGGTCCAATTGGGAATCTAAACTATTCTTGAATCCCCTCAAACATGCACAAAAATTTCAAAGAAATCCGTCCAGCCGTTTAGGAGGAGTTCACTGTCAACACACGTACAGAAGAATTATATATATATATAAAGATAAATTAATAAAATTATCATAATTAAATAATTATCATAAATTTAATGTTTAATAAGTGACCAAAAATAATATATATTTTTCTTATATATAGAATCATTTTCTTTTTGTACTGGCGATGAATTTTTATCAAAAAATGTGGGTCACAACTTAATAACTAATACTGAAAGTAGATTTAAATCTTTGTAATAACAAAAACTTATTGGACCTGAACACACACACACAATTTCCCATGACTATGAACACCGTAAAGTGTTCGAAACTTAGGGAAATTAAAACATCAAGTACAAACGCGATGGAATCTGTACTTTTTGTTCAAATGTCTAATATTTGCGTAAATCATCATTCTACTACTCTTATTCCAATTACTTGGGGTCGATATAATATGTACTCTTCTTTCATAGTACATATTATAGGCTATAGTTTTATGACCGGCCGCCTGCCAGACGTCAACCCTCTTTGGAAATGTAATTGTTGACCAAACAGCATCAGATGGAGTTGGTCCAGGTTGTAATGAGGCTCTTAGTCGTCCTTTACGACATCCACGAGCAAAGCAAGGGTTGGTAGTATTCGTAGCCGCTACCACATAGCAAGCAATACCCGCGTAAATATCAGAAGTAATTGATATATTGAGCTCATATATTATTAAATAGTTCAAATTAAAATGATGATTGCTCAGAATTCTAATAACAAATCATATTTTAAAATTTAATTTGATGCATATTAAATATAGACTTGAGAACTATTGTCTTTTTACTCTTAGCCACTTCAAGGTAAAACTATTCAATTAATTGCTTTCTTTGTGCTTTGATTAAATAAAATACTCGAGCATTCTAGAAATTGTGTTGTTCATTTAATTTGTGATTTGAATTAATAATTATTACTATATTAAAGTAATAATTTGAAAGTAATCAACGTAAATTTCTGATAATAAATAAAAAAAAATATCCATGTGGTGACGGAGTAAGAATACAATTCACCACCCCCTGTCTTATCCGTGGTTGATCGTAAGAGACGACTAAGAGATATAAAACACATATAACATCTATGCAAGAGAAGGAAAACTCGAAACTAAACCCTATACCAACACGTCTGACCAGCGTGGTATATATAGTATGTTAATTTCCCTCCCGTTACGGAGGAGGCCCGAGCCTAACAGTGGGACATATATGGGCTGTGATGATGATGATAATGATGAAATAAAAAAATACCTATATTGAGAATATTTATAGAGTTTTCACTAACATTGACTTCAAAGTGCTCGGAGTGCTTTCGGCTCTTCGTTTTTATATATTCAGTATAATGGTAAATGTATTTACTACGTAAGTAAAAAAAATAACTAGTACTAACTAATAATATTAATAGTAACTAAAAAAATAGTACCCTTTATTTCTAACTAATTATTACAGAATATTTAACAACAAGTGACTACTGTTGTAATTCTACGACGATCTATAATTACATACATACATATCATCACGCCATATCCCTTGCAGGGTAGGCAGAGAGAACAGAGTGCCAGAGAACTCTATCTTTGCATACTTCACTCGCTTCCTCAACATTCATAATTCTCTTCATACACGCTCGCCGGTTTCGGAAACTCTTGACTCCACCTTCCTTCAGTATATGACCGATTTGGTCTAGGTAGGTTAGTCGCGGTCTCCCCCAGTACCTACATCCTTCCACTTTCGCATTGTATATCTTCTTAACCAGACTTTCGTTCGGCATTCTTTCCACATGTCCAAACCATCGGAGCATTCCCTTTCGCATCTTTACACCAATACTCTCTTTCATACCTATTCGCTCTCTTACGTCGTCGTTACGAATGCGGTCATCGTTACGATCTATAATTCATAGTAATAAATGTTCTAGGATTAGACCAAAGATCGATAATCGAAAGAGATATTAGGGATTACTGACTTTCCATATTATTATGACTATTATAATAATATAATGACTATTATATATAAATATAATGACTATTATAGATGTTTATGACAGCGCAGATCTACAACCAATGTTTAAGAAGATCTATCGGCGAGCTTACTCCAAAAAACGTATTTTTTTTCAATACATTTTATTTATAGTACAAAACATGTTGAGTAATCAATTTTTTACATGTGAAAGCACATTATATGAAATTACTTGAACAAAAATTTGTTTTATGTTTTTCAAAATAGCGGTCGTGAAAATGGCTGCTGAAACTCATCTGATTCGTAGATGGATGAAATCATTTCTTGGAAAAGAATTATCTGAAAGCAAAATGCAAAACGGTTTCATGTTCTGTATCGAATTGGCTATGGCCTCAAGCAGAATGAAACATTTTCAATGAAAAAAGAAAACAAAATGGTGGACTTTTGAATTTTTTTTACCCTTTTTTTAATTTTTAATTGTTTATAACTTTTTTAAATAATAATGAATATTTCTGGTTCTGCTTGAGGCCATAGCCAGACATGTAAAGAGTAAAATGCCGCTTGGTTCATATTGATAAGTGCAATAGTTTTGAAATGAGAGTGTCAGCCATGCGAAAAAACGTAGTTCGGAGAAAAATCAGTTCAAAGTTTTTATTCGTGAAAAATCGTAAAAAAAATGAATGAATGTGAGTAAATCACATATCCATTCCAGCTTCATACATCACTCCTTCCTGGTCTTCGTAAGCATTATTCTGAAGAATTCTTGCATTTCTTAAAGCAGTTCTGTGTTCCTTAGACACTTCAGTAGCTTCTAGCTCAGCTCGATCAACACGTCTGTTGTTGGCCCTATCAGCCTTGCTTCCGGGCCGATTCTGACACCCATAACACCACCTGCCACCTGCTCCTCGGTCTTGCTGACCTTCGGGACTAATTCTATACTATTTCTACGAGTATACAGTAGCAATTTTAGTAAAAAAAAATTCGATTTTTTCAAAATTGTTTGGAGTAAGCTGGCCTTGTTAAATTATCATACATTTTCAAGAACATTTTTCCCATTAGTGGTTTACCTGTCGATGTTTACTGATAATTTGTTTAGAGACTTAGGATGTAGAGACGTAGTAATTTAATGCTTATTAGCTCTTCCTTTTCCGTGTGTTGACGGAGTAAGAATATTATTCACCGCCCCATATCTTGCCCGTGGATGATCGTACGAGACGACTAAGGGATATAAAACGTATATAATATCTACGTGAGAAAAAACTCGAAACAAAACCCTATACCAACACGTCAGACCGGCGTGGTATAGTAGGTTAATATCCCTTCCACAGAGACGAAAGGGTAATGAGAGACCTTGTCTACTATCCCAATAACTAAAGTCAACACAAGCATGGAGTCAATTACCATCAACCTAGACATAGACTTCCAAATTAAACACATCATAAAATAAAACGTCACAGACATCAATATCATCATCACTACATCACAGAGGACAGCAACATCTACAAGACGAAGGGTTTCACTAACAACAAGACCACCAGCACCAAGAAGAAACCCCAAAGGACATGTTGTCACTCAACATCTATGACACATGAATTGCGCTCTTCAAGCTTTATCAAAATGTAATAAAGTCACTTCAAGAACATTAATTTAATAAACTAACCACCATAACAATTAAATCAAACATAAAAAGAGCACAGACAAAAAGTCTGTGGAATAACATACTCATAAGAAAAAAAAATTCCCTTTCATTACGGAGTAGGCCCGAGCCTAACAGTGGGACATATATGGGCTGTGATTATGATGATGATAATGATGAAATGAAAAAATACCTATATTGAGAATATTTATAGAGTTTTTACTAACATTGACTTCAAAGTGCTCGGAGTGCTTTCGGCTCTTCGTTTTCATATATTCAGTATAATATTAAATGTACTTCAGTATAATAATAAGAAAAAAAAAACTAGTAGTAACTAATAATAGTAACTAAAAAAATATTACCCTCTATTTCTAACTAATTATTACAGAATATTTACCACCAAGTGACTACTGTTGTAATTCTACGATGATCTATAATTCATAGCAATAAATGTTCTGGGCTTAGACCAAAGATCAGAATATTAGAGGTTACTGACACTCCATATTTTGACTGCACATATGGCGTAATGGTTAAGATACCGACCTTCCGTGCCAGTGCCATGGGTTCGATTCCCACGCCGGACAATACTTTGTGCGCTCCATCAAGTATTGTTTTGAGTCTGGGTGTAATTTGTCTGCATTAATTGCATGTTTGTAAAGTCCCGCGCAATACAAGGATAATTTCCTTAGTGCAGGGTGGTGTTCTTCAAACAAAAAAAAAATTGACTTGTAGATGTTTATGACAGCGCGGATCTACAACCGATGTTTAAGAAGATCTACTACGAGTAAGTTCGATTGTCATACGATCTCGATCGATCATCATCATTCCTCTACTCTTATCCCAATTACTTGGGGTCAATACAATATGTACTCTTCTTTCATAGTACATATTATAAAAGCTATTGGCAACAGTTTTATGACCGGCCGCCTGCCACACGTCAACCCTCCTTGGGAATGTAATTGTTTACCAAACGGCATCAGGTAGAGTTTGCCCAGGTCGTTAAAAGTGTCTTAGTCATCTTTTACGACATCCACGAGCAAAGTAAGGATTTGTAGTATTCGTAGCCGCTACCATACAGCTGTGGTTTTCCTGTCGATATTTACTGATAATTTGTGATTAGAGACATAGTAGTAATTTAATTCTAATAAGCTCTTCCTCCCACCCACTTCCACGTAAGGATAGTTTTCAAACAGTTATTTGAAATGGAATTGAATTTTTTAGGCAGATGAAGCCGTAGGCATCATTTAGTTTATGATAGTAGAACACGCAATTAAATTATATTTTGTTTCGAAATTATTTAACATCAAAACATGTTTCTAAGCAGACTGTTGAAAAACAAATAAGTTTTTGATTTTCATAAACTACACGATTAAGCACAAGTCTAACAAAGTACTTTTTTGCTTCACAAATGAGTTTGATAAGTACTTAACATTAAAAAGTAACTTGATTTGAATATCTACAGATTAAAAACAGCTAGGTCAAAATTATTACAGACGTATATTAAATAAGAATTTTAGATAATGATTGTTCAGTTTATTATATGTAATCTAACCTGTTTATTTATAGCTTTTCCGTGTGGTAACAGAGTAAGAATACAATTCACCACCCCCTATCTTACCCGTGGATGATCGTACGCGACGACTAAGGGATATAAAACGCATATAACATTTGTGCGAGAGAGGGAAAACTTGAAACAAAACCCTATACCAACACGTCTGACCAGCGTCTTATAGCAGGTCAGTTACTCTTCCATTGTGAAGGAGGCTTGAGCCCACCAGTGGGATATATATGAGCTGAGATGACGATGATGATTTACAGCTTACTAACTTTAGAAAAAGTTATAAAGATTTTTTAGTATTTTAAATAGTATTTCCAGTCTTAACTTTCAATTTAATTAGTAATGTTAGTACATACATACATACATACATATCATCACGCCATATCCCTTGCAGGGTAGGCAGAGAGAACAGAGTGCCAGAGAACTCTATCTCTGCATACTTCACTCGCTTCCTCAACATTCATAATTCTCTTCATACACGCTCGCCGGTTTCGGAGACACTTGACTCCACCTTCCTTCAGTACATGACCGATCTGGTCTAGGTAGGTTAGTCTCGGTCTCCCTCGGTACCTACATCCTTCCACTTTCGCATTGTATATCTTCTTAACCAGACGTTCGTTCGGCATTCTTTCCACATGTCCGAACCATCGGAGCATTCCCTTTCGCATCTTTACACCAATACTCTCTTTCATACCTACTCGCTCTCTTACGTCGTCGTTACGAATGCGGTCGGTCAGCCTAACTCCACAGATTTTCCGCAGAGATCGCATTTCGACCGCATTAATTTTACTTTCATACTCTTTTCTGCATACCCAACTCTCGCTTCCATACAGTAATGTTGGGACAAGCACTGCGTTATGTATTGTTACACGTGCCTTCTGGCTGAGGTGGTGGCTGCCGAGAAGTTGCCCCAACGCTCCGTTCACTCTATTTTCCGCATTCACTCTTCGCTCTATATCAGTGGTGTACCTTCCGTCTCGGCTAAATCCACATCCAAGATATACAAATTCGTCCACTTGCTCCAGTATATCATTACCTATTGTTACTCTTACATCTGTTCTGGCTTCGTCTCTTTCAAAGACCATTATTTTGGTTTTGCTCACATTCATGCGTAGACCCCTTTGACCGTAATGTTAGTATATCTATATAAGTAGTTCCTAGAGTGGTATAAGCTTCCTTCATCCTCATTCAGATTTTAAGGCTTAAAAGAAAACTGAAAATTACAGAAAACTCCTCTTTTAAAAATAATTCTCATTTTAAAAAGCATGGACAAATAGAATCCTCAGGCATTTTTATTCTATATCTAATTTATACAGCTACTTCGCCGAAATAAAAAGCCTAAGTAATTTAGCCTTTTTGTAATAGATTGACATGTATGTATCATATGTCCTTAGCTGTAAGAAGGGTACCTCTATAGGGGTTAGATCCCATTTTATCCAGGATTTATTTTCAATAAGCAGAATCCTTACAAGATTTGCCACTCTCGGGGGAAGAATATGATAATATATTACATATAACGCAAACTCACTATTACATCAAAAATAATTGATTGAAATAATATATCACTTATGATAGAAATCTATTATTAATTCAAAATAAATTTTAAAAAAGGAATGCATTCATCCATAAACTTATAGCCCTCTATTAGTGGATATAGACCTCTCCAAATGAGATTTAACTAGTATCGCTACAATTGGTAAATGAGGTGACAATCGTATGTGGTATCACAAGTTTGCCAGGAAAATATTGATACATATTTTCCTTATTATGACTGCTGTAGAAATGTAAGGGTGTTGATATAACCTATTCTTAATTAGTTATTATACAGAGTGATAAATAAAAAAATATTGTTTGTATATTCGAAAATTCAAATTTTTAGTGTAATGTAAGTATTTTCCGTGTGGTGATGGAGTAAGAATACAATTTACCACCCCATATCTTACCCGTGGGTGATCGTACAAGACTACTAAGGGATATAAAACACATACAACATCTATGCAAGATAAGGGAAACTCGAAACAAAACCCTATACCAACACGTTCGACCAGCGTGGTGTAGTAGGTCAATTTCCCTCTCACTATGAAGGAGGCTCGAGCCCAACAGTGGGACATATATGGGCTTAGATGAAATATTTTACATTATAAAATTAAATATAAATGGCATAATAGCATTTTCCTTAAGAATTTCGGCTCACGTGGAAAACTAGATAAACACACTAAGATAAAACCATTAATTATACGAAGCACGAAATATGTTCTCGCGTCCAACAGACACCTATTTTAGTAAAACGAATGATAAAACTGGAAGCTTAACGTAAAAGATAGATAGTAGTATATATGCTTTTGCGGTAGCGTTTTTATTTCTATCTGTATGGGCATTCTGCGCCGGCGATGAGAGCGATTTGTGGCTGCACTAAACTTAATAGCACTCTTACGTTGCCTGCGACTATGAAAAGCCAATCAAAGTTTTATGTACCTCTTTAACTTCAAGTATTTTATACTTATAAATGGTCGAAAATTACCAATGATTTATTTTAGTAAATATTTTTTTGGATATTTTACTGTGTAGCGGCTACGAATATTATCAATCCTTACAAGACAATAATGATTTCTGATGTTTACGCGATTATTACATACTTAAAAATAAACTATTTTCACTGATTCTATTGCGTTTGTATTTGATTTTTAAATTCCCGACGTTTCGAAAATTTTACAGCCTACATGGTCATGGGAGAACAGTCCTCCCGGTTCAACGCTATAAAATGTTCGTAACGTTGATAAATGGAGTGGTCATGGAAGGACTAGAGGTCCTCCCGTGACCATGAATGCTGTAAAGTGTTCGATACGTTGAGAATTTAAAAATTAAATACAAACGCGATGGAATCCGTAAAAGTTATATAGAAGAAACTTTAATAATTTATTGTCTTGATAGCATATAATCACGAAACATCCTATATATAGTTAATCTACTAAGGAATGTAATGACAGTCATCGTGGACAATATTGCTCATAATCCATTTAGTAATATTCAGCCGGTCGTTTGTGTGATCGTAGAGATGATCGTTCCAATTCGGCGCACTTCTCACGCCACCGCAAGCGCCTTTTGTCGGCAAATAATTAATAGTTGTGCATCCATTGTAGGCAAGTCACGAGCCTTTGTTTGAACTTACATCCATCCTCTTGAAGTTAAAATAAAGGAGATAAATCATCACGCACTGCGGTATTATTATAACGGCTTTGGTTTACATAAAACTGAATCGTTAGCGTTTGATATATTTAAGACATCAATACGTTTATGTTTTAACATAAAAACTTTTATTATTGATCCATTGACATATTTGTGAGTATGCTAATATGATTCTGAATTACAAATCTCAGGTACGACACACAAAGAAAAACTGTTTTTGTTATTTGCACATTTGGGCCACCGAAGACAAAGATCGGGTACCGGTCGCCCACTTGCACAGCGAAGAGAGGAGTTGCACGGTGGGTCTATGGGGTCACGCGCCGCCTCTTCCGTCACCCCGGACCAATTTGGCGTAGCGAGACGTATCCATAGTCCACCGTATATAAAAAAAATGTTTTTTGAATATTTCCTTGATTTTCAAGAAATTACTAGATAAATTCTTAGCAGCCAGCTCCAAAATCACAACTATGCCTTATAAACGTTAATAAATTTGCATCCTAATATGTGATATTAAAAGATTGTGTGGTCAATATCAATGTATATAGTTACATCTTTACATACGCCTACGAAAATAAAAGCAAAAATTTCCAAAGAATATTTAGCGGGTACGTCCAAATGCGGACGAACGTCATGTCACGTTAAAATATTTCAATAAAATAATGCATTAAAATAATGCATTTCAAATAATATATTATAAATAACTTTTGTAGCTTATAGAATATGTAATAACTTATGTGATTTTCATCTTCGACCAAAATACCCATGATCGGTCATGTACTGAAGGAAGGTGGAGTCAAGAGTCTCCGAAACCGGCGAGCGTGTATGAAGAGAATTATGAATGTTGAGGAAGCGAGTGAAGTATGCAAAGATAGAGTTCTCTGGCACTCTGTTCTCTCTGCCTACCCTGCAAGGGATATGGCGTGATGATATGTATGTATGTATGTACCAAAATACCCAGACAACTTTCACTAAGGTTATGGTATTACTAAACTAGACGTTTTGAATTACTGATAAAGATTAAAATTAAAGAAATACTAAACTTTCAATTCAGAGTATAAAACATTTACACGATTTGCGTCATTTGGTACATATTTTGCACTTACTTACTTCCTTACCACATACCAGAAAATATACAGAAGTTATCAACTTTTATAAAGGAAGAAACTGAAACGTACAGTAATTATACATCTTATTACATCGAGTGTACAATATCATAATGATAAATCAAATTAGCTAGCTTATAGTTTCCAATTATAGAGTACACTAAAAAAAATAAAACTCTATGAAACTATCTAAGCAATATGATACAATTAATCATATTAATTCCCATTTTTTTTTAATTCAATAGACGTATAATATAATTATTAAAAAAGAAAACTATTATAAAAATTAAAATACTATTTATATACATATTTAATATCTGATTTCTTGGAACGTTTAACTCGTAAGTAATGATAAACACGACTACATATCTAGGAACGACGTAATTATTAAGGATATTAAACCATAAGTACAACTATCGGATATCCGATACCATAACCGTATAAATGATTCAAGTTCGAGTCAGAGAGCGAGTTTCATACGGGGATGGAATCGTAGTAATTTTCGATAATATCGTAATAAAACTATATCTATTATGATTATTGTTAAACTTGCAAAAATATTTATTTAAATTTTTATTCAAATGTCTGTAATATATAATATTAGAACTTACTGGACATCTGAAATAATACAACGCCCGTAGTACTATGGGACCATTTAGATTAGATACATACTCGTACACACATACATATCACCACGCCATATCCCTTGCAGGGTAGGCGGAGAGAACAGAGTACCAGAGAACTCCATCGTTGCATACTTCACTCGCTTCCTCAACATTCATAATTCTCTTTATACACGCTCGCCGGTTTCGAAAACTCTTGACTCCACCTGCCTTCAGTACATGACCAATCTGGTCTAGGTAGATTAGTCTCGGGCTCTCCCGGTATCTACATCCTTCTACTTTCGCATTCGCATTTACATTAGATCATATAGTAAACTTGTGATTAGAGATAGTAAAATCTATTAAATAACTTGGCTATGTACTCTTGGCTTTTTTTATTGTTCAAATTACTGAAATTTAGCATTTAATATGCTTGATTATTTATCGGGTTTTTATAAGTGATCGGGTAAATTTGTTGTACTTTCATCATCATCATCATCATCTCGGCTCATATATGTCCCACTGTTGGGCTCGAGCCTCCTCTATAAAGGGAGGGAAATTGACCTAATATACCACACTGGTCAGACGTGTTGGTATAGGATTTTGTTTCGAGTTTTCCTTCTCTTGCATAAATGTTGTACGCATTTTATATCCCTTAGTCGCCTCTTACGATTACCTACGGGTAAGATAGGGGGTGGTGAATTGTATTTTTATTCTGTCACAACACAGAAAAACTGTTGTACTTTGATTATATTAAAATTATTAATGTTTATTATGATATGGAAATTTATTATTAACACATTTTCATTTATAGAAAATGTGTTATAATTATAAATTTAGCAAAGCAATAATTTATTTGCCCGATAAGCACGCCAGCATTAAAATACGTGTATATTTTAACTACATATATATATATACGATAAACATTTATCCCTTTCACCAAGTTGAGCACGTTTTCTTACAATTTAGAATGAATCCAATTATCTAAAAGGAATGAATACACCATATTTCCACCCCTCACATAAACGATTATATTAAATTAATAAGTCGTTGGGCAACCCTCGAATGCGATATCTGTGAGAAAAGACTTCCCTTTCGTCGCATCAGTACTCACCCTCGCCTTTCGTCGTTATGAAGCACTAATGTTCTATTATAGAATTCGTTGTCTTGGCAAGCGTCATAACGAAGATGCTCGGTTGATGTTAGTTTGTTTTCAAAACCCTTTTCTTTCTAGTAATTAAGAAAGCAATAACTACTGCTACTATACTATTCTGTTCTACTTAGAGTCGACGCAATATCGCTTTCATAGTACATATTGCAAAAAATAGACAAGTTTTATGGATCAGCTGCCTGGCAGACATCAGTCGTCCTTGTAAGTGTAATTATTGACCATACGGCATCAGTTGGAGATGGCCCAGGTCAATATAAAGCTACCGCCAGGCGAGCCATCGAAGACAAAGATCAGGTACTGGTGGCTCGCTCGTACGGCGAAGAGAGGTGCTTGCAGGATGGGTCTATGGGGTCACGCGCCGCCTCTTCCATCACCCCGGACCTATTTGGCGGCGCATGGCCACTCCATAGCCCACCACAAAAAAATGGTCAATATAAAGCTCTTCAGTCGTCTTTTATGACATCCACGAGCAAAGTAAGGGTTCGTAGTATTCGTAGCCGCTATCATACAGCAAAAATTCCGTATATGTTTACACATTGTATTCTAAATCCCTCATTATACATGAAGAGGAATAAATACATTATTTATTCAAATACAATATGTTCAGAAATGACACTACTTTTACGAATTCTATCGCGTTTGTATTTTTAATTTCTCGACGTTTCGAACACTTTACAGTGATCATGGTCACGGGAGGAACATGATCACTGTAAAGTGTAAATTTCAGCTATTCAGCTATTATTTACCACCCAACAAATAATTACATAAGAAAATATAATGTTACATTTCTGAACGTATAGTCTATTAAAATAATTGAATAACGAAACTCATGACCAATAAATATGACTATATTTTCTTATTTTTTTTTTTATTGCCTTAGGTGGCAAACGAGCAAGCAGCACACCTGATGGTAAGTGTCACTGCCGCCCATGGACCTTACAATAACAAGGGTTCATCCCTAACCACCAAACCAACCCAGTTAAGCTTTCGGCTCTCTCCCTCACGAAACGAAGTGCAATAGCACATTGCCATTACTCAGACGTTGATCTTCTGCGAGAGTATGGTACTCCGGAGGGCCCGGCCCGCGGCTGTGCACAGAGAACTGTCAAGAGCGTGGTCCTATCACTATTGAATATTTTATATATTTTTATATATTTGCTCTCACATATATTGTTTTTAATTTTCTTCTTCTCAGACCACATACGTTTTTGCACTATTGCTGGATGATCCGAGGAAGGCCTCTACCACAATGGGCGAAAATTTACCTATTATGTGACACTACCCAAGTAGGTTTATAGTAAAGTTCAAATCGTATGGATTTTAGTGAAGTTTTCCTTCTCTTTTGAACTATTATGCAAATAGCATATCAAATCCGTATCCTCATGTACGACACCCGAGCAGGTAACAAAGTGATTGGTGGATCTCAAGTGATCACCATACGATAAACATATATGGCAATTATATTTCAATTAACTTAACTATTATTATATTAGTTAGGTTAACTTATCTATTTGTGAAAATACATTAAAATCTATTTTCATAAATATTATTTCTATTTAAATAATACTGCTGTTTGACTAAATTATACCAAAACATTAATACATTTATATTAATAACATTGCCGTAACTGTCAAGATTTGAAATACAAAATTGAATTTTATATTTATTTAACCATTAATAATGGCGGAGTTTCGCTTCCCTTTTGTCTCGGTATGCTCCGTTCATCAGCGTGATACGAACTGAAATGTTGACATGTCATTTTTTTTACTCTCAACACGTAAAAGAATAATGAAACAAGTTCAGCAAGCTGTGTTTAAAGATAAGGCGTGACTAGTCTGAAGATCGATGATGTGAAGTACCCATAGTATATAATTATTGTATTTATTATTTTTTAAGTAACAAAAATAATAATGCTTATCTCTACTCCTGTATCTACTTGATTTAGTTTAAATATACAGGTTTCGTACACAAAGCAAACGTTTTTAATAATATAATAAAAAAATGATAGGCTAGCTGTGTGGTAGCGGCTACGAATAATACCAACTCTTACTTTGCTCGTAGATGTCGTAAAAGACGTTTAAAAGCCTTATAACGACCTGGGCCAACTCCATCTGATGCCGTTTGGTCAACAATTACATTCCCAAGGAGGATTGTCGTCTGGCGGACAGCCGGTCATAAAACTATTGCCAATAACTTTTACAATATGTATTGTGAAAGAAGATTAAATGTTGTATCGACCCCAAGTAATTGGTATAAGAGTAGGAGAACGACGATGAAGAAATTGATAGGCAAAACTCGATATTAAATTACTATAAACATATTTTTGAATAAGTTTTGATAATAATTTCACATATTTAACCCACAAATATTTAAACGAAGATTTCAAAATATCGTATTTGAAAGTGCTGATGCTTAAAATAAATTGAGGTTTTGAAATCGTTTCATATCTTCAACTAGAACTTCGCCATTGAGGCCGAGATAAAGGGACTTACAATATAACCGTTTATGCATAATATTACGTAGATATAGCCATAATGACAACGTTTATTGAGACTTGGTGACCGTTGTCCTATCTCATTTGAGATGTGAAGGACATTATCTTCATATGTTGCTACTATCTTATGATGCTTTTGACTACATATATTTACCATAACACATACAAAACAGTCCCTATATATAAATTATATAACGGAATTTGTATTATGTGTGTCCATATGCCGTTTATCCACCGGTAAGTTTTACAATATTTCACTATTGCTAGTAGTTAATACATACATCCTCAACAAATACAATCAATACATCCTCAACAACAACAAATACATCCTTATCCGACTATTAACTATTTAACTATTATGCATTTAGCAGGCATGCGATCATTTACAAGGATTATGTTTTTTTTTTCGATTTATATAGAACAGCATTAGAATCTTTTACTTTTTAATGAAACCATTTCAGATTTTAATACGTATAAAATACTAGCAGACCCGGCCACGCGTTGCTGTGGCAAAGGTAGCCTTACTAACACGTGGTGGTTATGCTAATAAATTGTAGCTTTTATGAAACGTTTGTACGTTTAACATAGCGCCATCTATTAAATACTTACTCAATCCAGTTAACAGATACCACCATCTGTTAGAATCGTTTGGTGATAACATATAATTGTAACTGTCAAATAATAGACAAATAATTTGCAATAAAATAATATTGCGACTAAAATTGAGATGGAAGCTATCCTATGTTTTAAGTTGGATCAAACTACGTGTGCTGTGCAAATTTGATTAAAATCGGTTAAGTACTTTAAGACTCCATAGCGGACAAACATCGTGACGTATAATTTATATATATTAAGATAAGATTAACAAAATGATCAATTACATATTAGAACCTTTGACATTAAATAATGTTTATGGGATCAAAATTAACGCAAATTCCTAATACATTGGGGGACGTTATACATGTATAACGTCCCCCCAGAAACATCGTTAGCAAAATGAAATAAGCATAGAAAATTATACGCCAGAGGGGAAAAATCTCTGTCGGAATTTTGATTGTATACGTATGATAATGCGTCTTTGAATATACATTATTATGTGCAACTCAACATCACAGCTCATATATCTCCCACTGTTGGGCTCGGGCCTCCTCCGTAATGGGGGGGAAATTAATCTACTATACCACGCTGGTCAGACGTATTGGTATAGGGTTTTATTTCGAGTTTTCCTTCTCTTGCATAGATGTTATGTGTGTTTTATATCCCTTAGTCGTCTCTTACGATCACCCATGGGTAAGACGTAACGGGATGGTAACTTGTATTCTTACACCGTCACCACACGGATAATGGTGGTTATTCTATATAATCTATTTTAAAATGTTGGCTCTACATCATCTTATCACCATACAGCGATTAAATAGTTAATGACGTTATATCCATTTCATTATATAAATCTAAATACTTAACATCATATTTCACAATATGCTTATTTATTAGTCAAATTAAATAAGTTGTCATCATCCATTTCTATCAAATTATTATGCGGTTATTATTTATCAATATTAAATAGGTTTTCATTAAACAGATACATTATTCAATCAATGATTATTAAACCCAGAGTTGTTTATATGCTCAGAGGTTTTAAAAAGATGATTCTAGAAGTAATAATATACAAATATTGAGGATAAGTTCGTTACTATTTGTTAATCAGAACAAAGTTATCGCATTAACTCACCGTAACGACCTCGAGTTTCAAATGCAAACAAATAGCTCTTAAGCAAATTGAATACAAGATATAAATCTAGCGTTCTCCTAATAACATGCGGCGGATTTCTCGGTGGGCCGTTTTATTTCAGCCCCACAAAGCCTTCAGCCCAGTAAATCCGGCGATATCTCGGAGAATGCGACAGAGTGCCACTGGTACTCGTTTCACGGGACGCACTTTACATTTTCCAACTGCGCAAAGGCGAATTTCTCAGTGGAATTTAAATTACCAATGCGGGTTCCTATGCGAAAACAAAAGTATAGGATTCTTCGTAATCTATGTGCTGATTATACACTAACACTTATTTGCACTTATACCGTAAAATAAGGGTCTTATATTTGTGCATACATTAAAACCAACTTTGTATAATATTCTTCTAGAAGTATTTCTATTGTTTTTAATTATTTTTATTTTTTTTAACTTTATATAATAATGTAAATTATTACTTTTTCGTTCATTGACAGACTAAAAATACAGTATGTAAGCATAAGAGATGCTTTGTCCCTTATATTATGTATATTTCTCGGTACTAAAAATCAAGGTACGTAAAATGATAGCATCACCGCAGAAGAAAGAATATTCAAAATAAAACCAATTGAATCGAAAGGGGGAAATGGAACGCAAGACACTTGATACAAAAGCTTGATTTTATTGAATATGAAGTTACATTTAGTTAGACACAATAGTTTGACTATATATACATACATATGTTTAAATCCTGATTGACAGTTAAACTCTTGTAATGCTAGAACACTAACGTTATTAATGCAAAACCAACTGTATCACTTACCAAATATAAACGAATCTATTAATTTATCTAACTGTAAAACATTGTTGGAGGAATGGAACAAGGATGTAGGTACCGAGGGAGACCGAGACTAACCTACCTAGACCAGATCGGTCAGGTACTGAAGGAAGGTGAGTCAAGAGTCTCCGAAACCGGCGAGCGTGTATGAAGAGAATTATGAATGTTGAGGAAGCGAGTGAAGTATGCAGAAATAGAGTTCTCTGGCACTCTGTTCTCTCTACCTACCCTGCAAGGGATATGGCGTGATGATATGTATGTATGTATGTAAAACATTATATTAAACTCTCATCGTACTATCAAAGAACTATTGAGTCCTCATCTTAAAACCCACGACATACTAAGTTTTATAATAAAATAAAGTGAAACTCTCCTACTTGCTACCTTTAGAATGAACCACTAATATCATATTTTTAAAGAGCCCTACCGTAATGAATTAATGCTTTTATCACGTGAAATTTTACAGATGAATTTAGCGGAAGCAAGACAAAATTAGAGGAATAACAAATCACAAGCAATCGCCATCTCGGTGGCGAGAGTAGCCAGGCTCGCCGCCTCTTCGAGTGTCCTGCCCCGGGCTGTGACGAGCGTGTCGTCAGCATAGCATATAACGCTCAGCCCGAGGAGGAGACTCCCTCTCAACGCCCAGTCGTAACCGATGTCCCACAGAGTCAGCCCCAGAACCAACCCCAGCGGAACACCGCATGACATGGGCGTCCGCACAATGTCCCCTGCGGGGCTTGCGTAGAGAACACTGCGCCCCTCCAAATAGTCTGCCACCAGCTGCCTGAGGTACAGGAGCACTCCATGGAATTGGAGCGCCTCCCTGATGCAGCTGAATGGTAGACTATTGAATGCGTTGGCGATGTCCAACGACTCCGCCAACAGCACTCCTTTGCCGGCGACAGCCTCCGCGGCCGTCTGCCTCAGGCGTAGCATGGCCCCGATGGTCGAACGCCCCCTCCGATACCCTAATTGAGCGTCCGACAAATCGGGCCCCACCTCCTCCAGGTGCTGGACAATGCGGGCAGCGAGGATACGCTCCAGCAGCTTACCCATATCGTCCAGAAGCACAATGGGCCTGTAGGCCAACGGCAAATCCGGGGGCCGTCCCGGCTTTGGAAGGAGAACCAACCTCCCTTCCAGCATTCCGAGAACTGTCCAGACGTCCGATGGCATTGAAGAGTTGCCTGAGGCGAGGCTCGAAGTGCTTGAGGAGCGACGTCAACACCCGGACTGGTATTCCGTCCGGGCCGGGGGCCGTGGTGGCGGAACGAATCTTCGCCACAGCCACCCCCACTTCCGACTCCGTCACGGGGGGAACACTCTCGTCAGCCTCCCGGTCGTGATCTGGTGAAGCCATGACCGGGGGCGTGTGTTTCGACTTCCGCGGGAACAGCTCCTCGACCACCCTACGAAGGAGTCGGGCTGGAGGATCTCGGTGAGAGGGGGGGGGGGGCCCTGCGCGCGAAGCTTATTCAGCGACGCGCGATACGGGTGACCCCAGGGGTCTCGGTCGAGACCGTCCAGCATCTCCTGCCAACTCGCGTCCTTAGCGGACCGGATGGCCAGCCGAAAGGCGGTACGCGCACTGCGGTACGCCTCATACAGCTGGCCCTCCCGCTCAGCATCGCGGCGACGCTGCCGGCTGCGGGTGTAGGACTTTCAGGCACTAATGCATGCCGCACGAAGGTCCGCCAGTCTTGGGGACCACCAGGAGACCCCCTGCCTCGGAGGTAGACGCCGCACCCTGGGCATCGCCGCATCGCAGACCTGCGTTAACGCACTGCGGATGCGGGCAGCCTCAACGTCCACTCCGTCCGCTGGGAGTGGTGAGGACAGCCACGTGTTCATGATGGACGCCTCCGCCAGTAGGTCCCTATCTAGATGCCCCACAGCCCACTGCGGAAACGCGGGAGCTCGGTCCACCCTGTGACCCCTGCTGGGGTCCCGGAGAGGGGAGACCTCCATCCGGATGTACCGGTGATCCGACAGGGTCTCCGCCTCCTCCAGGACACGCTAGTTCCTCACTCGTGGATCGACAGCGGGGCTAGCGAACGACAAGTCCACTATCGACACCAACACCTCGCAGGCCGGTGCTCCAGCACGGTGACTCGCGCTGAGCTCCAGCCCACGAGGAGCCTACCACTGCCTGAGCCGGCCAGTTGTTTGACCGACTCTACTGGGCACTGCACCCAGGCGGCACCTACGCCGCCCGTACCGGGCCGGATGGCGCCAACCCGGACGGTGTCAGGGGACACCTGGTTTTCGAGGCAATGGCCTCCCGGATGTCTTCCACCGTCACGGAGTCGTCCAGACCCGCGATGCGCATTTCGGCGCACTTTACGGGTCTGGCGATTTTGATGCCAACCTCCTCGGCGAATAGACCTCGCAGCTTCAACGCCACGCTATCGGCCGTTCTGGTGCCCTCGGTCCCAGGGAACTCCAAAATCCGAGCCCCTGTGACTGTGACCCGCAAGGCCCGCTTGCGGGTCCGGGCTTCGACGACTCCTATGTCGGAGACGTCGAGCTCCGGCCAGGCTTTCCTCGAAACGACCTCATAGCTGAGGCCCCTTTCTGCCGCCTCAGGCAGCACAGTGATCCCCACTGCGACTGTCTTCGGCGGCCGGAGCCCCTTGCGCGGCCTCTTCCTCTTCGTGCCCCCTCCTCCGGCTCCTGCCTATGCAGTGGTGACCTCAGCGGCGCGCTTGGCCGCCGCTCTCTTCCTCTGGCCGCGACTCTTCCTGCTGCGCTCAGCCACCAGCCAACACTGTTCAAACGTAGCGGGCGTGCCAGGCGCGGAAGGCGCAGTCGCGGGTGCGCTAGTCGTCGCTGGCGGTGTTGGTGCTGGCGACGACTGCAGTCTGGCAGGAGCCGGTGCCGCCTTCCGTTTCTTCGTCGTGGGAGCGGGAGCGAACCCCTAGGACTTGGGCCCAGCCACGGCCGCGGCGTAGCTGCCCCCCACACGGCCACCCTGACAAGGCAGCGGGGCGGAAGCTGGTGCCACATATGGCCTCCTATACGCGGCGAGAGGCGGCTGAACTCGTGATTCTGGAGACAGCCTTGCCTCCAGAACGACCAAGCGCGCATCGACCAGGTTTCGCACTGCGTCGATGATGGCACGCAAGGCCTCGTCCGGCACGCCTGCCACCGCGGGCTGCAGGGTTGGTGTTACCGGCTGGGCATTTGCCGGGGCCCACTCCATGACGTTAGGTGGGCTGGCAATAGTCGGCGGCGCACGCTGCGTGGATGGAGGCGTCTTTGGCGCGGTGGCGATCACTGGCCGGCCAGCTCCTCGGGGCGGCTTGGCTGCGGCGGCGTCTCGGCGGCCGGCATTGGCCGGCGACGCAAGTGGCGCAGGCGGCATGAGCCGCGCCATTTGCGCCTTTAGCTCGGCCACGTCCTTCGTGAGGAGGCGGTTTTCTCGTCGTACCGCGGCCAGCTCCGACTCCAGACAGGCGGTTTTGGGCCCGCAGGCCTGACACCTCGCCACCTAGGCGGGCGTTATCGGCCTACAGGGCCTCCATGTCCGTGGCGTCACCGCTCGCGCGGGCACCAGCGGCCGCCACTTCTGTGAGAGGGATGCCGGACAACACCTCCAGCACCCTCGCGGCGGCCGCCTCGTCGTCGGCCCGCTTACGAGCCTCCGTCCCTCCACGTGCTCCGCCGGCTGGGGAGTGGGTCGCCCGACCCGATGCCGCGGCCCCTCGCCCTCTGCGAGAGGCCGGAACCTTGGGAGGAGGCATGATGACAGCACTCCCCTCGGAATCGGCGCCCGAGCTGCCATCCCTGTTCAAGGGACGCTTCCGCACCTTCGAGGGAAGGGCCTCCTCCCTTGCCGTCAGTATCTCGCCGACCTCCTTGGACGGCTCCGCGGAACTACCGCACTCGTCCATTTTATCGGCAGATCCACTGCCCTCATGTTTGGACGGCTCTGCGACACTACTGTCGCCCTTGTCTATTGACGGCTCTGCAGTGGATCTGCCGCCATCTTCCTCCAGTTTGGCGGCAGCGGCCTCCTTCTTCGCCTTCCGTTCCGCCAAACGCTTCCTTTCAGTCGGGGAAGCCTTTCCCGTCAGCCAATTTGACCGTTTCCGGTACTTCCTCGGCTTCTTCTTTTGGGCCTCCGTGGTCTGCGCCGGGCCCTCGGCGGACGCCTCAAGTCCTGAGGACGAGGCGTCGTTGTCAGTTTTACGTTGGCTTGACAAAGCCGTGATGTGGGAATCCGCTGGATTCCCGTCTGGTAAAATAATGTTAGGCAAATCCATTTGATTCCAACGAGTATGGGAGAACTAACGGTCGACCCGGGCAGAGATCCCTGTACCCGGGCAAGCCTACATTTACCAACCAGGGGATCGGTCGGTACCCTGGCGGGAGCGTGCTAATGACAGAACAACCCATCTGCCATGCATCTTCTCACCGCACGCCAGAACTTAAGATTCTGTTGATTCGAACTCTTTATAGAGGTTGTCTTTCTCGCGGTCCGGGTGGTTAAGCCAAGACCCTCGTTCCTGATACTACGGCTCACGACAACTTGTCTTGAAGTAAGATATCAAGTTTACGATATGTCGGCGGTGGCATAAGCCTGCCCAGCCCTCAAATGTGAGTGACCGGGCCCGTCCGAAATTTCGCCTCCTGTACCCTCTACAACTAGAGGGTCAAGACCGAATTGGGGCTCAACCCATTGCTGGGGAACCCCCCCTTGCACCAGAGATTCGCTACGGGCGACAATTCGACAGAAGGATCTGGGCGACTGTCGCCCGCACCCAGGGTACACCACGCGGAGGTTTCTAGCATCGAACCCCATACGAGTAGTCAACCATAGATGTTATGATTCAATGAATAAACAAATATTGCATAAACGACAAAGTTGTTAAGATACCGAGCTACCGTGCCAGTGTCGTGGGTTCGATTCCTATGTAGGACAATACTTTTTGTGATCCACAAATTATTGTCTGGGTGTCATTTGCGTCCATTACATTATATGTTGATCCTCGCAATACAAGGATTATCTACTTAGTGTCGGGTGTTGTCCTTAAAAGAGAGATTTACATTATCTTACAGATATGTACCGTGTTATTTGCATGCATATATTATTTCCTTAGTGGGACGATTACAAGGGGAAGACCACGTCGTACTTTCCTGGATCAAATTGAAGATGTGTTAGTGAAAGGTCAGATTAAGAGTACGCGTAATCGTAAAGCATGCATGAAGACTGTGATGAGCGTGAATGAAGCGATGGACGTATGTCAGGATCGTGGTTTGTGGCAATCCGTAGTCTCTGCCTACCCTCTGAGAAACAGGCTTGAGGCTATGTATGTATATATTATTTTAATTATTCGACGCTCAACTTTTCTTTCAAAGTGTTTCTGCCAGACGATATTCTGTCCTTTATGATTATAATTGTACGCTTATTTCATCGCGAGATTAATCTCAATTAATGTTACTATGTATATGCTCTATATATTAATACCTGACGATGTATATACTATCAGGAGCTACTGCTTGGTGCCGCTTCGCGTAGTCACTAATTATCTACAAGTAAACAAAGAAATTATAATAAGAATGGAATTCAATTCAACAATATATAATTGTAAAACAGTATTTTTATATTCTCATTTTAGGTCTCCAAATTTAGGTAACAACTAAGAAAATTTTATTAAATTTATTATATATTATTATTATTTTTATATTAAGTGATATTAAGTAGTAAAACTAAAATCATGTATATGTAACGATTAAGACGATATAAATCAGACATAACCGAAGTAAAATGCGTTATATTACCGTTAGATCTTACCTAAGTTTTAAGGGCCGTTAATGAAAACGGGTAAACTCTTAAAAAAAACTATTAATTACTTAAAATCATTAGCCAAAACAACAATTTTAATTTTCTTAAGTTTAAAAATTAACATGCAAATTTCTCCACCTTTTCTTAAAGTTGTATTCCATCATTTATTTTTAGTGAGACTAATATATGAAACCATAAGGAGTGAGAGGCGCTTAGCTTATACTACGAATGGTCACCAGGGTAGATAAGGGTAAAAAATTGTAAAAAATGGGACACGTAGTGTAGATACGTAGGTAGGTATTTACTTGTCGAAATACAACATACATACATAGCCTCACGACTGTTTCCCAGAGGGGTAGGCAGAGACTACGGGTTGCCACAAACCACGATCCTGACATACTTCCATTGCTTCATTCACACTCATCACAGTCTTCATGCATGCTCTGCGGTTACGCGTACTCTTAATCTGACCCTTCGCCAACACATCTTCAATTTGATCCAGAAAAGTACGACGTGGCCTGCCCCTTGTAATCGTTCCAACGTCCGTTGAAATACAATAAATAATAAATTATATCTTGAATCTAACAATTGCAATTTGTTAATTGTTTGTATATTGCCGTTAACTATAGTATTGTTTTGTCAGATTTGTTATAAATACAAGCAAGAAAAATAGAAAGTAATTATACCACAGTAACAATCCTTAACGATCAGACATTTGAGAAGCGGTAATACAAATGCGAAAGTGCAAAATTATGGGATGCTTCAAATAATCATTAAGCATAAACGCGTAATGGTTTCCCATTCAAATAATGGCTCGTAGCAGATAACTGCCTCTGTAATGTCTCAACACAATCTCGTCTATAGAAAATTGTAGCGTTTTAATACAGCTTTAATGAATTATTACCTATTGAAAATAGTATAAGATTTCTGACGATTACGTAAATAATATCTGGATCTGGATAGGTTAGATCTGAATTTACGAGAATATAACCGAGCTTTTCTCGGTATTCTCTTTATAATGTGTTTTGAAACATATATTTAAATATAATAAAAATAGTAAAAACATTAAAAAAGACAAGAAATAACAAAAAGAGAAATTAAGGATCTGTACCGAACTCCAGTTTATTTGAATATGATTGCTCGATTTTCCAATTGCGCTATGTCTATTGTTAATTAAAGCGTCAAAATTTGTTTTCATATTTTAATATCTTTCGGCCAACGAAAAATTATATTATTTCATTGCCTAAAATTGATATGTAACCTAGCTAGATCGATTAATCGACCCAAGGCATCGCCAGCAGACTAAATTTCATGAAAATCGTTGAAGCCGTTTCCTCATATAAAAGAAATTCTCGTTTGAAGGTAGGTATTAGATAATATATAAAAGTATTTTTACGAATTTCGTTGCCTTTTCATGTTTACTGATCCTTTTTTATTTAATAGAACTAGTGTATCTCTCGGATAGTAATAGTAAAATCGCCACGGTAAGACCTGTACATTAGTTTTTATAAAAAACGTTTCCACAAAAATTAAAGATCTTCAGAAGCGTGAATTGATTAAGAATAGACTACATTTGAATGCCAAATAATAATTATGACTAACTCGCCTTAGCTCGCCTAAGACAAAGAACTCTAGTTTATTATAGTAGGGGCCACCAACGACGAAGGCTGGGTGTCGGTGGCATACTTGCACGGCGTGGAGAGGTACATAGCGGGACAGGTCTATCGGGTCACGCGCCGCATCATCTGTCGCTCCGGACAGATTTAGCGAGGTGTGACCAGAACATAGCATGTAAAAAAAAAGTGTATTACACTAATAATATAGGAGCGAGGCCACACCGCTTGAAGACGATGCGATTGGATGGCGAAAGCTGTCGGGGTATCGACTCGAAAGGATACCCATGAAGGTAAACCGCCGGGCGGGCCACCGAAGACAGAGACCGGGTGCCGGTGGCCCGCTCGCTCGGCGAAGATAGGTACATGTAGGTGGGTCTATGGGCTCGCACGCCCCCTTTTTCTGTCGCCTCGGATGGATGTAGCAGGGTGTGAACACTCCATGGCCGGCACCAAAAAAAAAAAAAACACTAATGACACAACAAATTTTAATTACATCGATAAACAATCGTTGTTACATCTATAATAAAGCAATATAATCTCCTCATATAGTGGCGGGTTAAAATATAATCCATCAACTCTTAAAAACAATCATTTAAAAACATGCCATCTATATTTTTGTTTTAAGTAACAATTAAATTTTTATACAGTTCAAACTTTAAATGCTGTGGCATTTCTATGAAAATGAATCTGCCTAGCCGGTTTTTATTTCATGAAACTATAACACAATTAAAAGTTTCGCGAATTGGTTAACGAACAAATTCTTCAAAATATAACTACGCTACCATTCTCTTTAATATCACAATTTTTTGAATTGTTGATTATAATTCGTGTGGTGATTAAAGTGAAATGTGTATTTTTTTTATAAGATAAGTGGTAAGGTATAGATGTTTTATTGATAGGTGATTGGAAATATTAGCAAACAAAAATTACAGCCTTAGACTTAGAATAATAGGGCCGAGTAGTAGCCCGTCTATTTGACGTTAGGGATGTTATTGTATGACAAGTTTTGAGGCAGCATACCGTACTTTCTATCGTATCGTACGGATCGGGTAACCACACCATAGCCTGTTGCAAAAAAAGATTTAGATCAATCCTCCGTAACAGACATAATATATGTTGAAGGAGTGTCCACTGGTGATAATACGCGAAAGGGTAAACCGTACCACCGATGTTAAGGTAGTACTGGTGGTCAGTTATTATTATGCTTTATGTATTATGCTTTATTATTATTTTTTTTCGTTTCGTAATCGGGTTTTATAAATAATTAAGCATATTAAATGCTGAAATTTCAGTAATTTAAATAACAAGGTTGTGTCATCGTTTAATACAATTCTAACTGAAAAGTTTGAAGTATTAAGCCTATAATAATGTGTAAACATTGTCGGGTAGATAGCATACGTCGCCTTAAGACGTACATATGATACGAAGCGAAATTTGCATGTCCTACAATAAGTCACGGGTAGTGGCAGCACGATTGGGCCGGAATCCCAATAGGCGCGGGTTCGAATCCCGCTTGTGACATCATTTTTCGCTTTGTAATCTGTTTTTATAAATAATTAAGCATATTAAATGCTAAAATTTTAATAATTTAAGTATTTGCTTATATTTTCACGTAAAATAAGAATTATTACAATGTTGCATTTTTCTCGCGGTCTTGTCATGGTATTGACCAACACAGTCACAGTGTAAACCTAATAAATATTATCAACGTTACTATATAAATTTAACTTATGTTACTTAGGTTACTTACTCAACTTACTTTACTTAAGTTATAGTTAAAACTTTATATCTACTTAAAAATTGAGTTTTAACTCAAAAAATACAATGTGTTGCCGCAACTGACTGCACATATGGTTTAGGTTAAGATACCGACGTCCCGTGCCAAGTGTCGCGGATCGATTCTCATTTTACGCGATTCATAAGTTTTTGTTCTGAGTCTAAGATTAAATCTATTTTTTTAAAGCCCTCCACATTAGTGCAGGATGTTACCTTAACGCTTGTCGTGGGCCTGATCGTTAGGAGATGTTAGGAGACTGGGCAGATTATTGGAAATGGCCCGAAGGGAAGTCATCCGGTGGTGGAAGATGAACTGGAATTTCCCGTAGCAGAGCGGGGACTGTAGAGGTGGTTGCGCCAGATCTCCACCGCTGGACCAATAGAAGGCACGGCAGCTTAAGCTTCAGGGTGGTGCAGGTGTTTACCGGACGCGGAAGGGGCCGCCGGATATTCCGGTCGTGTAGCTGGCCAGCGAAAAAAATGAATGTCATACATGGGACTCGAACCCATACCTATTTACAAAGCGTTCTAATTGTGCTACCATTTACACCAGCGTGAGCTATTGTATGACATTCAATTATTGGCTCGTATTATTTTTTCGTCTTTTAAAGAAGAAGTGTGCCATCTACCCGACAATGTTTACACAATTGGAACGAATTTCAAATAGGTGTTCGAGCCCCGTGTGTAACATTCATATTTCACTCATAATCAAGTTTTATTAATCAACATATCAAATGGTAAAAAAATAAATAAAAAAAGTCAGCAAATACCAATAATGTGAACTTCTGCGTGTAACTGCATTCATGACGTACGCGAGCCTTTCTTCCGTAATGTAAGAAAGGATTTTAAAACAATTAACACCTAAGGGATGGAAAACTTAGAGCCGAAAGTACACGCACATTAGCTGCAATTTTGCACTCACCCTTTTTTTATTATGTTTTCTACGCATGTGCAAATACTATAAAAAGATTATATCACAATTTAACCCCAAAGAGGGTGAAAAAAGAGAAACACTTTTGTATGAAAAATTAAATTCATTGCCTCTACAAACAACAACATTTTTTACTTATAAAAATATAAGAGCACATTTTATTTAATTATTTATTAGTATGTAATAACGAATCGATACTGATTGCAGTTCGTGCATTGAATGCACAAATTACATATCAATGCTTTAACTGCACAGATGGCGTAGCGGTTAAGTTACCGACCTTTCGCGCCAGTGCCGTTGGTTTGATTCCCACTCAGGACAATATGTATTACGATCCATAAAGTGTAGTTCTGAGTCTGGGTGTAATTTGTCTGTGTTATTTTCATGTTTGTAAAGTACAATGATTATTTCCTTAGTGTATGGTGGTGGGGTACGATCCCAGAAACCTCCACGCGGTGTACACTGGGTGCGGGCGTCGAACTGTCGCCCGTAGCGAATATATATACAATAGTAGTAGAGGTTATAGGACGCGAAATACTGGGACGGGCTCAGTCACTCATTCATTTGAGGGCTGGGCAGGTATATGCCACCGCCCACATATCGTAAACCTGATTCTTTGCTTGTCTTAGTTTCAGGAGCGAGGGTCTTGGCTTAACCGCCCGGACCGCGAGGAAGACAACCTCTATAAAGAATTACCCAGAAACTTAAGTTCTGGCGTGCGGCGAGAAGATGCATGGCAGATGGGGTATTCTGTTCTTAGCACGCTCCAGCCAGGGTACCGGCTGCCCCCCTGGTTGGTAAATGTAGGCTTGCCCGGGTACAGGGATCTCTGCCCGGGTCGACGGAATGTATCTCCCATACTCGTGGGATTCATTATGGATACTGTACATTTAAAATTAAACGACGGGGATCATAATGATTCTCACCTCAAGGCCTTGTCAAGCCAAAGCAAAACTGACACAAACGACGCCTCGTCCTCGCGACTTGAGGCGTCCGCCGAGGGCCCGGCACCAGCAAAAGAGGCCCCAAAGAGGAGGAAGAAGAGTAGGCGGATGCTAACTCCGCTTGGCGAGCGCGCTAAACGGCGCGCCAACCGCCTTAAGAAGGAGAGGGAGGCGCTGGAGGCCGCGGCACGCCGTGAAACCAGCGTTCCCAGCGACGAGGGCGGCACAATTGCTGCAGAGCCGTCGCATACGGATGGTGGTAGCGCCGCAGGACTGCCGCGGAGGGAGAGCGGCGGCAGGTGTGTGTCCCGGGACGAGGGCGACGATGTCGCAGAGCCGTCCAAGGAGGGGACGAGGAGTGGCAGCTCAACGGAGCTATCGAGTGACGAGGGCGGATCTACCGCAGAGCCGTCGCGGAGTGAGGGTGGCAGTAAAGCCGCAGGGCCGTCGTCGGAGAGCGCCAGAAGCTCCGACACCGACACGGTCTTGGAAAAGTCTTCGGACGAGGGCGGGAAGGCCGCAGAGCCGTCCGACGAGGAGGTCGGCCGAAGCCGGGACGAGGGCGGCAATGCCGCAGGGCCGTTCAGCATGGAGGAGGGCAGCTCGGCTGCCGAGGCCGCCGAGGAGTCTGAGCCGCACCCTGCGGCCAAGGCTCTGACGGCGGCCATAAATGTCAGAGAGAGGGAAGAGGCCCTCCCCCCGAGTGTCCGGAAGCGCCCCCTGCACAAGGGCGGCAGCTCCGACTCGGAGGGGAGTGTCGTCATGCCTCCTCCCAAGGTCCCCACCGCGCGTCGTGGGCGTAGAGGTCGTGGGTCGGCGGTGGCGGCGAGGCCGGTTCCGGGTCAAGCCGATCAAGGAGGTGAGGTGGCGGCCCTGCAGGCCGCGAACGCCCGCCTCAGTAGGGAGGTCTCCGGCCTGCGGGAGCGCAACCGGAAACTTGAGTCGGAGCTGTCGGCGGTGCGGAAGGAGAACCGCGGGTTGGCCAAGGACATGGCTGACCTGCGGTCTCAATTCGCACTTTTAGTGCCAGCCGCGCCGCCGACACCGGTTTCGCCGCCGAAACGGGTTGCGCCGGGGAAGGTGGGCCCGTCCTCTGCACTCGTCGTGCCACATAAGTCCGTGGCGCCGCCTGCGCCCGTGGTGCCTGCTGCGCCGGTTGCGCCCGCGGCGTCGGCCGTGAGCGCCGCCAAGAAGTGCGGCAGGCCCAAGAAGGGGGAGGAGCCGCTGCCTGCGGTGCACGGTGTGCCGGAGGAGGCGATGCGCGTCATCTTCGCCAAAATGGAGTTGATGATGGACGCGCGCATCCAGGCCGTGGCGGATCGCCTTCCGCCCGAGGCACCCCTCCGACCGCCGCTCGCCGCCGACAAGGCGAAGCGGCCGCAAGCGCCAGCTCCCGCCTCGCTGCCATGTCAGGGTGGCCGCGTGGTGACCTACGCCGCGGCCGTAGGCGGGCCCAAGGGGGCTAAGAGGAAGGCCGGCACGGTGCCGGCTCCCGCCAAGGCCGGGCGGTGGCCGGCGCCAGCGGCTACACTGCAGGCTCCGGCTAGCGCATCCGCGACTATGCCTGCTGCGCCCAGCGCTGCTGCCAGGCTCGAACTGGGCTGGCAGGTGGTTGAACGCAGCAGGAAGGCACGCGGCCAGAAGCGGAGAGCGGCGGCCAAGAGTGCCGCTGTGGCCGCCGCTCCCCAGGCGGGAGGCGGCAAAGGGGGAAAAAGGTCGCGCAGGGGCCTCAAGTCGCCGAAGACAGCTGCGGTCATTATTACCGTGTTGCCTGAGGCGGCTGAGAGGGGCCTCAACTATGAGGCCGTCCTAAGACGCGCCCGGCGGGAGCTGGACGTCTCCGACATCGGAGGCGTTGAGGCGAGGACCCGTAAGGCTCGGACAGGGGCTCGTATTCTCGAGTTCCCTGGGGCCGAGGGCGTCAAGGTGGCCGATAGTATGGCCTTGAAGCTGAGGGGGCTGTTCGGGCCGGAGGATGGAGTCCGAATCGCCAGGCCCGTCAAGTGCGCAGAGATGCGCCTCACGGGTTTGGACGATTCCGTGACGGTGGAGGACGTTCAGGAGGCCATTGTGGCGTGTACTGGATGTGCCTCGGACACTGTCCGGATTGGCACCATCCGCCCTGGTCCGGGCGGTGTCGGTGCTGTCTGGGTGCAATGTCCGGTGGAGTCGGTGAAGAAATTGGCCGACTCAGGCAGGCTCCTCGTGGGCTGGAGTTCGGCGCGGGTAACCGTGCTGGAAACCCGGCCCGCGAGGTGTTATAAGTGCATGGCGGTCGGGCATACCCGACCGACGTGTCGCAACTGCTTCGACTGCAGCGGGTTATGCTTCCGCTGCGGTCAGGCTGGACACCAGGCGGCATCGTGCTCTGCGGTGCCCCACTGCCCCGCGTGTGCGGCAGGCAATAGGCCTGCCAAGCACCGCATGGGCTCTGGGGACTGCAGACCCCCGGCATCGGCCCCAAAGGGGCGGGGCGGCCCATCGACCGGGCCTGCGCCCGCTCCGAGCGCGACCCGATCGCCCGTTAGCACGGAGGAGGAGACGATGGATACGGTCTGTTAATGGACCACGAATCCATCCGTCTCCTCCAAGCCAATCTCAACCACTGCGCCGGTGCGCAGGATGTTTTCTTGCAAGCCATGGCGGAGTGGTTGATAGGAGTAGCCGTAGCCGCGGAGCCGTACGTGGTGCCCGACCGACCTAACTGGCTGGGTAGCACCGACGGCACTGTGGCAATCGTCGCCTCCACGTTGTGGCCTTCGCCGTCTCTGACCCTTAGGGACAGGGGCGTCGGATACGTCGCGGCGGAATGGGGAGAGATTACGCTTTTCGGAGTCTATCTCTCCCCTAAGAGGAGCGTGACTGATTTCGGGGCCTCCCTCACCATCTTGGAGGCCTCGTTACGGCGACTGGCACCGCGCCAAGTCTTCGTTCTGGGGGACTTCAACGCCAAGTCCATGGCGTGGGGGTCCCCCGCGACGGACGACCGAGGACGGGCGGTCGAATTGTGGGCGGCGGCACTGGGCCTCTCTTTGTTGAACAGGGGCTCGGTGCAAACGTGCGTGCGTCAGCGGGGCGGGTCGATAGTGGACTTGTCGTTCGCTAGCCCCATTGTCGCCGCACGCGTGAGGAGCTGGCGCGTCGCTGAGGAGGTTGAGACCCTATCGGACCACCGATATATCCGGATTGAGGTCTCCCAGACCCTCCCGACGCCCAGCAGGGGTCACGGGGCGGACGGACGCTCCGCGTTCCCGCGATGGGCTGTGGGTCGTTTGGACCGGGACCTGCTGGCGGAGGCAGCCATCGTTCACTCGTGGCTGTCCTCTGGCCACCAGTTGGACGGGGTGGACGCCGAGGCTGGCCGCATCCGCAATGCCTTGACGCAGATTTGCGATGCGGCCATGCCCCGTGTGCGGTGTCTGCCCCCGAAGAGGGCTGTCCACTGGTGGTCCCGGGAGCTGGCGGATCTTCGGGTCGCGTGTATACGCGCCCGAAGGGCCTACACCCGCAGCCGGCGGCACCATCGCGACGAGGAGCGGGAGAGCCGGCTTTACGAGGGCTACCGCAATGCGCGGTCGGCCTTCAGGCTGGCCGTCCGTACCGCCAAGGACGTCAGTCGGCAGGAGATGTTGGATGGTCTCAATCGTGACCCCTGGGGTCGCCCCTATCGCGCAGCGCTGAGGAAGCTCCGCGCGCGAGGCCCTCCCCTCACCGAGACTCTCCAGCCCGGCCTCCTCACCAGGGTCGTCGAGGATCTGTTCCCGCGACGGGCGGAACACACGCCCCCGGTCATGGCTCCGCCAGACACCGACCGGGAGGCCGACGATAACAGTGTTCCGCCCATCACGGAACCCGAGATGGGAGCGGCGGTGGCGCGCATGCGCGGAAAATCCACCGCCCCCGGGCCCGACGGTGTTCCCAACCGCGTGCTGGCCCTGGTCCTCGACCACCTGGGTCTCCGCCTCAGGGGGCTGTTCGACGCGTGCTTAGCGTCCGGGCGGTTCCCTGGGTGTTGGAAGGAGGGGAGGCTGGTGCTCCTGCCGAAGCCGGGACGGTCTCCAGAGTCGGCCTCGGCCTACAGGCCCATCGTGCTGCTCGACGATGCGGGCAAGCTATTGGAGAGGGTGCTGGCTGCCCGCATCGAACGGCACCTCGTCGGCACGGGGCCCGATCTGTCGGATGCCCAGTTTGGGTTTAGGAGGGGTCGTTCGACGATTGCGGCTCTGTTGCGCCTGAGGGCCGTGGCGACTGAGGCCGTCACCGGCGGGGGAGTGCTGTTGGTGGTGTCCCTGGACATCGCCAACGCATTCAATAGTCTGCCATTTAGCTGCGTCAGGGAGGCGCTCCGATATCACGGAGTGCCAGTTTACCTGAGGCGGCTAGTGGCAGACTATTTGGAAGGGCGCAGCGTTCTCTACACCAACCGAGTAGGGGACGTTGTGCGAACGCCCATGACGTGCGGTGTTCCGCAGGGGTCGGTCCTCGGACCCACCCTGTGGAACATCGGCTACGACTGGGCGTTGAGGGGGAGCCTCCCGCCCGGGCTGGGCGTGATATGTTACGCCGACGACACGCTCGTCACAGCCCGTGGTGGGACGCTGGAGGAGGCGGCAAGCCTGGCGACTCTCGGCGCCGAGGAGATCGTCAGGCGGATCGGGGCGCTGGGGTTGAGGGTGGCCCTGGACAAGACGGAGGCCCTCTTGTTCCATGGGCCCCGCATGGGCCCTCCCATCGGCGTCTCGATCACCGTCAATTCGGTTGATATCAGCATCCGGGCCCATATGAGGTATTTGGGCCTGGTGCTCGACGGGCGATGGTGGTTTCGGGAGCATTTCCGCAGACTCGCTCCACGGCTCGTCGGCGCGGCGTCCGCCCTATCATGGCTTATGCCGAATGTGGACGGACCGAGCGCTACCTGCCGACAGCTGTACGCAGGGGTCATCCGGTCGATGGCCCTGTACGGCGCACCGGTGTGGGCGGGATCCCTGACCGTCCGACTCAGGGCTCTTCTGTGGCGACCACAGAGGGCCATGGTGGTCAGGGCCATACGCGGGTACCGCACGGTGTCGACGGAAGCAGCGTGTCTGTTGGCCGGGACCCCTCCATGGGACCTGGAAGCGGAAATGCTCGCCGGTTTGTATCGGCGGATGTTGGGGGTGCGAGCGGAGGGCGGTGTGGTCTCGTTGAGGGAGCACACCGCCTGGCGCGTCGACGCCCGCCGCGACGTCATTGCCCGTTGGGCAGTCCGGCTGGAGAGGCCTCGGTTCGGTGTGCGGACCGTGGAGGCCTTCCGGCCGGTGCTGATGCAGTGGCTAAAACGGCGGCACGGGGTGCTCTCCTTCCGACTGGTGCAGGTTTTGACGGGGCATGGATGCTTCGCCAAATACCTGCACACGGTCGTAAGAAGGGAGAGTACACCGTCCTGCCACCACTGTGATTGTGACGAGGACACGGCGCAGCATACGCTCGAGGTTTGTGCCGCTTGGGCAGAGCAGCGTCGTGAACTCGTCGCAATCATCGGTGCTGACCTGACGCTGCCGACCATCGCCAGGGCGATGCTCGACAGCGTCAGGAACTGGGACGCGGTCGCATCCTTCTGCGAGGCAGTAGTCTCGCGGAAGGAGGTGGCGGAGCGCGTGCGCGAGGAGCGTCTCCTCGACGACGCGAGCCGCCGCCGGCGACTGGGGCGGCGCAGGCGCGATTACTTGCGCCTGATGCCGCCCTAGCCGAGGCCGCGGGTGACTGGATCGAGGAATTAGTCCGTCACCCGCCGAGAGGCCGACCGCGTGAGGAAAGACCGACATCCTACCCGAGGGGGGGACGTCGGTCGAGGAGAGGGTACTCCTCAGGGGTATTCCGTCGGGCCAACCACTGACGTCAAGTCACTCTGCTCCGGTGGTTGGCCCAACGACGAAGGCGACATCACGGGTGGGTTACGGGTGTGCGCGCTTACGCCCCTCTGTCACCCCGGACGGAGTGGTGCGAGGAGTGTGCCGACCGTAACCCACCCTCCCAAAAAAAAAAGTGTATGGTGGTGTTTTTATAGAAGTTTAAAAAAATGCTGCATCGTATCCACGTGGATAAATTCAGAGACGAAAGCTATCTTATCTTCAGAAATCAAATATAAATTAGATGACTATCAAATTACTAAAGGTATTCCTATGAAGTTAGATTATTGGTGAAAATGGCAAGTAGACAGGTCGTCGTCTTTGTGACCGGCGTGTTGTAGTTCTAGCCTCCTCCACAGGTCAAGGGCCCTCAACGGCTTTCAAAGCCCTCCCTATACCCTTCAAAACTACTCCACCGTTGTTACTCGATTAACCGACATTACCTATTTGTACTATCAGCTTTTGTTTCATCAAACGACGGTATAACGTGCGGTAATTGACAATATGTCCTTCGTTATTGAATATATTTGTTGTATTATAAGCGACACGGAAGAAATATGACGTGTTTGAAATAAAACTTCTTTTACGGATTCTACCGCGTTTGTATTTAATTTTTAATTTCCCAACGTTTCGAACACTTACAGTGATCATGGTTCCGGGACCTCATGACTATAATACTCTTGTGACCATGATCACTGTAAAGTGTTCGAAATATCGGGCAATTAAAAATCAAATACAAACGCGATAGAATCCGTAAAAGTAGTTTTATTTCAAATGTGTAACACATGCGTAAACATTAGAAATCGATATGACGTGTATATATGTAATATATAAATAAATAATAGATTTAGGTTTTGTTTTTAATTAGATTAATAACAAGGTCCCAACTTGATGATAACATTCAGTAATTTTTTTATTGAAATCATTGGTTTCCATTTTTTTAAATTACTAAGATAACCACCATAGGACTGCAAGGAACTGTGAGCACTTGTTGTATAGATTTGACCCACAAAAATAGTAAAAATATATGTTTTAAATTTTAGTAAGATAAAGGCCATAATTATGAACTTTGAGTTTTCTTGCAGAATCTTTCTCAGTGTAGCCGCGTTCTGAGCCGATGGTAGCTTATTAGCTTTCGTTAGAATTAAATTAATTTATTGTCATTATATAATCATCATCATCATCAACATTTTTGCTTATATATGTCCCACTGTTGGGCTCAAGCCTACTCAATAACGGGAAGGAAATATACCACGATGGTCAGATGTGTTAGTATAGGGTTTTGTTTCGAGTTTTCCTTCTCTTGTATAGATGTTATATACGTTTCATATCCCTTAGTCGTTTCCTACAATCATCCATGGGTAAGATAAACAGTGTGAATTGTATTCTTATATCCGTGTGGTGACGGAGTAAGAAAACAGTTCACCACCCCATATTTTACCCGTGGGTGATCGTATGAGACGACTAAGGGATATAAAACGCATATAACATATAGGCAAGAGAAGGAAAACTCCAAACAAAACCCTATAACAACACGTCTGACCAGCGTGTTATAGTAGGTCAAATTCCCTCCCATGACGGAGGAGCCCCCCAACAGTGAGACATATATGGGCTGTGATGATGTGATGATGATGATGATGAATTGTATTCTTACTCCGTCACCACATGAAAAATTGTCTATATAAAATTAATGTTTAATAATTTCTACATACATATCATCACGCCATATCCCTTGTAGGGTAGGCAGAGAGAACAGAGTGCCAGAGAACTCTATCTCTGCATACTTCACTCGCTTCCTCAACATTCATAATTCTCTTCATACACGCTCGCCGGTTTTGGAGACTCTTGACTCCATCTTCTTTCAGTACATTACCGATCTGGTCTAGGTAGGTTAGTCTCGGTCTCCCTCGGTACCTACATCCTTCCACTTTCGCATTGTATATTTTCTTAAGCAGACGTTCGTTCGGCATTCTTTCCACATGTCCGAACCATCGGAGCAAATATTTAATAATTTCTGATTAAAATAACATATTTTTATTATATAATCATTATCTTTCTTTACTACCAATTTAATAACTAATTCTGTAGCGGATAAATACAATGACTTGATGAACGTGGAACACCTTAGTCCTCGCGTGACCATTCACACTGTAAATAAACTATCCAAAATATCAAAGAATTGAAATCAAACAAACGCTGTAAAAACCGTAACAAAAACTCGCATAACTATCAAAAATCATTATATCCAACCATTAATATTCGCCATTATATTCATATCTACAGGAAAGTAAGCGCTACTAACATAATTGTATTTTCAATTTAGATACTAAGAAAAAACCAAAATGACTTTTTCATTTCATACAACAATTTAAATGTCTCTCTCATATAAACCAGCTGTTAAGAATTAGGTATTGATTTCCTCAGGAAGTACTTAGTGTTGCGATCGGGTTGAAGAACATTTACAAACGTGTTACGCTCGACCCGGTCTCCGGATGCTTTCAGCATTTAAGGTCTCTAACGAGCGATAAAATTTCCTCGAATTCCTTTTTAACTGCAAGCAAAGTTTACCTGCGGGTGAGTAAATACAAGCCCACATTTGGTTAGTGAATTGTGATTCAATCGGTAAATAACAAGAATATATTTGAGTTTACTCAAAGATTGCTCACTGTTATATGTAATTGAATACGAAAGAATATTGGTAGTGATTAAAAGAAACTCATATCTATGCAATACTTATTAGAATCACTTTTAATTAAATATGCGAGTCACAATCTTTAAATTTTGCTAAAGTGCATGAATAAATGTAAATAATAAAAAGTAATCTCTTTTAAATAAGCCTAATAACAATTCTCTTTATATCCAATTAGTACTTATTTGAAACCAAGTAACGTGTTTGAAGTAATTTGCAAGATAATAATTAGTATTAATGAAAATGTTATAAATGTGATGACAGAAAAAGAATACAATTCACCACCACTTTTTTGCCCGTAGAAAGAGATGACTGAGGTATTACAATATACAGATAACATCACTGTAAGATAAGGAAAACTAGAAATGATACACTATATCGTATACGTTAATGTCCCTCTTTCTATATTGTGAAGGAGGAGGCTCGAGTCCAGCATTTGGATGCATATAAGTTGTTTAATGAAGAAAATAGTTTTGTATAATTCAATGATTTAAATACAAATATTTTATCTTACAAAAGCATTAATATTCATTTAATAACACAAAATTGCGAGATTACATTTTCTCTAAAGAAACAGAATTTGAATAAACAGTTTAAAGTAAGCAGATATTCGACTCAAAAAAAAGGTGGTTACACCCCGCTAATCCATCCGGGGCGCCGGAAGAAGCGGCGCACGATCCTGTAAACGCGCCCAACAACCTACCGACGCCGTGCGAGTAAGCCACCGGCACCTGGTCTTTGTCTTCGGTGGCCCACCCGGAGGTCTATCCTGGCGGGTATCCTCTTAAGTCAACGCTCCCGGCAGCTTTCGCCGTCGGAGGCAGACGTTCAAACGTAATCGTTGCCATACTGAACTTCTTTAGTAATTTAAACTTTTATAATAACATAAGTATATTATAATATATAAAGCTACTTGTAAGTGATTTTTTTTCAACTCCTCATGTTTTTCTTTTCTAATTAAATTTGTTGCGGATTCCAAGACAGTTAAAAGCGTTTTCCGGGACTTCCCGAGGGTCAAATCTCGGTGTCTTATATGGAGACCATTGTGGATCCTAACTTACTGGAGTTACAGTGGTGGGAATGTGTGGTGGGATTAGACCCAAAAAAAATATAGGTACTTGTACAAAGGTATTATGATAAAATATACTCAACAAAATTGATGCCAAAAATATGTCTTAAAATTTATAAGCTAAGAAAAACGAGCAAAAGATTAAATGGACTTTATGCTAAAACTCAAGGCCATGTTAAAAAAAATTAAATAACACTCGGTGTTACATCTATTTATCATCCAAGTTCACTGTTGGACATTTTGGGGTGTCGGGGATAGAATCAAAAAATAAAAGTTCGGAAGGCACCGCCTTTCCGTGTGGTGACGGAGTAAGAATACAATTCACCACCCCCTATCTTACCCATGAGTGGTCGTACGAGACAACTAAGGAATATAAAACGCATATAACATCTATGCGAGAGAAGGAAAACTCGAAATAAAACCCTATACCAACACGTCTGACCAGCGTGGTATAGTAGGTCAATTTCCCTTACATTTTGGAGGAGGCTCGAGCCCAACAGTGGGACATATATGAGCTGAGATGATGATGATGATGATGAAGGCACCGCTGTGATTTTAGTGGGTATTTCGGATTTCTATATTCTTATGGTTTTTCTGTATTTCTGTATTCTTATGGCCTGAGAGGTCCCACACACCCCTCTGTCTGTCACCATCGAGGTATAGTGCGTTAACGTACGTCCACAGTGAACAAAAAATAAAGGTTGACTATTGGACATAAACCTTACTATGAACGGTACGATGAAGACATAATGCCATAATCGGCACAGTATCATATAATATTTCCAACAATCATGATACCTATTTTCTTAGAGACCTCAGCTTTTACGACACACTTTAATCCCATCATCACACAGCTTTACAAATATTGTATAATTTTGTACCATTAAAAATTGACGATAACCTCATAACCCCAACCGTATTTAAGCTTCAATAAAATAAACACAGCACACGTGTAATGATTAAAATTTCTTGTATGTATATTCGTTCTTTCAACACATTCACCCTGTTCAGATAACATGCACGCATATGGATTCATATTAAGCCAACTTTTGTGTTGCAAATTATATGAAGTACTCCTATTTCGTATACACATCTAATAAACGTTAAGAGAAATGATATAGACATCTGGCACAACGCAGTCAAGGGCATTGTCGATGATACTTAACAAAACTAATTTAAGTTTAGTGAAGTTTTGTTTCAACAGTGTGGCAAGCAGTAAAACGAAATCCTTGTTTAGCTTCAAACTGAAGTTATTTTGTAAAGTCAGACCAAAGTTATTTTGAGAATGTCGACGGCCTAAGTAAACTTATGAATTGTCATCAGTTGGGATAAGAAAACTTGATTAAAATAAAAGAAATCTTAATATTCACCACAAAAAGACTTAAGGCGACAAATAAAACTAACTATCAACAGTGCTATAAATATCATATCTGCCCTGTTTTTATTATTTTGATAATTAAAACCATGGAAAATTAAACTATACTGAATTTTTTTTTATTATTTATAATTCGTATAGTAGTAGTAGAGATCCGTGTGGTGACGGAGTAAGAATACAATTCACCATCCCCTATCTTGATCCGTGGGTTGATATTCCGAGGGTGATCGTAAGAGACGATTAAGGGATATAAAATGCATATAACATCTATGCAAGAGAAGAAATCTCTCAACAAAATATATATACCGCCAAACAAAATATATATACCTATACCAACACATCTGACCAGCGCGGTATAGTAAGTTAATTTCCCATTACGGAGGAGGCCCGAGCCCAACAGTGGGATATATATGGGCTGTGATGATGATGATGATGATGAGTGTGCGCCAATAAAGTTAAAAAAGTTATCACGGGACGAGTTATGAAGCTAGGAAAGGCTTTGCGTCGAGCGTAGAACCTGTACTTTGTTATTGTTAAGGTATGCAGATTAATTAGCCTCAGATAACTGTTACATCTTTACACGGCATAGTAGTAAACACAAAAGTCTCTTAAGCTAAAACATTTAGGCAACAGAACCAAATGGCACCCGTTGTGTGTTATGAACTTCGGCTTGAGGAGTTGCTGAGAGCGATATAGGAGGTATATAATAATAATGTACATACATACATACATATCATCACGCCATATCCCTTGCAGGGTAGGCAGAGAGAACAGAGTGCCAGAGAACTCTATCTTTGCATACTTCACTCGCTTCCTCAACATTCATAATTCTCTTTATACACACTCGCCGGTTTCGGAGACTCTTGACTCCACCTTCCTTCAGTATGTGACCAATCTGGTCTAGGTAGGTTAGTCTCGGTCTGCCCCGGTACCTACATCGTTCCACTTTCGCATAATAATGTGAGAAACGTTAACTAATGTAGTAGTATGGGACTACGTGATTTGTTCAAGGGGAGGAGAGGTCTTCAAAAATACCACGCTTGATCACAGAGATTTGAGACGACGTTTTTTATGAGTAGCTAAATTATATTAAGCAAATCTTCTGTATAAAAAAAAGGATTTAATTAAACATGGCTTATATTTTAATAGTTTCCGATGTTTACACGAGTATTACACATTTGAAATAAAATTACTTTTACGGATTCTATCGCGTTGGTATTTGATTTTCAATTTGTTGACGTTTCGAACACTTTACAGTGATCATGGCCACGGGAGGACTAAGGTGTCTTATGTCCAAAAGTCATCGTTATTGAAGAAATTTATATCTACCCGCTACAGTATTAGTTATTAAAAGTTTAACCCACATTTTAATACAAATTCATTGCCTGTACAAAAAGAAAATGATTCTCTATGTATTTTTTTTTATATTGTTTATGATCAGTTATATTAAACATTTAATTTATAATAATTATTATATAGTGGCATTTTACTAGTTTAAAACTATTTTGGTTTAGATTGTACAACAAAACAATCTAAACTATATTTAGTACCAGCGTTTAATGAACATTTTTTTCCCATTATAAAGCACGCTTGTGCCCAGCAGAGAAACATATATGAGCCGAGTAGAAGAAGCAAAATAATGAAAAAAGAGCTCCTTATTACTAAAACATTTTATATAAAGCTAGGACCAGTTTTAGATTGCAGTGCTTGACCTTTTCGAGTTTGTAACCAACTTGTTCCATTACAGTTAGAAAGCTTGTTAGCGCGACTTCTGCGGTTTGAGACAGAATAACACCCTATTAAAGATTTATTTTGAAAGTATGTATGTGATTAAATTTTAGTTAATATCACTCTCTAGCATGTTTAGAAACATATGTTTTTTTGGCTGGCAATGGTCCGGACGCATGGCCTTCGTTCCGTCCGAGGCTATGAAAGGGTACCTGACGCTGCCGGCTGTCGTAAAAGCGATAGTCGACAGCGTCAGGAACTGGGACGCGGTTGCCGCCTTCTGCGAGGCTGTCATCTCACAGAAGGAGGCGGCGGAACGAGTCCGGAAGGATTTCCGTGACCCGGGCGTCGCCAGCAGCCGAGGCGGTACAGGCGCAAATATCTGCGCCTGATGCCGCCCTAACCAAGGCTTCGGGTGATCGGACCGGGGAATTGTCCGGTCACCCGACGTGAGGCCACCGCGTGAGGGCGACGCCCCGACGGCGAAAGCTGTTGGGGCATCGACACGAGAGGAACCCGCAAGGGTATATCGCCGGGCCAGCCACCGAAGACAAAGATTGGGTACCGGTGGCCCGCTCGCACGGCGAAGAGAGGTGTTTGCAGGGTGGGTCTATGGGGTTGCGCGCCCCCTCTTCTGTCACCACGGACCGATTTGCCGGGGCACGACCAAACCCATGGTCCACCTTGCGAAGGATAAAAAAAAAGGCTATGAAAGGGTAGGAAAGGGGCGCGTGGCCTAATAATCTACTGTATTTCTCCCCATCGCTATTAGATCGGTCACTGGTCCGAATCCTTGACGTCCGTAGCCAGCGCGGCACTAAAACCATATCTACATCTTAATTACAGGTAATCCTATTATGACCTTTAATCATTCTCCTACTCTTGTCCCAATTGCTTGGGGTCAATATAATATGTACTCTTCTGTCATAGTACATATTGTAAAAGTTATTGGCAATAGTTATATGACCGGCCGCCTGCCAGACGTCAACCCTCCTTGGGAATGTAATTGTTGACCAAACGGCATGAGATGGAGTTGGCCCAGGTCGTTATAAGGCTCTTAATCGTCTTTTACGACATCCACGAGCACAGTAAAGGTTGGTAGTATTCATAGCCGCTACCACACAGCTATTATGACCTTTAATATACAATAGAAACTAAATCATTATGTGTTGTCGCTAAAACTAATATTTCAAGCATAGCGGATATTTGATTATAAACATTCCTAAGAAATACTTCATTCAATGCTAAAAGTGAAGAGTTACATGAAATCGAACGATAGCTAGAACTCAATAATTATATTTTCTTGTAACTTCTTTCTGTATATCGTGTTATGAATAGGTGTTTAGATAATGTTAATATAAGATAATAATATAATTATTCTCCGTGTGATGATTGAGTAAGAATACAATGGAAAAAAAGGTTTTAAATGTAGGTACTTATTATAATAATGTTATACGTTCTTATAATAATTTAGTTTCAAGACGTCTACAGAACTTGGTACTTATTTAGATATAATTGATTGAATTAGGCGATACATGGCGGAAATCCATTATTATTATAAAATGGAGGAGAGGAAGGAAAACCCACTACTTTCCCACGGTTAATCAATATACCGTACACCTCAAGAAAGGAAGGCATACGGGATGGGATCGAGGTGGAATAGGATATAAGGAAATCTTACTCCTGTGATGAGCATCGCCTCCAGAACTTCTACTTGCAATTTTCCGCAGAACTTCGAATAAAGATTCGACACGTGTTTCGCCTCTAAACGAGGCATCCCCAGGACGGTTCGGCTTCAAATGCGCTCCGATTGATTTTTTATTTTTTTTTATTTTTTGGTAACGCAGTGGTTCAAGAATGCATTTTCCTCACTTACCCCCGCCTGTCGGAAAAACAGACGAGGAGTGTGGGACCTGCTAGCCCCGTGGCTAGAATACCCACTAAACTCTTTCCACTGCGATCGCTGTTAGCCGAGAGGGCTTTGACAGCTTAACCGGACTATGGGTGAGCGCTGAGGGCTCTCAACCCGGTAAAGCTCCGATTGACTGTACGCACGCCTTTTATACCCGCTCCACTATCAAACTACCTGCGTTGAGTCATTTTACTGACACGCAAACAACTTTAAGAGTGGGGATGTATTAAAGTTTGTTATTATATTATGTATTACTTAAATTACTGAAATTTAGCATTTAATATGCTTAATTATTTATAAAATTCGATTACGAAATGAAAAATGATGTCGTAAGCGGGATTCGAACCCGCGCCTATTGGGATTCCGGCCCAATCGTGCTGCCACTACACCACCGCGACTAATTGTAGGACATGCAAATTTCACTTCGTAATATATTTACGTCTTAAGGTGACGGTATGCTATCTACCCGACAATGTTTACACATTGTTATAGGCTTAATACTTCAAACTTTACAGTTAGAATTGTATTAAACGATGACACAACCTTGTTATTTAAATTACTGAAATTTAGCATTTAATATGCTTAATTATTTATAAAATTCGATTACGAAATGAAAAATGATGTCGCAAGCGGGATTCGAACCCGCGCCTATTGGGATTCCGGCCCAATCGTGCTGCCACTACACCACCGCGACTAATTGTAGGACACGCAAATTTCACTTCGTAATATATTTACGTCTTAAGGTGACGGTATGCTATCTACCCGACAATGTTTACACATTGTTATGTGTTGTTAGTTCGAATCCCGCTTGCGACATCATTTTTCATTTCGTAATCGAATTTTATGTATTACTTATTTAGATATCAAATCTTTTTTTGTTAGCGTAGTCCATTGCCATATCATAATTACCATAATATCGAACTTGGCTACCATTTTTACATTTATGTTTTTGGTGGAATTATATTACAATTGTACCTGATAACAACAAATATGTCTGAATTAAACTGAAACATTATCTAATACTAAATTTAGTTTTTTTTTGTTTGTAAAGACAACACTTAGGAAATAATCCTTGTATTGCGGGGGACTTTACACATACAATTAACTCAGAAAAATTACAAGCAAACTCAAAACAACAGTTTGTGGATTGTAGAAAGTATTGTCCTGCGTGACAATGGAACCCATGACACACGATAGATAGGATTAACCATTGTACCATCAATTGAAATGATTATCTGCGTAATCGCAAATCTCTTAAAAATAACTTAAGCATGAATCATCATCATCATTAACGTAGATATTTTCCATTGTTGGGCTCAAGCCTTCTCCGTAAAGGGAGGGAAATTGACCTACTATACTTCGCTGGTCAAATGTGTTGGTATTGAGTTTGGTTTCGAGTTTTTCATCTCTTGCATGGATGTTATCTGCGTTTTACATCTCTTAGCCGTCTCTTATGATCACTCACGGGTAAGATAGAGGACGGTGCATTGTCTTCTTAGTTTAAAAACGATGGCTTTTATTTTTATCCGTGTGGCATCACACAGATAAAAATAAAAGCCACCGTTTTTTTAACACATCCAATACAAACGCGTGCAATAACGTTATAGATATAAGTTGCGTTCTCATATGGCATAAAACTAGTTATAAGTATTAAACCAATACTAATTAGATTACCGTGTAATATACAGTTGTCACAAATAACACTTTTATGACACTTTGTGTCTTTTCCTAACCCAATTAAATAATATAAAGTCTACGACAATATTTTTTCTTAGTGATGACTTGTTATGCCTACGCGAGTATGTTAGTCGTATTTGAAATGAAACTATATTAATGTATTTTATCGCGTTTTTATTTTACTTTTAATAGCCCGCCGTTTCGAATTTTTTTCAGAGTTTATGATCACGGGAGGACTAACTTTATTTCAAATGTAAAACTCGCCTAAACATCAGATTTTTTTAAATAAAGTTCATATTACAAGTTGCCCAGTAACCCGTTGCGCTATAAACTCATCATTATTCTCCTACTCTTATCCCAATTACTTGAACTCGATATAATATGTACTCTTCTTTCATAGCACATGTTGTAAAAGTTATTGGCAATAGTTTTATGACCGGCCGCCTGCCAGACGTCAACCCTCCTTGGGAATATAATTGTTGACCAAACGGCATGAGATGGAGTTGGCCCAGGTCGTTATAAGGCTCTTAGTCGTCTTTTACGACATCCACGAGCGCAGTAAGGGTTGGTAGTATTCGTAGCCGCTACCACACAGCAGTACAGTTGCGGTATAAACTATTAAGGCGATATTTCACAACTTACATGATAAGAAGTGGGACGACATATTTCATTACTAAACCGATAGACCGACCGATAGACAGGGTAAATCATTAATTGAAACACATTCACATTAGTAGTAGTTTTAAAATACTTCTAAGGCAGATAGTTGATTTGATACTCGGATCCTACCATAAACTTAATTAAAATAATTACTAATTAAACCACAAAAACACTAAAACGATGAGTACTTATTGCGTAGCTTTTTTATCTCTCTGTTCTTTTCTCTAGATATATTCCACTACTTAACACGGGCCGCTTCTATAATGGAAGGGTAAAAAAAAAAAGTATACTAAGTTGCACTGGCTAAATGAGAGCTTACCTTTCCTTGTCGTGTGGTTAAAAGAGAAGAAAAGAGTGCACATACTATTTAAACTGTTAATATATTTATCCGTGTGGTAACGGAGTAACAATATATATCAACACCTCCTATCTTGCCCGTGGGTGATGGTAGGAGACGACTAAGGGATATAAAACGCATATACCATTTATGCAAGAGAAGGATAACTCGAAACAAAACTCTATACCAACACGTCTGACCAGCGCGGAATAGTAGGTTAATTTCCCTCCCAGGACTGACGGCGGTCATTGGGAGAGACCTGTCGCTGTCAACCATCATCTTGAAGATGCTTGACAGCGACAGGTGCTGGTCGTCGATGGTCTCCTTCTGTGAGGCCATCATGGAAAGAAAGGAGGCCGCGGAGCGGGAACGCGAGGCGCTTGCGTCCGCTGACTCACTCCGCCGCCGGCGACCGGGGAGGAGGAGACGCCGTTATGCGCACCTTCTTCCACCGCCTTAAGGGTTTTGACAGGACGTGGCCAAAAGGCCAAACGTTGGGGTGCCGAGGATCGAATGTCAGAAGACGATCTCTCCGGCGCCCCGTAAAAGCACGGAAGGGGCCGCTGTGGTTTTAGTGGGTATTTATATGTATTTTTTAGTGGGGATATTACAACTGACCGGCGAGTTCCACACTCCCCCCCGTCTGTCACCAGCGGGGTATTGCACGTAAATGCGCTTCCTAAGCGAAAAAAAAAAGCGCAGTATAGTAGTTTAATTTCCCTCCCATTACGGAGGAGGCCTGAACCCAACAGTAGGACTTATATGGACTGTGATGATGATTATGATGATGATGAATATATTTAAACTATATGGTTATATAACCATAAGAAAAATGTAATGTTTAATCGATTTGAAATTGTTTATCTAGTACTTAGATTGCATAATAATTATCTAAAATTAATAGCACGCCAATTGAGTTTTCATGCAGAATAAGGTCCCGCGTATCTAACTAGTGAAAGCATTTAAAATTTTATGTTTCAATTGTATAATATTCATTTAGAAAAAAAACAATTATATTATATACATTGCATATCCTCGTTCTCGTAGTCAAGATATAGGGAAAACCGTTTATACTCACTGGTCCGATTGTACGGTAATTATTCTGGAACTAATTAAAGTTAGTGTCCATAAAAAGAATGGTTAAGAAAGAAAAGATGTTAAGAAAATGCGTGATTAAAGTTGCTAAGCGAAATGTACGCAGATTTATGCCGATTCCTTCATGCAAAGTGATTTAAATTTCTCGGTTACAAGCACTGCATTTTAATGAAGTTTAATAAACTTGTTGCTTCTTCAACTTATCCAAAGTTATAGAAATGTTAGTAGAGAGGATACAGATTATATTCTTAGATGTAAGAAGAAGAAATTATTAAAAATCTTTATGAACTCGTATATAATAATAGAATGAATAAAGTTTTACAAAAAAATCAAAGTATGAAACTGTTTCCCAAGACGATCCCAAATTACTCACGATATTTCAAATAACAAAATTATGATAATTTAAAACAGCCCCAGATCTTTTCGTATGATTAAAAACTACCATTATATACAATAACAACTTTGGTATTTTTCCAAAATAATGGTGATTTATGAGCGGAAACCCAGTTACTTCATAATTACTGAACATAGATAATGAAACTAAGGATACAACGAAAACTCTTTTTCAATATTCTAAACCGAACCTTGAACCGATTCCTCGACTTTAATGGCATGTCCAGTAGATTACTACTCTTACTCTTTCGAGTACCTTTTGCTTTGATAAATCGGCAACCAAGCGTCGGAAGGCTACCCTCACAGAGTCGGTCTACGTGTAGGTGACGATCAAATCCCGGATTCTGTTACCCGTCAGTCATATTTTACGCGTGGGATTGCCGGTACATAATAATTCTATTCCATTATCATACCGAAAGTACTTCTCTAATAAAGTACATCGTGATTGCAGTATCAACTCGTTAGTATTTAACTACATTATCATTCAGTATAATATTGTACTAGATATTGTATTTTGAGTCACCACAGGAGTATAATTATATACAGCAAATAAGCAATATTAAAATTCATACCATTTTTATATGCGTAGTATAAAACAGGAGAGAACAAAGCTGTATCATTAGCGAACCCGGACGTATACTAATTGCTACACTGTTTTACATGTGATTTGTTGTGGTTTGTTAAACCTGAATTTGATATATTCCCAGACTTCTTTAGAAAGCTGAATAGTTTAAATTATTATTCATAAACTATTCTCTCATATGTTGAAAGATCGCAACCATTACTTTGCTCGTGGGTTTTATAGAAGATGACTAAGAGCTTTATATCGACCTGAGCCAACTCCACCTGATGATAACTAATCTGTCTAGGTGAAGGACGTTTCCCCGTTTCTTAGTGGATAGAAATCCACTCGATAGATATGCTCCAAAGGGCACATAAATAAAATTTTGAAGGATGAATAAAGATTCATATTGGTTAAGGGGATGTAACTTTTTAATATCAGGTAATCAACGAGGTATATCTATCCCGGTCATACATTTAAACTTTGTAAACTCAATATTGGCTTGTATTATTTTAATACTTTTTTAAAATACCTATTACGGTATCAAACCGTTTACTACGGTATCAAACCGTAAACCTACTGTTTATTGCAGTCACAGTTTGCAGTACTTTCGAGAATTGTATTATAAAAAACGCTATTATACTTAAGTGAGATTGGAACCAACTACTATATTCTCTGTGTGGTGACAGAATAAGGATACAATTCACCACCCCCTATCATACTCGTGGGTGATCGTAAGAGATGACTATGGAATATAAAACGCATATAACGTCTTTGCAAGAGAAGGAAAACTCAAAAGTAAACCCCATACCAACACGTCTGATCAGGGTGGGGTAGTAGGTCAATTTCCCTCCCGTTACGGAGGAGGCTCGAGCCCAAGAGTGGGACATATATGAGCTGAGATGATGATGACTTTAATATCACCAGTTGTATTCATATGTTATTCAACTATACGGACTATTTACTAGTAGACTATGATAAACTGTTTAGTCGACGTTGTAGCAGTTTTAGAACCCAATAATTGAAATATATTGTAACCCAGATGTTTACTACGTCTGCAGAATGTGACCAGAATTTTTAATGCGGGTAAAAGCTTTTTATTTTTTAACGTAAATCTTGCAATAGAATATAAATTTGTTATTGCTATACAGTAAATAAAACTACTACATCATGTATATAATATTAAATATCAACACATACATATATATATATATATATATATATATATATATATATATATATATATATATATATATCTATATCTTTGTATATATAAATTACGCGTCACGTTGTTTGTCCGCGATGGACTCCTAAAGTACTTAACCGATTTTAATCAATTTTGCACAGCATGTGTAATTTGATCCAACTTAAAAGATAGGATAGCTTCCATCTTAATTTATAGTCGTGTAATATTATTTTATGGCAAATTATTTGTCCATTATTTGACAGACAATTATCTGTTATCTCCAAATAATTTTAACAGATGGCAGTATCTGTTGATTGGGTTGAGTAAGTATTTAATAGATGGTGCTATGTTAATCATGCAAACTTTTCATATAAGCTACAATTTATTAGCATACCACCACCACGTGTTACTGAGGCTACCTTAGCCACAGCGACGCGTGGCCGGGTCTGCTAGTATATATATATATATATATATATATATATATATATATATATATATATATATATATATATATATATATATATATATCATCCCACTGTTGGCCTTGAGCCTGCTCTATAAAGGGTGGGTAATCGATCTACTATACCACACTGGTCATACGTGTTGGTATGTGGTTTTGTTTCCAATTTTCCTTCTCTTGCATAGATTTTGTATGCATTTTATATCCCTTAATCATCTCTTACGATCGCCGCGATCGATCTACCCGCGGGTAAGATAGGGGGTTGTGAATTGTATTCTTACTCCGTCACCACACGGAAATCATAATAATAGATAAAAGTGATAAATGAAAATCTAGCTCTCTAAACATTCAATTAAATGGCCCCAATTACACCCAGATTTAGAACAACGTTTTGTGTATCGCACAAAGAATTATCCTACGTTGGAATGACACGTGCACGGTAAGATAGTGACTTAACTACTACGCCATGTGTGCAGTCAATTTGTATTTGATCTAACAGAAATAAATATAGATTATTAATCAGAGACTGTAATCACTACATATATTCGATAATTACAATATCAAAATCACATTAATATTTTCTTCCTTCAATAATACTAGCTTCAGTAAATCTTAGCGAGCTAACTGCGCCAGGTTTCTGACATAATTCGCTTTTTCTGTAAGTTAAGTCTCTGTAGGGATAAAAAAAAAATACTTACAATTCTTTGCGTACGCTTAAAATATCTATTTTGATTATAACTATAAAATATATAGATATTAACCGTATATAGATATTAACAGTATTTGTCAAGCAAAATATAAATTTATTTAAGAAAAGACAAATGATTTGTCACGCTGACAAGCTAGCTGTAGTCAAAAGTAAGACAACTTTAATGAGTAAAAGTATATTCTGTGTAGCCATTAGTATTTATAATAAAATTCCAAAACAAATTAGAGAAATTGAAAACATCAACCGCTTCAAAAAGTGCGTTCAGGAAATATTATGTTTAAAATGTTATTATTCTTTAAATGATTTTTTAAATGATCCTTTATTGTAATTTAGAATAATGTTATTGATAATTATTTAGAAATTGTCAAATGGATTACCATTTGACAATTTCTTCACAATAATTTAATTATTGACGTAATGAATTCCTAATTTCACTGACATTTATATATTTAATCAATAGGAATTAATGACCACTTCATTAAATTTAATTCACAATATTTTGACATGTCTAATGGACTATATTATTTGCACACCGATGACGATTAGATATGGCATTGAACTTATTGTATTATTGACTTATTATCTTTATTGTTAACCCATATTCTGCAAATAAATTATCAATATATATCAAAGCCCTCACGATACAAAGATGCAGTATGTTCCTTAAAAGAAACATTCATCATCATCATCATCATCACCTCACCTCATATATGTCCCACTGTTGGGTTCGAGCCACTTTCACGAAAGAAATTAAAGAAATTAATTTCTAGAAGGAAAATTAACCTAGTACACCACGCTGGTCAGACGTGTTGGTATAGGGTTTTATTCGAGTTTTCCTTCTCTTACATAAACGTTATATGCATATTTTATCCCTTAGTCGTCTTTTAAGATCACCCACGGGCAAGAAAGGAGGTGGTGAATTGTATTCTTACTCCGTCACCACACGGACAAAGAAACATTAATCTATCCTAATTATAAAGATTACTTTAGTATAATTAATAAAAATGACTTTAATGGTTATATATCATTAAAAAAGGTTCAAATCAAATATCCAGACAGTGTAGCAAACATAACAAAGCTAATGGCGGGAAGTTACTGGCTATTTATATACATGAACTGCAAATGTCGAAATGCGATCTCTGCGGAAAATCTTTGGAGTAAGGCTGACCGACCGCATTCGTAACGACGACGTAAGAGAGCGAGTAGGTATGAAAGAGAGTATTGGTGTAAAGATGCGAAAGGGAATGCTCCGATGGTTCGGACATGTGGAAAGAATGCCGAACGAACGTCTGGTTAAGAAGATATACAATGCGAAAGTGGAAGGATTTAGGTACCGGGGGAGACCGAGACTAACCTACTTAGACGAAGGTGGAGTCAAGAGTCTCCGAAACCGGCGAGCGTGTATGAAAAGAAATATGAATGTTGAGGAAGCGAGTGAAGTATGCAAAGATAGAGTTCTCTGGCACTCTGTTCTCTCTGCCTACCCTGCAAGGGATATGGCGTGATGATATGTATGTATGTAACTACATGGGACTAAAGATCTATTCACATAAAACTTTGATTGGCTTTTCATAGTCCGAGGCCACGTTAGAGTGCCATTAGATTTAGTACCATCGCAAATAAGAGCGTCCATATTGCCTAGGGAAATAAAACCACTGCCATTAGCACAAAACCTATCATTAAGTCCTAAACGTAATGGTCACAGGTATGACAGTATAAAAATTTACTATTAATCCATAATGGATTTTTTGTCTTTAAAAATCTTTCATTTTACTGAATAATCTATATAACGTGTTAAAAAAGTACATTACTGCAGCGGCCAGCAAAAGAGCTATTGATGGACGAACGTGTAAACGTACGTAAGTTCATCAATTCCTAGTTGTGACCAAGGCTTTTATAGTGCTTTTCTCAAATAATGCGCGGAAATTAAAACTAAACAGTGCTAAGTAAAACTGTATACATGACGAACAACAAACAACATTTTTCACGTGCTAAAGGGTTCATTTGTTTTTTTTTTTATTATCAAACAGGTTTATTTTTCAAGCCAGTTCGAAGTTTAAATAAATCTCTGATAAATTGCCTATTTAGTTACCATATTTTGAAGTAATGAATCGTTCCATTTTTAAAATATACAATAGATATGAATTTAGATATACATATATTTATTTGTCCGCTAAAACACGACAGATATGGATTTTCATACATTTTTTGACGGCCGCTGCTCATATGTATTTGGTCAGTACAGCAGTCAGGTTGTCAAAATAATGCTCAAATATCCAAGCATGTTTGAGAAAAAAGTATTAACAAAAACTATAGTCTATAATGACACGTATTTACCAGAAGTCTTTAGCAGAAGTCTTTAATTTTACTGATTAATTAATGTAAGATTCAATCATTACTGCAATATGTACGATGGAAGAAGAGTACATATTGCATTGACCCCAAGTAACTGGGATAAGAACAGAAGAATGATGCATTCATATAAAATCCTAAAGTAACTACTAACTAACTATTAACACAAGCTGAAAAAATAATCTTGTATTTGCGATTCGTAACTCTTAATTTTCGGTGATTATTACGTTAAATAATTTCTGATATTTACGCGAGTATATTTGAAATAAAACTATTTTTATAAATTAGGTATTTGATTTTTATTTGCCCGGTATTTGGCAGATTTTTCAGAATTCATTTTCACCAGCAGACAGTGCTATTACATTTTTTTTTAAAACAACCTTGGCTTATCCGGGTTTCTTACAACAATTAAACAACAACCAGATTTTTTATCTACAGCCAAAAATTAACCACTTCTTCTTAGGTAGATAGTAGTTCTTTAGACTCTCGTAGAAAGTTGACCACTAACTAGCAAAAACTTGCTAATGTCCTTCTTTTAATAAATAAATAAACTGGAAATTGTATTCTACCTAACGGTACCACTCAAATGTAATTCCACTTTATGGTAGGCAGCGATCTGGTTATTAGTATTTATTCCATGAATGTTAGTTACTATTTACCATGAAGGAACTGTTTGCTCTGTCATCAAAGGCAATTCATATTACCTCTCTTTGTTATAGACTTTGATACCATTCAACCGATGTGCTCTAAACCAAAAGTTCCTATCATTAGAAAGGCTGTAATGCGAAGAGGGTTTTAAACCACTAAAATAATGCATTAGAACTCGATAGGGGACGCCGCGATTTCAAAGCATTTACTATTTATTTTTTCATATATATTTTTTTTAATTTAAACATAACAGCGTCCGTTAAATAAGTTAGTTTTAAAGACAAGCACAAGTTTGAGCAAATTAAATATGACTATCACTATTTATGCTGCTGCACTTCGGATAGTGAGTAATGAAATCTTAGGACGACACTTATAAAGTGGTGAGGGGAGGTAAGGAGGCTATAAAGTCTTGTGATTGATTAATTTAACTTTATAGTACTTGGTGATTAGTTAGTGAGGGTGAGACGAGTTGTGAGTGTTGGCAGGTGTAGGGAGACACTCTGATAATAAAATATGGTTCAGTTTGATCATACTGTGGTAACTGCTTCAATTTTATAATCAACTCATAGTTTTTATAATGTTTGCAAAACTAATCTAAGCACTATTTGAGTTCTAAAAGTTGATTAAAAGTTTATGTTAATATGAAGCTAAACCTTTTTATTATTCTTTTATACAGGTAGGAGGGGACCGCTCCCGAAAACAAAGACAGGTAACCCTACTAGTCCTACTTGTAATGATAGGCTAGAAAAAAAATCGATTCGGATGAAAAAATATTTTTTTTTTTCACCACGCAAGGTCGTTGAACTCTTGAACATGTGATCGTGAGTTTTGAATAGATTGCGTCTTTTCCCATCTGAGTAAAGTTACGTAGTTTTTATGGAGTCATCGTTACATGGCACTGTCCTAATACGATTGAATGTGGAAAAAAATAAAATTCATTGAGAAAAAAGATTTTTTTCATCCGAATCGATTTTTTTCTAGCCTATCATTACAAGTAGGACTAGTAGGGTCACCTGTCTTTGTTTTCGGGAGCGGCCCACTTCCACCCTGTATATACAAATCTATATAAATTCTTAAAAAATAGGCTGAACAGATAAATAAAGTACGCCAAGTTCACATATCTTAAATCAAATAAAAGTCAAATCAATTGATCTAAGAGATGCGAATCTTTATAAATCTAAAAAAATAAAATAGAACTCGTTAAAAATAATCGCAGCGCCACCTACTCATCCAATTATTAATCTACACCTTTCTTGAATCTCTTTAAACACTTACAAAAAATATCAAAATCGGTCCAGACCACGGAGCAAGCAACAAGTAAGTGCAAGTACAAGTTAATTTGTTCTTGCACCGTGGTCTGGACCGATTTTGATATTTTTTGAACACTTACAAAAATTTTCAAAATCGATCCAGACCACGAAGCAAGAACTAATTAACTTTGTACTTGCTCCGTGGTCCAGACTTTTAGGACTTTCACATTTTACATAAATAAGCTATCTAGAAGAAAATATTTTTATACTAACCTTTTGTATACATTAAAATAAAAATAGCTTTTGTATTCCCTGAACATAGAAAATCATCAATCTTTGTTTAGAAAGTCTAAATACAGTTATAGCTGTATGCATATAAATGTTTACGGTTGATCTAAATTGTACGCTTCTATGAAAAGCCATCTATATATTTTATACTAGCTTCTGCCCGCGGCTTGGCCCGCATAAAAGGTTACTTTTCTAAAGTTTTTCATCCCCTATTTTTATTTTACCCCTTAAGGGTAATTTGTATATAAAATTTTGATGTCTTATATATCTATATCTAATCAATAGCATAAAAATAAGTTTCAAGCTTCTGGTTTTGAAAATGACGATACTTCCTACCAACTTTTCATCCCCCTTTACAACCTTTTTTTTGCATTAAAAAGTAACCTATGTCCTTTATATGGCTCTAGACTATCAGTGTACCAAATTTCATTTAGATCGGTTCAGTAGTTTTGGCGTGAAATAGCGACAGACAGAGTTACTTTTGCATTTATAATATTAGTAAGGATTACGGTGATAGTAGTTAAATATTAGTTGTCTATTTATAAAGGACAGACATTTATATGAAAGTGTATCACTTTACTAAAAGCAACTCCACTTATATATGTAACATTTCTTTACGTATTAAAGAACATCCAAAAGGGTTATATTTTTACCAATCTATTTATTTATGTTTGACATATGTTTTTGCGTAGCTCTCTAACTAATTCAGATATTTTTTTAAAGCCCCTGCACTAAGGATATAATTCTTGTATTGCGGGGGAATTCACAAACGTATAATTAATGCAGACTAATTGCACCCAAACTCAGAACAACACTTTGTGGATCGCACAAAGTATCGTCCTACGTACGAATCGAACCCACGGTCATGGCACGAAAGGTAAGTATATAATTTACTACGACATCTGTGCAGTCAAAAAATATCCGATTCTTATATGAGAGCTTTTAATAAATTAGTCATTAAGATCTAGGTAACATCTTTATAAATAGAGAGTTGTCTTCGCGACCATAATGAACATATTTTATAAAAACATTTAACTATAATAATGGGTCTTTTGGCGGGCATCTGAAAATGTCATGTGCTGCTCTTGTATTATATTCAATATCTTAGTGTTTTAACATGTTATATTAGATAATTTTGATGGCATTTTATTTAATGTAATGCGACGGAACTGCTGGGATGTAGTGAATCTGATATAAAAGTGCTTTACAACGTTTTCGTTTTCCATCAAAATTCCCAAAATTTACCATTAACAGTGTGGCCATAGCACTGTTGATGGCGATTTGACTTACTGACGGACAATGACTAACATGAAGATAATAAGAAAAAAAGAAGACGAAGAACTATTATAATATTTCGTACAGAGTTTCATTATAACTAAAGATATTTATTTCTAACCCTCGCATCTGCCAAAACTATTTTAAATAGGACTTGGTATGAACAGCAAATGTCAAATCTATTGATGTAATGAACCATATTTGCATTTTTGTGCAGAAATTCTCATCATTCTGATTGCGTCGGATACGTCGCGGCGGAATGGGGAGAGATTACGCTTTTCGGAGTCTATCTCTCCCCTAACAGGAGCGTGACTGATTTCGGGGCCTCCCTCACCATCTTGGAGGCCTCGTTACGGCGACTGGCACCGCGCCAAGTCTTCGTTCTGGGGGACTTCAACGCCAAGTCCATGGCGTGGGGGTCCCCCGCGACGGACGACCGAGGACGGGCGGTCGAATTGTGGGCGGCGGCATTGGGCCTCTCTTTGTTGAACAGGGGCTCGGTGCAAACGTGCGTGCGTCAGCGGGGCGGGTCGATAGTGGACTTGTCGTTCGCTAGCCCCATTGTCGCCGCACGCGTGAGGAGCTGGCGCGTCGCTGAGGAGGTTGAGACCCTATCGCACCACCGATATATCCGGATTGAGGTCTCCCAGACCCTCCCGACGCCCAGCAGGGGTCACGGGGCGGACGGACGTTCCGCGTTCCCGCGATGGGCTGTGGGTCGTTTAGACCGGGACCTGCTGGCGGAGGCAGCCATCGTTCACTCGTGGCTGTCCTCTGCCCACCAGTTGGACGGGGTGGACGCCGAGGCTGGCCGCATCCGCAATGCTTTGACGCAGATTTGCGATGCGGCCATGCCCCGTTTGCGGTGTCTGCCCCCGAAGAGGGCTGTCCACTGGTGGTCCCGGGAGCTGGCGGATCTTCGGGTCGCGTGTATACGCGCCCGAAGGGCCTACACCCGCAGCCGGCGGCACCATCGCGACGAGGAGCGGGAGAGCCGGCTTTACGAGGGCTACCGCAATGCGCGGTCGGCCTTCAGGCTGGCCGTCCGTACCGCCAAGGACGTCAGTCGGCAGGCGATGTTGGATGGTCTCGATCGTGACCCCTGGGGTCGCCCCTATCGCGCAGCGCTGAGTAAGCTCCGCGCGCGGGGCCCTCCCCTCACCGAGACTCTCCAGCCCGGCCTCCTCACCAGGGTCGTCGAGGATCTGTTCCCGCGACGGGCGGAACACACGCCCCCGGTCATGGCTCCGCCAGACACCGACCGGGAGGCCGACGATGACAGTGTTCCGCCCATCACGGAACCCGAGATGGGGGCGGCGGTGGCGCGCATGCACGGAAAATCCACCGCCCCCGGGCCCGACGGTGTTCCCAACCGCGTGCTGGCCCTGGTCCTCGACCACCTGGGTCTCCGCCGCAGGGGGCTGTTTGACGCGTGCTTAGCGTCGGGGCGGTTCCCTGGGTGTTGGAAGGAGGGGAGGCTGGTGCTCCTGCCGAAGCCGGGACGGTCTCCAGAGTCGGCCTCGGCCTACAGGCCCATCGTGCTGCTCGACGATGCGGGCAAGCTATTGGAGAGGGTGCTGGCTGCCCGCATCGAGCGGCACCTCGTCGACACGGGGCCCGATCTGTCGGATGCCCAGTTTGGGTTTAGGAGGGGTCGTTCGACGATCGCGGCTCTGTTGCGCCTGAGGGCCGTGGCGACTGAGGCCGTCACCGGCGGGGGAGTGCTGTTGGTGGTGTCCCTGGACATCGCCAACGCATTCAATAGTCTGCCATTTAGCTGCGTCAGGGAGGTGCTCCGATATCACGGAGTGCCAGTTTACCTGAGGCGGCTAGTGGCGGACTATTTGGAGGGACGCAGCGTCCTCTACACCAACCGAGTAGGGGACGTTGTGCGAACGCCCATGACGTGCGGTGTTCCGCAGGGGTCGGTCCTCGGACCCACCCTGTGGAACATCGGCTACGACTGGGCGTTGAGGGGGAGCCTCCCGCCCGGGCTGGGCGTGATATGTTACGCTGACGACACGCTCGTCACAGCCCGTGGTGGGACGCTGGAGGAGGCGGCAAGCCTGGCGACTCTCGGCACCGAGGAGATCGTCAGGCGGATCGGGGCACTGGCTAAATCGGCGGCACGGGGTGCTCTCCTTCCGACTGGTGCAGGTTTTGACGGGGCATGGATGCTTCGCCAAATACCTGCACACGGTCGTAAGGAGGGAGAGTACACCGTCCTGCCACCACTGCGATTGCGACGAGGACACGGCGCAGCATACGCTCGAGGTTTGTGCCGCTTGGGCAGAGCAGCGTCGTGAACTCGTCACAATCATCGGTGCTGACCTGACGCTGCCGACCATCGCCAGGGCTCGAGATGCTCGACAGCGTCAGGAACTGGGACGCGGTCGCATCCTTCTGCGAGGCAGTAGTCTCGCGGAAGGAGGCGGCGGAGCGCGTGCGCGAGGAGCATCTCCTCGACGACGCGAGCCGCCGCCGGCGACTGGGGTGGCGCAGGCGTGATTACCTGCGCCTGATGCCGCCCTAGCCGAGGCCGCGGGTGACTGGATCGGGGATTTAGTCCGTCACCCGCCGAGAGGCCGACCGCGTGAGGAAAGACCGACATCCTACCCGAGGGGGGGACGTCGGTCGAGGAGAAGGTACTCCTCAGGGGTATTCCGTCGGGCCAACCACTGACGTCAAGTCACTCTGCTCCGGTGGTTGGCCCATCGACGAAGGCGACGTCACGGGTGGGTTACGGGTGTGCATGCTTACGCCCCTCTGTCACCCCGGACGGAGTGGTGCGAGGAGTGTGCCGACCGTAACCCACCCCCAAAAAAAAAAAAATCATTCTGATTTTATCTTTGGGTCGACGATATATGTTCTCTCCCTCCATCAAACCTTATTAAACGTAATCACTCTCTGTCTATATCATACTTGGCACAGTCAATCAAAGCAATATTTATATTTATTTATTCATACTCAATACTTTCCACACAACATTACTTTCATCACGTCTCATCACATATCTGTACCATGTTAGGCGTTCACTTTTTAACTTTACCGCCACTGGCACAACTTTCAAACTTTCTCTTTTTATAAGAAAAAGTTGAAACGAAGAAAATCATTTTATTATTCTTTAGTGCTTCTAAATATAAATAGAAGCACTCAGGAATAATAAATAGCTGTATCGCGGGGAATATAGAAAGAAAGAAAGAAAGAAAATCATTTATTTCGGCTTCCAAAATAATACAAATTGATAATTACAAATTCAAATAGGTACATAGGATACCGAAAAAGGTCTCACCTCAGCATAAGCTGCATCACAAACGTGATACAGCGCTGATTTTCAGGTAAAACCTTTGAGAGAATGAGTGAGAGTATGTTTTCTTACAACATAATAAAAAAATATATACAGGTGCAATATATAAACACAGTACTACTAAACACAGTGCCAAAAGCGTATATACATACACATACACGTTCGCACACACATACACTTAAACATAATGCATACATACATATACACATACATTCACATACATGCTAATAACATATACAACATGCAACACATACATACAGACGCATACACATACATACACACATACATATACATACCTACACACATACATAAACATACACACACATATGATTACCCACACGTACACGAATACATACACGTACAATTCACTTATAACTATATACACATTCACTTATCACTTTTATAAATTTAATAGATGGCTGTGGCACTGAGAGATAACAGAGAGTTAAAAAAGTTTTGATCAATGAAAATATATCTTAGGACTTCTCATAATATATACATATATACTAGTATCAATAGTAGGAAAGTGTAAACATATTCATAGAAATAAGACTAACGCTTATGTATTTGTTTCATAGCAAAAGAAAATAAAGTTAAATATTTGATGAATTAAATAAATATGATCTTTTTCTTTATTTAATAGATAGGTTGTAAGGAATATAATAAAATTGATGCAGAAAATGTATTGAACAAATGTGAAAAGAACTATAAAGGTCATTTGTGCAATATATATTATTGTGCCTTATGCTGTTGATCAAGCAAATACTCCTTATATTTAATTTTAAAATTGTTAACCGATTTTAACAGGCGTAATGGAGGTGGCAAATCATTCCAGCATCGAGTTGCAGCGAATTTGAAACTTCCATGAAATGCTGCCGTTCTATGTCTTGGAGTTAACAATAAATAAGAGGATGCCCTCGTCTTTATTGCATTATAATCTTTTGACCATGATAATTTGCGATATAGATATTCAGGCATTTTGGATACAACAACATCAAACAAAAGGGTTGCTAGGTGAAGCTTTCTACGTGCCGTCATCTTCATTAAATTACCCTTATTTAAGAAGGGGGTGATGTGAGATCGTGGGGGGACGTTAAAGCAATATCGCGCACAAGCGTTCTGAACCCGTTGTATTAGTTTCTGCGTTTTGCTCAAAATACAAGTGCTATAAACGGTGTCTGCATAGTTTAATTTAGACAAAATCAATGTTTCACAAAGCATTACTCTAATATCTACACTTATATACGGACGGATCCTATACAATAATTTCAGCCTATAAAAACAATTACGCACTGCTTCAGTAATATGTGCTTCAAAATGTAACTGCCCATCAAATGTTACTCCAAGATTACGCGCTTCCTGCACTTGCGCAATCGAATGTCCCTTTATTCTAACATCGAACTGCTTACACTTTTTCAACATGTTCCTGGAGCCTATTACGATAAACTTAGATTTTTCAGGATTCAGCACTAAGGAGTTTCTGCCCGACCATTCCGAAATTCGCTCAAGGTCTGCATTAAGCTTTTTTATAGCTTCTTCAGCATTTTGTTGCTGAAACGATATATATAATTGAAGGTCATCAGCATAAAGATGAAATTTGCAATGAAGTATGCAGTTGGTGATGTCAGCAGTATACAGGATGAAGAGCAGTGGCCCAAGGATGGAACCCTGAGGTACCTAATATCAAACATACAAGTTAGTAACTCTCTTCTTAAACGGCTCGGCCGATTTTTATGACGCTAGCAGTAGAATACAATACAATAACCCATTATTGCATTATCATTTAATCTAAGTACAGGAAAATAAAATCTTGACGTTGATATATTAGGCGGTCTTATCGCATACTATAAGATAAGACATCATTAATATGTAGTATGGCAACATCAGTAAATAAAATATATAAAAACATATTTGCCACAATTCTTTTTTAGATACTGAAGAATAAGCAATCCGTAATGTTAAGTAGTAGTTTTGACTTATGGACTTCAGTAATACTCGGGCACAAGAGTCCAAGTTGCTGCCTACCATAACAGGGCAGGCAAGAAATTGAGATTTTGGTACAAGAACATGAAGGGAGCAATGCGAGTTTGGGCTTTTTTCTCAATTTCATTCATCAAACGAAGCATAATAGCAAATTGCTAATTCGATTTTCTGTAAAAATATGGTACCACCTCGAAATAGCTGATTCGGTTTGAGAGCCCTCAGCACTCACCCACAGTCCGGATAAAGCTGTCAAAAAAAAATATAGCTGACTTGTTATGACTGCATTCAGAAAGATATCAGCTATTTAAAATATTAGTAATCCAAATCGATTTAAAATATTCTTCATCGAATCTTTTAGTTCGATGAAGAATATATCGTAACGTAAATCTACAAAATAAATATCTATTTAATCACGTACAGCTAAAATGTATACCTTACATCCAACCGATGACTCTGATGAAGCATTGTACAAACTCAGTAATCTTTTAATAATATATAATGTATATATTATATAATTAAATTACTTACTTTATTTAATAAGTTCGACATTACATTTAATTTATGGGTGCAATATGAGTAATTTGGCACACGTATAACATAATATTGCGAAGTATGTACAACGATTGGTGATGAAGCTTACTAATTCGTATCAATACTTTATCTATATTTAACAAAAACCTAGTTTAAAATTAATAATTTTAATAGATAGATTGAACTTTATCAGTTGAAAAGGAAAACTGTAGAACATATTACAAATGTTACTAAAATAACTAGTAAATTTTTAAATCCTTATTACACCTCAGATCTTACATAATTTTAAATGTAATTGTATCGGAAAAATCAACAAAAAAATTTATTTTAAAAAAATAATTGACAATTTTCTTCTTATAAATTTCTGTACGATTTTTTTTTTTGACAGACTTTGGTTTGGCACACCTCGCCTAAACTATCAGGGGCGATTAGAGAGACTATGTGCACCCCTAGAACCTAATGTATTGTACCTTTCTATCGATGTTTCGGCTGACCACTGGTAAAAGTTCCACTTAACAAAGCACCTAAGCTAAAAATATTAGCTTTAAGTAAAAAAATCAAATTTAGCAAAATGCCACTGCATCAATAAGCTTTTTTTGTTGCGGGCTATGGTCTGGTCACGCCCCGCCAGATCGGCGCAACAGAAGAAGCGGCGTTCGACGCCATAGTCCCTGCATCTACCCCATAGACTGCATCAATATGGTGAACTTAGGTAGAAAAAAATCCTACAAGTAAAATAAATGACATTAATTATTCTTAAATTATTTTTTAGTTTAACTTATACAGAATTATTACAAATCAAACACGATTTGAAAATTTGCTGCAATTGGATCTACCAACAATATCAACAAATGTAAATTCTTTTCTGTTCATTTCATGCAACGCATTTCCAATTGCAAAAGGATGTAATTAAAATGCTAAGGTAAAGTGGGCTATCATTCGTGGAATCAAAAGATCCTAACAGTCTCTGTACTATGTTTCCTTTATGTAGTAATAAAGTACTTTGTGGTACCGTGCATCGACTATACTCACACATAGTAGTACTCGAACGTGTACGAAACACACGCTTGAAGAGCCAGCGGCGCTCGCAGCTTTGCATAATGTTGCCACTTAACATATACGCCACTCCGTTGCGGTTATACTCTATGTAGAGTTCATTATGAAAGGATTTTAAAATTAAATCAATTTTTACCTCAATGTATTTTTAAATATGTTGTATTTGCGATTAGAAATTTACATAAAGTAGAACTTTTTCTGTTAGCACTAACTATGATAAAACTGTTTGGTGGGTTTTTATATTTATTCATTTGAAACAAAACAATTTTTACGGATTTTAGCGAGTTTGTATTTAATTTTTAATTGCCCGGCATTTCAAACACTTTACAGCGTTCATGGTCACACGAGGACTGACTGTCATCCTGACTGATTGTCGTCCTGACTCACTATAATCTGTAAAAATAGTCTTTTCACATATCATTATATTTATTCATGCTGTGTCGTAGCGGCTACGAATACTACCAACCCTTACTTTGCTCGTGGCTGTCGTAAAAGACGACTAAGAGCTTTATAATGACCTGGGCCAATCGCATCTGATGCCGCTTGGTCATTATATTCCCAAGGAGGGTTGTTTAATTGGGATAAGAGTAGGAGAACGATGAATGATGATTACATTTGTTCATTTATTTAGGAATTGGAATAAAAAAAACTTAAAAATTTATGATCATAAACGTTAGGTTTGGTTAAAGAATAGAAATTTAATAAAAAATAGAGCTTTATTTGTTAACATAAAGCATCACATTGAAAAACCCTTTTATGCTATCATAAAAGGGTTTTTCAATGGTGAACTCCGGGAACTGCTCAACATGTGTTTGAGGTCCGGGCAGTTCCCAAAGCAATGGAAGGTTGGCAGATTGTGCTTGCTGCGGAAGGAGGGTCGCCCAGTTGACTCCCCTTCTGCGTACAGACCACTGGTGCTATTGCACGAGACGGCCAAATTGTTCGAGAAGGTGCTTGTGGACCGTCTCGTACAGCAACTCGAGGAAGTCGGGCCGGGACTGTCAGAATGTCAATACGGGTTCAGGAGCGAACGGTCAACAATCGATGCATTGGCCGCCCTGAAGTCTCTGGCCACCGAAGCGGTGGCCCAAAAGGAGGTTCTTCTGGCGGTCTTGCTCGACATCAAGAACGCCTTCAACAGTCTTCCACACGAAACGTTGAGGGAGGCACTTCGGTATCGTGGAGTGCCTCCGTATCTCCGAAAGCTGTTGGAGGCGTACCTCGAGGAAAGGCACGTGCTCTGGGAGGGGGGTGACGAGCGCATACATCGCCATCGAGTGGAGTGCGGCGTCCCACAGGGCTCGATCCTCGGTCCGGCTCTGTGGAACGTCGGATTCGACTCGCTCCTACGGGGTAGGCTTCTCCCCGGGCTCAGATGAGATATCTGGGCCTGCACCTTGACTCTAGATAGAATTTCGGGCCACACTTTGCCCAGCTCGTCCCAAGGCTCGTCAAGACGGCCGCGGCGTTGGGTAGGTTTCTGCCAAACACTTGCGGTCCCGGGTCGTCCTGCCGGCGTTTATACGCCGGAGTCATGCGCTCCATGGCGCTGTACGGAGCCCCTATTTGGGCGGAGTCCCTCATCACCACCCGCAACAGAGCCCTTTTGCGAAGACCGCAGAGGGTCATGACGGTGAGGGCTATTAGGGGCTACCGTACGGTTGCCTGGACCACGGCGACGTTGTTAGCGGGCGACCCACCTTGGTCGTTAGTGGCTGAGGCTCTGGCGGAGGCTTACCGAATTCGCGTTGCGGCGCGGGCCGACGGCGAGCAAGTCTCCATAATGGGATCGGGCAGAGCATTAGAAGTGGCTCGAAGGAAAGTCATCCAGCGGTGGAGAGAAGAACTGGAGTTCCCCGTAGCAGGGCGGGGGACTGTAAAGGCGGTTGCGCCGCATTTCCACCGCTGGATCAACAGAAGGCACGGCAGAACGTGGGTGGACCCAGTTTTGAGGGCTGACGGCTATATGCGGAGGTAATCCGGTCAATGGCCATGTACGGCGCACCCGTGTGGGCGAGGGCTCTAACCGAGGCTACGGGTGATCGGACCGGGGAATTGTCCGGTTACCCGACGTGAGGCCACCGCGCGAGGCCGACGGTGAAAGCAGTCAGGGCGTCGCCCTCATGCGGTGGCCTCACGTCCGCGCTCCATAGTACGTTCGGCCATTCTGAAGTATTATTAATAGATGTGCTTAGCATATTTATAATTGTAGCCACATAACGCTCGACTTGGCCATTACTACGAGGAGTTCCGGTGGATATCATGTGAGTCTCGATTTGCATTTCTCTAAACATTGACTGTACCTGCTTTTGCTACGATTATAATATTGCTCCAGCCCATGTCTACTGCAATAGAGTTAATGGAGCGACACTAGCTCTCAGCACCATTCTCATTTTTCTCTGGATCGAAAGGCGGCAACACCACATCATCACTGCGACGTCGATCGGTCAGCACATCTTGTATAGTTTTGAGCAAGCTCTCAATAACTGTAGGATCCATCGCGAAACCACGTTCACAAATTTCTAAAAGAAAAACCAGTATATTAGTCACACGATTCGTATCCCACTTCTGATAATGAATTTATTTTCTAATTGATTGATAAAGCTATTAACAATATATATATATATATATATATATATATATATATATATATATATATATATATATATATATATATATATATATATATATATATATATATATATATATATATTTATCATTTTATAATTTAGATAAAAACTTTCCTTTCTTTAAAACAGCTATTAAATAATAAACTAGTAATTTATTTTTTTATATATGTTTAGTAATAATTAACTAATAATCTAGTAATTTATTGTTAATAAATAAAAAACTAACTAACTAGTAATCTATGTATTTCTATATATGTGTATATTTGTATATTTTTAAAGTAACTAATTTACAACTTAAATAGTCAGACTACTCATGTACGTACCCGATAAACGTATACAAACATATACACTTACACATACATATACGTATATAATAATTATATATATTGACATAGATATAAAGGAATATTATACATATTTACTTAGCTTGTTCTGTTCTTTTTGAAGTAAGTCGGTAGCTCCGCTCACTGGGTAGGCCGGCACAAAAGTGAGCCGATCACTTTTTTTTTCTTTTTTTTTTTGGTAACGCAGTGGCTAAAAATGCATTTATCGCATACCCACCCGTACGGGGTATGTGGGACTTGCAGGCCCTGAAGGGGACACTGAATACCCACTAAAAAACCAACTGCAAGCTGTTAGCCGTAGGGGCTTTTACAGCTGAACTGGACTGCGGGCGAGCCCGAGGGCTCTCAACCCGAGGAGCCGATCGCACGGCCAAAAACCTTTTTTACACCACCGGGCGGTCTAATTTTTTTATAAAAACTAAATCCGAGGGTATTTGTACATTTTACCTTTACACTACAATATTAATAAATATATTATTTTATTTTTTGTTGTTTATATTTTTATCTCAAATTGTTACAAAATAATACAAAAGATATATAATACTAAAGGTAAATATGCCTAAAAATGAGCCATATCTAACTTTAATTAGTTTTATATTTTAAGCCATTAATCTATCACATGCATGAGTCACTGTGTCAAAAACTATGTGCGGCAAGACCATAATTATTCCTTTAAATAAATATCTAACGAAAATTAAAGATTCTGTGATGAAGTTGATGAGATGTAGTGAACTCAGCACTAAGAGCTTTACAAGCTATAATAATAACTTCATAGACAATTTATTAATTACATATTAATCACTTTTTGGATACGCTAAAGAATTTATGAGAGTATTTAAAAGGAAAAGCTATTTTACGAGATCGTTACGTATTACGTTTTTCTGTTTTCATAATGTCCCTGTATTATCTTCGAACGAGCAAACTATAAAACTGGCTTTCAAATCGCATAGTTGCGTAATTCTCTTTTGCATTTTACAAACAAATTGTAACAATTCAAAGTTTATATTTTTTATCTCAAATATTTTCATAAACGATTAGTATATAGTAGCTTTTATCCCTGAAGAGATAAGCGGAAACAACATTTCAACGCAGAATCATTAGTTCCACGTAATAAGGAATAAGCATTACTATTAGTGATACGAGGTTCCAAACATCGAGCTTATTGCTGAACATTTCCCAAATAAATCTGCAAATTAAGCCTCTTTTGACTGAACCAGGTTTCGAAACTAAAATTCCAAGAACACAGATTATGATACTCCACCAACGAAGCATTAAAGGCATCAGTTATTTTGACTATACAATTATTTTTCCATGTGGTAAGAGATTATAATTTTAATTCACCTCTCCTTCATTTCCTATAGTTGTTATAAAAGATAATAATAATAATCAAGCAAAATTGTTAGTGGTAGGACTACAATGTTAATAGTTTTCTGTTTACAGCCACGGGCCGGTCCGTCCGGCAAAGTAATAGTGCTAGTGAGCTTCGTACGGTGAGCGAGAGAACCGGAAGCCCAACTGGGTGGATTTGGGGTTTTAATTGGTGAACTGGATAGGTGTATGGACGGTAGTAACACTTACCATCGGGTGTATTACTTGCTCGTCTGCCACCATACGCCATAAAAAAAAAGTGTGTGTGTCAGCTCCGACGCACGACTGGAGTTTACTCCTTAAGTACGACTATCAAAACAGGCGCAAAAAAGCTCATTTGACTAAAAATAATATATATATTTTTATTTACATTTATTAAAACTGTTCAGTGAAGTATTATCTCGAGGCCATTATGGTGCGTACCGGATGTGCCTCGGACACCGTCCGGATTGGCACCATCCGACTTGGTCCGGGCGGCATCGGTGCTGTCTGGGTGCAGTGCCCGGTGGAGTCGGTCAAGAAATTGGCCGACTCAGGCAGGCTCCTCGTGGGCTGGAGTTCAGCGCGGGTAACTGTGCTGGAGCCCCGGCCCGCGAGGTGTTACAAATGCATGGCGGTCGGGCATACCCGACCGACGTGTCGCAACTGCTTTGACTGCAGCGGGCTATGCTTCCGCTGCGGTCAGGCTGGGCACCAGGCAGCATCGTGCTCTGCGGTGCCCCACTGCTCCGCGTGTGCGGCGGGCAATAGGCCTGCCAAGCACCGCATGGGCTCTGGGGACTGCAGACCCCCGGCATCGGCCCCAAAGGGGCGGGGCGGCTCATCGACCGGGCCCGCTCCCGCTCCGATCGCGACCCGATCGCCCGTTAGCGCGGAGGAGGAGACGATGGATACGGCCCGTTAATGGACCACGAAGCCATCCGTCTCCTCCAAGCCAATCTCAACCACTCCGCCGGTGCGCAGTACGTTTTCCTGCAAGCCATGGCGGAGTGGTTGATAGCAATAGCCGTAGCCGCAGAGCCGTACGTGGTGCCCGACCGACCTAACTGGCTGGGTAGCACCGACGGCACTGTGGCAATCGTCGCCTCCACGTCGTGGCCTTCGTCGTCCCTGACCCTTAGGGATAGGGGCGTCGGATACGTCGCGGCGGACTGGGGAGAGATTACGCTTTTCGGAGTCTATCTCTCCCCTAACAGGAGCGTGACTGATTTTGGGGCCTCCCTCACCATCTTAGGGGCCTCGTTACGGCGACTGGCACCGCGCCAAGTCTTCGTTCTGGGGGACTTCAACGCCAAGTCCATGGCGTGGGGGTCCCCCAGGACGGACGACTGAGGACGGGCGGTCGAGAAGTGGGCGGCGGCACTGGGCCTCTGTTTGTTGAACAGGGGCTCGGTGCATACGTGCGTGCGGCAGCGGGGCGGGTCGATAGTGGACTTGTCGTTCGCTAGCCCCATTGTCGCCGCACGCGTGAGGAGCTGGTGCGTCGCGGAGGAGGTTGAGACCCTATCGGACCACCGGTATATCCGGATGGAGGTCTCCCGGACCCTCCCGACGCCCGGCAGGGGTCATCAGGCGGACGGACGTCCCGCGTTCCCGCGGTGGGCTGTGGGTCGTTTGGACCGGGACCTGCTGGCGGAGGCAGCCATCGTTCTCTCGTGGCTGTCCTCTGCCCACCAGTTGGCCGGGGTGGACGCCGAGGCTGACCGCATCCGCAATGCGTTGACGCAGATCTGCGATGCGGCCATGCCCCGTGTACGGTGTCTGCCCCCGAAAAGGGCTGTCCACTGGTGGTCCCGGGAGCTGGCGGATCTTCGGGCCGCATGTATATGCGCCCGGAGGGCTTACACGCGCAGCCGGCGGCACCATCGTGATGAGGAGCGGGAGAGCCGGCTTTATGAGGGCTACCGCAATGCGCGGTCGGCCTTCAGGCTGGCCGTCCGTACCGCCAAGGACGTCAGTCGGCAGGAGATGCTGGACGGTCTCGATCGAGACCCCTGGGGTCGCACCTATCGCGCGGCGCTGAGTAAGCTCCGCGCGCGGCCATCACCGAGACCCTCCAGCCCGGCCTCCTCACCAGGGTCGTCGAGGACCTGTTCCCGCGACGGGCGGAACACACGCCCCCGGTCATGCCTTCGCCAGACACTGACCGGGAGGCCGACGATAACAGTGTTCCGCCCATCACGGCAACCAAGATGAGGGTGGCGGTGGCGCGCATGCGCGGCAAATCCACTGCCCCCGGGCCCGACGGTGTTCCCAACCGCGTGCTGGCCCTGGTCCTCGACCACCTGTGTCCCCGCCTCAGGGGGCTGTTCGACGCGTGTTTAGCGTCCGGGCGGTTCCCTGGGTGCTGGAAGGAGGGGAGGCTGGTGCTCCTGCCGAAACCGGGACGGTCTCCAGAATTGGCCTCGGCCTACAGGCCTATCGTGCTGCTCGACGATGCGGGCAAGCTATTGGAGAGGGTGCTGGCTGCCCGCATCGAGCGGCACCTCGTTGGCACGGGGCCCGATCTGTTGGACGCCCAGTTTGGGTTCAGGAGGGGTCGTTCGACGATCGCGGCTCTGCTGCGCCTGAGGGCCGTGGCGACTGAGGCCGTCGCCGGCGGAGGAGTGCTGTTGATGGTGTCCCTGGACATCGCCAACGCATTCAATAGTCTGCCATTTAGCTGCATCAGGGAGACGCTCCGATACCACGGAGTGCCAGTTTACCTGAGGCGGCTAGTGGCAGACTATTTGGAGGGGCGCAGCGTCCTCTACACCAACCGAGTAGGGGACGTTGTGCGAACGCCCATGACGTGCGGTGTCCCACAGGGGTCGGTCCTTGGACCCACCCTGTGGAACATCGGCTACGACTGGGCGTTGAGAGGGAGCCTCCCACCCGGGCTGGGCGTGATCTGTTACGCCGACGACACGTTCGTCACAGCCCGCGGTGGGACGCTGGAGGAGGCGGCAGGCCTGGCGACTCTCGGCACCGAAGAGATCGTCAGGCGGATCGAGGCGCTGGGGTTGAGGGTGGCCCTGGACAAGACGGAGGCCCTCTTGTTCCATGGGCCCCGCATGAGCCCTCCCATCGGCGTTTCGATCACCGTCAATTCGGTTGACATCAGCATCTGGGCCCATATGAGGTATTTGGGCCTGGTGCTCGACGGGCATTGGTGGTTTCGGGAGCATTTCCGCAGGCTCGCTCCGCGGCTCGTCGGCGCGGCGTCCGCCCTCTCATGGCTAATGCCGAATGTGGGCGGACCGAGCGCTACGTGCCGACAGCTGTACACGGGGGTCGTCCGGTCGATGGCCCTCTACGGCGCACCGGTGTGGGCGGGGTCCCTGACCGTCCGACTCAGGGCTCTTCTGTGGCGACCACAGAGGGCCATGGCGGTCGGGGCTGTACGCGGGTACCGCACGGTGGCGACGGAGGCAGCGTGCCTGTTGGCCGGGAGTCCCCCGTGGGACCTGGAGGCGGAAATGCTCGCCGATTTGTATCGGCGGGTGTCGGGGGTGCGCGCGGAGGGCGGTGTGGTCTCTTTGAGGGAACTCACCGCCTGGCGCGTTGACGCCCGCCTAGATGTCATTGCCCGTTGGGCAGTCCGGCTGGAGAGGCCTCGGTTCGGTGTGCGGACCGTAGAGGCCTTCCGGCCGGTGCTGATGCAGTGGTTGGAACGGCGGCACGGGGTGCTCTCCTTCCGACTGGTGCAGGTTTTGACGGGGCATGGATGCTTCGCCAAATACCTGCACAAGGTCGTCAGGAGGGAGAGTACACCGTCCTGCCACCACCGCGATTGCGACGAAGACACGGCGCAGCATACGCTCGAGGTTTGTGCCGCTTGGGCAGAGCAGCGTCGTGAACTAGTCGCAATCATCGGTGCCGACCTGACGCTGCCGACCATCGCCAGGGCGATGCTCGACAGCGTCAGGAACTGGGACGCGGTCGCAAGCTTCTGCGAGGCAGTAGTCTCGCAGAAGGAGGCGGCGGAGCGCGTGCGCGAGGAGCGTCTCCTCGACGGCGCGAGCCGCCGCCGGCGACTGGGGCGGCGCAGGCGCGATTACCTGCGCCTGATGCCGCCCTAGTCAAGGCCGCGTGTGACTGGATCGGGGAATTAGTCCGTCACCCGCCGAGAGGCCGACCGCGTGAGGAAAGACCGACATCCTACCCGAGGGGGGGATGTCGGTCGAGGAGAGGGTACTCCTCAGGGGTATTCCGTTGGGCCGACCACTGACGTCAAGTCACTCTGCTCCGGTGGTCGGCCCAACGACGAAGGCGACGTCACGGGTGGGTTACGGGTGTGCGCGCTTACGCCCCTCTGTCACCCCGGATGGAGTGGTGCGAGGAGTGCAACGACCGTTGCCCACCCCCAAAAAAAAAAAAGTGAAGTATTATCTCACGTCAGAAAGTGAAAGGTGCGCAGAATAGGTTGCGCACCAAAAACGTAACGAGGTCATTCGATCACTAGATTTTACTCCTCAATTTTTTCTCATACCGGGCGCCTTATATGAAAATCGATTCTTAAAGAGTAAACTCCAAAAATACTGCAAAAAATCTAAATGAGCCCTATGCCAGCCCACCAACGTGTTATATTAAACTAGTTTGCCTCCTATTAGAGTGTAGAGCCATACCCAATAATACGGCCTATACAAGTTAATAAGAAAATGGTGTATACAATTATTTACTTCCCAAAGTTGCAATGTAAAATTCTGTATAACTAACGAAACTGAGTGAAACACACATAAATTCTCTCTTAATTTGTCGCCTTCAAACTTGCCGGTCGATGTATAAAAGCAAATGAGATTTTGTATTACGCTCTAATCCAGCCTTGTGCCGTTTTCAAGAATGTGGAATTTACCGTAGGATATCGATCTTGTAAAGAATTACGAACGCCATTTCATTTTTATGTCTAATTTAAGCATTTTGCAACATTTTTAGCAGACTAGTGTCGGTGAGAAAAAATGCTACGTTGTGCTCAATTTGAAGTAATATGTTAGACTACAAATGTCAAAATTATAGCCTTCTTATTATTTGTTTTGTGCCATTGTGAAAGTAATAGGAGATAGTATTGTTTTCACGGGATTTTCCAAAAAAAAATCGGTCCTTTGGTAGGTTTACATAGCTGTTAGTATAGTTCCAAGATGCTGAGGCGATAGCGGTTAGCATAAGTCCAATATGCTAAGGCCTTTGAAGACATTGAATATAATAGTGAGAATAGTGAGATACAACATCTACCGATGACACTCCATGTCTGCACATAGCACTCGTGTAATTTCTACAAGAGATGTACATCTATTACCTGTTAATGGTATCTAATATCTAGCTAATGAATGTTGGGTATTTAGTGATATGGAAATGTGAATATATGATATTAGTTCTATATAAGATCATTTAGACCCCTATAAAAACAATAAGTGTCATTACAAGGCAGATATTTTATTCATATCACCCCATATATATCCCACTGGACTCGGGCCTCCTCCATAATGGAAGGGTAATTGACATACTAGACCACGCTGGTCAGTCGTGTTGGTATAGGATTTTATTTCGAGTCCTTCTCTCGCATAGATGTTATATGCTTTTTATATCCTTTAGTCGTCTAGTACGATCACCCACGGGTTCTTACCCGTAAGGGGTGGTAAATTGTATTATTACTCGGTCACCACACGGAAAACATTTTAATACTTTCATGAAATTTCTAATCTTCATGTAACGGCCAAAATAGAAAAGTAAAATACGCAACATATAATAGCCATCACGATCATATCTACAATTGATATCAATTTATCATTTGGATATCAGGTGTCACAAGACTGGACGTAATATTTACCGGAAGGAAGCTATTCTCGCTGTCCGTACTCATATTCACTCTATAAATATACCAGTGGCCAAAAGAAATAGTTACGCATTTATCACGGGCGTCTCAAGTATGTCAATATATATTGATATTGTTTATTGATATACAGTTTCTTTTTAGTTATAAAGACACTAGTGATTCACCCTTCACTTTCCCGTAGATGTCCCATAAGATGAATTAGAAATGTATGACCCACTAGTGTCCCTCTCAATAAGCGGAAAGCGAACACAATATACAAAATGTAGGTAATGGAGCCCCATGCGACTCTTCCATCGCTCCGGGACTGTCAGATAGATAGAACCATAGAGAGTCAAAAATATAATGATGTAAGTCATAATATTAGTTACGGTAAAAACATAATTCACCACCACCTTTTTACCTTCTTCTAACCCGTGGGTCGGAAAAGACCATTAAGAGACATGGTATGTAGTAATAACATCGATGTAAGATAGAAAGAAGGAAAACTCGACATAAAACCCGTATACCAACACGTCTGATCAGCGCGGTATAGTAGAGCAATTTTCTCCCACTGCGGAGAAGATCTGAGCCCAACAGTGGAACTTCTAAAATGAGATAATAATGATAATGATTTTAATATTACGGCAGGACAAGGAATACACCATATAAAAGTATTCGTCGACGTTTTTTATCACGTCGATATATTAGACCAAATTTCGCTCCTATAGTGGAGGTTCTACTCAATCCGAGGAAGTAATAAGCTGAAAATAAAAGTACACAAGCCCCATATAATGACAAAGTCAAATACAGTTCCTCATCAATCGAATCGTTCTTCTCCTTTCTATTATCGAGAATGTTTTATAAACAGATAGCAAAGCTTAATCATTTCCAATTGATCTGTCACTCATCCAAACTTTTGCATTCGCAATAGCAGTAAAGTGAGGAGGGAGAGGTTACTGGAGAAGTCATTGGAAAGTCTTATTGAGGTTACGTTTTTCACCCTTAAAGCCACCTTAAAGTCCTAATTTCCCTCTTATTTAATAGTTGTATTAAAAATTTTCTCGAAAATATATTAAATCCGAGTCAGAGAGACCTCGTTACATCATTGGACACGGTTGTCATGAACATATATAGCAGTTGATATAGAAAGTCACTTCAAGTGTAGCTCGTAAACCCTGAGCTGTCCAGATTTCTGAAAATAACCTCTGTATTTTAAAGAAAACTATTTTTACGAATTCTATAACGTGTATATTTTATTTCATCACAATATGATAATTATCATAAATTGAATGTTTAATAAATGATCATAAATAATATTAAATTTTATATACAGGGTGGAAGTGGACCGCTCCCGAAAACAAAAACAGGTGACCCTACTACTCCTACTTGTAATGATAGGCTAGAAAAAAATCGATTCAGATGAAAAAAAATTGTTTTTCACAACGAATTTTAAGTTTTTTTCACATTCCATCGTATTAGGACAGCGCCATGTAACGATAATTCCATAAAAAATACGTCACTTTACTCAGATGAGAAAAGACGCAATCTATTCAAAACTCGCGATCATATGTTCAAGAGTTCAATGACCTCGCGAAGTGAAAAAAATTTTTTTTTTTTTTTCGTATCGATTTTTTTGCTAGCCTATCATTACAAGTAAGACTAGTAGGGTCCCCTGTTTTTGTTTTTGGGAGCGGTCCACTTCCACCCTGTATAGAATCATTTTATTTTTATATTGGCTAGGTATTTATATTAAAAATATTAAAAAATAGTTTTATTTTAAATGTGTAATGCTCTGCTAAATATCAGAAATCATTATAACTTATGTATTCAAAGACTACTTACTGGATTTTAATAAAGTATATTCTTTATTCTTCTTCTTCTTATGTATTGGTAATCAATATATTCTTTATTTCGATTGATTAACAAACTTCATCGTTGTCATCATGTTTGTCAAATCAATGTCTTAATAGGAAGTATTCCAATGACTATGTAACTGCCAAATGAAAGGGCAACTTTGTGCTCGGAGCTGATGTTATAAGTTTTCAAGGTGAATTTAGCTGTCATTTTCCTGGTTCAATCAGCCGGTTTTTGCTATTCCTACAGGGAATTACGAGATGATATTATGTATTCTTAACCTGTCACTACACGAGATGAAAATAATAGTATTACAAGTAAATATTAATAAACATTTTAATTAATAAACGTGTAGCCCTTTGAAAAAAACACGTATAACTTGGCTAGCTTCCATCTTACGAAATGGTAAAACAATTAAAAGTTTGCCAAGTTGGTTAACGAGCAACTTTGAAAAATTTCACAAACATGTGCTTACAACCAACTTTCTCTTTACGCCGTTAATTAATGCTGGATAATATCTCTGAGCATTTCTTCATCTTGAATAAAAGAATTTTTAAATTAAAATATATTTATAACAGATCCTTCATTGTTATTCATTCATAAGTTTTACATTCCAATGTAATGATCTCGAACATTGGGTGTTAAGAGTTAATGAGCATGTTACATCCAATTTCATTTCGTTCATCTTTTCCCTCTTTTTTGCTTGTTCTTATCCCAAATAATAGATTTTTACACAAAATATACTCAACCTCTATCGCATATATTGCAAAAGTTATTGGCCATAGTTTTATGACCGCCTACCTAACGTCAACCCTTCTTAAGAATGTAAGTATTGACCAGTCGGCATCAGGTGAAATTTACCTAACTCAATATTAACGCTCTTAGTCGTCTTTTACGACATCCACGAGCAAAGTAAGTGTTGGTAGTATTCTTAGCTGTCGTTTCTATTATTACCCCAAAATATCTATAACACAATATCATATAACATTATCATACGATTATATGATTTTCAATTATATATTCATACAAAAATACTAAAATCGCGATTAATAAAAGGGTGAAAAATATATTATAATCTGTTCGCATACCTATCAAGTACACACAAAAAAAAACACATTAAAATCGATCCGGCCGTTTCAGAGGAGTTCAACAATATACACCGTAACACGAGATTTTTATACATTAGAATCTTATCATCATTTCAGCTTATAATATGTCCCACTGTTGCGCTCGAGCCTCATCCGTATTGGGAGGGAAATTGACCTACTATACCACGCTGGTCAGACGTGTTGATATAGGGTTTTGTTTCGAGTTTTCCTTCTTTTGCATAGATGTTATATACCTTTGTATCCCTTAGTCATCTCTTACGATCACCCACGAGTAAGATGGGTTGCGATTTGTTTTCTTACTCCGTCACCACACGGATCTTATCGTATGTAGAAAAAATAGATAGGTACTTTATTTTATTATATTTAAGCAGTGCTTAAATTCTTACTTAAATATTCATATAACTTAAGTTTTAATATAAGAATTTATTTTAATACGCACAAATTAACACTTCACAAACTAAATACTATAAAGTTACAGTGATTAAAAGTTTTGAAAAAAAAAAGCACTGAAGAACTTTTGAAATATGAAATCACTTTCTAAACTTATTAACTACTTTACAGACTTAGAATGACTTTGAATAAATAATAACGTGTATTTATCGAGTGATTGTCTATCAATCCTTACTAATATTATAAATGCGAAAGTAACTCTGTCTGTCTGTCTGTCGCTCTTTCACGACAAAACTACTGAACCGATCTAAATGAAATTTGGTACACAGATAGTCTACAGCCTGACAAAGGACATAGGCTACTTTTTAATGCAAAAAAGGGTTGTAAAGGGGGTTGAAAAGTTGTAAGGAAGTATTGTCATTTTTAAAGCCAGAAGCTTGAAACTTATTTTTAAGCTATTGATTAGATATAAATAAATATGACATTAAAATTTTGTAAAAATGTACCCTTAAGGGGTCAAATAAAAATAGGGGATGAAAATCTTTAGGAAAGTAACCTTTTACGCGGGCGAAGCCGCGGGCAGAAACTAGTTTATATATAAAAAGATCTTTTTATGTGATCTTTTTTTTTATGTGTGTCTTTTTACATGAATTGAGATTTAGAACTTGGCATTGTATAATAAATATTATTATTATTTCATTTTGTCCAGTGAATGCAATGTGTGAAAAATGCAAAAGTTTTTTGCATCTCTTATATTGCATGACATTTTCTTCTCAATTTACTTGTTTTGCTGAAATGGGAATCAAATCTCAATTATACCATTGATCAATAATTTATTATTGATATAGAGCTGGGAGCTATCCGTGTGGTCACCACATGGATAGCTCCCTAACTCTATATCAATAATAAATTATTGACGGAACAAAGACGGAGTAAGAATACAATTCACCATCCCCTGACCGTCCGACTTAAGGCTCTCCTGCGGCGACCACAGACGGCCATGGTGGTCAGGGCCATATGCGGATACCGCACGGTGGTAACGGAAGCAGCATGCTTGTTGGGCGGAAATCCCCCGTGGGATCTGGAAACAGAGATGCTCGCTGGACTGTACCGGAGATGGCCGCCTAGCGGGGCGACGCCAGCCGATCCAGCTGCAGAAGCCTCGGTTTTAAGTTTGAACCGTTGAGGCCTTCCAGCTGGTGCTGATAGAGTGGTTGGTTCGACAGCATGGCATCCTTTCTTTCCGACTGGTGCAGGTCTTGACGGAGCATGTTTACTTCGGTAAGTACCTGCACACGGCTATGAGGAGAGAGAAGACACTGTCCTGCCACCACTGCAACTGCAACGAGGACACGGCGCAGCACACACTCGAGGTCTGTGTGGTTGCAATGATCGGTGCCAACCTGGCGCTGCCAACCACGCCAAGCCGATACTCGACAGCGTCAGGAACTGGGACGTAGTCGCCGCCTTCTGCGAGACAGTCGTCTTGCGGAAGGAGAAAACGGGGCGTGTCCGAAAGGAAATGCTTCTCGGTGACATGCTTCGTCGCTGGAGCCTGGGGCGACGCAGGCATGGGTACCTACGCCAGATGCCGCCCTAGCCGAAGCCGCGTGTGACCGGACCGTGGAATAGTCCATCTCCTGCTAAGAAGCTGACCGTGTTAGGGCGATGCTTCGGCAGCTGGCCGAGGTGTCAACGTGGGATGATACCTGAAAGGGCAACCCGCCGGGCTGGCCACGGATGTTAAGGAACGCTTTCCTACCCGTACCCGTGACCGGTCCAATGGTGATGGGGAGGGAATACGTTGGGTTAAGGAGCCACGCGCCAACCTTTCGTCTTCCTAGACAGAATGGATGGCGTGTGTCCTGACAATAGCCTGCAAAAAAAAATCTTAACCACTACGTTATGTGCATTATATTTAAATAGCAAAAAATAAATTAACAAGACGTTACACATAAATTATAATTAATGAATTGTGAATTTCACATTAAATATAGATATATAGATACATATATTGCAAATACCTTGTTGCTAGATGGCTGTAAGTTATCATATACATATATGCATGATCATCTATCATTTAAATAGTAATACTACATTAGTTCACTATAATTGAAGTCGTCAGAATTAAAATCCTTCCAAAAACTTCCCATTAAATATACTAATTTTATAATAGGATTTTCTCACAAGAAGTATATAAATCAAAAATAAAAATCTCTTGTTATCGCCAAAAAAAATGTCATGTTAAACTCAAAGCAACTACGAATACCAATCAGCCTTCCAAGTGTGATTAGTCTGGTCGCCCCAAAGCGAAGCCACCGCGTGAGGACGATGCCCCTACGGCGAAAGCTGCCGGACCATCGACTCGAGAAGATACTCGCTAGGGTAAATCGACGGGCGAGCCACTGAAGACAAAAACCAGGTTCCAGTGGCCCGCTTGCTCGGCGTAGAGAGATACATCTAGGACGCGCCGCTTCTTCTGTCGCCCCGGACAGATTAACGGGGCGTGATCACTCCATAGCCCGCCGCAAAAAAAAGCCTGCCAAGTGTGGCGGTTTTCTTCTTGAGGGGGCCTACATCAATCTAAAGACGTTGATAAACTTATGGATGTGTTATAAGATGACTACATAGAATACTAGTAGTCGATAGATATTTGTGTAGTGACGAAGTAAGAAAACAATGATAGCTTCTTTTACCGATGGTATCACAAAAAATCACTAAGAGATTTAAGTAGAAAATATAATAATAAAACTTCTAATAAAGCCCAATCAGCGTGCTATTGCTAGTTTCCTTTAGTTTCCTCCATCTAAATGAGACCGTGCCCAACACTAGAATAAATACAAAGAAATAGAAGCTAATGAAAACACAGGACAAACAACCCCTAATTATAGCGTTCTCTTAAGTATGTCCCATACATATCTTCTCATCAACCCATAGAATAAAGATGTAAATAAAGTATGTCATTGAGTAGAGTAAATTTAATATATAAGTGGCATTGAATTTAGTTGTAAAACTAATTGACCGAGTGAACGCGAAGCGTCTCCGTTCCAGCTCGAGCAAAAAAGCTTGCATATGCCCTCCTTTACAGGTTGTATTTCTAAACTGAGTCTAACGACCTTTTTTAGGATCAATTCGTTAATATTGTAACTATTTTAAAGAGTTTTGTTTTTGTAATTTTCAAATTGACGGTGATCTGAAAATGTAAAAAACATAATTAAAAATCGTTCAAAAATATCTCGGTGATTTCACAAGATCGCAAAGTTTACAGCTTACAGAACCACCAGTTGCAAGTAACCTTAAATATAACATCTAATAATGACAAATTACATGAGTACGCACCAAATAATGCGTTTGTGTTGAGATCAAGTTAAATTACATTAATAATTCTTTTATCTAAGAATTAGATACTTTTCTTATTTTTATTAATTTATTTGAAACCAAGATTAGCAAATGTGTATTACCTATATACGTTTGTTTTATACCTTAGCCAATCTTAGTCTTATAGAATTTTGTAGATCGTATTTCGCTGTAGTTAAACTTCTTCAAGGTTAATCTCAGTACGCGTGTTCTGATTAAAATTCCTTGTAGGTATATTCGTTCTTTCAACCCATTTACCTTATTCAGATATGATAATTTGCACCCTAATGTATTCATACTAAGCCGACTTTTGAGTTACAAATTATACGAAGTATAAATGCGACATACGATGGTATCATATAGGTACCTGCCTCAACAATAAATACATACTTGACGTACGGTTAATATTAGTGATAATGAAATCTTTAAATTCATTAAAATATTGTGTACGTATCTTATGTGTATGTGGTAAATTCTTATTACACACAAAGAAATATATATTGCTGTGGAATTTATCTAATAATTACTATACGTAGTATTCTCTATTGCTGTGTGGCTACGAATACTTTTCTTTTTGTTCACGCTGTTCAAATGCATTTATGCACTAACACCCGCCGGTGACAGACGAGGGGGTGTGTGGGACTCGCCGACCGACTTCTCGACCGAAATACCCACTAAAACCACAGCGGTCCCTTTCACGCTTTTACGGGGTGCCGGAGAGATCGTCTATTGACATTCTATCCCGGCCGGAATGCTAGGCCATCTGGCCACGTCTAGTCGACCATCAAGGCGGTGGGAGGAGTTGCGCGTAACGGCGCCTCCCCCTCCCTGGCCGCCGCCTGCGGAGCGAGTCTGTGGAAGCAGATGGCTCGTAAAAGACGACTAAGAGACTAATAATGACCAGGACCAACTCCACCTGATGCCGTTTGGTCAACAATTACATGCCTATAGTCCTTAAAATATAGCTTGATCTCTGTGACAGATAGCGACTAAACCGATGAAGTAATTGTGAATACGCGTCATTATTACAATTTTAATTTGTATTTTTTTTATTGCTTATGGTGGCAAACGAGCAAGCAGCACACTTTATGGTAAGTGTCACTGATGCCCATGAACCTTTGCAATACCAAGGGTATAGCTTGGGACGCTGCCTATCAATAAAATCCCCAAGCCCACCCAGTTGCGCTTCCGGCTCTCTCGCTCACAGAACGAAGCGCAATAGCACATTGCCACTACTCAGACGTCGATCTTCTGCGAGAGTGTGGTACTACCCCGGACGGACTTGCCCGCAGCTGTAGACAGAAAACTGCCAACAGCGTAGTCGTAGAACCACGCTATTGATAATTCGCCTATATTTGAAAATATGAATTCTTTAGGTGCCAGTTATATCTCAACTGAATTATGAATGTAAAAATATGAATATTTACACCAAAACTAGTACCTCATATGTTTTAAAATACTTATAATTCATCTAATCTAAGAAGTGCATTTTGACGTTTCGCATTTTTTAATACACAATAACCTTGGTCAAACGTATACACATGATTGCAAACAATAAATCTGAAATTTTAAAGAAATATTAAGTTATTTACATAATTAACGTTGCGAGTGAGTTTCTTGTACAATAATGTAATGTTGAAACTCGTAAAACTAATTTAAAATTAAAATAACATTGTAAATAGTAATTATTATGGACGATCTTACAATATCACGTCATAACGTTCTAAACAGTAGTGCTTGACAACTTCCAATTCACGAATATCTAAATAATCGGTAAAATTATTAGATTAATATATTTAATCGAATATAGATTTTGACAGAGATGTACGTTTCGACAATTTTATTGATAAGGATATAATTATTAATGTTCGCGACGATGATAATTCAAGTAATACTAATGATTCTGAACAAATAGCTATTTTCAAATCCAGTTTTTGTTTTTACTTAACCTAATCCTACTAAATATGATGAATAGATTTTATGATGAAATAATTAAATTTGTTTAGTGTTAATTTAGCACTTAATATTTCATCTCCTTTTTGAAAAATAAAAAAAATAAACCGATTATTAATTACAAAGAATTAATATCGATTTCTCATCAAAATCGGATATTTTCGATAGCGATTATTTGGTTCACATACCTAGACAACTTACTCTGACAGCTGTCAAAGTGCACTTCTTAGATTAGATAGACTATAGTAACCATTTTATAAAAGTATAGTGCTTACGCAAGTACAAGATCATACTGAACTGAGAATAACATAGAGATGGGGCAATCGATAAACGTAAATCGATAACATTCTTATTAATTATTTATAAAACAAGTAAAACCAATACATTACCTATATAAACCACATGGTTACTCTATAAAATAAGTAAATTATGTTAATTTAGTATTCAGACATCAGTTATAATATTAATAGGACCATTTCTATTATATTGAAAAGATAATTTCTTTTAAAAAATAAACATGATTATTCATGAAATAATGTGTGACCAAGAACTCATCATTAACCTACAGGAATGCTCCAGCGATGATGATAATAGTGACGATGAACTTGGATGTATTCCTTTCGAATAATAAAAAGAATTAAATAACAGTTTTAGTTTAAATTAAATAAAATCCATTAATTTAAATTCAATATGATTTTCATAAATTGTTTTAAATTTATAATCGATTCATCCATCCATTTGAGTGAAGTTCAATAAGATTTTCATGCATTGTTTTTCAATTACAGTAGCAAATAACTTTAAAAAATAAGGAATTATATCGAAAAAATACGGACTGCATCGTAAGCGTGCGGGACTAGTGAGAACTGTCACAGAGATCAAGCTATATTTTATAGACTACTAGCAGACCCGGCCACGCGTTGCTGTGGCTAAGGTAGTCTCAGTAGCACGTGGTGGTTATGCTAATAAATTGTAGCATGTGTAATTATATGAAACGTTTCTACGTTTAACATAGCGCCATCTATGAAATACTTACTCAATCCAGTCAACAGATACCACCATCTGTTCGAATCGTTTGGAGATAACAGATAATTGTGACTGTCAAATATTAGACAAATAATTTGCAATAAAATAATATTGCGACTATAAATTGAGATGGAAGCTATCCTATCTTTTAAGTTGGATCAAACTACACATATTATGCAAATTTGATTAAAATCGGTTAAGTACTTCAAGAGTGCATGGATGATATATGGGCTGTGATGATGATGCGGCGGAACTACTGGGATGTAGTGAATATCATTTAAAAGTGCTTTACAACGTTTGTCGTTTTCCATCAAAATTCCCACAAGATACATTAACAGTGTATACCATAGCACTGTTGATGATGGTGACAATTTGACTTAGACAATGACTCACCTGAAAGACTAAAAACGTAAAAATAATTATAACTTGACACTGGCACCAATATCTCGTATAAATAGCTGATTGCCAATACACAAAGAGAAGAAGAAGAACGTTTATGTGACATCAACCTTTTTAGAGTTCCATACCCAAAAGATAAAACAGGACCCTATTACTAAGACTCTGCTGTCCATCCGTTGCTTCGCCTGTCTGTCACCAGGTTGCTCTCATGAACTGTGAAAGTTGGACAGTTGAAATTTTCATAGATGATGAATTTCTTTTGCCGCTACAACGACAAATACTAAAAAACAATAAAATAAATATTTAAGGGGGCTCTCACACAACAAAGGTAATCTTTTTGCTCGTTTTTGCTCGATATTGATGACAAAAATAGGTAGACGTTTGAAATATTCACAGAATATTTAGTAATATATTCACTTTAGAAATAAATAATTAAATTAAAATAAAACAAATAGAGAATTTAAGCTCCCATACAACAAACATGATTATTTTGCCATTTATAGATAATGGTACGGAACCTTTCGTGTGCGACTCCGAGTCGCTCTTAGCCGGTTTTTTGAATATAATCGAATTGAGTTTTCAAACATGTGTCAAAATAAAATGTCTTTTAAATCAAAATCACTAAGAAGTATTGATATCAAATTTAAATCAAATCACCTCTAAAATAACTTTCCACCCCTTTTTAACCCACTTAGGAGATAAATCTCAATAAAATATGAATCACATCTATCATCAATTCTATTAAAGAATGTTTATGCAAAATTTGAAATTGTTTGGACCAAGGAATCACGTTGTCCCATACAAACTTTGCCCTGCTTTTTCACCCCCTTAGGGATATAATTTCGTAAAATCCGTTCTTAGCTGACCTCTACTCGGCGAAAGAAATATTCCTACCAAATTTGAGGTTTGTAGGCCTTATGGTTCCAGAGATATCGTGATGAGTCAATACATAGGTGGAAATCTCTTATATATATATATACAGATAAGGAGGGTTGACGTTTGGCAGGCAGCGGGTCATAAAACTATTGCCAATAATTTTTACAATATGTACTATTAAAAAAGAGTACATATTGTATCGACTCCAAGTAATTGGGATAAGGGTGGGAGAATGATGACGTAGTATTTCCTAATTAGCAAAGTTTACGGTATTATTTGTATTTATTTATATGGTTTATCTTGTTCTAATTATTTTTAATGATATACACCAGATGTAAATATGAAAAGCCCCATTCTAAATAAATAGACAGTTTTAAGTAGCAAAGTTTGACTATATTTGTGAATTCTGACTTGCTCCAACTTGATTCATTCGGTAACATTTCTAGGAAGCTTGTTAGCATTACTTGTACTATATTAGATTAGTTATTATATTCCGCCAATCATTTTTATATTAATTAAAACAACGGTGACATGACGAATTACTTTCATAATTTACTTTTTGACGGAGTAAGAATACAATTCATCACCCCCTATCTTACCCTTGGGTGATCGTACGAGACGACTAAGGGATACAAAACGCATATAACATCTATGCGAGAGAAAGAAAACTCGAAATAAAACCCTATACCAACACGTCTGACCAGCGTGGTATGGTAGGACAATTACCCTCCCATTATGGAAGAGGCCCCAGCCTAACAGTGGGACATATATGGTCTGAGATGATGATGATGATGATATATATTTTTATGGCGTTCTCGAAATTTCACCAATTACTCAATTTAAATTAACAGTTGAAACCTAAATTCAAGAAAGTTAGATGAGTTAAAAATTTGTAGTTGGCCTCCGAAGTTTTTTTATGTTGCTTGGTTGGCTTCTTCTTAAAAACTACTATAGTCTCTAACTGCAATCATGTGGATGGTGAACTTACAACAACTGAAATAAAGTATTCACTATAGTTTATTGTTATTTGAGTGAATGTATTCTGATAAAATGAAGAATACACATAAGTGAGAAGACAATTAAAATCCTTCCAGGACGAGGAATTGAATCAACAGGAAAGATAACATATAGAAAGAATGATCTTTTAGGACATTTGAATAATATAATTTATATAATTGAAACGATACGGTCCTCACCTGTACATTTTCAGCGATCATTTCTCCGTACATGACGTGCAAGACCTGGAATTAATTACCTGCTGCTCTGTTTCCCGAGTGCTATGACATGTGATTCTTCAAACGAAGTTTAAAAAGAGCACTTTCTTTACGGTAGGCAGTGGTGTGGCTATATCTTTGGTGTTGTTAGCTTCATGTGCAACAGTATCACTTACCATCAGGTGTGATGCTTGCTCGTTTGCCACTCAAGGTATTAAAAAAAGTTGACGTATCAGAAATCTAATGACAAGAGGTAACAAAACATTTGACAGAAAACTCTTTTTCTGCAAGCCACCTAATGGTAAGTGTTCCTGCCGCCCATGGACCTTTGCAATACCAAGGGTATATATATATATATATATATATATATATATATATATATACATATATATATATATATATATATATAATAGCTAGGCCGCTGCTTAGCAATAAAAACCCCAAACCCACCCAGTTGAGCTGCCAGCTCTCACTCACCGAACGAAGCGCAATAGCACATTGCCATTACGTTGATTTTCTGCGAGAGTGTGGTACTACCCCGGGCGGACCGGCTCGCAACTGTAGACAGCTGTCAACAGCATGGTCCTACCACTAAATGAAAATAATTTAAGAGGATGAATGGAATCAGAAGACTGAATATTTCAGTGAAAGGAAATACGTAAGATTTTTGCTAAAAGATACTTATTTGAATGAAGGAAGCAATTAGCAAATTAACATATGAATATATTATAATTCAAGTATATTGATTTATGCTATAGGTTAAGTCATAGTTGTGAACTTATTGTAGCGGTAATGATAATACCTTGAAGTATGTTAGGTTGATGCTCAAAAGTTAGGTACCCAAAAAGATAAGCTCGCTATTGAAGTCGAGTTATGTAGGTCGGAGAAACCAGTAACTACTTACGTAATACATTTCTACGTTGACATGTCGTCTTATACATATAATAATGCAGTAAAAACCGGTGTGTGTTTAGTTAACTTATCAAAAATGGCTATGAGCGATAAGAAAAGATTGACAATACAAAAAAGACTCTAAAATTATTTATTTTGTTTTTAAGTATACCCGCTAATCTCTAAATCTACTGAATGTTTTTTTCATATTTTTTACAATTAGATTAAGTTCAGCTTGGAGCTTAAAGGATTTATTCTATAATCTAATTCTGTGCCAATCTACAAAAGAATTTATTATTAAGTTTTTTCTAGATTTTGAGTTTTGAAGATGTTCTTAAGGAAATGTCAATAATAAAATAGAAGCTGGGAAATATATTCCAATAACAGGAGTAAACTCATCTCCTATTACGTGAGAGATAAAAAAAATCCTCTCAGAATATAGATATGTACAATCTCTCATTCTCTAAACTATGATATGTATATAATTAATTTCTAATACAACAATCATGCGCTTGTCATTTATAAAGTTTTATTCTAACCCTGCGTCACTCTGCAAAAATATTCATTATTAGATTTTTCTACAGCTTTTCTTGGACTTTGAACATTTTTTTTTTTTGAAAAATGTTAATAGTTGCTTAAATATTCAGAAATATATTTCAGTGGACCTATCCTATATTATGTAGGCATAAAAATATCTGGCAAAATATAGGTGAATATGAAACTCACTATCTTTAGAGAATAAGAGAATGTATCTCTCATATTTATAAAGTCACTAATTGCGGCGCTACTGGAAGCAAGATGCAGGAGACTGTTCGACGTGGCATCCTAATACAGAAATCCGTACCTAGTATTAAAATTTAATATTCGATATATAAGATAGAAGAATGAATAAATATTTTTCTTTTTTTTTTTAATATATTTTTTAAACAAAGTAATCTATATATTTGTAAAATAATTTCTCCCCTTTCAATTATTGCAATTAAAATCGTTCTTAAGTTATATTTATTATAAAGAAAATGATTTGGATTTCAAGTAACGCAGAACATCTTCGGTAACATTTTGCCTCTGTGAACACACAATGAGTATTATAAACGAACATTAGCGCTTCGTAACAACGAAGGGCGGGAGAGAAAGATAACTGGAGCGGTGAAGGGAAGTCTTCTCTCACAGATATAGCATTGGGTGGGTTGCCCAACGACTTATTAATTTAATATTATCGTTTACGTGAGGGGTGAAAATATGGTTCGCGATGAATCGTCGTATTCATTCCTTTCAGGTAATTGGATTCAATCTAACTTATTAGACAAGGTGCGAAGTTACATTCAAAGATTTAATCTTTATACGTATTAGCTTAATTGTTATTTTCTCTTTTTAAATAGATAGTATATATCAATTATTCTATGCTCTTTGAGTTCGTAGACGCCTATCTATACGTGCTTGTAGGTGTTCCAAATATAATCGTAATTACATTGGCATTTTAGTACATTATCTTTAAATAATTGTATATTTATATAATGTAAATTAAATTTTCATGAAAAATCCAGTTCTATGCTATTAATAAAAAACTAAGATGCTTTATTTTATTTAAATGTCTTTAAATTTTGATAGCTTAGATATTGATAAAGATTTTTTTATTATTTTTTAGAACAATCCTTATATGAAATTATTCCTTTAATGTAAATTTAATGTAAATTTTATTAAACTTTGGTAAAATTTTATTTAAAGATCGTATAAAACGTTCATTAGAAAAAGAGCCCAAGCTACTGCCACATGGTACAGTTATAACTTAACTAACCCGCAAGGGGGGCTTCTGGGATGTAAAAATCACATTTTTAGAGTTCCGTACCTCAAAAGGAAAAAACGGAAGCCTTATATGATCACTTTGTTGTTTAAACATAGCTCCAACAGACTTGAAATTTGGTATGTACATTTTTTCTGTCCAATAAGTTCAGATGAAGTAAGATTTTAAGAAAATCCTTCTCCAAAATGAATTCTATGTAGCGATAGCAGTAGTTCGCGCGAATTAACATGTTTGAAGACTGTATGTTTTTCTCTCTCTCTTTCTTCTTGCTTTTATATTTATATATATACTAGCAAATACAACTCGTTTGTTAGTTCGTATAACCATATAAACCTTCTACGTGAAAAAATACATTACATATACAAATTTTCGTAATACATACATACATGCATATCATCATGCCATATCTCTTGCAGGGTAGGCAGAGAGAACAGAGTGCCAGAGAACTCTATCTTTGCATGCTTCACTCACTTCCTCAACATTCATAATTCTCTTCATACACGCTCGCCGGTTTCGGAGACTCTTGACTTCGCCTTCCTTCACTACATGACCGATCTGGTCTAGGTAGGTTAGTCTCGGTCTCCCCCGGTACCTACATCCTTCCACTTTCGCATTGTTTATCTTCTTAACCAGACGTTCGTTCGGCATTCTTTCCACATGTCCAAACCATCGGAGCATTCCCTTTCGCATCTTTACACCAATACTCTCTTTCATACCTACTCGCTCTCTTACGTCGTCGTTGCGAATGCGGTCGGTCAGCCTAACTCCACAGATTTTCCGCAGAGACCGCATTTCGACCGCATTAATTTTACTTTCACACTCTTTTCTGCATACCCAACTCTCGCTTCCATACATAATGTTTGGACAAGAACTGCGTTATGTATTGCTACACGTGCTTTCTGGCTGAGTTGGTGGCTACCGAGAAGTTGCCCCAACGCTCCGTTCACTCTATTTCCCGCATTCACTCTTCGCTCTATATCAGTGGTGTACCTTCCATCTCGGCTAAATCCACATCCAAGATATACAAATTCATCCACTTGCTCTAGTACATCATTACCTATTGTTACTCTTACATCTGTTCTGGCTTCATCTCTTTCTTAGACCATTATTTCGGTTTTGCTCACATTCACGCGTAGACCCCTTTTCTTACAATCTTCTGTCATTGTGTCGACTAGGGTCTGCAGGTCAGTCGCTGACTATGCCAGCAGGACTGCATCATCTGCATAAAGCAGAGCAGTGACCACTGAGTCGCCCATCTGGACTCCCACATTCATATCGTTCAACCTTTGGAGACATTTATCCAGATATATGATAAACAGCCTGGCTGACAGAACGCACCCATGCTTAACGCCGATATTGACGTCAAACCAAGGCGACATTCCATCATCCAGCCGCAAACAGGCTCTACAGCTCATGTAACTGGACTGCACAGCCTGCAGCAGTTTACCGTTAATACCATACTCCGGTAAAATGTCCCAAAGTTCCTTTCGTACAACCGTGTCCAATGCTCTCTCCAGATCCACAAAACTGCAGAAAACCCTCTGACCTAGAGCCAGATGCTTCTCCACAATGTTGCGCAGAGAGAACACTTGATCCATGCATCCCCTTCCACTCCTGAAACCTCCTTGTGTCTCACACGGTAAATCGTCGGACACCATCTCTCTCATTCTCCTTTCAATAATTTTACCGTAAACTTTTGCTGCCAAACTGGTCAAGCTTATGGCTCTGTAATTTGCGCAGTCATAACGTGAACCCTTGTTTTTAAAGAAATGCACAATGACTGCGCTATTCCAGTCCCCGGGAACCATTCCCGAGCTCCAAAATAAAAAATTGAGGAGCAACAGGAACGCCTCCCAGACACAGGAACCGCCAAGCTTGATAATCTTGGCAGACACCATATCAATGCCCGCTGCCTTACCATTTTTCAAACTTCTTATCACCCATTTAACTTCATCCATACTGATGCCATCGGAGGACGCCGCTGTCGAATGTTGTTCTACTAAACCACATGCGGCACCGGCGTCAACAGTAGCATCCGCATACATAATCTCAAAATCTTCACTCCATCGGCTAAACACGTCTTGTGTTTGTGTAAGAATGTCTCCACCTTTAGACCTTATTTTATTCATTCTGATGGCTGACCAACCACCCCGAGACTTCTTCACCTCCCTTCAAAAGAGTTTGGTGTTACCCTCGAAGTTTTTAACCAGCCTATCTTCTGCACTCATACTTGCTCTATCACGTTTTTCTTTCACTAAGGCCTTGGTGTTACTCTTACATTGCCGATATATTTCTCTCTTCTGTTCAGTCATACTGTCATCCATATTCAAATAACAGACATAGTCCAGCCACGCTTTCTTCTTTTGCTCTACGGAAGCTGCCACTTCCGCATCCCACCATGCATCACCATTTGTTTTTCTATGCTTCTTTGAACTTCCACATACTTCTTTCGCTGTATCTACCATACTCTCTTTCAATACTCTCCAGCATTCTTCAATGTTCGATTGCGGCTAGCTTGCCATCGTCAGCCGTTCTCAGACACCCTCTGCATACTTTTATCTTACACACTCTTCTTGCAACCTTTCAACCTTTATTCTTACAAGCCCTCCGAAGTGGACACGCTCTCGCCAGTGCCTCCACTTTCTGAACAGACGACTAAATCTTGCAATAACGATATAGTTGTCCGTATCGACTGTGGGGCCCCTGTAGGCTCTTGCGTCCAATATTTTGCTTCGGAGGCGACTGTCTACTAAAATTATATCTATTATACATTTCTGTTCATTCCTGCTCCATGTAAACATATGGATGTCCTTATGTTGGAAAAATGTGTTTGACACAATAAGGTTTCTCTCCATGCATACATCCGCTATGAGCCTACCTGCATCGTTTACTTTCTTATCACCAAATGGTCCAAGTACGTCCTCATAGTCGGGACGCTTGGTCCCCACCCATCCGTTCAAATCTCCGCATACAATCACGCGTTCACTGGTTTCTGCCATATACAGAACTTCCCCAACATTATCCCAAAACTTCTCTAGATCTGATGCCACCGAGGATCCTACGGGAGCATATGCTACAACCATGAATACCTTGGTGACACCTAGTTTTATACGGACCCAAAGAAATCTGGGATCATACATTCCGTAATCCTTCACACCTGAGGCCAAGCGAGAGGACAACAGCACTCCTACCCCCCATGCTGGCTCGATCGCTCTGTGGTACACCAGACCACAGAGCCATCCCGCCACCAGCAAGATCGCAGGCGTCGCTGCCCCTTCGCTTAGTCTCTGTTACACAGAGCACGTCTAGCTGTTTGTCCGCTATGACGGATATCAGCTCGTGCAACTTACCTTCCACACAACCTCTTTAATTCCACGTGCCCACTCGGCACTCTGCTCTCCTCGACTCGCCTGACTGGGCAAGGCGTGATGGGTGGCGGCCCCCATCGCCGCAACTGCCGAAGTTCGTACCGACGGGGGCGGGTCGGTACGCGTCGCCTTCGGGGGACGCCCTAATCCGCACTGCGGTACGCATATCGAGCTGGATTAGCAGTCTAATTAGACTGGCAGGGGACGCGACGAGCACGCTCCGGACTATGCCCCCCGAATTTTCGTAATGATTGGTCCAAATACTTTCCGAATTTAGCGATGTCATATACAGGGTGGAAGGGGACCGCCCCCGAAAACAAAGACAGGTGACTCTACTAGTCCTACTTGTAATGATAGGCTAGAAAAAAAATCGAAACGGGCGAAAAAAAATTTTTTTTTTCACCACGCGAGGTCGTTGGACTCTTGAACATGTACGTGTCGTGAGTTTTGAATAGATTGCATCTTTTCTCATCTGAGTAAAGTTACGTATTTTTTACGGAATTATCTTTACATGGCACTGTCCAAATACGATGGAATGCGAAAAAAACTTAAAATTCGTTGTGAAAAAAAAAGAAAATTTCATCCAAATCGAATTTTTTTCTAGCCTATCATTATAAGTAGGACTAGTAGGTTCACCTGTCTTTGTTTTCGGGAGCGGTCCACTTCCACCTTGTATACAAACATCTTCTTTTATATACATAGAAAAATGATAAATACAATATTTTTTTAACATATTTAATAATCTCATTGCTATTATAAAAAAAAAAAAAATATTATAGGTGGTTATATTTAGCAGTTGCTTCACGAGATGATTAAACTAATACAATTAGTACCATCCAGTTCTATCTTGTATGTGTCATACGAGATCAATTTGTCTCTTCGTACGGATGAGGCTTGAGTCAAAGTGGGAAGTTTACATACATACATACATACATATCATCACGCCATATCCCTTGCAGGGTAGGCAGAGAGAACAGAGTGCCAGAGAACTCTATCTCTGCATACTTCACTCGCTTCCTCAACATTCATAATTCTCTTCATACACGCTCGCCGGTTTCGGAGACTCTTGACTCCACCTTCCTTCAGTACCTGACCGATCTGGTCTAGGTAGGTTAGTCTCGGTCTCCCTCGGTACCTACATCCTTCCACTTTCGCATTGTATATCTTCTTAATCAGATGTTCATTCGGCATTCTTTCCACATGTCCGAACCATCGGAGCATTCCCTTTCGCATCTTTACACCAATACTCTCTTTCATACCTACTCGCTCTCTTACGTCGTCGTTACGAATGCGGTCGGTCAGCCTAACTCCACAGATTTTCCGAAGAGATCGCATTTCGACCGCATTAATTTTACTTTCATACTCTTTTCTGCATACCCAACTCTCGCTTCCATACAGTAATGTTGGAACAAGCACTGCGTTATGTATTGCTACACGTGCCTTCTGGCTGAGGTGGTGGCTGCAGAGAAGTTGCCCCAACGCTCCGTTCACTCTATTTCCCGCATTCACTCTTCGCTCTATATCAGTGGTGTACCGTCCATCTCGGCTAAATCCACATCCAAGATATACAAATTCATCCACTTGCTCCAGTACATCATTACCTATTGTTACTCTTACATCTGTTCTGGCTTCATCTCTTTCAAAGACCATTATTTTGGTTTTGCTCACATTCACATGTTGGTGGGAAGTTTATAGGCTGTAAATATACGAATTATTGACTACTAAACAGAATTGACAATTTCTCTTTTAACAAATAAAAGGCCAATATATACTACAATATAACATCACGTAAGAGCGTTTCCCGTCGCAAAATGTCTATAAATACTTGATTCTTTTATATTAATGTATATATAAAATTTGTAAATATCTTTTTATACATACATACATAACCTCACGCCTGTTTCGCAGAGGGGTAGGCAGGGAGGTTTGCAACAAGCCACGATCGTGGCATACCATCTCTTCATTCACACTCATCACAGTCTTCCTGCATGCTCTACGATTACGCGTACTCTTAATATGACATCTTTTTATATAATATAAATATGTGATATGGATAAATATGTAAACAGGCAGTGATTCACCTCAGCTTTAATCTCTAATAAGACCAACTAACACATTATTGTAATTGAAAGACAGATTTATTCGTAATGACGATGTAAGAGAGCGAGTAGGTATGAAAGAGAGTATTGGTGTAAAGATGCGAAAGGGAATGCTCCGATGGTTTGGACATGTGGAAAGAATGCCGAACGAACGTCTGATTAAGAAGATATACAATGCGAAAGTGGAAGGATGTAGGTACCGGGGGAGACTGAGACTGACCTACCTAGACCAGATTGGTCACGTACGTCTCCGAAACCGGCGAGCGTGTATGAAGAGAATTATGAATGTTGAGGAAGCGAGTGAAGTATGCAATGATATAGTTCTTTGGCACTCCGTTCTCCCTGCATACCCTGCAAGGGATATGGCGTGATGACATGTATATATGTATGTATGTAAAAGACAGATTTTTTTACATAACCATTTACTTTGAATTTATTATATATTGAAATATAATAATAACTTAAAATTAATACATAATTATTTCCAGTGTGTTGACCAAAACCTCTTCGGGAATGTAACTGTTGACCAAACAGCATCAGATGGAGTTGGCCCAGGTCGTTATAAGGCTCTTAGTAGTCTTTTACGACATCCACGAGCAAAGTAAGGGTTGTTAGTATTCGTAACCACTACCATACTGCTATTATTCGACTTATTAGTATATACTTATAATCAAATTAATCAAAAAAAAAACAAAGGCTCTGTGCCTTTGAATTAATTTTAATTATTTCCGATGTTAAAATTTATTTCCGATGTTAAAATTTATTTCCGATGTTTACGAGAGCGATATATACATGATTTTGTTTTTACGGGACATGATGACAAAGCACCATAGTCTTCCTGTAACCATAAACACTGAAAAATGTTCGTAACGTCAATTTGTAAGAATAATTTTATTTCCACATTACATAAAACCTTTTAATATATAATATATAAAATGAATAAAACTTAAAAATAATAATAGAAATGACTAACTATTATGATCATTATTAGATTTACATAGTTTTATTGATGTATTTTAATGTTGAGAATTCAAACTTTAGTACTTTATGTAGTGAAATATTAAAATGCAACGTGAAATATGAGAGTAACATGTGGATAGTTTATACAATAAAATTCTTATGCATGCAGACGAAAATAAAACTCACGAAACTGCTTTCAAAAGATAAAAAAGCACACAAATAAATAATATGCAACCAGAATTTCTTAGAAAATAACGTAATAAAGAGACGGGTGTGACGTCGTTGATGTACAAGACAGTATATGATGAGCGAACATTTCTGAAATCAAGAGGGTGTCTTTCTTTTCATCTTTTCTTTTATTTACTATTTTACGCCTTTATACCTAAAGGTGTAAATAAACGTGAGTCTTACGCAATAGTAATTTAAAGAAATATATTTACCAAACTTCAATTATGTCTTTATTTATTTATTTGTTTATATAAAAACCTCTCACTAATTATATATATAATACTAGCAGACCAGGCCACGCGTTGCTGTGGCTAATGTAGCCTCAGTAACACGTGATGGTTATGCTAATAAATTGTAGCTTATATGAAACGTTTGCACGTTTAACATAGCGCCATCTATTAAATACTAACTCAATCCAGTCAACCGATACCGCCATCTATTGGAATCGTTTGGAGATAACAGATAATTGTGACTGTCAAATAATAAACAAATAATTTGCAATAAAAATAATATTGCGACTATAAATTGAGATGGAAGCTATCTTATCTTTTAAGTTGGATCAAACTACACATGCTGTGCAAATTTGATTAAACTCGGTTTAGTACTTTAGGAGTCCATCGCGGACAAACAACGTGACACGTAATTTATATATATTAAAATAATATATGAATAAATTCTGGTGTCGCGGATGCTTTTACAAACATATAATTCATCATCTCATCATCACCATCATCTCAACTCCTATACGTCTCACTGCTGGGATCGAGCCTCCTCCACAATGCGAGGGAAATTAACCTACAATACCGTGCTGGTCAGTCGTGTAGGTAAAGGGTTTTGTATCGAGTTTTCCTTCTCTTGCATAGGTGTTTTATACATTATATATCCCTTAGTCGTCTCTTACGATCACCCACGGGTAAGATAGGGGATGGTGAATTGTATTTTTACTCCATTACCACACAGGAACATATAATTAACGTACACAAACCCGAACTCCGAACAGTAATTTGTAAATCATACAAGGAATTGTTCAGGGGGTCGTTACTTTTGGCGGAGCGTGGCCATTTCATAGCCCAACGCAAAAAAAAGGGGCTTCGTTACTTAGACTAATTTATTAATGATGCCACCATTGTCACATTCTTTATTCTATATTTAATATCTCGTAAGTATTATGTGCTGTGTGGTAAGAATACTATCAACCCTTGCTCTTGGATGTAGTAAAAGACGACTAAGGTTTTTATACCGACCTTTTTTTTTTTTTTTTTTTTTTTTGGGGTGCGTTATGGTCGGCGCTCTTCTCGCACCACTCCGTCCCGGGCGACAGAGGGGCGTAAGCACGCATACCCGTAACCCACCCACGAACCTCACCTACGTCGTTGGACCGGCCACTGGAGCAGCGTGAACTTGTCGTCAGTGGCCGGCCCGATGGAATACCCCCTGAGAGGTACCCTCACCTTGAGCGACGTCCCCTTTATATCGACCTGGGTCAACTCCACCCGATGCTCTTTGGTCAACAATTACATCCCCAACAAGGGTTGACGTCAGGCTGTGGTGGCCGGTCATAAAACTATTACCAATAACTCTAGTATTTACGAGTACATATTACAACGACCTCTTGTAATGAGGACAAGAGGAGAAGAATAATGATCTCGTAAATACTATATCAAAGTAAATAATAGCCAATTTAAATAATATAATTTCTTTTAATATAATGAATAAAAGATTTATTTATGTTGCGCCAGTGACGGAAAAGTTAAGGAGTGAAAAGTTGACATGGTATGGACATGTGATGAGATGGGATGGAATTATGAATGCTGAAGGCTTTAGGGGTAAAGGATGACCAAAGAAAAGATGGATGGACTGCGTGAGGCTTGACATTTTTTTTTTGCTTATGGTGACAAATGAGCAGACAGCACACCTGATGGTAAGTGTCACTGCCGCCCATGGACCTTTGCCATTGGTATAGCTAGGCCGCTGCCTACCAATACAAACCCCAAACCCACCCCAATTGGGCTTCCGGCTCTCTCGCTCACCGAACGAAGCGCAATAGCTCATTGCCATTACTCAGACGTCGATCTTCTGCGAGAGTGTGGTACTACCCCAGACAGACCGACCCGCGGCTGTGGACAGGAAACTGTCCACAGCGTGGTCCTACCACAATTAAACATGGATAGACAGGGAGTGACTGCAGAGATGACGTTTGATAGGACTGTATGGAGGAAGATGACATATTGCGTCGACCCCAAGTAATTAGGATAAGAGCAAGATGATGATGATGATGATGATAATGAATAAATGATTTAATTTTATTTGTTATGTATAAGTTTTAGAAAGGCACTTGTGAATTTTATATTTTGTTTGAATTTAATGTTATAATATAACCGAATTGGAATACAGACGCAAGTTGAGAAGATCCAGCAAAAACTCAACGGGATCGTCATTTTTTAAATTACTGCTTTTAAATGAATTTTAATATTTTAGTGGGTATTAGCTCCAATGTAATACACTACTACATATATTTCTTTTAAAAATTATAATAGGAAAAAAAGGTATGCGGGTGCCACGAGCTGACGCCTGATCACCAGTTAAATACTAAAACAGCTTGACTCTTTACTTTTACTTCTTGATTTATTCAAGTTAAATAAATATCGATATAGTGCAAAATAATTCCTTTCGTTATCCCGGTAAAAGGACGAAGCAATCGTTAGGTGCTCACATCAGTTCCACGTCATTTGCTACGTCACGCTTCACCGCATCTTGCGAACGCTACGTCGGATTCAAGGTGGCAAGGTGGCATTTCGAATCAACCATCTCGAATGCTATATCTACGCTAGTACTAAGTTAATACCATTTACTTAAAATACAATAAGAACTTTTTAAGATTATGCTTCGATTGCTGCATTAGTCATTAATTAAGCACGTATCTATTAGCTATTCTGAATTCATATTTTTTTTTTAGTTCCTATGGTCACAGTCCTAACTTCTCTTCCTCCCTTTGCCTCGTAGAGAACAATAAGAGTTTGAATTGAAATCTATAGCTAAAAACATCTATTGCTGTGAAAATTAAAAAGGAATGAGATTTAGATAGAAATATTCAACGGCTTGCCGACTGTTTGTCTTCATGGTTTCATTTATTGGCTTTGCGACTCCTTCAATGAGCCTGCTGGCTACAAACATCAGCCTTACGACATCTTCTGGTAGCGTCAACACTTGCGTATATGTCTATATCGTCAATAATTCGGAGTAACGTGTTGAAATCCTTCCATCCGTCTATTATTTGTCACGTATAACAGCTTCTTATACAAATTTCACGGGACTATCGTTGATATAATATTTATAAACGGGAAATCACCACCTTCCCTTGTGTTGATATATAAAGAATACATTGGATCGTCACCCATTACTTAATCGGATAAGTCAAACTGGTAGAGGCATTACCAGTAGAATGAACGTCAGCATTCTCCTAGGGAACTTATAACTCCTGCTGGGCTGACCACGGATGTTAAGGAAACGGTACCATTAGCTGACCTAATAGTGATGGGAACTGAATACGAAAAATTAAAATTTGACTACAAATATAAAATCTATCACATCCTTGACAAGGCCTATATCCAAAAACAAACGTCGGTGGGTTAATAGATGAATAAAGAATGAAACATTTCTGGCATAAGGTCTTTAACCTTTTTTTTATTACTTCGAAGATCTTAAAAGATTTTCTCATAATAATCCTTAGCAACAAACTTGAAGATAGAACTATATCCGATTAACGGCTTTAGACCCACCCTCTAAAAATATATATACTTATTTATATGTCTTAAGATTAGAAACTAAGCCCTACTATTCACGAAATATCCCTAACACAATATATTTGTCAAACCCCCTCTTATGTGCCTAGGCTATTATACAGTGGTAGGGAATTAATAGTACGATCGTTGATAGTTTTTTATCTACAGCCACGCTCCGGTCTGTCCGGGTAGTCCCCAAACTCTCGCAGAAAATCTACGTCTGAGCAATGGCAATGTACTTTTGCGCTTCGTTCTGTGAGCGAGAGAGGCGACAGCCAACTTTCTGGGTGGGTATGGAATTTTCATTGATAGACGGGCTAGCAGTTACCCTGGTATTACAAAGGTTCATGGATGGCAGTAATACTTACATTTACATCTTACATCAGGTGTGCTGCTTACTCGTTTGCCACTATAAGTAATAAAAAAAATATACATACATACATACATATCAACACGCCATATCCCTTGCAGGGTAGGCAGAGAGAACAGAGTGCCAGAGAACTCTATTTCTGCATACTTCACTCGCTTCCTCAACATTCATAATTCTCTTCATACACAGTCGCCGGTTTCGGAGAATCTTGACTCCACCTTTCTTCAGTACATGACCGATCTGGTCTAGGAAGGTTAGTCTCGGTCTCCCTCGGTACCTACATCCTTCCACTTTCGCATTGTATATCTTCTTAACCAGACGTTCGTTCGGCATTCTTTCCACATGTCCGAACCATCGGAAAATAAAAAAAATATAATATCTATTAATGGTCTTTTAAGACACCCATGGGCGCGAAAATACATGGTAAAATATATTCTTATTCCGTCACCACACACAAACCACCCGTCTACTACGATCGCAACCTCCTTTAGCCTATTATCTTATTTAGTTTTATTAATATTTTATTATAATTTTTTTTTAATTGTGGTAGGACCACGCTGTGGACAGTTCTCTGTCTACAGCCGCGGGCCGGTCCGTCCGGGGTAGTACCACACTCTCGCAGAAGATCGACGTCTGAGTAATAGCAATGTGCTACTGCGCTTCGTTCGGTGAGCGAGAGAGCCGGAAGCCTAACTGGGGTGGGTTCAGGGTTGTATTGGTAGGCAGCGGCCTAGCTATACCATTGGCAAAGGTCCATGGGCGGCAGTGACACTTACCATCAGGTGTGCTGTCTGCTCGTTTGCCGCCATAAGCAATAAAAAAAAAAAAAAAAAAAAAAATAATAATAATATGTTCCCCATTATTGTACAAAAGACTCCCCTGTAAAGAGAAGAAAAAAGAAGCAAAGGGAAATTGACCTTTTATAGAACGGCTAACTGATTTGATATGGAATTTTATTTCAATTTTGCCTTCTCTTACTGTTTATATGCTCAATTGGAAATGCTATTATTACATGAAGTAAAAAAAGGTAATTGATTACATACAAATGAACACAATCACCCTGTAACAAAGGGCTATTACCCTTACTTGCCCATGGCAGTACCCTTACTTGACAGTAAAACCGCCTAAGAAGGAACTACATAATGGACAGTGGCGCTCTTGAGAAAGTCATAGTAGGTACCAACTACGTTCACCAAACTTCCTTTAAAGGGGGGCGACTATGATATTATCTCTCTATGAATAAGACTATGTCTAACATTTTTTTTATTGCTTATGGTGGCAAACGAGCAAGCAGCACACCTGATAGTAAGTGTCGCTGCTACCCATGGCCCTTTGTTATACCAAGTTATAGTTAGACCGCTGCCTAACATTACGATCCCCAAACCCAACCCAAGTTGGGCTTCCAGCTCTCTCGCTCACCGAACGAAGCGCAATAGCATATTGCCATTACTCAGACGTCGATCTTCTGCGAGAGTGTGGTACTACCCCGGATGGACCGGCCCGCGGCTGCAGACAAAGGACTGTCAACAGCGTGGTCCTACCACTGTCAAAGAAAACTGAACGTCGATCTGCTGTAAGAACGAACAATAGACACTCACGAAGTTAGTGATGACTAATCACTGTAGATGAAGGCAATTACTGCGCTGTGAAATTATATATACACACAGGCATACATACACGGCACATGTTCGAACATATATAGCATATGTTCAAACACACATCTAAATTATCGTGACGGTTAACGCAAGTGTTTTCTCCTATTCCAAAAATGCCACACAAAAATGACATACCTCGCCCATCTATGCAGGACGACGAAAGTACGGGTACATAATCGTATTACCTCCTCATTGCTCTTGGGCTGACCACTGGTATTGACTGCCTGACCTCAATGGGCAGCTGTGAGCCCAAGGTTTTCACTTAATAAAGCTAACACATAATGTAATGATAAAAATCATGACACACAACTTTGTGGGTATGCCATACAAACCACATCGCCGTCCCGTCAGCGTTACGCTGCTTTCGCGTTCTGTCTATTGTTTAAGCAAAACTAGAAAACATGTTTAGTCGAAACATTTATGATCACCAAATATCCTAGTCAAAAAACGTTAAAAATAATTATTCATTGTTTGCAGGATTCTCAAATAGCGATAAATTAATAAAAAAAAAACCTAAACAAAGCTAAATAAATAAAATACATTCCTCCGGATTTGTTTAAACTAAGAAGGCTCAAAAGAAATAAACCGGGAATAATAAACGCTAGGAGGATGATGAATTAAAATATATTGTCAAAATGATCCACAAACATAGCTTTTTTTATGATTCATCTAACGTCAAAAATATACAAAATGATATTTTGAATAATATTATGCTGCTCATAATATAACATAAAAATATATACAACGAGAATTGATACCCTTTTTCAGTAACGTCACAAAAAAATAACAATAGGGTTGTACGGCTCTCGCAACTCCATTTTTATTATTATTTGTTTTTATCACATACTTGGACGTAAAATTTCCACGTGGTTAAACTGTATTCTATCATTTTATTCACAAATTTCGGGTCCATACCGAGATAAAGAAAACATAAATATATAAGAACTTTGTATCACATATTCATATACATTCTAGGTTCTTTTTAACCTAGCTAACATTTTCAGGATGGGAAGATATATAAATTGTCCATGCCACCCTGTTTTTGACCTCAAGGTTAAAACAAAACCTGCCATAAAAAGTGGGAAATTATACCCTCATCTTGATAAACCTTACAATTTATTAAATTTACCATCCTTTTTGTTATAACTTTTTGTTAATAATTAATTAAACTCTTAATATCTCTGAATATCCTATATACATAGTACAAACCAGCATATTTAAAATAATAACACATAGAAACCTATTCCACACACAAAATGTGTGCCACTAAATTGGTGATCAGAATATCACCCTACACCGGCCCGTTCCGTAGTGTACAAAGTCATTGTGTTCCATTTTATAGTAGCGTGCGTGTGTACTGCTTGCACACTAACAGGATTTTGGCCTTACTTTTTTAAACATTTAAAGTACTGAACCATCCTTCTATGTTTTTATTCTAAACCAGCATAGTAAAAAAACTATTTAAATAAGCGACAAATACAATGATGTTTAACCGAAAGATCTCAAGCCGTAGAACGTTGTTTCTTATTTACTAAATAACTTTTAGAAAGAGAACTGGAAACAAGGCATCTACAACTATATTTTTTGCTACACTCTAGCATTTTTTACTCATTATAAAATATTATATATTATAAAACTTGAATAAAATGTTACAAGTTTGTGTGTAATATTTGTGAATAATGATAGAATTAATCTGTAATTATGATCTCATATTATACTTAAGCCATCATTTTCATCATTTTCCTACGTTTATCCCAATTACTTGGGGTCGATACAATATTTACTCTTCTTTTATTGTACATATTGTAAAAGTTATTGGTAATAGTTTTACGCCTGGCCACCAGACGTCAATCCTCCTTGGGAATGTAATTGTTGACCAAACGCCTTCAGATGGAGTTGGCCCAGGTCTTTATAAGGCTCTTAGTAGTCTTTTACGACATCCACGAGCAAAGTAAGGGTGGGTAGTATTCGTAGCCGCTACCACACAGCTCCAAAAACAAAATATTATACTTAAGTATATCATAATAAAATAATTCATCATCCTGCTCTTATCCCAACTTATTTTTGGTCGACGCAATATGTCCATTTATAGAAACCTGTCAAACGTTATCTCTTTGATCGCTCCTTGTCTATCCATATCATGCAATCTATCCATATTTTCTTCGGTCTTCCCTTATCCCTAAAGCATTCAACATTCATATTTAAAACTTTCCTCACGACATTACTTTCATTCCGTCCCATCACATGCCCATACCATGTCAAGCGTTCACTCCTTTATACTTATTTTCACGCAACTCAATCATTATAATAAAATAATTATAAGGTAAATTTTATATTTTAATTTAAGGTGGCGGTAGTTTCAGATGTGTTTAATATGGCTGGCCAGTATAAATATAATTGTTGTAATATATTAGTAGTATAATTACTATTAGTAATTTATAGAAATATTAAGAATATTGAGTTATATGTAAAATTAATATCTTTAAAGAAAAAAATATTGTATATTTCTTTATAAATTTCTATATTCTTTAATATTGAATCTTGGTGTAATTTGCATCCGTTGTATGTTTTGATGTCGCCGCGATACAAGTATTTATATCGTAGTATATTTAAAAATAAATGCCTTTTCAATGTACAGCGGGTACGAGTCCATCAACTCACTTTTAAATTTGTATGTAGATATCGTGTATACAAATAAATAAACGTAAAATATCTGTTTATAATGTCTAAATAATTGTTTTCACTACAATATAATTATAGTGTTATAAAATTGTATGCCTTTTTTTTATTCGAAGTAATCTCTGCAACGCTCAGATCGATTTTGATAGGACTATCACTGCTAAATAGGCAATATTATAAAGAGCGACTGGAGTAGTACTACCTTTTTTGAGGAAACGTAAAATTAAAGTGAATTCTAACGTTCATTTTAAAGAAAGGGACATAAATACATACGATAATACATAACTGAACTCTTTTTACCGTAAGGATATGTAATATTTAGATAATAAGTCATTTTTACACTCATGATTTCGTGATAATTTATTCTGTCTGAATTTAATTTCTAACTTACTAGAGCATAAATAAAAGACATATGTTTAAATTATTAAATTAGTCACCATCACCATCTCAGCTCATATATGTCCCACTGTTGGGCTCGAGTCTCCGCCACAGTAGGAGGGAAATTGACCTGCCCTACCACGCTGGTCAAACGTGTTAGTATAGAGTTTTGTTTCAAGATTTTCTTCTCTTGCATAATTATTATATACGTTTTATATCCCTTAGTCGTCTGTTACGATCACCCACGGGCAAGATAGGTTTGGTGGTAGTGGTGAATTGTATTCTTCCCCCATTACTATATGGAAAGAATATGTAATACAAATTAATCCATTTAGATTTGACAATTTGTTTGTTTTTCAAATTGCAACACCTAGATGTTGATTTGAATAGATATGCTTAATTAAACTTGTTACTGACAAACTCAACCTTCTACAGGAGTATAACTTTTTCTCTTTTCGTATACAAGTTTTTCTTATCCTACCTGAATGTTGTTGGTAAGTTTGCTGCGGTTGTCGACTTTTAAAATAACTTTTATATAGTGGCTCTAAGCTAACAAGGCTTTCGTTCTATTACCAAGTCACATTGTACACGGTTGTAACAACATTTCATTAAACTTAAATTAGTTTTCTTAAACATCATTGTCACTGATCATAAAGACTTATCATGGAAGCCTTGACTTAGCTCGCCATCATACACTTTAATGCTTATTAGATGAAAGTAAAATTTACTTAGTAAATACACTTCTTAGAACTTTTAATATAAAGGCTGGCTTGGTATGAATATATTTGTGAGATATCTTAACAAAATAAGACCATCGCGCTGAATAACAGTGTCAGCACTAAATAATTTGATTTTAACTTTATTTAGTATTTCACGGCAAAAGTTTTATATCAGTTTTTTTCTTACCCAATAAATTCAGAGATATCATAGAAAATAATTGCACAAATATGATAATAGCTTAATAACTGACCTATTCGTTTGATCATTCCGTTGATCCTTATACCATAACATGGTTTCGAAACCCATATAGGACAATATTTTGTGTGATCCTCTAATGATTGTTTGGTCTTTTTTTTGCGGTGGGCTATGGTGTGGTCACGCCCCGTCAAATCGGTCCGGGGGACGGCGGAGGCGACGCGCGACCCCATAGATCCATCCTGCAATGCGCGCCTCTTCGCCATGCGAGCGGGCCACCGGAACCCGATCTTTGTCTTCGGTGGCATGGTTGTTTGATCTAAGATTAAATCATAACTTTACTTGAGTAATTAGAAATTAAAAGAAAAGAGTACGTATTGTCTTTACGAATTACTGCAAAATTAGAATGAATCGATTTGAATCAATAAGCAACACGAAAGAATTTTGAGAATTTATTTTACAAATCGCTAAACTTTTCGACGTACTTGTTAGTGACACTTTTTATACGTTTTTATAAAAGCTGAATGGATAGCAGATTTTTTCATCGATTTTTATGTTCAATTGAGTGTATAAAATATATTTAATGGATGCTATTAACAGCAATTTGATGGACTGACACTTTTATTGCTGTCGGTGGTATATATAACTGTTCTTCGTATGAGCGATAGGGTTAACAAAGGGTTATATAAACTTCAGAATGAATAAAATAAGGTCTAAAGGTGGAGACATTCTTACACAAACACAAGACATGTTAAGCCGATGGAGTGAATATTTTGGCGATATGTATGCGGATGCTACGGTTGGCGCCGGTGTCGCATGTGGTCTAGTAGATCAACATTCGGCGACGGCGTCCTCCGATAGCATCAGTATGGATGAAGTTGAATGGGCGATAAGAAGTTTGAAAAATGGTAAGGCAGCGGGCATTGATATGGTGTCTGCCGAGATGATCAAGCTTGGTGGCTCCTGTGTCCGGGAGGCGTTCCTGTTGCTCCTCAATTTATGTTGGAGCTCGGGAATGGTTCTCGGGGACTGGAATAGCGCAGTCATCGTGCCTTTGTTTAAAAACAAGGGTTCACGTTATGACTGCGCAAATTACAGAGCCGTAAGCTTGACCAGTTTGGCAGCAAAAGTGTATGGCAAAATTATTGAAAGGAGAATGAGGATGGTGTCCGATGGTTTACTGTGTGAGACACAAGGAGGTTTCAGGAGTGGAAGGGGATGCATGGATCAAGTGTTCTCTCTGTGCAACATTGTGGAGAAGCATCTGGCCCTAGGTCAGAGGGTTTTCTGCAGTTTTGTGGATCTGGAGAGAGCATTTGACATGGTTGTACGAAAGGAACTTTGGGACATTTTACCGGAGTATGGTATTAACGGTAAACTGCTGCAGGCTGTGCAATCCAGTTACATGGACTGTAGAGCCTGTGTGCGGCTGGATGATGGAATGTCGCCTTGGTTTGACGTCAATATCGGCGTTAAGCAGGGCTGCGTTCTATCAGCCAGGCTGTTTATCATATATCGCGATAAATGTCTCCAAAGGTTGAATGATATGAATGTGGGAGTCCATATGGGTGACTCAGTGGTCTCTGCTCTGCTTTATGCAGATGATGCAGTCCTGCTGACACAGTCAGCGACTGACTTGCAGACCCTAGTCGATACAATGACAGAAGATTGTAAGAAAAGGGGTCTACGCGTGAATGTGAGCAAAACCAAAATAATGGTCTTTGAAAGAGATGAAGGCAGAACAGATGTAAGAGTAACAATAGGTAATGATGTACTAGAGCAAGTGGATGAATTTGTATATCTTGGATGTGGATTTAGCCGAGATGGAAGTTACACCACTGATATAGAGCGAAGAGTGAATGCGGGAAATAGAGTGAACGGAACGGAGCGTTGGGGCAACTTCTCGGCAGCCACCACCTCAGCCAGAAGGCACGTGTAGCAATACATAACGCAGTGCTTGTCCCAACATTACTGTATGGAAGCGAGAGTTGGGTATGCAGAAAAGAGTATGAAAGTAAAATTAATGCGGTCGAAATGCGATCTCTTCGGAAAATCTTTGGAGTTAGGCTGACCGACCGCATTCGTAACGACGACGTAAGAGAGCGAGCAGGTATGAAAGAGAGTATTGGTGTAAAGATGCGAAAGGGAATGCTCCGATGGTTCGGGCATGTGGAAAGAATGCCGAACGAACGTCTGGTTAAGAAGATATACAATGCGAAAGTGGAAGGATGTAGGTACCGAGGGAGACCGAGACTAACCTACCTAGACCAGATCGTTCAGGTACTGAAGGAAGGTGGAGTCAAGAGTCTCCGAAACCGGCGAGCGTGTATGAAGAGAATTATGAATGTTGAGGAAGCGAGTGAAGTATGCAGAGATAGAGTTCTCTGGCACTCTGTTCTCTCTGCCTACCCTGCAAGGGATATGGCGTGATGATATGTATGTATGTGTATATAAACTTCATACAGGGAACATAACCTTCATACGACCTATTATTCTATTTAAGCAGAATACTGATACAGTGGCGACTCTAAGGGAAAACCCTTAGTGAATCAGTTCTTTTCGGTTACCCCTTTAGTGAAGTTTGATATCATTTTGGGTCGTCGTACATGTCATCTCAGCTCATATATATATATATATATATATATATATATATATATATATATATATATATATATATATATATATATATATATATCCCACGATCGGTCTCTTACGATCACCCAGGGGTAAGATAAGGGGTGGTGAATTCTATTCTTACTCCGTCATCACACGAATAAGTCAGCAGTTTAAGAGTTTTACATAATTGTATGATTTCTTTAACAGCTAATAAAGAGGTGACTTTTTTTTAATTTTGTACTAATTTATATAGTTATTGAAGCCGAAATACGGATATCTGCCGAAGAACGGGTGTAACCGACATACCACGAAGAATTAGCACGCTAAAGTGGTAATGGGCAGGCTACATCGCTCGAAGAACCGACAACCGCTGGGGAAGAAAGGTTCTCGAGTGAAAGAAACAACTTCAGTAGCGACCAGCAATATACAATTTGGCGATTATCGCACTGTTCCCCTTATAAAGTCCTATTTCCAGCAAGTGGACGTTACTGGGCTAATGATAGATAGACGTGTTCTTCTAGTATTTTATTGTTTCTGATCTAACTGGTCCAACAGTTGTTTGATACAAATCTATGACATATCCTACCCAGTAGTTCTAAATGATAATAGATCAACGTAGTGTCAACGAATTACCACATAGTCATTTCACAACGAACCACTGGAAATAAAGAAAGACTCTCGTTCTCTAGGAGTCATTCGCTATAAAAGGTACTCTTGAGCGCTATCACCAAATAACAAAAGTCGGTTTTACAAGTAAAACTCAAATACGTGCGAAGATGAAACCATTAAATTATTAAAAGGAATACTGAAATTATTTTACAGTAGAACCTAAGCCCCAGTAAAAAGGGCATAGTTTTGCCGAGGTAATTGATATGTATTACCTCACAGTCCAGCACCTGCTCTTAAAATCAATTAGTTTTAAACTAATTATCCGTGGGGATGGGTCACTTCCGCTAAAGGTCACTAGATGAATAATTTGTTTAAGGGCGACTTTGAGAGTCAAAGTTAGACTACTCCGAGCCAACTGGTTTCCACTTATTTATCTCAGAATCGCACTAAGTCTATAAAATATTAATTTACAAACTTTGAAAGAGAATCAATATTTCACAACTTGTCCAATACTTTTCTGAAGTTTTAATGACTGTAATTTAATTTCATTTAGTTTCTAAAATTAATAAAATGATAGTTTTAAATAATGGCTAATCTATATATATATAAATGAGCTTGTCCTGATTGACTGATTCATCATCGCACAGCCTAAACCACTGGGGGTAATTACATGAAATCTTGACAGTTGCTGCCTTTTATATTGTAGGCGCTCACTAAGAAGGGATTTTTGGAAATTTCTCCTCTAAGGGTGGAAAATAGGGGTTGCAAGTTTGTATCTAATTTCGTCAGTTTTAAAGAGAGATTCGTGAAACTTTGTATTCGTCTATTTAATATTAAATAAATAAAAACGTAATTCAACATTATTGAAAATTTCTCCTGAAAGGGTGAAAAGTAAGGGGTTGAAAGTTTGTATGAAACTTCGTCAGTTTTGAAGTTAGATCCCTGAAAATTTGTTATTCGCTATAATATTAATCAAAATTTTACCTATTTCAGCATTTTTAGAAATTCTCCCCTTAGGAAGTGGAATAGGGGCTGCAAGATTTTTTATGAAACTTTGTCATTTTTGAATATTAAATAAATTAACATGCATTTCAGCATTTTGGAAAACTCTTCACTAAGGATGAAAAATAGTCGGTGTAAGTCTGTATGAAACTTTTGAAGTTAGATCACTGAAAATGTATATATAAAAATGTATATATAATAAATGTATATATAATATATATATATATATATTATATATATAAGAGATTTCCACCTATATATTTACTCATCACTATATCTCTGGGACCATAAGGCCTACAAACCTTAAATTTACGCCGAGTAGAGATCAGCTAAGAACGGATTTTACGAAATTATATCCCTAAGGGGGTGACAAATCAGGGCAAAGTTTGTATGAGACCACGTGATTCCTTGGTCCAATCTATTTTAAATTTTGCATAAACATTCTTTAACAGAATTAATGAAAGATGTGATTCATATTTTATTGATATTTATCTCCTAACTGGGTTAAAAAGGGGTGGAAAGTTATTTTAGGGGTGATTTGCTTTAAAGTTGATATCAATACTTCTTATTGATTTTGATTTAAAAGACATTTTATTTTGACACATGTTTGAAAACTCAATTCGATTATATTCAAAAAACCGGCCAAGAGCGACTCGGAGTCACGCACGAAGGGTGCCGTACCATTATCTATAAATGGCAAAATAATCATGTTTGTTGTATAGAAGCCCCTCTTAAATTCTCTATTTGTTTAATTTTAATTTAATTATTTATGTCTAAAGTGAATATATTACTAAATATTCTGAGCATATTTCAAACGTCTACCTATTTTTGTTATCAATATCGAGCAAAAACGAGCAAAAAGATTACTTTTGTTGTGTGGGAGCCCCCTTAAATATTTATTTTATTGTTTTTTAGTATTTGTCGTTGTAGCGGCAAAAGAAATTCATCATCTGTGAAAATTTCAACTGTCCAATTATCACAGTTCATGAGAGCAACCTGGTGAGAGACAGGCGAAGTAACGGACGGACAGCAAAGTCTTAGTAATAGAGTCCTGTTTTATCTTTTGGGTATGGAACTCTAAAAAGGTTGATGTCACATAAACGTTTGGTACAATGCAAATACTTTTTAACATTGAAATGTCTCGAATATCACCGCACTATATTAGTATGGTGTTTATAGGTCAGCTAAAAACGGATTATACCTAAATTTCACTCGCAAGGGGGGTTGCTGGGGTGTAGAAATAACATTTTTTAAATATATCTCCTACAGACTTGAATTTCGGTAGACATATTTTGTTACAATACACAGGTTAACTAAGAACGCCTTTTTGAAAATTCCACCCCTAAAGCGGATTGCGTAGGTGTTAACCCAAAAAATCTACATTTTCCAATACTGCCCCTACAGACATGGAATTTAGTGTAGTCCACACTAAATTTTTTCTGCTCTGTAAAGGTCAGATAAAATAGGATTTTAAGAAATTCCTTCTCCGAGAGGAATTCTATGTTGCGAAAGTAGACGTAACCGAAGCGAAGCGAGGGTGGGTCGCTAGTCTATTTACATAAATATTAACTTTTGCTATGTATATTTTTTTAATCTTTTTCTTAACCAGCTTGAACAAGTTTTATGAAATTTTTATAACGTCATAAGCTCTTCATATCTATCTAAATTAAGCTAGGTACACAATTTGTTTGAGGAATATTTATTTATTCATAGTCACAGGAAGACTAGAATGATCCTTTCCATGGACGCTGAAAAACCTCGGGTTTTATAGCTCGGGAATGTAAGTAAAAATCAAATAGAAACGCACTAATCATCATCATCATTCAGCCTTTTGCAATGTACTTCTAAACGTAGGTCTCTCTAATATTTCGTCATTAAATGGGTTCCTGTGCCACCCGCATTCAACGAGTTCCAGGCCAACAACTTCCACCAAATCATTGGTTCATCTGGCGATCTGTTGGTGGACGGTGGACATCGCGAACTGTAACGTAACGTCACGTCCACCGTCCTACACGAGAACCTGTCTTCCCCAACGGTTATCAGTTTGTCGAGCAATATTGCCTGCCCATTGTCATTTCAGCGTGCTAATTATTCGTGCTATGTCGGTTACACACGTTCTTCTGATGATTTCCGTAGTATGGATTCTACCTCGCAGAGAAATCCTGAGGATAGCCCGCTCCTTAGCACGCTGAGCGACTTTGAACTAAGTTATGAGGCAATCCTAACCCCAAATGCACTATAATCCGTAAAAATCCGTTAAAAAAAATATATATATATATATATCCCAACTCACTCGTGGTCTATCCATGTTTCACGCAGTCCATCCATCTTTCGTTCCGTCTTCCCTTACCCCTAAAGTCTTTAAACCTACAATATTACGTATGCGTATATTCTTATAAAGATCAGAATTTATTATGCCAACTAATATTATAAATGTGAATTTGAATTTTTAGCGTTTATTTGTTTAGTTCTAATGCTTGAATGTTTTAACTACTTAACTTATCATATCTTAATTTCGTATACACGTTGTATCATCATTCTTCTGCTCTTATCCCAAATACTTAGGGTCGACCCAATATGTACTCCACTTCCATAACATTCACATATTGCAAAAGTTATTGACAATAATTTTATGACCAGGCCTCCAGCCTGCCTGATGTCAATCCTCCTTGGGAATGTAATTGTTGACCAAACGGCATTAGTTGGTTGTTGGCTCAGGTCGAAATAAAGCTCTTAGTCGTCTTTTACGACATCCACGAGGAAAGTAAGGGGTTGGTAGTATTCGTTGGTGCTACTATACAGCTGTAGAAGATTTGCATACACGTAGAGGATGCAAAAAGTAATATGAGGTATTTTTATATCGAGAAAATAAGTCTGAGTTCACAGGACAAATTTTGTGTGCAGCTATGGGTTGAGATCAAGCCGGCGGATGGTCATCAGGTAGAAAGAGGCGCCGTTATGTGCACCTCCTTCCACTGTCTAGAGGGACGACGTAGCCAGAAGGCCAAGCGTTGGGGTGCCGAATATCGAATGTCAGTAGACGATCTCTTTGGCGCCTCGTAAAAGCGCGAAAGGGGCCGCTCTGATTTTAGTGGGTATTCGGTCGGGATTCAGCTGGCCAGTGAGTCCCACACGGCTCTCCGTCTGTCACCGATGGGGTATAGGGCATAAATGCGTTTCCATAGCGATAAAAAAATGATGATGATAAGGAATAAAAAATATTGAAAAAATCTACATTAACTCAAAAAATATCTAATTAGCTACAAAAGAGTATCAAATATACATGATATAAATATATGTGAGGAAATAAAAGTTGATTGTGGTATTAACACCCATTAATTGAGAAACAAATAGTGAAGGACTGTTAAGCTATAGTGGAAGGTCCGTCGATTTCTACAAGGGCTCTCAGCGCTCGTGTGGCTGAAACACTCGAGCGTGACACTCGAAACACAAACGATCACGCTTCCACTTTCCATTTCACTAACTTTTTGATTTCACTTGAATACCTTAGTAATTAGATATTCGATCAACTTGTATTTAACAGTAGAAAATATTTAAATCTAAGAATATTTCCAATAAGCGGCCGTCCATTAATCACGTGAGGTTTGAAGGGGGGGGGGATGGATTTGGGCTCGCGTCTCCTTCATAGTGAGAGGATAATTGACATACTATACTACGCTGATCAGACGTGTTGGTATAGGGTTTTGTTTCGAATTTTCATTCTCTCGCATAGATGTAATATGCGTTTTATATCCCTTAGTCGTCTCGTACGATCACCCACGGGTAAGAAAGGGGATGGTGAATTGTATTCTTACTCCGTCACCACACGGAAAGTAATACAGTCTCATCATCAATCTGCTCTTATCCCAATTTATTTGGGGTCGACGCAATATGTCTTCTCCTTCCATACAACTCTATCAGACGTCATTACGGAAAGTAATACAGTCTGGCGCCTGAAAATCTGTATTCTTCTTTTTGCTTTTAGCGACAAACGAACAGGCAGCACACCTGATAATAAGTGTCACTGCCGCCCATGGACCTTTGTAATACCAAGGGTATGGCTAAGGCGCTGCCTACCAATACAAACCCTATAGCACATTGCCTTTACTCAGACGTCGATTTTCTACGAGAGTCTGGTACTACCCCGGACGGACCAGCCCGCGGCTGTAGACAGAAAACTGTCAACAGTGTGGTCCAAACAATAACAATCTAAATAAAATAAACTTAGTCGATTTTAATAAGATTCAATGCACAGATAGTGTAATGGTTTAAGTTCAACCAGATATGCCGACCGATACAATATGTGCCTTAGTTTCAATATCCATGCAAGACAATTCGTTGTATGATCCACACACAAAGATAGAAATAATAATAATAATTAACTATGAACTACGCACACATTTGGTCGTGGATGTCGTAAAAGATGACTAAGAGCTTTGTATCGACCTGGGTCAACTCCACCTGATGCTGTTTGGTCAACAATTACATTCCCTATGAGGTTTGATGTCTGGCAGGCGGTAGGTCATAAAACGTTTGCAATATGTACGAGTACATATTGTGTCGACCTCAAGTAATTGGGATAAGAGCAGGAGAATAATGATGATATATAGTCTTTTATGATACATTCGGTAAAAGAAGGGAACTGTGTTCTTACTCCTTCAGCACACTGCAAATCTACTATGTTCAATTAACAGTTTTGTTAAGATTGTATTACCTTGCCGGACGGGACTATCGAAGACAAAGATCGGGTTTCAGTGGCCCGCTTGCACGGCGAAGAGAGGCGCATTGCAGGGTGGGTCTATGGGGTCGTGCGCCGCCTCTTCCGTCGCCCCAGACCGATTTGACTGGGCGTGACCACACCGTAGCAGCAAAAAGGAAATTTAAAAAAAAATATTACCTTATAAGCCAAACTCGCATGTTTGATATAATAATTTGAATAAAATTATGCACAGAAGGTCTTGAAAACTTAAATTTAAACATGAGCTATTCTAAAATTATCATATTTTAAAGCATTCATTAAATAAACATTGTTTAATAGTTACTGAATCGAAACATTCACTAATACTAGCGGGATACTACAATGAGAGTGTAAATGTTACTAGTACGTGAGTACTAGAAACCCCCGCTCCCTAAAACACTTAATCATTGACAACACCACTCAACTAATTCGTGTATTCTGTTTTCACATTAAAGACAAGGTCAAGGCTTTTCTCTTTATTGTGAGTGCTACTTTTATCTTCTTAACAAAACAACAAACTGATGCTATCCAACAGATAATACGTTAATTTAAAAAATACAATACAATACTATAAGTCTTTATTGCAGACAATTTTTAAGGAATGGAAGAAAATACAATCATTTAACATTGATACAATTAGACGGTTTTATCGTGTACCTACTGCAATATCTTCCAGACCAACCTTGGAATGGATTTTTATTTTTAGTGCGCAATGGCACTTGATGTGTACTAAACAAATAGAAGAGGAAAGAAAGAAAAGTACATAGAATAAATTACTTAATAATACACAATATATCTATACATATATTACTGTGTATACTGTATATATGTATACAGTATACATAGATGTTACTTATACATACATACTACTATATATACATGAATTATTAGGTATATAGATACACATATATATACAATTATCAATAAATGAACGATATTTTAAAATAAAACTAAGTTTTTATAAATAATTAAGCATATTAAATGCTAAATTTCAGTAATTTGAATAACAAAGTTGTGTCATCGTTTAATACAATTCTAACTGCAAAGTTTGAAGTATTAAGCCCATACAATAATTTTTTTTTTTTATATACAATGTGTAAACATTGTCGGGTAAATGGCATACGTCTCTTTAAAGACGTACATAAATATGATACGAAGTGAGATTTGAATGTCCTACAATAGTTCACGGTGGTGTAAATGGCAGCACGATTGGGCCGGACTCCCAATAGGTGTGGGTTCGAATTCCACTTGTGACGTCATTTTTCGCTTCGTAATCGGGTTTTTATAAATAATTAAGCATATTAAATGCTAAATTTCAGCAATTTGAATAAAGCTAAGTGTTTACACAAATATGTAAAATGTGTAATTTGGTGGGTCGATATGTGTGATGAGTACCCCTCTCATCCATCTATTGGAACAACCTACACTATTAGAACTCGAAATGACATAATAATACCATAATCATCGTAATTGGTTGTCAAATTGGCAATGGACTTTTAGTTGAGCTCTGTTGAATATTCTCTTATAAAACTTCAGCAGTTTTTTACGGCTCCCGTGGCAAGGTAAGGATTTGGTAACCCATCACCACATGGGTAACAAAGCTAGTCAGTTAAATTTATATATTTTCAATTTCAATCAACCTATTATACTCCACTATTGGCTATAGCTCTTTCTCACCCCATTTGCCACATAACGTCCATAAAAACTTTGTTTTATATTTCATAAAATGGAAGCTTGCCAAGCGGTTCAGGGTTTTCACTAGTCATAATAAAGCTGGAATGAAATACTTTTATGACTTTTAATAGTAATAAGAGCAATAACAGTAAGGTATCAAAAGTAACTTAGACTTCAATCTTATTTCACCGTTTAATAGATATAATACTTGAAAAGGCACGTAAAGGCATCGGTTTTGCACGATGCCAGCCACTACGGACTTTAAAACAATGTATTTATGTTATGTTTATTTTTAATTAGGAGACCATTTACTCATCCATCAGCCCTTCAAGGTCCACTGCTAATCTTAAGGCTCTAAATAAAAAATATAGCACCTTTTTTTTGCGGTGGACTATGGAGGTGGTCGCACCCCGCCAAATTAGTCCGGGGCGACGAAAGAGGCGGAGCGCAACCCTATAGACCCACCCTGCAAACATCTCTCTTCACCGTGCGAGCGGGCCAGTACCCGATCTTTGTCTTCGGTGGCCCGCCCGGCGGTTTACCCTCGCGGGTTCCTCTCGTGTCGACGCCCCTATATATGGCACCTACATTCGACAATCGTTAAAATTTTATTTTTCTTTTCATTTCAATGATTTTATTTTATTTTACGTCGAAAAAAGGAAGAATATACTCATATATCATATATCTACAGTCTACACTTGTCAGTTAATAGGAATCTTGAAGGTGAGTTTTATGCAAATATATAGGGCTTTAACAAAACAACTACTGAAAGTTTATAAGTATACGTTCATAGTCCTCTCGTGACCTTGAAAGCTGTTAAATATTCGAAATCGCAATTAAAAATCAAATACAAACGCGATAGAATCTGTAAAAAACAAAATATTTCAAACTACTGAAATTAGGCGATAGTATTAACTAAGATTTTCGTGAGTGATTGTACGAGACGACTAAGTGATATAAAATGCATATAACATCTATGCGAGAAAAGGTAAACTCGAAACAAAACCCTATACCAACACGTCTGACCAGCGTGGTATAAGGTCAATTACCCTTCCATTATGGAGGAGGCCTGAGGCCAACAGTGGGACATATATGGGCTGAGATGATGATGATTAACTAAGACAGCCAAAGTGATTGCTTACGCAAATTACAACGCTATGCTAACTGGATTTGAAAATAAAATAGCATAAATACACCAAATTTAGGCAAGTAGAATTGCGAGCACATCAAGAGGTAATAATTCTTTACCACCTCGTTAAAACGTTAATCTTTTCTAAAAATAATGTGCTTAGAGGTTACAGAGGTAGTTATCTTCTACGAGCTATTATTTAAACGGGAAACTGTTAAGTATTTAATGATTCTACTTAGTTTCTTATAATTTGGTTCTTGTTATAATTGCTGCCGTTATGCCAACTGACCGAATATTTGTCCATTAAAAATTATTACATACATACATATCATCACGCCATATCCCTTGCAGGTTAGGCAGAGAGAACAGAGTGCCAGAGAACACTATCCTTGCATACTTCACTCGCTTTCTCAACATTCATAATTCTCTTCATACACGCTCGCCGGTTTCGGAGACTCTTCATCTTTCTTCAGTACGTGACAAATCTGGTCTAGGTAAGTTTGTCTCGGTCTTACCTACATCCTTCCACTTTTAAAAATTATTAATTATGAATTACACAGTTTCAAAATTATTATATAAGAATTACTCGTTATTGTGGTAACGGAATAATAATACAATTTATTTTACTATTCTTACTTTTCCAAAAGCAAAGGGATGGTGGTGAATATTAAGAGGGACAGAAAGAAAGTGAAAATAAATAGCCAACTTTTTACCTTCCATTTCTTTCCCCATGTAGAAGTAAGAGTACAATTAACTCTTCCTTTTCGATTTCTTAAAAGATGATTAAGTTATATAATATGTATATAACATCTATGCAAGAGAAGAAAAACTGGAAATATAAACCCATATCAACCTGTATAACCAACGAGGTATAGTAGATAAATTCTCATTCTATTATGAAGAAAACTCCGTTCCAGTAGTGAGATATATAAGTTTAAATACTAATTAATTAATAACTCAAACTAATTACTCTCATTATGGAGGAAACTTATGCCCAAGGTTATGCAAAGACAAACATCGGGTACCGATGGCCCGCTCGCACGGCGAAGATAGGTGTTTGCAGGTGGGTGGTTGGGCCATGGGGTTGCGCGCCGCCTCTTCTGTCGCCTCGGGCCGATTTGCCGGGGCGCGACCACATCTATGGTCCACCTTGCGAGGAAAAAAAATAAGGTATATGTATATACTTATATTATTCAGATCTGCTTGTTATTTAAAAAGTTTTGCAAAATATTAACAACAAACATATTCTGTTAATATACGATGAACAAAAAAGAAAAATATTCAACGTACCAAAGCAAATCGTATACGTATATACATTTATTTTCAACCGTTTAGTATTGTAAATGTATTCTCATTTAAAATGAAAAACAAACGTACTATTTTCATTGTTTATTCCAGCCATTCTTTATCGGTGGGTACTGATCTAGCAGTGAATTAAATTGAATGCTGTTAACAATAATGCAGCAATTCATCAGTGACTGTTTTAAATCCAACACAAGAGAGAACATCCGTTGGCAATTGCTTTGCCCCAGACAGAACAATAAGTAACGCTTAGTTCCAAGTTCTCGAAAGCACACAGACTGACAGGAGATTAGATGTGAACGCGATATTAAATCTCATTTGCTATAGAGCAAATATATTAATTGTTTTTTTAGGGAAATGATTAAACTAAACGCAATTTCCTATTTCTGTATATTATTCCCTTGTAAATATATATGTGAAGAATGTTATTTTTATTATGTTCTTTTTAGTTTGTTGGCTCATTATTATTGTTTTAAGTTTGTTGTAGTGGCAACATTATATTAAGTTACGAAAGAGATAGTAGGTCAAGGATAGAGAGAGAAGGAAGATGGAAGAATTATAGCGAGAAACGGAATGAACTAAGAAGTATAAGGAGTATAGCTAAAGGATCTATTGGGAAAATGCAAGAGGAGAAAGTCAAAAGTTATAATAGAAAAAGGAAAAAGACTATAGATTACGAAGTAGGTGACTTGGTTGCTATCAAGCGAACTCAATTCGCCCAGGGAAGTAAGTTGTACTCAAACTTTCTGGGGCCTTACGAAGTAGTAGTTAAAAGACACCATGATCGGTACGCTGTAAGGAAAGTCGATGAAGGAGAAGGTCCTATTAACACTACCAGCTCGGCCGATCTCATGAAGCCTTGGGTTCTACATGAAAATAGATCAGATGAATGACCAGGATGGCCGTGTGGAGAATGTTATTTATATTATGTTCTTTTTAGTTTGTTGTCTTATTATTATTGTTTTAAGTTTGTTGTAGTGGCAACATTATATTAAGTTACGAAAGAGATAGTACGTTAAGGATAGAGAGAGAAGGAACATGGAAGAAAGTTGACAAAGACGTGTACGAAGTTACTCTGAGGAAAATAAAGAATTCTGCTATATTCATCCCACTTTTACTTAAAAACGATCCCACCTGGCCACGTGTTGCTGTGGCTAAGGTAGCCTCAGTAACACGTGGTGGTTATGCTAATAAATTGTAGTTTATATGAAACGTTTTTACATTTAATATAGCGCCATCCATTAAATACTTTCTCAATCCAGTCAACAGATACCGCCATCTGTTAGAATTGTTTGGAGATAACAGATAATAGTGACAATCAAATAATAGACAAATAATTTGCAATAAAATAATATTGTGACTATAAATTGAGATGGAAGCTATCCTATCTTTTAAGTCGGATCAAACTACACATGCAGTGCTATTTTGATTAAAATCGGTTAAGTATTTTAGGGGTCAACAACGTGACGCGTAATTTATATATATTAAGATATGAATGTTGAGTCTGCGAGTGAAGTATGCAAGGATAGAGTTCTCTGGCACTCTGTTCTGTCTGCCTACCCTGCAAGGGATATGGCGTGATGATATGTATGTATGTATGTATTCCCTTATAGGTTATCTCTTTTAGTATGATATAGTTTTTTTTTTGGCGACGGGCTATGGAGAGGTCACCCCGCTTAATCCGTCCGGGGCGACGAAAGAAGCGGCGCGCGACCCAATAGACCCGCTCTACATGTACATACTCTTCGCCGATCGAGCGAGGAACCAGAATCCGGTCTTTGTCTTTTGTGGCCCGCCCGGCTTAGTGTGATATCGTGAGAAATTTTTTCTGCAATGGAAGAGACTCTTTTCCAATAATGGGATGTGCATATCATCATCATTACAATTGGTACTCCTCTTCCATCGTACATATTTTAAAAGTTATTAGCAGTAGTTTTATGACCAACCGCCTGTCTGTCATCAACCAATCAAATGTCATCAACATATAAATGTATAAGACATACACGAGTAATAAATCCTCTTTTATGTACTCGTGTATGTCTTATACATAAGTAAAATAAAGGTTGGTAATATTCGTAGCCCCAACGGCACAGCAAGAGTACGGCCCCTTACATATACGAAATGAAAAAATATAGATGTTTATTAAAGAATATTTTTTATTTATTCATTCACCACAACTTATTATCCTTACTTCCTTACTAATATTATAAATGCGAAAGTAACTCTGTCTATCTGTCTATCGCTCTTTCACGCCAAAACTACTGAACCGATCTAAATGAAATTTGGTACACAGATGGTCTAGAGCCTGACACAGGACATTAATGCAAAAAAGGGTTGTAAAGGGGGATGAAAAGTTGTAATGAAGTATCGTCATGTTTAAAGCCAGAAGCTTGAAACTTATTTTTAGGCTATTGATTAGATATAAATAAATATGACATTAAAATTTTGTTAAAATATATCATTAAGGTGTAAAATAAAAATAGAGGATGAAAAACTTTAGGAAAGTATCCTTTTAAGCGGGCGAAGCTGCGGGCAGAAGCTAGTAGAATATAAATGCGCAATATAGATTCATTAAATATATTAAATATTTCATCATCATAGATTTACAATGCAATATGCATTATAATTAATATGGAGTTTTCTGAGGGCGGTTGAAAATTTAATAATTAATTTTCTTAGTAGTAGTTAATAAGCTTATCCGGCACTACACTGCAGTAATAATGTTATAATAATATAACATATTAACAAAGCATTATTACATCAGCAAAGTGAGGAATACGCTAAGTGGCAATATCATGCAAAGCTGTGAGCCTCGCTAAATCTCGAAGCGTTGTATTTTGCGTACATAAAAGCGTGATATGTATGAATGTATAGCCCGCGCATAAAGTGGAAACCATTCAGCACTTTTGTTTTCACGAAGGAGCTTGCGTCAATATTTTAAATTCTACAGCATTTGGTACGTATTACTTTTACAGTCGGCAAATTTTCAGTTTATCTCACGAAACGAGTACTAATAGGAGTACTAGGTATGTTGAAATGACGTACTCCAGTCAAGGAATAAGGAGTCTGAACGCCTCCATTTTGTCGCCCCGGATGGTTTGGGTGAGGTGTGGTTAAACTACAGACTGTCGGTAAATAAAAGAAGTAAAGCGACATGTGAACTGGCTCATTTAAATGAGTAAATAAAATTTTATTTCTTCCAATTTTATGTAGTTGTGTTAAATAGTTTTTAATATTTTTAAGTATTTGTTATGTGTCTCTTCATGAAAGAGTAATATATTATTTATAGAGCAATGCATTAATAGAATCCGTGTGGTGACGGAGTAAGAATACAATTCAACACCCCCAATTTACGTGTGTTTGATCGTACAAGACGATTAAGGGATATAAAAACGCATATAACATCTATGCAAGAGAAGGAAATCTTGAAATAAAACCCTATACCAACACGTCTGACCAGCGCGGTATAGTTGGTTAATTTACTCCCATTACGGAGGAAGCCCGAGCCCACCAGTGGGACATATATGGGCTGTGATGATGATGATGATAACTTGAAAAAAATACCGAGTTAGATTGGTCATCCAGATATTATGATTTGAAAGCAAAAGAATGTATTATAATTTACATACTAGATATATAGATAGCCCAACCCAAAAAAGCCTGCATTGAAACTTCATCGCCTTCGCCAAGATATCGCTGGATTTACTGAACTGAAGGCTTTGTGGAGGTTGAAATGGAACGGCCCGCAGAGAAATCCGCGATACGTTATTAGAAGAATGCCTGATATATATCTTATATTCAATTTGCTTAAGACTTATTTATTTACCACAGGGACGAGACATTGTTACGGCAAGCTTAACTTTGTTGTGATTAAGTAATGATAACAAATCTATTAGGACAGTTATCCTAGGGGCGGGCAAACGAGTTGACTATTAGTGAGACAAATTAGTTCTTTTTTTTTTAAGCAATATTTATCATAAATAGCTATAATACATTTTTGTTTAGATCACCTTTAATTTAAAAGTATTATATTATGTTATATAGTAGCGGCTACGAATATTACCAACAAGTACATTGCTCCTGGGTGTCATAGACTGCTAAAGGCGCAGTACTCGGCTAACTATATATCATGCCGCCTCGTCAACAATTATATTCCTAAAAATGATTGACGTCAGACAGGCATAAAACTGTTAACAATAAGTTTTACAATTGCAATATATGCTATAGAAAAGAAGTACATATTACGTCGGCTAAGTAACCTATTTACTTACTATAGGAGCAGTAAGATACTATAGGACAGGAGAAGGATATTACTATAAGAGTAGGATAATGATGATGTTTGATTTAAAATTATTCTTCGTAATATATACATCTTTTACAGCTGTGTGGTAGCGGCTACGAATACTACCAACCCAAACTTTGGTCGTGGATGTCGTAAAAGACGACTAAAAGATTTATGATGACCTCGGCCAACTTCATCTGATGCCGTTTGGTTAACAATTACATTCCCAAGGAGTTGACGTCTGGCAGGTGGCGGGTGGTAAAACTATTGCCAATAACTTTTACAATATGTAGATACTATGAAACAAGAGTACGTATTGTATCGACCCCAAGTAATTGGGATAAGAGTAGGAGAATGATGAATATACATCTTTTATAGAAATAATTTTTATCGAGGATATCACCATGTGGTGCTAGGTTAAGAATACCGTGTATCCAACTCTTATTTTCTGTTGGGAATCGTAACAATTGGCTGCGAGACGATCAGAAATAGACAGCAACTCTTTCCTGGGCACCTTAAAACAGCAAACTTGATTGCCTACCCACAATACGTAGCGATATATATGCGAGTATATTCCGCCTTTGATAAGACCTATGTTCAACAAAGGACATCGGTGCATGGATTTTTTTTTTATTATTGATTTGCCTGTCTTTATCCTATAATCGGATTATTCTATGATCACGATGCTTTTATCCTATAATAAATAAGCAAATATGAAACAAGAAAATATTTTATCATATAATGTCTATTTTCTATCTAAAAATATATCCATTATTACAATTAATTTTCATTCTAAATCTAGAATTGTTAACCCTTATTTGTATTTAAAACCATCCGTGATACAAGAATTTATTCCTTATAGTGCAAAATATTGTCTTTAAAATAAAATTAATAAATGAACACAAAAATATATATTAAAGTATTAAAACGAAATTCAGTGACAGTGCTATTTTCTCAAAATATAAAGCAATAAAGCGGCGGGTAAGATGGCGTTGATGTACACGGCAGTATATGACGGACAAGCTATTCTATGATCAAGAGGGTGTCATTCTTCGCACCTTTTCCGCTCCATTTGCTCGGGTCGCACACCAATACGCCACCGCCTCGCACTCACCCCGAACACATCCCGCAGTCGACCCGCACTCGTCGATAAGAAAACGCTCCTGGCGACGGACCGTTAATGCGTTTTCACCTCACTGAAGACTCGGCACCAATTTATGCCGGCGACGCTTTTTCTTATCAATATGTTATTAGGTACCTAATTCAGCATTTTCACACTGTATTAAGCAAACCTTTTATTTTTATTTTATTTAACTCGTAAACAGCTCAACATTTCTAAAGGCGTAATTTATATTTTTCCGTTTGATGACGAAGTAAGAATACAATTTATCACCTCTTTTGCTCGTGGTTATTGTAAAAGATGTCTAAGATAAAATCAATCAGAAAAACTTGGTATTAAAACTTATATCAACTGAACAAACTAGGTATAGTTAGTTAGTTTCTCTTCTCCTGAAACAAGTACGGGTAGGTATATCCTTTTCTTTTTGCGGTGTGCTATGGTGTGGTCATGCCCCGCCGAATCGGTCCGGGCGACGGCAAAGACGGTGCGTGACCTCCATAAACCCACCTGCAATGCGCCTCTCTTCGCTGTGCGAGCGGGCCACCGGAACCCAATCTTTGTCTTCGGTAGCCAGGGGGAGGTATATCCTGAGAAGAAATATATATTTATTTGTATATAAACTTATATTAATTTACATTTATTATCTCTTTAGTCTCATCCGAATATTATAAGGTTGATTTTAAGTTTATTTATGACTGAAATGAAATTAATCGACGTAGGTATTAATAAATATTTTTCTCAAACATGCTTGAAAATTAGAGCATTATTTTGACAACCTTCTTCGAGATAAATCAAAATTGCTGTACTGACCAAATACATGCGAGCAGCGGCCGGCAAAAAAATGTATGAAAATCCATATCTGTCGTGTTTTATCGGCCAAATAAATATATATATGTAAATTCATATGTATCGTGTATTTTAAAAATGGAACGATTTGTTACTTCAAAAAAAGAGCCACCGAGGAGACGACTTATCAGAGTTTTATTTAAATTTCGAACTGGCTTGAAAAATAAACCTGTTTGATAATGAAAAAAAAACAAATGAACCCTTTAGCACGTGAAAAATGTTGTTCGTTGTTCGTCATGTATGTAGTTCTACTTAGTACTACTCAGTTTTAATTTCCGCACATTATTTGAGAAAAGCACTATACAAGCCTTGGCCGCAACTAGGAATTGATGGACTTACGTATATGTGCCTCGGCTACGCCTCGGCCCACATTTACACGTTCGTCCATCAATCGCTGTTTTGCTGGCCGCTGCAGTAATGTACTATTATTTAATCTATAAAAGAAGGTGTTTGTATATATGGCATCACTAAACTCATAAACTATTTGCCCGATCATTATGAAAATTGGTATGTATATGTATTTTTCACGGAGAAGGTTTATATGCCCATTGACGTAACTCGCCATCAAGTAGCGCTGCGATATATCGACTTCTATAAACAAACCAAAGGGCTGGGTTTGCTATATTGTTTTCTTTTTTTTTATTGCTTATAGTGGCAAACGAGCAAGCAGCACACCTGATGGTAAATGTTACTACCGCCAATAGACCCCTGCAATACCTAAGGTATAGCTAGGCCGCTGTCTACCAATACAAACCACTAACCCACCTAATTGGGTTTACGGCTGTCTCACTAAACGAAATGAAACAGTACATTGTCATTGCTCATACGTCGATCTTCTGCGATAGTGTGGTACTACATCGGACGTACCGCCTCGCGTCTGTAGATAGAAAAATGGTTAACAGCGTAATAATAAAAGTTTATCTCACTCATAGTACTACTACTTTGTTTTTTTTTTTTTGTTAATGTTGTATTTAACTTTTAAAAAATAAATCTTTACTCGAAGGGCATCGCACTGGAGCTTAAATGGTCTAAACATATATGCAATAATATTAAGAAAACATGTAATTTAAAAAAAAAATGACGAGCCCCCTGAGTTTCTTGCCGGATCTTCTCAGTTTGTGGCGGCTTTCCGATCCGGTGGTAGATTAATTTAAAAAAATATGTAATATTGACAATATGTAAGTGCCCTTTTAGGGCTTATGCATAATAAATGATTTGATTTGATTTGTATAATGACTTCTAATGTTTACGCGAGTATTACTACACATTTGAAATAAAACTACTTTTACGGATTCTGTCGCGTTTATATTTGATTTTTAATTTCCCGACGTTTCGAACACTGTTCAAGTGATCATGGTCACGGAAAAGTGTTCGAAACGTCGGGAAATTACAAATCAAATATAAACGCGATAGAATCTGTAAAAGTAGTTTTATTTCACTTACTTAAAGATAAATGCTGTGTGGTAACGGCTACGAATACTACCAACACTTACTTTGCTCACGGATGTCGTAAAAGACGACTAAGAGCCTTATAACGACTTGGGCCAACTCTATCTGATGCTATATAGTAGCAATTGCATTCCCAAGGAGGGTTGATGTCAGGCATTCGGCCGGTCATAAAACTATTGCCAATAACCTTTGCAATATGTAGAAAGAGGGCTACATATTGCGTCGACCCCAAATAATTGGGACAAGAGCAGGAGAATGATGATGAGTAGTTAAAGATAAATTTACAAAATATTCTATTTATATGTGAATATACTTTTAGAATGTTTTGTTATTAAAGAATAATTGTTCTCAGCATGTCTGCAAAAGCTTGCAGTAATGCTCAATTTATCACTACTTTTAACCTTTTCTAAGAGTTACTTAGCCACTTATCGTGGAATCTTGGGATCACACCTGCACATATGCACGCTGTGCCACTTTGAGAGTGTTTGTCACTAAGCAGGTCGTTAGTTCGCCTCGCCAACTCGACGCGAAACTTATTGGAAAGAAAATTGTGCTGACTGAGATCCCCGGCTTTATCTCGTTCGTACCTCGTTATGAATACTTATGTCGACCTAATATTAACGTCAGCTTATTCGGCTTACCTTACATTTGTTTCGTTAGCTAAATTTTTTGAATCTGTTTTTTAAGATTTAATATGAAAATTACACCATTTTAAGTTGTTATTTCTCTTTAAGTGAGATTCAGGATTATGTTTTTATATATTTTTTTTTTGTATTTCATTGTTACAATGATATAAAATATAAACTTACTTGTTAGCAATTTATCCAGTGGTACAAACATGAGCAGAGGTGTATTCTTATATGGTCTTTATTTCGATACATCATTCTCCTACTCTTATCCTAATTACTTGGGGTCAATACAATATGTTCTCTTCTTTCATAGCACATGTTGTAAAAGTTAGCGACAATATTTTTATTACCGGCCGCCTGCCAGACGTCAATCCTCCTTGGGAATGTAATTGTTGACCAAACGGCATCAGTAGGCCCAGGTCGTTATAAGGCTCTTTGTCGTCTTTTACGACATCCATGAGCAAAGTAAAGATTGGTAGTATTCGTAGCAGCTACCACGCAGTATTTATCTTTAAGTAATAGTACTTACTAGAGTGAGAAAAACTTTTATTATTACTTTACTTTTATTATTACGCTGTTAACTGTTTTCTATCTACAGACTCGAATCGGTATGTTTAGTCTTTATTTCGATATCTGTAGTAAATATTCTTTAGGGTTTCTCTTATTAACTTTGTCATCTGTGACACAATGGAATCTACAAATATGCGTATATGATAATAATAGTAATAAATATCGTCAATCCAATAACTTTTGGATGGTGGATTTTAACGTGTTTGTATTCCTTTTTTAGTTTTACGAACTTTTTAACACCTTTCACCATTCATTGTCACGGGCAGAAAATAATAGCAAGAAAGTAATGTACACATTATTTTTAGCAGTGCTTATATTTATGGTATCAATACGAGTACTTTATCATCATTATCATCATCATCTCACTATTGGGCTCGTGCCTCTTCCGTAATAGGAGGGCAATTAACCCGCTAGTCAGAATTGTTGATATAGGGTTTGTTTCGAGTTTTCCTTGTCTTGCATAGATATTATATACGTTTTATATCCCTTAGTCGTCTCTTAGGATCACCCACAAATAAGATGGAGGTGGTAAGTTGTATTCTTATTCCGTCACCACATGGAAAATGAATAATTACAAGGATTAAAATTGTAATGAAGAGGGCTGTACCTCTTGCATCTGCTAATTCAAGTTTATGTGCACATGAAATTATAAATTGCTAATCACAGTTTGGTTTAATTGTGAAGATTATTGACACTAATGTGGTACCTACTATACAAACTTTATTGGCAAAATTAAGCCTACAAAATGTTTGTCCTTACAATTTTACCCTATAGCTTATGATACTGTTTTAAGTTTGAATTCGTTTACAATGATTTGCCAGTATTAACATATATTTTATTCTATGTACCATATTATCTACTTCGGTACCTATTCATATGTCCGTCTTACAAAATTGCTGAATAGTTAAAAAGTAATTTAGGTTAAAAAAATTTGCACTCCATTTTAGCTTTATAAAGGCGAATATCACTAACACAAAGAGTGTGCTAATATGCAAATATTTTAAACAGTTTAAGTGCAAACGATACAACTTTAAATAAAGCAACACCGTTGACTATAATTCAGCACTGTGGTTTGTTTGTTGTACTTAAAATTCCTTGACATAAAATCAGACAAAGGCCCGTGAGTTGCCTACAATGGGTGTACAACTATTAATTATTTGCCGACAATAGGCGTCTGTGGAGGCGTGAGAAGTGCGGCGACTTGGAACGATCATCTCTACGATCATACAAACGACCAGCTGAATATTACTAAATGGATTATGGGCAATATCGCGTGAAATGACCGTCATTACATTCTTTAGTAGATAAGTTTTGCGTATGTTGAAAATGTGTTATCGACATAAACATTCATAGTGTAAGTATTTTCGTATCTAGTAATATTTTAAATATCTAAAGATATGCTAGACATTATCTCCTCTAAATATTACTATATCTATTTACTTTTAGTTACTTATGGAATTAAAAGAGAGCGCTGTGGTGTGAATGAAGAAGTAGTGACAACAACAACAACAAACATGACTAAGGCTCTATTTTAGCTACACCGCACATCCATCTCAACATTCGCATCTTTATTTCATCATCATCATCACAGCCGATAAATGTCCCACTCTTGGGCTTGGGTCTCCACCGCAATGAGAGGAAAATTAACCTACTATACCGCGCTGGTCAGACGTGTTGGTATAGGGTTTTGTTTCGAGTTTTCCTTCTCTCGCATAGATGTTATATGCGTTTTATATCTCTTAGTCGTCTCTTACGATCACCCATGGGTAAGATATGGGGTGGTGAATAGTATTCTTACTCCGTCACCACACGGAAAATCTTGATTTAATAATATACATTATAATACAATATTTACTCTTCTGGGCCTAATAAATCGGTAAATTTTAAAAGAACGTATTAACAAGACGCAAAGCTAGGAGTTTAAAAATGTAGTAATTAATTTATTTCATGTTTCTCGTCGAAAACGTAAAACGATATACTTACATACAAGTATCATATATAGGTATATGTAATTAAATACTCAAGTATACCAGTTCATTATACGTAGACTTACGTCAATCAGCTCTTTAGCAACCTTAATTATTCAGCGACTAAAATATTTTTCAAGTTAAAATTCAGGTTCTACTAATTATTTTGTATTAAATTGTGATTAACAGAGATTTGTCGCCGTTTTAGAAACTTGAATTGAAATAAATTAGGCCAAATGATTACTACCACTCTAAATTGTGAATTTGACTTTCAATTTCAGTGAAAGTTTTATCCTTATTTTAAATTAGTATAGTAGAACTTGTTGTAGATTTTCAGATAAATTGTGTTCCTGAGTGAGTTTAAAGTTCAAATTCTTTATTTCTCTTACCTTCAGTCTCGTGAAGGAGAAAAGTACACTTGATTGCATCGAAAGCAAAGTTTTCTAAGTACCAACCTCACGTCCCGTGTACTATGGGCTCGATTCCTCTGCAGGAGCATCATTGTGCGATCGTCAAATAATTTTACTGCGTTTGAATGTTTTTTATATGCAATAATTATGTTTGTAAGTTCTCTGTGACGCAAAGATTTATTTCTTTAGTTCGAGGTACCTTAAAAAAATAATCACCACATATAAAGAAGTAAATAATCTATGTAAGCTTATGACATAGTGTTGTTTTAATAGCAAGAGAAATAACACTTTCAGCAAAATTATGCTAAGCCATGATGATAGCACGTGATAGTAGGATATTATTCTTTCCCATTGTAGAGGAAGCCAGTACCAAATATTATTAAGTATTGGAGCTAACGAATAAAGAGACTTATGTTGCTTATTAAAGCGAGACCTGAACTCTATTATGTAAATGTTTCAGAGTTTTCAGAGATGTAATGTTTCAGAGTTAAATTAAAAGAGTAATAATATTTTGGTTGACCCAAGCTACATTATAATTCTCTTCAATCCCTGAAGCGATAAGCAGAGATACTACGCAATAAACCCACATTTCTTTACGTTATTCTAATGTTTTTATATCTAAGGTAATTAGGAATAAGCCTGCAACATACTCATCATGATATTAAATCGACAAGTTTATCTAATTATAATGTTAAATAATATACACGTACATCTTCCATGCGGTGACGGAATAAAAATACAATTCACCATATCTTGCATCTGCTGGAAATATTACTTCTGGGTTCAAAAGACGATTAAAGGAATTAATGTACATATAACATCTAAGCAAGAGAAGGCAAACTCATTATAAAATCTTATACCAACAAGCTTAATCCGCGTGGTATAGTAGAGCAATTTCTTTTCTATTATGAAGAAAGTTCGAGCCAGAAATGGCACATATATTGGGCCTAAATAATAACTGGATGGCTAGAGATAATATTGACTGGCTGCAGCAAAAACCTGAAAGTACCCGCAAGTTTCTTAACTTTGGTGTGCATTAAAGGACTGGCTAGGGAGTGGTCGCCAGAGTTATGTATTCGGGGCTGGCAGTATAATTTTCAAGGTCATAATTACAATAAATTTACCGTATGGTGATGGAGTAAGAATACAATCCATTATAACCTATCTTACCCGTGGAGATCGTAAGAGAGTACTAAGGCATATAAAACGCATATAACATCTATACAAGACAAGAAAAACTTGAAACATAACCCTATACCAACACGTCTGACCAGCGTGGTTTAGTAGGTCAATTGCCACCCACGCACTACTCTACACCTCTAGCTGCTTACGCCAATGTTGCACCCTGTTGCCCCTCCTTTTGCTCATATGGCTTTTGTGCTTATAGCGACCTTTTAGAGTACTTATGTACCCTTTCTGTGAATTAGCGAGTCTTAGTCTGCCAAAGCTCAAGACATAATAGTATTCAACGCAGACGACAGTTTGAAACGAGTAGTCTTATGATAAACAAATCAACCGCAGTTCCAACTCCATAGTCAGTTATAAGATACGATTATCACACAATATCTGGATCTTTTATACCAGTACTAATACCAGGGGTATAACTAGGCCGTTGCCTACCAATCAAACCCCACCTAATTTGTGCTCTCGGCTCTCTTGCTCACGGAACGAAGCGCAACAGCATATGGCTACTGCTTAGGCGCCGATTTTCTTCTTCGAGTGTGATACTACTTTTTTTTTTTTTTTTTTTTTACTACCATGGACGCACTGGATTTGACTGTAGACAGAAAACTGTCAATAGTGTGGCCCTACCACTAAAAATAGATTAAAATTCTCTAATGGCCTCTGCGTGCTAGACTCGTGTCTCTATAGAAGCGTCCTAAAGGACCATGTATAATGCCTATGGAAGATCCCATGAATGATACATAATAAGGCGTTCTATTAGTAGTGTTATTGTATTTTTGAGCCAGACAACTCAATTATTAAAACTTTCGGCATTCGAGGACGAATGCGAGAATTTATAAAGAAAATTTGATTACGTTCAAAAATTGTATATTAAAAATATTATTTATAATAAAATCTCATTTGAGAAAGAAATTGAAAATTTAAATATATTTTAAATTTTGTTCTTATATGAGATTTTATTATATTTTAGTTTATTAAGACGTTAAAAATTTTATGAAGAGAATTATGAATGTTGAGGAAGCGAGTGAAGTATGCAAGGATAGAGTTCTCTGGCACTCTGTTCTCTCTGCCTACTCTGCAAAGGACATGGCGTGATGGTATGTATGTATGTTAAAATTTAAAAATGTGATATAGTTGATACGTCGTGATTCAATCAATTAGATTCATTTTATTACATTTTTATATTAAATGATAAATACATATAATGGAACACTATAATCATAAAGAACTTATACACTGTAATTGTATATTGTAATGAACAACTACAAAAAAGAACTAATTTTAAATCATTCTTTATATACAACAATTGCCTCAAAAAAAAACATCGAAGATACATGCATTAGCAGCTATTTATTTCCCGTGGGTAGGGTGTCTTAAAAATGTCTGTAAAATATTATTTATCGAATCTAAAATGTTTGTTTTTCAAATTCCCAATTTTTTTATCCGTCAAAAGTTAATGATATTTATATAAAATTAAGTTTAATAACGCTAATTTAATCTCTATCTAATGATCCCTAAGCGAGTTCCTATATTCAATTTAAAGTAATTTTATTTTAATTGACATTATCAATATATTAATTAAATGAGAGCGAGTAGGTATGAAAGAGAGTATTGGTGTAAAGATGCGAAAGGGAATGCTCCGATGGTTCGGACATGTGGAAAGAATGCCGAACGAACGTCTGGTTAAGAAGATATACAATGCGAAAGTGGAAGGATGTAGGTACCGAGGGAGACCGAGACTAACCTACCTAGACCAGATCGGTCAGGTACTGAAGGAAGGTGGAGTCAAGAGTCTCCGAAACCGGCGAGCGTGTATGAAGAGAATTATGAATGTTGAGGAAGCGAGTGAAGTATGCAGAGATAGAGTTCTCTGACACTCTGTTCTCTCTGCCTACCCTGCAAGGGATATGGCGTGATGATATGTATGTATGTAATTAAATGAGGAAGAAAAAATATCAATAAAAACAATTCTTTATTTTATTATTACCACTATTATTAGAAGAAGAAAAAGCGCAAACAGCAATGCCGAACTTAATAAAAGTCTAATTGGACCGGTCAATCCAACCCTACTTTCTACATTTCTTTTTGTAACTCAGCCTGAGTGTAATCTTTAATAGAGTTTTCTAACTTAATAATACTTTACCTATTATCTGAAACTACGTATTAATTTTCTTTCCGAAGGCAAAATGAGAAATGTTTCTATCACTCATACTCATTATCTTCTAAAACAAGCTAAATTGGGTTGATAGAGGTTCTAGAATCTAAAAGGAAAACAATGTAGGACATTTCTCACATATCTGGATCACGCTATAGACATTATATTATATTGAGAACATAGAGCTCTCAGAAATATTAAGTTTAGTGATTGCATTACTGGCATGCCCTGACATAGCATACTAGAATATCCATTAACTCGATATAAGTACAGATCATTGAATCAGAAAAGAACAAATAAAATATTCTTTCACAAAGACCAACAGTTTGTGGGGAACTATTTCAATTTCGTTCACGTGCTTGAATCTAGTAAAAATAAAAACAACCTCTCCCGGGTACCACTTTTGCGGTGCCGCATTTTTAGTATGTAGGTCACAAAACCACCTGCCCTCCAGCATGTTTGTTCCAGACAAAAAAGATGTGTCTCATTTTTTTTCTTTTCATCAACAAATATCGTGAATAATATGATAACTTTTTAATCTCCATTGTAATTATAATAAATATTTACATATTATTCGTGTGGTGACGGATTAACTGTGGACTGATGACATTATCAAGGTCGCAGGAAACCGTTGGATTCAGGTGGCGCGGGACCGTTACAAATGGCATTCTCGTGGGGAGGCCTATGTCCAACACTAGATGTTTACAGGCTGATGGATGGATGGATGGATGACGGATTAAGCTGTACCTGTGGGAGATCATAAAAGACGACTTGTATACCTTACAAATGCATATAACATCTATGCAAGAGAAGGAAAACTCAACTAAATTATGTTATACCAACACATCTAACCAGCGTGGTGTAGTAGGTCAATTTCTCTTTTAGTGTGAAGGAGGCTTGAGCCCAAGAAAGGGACAAGAAGACAACGAATCTTTCTTATAGAATTTTGTAGCAAATTTGATGTACTAAAAAATAAGAACCAAATTTTTAATATTTTTATCGATGGTTCACTTGAACAAAGATAAAAATTAGAAAAATAGGATTTTGTTGGTCTGTAACTTTGTAAATATTAATGATACAAAAAAAAATTATTAAAAGATTTTTTATAGTGCGTCAAATGGACTACAAAATTGTCATTTAACTTTTTGTTCTATCTTGGATGGTTTAGCTGAAAATTGCAAAAAACACGAAATTTCGGGCAAATTTAAACTAAAGCTTTATAAAAAGTCAGGCATCGATGGTAGCAATATGACGCAATGAAATTTTTTGTTCAACATTTAATGCCAAATAAGGTCTAGTAGTTTATTTCATGAAAAAATGGAATCTTCAGATGTTGCGGCAGTGCATAATAAAAAAAAAAATTTTCCCGTGTTATTTAAATGGGAAATCTTCAGATTTGATGGAGGACCTCTTAAAATTAAAATGACGAACTCTCCTTTGGACAGGCCTTTTGTTTCGACATCTTCTACGATATTTTGAGCGGAGAGTGAAAAAAAAAATATGCATTTTTTTGGCACACCTTGATATATTATACAGGCATAGTATGTTATTAACAAATCGATAATGCTGTCAAAAATACAACAATCATCAACGATGACTGCCCTCACACCTTTACTTGTGTTCGGGTCGCACAATCGGCGATCATACATTTCTAGCCATATTTTTGTAGTGCGCCCGGTTGCTGCTTGACCACAGCACTGCGCATTCTTATTGTCCTAACTTTTGAAATATTGTACCAAACGACACACGGTAAAAGGCAAAAAATATGTACTTTAAATATTGAAAGCAATAAAAGCATTTATTTGCATAAGAATCAATTAGTTACTAAATGTGCATCGGCAATAAATACCAAATTATTTTGTATTTTTAATGTACTATTTTAACGATAAATGCTTACATATTAAAAATAGATATATGCTATCGCGGACTTTTTTGTAGAACTATTTAAGAGGTACATTTCCACAATACATAACATTCGTCTGAGTTTCAAGATCTTTGCAGCGTATGCAAAAGTAGCTCGCAGATGGGCGATTTTTGCAATTTTTATCGTTATATTTTAGCCAATTTACAAAATATCTTTATAAATTATAGTCTATGTGTTATTCTGATGTGTAAGCTATATTACTATAAAGTTTCATCAAAATCCATTTGGTAGTTTTTGCGTGAAAGAACAACAAAGATGTTCACATCCATACATTATTACAAACTTTCGCGTTTAAAATGTTAGTAGGATATATTTTTAAGAAAAATGCTTCACCAATTATATTACAATACAGCTAGATAAATTTGTATATATTAAAAAAAAAACCTTGTTTAAAAAATAACCAGAAAAAACATTCTTCGTTTCACACATGACATGTTTCATGTTCTTTGAAATGTTACTAACGTTAACCACATATTATACGTTTAGAAAATGATAAAGACGACCAGGTACGTAAAAATAATATATGAAGGGAGACAAAACGATAAGTTGACAGTGGAAGCCAAATGTGTCTTTAAAACATTCGTTACAAATGTAATGTTCGCTTGTAAGCACATTTTGATAACACCTAATATAGCTTTTTAAATATTCATTATTCCTATTTTGTCTGTTCTACCTGTTGGGGCTCGCCGTATCGTTAAGGGTATTTGTCAGACATCGAGATAAATGTCTGTAAACGTGTTGTATTTTTTTTCGGATCTTACATTATATAGTGGGTAAAATTTATAATAAAACCTTAATAATGCCTGTCTTTTTCTTTTTTTTTGTTTTTTTACAATTATAATAATATATATATATATATATATATATATATATATATATATATATATATATATATATATATATATATATTCTAATGTTTATTATCGTAAAACTATTGTACAAGAAGTTATTTTAAATTAAGTTATTATGAATATAAAAGGCTAATTAAATGTTTACTAAAGAGAGAAAAAAACAAATCTAAATACTTATTCAAATAAACCGCTGCCCGTAGGTAACGTGCCCAGAATGCTGGCATACACCATGGCCAGATTTAAGACAATATTAACACACAATTGCTTTACACCTACAATGGGGAACTCATGAGTGTATTGTGCTGTGTGTTGATATGCAGACGTGAAATGTCATCAGTAGATGTTTCTTCTCATTTATTAGATTAAATTTCTTAAAATGCCTCTCCGTGTTGCACATATGTCTCCATGTAAACCTCCCAAAGGACCGATTATCTTTCCTATGCAAAATCCTGTGAAACAATATAAATAATCATAATATTGTTTTATTAAAAACCAAGTACATTTGATACTTGGACTTGGTTATCTCTGTTTCTTGAATAATTAGTAGCTGTGTATCAAGAAACAATTCCTTCCCGAATCGAACTATAAAATAATACCATCTTCTTAGCAGATCCATAATTTATATAACAAGAAGGGCAAGCAAAGTTATAGAGAATATGAAGGGTCAGCTTACAATTAAATCACATTGAGATGAAGTTTAAATACCACAGATTACGCAGTGTTTGAGTTATGACCATCCCAAAATGGAGGACTACGTTTTATTCCTATAAAATACGAAAATTTTGGAAGAATACTGGTATAAACTATATTATTAAAAAACTTTCGTAACAAAAATTTATACGTAAATGACGATAATGTGAAATACAAGTATATAGAATAACCACTCCTTCGTTTTCTGTAATTCATCATCATCATTATCATCATCATCATCATCATCACAACTCATATACATGCCACTGCTGGGCTCAAGTCTTCACCTCAATAGCAAAGAAATTGACCTACTATATAACGCTGTGTATATACACCATACATTCCGTGTGGTGACGGAGTAAGAATACAATTCACCACCCCCTATCTTACCCATGGGTGATTGTACGAGACGACTAAGGGATATAAAACGCATATAACATCTATGCAAGAGAAGAAAAACTCGAAACAAAACCCTATACCAACACGTCTGACCAGCGTGGTATAGTAGGTCAATTAGCCTCCCATTATGTAGGAGACCCCAGCCCAATAGTGAGACATATATGGGCTGAAATGATGATGATGATACCACCCTGATGTGTGACCAGCATGGTAGAGTAGGCTGACAGAACGGTAGTTCCTAAAGTATAATTTTCCTCCTCTTGCACCAATGTTATATGCATATTCCTATCATATATCCCTTAGTCATCTTCTACGATACCCACGCATAAGATAAGTAGTGGAAAATTATACTCTTACTCCAACACCATACGGAAAACACGTTTTTATATTTATCAAACTCGTAAAAAAGACTAATGAATGTAAGCAGATAACGGACGCATATGAGGTGGAAGAAAAGAAAATTTATATACTGAAATGGACTGATATATATTCGTATAAATAATTAAAAAGTTAGCCTCCCTCCGGGACAATAATTTCGTTTTGTATTACGTCTATTTTAATGCAGAGAAACAAACATAATTGAAATTATATCCAATAAAATTGAACAGACTTGATTTGATGAAATTATAATGTTACTTCGATTTTCAGCACCTTTCTGATGAAATAATATTTAGATACGAGCTGAAATTAATTGGCATTTACTTTCTGTGTCAACATTGTTATATTTAATTTGCTACATGTTTTCATTAATTGAGACTGTCAAAATATTTTCGTTTGGTCAATTTATTTCATCATCATCTCATCTCAGCTCCAATATGTCCCACTATTGGGCTCGAGCCTCTTCCATAATGGGAGAGAAATTGACCTACTATACCACGCTGGTCATACGTGTTGGTATAGGGTTTGGTTTTCCGTCTCTAGCATAGATGTTATATGCGTTTTATATCCCTTAGTCGCCTCGTACGATCACCCACGGGTAAGATAGAGGGTGTCGAATTATATTCTTAAACCGTCACCACACGGAATTTATTTCATTTTATTATTTTATAACTAGTTAAGAACTTAACTGGCATTGATTGCAGACTGATTATACTAAGCGTAATCCGTCTATATGCAACTTTACAAAAAGAAAACACAAAATCTTATCACTTAATTAATTGACATATTAGTTTTTAAAATAGACATAATAATAATAATAACCAATGGCTTGAATCTGTTCAATCGTTTTCATATAATAATGTAATAAGGTAATAAACATGCAAACATAATAATAATAATTTCTGTTTCCACTAGTATTCCCCGTATGACGACGGGTTAAAAATACAAAATCATTTATTTTCAGACCCTATCCCACCACCATATAGAAAATTATATTGTTTCACTATTTATATCGCAATATTTTATCGATAACATAATAACCAATTTATTATCCATAACAACTTAAGCTCAAACTCGTGAAGTTGTGTGATTGACACCGGTTGCTATTAGTTCCTAAATTTGGCTCAATTTTTCGCCGAACTTGACATATTTCGTTGAAATTCTGCTTATTGGAAATAAATCCTGAATGATATGTGATCATACTATCTATTTGGAGGTGTCCTACTTATAGCTAAACGCTTACACTAGTAACATATCGATCCAATTCAAATAAGCAGAAAAACTTTAATAATAAAATCAATAGCGTAGAGGTCTCACGTTCCCAATTACTTGGGGTCGACGCAATATGTACTCCTCTTCCTACATATTGCAAAATTAATAAGGCAATACTTTTATAACCAGCCGCCTGCCTGACGTCAACCAGCCTTGGTAATAATTGTTGACCAAACAGCATTAGGTAGTGTTGGCTCAGGTCGATATGAAACTCTTAATCTTCTTTTACGACAGCCACGAGGCAAGTAAGAGTTGGTAGTATTCGTAGCCGCTACCACACAGCCACATCGACAGTATGATATGATTAGTACCTGCAATTATTCTGACCTTTCTTAAATCAGATGATAGATAGATACACTTACAGATTCCACTATATATGGTTTACTCGACTCCCAATACAGTTGCGAATAATAAAAGTTATAAGGATTAAGATAACATTAATTCAATACTTCATTCACACTTTTCGAGGGATATAGAAGTAAAAGTTCGTTATGCTTTGTTATGAAGGTCGTTTTTAGCAAATTTAAATAACTTTATGTTAGAAAGTTGGTATAAATATATATTTATGCACTAGCTTTTGTACGCGACTTCATCCGCGTAGAAATCATGTTTGGCAGATGCAAACAGAGAAAGCTGTGCAGAGTTTTAAAGGTAGGTTAAAATTTAAAGACCCTTCATAATTTCTGTTTCCATTTAATCATACAAATTATTTTGCCTTTTAATAGATCACTATTTATTTATGCTAGAATACAATTGTCGCCACTTCTTATTGGACTGTGGAAGTCGTAATAGTCGGTTAGGCAAGTGAGCAGTAGTCCTCTCCTGGAAAATGTATACCACCTCACTATAATCCTCAACCCACCTGCCAAGCGGGCTATTAGGGCACGTACTCCTCATTTTTGGCGGAAGCATGCGTTTAATAATCGACCGCGAATCATGGCAATATTCTTATTCTGTTGCATAAAAAGGTTAACATATATACGTCAGTTCAGAACGTCTATATGCACAACATGCGCGATATTATCTCCTTCCAGTTGTAAAAATATCCAATCTGATAGTGAATTTAATTTGAAACAGATCACGTAGAACTGTCCGCTTGAAAAACAATTCTCTCTTTGCTGGTACGTACAATGAAGTGAAAGTTGCGTTAAATATGATTGATTATTTATGTTCATCTTGATTATCTCAGTTCAGGTAAGTCCTCTGCTGGGCTCGAGCCTCCTACGCAATAGGAGGGAAATTGACCTACTATATCACGCTGATCATTCCTTAGTCACCTTTTACGTCAACCACGAGGAAGATAGGGCATAGCAAATTGTACTCTTATTCCGTCACCACAAGGACGTATTAATGTTATGGAATGAAAAATATCACAGTAAAATTTACTACCTATTTTAAAACCTTAAAGAGCAATGTATCCTCAGAGGGACTAATTTTCAGAATAATACTTTTTAGTGAGTCACAAGCACTTGTCAACGTCTCACGCTAAGTATTTATTTATGCTAATTTTTAATTTAATAAGTAACTAAAATATCACCATAAAATTTAATCCCCTATTTCACTAAAATTTTCAGTTAGGTACTTTTTTTTTACACGTATTTATTTATTTTTATAAAAGAGTATTTGTGCTTAGATTGATATTAATGATTGTTTCTTTTTTGACGTTTGAAGAATGTGCAGCAAGAAAAAATCTTCTTTGTCATTGTATTTTATCCCCTTTGGTGTTGAATTTGATGAAACCCTTTCTTAGTAAGATCCTCACGCCACAAAGAGAAACTAATGTCAAAACTTCATGTTTCAAATTTCAGTAGCTGTGGCTCGGCGTTGATGAGTCATAAGTCAGATAACCAGCTCCTTTGTGTATGTATTAGAATTATAATGCTTCTATAGTATTTTTTACAAAATGTGTATTCCAATTCTAACCATGTAATTGTTCTATTGGTAAAAATATTTTGACTTGCCTTTCTAAATTGGCGATCTAAATTGGATTTCCAGAATTATGTTTGTAATTTCATTGGATTTTCCAGAAACAATTTTTTACGAGCAGGGTGAAGTTGAGATGGCGGCGGAACGAGTCCGGGAGGATTCCCGTGACCCGGGCCGCCGCCTGCGGCCAGAGCGGCGCATGCGCGAGTATCTGCGCCTGATGCCGCCCTAACCGAGGCTTCGGGTGATCGGACCGGGGAATTGTCCGGTCACCCGACGTGAGACCACCGTGTGAGGGCGACGCCTCGACGGCGAAAGCTGTCGGGGCGTCGACGAGAGAAGAACCCGAGAGGGTATATCGCCGGGCGGGCCACCGAAGACAAAGATCGGGTACCGGTGGTCCGCTCGCACGGCGAAGAGAGGTGTTTGCAGGGTGGGTCCATGGGGTTGCGCGCCGCCTCTTCCGTCGGCCCGGGCCGATTTGCCGGGGCGCAACCACATCCATGGTCCCACCTTGCGAAAAAAAAAAAAAAAAAAAGAGTTGAGATCTTATTTTATTTTACCAAGTTACCCTTCTTAACCAGGCGTTCGTTCGGCATTCTTTCCACATGTCCGAACCATCGGAGCATTCCCTTTCGCATCTTTACACCAATACTCTCTTTCATACCTACTCGCTCTCTTACGTCGTCGTTACGAGAAGGAAGAATAAGAAGATATAAGAAGGTAAACAAGAAGGTTAAGAAGATATACAATGCGAAAGTGGAAGGATGTAGGTACCGAGGGAGACCGAGACTAACCTACCTAGACCAGATCGGTCATGTACTGAAGGAAGGTGGAGTCAAGAGTCTCCGAAACCGGCGAGCGTGTATGAAGAGAATTATGAATGTTGAGGAAGCGAGTGAAGTATGCAGAGATAGAGTTCTCTGGCACTCTGTTCTCTCTGCCTACCCTGCAAGGGATATGGCGTGATGATATGTATGTATGTATGTATGTAAGTTACCCTTTTTTTATTAACTCACTTTCTGATGTCTGTCAGAGTGAAATTTTGTAATTGATATTAAACAAGTTTTCTATGCGCTAAATAACTTAAATTTGAATTGTAGCAATGAAGTGGATAAAAAAGAAGAAAAAAAATACAATAAATAAAGTAAAGTATTTAAAATTAATGCCAGTATGTCATTCATAGAGCATAAAAAAATAGTAAAATAATGATAATAATAAAATTTTAAAAAATATGTATGGTCTGCTGCAGGCTTGTACCGGTTTTCAATTTCAATCATGAGAGAAATAATTTCATATTTTTTAATCCGTTACCGTGCGCGTCAGGGCTAACAAAACACAGTATGTGTTATTAATTTATTTTCGTGTGTACGTCCCATGATGTGATGTACATCTTGTAATTGATTTTAAACTAACTTCTTTATAAGATAGAGACTTAAAAGTTTGGATAAAATTCCGGGCTAAGCTGAATTGGCTTAAGTTTAGCTCTGGATTTGATCCAAACTTTTTGAGTACGAAATAGTCGTTATTTTACAATTTTGTGAAGGTGGAACAATATATGTACAATCGTTATCTTAAAATAAATGTCATTCATCATCATCATCATGAAAATAAACACTTGCTGATTATGGTAGGGAGTATAAATAAAAATAAGTCTATTTTTACGAATTGTTTTGTATTCATCATTCATTTTAATAGTAGTAGGACTACGCTGTGGACAGTTCTCTGCCTATAGCCGCGGGCCGGTCCGTCCGGAGTAGTAGTACCACACTCTCGCAGAAGATCAATGTCTGAGTAATGGGTATGCTATTGCGCTTCGTTCGGCAAGCGCGGGCTTGGGATTTATATTGGTCGGCAGCGGCCTAGCTATACCCTTGGTTTTGCAAAGGTCTATGGGCGATAGTGACACTTACCATTAGGTGTGCTGTCTGCTCGTCATTAGGGTGGCCTAAGCAATAAAAAAAATTCGTAGATTTCTACTTTCTAAAGTCTCAAACACTTTTTAGTGTTCATAATCACAGAACTTTATTTCACTTACTTTCTAGTGTACAGGATTATCTTACCTATAGTCTCACATTTATGTACTTAATAAATAATATTGCAGTTTTTCTTTTTTTACATACTACCTTTGTCAGCTTACTTGCCTGTGATGACGACCGGAGAAAAACAAATGGTGATGCATGGTGAGATGCGGAAGTGGCAGCTTCCGTTGAGCAAAAGAAAAAGCGTGGCTGGACTATGTCTCTTCTTTGAATCTGAATGACAGTATGACTGAACAGAAGAAAGAAATATATCGGCAATGTAAGAATGACACCAAGACCTTAGTGAAAGAGAAACGTGATAGAGCAAATACGAGTGCAGAAGATAGGCTGACTAAAAACTTCAAGGGTAACACCAAACTCTTTTAGAGGGAGGTGAAGAGGTCTCGGGGTGTTTGATGAGCCTTCAGAATGAATAAAATAAGGTCTAAAGGTGAAGACATTCTTACACAAACACAAGACGTGTTAAGCCGATGGAGTGAATATTTTGGCGGTATGTATGCGGATACTCGAGTTGGCGCCGGTGTCGCATGTGGTTTAGTAGATCAACATTCAGCACCGGCGTCCTCCGATGGCATCAGTATGGATGAAGTTGAATGGGTGATAAGAACTTTGAAAAATGGTAAGGCAGCGGGCATTGATATGGTGTCTGCCGAGATGATCAAGCTTGGCGGCTCCTATGTCTGGGAGGCGCTCCTGTTGCTCCTCAATTTATGTTGGAGCTCGGGAATGGTTCCCAGGGACTGAAATAGCGCAGTCATCGTGCCTTTGTTTAAAAACAAGGATTCACGTTATGACTGTGCAAATTACAGAGCCATAAGCTTGACCAGTTTGGCAGCAAAAGTGTACGGTAAAATTATTAAAGGGAGAATGAGGATGGTGTCCGATGGTTTACTGCGTGAGACACAAGGAGGTTTTAGGGGTGGAAGGGGATGCATGGATCAAGTGTTCTCTCTGCGCAACATTGTGGAGAAGCATCTGGCTCTAGGTCAGAGGGTTTTCTGCAGTTTTGTGGATCTGGAGAGAGCATTTGACACGGTTATACGAAAGGAACTTTGGGACATTTTACCGGAGTATGATATTAACGGTAAACTGCTGCAGGCTGTGCAGTCCAGTTACAGGGGCTGTAGAGCCTGTGTGCGGCTGGATGATGGAAAGTCGCCTTGGTTTGACGTCAATATCGACGTTAAGCAGGGGTGCGTTCTCTCAGCCAGACTGTTTATCATATATCTGGATAAATGTCTCCAAAGGTTGAACGATATGAATGTGGGAGTCCAGATGAGCGACTCAGTGGTCACTGCTCTGCTCTATGCAGATGATGCAGTCCTGCTGGCACAGTCAGTGACTGACCTACAGACCCTAGTCGACACAATGACAGAAGATTGTAAGAAAAGGGGGCTACGCGTGAATGTGAGCAAAACCAAAATAATGGTCTTTGAAAGAGATGAAGCCAGAACAGATGCAAGAGTAATAATAGGTAATGATGTACTAGAGCAAGTGGATGAATTTGTGTATCTTGGATATGCTTTTAGCCGAGATGAAAGGTACACCACTGATATAGAGCGAAGAGTGAATGCGGGAAATAGAGTGAATGGAGCGTTGAGGCAACTTCTCGGTAGCCACCACCTCAGCCAGAAGGCACGTGTAGCAATACATAACGCAGTACTTGTCCCAACACTACTGTATGGAAGCGAGAGTTGGGTATGCAGAAAAGAGTATGAAAGTAAAATTAATGCGGTCGAAATGCCATCTCTACGGAAAATCTGTGGAATTAGACTAATCGATCGCATTCGTAACGACGACGTAAGAGAGCGAGTAGTTATGAAAGAGAGTATTGGTGTAAAGATGCGAAAGGGAATGCTCCGATGGTTCGGACATGTGGAAAGAATGCCGAACGAACGTCTGGTTAAGAAGATATACAATGCGAAAGTGGAAGGATGTAGGTACCAGGGAAGACCGAGACTATCCTACCTAGACCAGATCGGTCATGTACTGAAGGAAGGAGGAGTTAAGAGTCTCCCAAACCGGCGAGCATGTATGAAGAGAATTATGAATGTTGAGGAAGCGAGTGAAGTATGCAAGGATAGAGTTCTCTGGTACTCTGTTCTCTCTGCCTACCCTGCAAAAGACATGGCGTGATGATATGTATGTATGTTAAACCTTATTTACGAGCGAAAAACTATTGCCACACGTGGGATTCGAACCTATACCTATTGAAAAGCCGTTCCAATCGTCCTACCAACTAGACGAGCATGGGCTGACGTATAACAACCAATTTCTCACTCGTATTCATCTTTACAGGAGACGCCATCTATCGAAAAATCTGTACACATCGTTTTATTTTCGAATTTGCAATGGGTATGATGGGTCTAAGTCTCACGTGTAGCAATATTTTTTCTCTCATAAATAAGTTTTTAACTTAGTTTTTTATTTCAATCATTATTTAAAAAAGTCAATATAATAGAAAGCGTCACAATAGTCTTTAATTTCGAAATACCTACAAACAAACGGGAGCGAAGTGCAATCATTTCACTCATCGCAATATAGAAACAATAGCAACGTCACACTATTCTCTTTTAGAAATGAAACAAAACGTAGGAAACCCAAACAATTTCTTTTAAGCAAGTTAAAGAAATAAAACAGTAAAACAACATTTAGGCACAATATTACAGTTCTTTGTATGCTAAATGATTTATCGTGATCATTTATTACAATAAACAATTTCAGTTCATTACGAATGCGTATAATATCTATAAAAAAATGATAAAGATACATTGTTTGGTAAGAAAAATAATATATATCGTCCTAACTGTTACTTGACATTGGAAGCAAAATGTACGTTTAAAATATTCTTTATAAATGTAATTTTCATATAGAGGCACATTTTTATACACCTGAGACGCATTTTAACGATGTTTCTTTTTGTCATTTCGATCCATTTTGTCGGAGTCCCCTTTATAACTATGAAAAATACATCGTTAATTGGTACGATACGAGATATATTATGAAAATAGCTGTATCGTAGCGGCTTCGAATACTACCAACCCTTACTTTGCTCGTGGATGTCGTAAAAGACGACTTGTAACGATCTGGGCCAACTCCATCTGATGCCGTTTGATCAACAATTACATTTCCAAGGAGGGTTGACGTCTGGCAGGCGGCTGGTCATAAAATTATTGCCAATAACTTTTACAATATGTACTATGAAAGAAGAGTACATATTGTATCGACCCCAGGTAATTGGGATAAGAGTAGGATAATGATGAATTATGATCGATGGATAGATTCCATTAATGATTTGTTAAAATAAAAAAGAAACAATAATAATACAGACCAAGATTCAATATTAGAGACCATAAACTGGCAAACGTAAAGTAGGACGCTCACCGAATAAGCGACCTGAGAAACACGGTTTGAATGCGCCATGCGGAGAATCTGATATTATAGTATAAATTGAAATAAAGCTATATACTGCATTGGACTATTGATTTTAAATATTTACTCCTCAATACGAACATTTCTAATTTATTAAACGGCATGGTCAATATCAAGGCCATCACTCACTTCAATGATGAATCTCTTACATTGTATTTTTAATTTTACATTATATTGGGGTTCGAAGGCCATCACACTTGAGCTAATTATTACCCATCATGTTGTACTATTTTTTTATTATAAAAAGGTCATAAAAGAAATAGTATTTACGGACAAATCCACTGAGTTTCTTGTCGGATCTTTTCAATAGTGATTACGTTCCGATCCGGTGGTAGTCTATTTGATTAATATAAAATGTTAAAACTGACAATATGTAAGTGCTCTCGCAGGGTTTATACATAATAATAAATTAATTTGAAGTCGAATGTAATATCATCCTTCGAGTCGTGTCATCCTTTCTATTTACTGGCGTACATACTCCAGTAAGTATTGCATAGTTTCGTAGTCGTTTTTTTTTTGTTAAAAATGTTATATCTATCGTCTTACTAAATATTTTTTTTAACAAACTACCGCACTAAGGCATAAATCCTTGTATCACGAGGAACTTTAAAGCATAAAATTAACAGATGCTTAATGCAAATAAATTAACGTTATTATTTGTATATCGCAAAAAAATGTCCCGCATAGGAATGGAGCAAGGATACCCAATATATATATATATATAGCAAGGATATTTTTATAGAAAGATACCCCATCCATTATCGTGAACCCTGGAAAGAATTCGAAATGTAATAATAAAGAAAACTAAAACATGATAAAATTCGTAAAATTAGTTTTATTTAAACAGTGCTATAAAATTATTATTTACCAAGGCGTGTTAAAGTGAGAGAATAAATAGTCTCGGCTGAACACAGCTGCATGTACACCGAAAGTAATTACAGCTCATCAAAATTGAAACTCTAAAGTGAACAAAAGGGTTATTTTAAGTGGTTATTTGAAGCAGCAATTAAGTCATTACTGTATGAATATAAGAGCTTGGTGTTGTGCGAACAAAGGATCCTTCGCAGGCTGTCAGAAGCGGGGCTCCGATTGAAACGTAGCAACAAGAAAATTAAAAAGTAATATGAAATTAATTATTATAAGCAACTTATATAAATATTCGTTAGTATATATTATCTTTGCTCATATACGTCCTGCTACTGACCTCGAACATCCTTCACAATGGAAGGGCAATTGATCTACCGTGGCACGCTTATCTAATATTGAGTGTACTACAAGATTTCATTTTTCTTGCAGTAATGTTAGCTGTTCGCATACCTTAACCGTTTTATACAATCGCTTATGGGTAAGACGATGGTAAATGGTATTCTTACGTCATAATCACAGACATATAAGATATCAATATTATAAGACTTTTTAAGACAACAACCTGCACTAATGCAATAATCCTTGTATTGCGGAGGACTTAGAAACATATAATTAAACGGACATAAATTACACCCAGACTCAGAGCAACAATTTGTATATACCACAAGGTATTGTCCTACATAGTAATCGAACCCTTAGCATTGGCATGGTATCTAGGTCGATATCTTAACCACTTTGCAGATGTTAAATACATAAATATAGATGAAATTACGTGCAAATGGAAACAAGCTTTAGAATTTGTTTTATTATTTGCTTGGTTTAAATAGTGCAAATTGGCATAAACCAGACGAAATAACTTTTTTGTGTAGTAGCTTTAAAGTTATATGAAATTATATTAAAAAAAGTTATATAAATAATCAAGCATATTCAATGCTAAATTTCAGTAATTTGAAACATCTATTTTATATTTATTGCATCTGGTGGTAAACGAACAAGGAGCACACCTGATGATAAGTGTTACTACCGCCCACGGAGGTTTGCAATACCAAGGGTATAGCCCACCCAGTTGGGCTTCCAGCTCTGTCACCCACCTAACAAAGCGCAGTAGCACGTTGCCATTACTCAGACGCCGGTCTTCTGCGAGAGTGTGGTACTTCCCCGGACGGATCGGCCCGCGGCTGTAGACAAAAACTGTCAACAACGTTGTCCTACCACTACGAAAATCTTTTAGATAATTCACTGTGGAAGACTCAAGTATCAAAAGAATTTGTTTTTTATGACTATATTATTATTATATGTCATCATCATCGTCATCTCCTACTCTTATCCCAATTATTTGGGGTCGATACAATATGTACTCTTCTCTCATAGTACATATTGTAAAAGTTATTGGCAATGGTTTTATGACCGGCCGCATGCCAGACGTCAACCCTAATTGGGAATGTAATTGTTGACCAAACGGCATCAGATGGAGTTGGCCCAAGTCGTTATAAGGCTCTTAGTCGTCTTTTACGACATCCACAAGCAAAGTGAGGATTGGTAGTATTCGTAGCCGCAACCATACAGCATATTATTATTATATTTCTATAATAAAATTTGTATTACGAGGGACATTACAAACAAATAATTAACGTCCACAAATTATACCCAGGAACAACAATTTGTGGATCGCATAAAATATTATCATGTGTGGGAATCGAAACCGCGACACCTAACTGGGGAGGTTGATATCTTATATATATCTCTCCGCTACCGAAAACAAAGACAGGTAACCCTACTATTCCTACCTGTAATGATAGGCTAGAAAAAAATTCGATTCGAAAGAAAAAAAAAATTTTTTTTCGCCACCCGAGGTCGTTGAACTCTTGAACATATGATCGTGAGTTTTGAATAGATTGCGTCTTTTCTCATCTGAGTAAAGTTACGTATTTTTTATGTTATTATCGTTACATGGCACTGTCCTAATACGGTGAAATGTGAAAAAAACTTAAAATTTGTTGTGAAAAAATAAATTGTTTTTCTTCCGAACCTTTTCTTTTTTTTCTAGCCTATCATTACAAGTAGGACCAGTAGGGTCACCTGTCTTTGTTTTCGGGAGCGGTCCACGTCCACCCTTTATATAACGTTATTGACAAATGCACAAAAATTACAAAATAGTAAACTGGTATTTATTTCGCAGTTTCATAATCATCATCTCAGCTCATGTACATCCTGCTGCTGATCTTCTCAAAAACGAGAGAGGGTAATTGATCCACTATACCACGCTGGTCAGACGAGTTAGTATAGGGTTTTAATTTGAATGTTTCTTCATTTTCATAGATGTCATATGCATATTATATCCCTTAGCCGTCTTGTACGACACCCAAAGGTAGGAAAACGCCGTGGTGAATCAGTTCTCATTCCGTCACCACACAGAAATGTTACACAACTTTTATTTGTTTAACGCTGATTAATGATTGCTTTCAGATATTTATCTTTTAAGTGATAAAATACATTTGAATTAAGTCTAACATGAATTTCCTAACCCAATTTCTGAATCCGACACGCAATCCTAAAACATTTTTGTATCAATGTAAACAGAACTAATGAAGTGTATTTGAATACGGACCTGTCGGCATATATAAGCCTTATTTACCTGCTCTGTGCTAACAAGTTTCGAAAAATATCATACAAGTATCGTAAAAATAATTTTATTACATTTATTTGCAATAATTTCAATAATATTCTAATAATATCACAGATAAATTTATAGAATTCAATAACTGAAAAGCCTTAAACTGATAAAAATATTTTTGAACTACATAAAAGTGACTTTTTAATATATATATATATATATATATACTCTCTCTCTGTCTATATATATATATATATATATATATATATATATATATATATATATATATATATATATAATATATAATATATAATATAAACGAGGGATATTGCACAAGGGATATGGGAAATGTAGCACGAAGGTTGTTGCACACTTGGCCGCATTATACCATTCTAGAAGATATATATTCACCTTTTAATGTGGGTATATAAAATGTATAAATTAGGTTTTTTAGCAAAAACTCAATGAGCATACTAATTTTATGGTCGGATCTCGTACTATTAGACCACATTGTAAACGAGTGAAAATACAATGCTGGATAAAATATATATACTATTATTGCTGAATATATATTGTATAATCTTTCTCTTGTATTACTAAACTTTTACAAAACGTTTAATTGAAATATCTTAAACGTATGAATTAGAAATTTTTCATGATACTCTGCTCCTTCATCTGGTCATCCGACGGCTAAACTAGTGTACGGTATTAAATTGTATAATTTTCACACAAAATCTCTACAAAGTTGTCCATAGAATATTTCAAACTTTGTAGTCATGCTTCATTTTCTGTATAATGAGCTTCAGGCCGATCATAAATTAAACTTATAGCAAGTCTTCTCTAGTAAGTCTTCTTCTCTACCAACCCATCTGATAAGCAGGTTTATAGTGGATATTTTTTTCTGTTATCACAGAGTAGTCTTGAACCCAGTACTGGAGTACAGGACGTATATGAGCCAGATATATCTTCTCAACTAAATTAAAATTGTTGAAAAAAAAAATCAGTTACTGAATTTGGGCACATGGACTGATGTTACAAAATCAAATTATCATTATGAATGCCCTGACGCCATGACGGGATTTAAATAATTGTTCATTCAAATAATCATTATGTGGGACGTTATTTACACTACAGATTCGAAAACATCCCTCAGTCACGCAATTACGTATCTCGTATTTGTACACATATTAAATCGCCTTTCCTGTTTTAAATTCGTAATTTTATTTGTACATTTTCGATTAAATTAGATCACTCACAACCTTATTCCTGCTAATTTCTTTTCACTAAACAAATTCCCGTAAAGTTTGTTTACTGTTCCAGTTCTTCATTTACCGGGGTCGTCTCTCGTTAGACTCAAAAACATTATACATATTTGAAAATATAATTAAAAGTCGTGCGAATATTCGATCGCAAATTGCTACGCTCATTTTAATAGATGATTTAATAAATATTTATTTCATCATCATCAGTATTTCAGGTTATCCTACTACTGAACTCCGTTGCGGAGGAGGTCTCTGCGATAGGAGGAAAATTGACTTTTGAGTAGTCAGACGCATTGGTATAAGGTCTTATCTCGAGTTTTCTTTCTTTTACATATATGTGCTATATGTTAGCGGCTACAAAGACTACCAACCCTTATTTTGCTCGTGGATGTCGTTAAAGAGGACTAAGAGCTTAATATCGACCTGGGCCAATTGTACCTGATGCCATTTGGTCAACAATTATATTCCAAAGGAGGGTTGACATCTGGCAGGCGATCGGTCATAAAACTATTGTCAATAACTTTTACAATGTATATGATAGAGGAGGACTACATATTGCGTCAACACCAAGTGATTGAGATAAAGGCCTGCTCTATTTTTTTTATTTTTTTTTGGGTGGGTTACGGTCGGCGCTCTCCTCGCACCACTCCGTCCGGGGCGACAGAGGGGCGTAAGCACGTACACCCGTAACCCACCCGTGACGTCGCCTTCGTCGTTGGGCCGACCACCGGAGCAGAGTGACTTGACGTCAGTGGTCGGCCCGACGGAATACCCCTGAGGAGTATCCTCTCCTCGACCGACGTCCCACCCTCGGGGAGGATGTCGGTCTTTCCTCACGTGATCGGCCTCTCGATGGGTGACGGACTAATTCCCCGATTAAGTCACCCGCGGCCTTGGCTAGGGCGGCATCAGGCGCAGGTAATTGTGCCTGTGCCGCCCCAGTCGCCGGCGGCGGCTCGCGTCGTCGAGGAGACGCTCCTCGCGCACGCGCTCCGTCTCCTCCTTCCGCGAGAATACTGCCTTACAAAAGGTTGCGACCGCATCCCAGTTCCTGACGCAGTCGAGCATCGCCCTGGCAATGGTCGGCAGTGTCAGGTCGATAAATGCCTGCTCTTAACCCAATTACTTGATGTCGACACAATATTTACTCTGCTTTCTTCGTACATATTCCAAAAAGTTATTGGTAATAGTTTTATGACCAGCCGCCAGCCACCTATCTGACGTGGACCCTCTTTGAGAATGTAATTGTTGACCAAACGGCATCAGGTGGAGTGTTTCCAGGTCGATATAAAGCTCTTCATCATTTTTTATGACATCCACGATCAAAAATAAAGGTTGGCAGTATTTTTAACCGCTACCACACAGGTGATGTATGTAGATATAGAAATGATATATAAGTAAGGCTATTCATTTCATCAGTTGTACTCTCTTTAGTTTTCTACGTTAATACGCTTACAAAGTAATTATTTAATCGGTAAGATATAACTATAAAATAATATTATACACATTGAATGTATACACTCTGAATCGTTAAGAAGTTATTACAGCGATACTATGTAGGTACATCAATTCGTTAAGTTATAAACATTGGATTTGGTATCCGTATGATTATAATGATGTTTCAGCTCAATTAACAGGTCTACACGTGATGTCTTCATGCTATTCAATTATTAACATATAAACATTAAATAAAGCAGGTTATTCATTTACTTGCGGTTTTATTCACCCGTCGGGTGCCACCTAATTTACGTGGTCCCGCTCTTATTAGCTTGTTTATTATTAAAAAGTACCGTGATGTCTGAGAGTTTATAATAAAAATAACTATATTTTTGGACTTTTGACGGGAATTTGAAAACGTCATGTGGTGCTCTTATATTATATTCGATATTTTAGTGTTTTAACGTGTTATGTTAGATAATTTTGATGGCATTTTATGTAATATGATGCAGCGGAACAACTGGGATGTAGTGAATATCATATAAAAGTGCTTTACAACGTTTTCGTTTTCCATCAAAATTCCCACAAGATACCATTAACAGTGTGGCCATTGCACTGTTAATGGCGACAATTTGACTTAGACAATGACTAACTTGAAAGAATAAAAACGTGAAAATATTTATAACTTGACACTGGCACCAATAGCTCGTATATGTAGCTGATTGCCAATATATAAGAAGAAGAAGAAGAACTATATTTTTTATTGCTTTTGGTAGGAAACGAGCAAGCAGCACACCTGATGGTAAGTGTTACTGCCACCGATGGACCTTTGCAATACCAAGGGTATATAGTATTAGGTCGCTGCCTACCGATACAAATCCCAAACCCACCTGGACTTCCGGCTCTCTCGCTCACCGAACGAAGCGCAATATGGCCATTATTCAGGCGTCGATCTTCTACGAGAGTGTGGTGCTACCCCGGTCGGACCGGCTCGCGGCTGTAGGCAAAAAACTGCCAACAACGTGGTCCTACAACTAAAGACTGGAGTCTAAATCATCAATAAACAATATTCCACAATAAAAAAAAATTAATAGTCTATTTTTATTTTATGTTAGAAATCTAACTTAGAATAAAGTCAATCCATATTTTAGTATGTTGAAATTAACTACAAATTAGTTATCAGTGTTGAAGTAAGGGTAGTGCTTACTGTGAGGCAAGCTGATACAAATAGATGTATTTCAGCGGTGACATTGCGGACATGCGCCTAAATGTAAATCTACCGAAATAAATCGGTGACAGCGATACCTATCACCAAACTCCGCTCGAATTGAGGAAAAAGATCCATTTAAATGTAGATTGTCTCCGGTAATACTTCCATTTGTTTTTGTCTCGGCAGCCACATTTGAGATACGATACTAAACCGAAAGCAGTTTTGTGGTCTCGTACGACTCGAGTCACACCCAGATAGATTCCTCGTTTCTTTTTATTCGTTTACTTCTGGTTAAACAAATAAAATTGAGACGACTTTATCTGTTGCTGCCGCGGAAAAGAAATAAAATGATTCAACTTTACGAATTTACGTAAACGGTTCGAAATTGCTTCGCTAAACGTCTTTGACCAATAAAAAGTTCTAACTCATAAAAACTGAAAGAAGAAATCGAAGGTACGTCGTAAAAACTATTACATTAAACAGAATAACCGATTGGTTTTTTATATACTAAATTCATCGTAAATAGTACATAAACAACAAAAAGTTTTATTAAGTTGATGTATTTATTAAGAAGAGAAATGGAAAGCTTTGAAGTAGGCCTTTATCTGAGGGGGGTTCCAGTTGGGCCACCGAAGTTAAAATCGAGTACCGGTGGTCCACTCGCTCGGCGAAGAGAGAAGGTTTTACGGTGGGTCTATGGGGTCACGCGCCGTCTTTCCGTCACCCCGGACCGATTCGGCGGGGCGAGACGCATCCACCAATAAAAACCACCAATAAAAACAATAAAAAAAAATAAAAAAAGGGAGGGTTCCAGTAGAACAATATGTAATTACCTATTAAAATATATTTTGTTAAATTATAATTAGATTTATGTATATGTGTATATATATATATATATATACATATATACATATATGTAGTGTATGCGTAGTATATGCGTATATGTGTGTGTAAGTGTATGTGTAAGTATGTATGTGTGCATGTGTATGCATGTATATGTGTATATGTATGTTGTGTATATATACATATGTCGGAGAGCGTGATATGTAAAGGAATGCAATGGGTTTCATTATTTTAGTTATCATTTAGTTTAATCATTGCTTGAGTGTGTTTAGTTGTGACACTATTAAATATGATAGAAGGTAGTTAAAAAATAAACAACCGTCAGATAGTTTACATTTAAAGTGAGACGTGCCTTCATATCATTAATCTGTGAGCGTTAGTAGCGATCGGTTGTATCGAGCCACAACTAAGCTCACTGCATTCCATGTTATTACTTTATATGGTGTTGGTGATAATATTGTGAGCCTCCTGATTTATCTTGTGATAAAAATTAGGTAGACGAACTGGAAAATGAAGATCTGACGCCTCCCGCGCTGAGATCTGCAGCTCCCGCTGACATCAGAAGTGGGACGCCCATGTGATTATGGAAGTGAACCTTCTACGGATGGAGAAGAAAGGAGGAGGAACGGGCGGTAGTGATGAAACGAGTGCTGCTCATGTACTACGTCGAGTGGATATGTGCGTAGTTAACGCACCTACTGGGGCATCTGTATTATTCTGTGAGTTCTATGCTTTCTTCTATGACTATAGAGCAGAGTGCTCTTTAATTAGAAAATCAGTTTCATTTAAGTTCCACGGTGAGCGTACTTATGCTGTCGTTACCATGACTGGTATAGGTCAATCTTTCGTAAACAGTAATTTTAAAATTTCAACTCATGTGCAAATTGATGATGATTTTAAATATTATTATTCATGTTTTGCTTGATGAGTACCTTTAATACGATATAGTGACGGCATGAAGTTTTAATAAATGACGTAGTTGTTCATATGACTTCGAAAACTTTGACCTTTACGAAATTATCGCCACGTGCGAGGAGTGTAACTACCTCGACTGTGGGGTAATGTGGGGGTCAACCAAGTGGTCATGTATGGGGTCATTCGTGGGGTCATTCGAGGGGTCAAAATTGGGGTCATCCCAGAGACTATTCCAATAGATACAAAAATAATTTTATAAATACAAAATAAATACAAAAATCATTTTATTTTATTTTATTTATTATATAGCGCAATATTGTAATTGAATTATGAAATTATCATATACAAAAGAATGGCTGTAATGTCAAAATCTAGCAGCTGGCTTTAATAAGTCGTTTTTGCGTTTCAAAAAATAGAGTATTGTGATATTATCATCTACTACTATCTTCTACTGCAAAGAAAGTGGAGAAGAATGAGCAGCAAAGAGAGGTGAAATGATACAAAGAATCAATAATAATAGCTAAGCTGAGTAACTAAGGTAGACCTTACAATGAGGTGTGTGATAATTTTAACATATGTTAATTCATATATAAATTTATTTTCAATAAATAGTTTATTACAAATTACCGAGTTAAGTTACAAATAAACAGTGAAACCTGGATAAATGGGCATATATGAAAAACCGCAATTATCGATAATTACAGTTAAATCCCAGCACTGTCGCATTGAAATACCTCTTTTGTTGTGAATTTACAAACTTTTTTATTTAGATGTTTTAGATGTTTACCTCTATAAATGGAACTTTGTAGAATTGTAGCCCATATAAGTGAGACAATTTATTAGGTTTAGACAAGTTATGATGCATTTGTTTACTAATAGGCTAATTCCTTCCATTGACTTGCTTTTTTTGGTAATTACATACGTAAATGAAATTGAAAATGAAAATTAAAATGATTACGACTATTAGAGTATTCTGATTTTGTAAAACGTATCTCGACATGGATAAAACTACGTGTTTTTGCAATAATAATATCTGACTAAGCACGCCAGCAGCAGCCAGCCCTCTATAAATAAGAAAACTACCATGTTGTTATAAGGCAGATTGCCTATTTGAGAAGCGGGCGAAATGAAAAGCGAATGAAGTAATAAATTAAAATGGCCAAGTGCGATTCGGAGTCGCGCACGTAGGGTCCCGTACCATTATCTATAGAAACGCCAAAGAATTCATGTCTGTTGTATAGAAACCCCATTTAAATATTTATATCATCATCATCATCTCAGCTCATATATGTCCCACTGTTGGGCTAGAGCCTTCTCCATAATGAGAGCGAAATTGACCTATTATACCACGCTGCTCAGGCGTGTTGGTATAGGATTTTGTTTCGAGTTTTCCTTCTCTTGCATAGATGTTATATGCGTTTAATATCCCTTGGTCGTCTCCTATAATTAGCCACAGGTAATATACGACATGGTGATTTGTATTCTTACTCCATCACCACACAGATAAATATTTATATATTTGTTTTTAATTAAATTATTTATTTCTAAAAAGAATATACAACTAAATATTCTGTGAATATTTTAAGCGTCTATTTGTTGCCGTTATCAATATCGAGCAAAAATAAGCAAAACAATCACGTTTGCTGTATGTGAGCTCCCTTAAATATTTATTTTAATCTGTTTTTTAGTATTTATTGTTATAGCGGCTACAGAAATACATCATCAGTAAAAATTTCAACTGTCTGACTATCTCAGTTCATGAGATATAGCCTGATGACAGACGGACGGTCAGCGGAGTCTTAATTATAGGATACCTTGTTACCCTTTGGGTACGGAACTCTAAAAGTTAAAGATGTCTACCTACCTATAAATATAAGACCTAAACAACCATATTTTTTTATCAGTTCTGGAAGCTTTTTAAACATTCAGATAACCTTATCTAGGTTTCACTGTATATCTGACTCAATAGAAGGAGAGGTTTCTCTTGCTTGAATGAGAATATTTATCAGATATTCGGTAGTTATTTATTGATGATTATAGAATTTATGATTTTACTGTCTAAAAGTTAATGATTGCATCCTCTAATTTAACCTTAATAAGACTCACCACTCATTTTATGTGTGCGCTTTTTATATGTACCTCAAACTAAATAGCACAGAAGTAAGTAGAACCTTATGTCATCTTATATCGATAAGATCTTTTAAAAGTTTCGTGCACATATTGGTAAAAAAGGCTCATTACTCGAAGACAAAGAGACGTCAGAGTTCTTAACTGAGGTACATTAACGATAAAATCTAATTTACTGCTAATGTTATACACTTGTTAGTTTAAGCGTTTTCATCTCAATGCAATCTTTATTTATTTGCCTTTGTTCCTAAAATATAATTAGCCGATACGTAACTGTTTACTTATCTACTTTTCTTTGTTTTATTTCTAGGTCTTTCTAATATTAGGTCTATATCTAATCTAACGCCATAGTAAAAGCCTAATGGTCGAAAAGGACTATACATTGAGTTCTTTTTTTACGAAATTTAGGTAGAATTTAGGTGGAATTGGTCATATGAGACCCGGCGTTAACCGTAGGAGCTCCTTTTTTATTCAACACAGATCCGTCCGGTGTTTGCGCATGTAATTTGATTTTACAAATACTATAGACCGAAGTAATAATGATATTCTAACAATAAATATATTATTTGTGGTGTCAAATTTTTATCCCTGATAGAAATAGGGGCAATGAGTCAGACATACTTTGCTCGTATTTTTTACACATTATAGGAGGTCAGTTATTCCATTTAATAAACAAAATTCCAACTTTTGGTACAAGTTCAAGGTTGTTTAGAAATAATTTGCTGGCAAACCTTTTATTTTATTCATAATTATGCAGTTTTGGCGCGAATGTGGAAATGTCATGTCACGCTCTTGTATTATGTTCATTTCTTTAGTGTTTTGTGGTGTTATATTGAATAATTTTGCTGGTATTTTATGCAATATGGTACAGTTAAAGTGCTGATGTGTAGTGAATATGGTATAATAGTGGTTTACGTGTATTTTCATATTTGTCCAAAATTCCCAAAGAAAATCATTGATTAGGTTATCAGCACCCGATTAATGGTAACGACTTGACTTACTGACAGACAATGACTATTAAGACTACATAATATGAAGAAATGATAAACAATGTATGAATAATAATTAAACAAGACTTGGCTGTATGGGCTTTGACCCCTTTGCCTGTCCGTATGGACGAACAGAACAAAAAAAAAATTCATAATTATATACATAAATACATTTAATGTATTATATTTTTTAAATACTAGGAACCTATACTAAGGAAAGAATCCTTATATTGCGGGTGACTCTACAAACATGCAATTAACGCAGACAAATTACACCCAGACTCAAAAAACATTTTGTATATCGCACAAAGCATTGCCCTGTATAGGAATCGAAGGCACGGCACTGGCACGGAAGGTCGGTATCTTAACCACTAAGCTATCTGTACAGTCTTATATTTATAATTACAAACGAGTTAGTAACGATCTGTAGTATTAGTGCTTATGTAAGAATATTAACAGGTCTATTAAATACATACCAAAATTATTAACAGGTCTATTAAATACATACCAAAATTATTAACAGGTCTATTAAATAGATACCAAAATTATTAACAGGTCTATTAAATACATACCAAAATTATTAACAGGTCTATTAAATAGATACCAAAATTATTAACAGGTCTATTAAATACATACCAAAATTATTAACAGGTCTATTAAATACATACAAAAAAGTGTGTGTGTCAGTTCCGACGCACGACTGGAGTTTACTCCTTAAGTACGATTATCAAAACAGGCGCAAAAAAAGCTCATTTGATTAAAAATAATATATATATTTTTATTTACATTTATTAAAACTGTTCAGTGAAGTATTATCTCACGTCAGAAAGTGAAAGGTGCACAGAATAGGTTGCGCACCAAAAACGTAACGAGGTCATTCGATCACTAGATTTTACTCCTCAAATTTTCTCATACCGGGCGCCTTATATGAAAATCGATTTTAAGGAGTAAACTCCAAAAATATTAACAGGTCTATTAAATACATAAAAAAAAATATTAACAGGTCTATTAAATACATACAAAAAATGCATTGCATAAGATATTTAAAAATAAAAATTTTGGTAATTAATGATAAGTATTTTTTTTTATTTTAACAATCCATATCAAATACTAGACTTAATAAAATAGTAGTTTAAACGATATTTCATAAAATGTAAATTGCTCAATATTAGGTAGTACAACCGCATTTGAACCATTTGTAACCAAATTGCAGTTCGTTTCGTTCTTGTAATGAGAACGGTAATACTAATGCGTTCGTGACTCTAATAGAGTAATATTATCGTACTTAATATGCTACATTTAAATTCTGCAGCAATTTAAGTTTTATTTTTCAATGTACGTAATTTATTATATGAATATTGACGATCTCTGCGGAAAATCTGTGGAGTAAGGCTGACCGACCGCATTCGTAACGACGACGTAAGAGAGCGAGTAGGTATGAAAGAGAGTATTGGTGTAAAGATGCGAAAGGGAATGCTCCGATGGTTCGGACATGTGGAAAGAATGCCGAACGAACGTCTAGTTAAGAAGATATACAATGCGAAAGTGGAAGGATGTAGGTGCCGGGGGAGACCGAGACTTACCTACCTAGACCAGATCGGTCATGTACTGAAGGAAGGTGGAGTCAAGAGTCTCCGAAACCGGCGAGCGTGTATGAAGAGAATTATGAATGTTGAGGAAGCGAGTGAAGTATGCAAAAATAGAGTTCTCTGGCACTCTGTTCTCTCTGCCTACCCTGCAAGGGATATAACGTGATGATATGTACCATATGTATGTGTAATATTGATCGCCGCACTAGGTATATGAAATTACACAGAAAAGCCGTTAGGTCTCGATGAATAATATATAAAACTATGTCAATTAATAAGGAATCAATCTCTTTCGTCATGCAAAAAGAATCAAAAATCTTCTTATAAATAAAGATGAATCGTCGAAGTGTTTGTACGCTCATAACTTTCGAACAACTGCACCAAATTGAATAATTCTTTCTTTTTGTGTTCGTTATTTATCAATGTTAGGTTTGATAAAAGTAATTAATAAAAATCTTTAAGATAAAAGTTTTTAAAAAGCATATAAAATGAAAATTAAGTCAGTAAATGAGCCAGAAGACTGGTTTTTATATAATTTTTAGTTTTAGATAGCCCATATATCGTGGACAGCTATATAGATAAACATAATATCACGATACACAACCAACAGAAGTGGAGCACCAAAGAAAAATAAATAAAAAACGGGCATTTTTTTATAGCTTTCATTACGCGTTACAAGGTGCCTACAGCCCACTGTCATTAACCGTTTCTCTGTAACGCAGACAAAATGCCACAAATCAGCTAAAATAACTTTCATTCCATACAACTTTCTTTAAAGTTTCTTTTTCTTTGAAATAGTCTTAATATATTTATACTTCAATTACTTTGCTCGTAAAATATAATTCACTGCGGATGTAAAATGGGCGGCAGAATAGTTGTCCAAATCAAAAAAAATCATAGCCAGCCAAAAATGAAAATGAAAAATCTTATTTATTAAAATCAGTCCCTGTTAGATAAGGGTTTAAGGTTTTACTTTTTTGGGTTTAGGGTTTCACTTTTATGACAGTTGGTATTAATAAGTCCCTCTCAGGTGACATGCGTTATAAAAAGCATTCAACATAAAAAGTATTAGAGTATAACCTGCAAAAAAAAGCCTCTCAACTAAGGAAGTTTACTAATGAATACGAAAACTCTTGAAAAGCTCTTAACCAGCGTGGAAAACATAAACCGGGCACACGGGCGCATTTTATAAAGTTAACAGCAACTCGATTAAGGAAGCAGTCAAAGAAAGTTGGCAGAGAGCGAAGTTTGAGTGGGAGGAAGCTGATTGAATTGTACGCAACTTAACATTACATTGCATGATTCTAGTATACGAGCCGTAAAAACACGAAGTTTAAGTGTTATTGGTAAACGTCTGGCGACACATCATTATATGTCTCATTTAGAAGATATATTTAGATACAGGACTACAATAACTCTGTTCAGTATTATATTCTATTTAATATTATAATCATAATGAGAATTGTATTTAGTTCATAAAAAGTAAACAACTTTACATAATCCAATTATTTTATTACGTCATCATTCTCCTACTCTTATTCCAATTACTTGGGTCGATACAATATGTACTCTTCTTTCATAGTAAATATTGTAAAAGTTATTGGCAATAGTTTATGAACGGCCGTCTGCCAGACGTCAACCCTCCTTGGGCAATTGTTAACCAAACGGCATCAGATGGAGTTAGCCCAGGTCGTTATAAGGCTCTTAGTCGTCTTTTATAACATCCACGAGAAGAGTAAGGGTTGGTAATATTCGTAGCCGCTACTACAAAGCTGAATTATTTTATTAGGTAAAAAAAAATAAAAAAAAAATATTCGATTTAAATTAATAAATTAATTCTATAGAAAGCTTAGCTTATCTTTCGTTTAACAAATATAAAGCAAAAATAATTTCTAAAATTTGAATTTGGTCACGTCAATATTTAGCATATTTTTTGTTCTAAAGTTAAAGGTTCTAGTACTAATAATACATAAAAGATATTCGATTTATAACATTAGTAAAACGTTCTAAAATCGAGAAATGACGCGAAATTGTTCAATATATATCAGTACCGCTGTTATTTAATTAATTATAAAATACTTGGAATGTTTTTCCAACAGTCATAAGTTACATAATCGTAAGCTCTTTTAAGTCAAAAAACCTAGTATATGCCTTTGTTAAGCACTTCGTGTGCAGCTAAATAGCAATTATAATGATTAGATTAGAATTCAAATTACAAGTAAAAGATTGATTGATTCATCTGGAGACAGAACTTGATTAAATTATACGTTCAGTATCCAATTATAATATAATATGAAATATAGATTATAATTCACTATTATAATCTATATAATATCTATACAATATATACTTCGGGAGCTATTGTGCCAGAGATTTAAGATATGCTCCAATAAAGAGACAGTAAAATATTTATCACCATATATATTAATATAAAAATTACGCGTCACGATGTTTGTCCGCGATAGACTCCTAAAGTACTTAACCGATTTTAATCAAACTTAGAAAACATGTGTAGTTTGATCCAACTTAAAAGATAGGATAGCTTCCATCTCATTTTATAGTCGCAATATTATTTTATTGCAAATTATTTGTCTATTATTTGACAGTCACAATTATCTGTTATCTCCAAACGATTCTAACAGATGGCGGTATCTGTTGCCTGGATTGTGTAAGCATTTAGTAGATGGCGCTATGTTAAACGTTGCATATAAACTACAATTTATTAGCATAACCACTACGTGTTAATGAGGCTACCTTAGCCACAACAACGCGTGGCCGGGTCTGCTAGTAAAATAAATAAACTTCATTAATCTTTTACTAAAAAGGTAATACAATCATTATGTAGTTATTCAAAAGTTTGTAAGGTTAATTATTTATAAATACCCGATACGAAACGAAAAATCATGTCACAAGCGGGGTTCGAACCCGCACCTATTGGGAATCCGGCCCAACCGTGCTGCCACTTACACCATCGTGAACTATTTTAGGACATGCAAATTTCGAATCATATTATATCTTACGTCTTCAAGGTGACGTATGCCATCTATCGGACAATGTTTACACATTGTATAGACTTAATACTTCAAACTTTACAGTTAGAATTGTATTAAACGATGACACAACCTTGTTATTCAAATTACTGAATTTTTTTTAGCATTTAATATGCTTAATTATTTATAAATACCCGATACGAAACGAAAAATCATGTCACAAGCGGGGTTCGAACCCGCACCTATTGGGAATCCGGCCCAACCGTGCTGCCACTTACACCATCGTGAACTATTTTAGGACATGCAAATTTCGAATCATATTATATCTTACGTCTTCAAGGTGACGTATGCCATCTATCGGACAATGTTTACACATTGTATAGACTTAATACTTCAAACTTTACAGTTAGAATTGTATTAAACGATGACACAACCTTGTTATTCAAATTACTGAATTTTTTAGCATTTAATATGCTTAATTATTTATAAATACCCGATACGAAACGAAAAATCATGTCACAAGCGGGGTTCGAACCCGCACCTATTGGGAATCCGGCCCAACCGTGCTGCCACTTACACCATCGTGAACTATTTTAGGACATGCAAATTTCGAATCATATTATATCTTACGTCTTCAAGGTGACGTATGCCATCTATCGGACAATGTTTACACATTGTATAGACTTAATACTTCAAACTTTACAGTTAGAATTGTATTAAACGATGACACAACCTTGTTATTCAAATTACTGAATTTTTTAGCATTTAATATGCTTAATTATTTATAAATACCCGATACGAAACGAAAAATCATGTCACAAGCGGGGTTCGAACCCGCACCTATTGGGAATCCGGCCCAACCGTGCTGCCACTTACACCATCGTGAACTATTTTAGGACATGCAAATTTCGAATCATATTATATCTTACGTCTTCAAGGTGACGTATGCCATCTATCGGACAATGTTTACACATTGTATAGACTTAATACTTCAAACTTTACAGTTAGAATTGTATTAAACGATGACACAACCTTGTTATTCAAATTACTGAATTTTTTAGCATTTAATATGCTTAATTATTTATAAATACCCGATACGAAACGAAAAATCATGTCACAAGCGGGGTTCGAACCCGCACCTATTGGGAATCCGGCCCAACCGTGCTGCCACTTACACCATCGTGAACTATTTTAGGACATGCAAATTTCGAATCATATTATATCTTACGTCTTCAAGGTGACGTATGCCATCTATCGGACAATGTTTACACATTGTATAGACTTAATACTTCAAACTTTACAGTTAGAATTGTATTAAACGATGACACAACCTTGTTATTCAAATTACTGAATTTTTTAGCATTTAATATGCTTAATTATTTATAAATACCCGATACGAAACGAAAAATCATGTCACAAGCGGGGTTCGAACCCGCACCTATTGGGAATCCGGCCCAACCGTGCTGCCACTTACACCATCGTGAACTATTTTAGGACATGCAAATTTCGAATCATATTATATCTTACGTCTTCAAGGTGACGTATGCCATCTATCGGACAATGTTTACACATTGTATAGACTTAATACTTCAAACTTTACAGTTAGAATTGTATTAAACGATGACACAACCTTGTTATTCAAATTACTGAATTTTTTAGCATTTAATATGCTTAATTATTTATAAATACCCGATACGAAACGAAAAATCATGTCACAAGCGGGGTTCGAACCCGCACCTATTGGGAATCCGGCCCAACCGTGCTGCCACTTACACCATCGTGAACTATTTTAGGACATGCAAATTTCGAATCATATTATATCTTACGTCTTCAAGGTGACGTATGCCATCTATCGGACAATGTTTACACATTGTATAGACTTAATACTTCAAACTTTACAGTTAGAATTGTATTAAACGATGACACAACCTTGTTATTCAAATTACTGAATTTTTTAGCATTTAATATGCTTAATTATTTATAAATACCCGATACGAAACGAAAAATCATGTCACAAGCGGGGTTCGAACCCGCACCTATTGGGAATCCGGCCCAACCGTGCTGCCACTTACACCATCGTGAACTATTTTAGGACATGCAAATTTCGAATCATATTATATCTTACGTCTTCAAGGTGACGTATGCCATCTATCGGACAATGTTTACACATTGTATAGACTTAATACTTCAAACTTTACAGTTAGAATTGTATTAAACGATGACACAACCTTGTTATTCAAATTACTGAATTTTTTAGCATTTAATATGCTTAATTATTTATAAATACCCGATACGAAACGAAAAATCATGTCACAAGCGGGGTTCGAACCCGCACCTATTGGGAATCCGGCCCAACCGTGCTGCCACTTACACCATCGTGAACTATTTTAGGACATGCAAATTTCGAATCATATTATATCTTACGTCTTCAAGGTGACGTATGCCATCTATCGGACAATGTTTACACATTGTATAGACTTAATACTTCAAACTTTACAGTTAGAATTGTATTAAACGATGACACAACCTTGTTATTCAAATTACTGAATTTTTTAGCATTTAATATGCTTAATTATTTATAAATACCCGATACGAAACGAAAAATCATGTCACAAGCGGGGTTCGAACCCGCACCTATTGGGAATCCGGCCCAACCGTGCTGCCACTTACACCATCGTGAACTATTTTAGGACATGCAAATTTCGAATCATATTATATCTTACGTCTTCAAGGTGACGTATGCCATCTATCGGACAATGTTTACACATTGTATAGACTTAATACTTCAAACTTTACAGTTAGAATTGTATTAAACGATGACACAACCTTGTTATTCAAATTACTGAATTTTTTAGCATTTAATATGCTTAATTATTTATAAATACCCGATACGAAACGAAAAATCATGTCACAAGCGGGGTTCGAACCCGCACCTATTGGGAATCCGGCCCAACCGTGCTGCCACTTACACCATCGTGAACTATTTTAGGACATGCAAATTTCGAATCATATTATATCTTACGTCTTCAAGGTGACGTATGCCATCTATCGGACAATGTTTACACATTGTATAGACTTAATACTTCAAACTTTACAGTTAGAATTGTATTAAACGATGACACAACCTTGTTATTCAAATTACTGAATTTTTTAGCATTTAATATGCTTAATTATTTATAAATACCCGATACGAAACGAAAAATCATGTCACAAGCGGGGTTCGAACCCGCACCTATTGGGAATCCGGCCCAACCGTGCTGCCACTTACACCATCGTGAACTATTTTAGGACATGCAAATTTCGAATCATATTATATCTTACGTCTTCAAGGTGACGTATGCCATCTATCGGACAATGTTTACACATTGTATAGACTTAATACTTCAAACTTTACAGTTAGAATTGTATTAAACGATGACACAACCTTGTTATTCAAATTACTGAATAACAAGGTTGTGTCATCGTTTAATACAATTCTAACTGTAAAGTTTGAAGTATTAAGTCTATACAATGTGTAAACATTGTCCGATAGATGGCATACGTCACCTTGAAGACGTAAGATATAATATGATTCGAAATTTGCATGTCCTAAAATAGTTCACGATGGTGTAAGTGGCAGCACGGTTGGGCCGGATTCCCAATAGGTGCGGGTTCGAACCCCGCTTGTGACATGATTTTTCGTTTCGTATCGGGTATTTATAAATAATTAAGCATATTAAATGCTAAAAAATTCAGTAATTTGAATAACAAGGTTGTGTCATCGTTTAATACAATTCTAACTGTAAAGTTTGAAGTATTAAGTCTATACAATGTGTAAACATTGTCCGATAGATGGCATACGTCACCTTGAAGACGTAAGATATAATATGATTCGAAATTTGCATGTCCTAAAATAGTTCACGATGGTGTAAGTGGCAGCACGGTTGGGCCGGATTCCCAATAGGTGCGGGTTCGAACCCCGCTTGTGACATGATTTTTCGTTTCGTATCGGGTATTTATAAATAATTAAGCATATTAAATGCTAAAAAATTCAGTAATTTGAATAACAAGGTTGTGTCATCGTTTAATACAATTCTAACTGTAAAGTTTGAAGTATTAAGTCTATACAATGTGTAAACATTGTCCGATAGATGGCATACGTCACCTTGAAGACGTAAGATATAATATGATTCGAAATTTGCATGTCCTAAAATAGTTCACGATGGTGTAAGTGGCAGCACGGTTGGGCCGGATTCCCAATAGGTGCGGGTTCGAACCCCGCTTGTGACATGATTTTTCGTTTCGTATCGGGTATTTATAAATAATTAAGCATATTAAATGCTAAAAAATTCAGTAATTTGAATAACAAGGTTGTGTCATCGTTTAATACAATTCTAACTGTAAAGTTTGAAGTATTAAGTCTATACAATGTGTAAACATTGTCCGATAGATGGCATACGTCACCTTGAAGACGTAAGATATAATATGATTCGAAATTTGCATGTCCTAAAATAGTTCACGATGGTGTAAGTGGCAGCACGGTTGGGCCGGATTCCCAATAGGTGCGGGTTCGAACCCCGCTTGTGACATGATTTTTCGTTTCGTATCGGGTATTTATAAATAATTAAGCATATTAAATGCTAAAAAATTCAGTAATTTGAATAACAAGGTTGTGTCATCGTTTAATACAATTCTAACTGTAAAGTTTGAAGTATTAAGTCTATACAATGTGTAAACATTGTCCGATAGATGGCATACGTCACCTTGAAGACGTAAGATATAATATGATTCGAAATTTGCATGTCCTAAAATAGTTCACGATGGTGTAAGTGGCAGCACGGTTGGGCCGGATTCCCAATAGGTGCGGGTTCGAACCCCGCTTGTGACATGATTTTTCGTTTCGTATCGGGTATTTATAAATAATTAAGCATATTAAATGCTAAAAAATTCAGTAATTTGAATAACAAGGTTGTGTCATCGTTTAATACAATTCTAACTGTAAAGTTTGAAGTATTAAGTCTATACAATGTGTAAACATTGTCCGATAGATGGCATACGTCACCTTGAAGACGTAAGATATAATATGATTCGAAATTTGCATGTCCTAAAATAGTTCACGATGGTGTAAGTGGCAGCACGGTTGGGCCGGATTCCCAATAGGTGCGGGTTCGAACCCCGCTTGTGACATGATTTTTCGTTTCGTATCGGGTATTTATAAATAATTAAGCATATTAAATGCTAAAAAATTCAGTAATTTGAATAACAAGGTTGTGTCATCGTTTAATACAATTCTAACTGTAAAGTTTGAAGTATTAAGTCTATACAATGTGTAAACATTGTCCGATAGATGGCATACGTCACCTTGAAGACGTAAGATATAATATGATTCGAAATTTGCATGTCCTAAAATAGTTCACGATGGTGTAAGTGGCAGCACGGTTGGGCCGGATTCCCAATAGGTGCGGGTTCGAACCCCGCTTGTGACATGATTTTTCGTTTCGTATCGGGTATTTATAAATAATTAAGCATATTAAATGCTAAAAAATTCAGTAATTTGAATAACAAGGTTGTGTCATCGTTTAATACAATTCTAACTGTAAAGTTTGAAGTATTAAGTCTATACAATGTGTAAACATTGTCCGATAGATGGCATACGTCACCTTGAAGACGTAAGATATAATATGATTCGAAATTTGCATGTCCTAAAATAGTTCACGATGGTGTAAGTGGCAGCACGGTTGGGCCGGATTCCCAATAGGTGCGGGTTCGAACCCCGCTTGTGACATGATTTTTCGTTTCGTATCGGGTATTTATAAATAATTAAGCATATTAAATGCTAAAAAATTCAGTAATTTGAATAACAAGGTTGTGTCATCGTTTAATACAATTCTAACTGTAAAGTTTGAAGTATTAAGTCTATACAATGTGTAAACATTGTCCGATAGATGGCATACGTCACCTTGAAGACGTAAGATATAATATGATTCGAAATTTGCATGTCCTAAAATAGTTCACGATGGTGTAAGTGGCAGCACGGTTGGGCCGGATTCCCAATAGGTGCGGGTTCGAACCCCGCTTGTGACATGATTTTTCGTTTCGTATCGGGTATTTATAAATAATTAAGCATATTAAATGCTAAAAAATTCAGTAATTTGAATAACAAGGTTGTGTCATCGTTTAATACAATTCTAACTGTAAAGTTTGAAGTATTAAGTCTATACAATGTGTAAACATTGTCCGATAGATGGCATACGTCACCTTGAAGACGTAAGATATAATATGATTCGAAATTTGCATGTCCTAAAATAGTTCACGATGGTGTAAGTGGCAGCACGGTTGGGCCGGATTCCCAATAGGTGCGGGTTCAAACCCCGCTTGTGACATGATTTTTCGTTTCGTATCGGGTATTTATAAATAATTAAGCATATTAAATGCTAAAAAATTCAGTAATTTGAATAACAAGGTTGTGTCATCGTTTAATACAATTCTAACTGTAAAGTTTGAAGTATTAAGTCTATACAATGTGTAAACATTGTCCGATAGATGGCATACGTCACCTTGAAGACGTAAGATATAATATGATTCGAAATTTGCATGTCCTAAAATAGTTCACGATGGTGTAAGTGGCAGCACGGTTGGGCCGGATTCCCAATAGGTGCGGGTTCGAACCCCGCTTGTGACATGATTTTTCGTTTCGTATCGGGTATTTATAAATAATTAAGCATATTAAATGCTAAAAAATTCAGTAATTTGAATAACAAGGTTGTGTCATCGTTTAATACAATTCTAACTGTAAAGTTTGAAGTATTAAGTCTATACAATGTGTAAACATTGTCCGATAGATGGCATACGTCACCTTGAAGACGTAAGATATAATATGATTCGAAATTTGCATGTCCTAAAATAGTTCACGATGGTGTAAGTGGCAGCACGGTTGGGCCGGATTCCCAATAGGTGCGGGTTCGAACCCCGCTTGTGACATGATTTTTTCGTTTCGTATCGGGTATTTATAAATAATTAAGCATATTAAATGCTAAAAAATTCAGTAATTTGAATAACAAGGTTGTGTCATCGTTTAATACAATTCTAACTGTAAAGTTTGAAGTATTAAGTCTATACAATGTGTAAACATTGTCCGATAGATGGCATACGTCACCTTGAAGACGTAAGATATAATATGATTCGAAATTTGCATGTCCTAAAATAGTTCACGATGGTGTAAGTGGCAGCACGGTTGGGCCGGATTCCCAATAGGTGCGGGTTCGAACCCCGCTTGTGACATGATTTTTCGTTTCGTATCGGGTATTTATAAATAATTAAGCATATTAAATGCTAAAAAATTCAGTAATTTGTAAGGTTAAAATACTTTCTTACGTTTCCAGCTAGTAATAAAAATTTCATCATCATCGTTATCATTCTTCACTTATTCTAATTACTTGGGATCAACGCAACCTGTGGAAAAATCACCTTTGTAGTACATATTGCAAAGTTATTGGCAATCGTTTTATGATCAACCGCCTAATGACATCAACCGTCCTTGGGAATGCAATTGTTGACGAGCGTAGATGTAAACCACACAGCAGTTTCCCAAAACAGATTTTCAGATTGACAATTAGTAGTAGTTTAATTAATCAAACAATATAAAAAGTTAATATCCTCGTAATATGAAGCTTATCTAACACATGCCGATGATCACATAAAAAACTTAAGCGTTACATAATATTTTGTTGATCACGAATCATAAAACAAAATGGCGGGCCATTATCCGCGGTACTATACGCTTAAGTGCCATCTATTTTGGGACACTTAAGCGTTATGTTAGTGCTCGTTGTTTTGTTAATGGCGTATGAGTTGACGTTTTCAGTTCTTAGCTTTGCTATCGTTTTAATTGTTCCGTTTTAATGACTTCTAATGTTTACGCGAGTATTACACATTTGAAATAAAACTACTTTTACGGATTCTATCGCGTTTGTATTTGATTTATAATTTCCCGACGTTTCGAACACTTTACAGTGATCATGGTCACGGGAGGACCGTTCCGTTCCGTTTTATATAGTAGAGAGTATTAAAAAAGCAATAAAAGATATTAAAGCATTTGTGATTTTGTATCATATGGGACTTGTTCATTAGATCGCAAAAGATGACTGAAAAACCAAATATATTATTGTGCAGGTAACATAACAACAACAAAATAAGAAAACCCAAGATTCAAACTCAATGCTTACACATGGTTATGGTTAATTTGTTGTAAATGGTCAGTCTTAATATCGAAGAAAGAGGTAAATACACATCAATGAGGTGTATATTGGCTTTTTTTTTTCTTCGCAAGGTGGGACCATGGATGTGATCGCGCCCCGGCAAATCAGCCCGGGGTGACGGAAGAGGCGGCACGCAACCCCATGGACCCACCCTGCAAATACCTCTCTTCGCCGTGCGGGCGAGCCACCGGTACCCGATCTTTGTCTTCGGTGGCCGGCCCGGCGGTATACCCTTGCGGGTTCCTCTCTTGTCGATGCCTGGCGCCTGCCTCTGACGTTACCCTCACGCGGTGGTCTCACGTCGGGTGACCGGACAATTCCCCGAGTAAGAATACAATTCACCATACCCTTATCTTACCTGTGAGTGATCGTAAGAGACGACTAAGGGATATAAAACGCATATATATAAAAGAAAGAAGACGACCTGGGCCAACTCCATCTGATGCCGTTTGGCCAACAATAACATTCCCAAGGAGTGATGACGTCCGGCTGGTCATAAAACTATTGCCAATAACTTTTACAATATGTAGTATGAAAGAAGAGTATATATTGTATCGACCCCAAGTAATTGGGATAAGAGTAGGAGAATGATGACAAAAGAAAGAAAACTTGAAATAAAACCCTATACCAACACGTCTGATCAGCGTGGTATAGTAGGTCAATTTCCCTCCTCTTATGAAGCAGGCTCGAACCCAATAGTGGTACGTACGTGAGCTAAAATTATGTATTCTCGAAGTTTCCTCTAGTCTAGTCTCTATCACAAGTTTGACTCAAATCCGTTGAGGTATTATTACACTACAAAAGAAAATTTAAAAAAATAAATTACACACTCACACATATTCCTAATAATAACAATATGAAATTTAGCCATTATTTAAGACAAATCTCTAAATGCTTATTGCTTTGCAGGCTATTGTAAGATGTGCACACAACGGCATAATGCTTGGACAAGGGTAATTAATTGAAGTCACGTTGTTCCACCAATAACAAGGTTGTAAGCCATATAATATATTGAATATATGTAGATTATGTATTGCTTATGGATTAGGTAATTCAGTTAACAATGACGTTATAGTATTAGATATTAATAGTGATTAACCACTTGTAGTCCCTCTACGAATGTTCGATTGCTAATAATACATTGGAATATAGAACGTGTAAAGCAAGTACATAAATATAATAATTATATATCAACATCTCAGACTATATATGTCTCCTTATTGGGCTTGGTCATACTCCACATTCATTCTCTTGCTCTTATTTCAAGTACTAGGGGTCTTGGGCATTTTATTTCGAGTTTGCCTCCTCTTACAGTTATATTATCGGTTTACAATTTTTATCTAGTCATCCTTTAGGACAATTGTTTCATTTTAGGATAGGAAGACTTAATAAAGGTCAGACAATAAACCGATTCGCTAATTTTAAGGGCCGAGAACCGTCCTTTTTTACAGACTATGCTAATTATACAGGTTGAAATATATTATACAGGCTGAACACATCTCAGCAGCCCGAGAGGGCATACCGCCGAGCGGGCCACCGAAGACAAAAATCGGGTACCGGTGGCCCGCAGGCACGGCGAAGAAGAAGTGCTTGCAGGGTGGGTCAATGGGGTTGCGCGCCGCCTCTTCCGTCACCCCGGACCGATTTGGCGGGGTGCGACGTCCATAGCCCACCGCAAAAAAAAAAAAAAAATAAGGCTGAACACATCTCACCCAACTCATCCATGGCGACGAATAGCCAACATGAGGCAATATAACCTATTATGTCTATTATTTTCAGTATTACCTCCTCATCACCAATTGGAGTGAACACCAATACCAATTTCTTGAGGTCAGGATCTTACAACATACCGCATTAAAGAATAAATACTTGCCGCGAGGGGCTTCACAAACATATAATTAAACAAATTAGATCCAGACCCAGATAGACCATTTATGAATTGAACCAAGGATAATGATTTCTAATATTTACGTGAGTATTACGCATGGAGGACTAGTCCTCCCGTGACCATTACCGAAGACAAAGACCGGGTTCCGGTGGCCCACTCGCTCGGCCTAGAGAGGTACATGTAGGGCGGATCTATGGGGTCGTAGCTACTTCTTTTGTCGCTCCGGACGGATTTAGTGGGCGGTGACCACACCATAGCTCGCCGCCAAAAAAAAGTCCTCCCGTGACCATGAGCGCTGTAAAGTTTTCAAAACATCGATAAATTTAAAAAAACAACAGGCAGTCATGGGAACTGCCGATAGAAGTGAAAACTATTAACTTAAGACTAATTGAAATAATAATAATTTTCTAATTTTTATATAAAAATAAAAAATATTATCGAACATCTAGGAATCGCTTTTACCACGTTAGTAAGATAAGAAACGAAAAAAAAAAAAAAAAAAAAAAAAAAAACTAACCTATAAGTTTTTTCCCTCCAAAAGCGCTCAACGCGCCTAATGTAGTTTTCATATAGCTATAGATATACTATTAGCATTAGCATGTCGGTGACGCGAACCTATAAGTTTTTCCCCTCCAAAAACGCTCAACGCGCCTAACGAAGTTTTCACATAGTTATAGATATACTATTAGCATTAGCATGTCGGTGACGCGAACCTATAAGTTTTTCCCCTCCAAAAACGCTCAACGCGCCTAAAGAAGTTTTCACTTCAAAAACAAATACAAACATGATATAATCCAAAACTTTTATTACAAATCAACCTTCGTGTATCATAGACAAAGAGGTCGATACTTAGACAACTCCATCGTATATGCAATCAAATATTAATATTCCAAAATTCAAATGATAATATTCCATTACCGAAATTTTGGTAAATTGTTCGTGAAATCAATGATTGAATATGTCATCACAATCTGTACTGCGGATGTTATGGACAAACAAATAGCTTGTAATCAATGCTATTATTTGTATGTCGTCACTGAATATTGTTGATTAAATTAATATTTGTTTTGTGACAATGCAAAATAACTATTGTGATATAGTTGTTAGTTGCAACTAATATATGTGCTTTTGTATTTTTTTTTTTATTTAAGAGTTATTGTAACGAATTAAATATTAAGTCCTTACATATGAAATTAGCGTTTTGCTGTACTGACCGCTTTGATCTGAAATATCTCCTCTTTGGTTAAGAATTCCAAATTCAAATTTATAAATTCATTTAGCTGGTACATTTGAGTTTTGAAAACAGTCATTCATTTGTTTTTCCCTAATTGCTTTTTTCTTTGGCGTTGCTTATTACCGCATAATGGAAAACATGAAATATAGGTATATTTACGAGTACGAGCTCTACCGTGGCACCAGTGCTGAAGAAACAGCTCGAAGGATTAATGATGTGTACCGCGCTGGTGTCGCAAAAGAAAGCACGGTACGATTTGGGTTTCAAAGTTTTTGTTCTGGAAATTGCGACCTTCAGAACCAATCAAAATTTTCATTTATTTTGTAATAATCATCATTCTCCTACTCTTATCCCAATTATTGGGAGTCAATAAAGTATGTACTCTTCTTTCATAGTACATATTGTAAAAGTTATTGGCAATGGTTTTATGTCCGGCCGCCAGCCAGATGTCAACCCTCCTTGGAAATGTTATTGTTGACCAAACGGCATCAGATGGAGTTGGCCCAGGTTGTTATAAAGCTCTTAGTCGTCTTTTACGATATCCATGAGCAAAGTAAGGGTTGGTAGTATTCGTAGCCGCTACCACACAACAATATTATTGTTTTGTAAAAATAAAAAGCTTTAACGTTTTATTGAGTTTTTCAATACCTACGTAAGTGTGTCGTTATTCCATGTCTTATCCTATTATTATTTTGCAATATATTTTTGGTACTACAATTAAGTATGATCCTTACTACATCAGTTCTTGTTAACGTTAACTTACATTGCGTGCTAGGCGTATTATGAATTATTTAAGTCTCGTCGCGCCAAATCGGTCCGGGGTAACGGAAGAGACGGCGCGTGACCCCATAGACCCAAACTCCTCTCTGCGCCGTGCGAGTGAGCCACCGGTACCCGATCTTTGTCTTCGGTGGCCCAGTTCTCAGATATCATAGTTTACATACATACATACATATCATCACGCCATATCCCTTGTAGGGTAGGCAGAGAGAACAGAGTGCCAGAGAACTCTATCTCTGCATACTTCATTCGCTTCCTCAACATTCATAATTCTCTTCATACACGCTCGCCGGTTTTGGAGACTCTTGACTCCACCTTCCTTCAGTACATGACCGATCTGGTCTAGGTAGGTTAGTCTCGGTCTCCCTCGGTACCTACATCCTTCCACTTTCGCATTGTATATCTTCTTAACCAGGCGTTCGTTCGGCATTCTCATAGTTTAAAGACCAGTTATTTTTTTTTTTTTACTGATATTCGTAAAGAAAAATTTTAATGACTTATTCAGACTTAATTATAATAATATATTGACGTTAGTAGCGCAAAGTTTTAACGCGTGAGACATCTTATTGGTGGACTAGGTGAAGGGGCAAACTAGTGGACGTGTTATTATAATTTCTCAAAATATTGAATACTATCTATAACACACTATCTAAATCTAAAATTACATAAATATCAAAGTTTAGTAAAAACTTTCAACAACGTTATAACTGAAAGGTGGCGAAAAAATAAATTCCATATTGTAACAGAGTAAGCATCCAATTTTCCAAACCTTTTTTATCTGTTATTTTTAAATATAAATTTATTTGTACAGATATATTATATGTACTAATACCGTATCAAAAGGATGTGGTTTTTTGTCGCTTATGGTAGCAGCACGAGAGCACGAGCACGCAGAGCACACCTGATGGTAAATGTTTCTACCGCCCATGGACCATTGCAATATCAGAAGTACAGCTAAGCGACCGCCTAGCAGTCGAAATTCAAAACCCACCCAGGTAGTTTGGCTGCCGTCTCTTTCGCTTACCGAACGAAGCACAGCAATGCAATACCACTGCTCAGACGTCGATTTTCTGCAAGAGTGTAGTACTACCTCGGGACGGATGGGCCCGCGGCTATAGACAAAAAACTAATAATAGTATGGTCCTTTTCTTTTTTTTTTTGCGGTGGGCTATGGATGCGTCTCGCCCCGCCAAATCGGTCCGGGGTGACGGAAGAGGCGACACGTGACCTCATAGACCCACCATGCAAACTCCTCTCTTCGCCGTGCGAGCGTGCCACCTGTATCCGATCTTTGTCTTCGGTGGCCCGCTAATAGTATAGCCCTACCACTATTTAATATTATTAGATAATATTGCAGTAACATAAAGAAAACTCTAAATAAAACTCTATAGCATCCCGTCTTACTAACGTGGTTATAGTTCACATCAATCTCCTTTCTTAATTATTCTTTAATTATAGAAAAACAAAGGAAATCTGTGTAAAATTGGGACTTTTTTTTTTGTGGGGTGGGCTACGGTCGTCGCGCTCATCGAACCACTCTGTCCGGGGCGACAGAGGGGCGTAATCACGCTCACCCATAACCCACCCTTGAACCTCGCCTTCGTCGTTGGACCGGCCACCGGAGCAGCGTGAACTTGTCGTCAGTGGCCAGCCCGACGGAATACCCCCCGAGGGGTACCCTCTTCTTGAGCGACATCGGAGGACGTCGGTCTTTTCCTCGCGGTCAGCCTCTCAAAATTGGGACGTATAAGATCTCAAAAAAATGCTCCGTGGTAAAAAAGAGCAGTTCGAGTGGTATTGACTTCAGTTATCCGTCAGGCTGGATTTTATTAAGGAGAGGTTACCCCTCAGGGGGTATTCCGTTGGACCGGCACTGACGACAAGTTCACGCTGCTCCGGCGGCCGGTGCAACGACGAAGGCGTGGTTCACGGGTGGGTTACGGGTGTGCGCGCTTACGCCCCTTTGTCGCCCCGGACGGAGTGGTGCGAGAAGTGCGCCGACCATAGCCCACACCCAAAAAAAAAACTGGATATTATTAGTGCACGCTTTACATTTATCTACCTATACGTTTTTTTTTGTAAATACAACAATAGATCAAATATGAGTATTTCATATATTCAAACTTCTCTAAGTAATAGTAATTTGTTGAAAAATGCTTTTTGGTCACCTTTTTCTGCAACCCCGGTCATATAGAAGGTGTGGATATATATGGATGAGGTGTCACTAAATTCGGAACAGCAAGGAAATAATTTAAAAAAATTATATATGTTATAATCATATTTAAAAAAAGATTTTTGCCATAATTATCATTTTTAAGTAGTAGGACCACGCTGTTTACAATTTTCTGTCTATAGCCGCAGGCCGGTCCGTCCGGGATAGTACCACACTCTCGCAGAAGATCGACGTCTGAGTAATGGCAATGTGTTATTACACTTCGTTCGATGGGATTTGGGATTTGGGCTCTCGGGGTTCTTGGTAGACAGCGGCCTAGCTATATCCTTAGTATTGCAAAGGCTCATGGGTGGCAGTACCGCTTACCATCAGGCATGCTACTTGCTCGTTTGCAACCATATGCAATGAAAAAATATCTTAAAATTAATTGAAAATTGCAAAAGACTCAAAAAGAGAAGAAAATCTTCCAAAAAAGTGCCTTCCTTGAACTGCAGACCTAATATTAACAATTTTCCCAGAGACTTAAAAATATGTCTGAAAACGAGTAGTCGGACTTGCGTAAGCCACGCCTTCTTCAGACTTTATAAATAAGAATTATTTAAAATAATTAAGTATGAAAATTAAGGATGAAATACATTCAAGCATCGCACCTACTACATAAATAAATGATCAATAATCCGCCGGTAGACAAATTCTATCACGATTATTAAATCATAACTGATTTATTAGTTAATTAACATTCTTTCTGCTTGAACATGAACCTTGCAAGTCCAGTAATTGTTTTTAAAGTAATAGTTTTAATTAATAATAAACTAACTAGAAATCTCAGATATTTTTAAACTATTTTTGAAAGACTTCATTCTAATGGCGACAATTGTTCTAACAAAATAAGCTAACTACGAGTATAAATCTGAGTTTGCCCTTTATTTCTTCGCTACTTTTGGAAAGTTTAAAAATTAAAAATCCTAAACCTTGATTATAGATTATGCTCTGAATATAAAATCATTGTCCGACAAATGTTTGCCAAAAAAGCAGTAGTTGGGTAAACGATTGTTAATATAAAAGAAACCCCCAAAAATCTATCTCAGCCTACTTCCGACGTCAGTTCCTAATTTTAGTTATAATATCTTTTTCTGTACCTTTTTTTTACTGGTTATGGTGTCAAACGAGCAAGCAGCACACCTGGTGGTAAGTGTCACTGCCGCCCATAAACCTGCCCATTACAATCCTCATACCCACCCAGTTGGTCTTCCGGCTCTCTCGCTCACCGAACAGCACATTGCCATTACTCAGACGTCGATTTTCTGCGAGAGTATGGTACTACCCCGAACAGACCAGCCCGCGACTGTAGACAGAGAACTATCAACAGCATAGTCCTACCACTAAAAACCTTTAAATATTCTGTTGGCTACGGGCTTTCTCCAAATGACAGGTAATTGAACTACTATATATATATTAATCGCAAAGATACGATAGCCATAACAACCAATTGCTTCATAGGGAATGAAAATATATATAGAAAGACAATTATTTGTGCTTTAGAAAACCAACAATTTCAATTAGGTACTTCATCATCATTCTCCTACTCTTATCCCAATTCTTACTTGGGGTCAATATCATATGTACTCTTCTTTCATAGTACCCACATATTGTAAAAGTTATTGGCAATATTTTTATGACCGGCCGCCTGCCAGACGTCAACCCTCCTTGTAATTGTTGACCAAACGGCATCAGATGGAGTTGACCCAGGTCGTTATGACACTCTTAGTCGTCTTTTACGACATCTACGAGTAAAGGGTTGTTAGTATTCGTAGCCGCTACCACACAGCTAATATAATATATAATTTCAATATAATTTCAATTAGGTACTTATAAATATATTATATATAAATTCTAAAATAAATAATTTTGGATTTCAACAGATATTATTGTAACAGTAAGGCAATCATCATATCGCCTCTAAATTTTGAACGTAAGTACTAAGCAAACATATCGGGATAAGCTCTCTAGACAATAATAAAACCTTGTGCATATTTACATATATCTTCTAGTGTTTTACATAATTCACAGTTTGTGGAGCTTGTTTTACGCATCATAAATGCAAATTTGTTCGGCAAGATGTGACCAGAATGCAAATAATGTGCAGCGACATATTTTGCTGTCAAACTTTCTGAATATTTCAATCCAATAGCGTAAGATTCAATGCTGTCATAATACGTATTTAATTATCGTGAAAAGTCTGTTTTGTCTGTTCGCTGAATACTTAGGATGACAGTAGTTCACTCTAAAGACGACGAGAAACGGACGCACAGTCGCTTATAGTGCCCTCAGGCTGCCTACAAACTGTCGAGGGGGGATGTATTTTGATCTTATTCTACCAAAAAACCTAAATAATTTTAAAATTACCACCTGTGGTATTAGCGACCACTGCTAAACATAGGCATACTTTTTTTGAAGATAGACTACTCTATGGTCAATGCAAGAGACGAATCAAATGCAAGGGACGGAAAACTTAAGACCAAGATTTCTTGCAACCCATCTGGCCAGCTTGAGATCGGAAGCCATTTTGCATTTTATTGTCAAGTGCCCAAATATATATTGTTGGGCATAGGAAACAGGGTTAGACAATCGTGGCGATACATAGATCTATGAATCGCCAGGATTGCATGCTAATTGGCGAACATATTTAGTGTTTTAATTTTCGCAGGAGATTACTGGTGGACAGGACACCTCGAATTGTATTCACGAGTACTTTGAGAAATTAAATAGCAGGGATACATCGTTTCATATCCCTTACCACATGGTGCAATGCCCGATAATGAGTTGTAAGTATTATATGGGCTGAAAAAAAATCTCTAACGTATATTTTTCACATTAAGTCATTCCTAAAGAAAAAGAAAACACGATTATAGTATTCAACTTTCCACACAAGTGCTTTGTTAGGACCTAAAGAAGTAATTCAAGCTACTCTAAGCGTTCTCAAAACATTTTATGATACTTTTGTTAAGTTCTATATAATATTTTTCTTTTGTTCGTAAATAAGGTATTGCGGTACTTAGGATCTAGACTTATTTCATAATTCCTATTTTATGTTCTTTATAAAATAAAAACTTAATATAAAATGCGAAAATTTAAAGCAATTTTAATTAAATTGTATGTTAGCAACACCTAGCAGAATTTATTTCTGTAGAATGTATGTAATTATTTTTCTTTTAATATATTTTATAACAAAAAAATTGTGACCAATTTAAAATTTTCGTAGACAACATTCACATACAAAGGAAGCTAGCAGATCAATAAATTATAGACAATTACTACTTTTTTTAAGTTCGTAAAAAATACTTATCATTATTAGATTTTGTCAAAAATAGATTTAAAAAATATCTAATATAATTGCTCAATGGGCACCCAATAATCGTTGAAATACATTACAATATTACGGGTCATGACCTCATAGTCGACCAGATGTTGCAAGTCATTTGAGATTTCTTTATGACTCGAGAACTTTCTATGAGCTCATATCTAAGTAATATCATAATACAATTTCATACAATTGTAATAATATGGTACTTTTATAAAATTTACAGTAACATAACAATAAGTTTAAGGCTCCATTTTAATAACATTTTGTTTGTATTTTGCTTTAACAGAATGCTGAAATTAAAGGTAGCTGTCGCTATGGTTTGCCTGTTAGATTTTAAATTCAAAATGTCTTGCTATAACAGGTTTTGTTATAAGTATTTTTTCCATGTGGTGATGGAGTAAGAATACAATTCACCATCTTGCCCGTCGGTGATCGTAAGAAGAGATGACAAAAGGATATTTAATAGTGGTAGGACAACGCTGTTAACAGTTCTCAGTTTGCAGCCGCCAGCCTGTCCGTCCGGGGTAGTACCACACTCTCGCAGAAGATCGACGTATGAGTAATAGCAATGTGCCGGAAGCCGGAAGCCCAAACCCACCCAGGGTTTAGGGTTTGTATTCGTAGGCAGCGGCCTATTTATACCCTTAGTATTGCAAAGTTCCATGGGCGACAGTGACACTTACCATCAGGTGTGCTGCTTGCTCGTTTGCCACCATTAGCAATAAAAAAAATATAAAGCGCATATAACATCTATGCGAGGGAAAGAAAAATTGTAACAAAACTCTATACCAACACGTCTGACCAGCGTGGTATAGTATGTCAGTTTTGCCTCCATTATTGTGGAGGTTAGATCCCAACAGTGGAGCATATATACGCTGAGATGATGATAAGCTTATAGAATATCTAATTATTTTTAACAAGTATTGTAATTATAAATATATTTCACGTATCTCAGAAATAACTTTAACAATTTCAATCAAATTTTGTTTCAAAATTATAACAATTGCTATCATCATTTCAGCTCATATGAGCTGGAACGTATATTACGTTCCCACTGCTGCTCACAAGCTCAATCACAGTGGTCACGCATGTCAGGTATCAACTGCGTGACCAGTATAACATATCAATTTGTAATAAACGGACCACGAAACGGGCGACGTGGTGTAGAACGATCCACTACGAAGTGGATTGATGACATCTCAAAAGTCGCAGGGAGCCCTTGGCTGCAAGTGGTACAAGACTGTTCTGCGTGGCATTCTCGTGGAGAGGCCTTTAACTATCAGTGGAAGTATACAGGCTCATGGATGATAAATAGAAAAACAAAAATTCAAATAAACGGGGATATAAAAATATTACCTACTTTATTATGTCCTTTTTTTTTGGTGGACTATGGATACGTCCCGACCCGCCAAATCGGTCCGGGGTGACGGAAAGGCGGCGCATGACCCCATAGACCCACCGTAAAAACTCCTCTCTCTTCGCCGTGCGAGCGGGCCACCGGTACCTGATTATTGTCTTCGGTGGCCCGCCCGGCAGTTTACCCTCGCGGGTTCCTCTCGTCGACGCCCCGAAGATTGTCGGGGCGTCGCCCTCACGCGGTGGCCTCACGTCGGGTGACTGGACAATTCCCCGGTCCGATCACCCGAAACCTCGGTTAGGGCGGCATCAGGCGCAGGTATTTGCGCCTGCACCGCCCCGGCCGCTGGCGGCGGCCCGGGGAATCCTCCCGGACTCGTTCCGCCACCTCCTTCTGCGAGATAACAGCCTCGCAGAAGGCGGCGACCGCGTCCCAGTTCCTGACACTGTTGACCATCGCCCTCGCGACAGCTGGCAGCGTCAGGTCGGCACCTATAACAGCGACGAGGTCACGGCGCTGCCCGTCCCAGCTCGGACACACCTCCAGCGCGTGTTGCGCCGTGTCCTCGTCACTGCTGCAATGGTGGCAGGCCGAAGTCCATTCCCTATACGCGACCGTGTGCAGGCACAAACCAAAGCACCCGTGCCCCGAAAATACCTGCACCAGCCGAAAGGAGAGGACTCCGTGCCGCCGCTCCATCCACTCCATCAGTACGGGCCGGAGGGCCTCAACGGTAATGACACCGTGTCTAGGCCTCTCCAGCCGCGTAGCCCAACGGGCGATGACTTCTCGGTGGGCGTCCTCGCGCCAGGTGGCTATCTCATTGAACGATGGGGAGCCCCCCTCTTCGCGCATTGAGGTAACCCGCCGGTAGAGGTCGGAGAGCATCTCCGCCTCTAGGTCCCACGGGGGTGTCCCAATAGGCATGCCGCCTCGGTAGACACCGTGCGGTACCCGCGAATGGCTCTGACCGCCATGGCTCGCTGTGGCCTCCACAGCACCGCCCTGAGCTGGGCGTTCAGAGCCCTCGCCCACACGGGTGCGCCGTACATGGCCATTGAGCGGATCACCGCCGCATACAGCCGTCGGCCCTCGAAACTGGGTCCGCCCACGTTCGGCATGAGCCGAGAAAGGGCGGACGCCGCGCCGACCAGCCGGGGAGCAATTTGACGAAAATGCTCCCGGAACCACCATCGCCCGTCGAGCACCAGACCCAAGTACCTCATATGGGCCTGGATACTGATGTGGATGGAGACTTTAATATGTACTAGAGATTTTATTTATTTATTTGAATGCGCTCATCTTAGGCAATATATGTCTATATAGGTAGGGCAATATAGGTTTATAAAAAAACTTTTTGTATTAGATTGCCTATCTATCGAAATAAAACACAAGCATATGAAAGTAAAATTAAAGCAAAATATAAAAATATATTTAGTTAAGATATAGTTTATTAGTTTCGTGAATGGGAAACTTCCATAATTGAAAGAAAATTAAAAAGAAGAGCAAGATACCATGCTAGCCAGACAAGTTAGTATTAGTTTATTTGCGAATTTTTAATACATTTCCTATCATCTAAAATACTAAAACTCATTAATTTAAAGGTAACAAAAGGTTACTCTTCCTCTTGAAGTCACACTTTTTACATACAACACTTAGTCATCTTAAACAATACCCAGAGGAAAAGAAGGTAGTGAATTTTATGCCTAATTCGTCAGCACATCGTAAAGTTAAATAAACATAAATCAACCAAAAAAGTGAATCTGTAAAATTATACTGTATAAATATACATAGGAGGAGGACAGAGGTGTTTCATGTTTAACAAGTCTAGTGTTATTACAGATGTTAATATTTCTAAAAACCTTTGTTATAATGATGATTAGACTATATTATTAGACTATACTTTTTTTTTTCTTTGCAGTGGACTATGAATATGGTCGCGCTCCGCCAAATCGGTCCGGGGCGACGGAAGAGACGGCGCGCAACCCCATAGACCCACCCTACAAGGACTCCTCTCTTCGCCGTGCGAGCAGGCCACCGGTACCCGATCTATGCCTTCAGTGGCCATTATTAGACTATACTAGATATAGTATAGAGTATAGATATACAATGCGAAAGTGGAAGGATGTAGGTACCGGGGGAGACCGAGACTCACCTACCTAGACCAGATTGGTCACGCACTGAAGGAAGGTGGAGTCCAGAGTCTCCGAAACTGGCGAGCGTGTATGAAGAGAATTATGAATGTTGAGGAAGCGAGTGAAGTATGCAAGGATAGAGTTCTCTGGCACTCTGCTCTCCCTGCCTACCCTGCAAGGGATATGGCGTGATGATATGTATGTATGTACAGTAGTTAATACCGTATAGTTAATAACAATTTCTTGATTTCTAATGTTTACGCGAGTGTTACACATTTGATATATATCGTCGTCGTCTTCCCGTGACCATGATCACTGTAAAGTGTTCGAAGCGTCGAAAAATTAAAAATCAAATACAAACGCGATAGAATCCGTAAAAGTAGTTTTATTTCTAACAGTTTCATTTTAAAATTGTGTAATCTTATAATCACGAAAAGTTACGTCCTTCCATTCCTCCGTTGTCTATACGACACAACTGGGAGAAAGGAATATTTAGAAATTGTTGGTAATAAAATACTTAGTTCTGTCGTATATATTCATAAATGAAGTTACTTTAGTCTAGAATACATCAATTTAAATTCAGCGTTTGTGACAATTTGAAACAACGCCATGGCTTAATGTGTGTAATGTAATTTTGCATATGTCAACACGTCACTCGCTTTTTGACATATATCGTGGCACATGGGTCGACGCGACGTGCCAAGTATTTACTTTAATTGTTTAGGTATGCTCATCTCCAAGTATACAGTATAATGAGAATTTTATAGAGACACTAAACCAGTGAATGAAAATATATGAATTTGTAGCTTTAGCAGCTTTAAAATTTGCTTCAGTACTAAATTATTTCTCAATATTCTACAAAAGCTTTTCCGTGTGTTGGCGGAGTAAGAATACTATTCACCACCCCATATCTTACCCGTGGGTGATCGTACGAGACGACTAAGGGATATAAAACGCATATAACATCTGAGCGAGAGAAGGAAAACTCGAAACAAAACCCTATATCAACACGTCTGACCAGCGCGGTATAGTAGGTTAATTTCCCTCTCATTACGGAGGAGACCCGAGCCAGTGGGCTGTGATGCTGATGAGGATGACTAAATTATTTTGTGACGTAACTAGAAACCTAACTTTAATTAATAACATGTTTAAAGGGTCCTAGACGCAATGCGGACTGTAAAGAACTAACTAAACTATTTCAACGAAGAGAATAATAATATGAACGGATATTAACGAAATTATGTCGCATAAAACTACAAGAGCCTAAGTTATGAGAAATCAAATTAAGCTTAACACAAACCACAATAAAAACAGATTATATTCTTATAAAGACTGGCAAAATGATGGCATAATGAAGCTTCTTCTTTTCAGTATACATATATATATATATTTTTTTTTTTTTTTTTTTTTTTTTTTTTTTTTTTTTCTATTGCAATCTATCATTTTACAAGATATTCAGCAATATGTTTGACGATGATAGTGGCTTTGTACGGGAGCCGTCCAGTGACAGCCCCGTTTGTTCGTGTACCCTCCTAAATTAAGTCTTGTGGTATCTTTCTTTTCAATCTTCTAGCGAATGTTTGGGTGTTCATCAAATTTACTGCCAGCTTGTTTGGATGATGTGAAACTCGCACTTTATACGCTTTGGCTTTTTCTGAAATTTCTTCGACTACAGTCTTGATGCAGAGCTCGTAATGGAGTCTGTTATTTGAGATATACCAAGGTGCGTTCGTTATAATTCTTAATATTTTTGACTGGAACCTTTGTATTATTTCAATGTTTGATTTTGCTGCTGAACCCCACAGCTGTAGGCCGTAGGTCCATATGGGTTTTATTATGCATTTATATAGCAATAATTTATTGTCGAGTGAGAGTTGAGAATTTTTACTTAGTAGCCAGTACATAGTGCGCATTTGTTGGCCCATAGCCAACCGCTTGGTGAATATGTGCTTCTTCCAAGTCAGGCGTCTATCCAAATATATTCCAAGATATCTGGCGTAATCCTCTTGCGGGAGATGTAATCCGTTTAGACTGACAGGGGGACATGTCCCTTTCTTGTTAGTAAAAGTCACTTGGACAGATTTAGTTATGTTGGCCTTGATTCGCCAGTCTTTGAGCCATTTGGATATTTGATCGAGACTAGATTGTAGCTTTTCTGCAGCAACGTCGGGTGATACATCCACTGAGAGAATTGCTGTGTCATCAGCAAATGTTCCAGTTACGACACCCTCGGTCGTTGGGAGATCTGCTGTGAAAAGCAGATACAGCGTTGGGCCCAGTACACTACCCTGAGGAACTCCAGCTTTGACAGTATGCAAGGAAGTCATCTCTTCACCTTGTTTTACAAAAAAATATCTGTCACTTAGGTAAGACTTTATAAGGTTGTAGAAATTTATAGGTAGGTCTCGCTTCGCTTTGAACAGTAGTCCGTCATGCCATACACGATCAAAAGCCTGAGATATGTCTAAAAAGGCGGCAGCACTATATTGTTTTGATTCAAACGCTTTGTTTATATGATCCACTAATCTGTGCACTTGCTCTATGGTACTGTGTCCCCGACGAAAACCAAACTGGTGGTCTGGTAACAGTTTATTTGAAGAGATAATAGGGGATAATCTACGCAGAATAAGTATCTCCATTATTTTTGAGGGTATGGGCAGCAAGCTAATAGGCCTATACGATTGCGCCTCAACAGGATTCTTACCTGGCTTAGGAACCATTATAACCTGGGCTACCTTCCATTGAAGTGGAACCATACTCCTTCGTAGGATAGCATTGAACAAGAAAGTGAGAAATTGGATGCCTTCCTTCGGAAGCTCTTTCAGAATTTTGCCAGTTATAAGATCGTATCCAGGAGCTTTACATGGATCTAACGCCTTAATCGCTGTATTCACTTCTTGCTTTGTAAATTTGGAAATGGGAGGATCCAGCTGGTGGATTTCAGCTAATAATTGAGTGACTTCATGAGTTTTAGAAGAACCCAGGTCTGGATTTGGTATGAAAACCTGTTTAAGGTGCTCAGCGAATGTATCAGCCTTGTCTTTATCACTGGAAGCCCATTCCAAGTTACTCTTACGGATAGGAGGTTGATGAGAAGCAGGTTGTTTAAGTTTTTTAGTGACCTTCCATAAAGAATAATTTGTTGCTGCTGTTGCATCTAGATTTTTGAGGGATGTTTGAATATCTTGGTTTTTATTATTTTGAAGTAGTACTTTCAGTTTTGTTTGTAAATAGTTAAGATGTTTTTTGTCACTAGGATAACCTGTATTTTGCCACTTTTTTCGAACTCTTCGTTTTTCAGCTAGAAGTTCCCGAACAGATTTAGGACATTCCTGTTTATGGTGCAAATCTGTAGCAGCTGGAGTAGCAAACCAAGCAGATTGTTGAATACAACTATTGAAATGTTCTACTGCTTCTGTTATGTCGTTGTCTGTTTTTAAAGGAATTTTTATATTTAAGCTTTCCACTAGTAGTTGTCTAAAGAGCTCCCAGTTAGTTTTATTCGTGCATAACCTGCATGGCTTATGTATCATTGTGACTTTCCTATTTATTGTCATTTCTACTGGAGAGTGATCAGATGACAGTTCGGTACTCGTTTTGCTTGTTATAAATTTGTTAGAAATACCTTTAATTATGTAAAAGTCGAGTAAATCTGGTGTTTTATTCCTGTCTGTAGGCCAGTAGGTGGGTTTCCCAGGGGAAACAACATCAAGCTTTAATTTCTCTATGGCCATCAGTAGCTGTCTACCTTTTGTAGTTATAGTCCGTGAGCCCCAGTAATGATGCTTGGCGTTATAATCTCCTCCAGCTATGAATCTGTGTCCTAGTGCTGAAAGGAACTTTTCATAGTCTTTTAACTTGAGTTTATGTTTAGGTGGACTGTAGATAGCGGATACTGTAAAAGGTCCTGTCCAATCTTCAATGACTACATTCGTTGCTTGGATTTCTTCTGTGCAATAATGTACTGTTTCGTGATGTTTTATATTTGATTTTATTAACACCGCGCTTCCTGCATGTGCGCAGCCATCGGGGTGCATCGTGTGATATGTCTTGTATTTGTGAATGTTAAAGTGGCTCTTTTTAGTGAAATGTGTTTCTGTGACAAGAAGTATATCTATATTTTGTGTCTCTAAATATGTCTTGACCTCGAGGGTGTGTTGTGATAGCCCATTGGCATTCCATAGGGCAATATATATATATTTATATATAAGGAAATTAGCCTGCTGCACCACGCTGATCAAACACAACACTTAATCGATTTTGGAGATCTTCACAAAAAAGAAAAGATTAGTAACCGTCGTTTCCGGCAGTCCCACACTACATGAATGTACTCAGCGTATAGCTAATGTAGGCACTATAGCGAAAAGGTAAGGAGTCATGAACATCATTCTCTCTTATCCCAATCACTTAGGGTCGACGCAACATGTACTCGTACATATTGCAAAGCTTATCGGCAATAGTTTTATGATCAGCCGCCTGCCTGATCTCAACGCACCTTCTGGGAATGTAATTGTTGACCAAACGGCATCAGGTGGAATTGGCCATATAAAATATATATATTACACCACCCTGCATTAAGGGAACAATCATAGTATTGCAAGGGGCTTTACAAACATGCAATTAACGCAGACAAATTGTACCCAGACTGAGAACAACACTTTGGGAAGCCACGGCAATGGCACGGAAGGGCGGTATCTTAACCACTACGCCATCTGTACAGTCATATAATTTTATTAAATAATTATAATTTTATTTTTATAAAAATAAAAATATACAAACCATATAACGAGATGTATATAAATGTGAATGTGTATATTTATAACAAAATATTGCTAGCCTTGTGGTAACAACGAAGTTTGAGAATACTAAGGTATCAATTACAATCTACAGTTCAATCGAGCAGAAAACGTGGTTGTCGGGCTCGTGCGTGCTTCAAGAGTCTGGTGATCTGCAAGTGCCCTTCTATCTTCAGAAATTACTTCACAACCTAATTATTATTGCAGTATGGGACTTCTAATGTAAACCTGAATACCAATTCTAAATATATTAGACTTTTTTTTTTGGGGGGTGGGCTACGGTCGGCGCACTCCTCGCACCACTACATCCGGGGTGACAGAGGGGCGTAAGCGCGCACACCCGTAACCCACCCGTAACGTGGCCTTCGTCGTTGGGCCGACCACCGGAGCAGAGTGACTTGACGTCAGTGGTCGGCCCGACGGAATACCCCTGAGGAGTACCCTCTCCTCGACCGACATCCCCCCCTCGTGTAGGATGTCGGTCTTTCCTCACGCGGTCGGCCTCTCGGCGGGTGACGAACTAATTCCCCGATCCAGTCACACGCGGCCTTGGCTAGGGCGGCATCAGGCGCAGGTAATCGCGCCTGCGCCGCCCCAGTCGCCGGCGGCGGCTCGCGCCGTCGAGGAGACGCTCCTCGCGCACGCGCTCCGCCGCCTCCTTCCGCGAGACTACTGCCTCGCAGAAGGTTGCGACCGCGTCCCAGTTCCTGACGCTGTCGAGCATCGCCCTGGCGATGGTCGGCAGCGTCAGGTCGGCACCGATGATTGGGACGAGTTCCCGACGCTGCTCTGCCCAAGCGGCACAAACCTCGAGCGTATGCTGCGCCGTGTCTTCGTCGCAATCGCAGTGGTGGCAGGACGGTGTACTCTCCCTCCTGACGACCTTGTGCAGGTATTTGGCGAAGCATCCATGCCCCGTCAAAACCTGCACCAGTCGGAAGGAGAGCACCCCGTGCCGCCGTTCCAACCACTGCATCAGCACCGGCCGGAAGGCCTCTACGGTCCGCATACCGAACCGAGGCCTCTCCAGCCGGACTGCCCAACGGGCAATGACATCTAGGTGGGCGTCGACGCGCCAGGCGGTGAGTTCCCTCAAAGAGACCACACCGCCTTTCGCGCGCACCCCCGACACCCGCCGATACAAATCGGCGAGCATTTCCGCCTCCAGGTCCCACGGGGGACTCCCGGCCAACAGGCACGCTACCTCCGTCGCCACCGTGCGGTACCTGCGTACAGCCCTGACCGCCATGGCCCTCTGTGGTCGCCACAGAAGAGCCCTGAGTCGGACGGTCAGGGACCCCGCCCACACCGGTGCGCCGTACAGGGCCATCGACCGGACGACCCCCGTGTACAGCTGTTGGCACGTAGCGCTCGGTCCGCCCACATTCGGCATAAGCCATGAAAGGGCGGACGCTGCGCCGACGATCCGCGGAGCGAGCCTGCGAAAATGCTCCCGAAACCAATATTAGACTGGCGAAGATTTTATTAACAAAACAAAATTTTGTTAATAAAATCTTATTATCAAATACGAAATTTGAGAAAGTGAGCTTGACTTATATCTCATACACTATAAGACTTATAGAATATACAGCGGCTGTCTATTCTTCGTCAGTGTTTGAGGATATTGCTAGAATCATCATCACCATCATCATTTCAGCCTATTGCCGTCCACTGTCCCGTCCCTCATTTTACGCCACATAGTGCGGTCCTGTGCCGCCTGTATCCAACAACGCCCAGCAAGCTTCACTAGGTCGTCTGTCTATCAAGTGGGGGGGCGTCGTCCCGTAGGTGGTCGCCACTCTAGAACCTTTCTTCCCCAGCGGTTGTCGGTTCTTCGAGCGATGTGGCCTGCCCATTGCCACTTCAGTGTGCTAATTTTTCGTGCTATGTCGGTTACACCCGTTCGTCTGCGGATTTCAGTATTTCGAATTCTATCTCGCAGAGAAAGCCCGAGCATAGCCCGCTCCATAGCACGCTGAGCGACTTTGAGCCTGGTTATGTAACCTACATTTAGGGACCACGTTTCCGTGCCGTAAGTCATCACTGGTCATAGACCTGTGTTTTCAGACACTGAGGTATGTTGGATGAGAAGATCCGCTTAAGTTTCCCGAACGCTGCCCAACCGAGTTGGATTCGTCGGCTGACCTCTTTCTCGAAACTGGATCTACCTAACTGGACTGTTTGTCCAAGGTAAACATAATGATCGACAATTTCGAGAATCGCATTGCCATCTAGGACCGGTACAGGAATGATATGGGCATTTGACATGACTTTCGTCTTGTCCATGTTCATTCGTAAACCCACTAGTTGGGATACCCTGCTGAGATCGTTGAGCATGGTGCCCAGGTCCTCCATGGATTCTGCCATGACGACAATATCGTCTACGAATCGAAGGTGAGTGATGTATTCGCCATTGATGTTGATGCCGAGACCGGTCCAGTCTAATAGCTTGAAGACATCGCCAGTGCAGTGGTGAACAGTTTCGGAGAGATGACATCTCCCTGTCTCACGCCTTTCTGCAACTGAATCGGTTTCGTACTCTTATCCTGAACATGGACTGACATTGTGGCGTTCCTATACAAAAACTTCAGCACTTCGATATAACGATGGTCGATTTGGCACCGCCCAAGTTTCGACTGTATCAAAGGCTTTCTCATAGTCCACAAACGCTATACACAGAGGCCGATTGTACTCCTCGGTCTTCTGGATAATCTACCGAAGCATGAGGATATGGTGTATGGTGCTATAGACTTTTCGGAAGCCAGCTCGTTCGGGCGGCTGGAAGTCATCGAGCTTGCACGTGAGTCGATTGGTAATAACCCTCGAAAACAACTTGTAGACGTGGCTCAAGAGTGAGATGGGTCTGTAGTTCTTTCGAAGAGCTTTGTCGCCCTTCTTGAAGAACAGCACTACCACACTCCTGGTCCACGACTCTGGAACGTCACCCCCGAGGATAACGGAATTAAATAGCTTCTGAAGGACTTTTAAGACCGGCTTGCCGCCTGCCTTCAGGAGCTCTGCCGTAATTCCGTCATCTCCCGGTGCCTTACCGTTTCATAGTTGTTCGAGAGCTATTCTGATCTCGCACAAGCTAATTGCCGGGATTTTTTCGGTATAGTGCCGAGTTAGCTTGGATTTGGGATCTTGGACCAAGCCGACAACAGAATATCGGGATAATTTATATAACTGTCCATAGAACCTTTCGACCTCTCTCAAGATCTTACTTTGGAATGAAATGACAGTACCGTCATCGGTCTTCAGCTTAATCATTTGGCTTTTCCCAATAGACAGATCTTGTGCGAACACTTTTGAGCCACGATTCCGCTCTATCGCTTCTTTAATAGGCAGCATATTAAATTGGTGAATATCGCGACGCACAGACCTGGAGATCTGCCTATTTAGCTGCCTGTATTCGGACTAATCGGCTGAAGACTGTACTGTCATTTCTTTTCTCCGCTCCGTGAGCTTGAGAATCTGGTCAGAAAGTTTTTTAGGTCTATTGGCGCGGTGAGCCTTGAAAAACTTCGACCCAACCGCGCGGACAGTTTCCACGAACCTGTTGTTCATATCGTTCGAAGATTCGCACTCGTCTAGACATTGGAAGCGATTGTGTAGTTCGAGTTGAAAGTTTTCGAGGTTCTGGTATTGGACAGGTGTAGGTCGGAGGGTAGACTTCATCAAGCATGACCATTCGTCTTTTGTGTGGATATCTAATGTGCCTCGTACTATTCGGTGATTGCTTCCAGTTTTAATCCTGCTGATCACTGAGACATCATTAAATATAAGTCGTTTGTCCGACAAGATGAAGTCTATCTCGTTTTTTTTTTGTTGACCCATCGGGTCTAATCCAGGTCCATTTCCTTTCGAGAAGTCATCGCCCGTTGGGCTACGCGGCTGGAGAGGCCTAGACACGGTGTTTTTACGGTTGAGGCCCTCCGGCCCGTACTGATGGAGTGGATGGAGCGGCGGCACGGAGTCCTCTCTTTCCGGTTGGTGCAGGTCTTGTCGGGGCATGGTTGCTTCGGCAAGTACCTGCACACGGTCGTGCGGAAGGAGTGGACTCCGTCCTGCCACCATTGCAGTAGCGACGAGGACACGGCGCAACATACGCTCGAGGTATGTTCGGGCTGGGACGGGCAGCGCCGTGACCTCGTCGCTGTCATCGGTGCCGATCTGACGCTGCCGGCTGTTGCGCGAGCGATGGTCGACAGCGTCAGGAATTGGGACGCGGTCGCCGCCTTCTGCGAGGCTGTAATCTCGCAGAAGGAGGCGGCGGAACGGGCCCGGGAGGATTCCCGTGACCCGGGCCGCCGCCCGCGGCCGGGGCGGCGCAGGCGCGAGTACCTGCGCCTGATACCGCCCTAACCGAGGCTTCGGGTGATCGGACCGGGGAACTGTCCGGTCACCCGACGTGAGGCCACCGCGTGAGGACGACGCCTCGACGGCGAAAGCTGTCGGGGCGTGTCGACAGGAGAAGAGCCCGAGAGGGCATACCGGTGGCCCGCTCGCACGGCGAAGAAGAGGTGTTTGCAGGGTGGGTCAATGGGGTTGCGCGCCACCTCTTCCGTCGCCCCGGACTAATTTGGCGGGGAGCGACGTCCATTGCCAACCGCAAAAAAAAAAAAAAAAAAGGTCCATTTCCTTTGTGGCTGCTTTCTGAAGAGGGAATTCATCACAAAGAGGCTTTTCTTCTCCAGAAATTCAGCCAGTTTCTGGCCCCTCTGGTTTCTCTGTCCATATCCATGTTTCCCCACTCTCAACTCATCATCACTCCCTTTGCCTAGTTTCGCGTTAAAGTCTCCCATAACTAGCGTGAAGTGGGTTTTGGACGCGTGTATGGCTTTCGAGATATTTTCGTAAAAGTCTTCCATCTCGTCGTCGGAGTATGCCGAGGTCGGTGCGTATACCTGTATGACCTTCAACGAATACCGTTTGGTAATTCTGAGTAAAAGGTAGGCTACCCTTGCCGACACACTCTCGATCCTCTCCATATTGCCTACGAGAGACCTGCGAACGATAAATCCTATACCACCTTAGGACGGGCGATCTCCGTCCCGGTAGAAGAGTAAGTTTCCAGAAATAGGATTATCGTGCCCTCGCCCTCTCTTCGCACTTCTGATAATCCTACAATACCCCAGCGGATTTTGCTCAATTCCTCTTCCAGCTCGATGACGTTCTCATCGGTCCTAAGTGTCTGAATGTTGTGTCTTACCAGGGCCAAAGGTCGTTTTGATTAGTAGCCGGATCACTGCCGATTATTTTTTGCACCCCCTACTTCATTACTACCAGGCCCGCTACCGCGATGAGCCTGTAGGATAGCGGAGCTGCCGTGACTGGGGGCCGTTTTTTTATTTATGTTGCTCATAAGGGATTAGAGCCGTAATCGCCACGCTTGGCAGGCGGGTTGGAGATCGCAGTGTGGTGTTATACGTTTCCCAGGAGAGAGCTACTGCCCACTCTCCTGGTGAACCCTTAGTCGCTTTTTACGACTCCCAAGGGCAAGCGAGGGGTGGCGACACATGTATTCTATCCCGTCGCCACACGGGGGATTTGCTAGAATATTGATGGAATATTGATGAAATATTGATGAAATGAAGAGAAAATAAATAATAATTCTTATCTGATCTAATGATATCTGATGTATTACACGTTACATATTGGAAATAAAACTAATTTTACGGATTCTATTGCGTTTATAGGTATTTCATTTTTAATTACCTGATGTTTCGAATACTTTACAGCGTTCATGTTCACGGAAAGACTAAGTTGTCTCACGTCCATCAAGTCATCGTTATTACAGAGATTTATATCTACCCGCTACTGTATCAGTTATTAAAAGTTTGATCCACATTGATATCGTACTAGCACCCATAACTTGTTTAATCAAGCAAATTTTGATCACGTGTGTGCAAATGTGCAACTATGTGTGTATACATAAGTTGTATACATATGTGTGTTACATTTCTGCTTACACCTTCTCAACCACAGTCATGACAAATTTTATTAATAAAAATATATAATAGTTCATTCATTTTCTACGATTTCGATTCATCTTTTCTTAAAAAAAATATAGCAGATTCTATTTCAGCATCGTAGGCTATTTATTTGTCGCTTAAGCAATGTGCTCGCTCGTTGGTCGTAAACAGGGTTCATCAAACCGGCCCGAATTATTGCTGACATGCACGATCGTATAAAGTTAAGCTTTTCTTTATATAACAGCGCAAAGTAAATGACGCAGTAGAGAACTAAGAGATACTGTAGATATAAAATAGATTGGTCATTAACACTTCCCAATTCACACGCTCTTTATTAAGTTTCCTCAAACAATGTGTAACGCCTTTATCTTCGAAGGAAACTCAGGTACAATACACTCACAGCTCCCGACGTAATTTTAATCGCTCGTAATAAAGATGAAATTATTACCGCTGTGGCAATGTTCTCCTTCGACCTTGCTATTCAAAATATTAAACAAATTTTAAAAGTGGTAGGACCCCGCTGTGGTCAGTTTTCTGTCTACAGGCGCGGGCCGGTCCGTCCAGGGTAGTACCTACCACACTCTCGCAGAAAATCGACGTCTGAGTAATAGCAATGTGTTATTGCGCTTCGTTCGGCGAGCGAGAGCCGCCTAGCTATACCCTTGGTATTGCAAAGGTCCGTGGGCGGCAGTGACACTTACCATCAGGTGCGCTGTCTACTCGTTTGTCACCATAAGCAATAAAAAACAAACATATAAAAGAATCTCTATACCATTCTTTGCCAGATGAAAGTAATTTTGGTATTACTTTAAGTTGACGTAATCTGATCTATCTAAATCACTTAATTGTGGTTTACTTAATTGTGGTAGTCGTAAGAACCGGTTAAGAAAACACCAGGCAAGTGTCTACTGCGATTGCAAAACCGCTAGCCAAGTGTATCAAGTAGACCATCCTTCGTGAGAAGCCTTATCTCCAAATATAATAATCATAGTTTAACTATGTTTTTTCCATAAAGAATAAGTTCATACATTTCCTATTAGATTTTAAAGATAATACACTACAAGATTTCCGTGTGGTGACGGAGTAAGAATACTATTCACCACCCCATATCTTGCCCGTGGGTGATCGTACGAGACGACTAAGGGATATAAAACGCATGTAACATCTATGCGAGAGAAGGAAAACTCGAAACAAAACCCTATACCAACACGTCTGACCAGCGCGGTATAGTAGGTTAATTTCCCTCCCATTATTGAGGAGGCCCGAGCCCAACAGTGGGACATTTATGGGCTGTGATGATGATGACACTACAAGAAATAATACGATACGAAACAAAATTTAGTTATTTACCTGTTGTTACCAATCATCAGACTTAGAAGATCTTATACGAGCAACTTTGTCGAAATTATGGCACTCATAAACACAGTGTAGGCTTTAATCCAAACAAGCCATTATTTTATAACATTACTAATAGTTTACCTGCTCTAAATGTGCGGCTTTCATTACTAATTGCGGGTAAATTTTCATTGTAATTTACGAGCGTGACAGTAAGGGCTCTAGAAACAATAACTCCCTACTCTTACTATTATGTAAATGTTGCTCTCTTGAATAATCTTAGACGCTAAACGATGAAAACCCCCAAAATTTCCAAATGGTACATGGACCATCCTAAAACTTTATAATTACTTAGCAAAGATTAGAACGAGAATTTGGTGTCCGAAACAATAATTTGTTGTGTTTAATGTATATATGTAACAGTAGATAGAAGTTTGCGCTGTGTCATGCGGTCCGACGCGTGGGGCATATCACACCTACGTCCTGACACCCTTATCTCATTATAATCCACGCTGTGAACAGTCTCGCAATTCTACTTATATTATTATTACATTTAATTGTATTAAACGTAGCTGTCGTAATGAACGACTGTACGTAATATTACTTTGTCATAGAGTACCGTCATTTATAGGCGACTTATTATATATTTTACGACTGCTAGTATTACGTCGCTGCTTCCCACTCGCTGATATATTAAATTGTAAGACAGAGAAGTTATATTTCGAGCGAACCGTGTAATTACCTTATATAAGGTAGTAGTGTCTAATGACAGAATGATGCGACTCGACGCTGATTGCCTAAAGCAGGTGCACATCCCGGCCCGACCGAATACTAAATACCTACTACGCATTTAAACCATATATACATTTTATATATATACACGATATTCAGTTTAACGTTCATTAGTCAGCGTTTCATAATGCTTAAATGACATACAGTATATCGTTCCTTACTTGGAATATTAGTACATAATTAAGAATCTACTTTATGTGTGTTTCGTGAACAACAACAATCGGTTTTCAAATCGATGGCGATTTAGATTGTATAGGTAAAATTTATGGGTCAAGAATTGTAGTCAATTATATATTATTATTGTTTTTAAACACGGTAGGCATTGGCTTAGTTATCATCATCATCATCACATATATACGACCTATTTTTGAATTAAAACCTCCTCCGCACTAGACAAAAAAAATCGGACACGAGATAGAAAATTCGGAGAATAGACAGAAAAATCATTGTCATCATCAGCATATCAGCTCATATACGTTCTATTGTTGAACTAGAGCCTCCTTCACAATAGGCAGAAAAATTTTGACAATAGGCAGAAAAAGAAAGACGGAAATATCAGAATCACATCACCATATCAGCTCATATATGTTCCATTGTTGAACTAGAGCCTCCATCACAATAGACAGAAAAATTCAGACAATAGACAGAAAAATCAGAATCATCATTACCATATCAACTCATATATGTCCTATTATTGAATTAGAGCCACCTCCGGGAAGGAAAATTGACCTGTCACGCTGTATGTATCACGCTGGTCAAACGGATTATATATAAGGCTCTACGTTGAGTTTTCCTTCGCTTGCATAGATTCCTTAGTCGTCTTGTAAAACGGGGTGATGAATTGTATTCTTACTCCGCCGCCAAAATGATAGGCGGCTCAGTAATACTAGTAGTACCTACTGGTTATATAATATTAAAGTCCACCAAGGGTAGTTGTCAGTTACCGTCTATAGATAATTAGTTCTAAGCGTACCTACACGTTTAGAACTTTTAAACTACTGAACGAATTTTAATGCGGTTTTCGTCAATAGACAAAGTGAATTTAGAGGAAGGCTTATATCTATACTAATCTATACTAATGTTATAAAGCGGAAGAGTTTGTTTGTTTGTTTGTTTGTTTGTTTGTTTAAACGCGCTAATCTCAGGAACTACTAGTCCGATTTGAAAAATTATTTTTTTGTTGGATAGTCCATTTATAGAGGAAGGCTTTAGGCTATACAACATTACGCTGTGACCAATAGGAGCAGAGCAACAATGATGAATGTGTAAAAATCGGGTTTTTGTTTCCTTTTGAGAGCTTCCGCTGCGTAAACGGTTAAAGTTGCGCAAAAATTATGTACTATATAATTGTTCCCCTTTCAAAGTTCTAAATAAAAGTCCGCGACAGCATATGTCTATCTTTTAAGATTGGCTCACTATAACCTTTTTTATGCTAATCAAATTTGTTTTAAAATAGTATGATATTTTCGAAGGTGTTTTTATAAACATAATATTAATCCTTACCCAAATAAATGAGTTATTCATCATAAGTATTTAATTTAAAACAAAATTGCTCTTTACATTATTTGATTTCAATTAATATCTTAGGAAATATCGCAGTTTAAAAATAACATCGCAGCAAAATAATGATCAAGTACTGGGCGCGCATTTAGGATAAAAATACTGGGTCTTATAATCTTATATTTAAAAAAAACTCAAACTAATGTTATTTCAAAGTACTTCTGCACACACTACATTTTTAGTTTTGTTTTCTTCTCATGACCTTCCGTCGGCTTTACACATCCTAAATAATAATAATAAGTATAGGAAGTATTAGTGCCTGCCCTCATGTATGGCAGTGAAAGTTAGATTTGGCGGAGAAGATATGAAAATAGAATAAATGCTGTAGAGCTGACAGCTCTTCGTAACGTGTGTGATGTAAGTCTGAAAGATAAAGTTAGGTATAATGTTATAAAAGAGCGCTGGTATGCTGAGGTGGGTTGGACACGAAGTGGAAGAAATAATGAGTGGGCAGAGGTTGACGAAGCAAACATATAAAGCAATCGTGAATGGGACGAATACAAGGGGAAGACCACGTTATACTTTTCTGGACCAAATTGGAGATTTGTTCACGAGAGGTCATCATCATCATCATCATTCTCCTACTCTTATCCCAATTACTTGGGGTCGATACAATAAGTACTCTTCATTCATAGTACATATTATAAAAGTTATTGGCAATAGTTTTATTACCGGCTGCCTGTCAGACGTCAACCCTAATTGGGAATGTAATTGTTGACCAAACGGCATCAGATGGAGTTGGCCCAAGTCGTTATAAGGCTCTTAGTCGTCTTTTACGACATCCACAAGCAAAGTGAGGATTGGTAGTATTCGTAGCCGCTACCACACAGCGATGTCATACACATTAAAAGTATGTGTAATCGTAAATAGGCGTAAGTGTATGTAGGTATGTATATATGTATGTATGTATAATATACATACATTGTATATGGTATATCTATAGGAAGTATAGATAAGACCCAATACTTTTACTTAAGGTTTAATGTTCTACCCTTACTAATAAAAGGGTCATGTAGGTACCTAAAACAGCTTTAACGTATGTATTATTTAAAAATATTTCCACCTTTTACGTAAACGAATTCGCGAGTTGAAGTTAACGTTAGCCCAAAGTAACCATTCCACGCGGACGAAGTCGCGGGCGGAAGCTAGTGTATAATAAATGAATAGATATTATAGTAGAAAAAAATGAGAATTGTACATACATTATTAAAATGAATATTCTCGAAGATATCAGAGGTACGCAGAGGATAAAGCGATTGAATACTGAAGCGAAGCAAGGGCAGGTCACTAGTAAGAAATGAAAACAATAAAAGATCTTTCGGTATAACATACGAACGAAGCCGATAGCATAGTTAGTTTGAAATATATTGAACAAAAAAGTTATCACTTAACGCAGGCGGCGTGGATGGTACGACGCGGGGGTGCCCTACACCGGGTGAAGACAATAACTGTGGAGTTACAGTGACAAAACGGCACGAGACAGAAACCTCTCGTCTGTAACAATACGCTTTGTGTCACTTCAATCTGAAAAGGATATTCGAATGTATTGAACTCAAGAGAATTTCACTCACATTGAACCATTCAAGGGAATCTCGCAGAATTTCCTCGTGCAATTTTCACTTAATCCAATGTGGAGGACAACCCAATTGTTTAGAAAAAATGCGAAAATTCAATGCGAAAGCTCCACCAAAGTGAAAATCTCTCTCGCTTGACTATATATAAATATTAAAAAAAAAAAATGTTCAACATTGCGTGATTTTATCGATCCAAATGTTTCAAAGCTTCCAACAGTACCATTGTTTAACGAATATATGTTGATAGTTATTATTTAAATTTGATTAGTCACTAGTCAAACTATTAAGAGATAAAGCAATTCAGAAATTCATAGGTGATTTATCGTATATTATAATGAATGATAATAATGTACGTACTGTGTGGTAGCGGCTACGAATACTAGCAATCCTTGCTTTGCTCGTAGACGTTGTAGGAGATGATTATGAGCTTTATATCGACGTGGGCCAACTCCATGCGATACCGTTTGGTCAACTATTACATTCCCAATGAAAATGACGTCAGGCAGGCGGCGGGTAATAAAACTATTGTCAATAACTTTTGCAATATGTATGAAGATGAGTATGTATTGTGTCGACCCCAATTAATTGAGATAAGATAATAATACATACATACATATCATCACGCTATATCCCTTGCAAGGTAGGTAGAGAGAACAGAGTGCCAGAGAACTCTATCCTTGCATATTTGACTCGCTTCCTCAACGATGATATAAATATAGAACAATATCACCACCATGATGTCGTGCGGTGTCCCACAGGGGTCGGTCTTGAGGCCGACTTTGTGGGACATCGGTTACGACTGGGCGTTGCGAGGGAGTCTCCCCCCCGGGCTGGGGCTTATATGCTACGCTGACGACACGCTCGTCACAGCCCGGGGCAGGACACTGGAAGAGGCGATGAGCCTGGCCACTCTCGGCACTGAGGAGATGGTCAGACGTATCGAGGCGCTGGGGCTTAGGGTGGCCCTGGAGAAGACAGAGGCGCTCCTGTTTCATGGGCGCCTCATGGGGCCGCCCGTCGGCGTCTCGATCGTCGTCAACTCTGTCCCCATCAGTATCCAGGCCCATATGAAGTATTTGGGTCGGGTGCTCGATGGGAAGTGGTGGTTTCGGGAGCATTTCCGTAGACTTGTTCCCCGGCTAGTCGGCTCGGCGTTCGCCCTATCTCGACTGATGCCGAACTTGGGCGGACCGAGCTTCGAGAGTCGACGGCTATATGCGGGGGTGATCCGTTCAATGGCATTGTACGGCGCTCCCGTGTGGGCGAGGGCCCTGACCGTCCGCCTTAGGGCTATTCTGCGGAGACCGCAGAGAGCCATGGCAGTCAGGGCTATCCGCGGATACCGCACGGTTGCGACCGAGTCTGCATGCGTATTGGCCGGAACGCCCCCTTGGGACTTGGAGGCGGAAATGCTCGCCGAAATATATCGGCGGGTGTCTTCAACTCGCGAAGAAGGTGGCGATGTTTCGCCTAGCGAATTGGCCACCTGGCGTGAGGACGCTCGCCGGGAGGTTCTTTCCCGTTGGGCAACGCGGCTGGAGCGACCTCGATTCGGATTACTAGTCATCGAGGCTGTCCGGCCCGTACTGATGGAGTGGCTGAAGAGGCGGCACGGAGTCCTCTCTTTCCGGCTGGTGCAGGTCTTGACGGGGCACGGTTGCTTCGGCAAGTACCTGTACACAGTCGCAAGGGTGGAGACGACTCCGTCCTGCCAACAGTGCGGCAGCGACCGGGACACGGCGCAGCATACGCTCGAGGTCTGCGTGACCTGGGCTCAGCAGCGCCGTGCCCTTGTCGCTGCTATCGGTGCCGACCTCTCGCTGCCGGCCGTCGTGAAAGCGATGGTCGACAGCGAGAGGAATTGGGACACGGTCGCCTTCTTCTGCGAGGACGTCATCTCGCAGAAGGAAGCGGCGGAGCGAATCTGAGAGGACCTTCTCTTCGAGGATTCGCGCCGCCACCAGAGACTGGTGCGGCGGAGGCGAGAATACCTCCGCCTCATGCCGCCCTAGCCGAGGCAGCGGGTGACCGGACCGGGCATTAGTCTGGTCGCCCTGGGAGCGAGGCCACCGCGTGAGGACGACGCCCCGACGGTGCAAACTGTCCGGGCGTCGACATCAACGAAGATACCCGTGAGGGTAGACCGCCGGGTGGGCCACTGAAGAAAAAGACCGCGTACCAGTGACCCACCCGCACGGCGTCGAGAGGTATATTGTAGGGCGGGTCTACGGGGTCTTGCGCCGCTTTTCCTGTCGCCCCGGACGGATTAGCGGGGTTTGACGTACCGTTGCCCGCCGCCAAAAAAAAAAAATGGTGACCAAACAACATCAACGATGTAACGAAACTTAAGCTAAGAAAATGAATAATAGAAATATCTACCGAGTCTCACTTTCTTTTCATCTTCATTATGTTCTATAGTTGGAACAAGCCTACTTCATAATGATATATTGCACATATATATACCACGATTTTAATAAATTGATTGCGACCGAAAAATGAATGTCACACGTGGGACTCGAAGCCACATCTATTGGAAATCCGTTCCAATTTGGGTTCAAATTACACGTCTGACATTAACTTTTCGCTCGTAATCAAGTTTCTATAGTCTTCTCTAATCTAGTATATTAAATGCTAAATTTTAGTCATTTGTACCATTATTTTATTTCGTTAGTTTACATTTTCCATTACAGTGATTTTATTAGTTTTTTTATCTTAGTTATTTCTTATAACACCTTTGAAAAACACTTTGTACCACGAATGGCTTAATAGTCAAAACCTTCCATCAGGGCCGGCTTTACCTATAGTGTAGAGGGTGCGGTGCACCCGGGCGCCGTGTGTTAGGGGCGCCGAAAGCCGCTCGAGACACATAGAGCCTCCACTGTAACCCTCCACATGGAGCGGGCACACCGTACGCAGCCAGTGCCTCACCATCTATAAACGTAGCGGGTGCGTTATTTGACAGATTTGGGCAGGTTGCTTTGTCGCCATGCTCACTGTAACTTCATAATCCGATCGCGTTTACCTGATTTGGTGTCAAAACAACGAGACTAAGCATGCGACAACGCATTCCAGCGAGGTTCGGAGTTTAGTCGAACGTGTTGTAACTATCAACTTTATTCCATTTTGTTCCCCATTTTGATACAAGAGGGCGCCAGGTTATTGATTACACCCGGGCGCTACATGTGCTAGAGCCGCTCCTGCCTTCCATATCAAGTGTTCAATACCCAGTAGGTTTCATTCCCATATGGGAAAGTGCTTTGTGTGATAGACAAATAATTTTCTGGCTCTGGGTGTTATTCAAGGCTGTTAAGTATATGTTTGTAAAATTCGCCATAAATCACAATACCTCATTGCAGTATCTTTTTAGAATGAAATAGAAACTCATCATCATCATTCTTCTACTCTTATCCCAATTGCTTAGGGTCGATACAATATATACTCTTCTTTCATAGTACATATTGTACAAGCAATTGGCAATAATTTTATCACCGGCCGCCTACCAAACGTCAACCCTCCTATGGAATGTAATTGTTGACCAAACGGCATCAAAATGAGTTGGCCCAGGTCGTTATAAGGCTCTTAGTCATCTTTTACAACATCCACGAGCAAAGTAAGAGTTGGTAGTTTTCCTAGCCGCTACCACACAGCTAATATACCATACCATACCACACAGAATGAAATAGAAACTATGTGTTAAAAAAAAAAACAACCTAACATTGTTAAAAAAATTAGGCGGTATGTACTACGAAACGCGTATGTAATAGCAATAAAAAAAAACAAATCGTGCAGGCGGTAACATATCACAACGCATTCAGAAGTAACATCCAACTTAATATGAATAAAGACATAAAATCTATAATCCAATTCAAACATTTTATATTAACATCACCGCCTTTCTCTGACTCATAAAAATACACAAACTCCTATAAATTTAGAATCGTCAACGATTTATCTGTCGCTTTTAAGCGATCGAGAAAACGGCAGCATTGTTGCTCGTAAACAGGGCTCATCAAACCAGTTTGGATTATTGGCGACATGCTCAATCGTATAAAGACAACTTTATAACATGCAAAAGAAGTGATTCCCTGAACTGCGAATCACTCACTTTTCTTCTCGCACAATTTTCTTCTTCTTCTTCTTTTTATGTATTGGCAATCAGCTACTTATACAAGCCATTGTTGCCAGTGTCGAGTTATAATTATCTTCACGTTCTTAGTCTCTTCAGGTTAGTCATTGTCTGTCAGTAAGTTAAATTGTCGCCATTAACAGTGTTATGGCCACATTGTTAATGGTATCTTGTGGGAATTTTGATGGAAAACGAAAACGTTGTAAAGCACTTTTATATGATATTCACTACATCCCAGTAGTTCTGTCACATCACATTACATAAAATGCCATTAAAATTATGTAATATAACACGTTAAAACACTAGATATCGAATATAATACAAGAGCACCACATGACGTTTTAGATTCCCGCCAAAAGTCCACAATTTTCTTCGCTTTGATTTTAGTAATAGTGATTTTCTATTTAGCGACGGACTTAGAATGCAATTCTATATCATTCTTTTCAATAAATATCATTAAGACGATTAAAGATACAAGAATTGATCATTGCAAGGCTATTTAGAAATTCTAATTAAAATTTAAAATATGCTCTAATAATTAAATTGAATAGCGCAGTATAGTAGATTAATTTACCCCCCATTATTAGGATTGGATGATAACATCAGGGTCATACACCCGTGATCTTAATTAGAGTGACATCAATAACAGAGATAACAAGCGCAGAATAACAAACTTCTTGCTTACATTACTGAAATTTAGCATTTAATATGCTTGATTATTTATAAAAACCGAATACGAACGAAAAAGTTGCCTTTAATACAGTTCTAACTGCAAAGTTTGAAGTATTAAGGCTGTACAGTGTGTAAACATTGACGGGTAGATGGCACACGTCTCCTTAAAAGACGTAAATATAATAATACGATACGAGAATTGAATGTCCTACAATAGTTCACGGTGGTGTAAGTGGCAGCACGATTGGGACGGATTGCCAATAGGTGTGGGTTCGAATCTCATTTGTGACATTTTTCGCTCGTATTCGGTTTTTATAAATCTTCTTGCTTGTCTTGTCTTTGAAAGAGATAAAACCAGAACAGATGTAAGAGTAACAATAGGTAATGATGTACTAGAGCAAGTGGATGAATTTGTATATCTTGGATGTGGATTTAGTCGAGATGGAAGGTACACCACTGATATAGAGCGAAGAGTGAATGCGGGAAATAGAGTGAACGGAGCGTTGGGGCAACTTCTCGGCAGCCACCACCTCAGCCAGAAGGCACGTGTAGCAATACATAACGCAGTGCTTGTCCCAACATTACTGTATGGAAGCGAGAGTTGGGTATGCAGAAAAGAGTATGATAGTAAAATTAATGCGGTCGAAATGCGATCTCTGCGGAAAATCTGTGGAGTTAGGCTGAACGACCGCATTCGTAACGACGACGTAAGAGAGCGAGTAGGTATGAAAGAGAGAGTATTGGTGCAAAGATGCAAAAGGGAATGCTCCGATGGTTCGGACATGTGGAAAGAATGCCGAACGAACGTCTGGTTAAGAAGATATACAATGCGAAAGTGGAAGGATGTAGGTACCGAGGGAGACCGAGACTAACCTACCTAGACCAGATCGGTCATGTACTGAAGGAAGGTGGAGTCAAGAGTCTCCGAAACCGGCGAGCGTGTATGAAGAGAATTATGAATGTTGAGGAAGCGAGTGAAGTATGCAGAGATAGAGTTCTCTGGCACTCTGTTCTCTCTGCCTACCCTGCAAGGGATATGGCGTGATGATATGTATGTATGTACATATGTATCTTCTTGCTTGTTAAAATTCCTGCCGGATAATAGTAATAGTATTAAAACGAATCAAAACCATGAATGACATCACGATTTATAATCCATAACTGCGTGACAGTTTAAAAATACAATGTTATACTTCAAACCGGAGTAGTATGTAAGTAAATATTATATGACTGCAAGAGAACACAAGACGTGGGTTGCGGAAGAAGACTTTATAATAACCGCACACTTCCATTCGTTATTATTGGACAAACGCTTCCCTAAGCGGGAAATATGCCACAATCCCTATGCTAGACATTGGTATTGGCAATCGTAATTGATGTCATAAGGTTCCCGTGACATAACTGCTATCAGTTTGTTGATCTCTCAACCGGTTTTAATGACGCTCACAGAATGGTATAAAGATTATTACTTAAATTATATACTCAATCGCCTTCAAAAATGTTCGTTTTAAAATGAATAATACTAAAACGACCGAAGGCCTGTTTGTCAAGTGATATCGTTAAGTTACCTAATCGGATGTCTGGAGCATAATCGATTTGTCGAATGGATTTATTCTAATAAACGATGTCTCAAACACAAATTTGCATTGATAAAACGTTTCATTTAAAAGAATCGATGGGAAAACATCGTTGTGATGGATGATTCTGCCATTGACGTTGGTGCTTCGATTAAATTTGATGAAATGCGATATAGAAATGGAAATGTAGTGACATTTTTACTGAGTCACTGCTAACAACGCTTTATGTTTGATTAGGAACAAAAAGCTTTAGTTTATTTTTTATCTCTGAATTACATGAATTCTATGACTCAAGAATAGTATTATTTGACGATTAGTGGTAATGTATATAGCCTTTTGATATCTCTGATGATGTTGGTACCAAATTTTAAAGTTATCTAATGGATTTATTTATTATGAATAATGGAAAAATATAATATTTATTAAAATTCAAATAATATCCACGTTACTCATAAACACTCACTCTACTCACTAACTCCATTGTATTATAATATAGATCCATATTAATGTAAAAATTGCGAAGGCCTGGTACCCATACTACAAGTTAAATCTTACCTGAGTTACCAGTATCCAAGAGCCACCGAAGACAAAGATCGGGTACCAGTGACCCGCTCGTACGGTGAAGAGAGGTGCTTGCAGGGTGGGTCTATGGTGTTGCGCGCCGCCTCTTTCGTCGCCCTGGACCGATTTGGCGGGACGCGACAACCTCTTAATTCCACAGCAAGGAAAAAAATAGGTGCCAGTATCCAAATAAATAATGTTTAATCCAGTTACGTTCAAATTTATATGTATGTACATACATACATCCTTGCATTCTTCACTCGCTTCCTCAACATTCATAATTCTCGTCATACACGCTCGCCGGTTTCGGAGACTCTTGACTCCAAATTCCTTCAGTAGATGACCAATCTGGTCTAAGTAGGTGAGTCTCAGTCTCCCCCGGTACCTACATCCTTCCTCTTTCGCAGTGTATATCTTCTTAACTAGACGTTCGTTCGGCATCCTTTCCACATGTCCGAACCATCGTATCATTCCCTTTCGCAATTTTTACATTTTTATATTTTTTTTTTTTGTTTTATTGCTTATGGCGGCAAACGAGCAGATAGCACACCAGATGGTAAGTGTCACTGCCGCCCATGGACCTTTGCCAATGGTATAGCTAGGCCGCTGCCTACCAATACAACCCTGAACCCACCCCAGTTAGGCTTCCGGCTCTCTCGCTCACCGAACGAAGCGCAATAGCACATTGCTATTACTCAGACGTCGATCTTCTGCGAGAGTGTGGTACTACCCCGGACGGACCGGCCCGCGGCTGTAGACAGAGAACTGTCCACAGCGTGGTCCTACCACAATAATGTATGTCCTATATATTAAATTTTGTGAAATAAACTATTATTATTATATCGACTAGGTATTATTCGATATTTACGATACTAGATTCAGATGCAGTCAAGTTAAAGATTTGATTTTCATCTTAATTTAGTAATAAACATCTATACAGCTAAAGTTTCATATTTATATTTTACTCGATTTAATAGTTGAAATCGATTTTATATTTTTATACTTAAGCTGCCACGATCGTCGGTTCCAAGATTATGTTGTTGGAATTTTCTGCAAATAGCTTCGATCTTGGAAGATTTTCTTAACGAATTCTGAGTAGCCCACCTTAAATGCAAAATATTATTTGCAGCATTATATGATAGCAAAATAACTTTTTGGATCTTGTTTAGAATCCTTACTAATATTATAAATGCGAAAGTAACTCTGTCTGTCTGTCGCTCTTTCATGCTAAAACTACTGAACCGATCTAAATGAAATTTGATACACAGATAGTCTAGAGCCTGATAAAGGACATAGGCTACTTTTTAATGCAAAAAAGGGTTGTAAAGGGAGATGAAAAGTTGTAAGGAAGTATCATCATTTTTAAAGCCAGAAGCTTGAAACTTATTTTTAGACTATTGATTAGGTGTAAATAAATATGACATTAAAATTTTATAAAAAAATTACTCTTAAAATAAAAATAGGGGATGGAAAACTTTAGGAAAGTAATCGTTTACGCGGGCGAAGCCGCGGGCAGAAGCTAGTTCTATACAAGGTGGAGACGACCATACGACAATAATTTTAATCTAGTGTATCTGATGACTTGCCCAGCCTGTATACAAACTTTGAATACAATATGTCGTATAGTTTAGCCGCAGCACATTACTTTGTATTATTAACAATTTCCACACTCTGTATAAAAATTAAAATTATTCGCCTATCAAATGAGCTCCCGCGCCGCATCGGTATAAACTAATATGAAACTAGTACCTACATATCGCCATGTTTACCAGTTCAAGTCTTCCCCAAACGTAATACAAATCAATGCATATTATACCTTATTCCTAAGTCTTTATAAACCGTGTCATCAGACTTAGATGAGAAATTTAAAACTACCTAATGCGGCTTAATGGAAGAAGACCTCGGTCTCATGTTCAAAACTATTATAATAGGTATGTAGGTCAGTGTGCCACCGTGATCCTGTGACGTGAATGTGCTTAATTAGACGCTTACTTTGTGTTAGAATAGTATTTCTTTCTCATTTACAATGCCTCGTTATAATTACACAGCTTCGGTTATACAGATATGATTTTAATTTATGGAGAATATCACGGAAATGCAGCTTTAACCATACGTACGTACCGAAAGAGATATGGAAACACACGTGTTTGTACTACCAATGGCCGGACTATTGTGCAAGCTGTCCAGAGGTTACGGGATAATCAATCCTTACTGCCTCATATGGATAGTGCTCCTTCGCGTGTAAGAGTCACCCTAGATGAACAAATTTTAAATTATTTTTCTCGCAAATTTGACACAGGTTGATAATGTGGAGAACTTAAAAAAAGGAATTGTACGATCTTTCGACAAGTTAAAATACATCGCCGTCAATGGCGACCTGTTAACAAGAGTTCGAAATAATATTTTAAGACGATATAATTTGTGCGTTCGGGTCCATGGCGCACATATCGAAAATTTAAAAGTTTAACGACCAAGTGAATTATTAAAGTTATCGTGATTATTTTAATAAAATAATCGAGTGAGAATGAATAGCGCCCAAACATTAAGTGTATGTATTTACCTACGTTTCGAAGTTGTAACATATGATACCACAAGGTCACTCGCGTGCCGACCACAGGTTAGTGAACTAATATTTACAAACGGTGTTCTATTTTGTTTCAATATTTATGATAAAAAGTTTGTTTGAAAAAATTGTTTTTTAAATATGCATGCGAGGACTTTTTTAATAGTTTCAAAATACTCCTATACACTAGTATTGACGGTGTTTTCATTTATTGTCGTATTGACGTCTCCACTCTGTATAAAAGCCCAACAAGACGAGTATTTCTAAGAGACTACTATAGTAATAGCATATATGAATGGACGGACTTAGAATTGTATATGACGGCGTAGGCAGGTAGGTAGGCTTAGCTTAGCTGTTGACTGGTTACCAATTACATATTCGCGCAGCTAATATTATGTTGGAGTCATATATGAAAAATGTTATTGATTACATATTATTATCATAATGATATCTAATGTGCGAGTGTGTAATACATTTATAATAAACAATTTTTACGGATTCTATCGCGGTTGTTATTGATTTTTAAGTACCCGACGTTTTATAATTAAAATCCATTATTACTTCAAAAACAAAATAGTTTCATATCATATTTGTATCAAATCCACGCGATCATACTTGTTTAATATGAAACTTGTTTCATCATTCTCCTACTCTTATACCAATTACTTGGGGTCGATGCAATATGTACTCTTCTTTCATAGTACATATTGTAGAATTTATTGGCAATAGTTTTATGACCGGCCGCCTGCCAGACGTCAACCCTCCTTCGGAATGTGATTACTTTATTAATATATATTTGTATTTATCTTTTTGGTGAACCATATTATAAATAAATAAATATGGGCTTTATAACTTAACTATCGAATCCATGATACTGCCATGTTTAATCAATGTACCGTATACACAACCTAAAGTGGACTGTATGAGGTGACTTTAGGAAACTAGGCGAGTAACTGACACTATCCTATCCACTTTCACCAAGGGCAGTAGTGTCGTTATAGTAGACTTGCTAAACCGCGCGATCAGCATCATTATATTCTAAACAACTATGCAATTCACAGCACCACAAAACACTATTATCGTGGTTTTAAATGTTTTGTTAAACAATGTGCTACCAAGGATTACACAGGTGCGGCGATTACTAATACACCCATTGGAACAACGTTGGTACACCAAGTGCAACAACTTAGGAATGTAATTGTTGACCAAACGGCATCAGATGGAGTTGGCCCAGGTCGTTATAAGGCTCTTAGTCGTCTTTTACGATATCCACGAGCAAAGTAAGGGTTGGTAGTATTCGAAACCGCAACCACACAGCTAATATTAAACTTGTTTATAAAACTATAATATATACAAAAACCATAACATATATAAAGTGTATGCTATAACAAAAAATAAAATAAATACACCATCATACCGTTAAAACATAAAATTTGAGACAAAGTCAACAGGCGACCATACACTTACCTTAAATATGATACGACGTTGTCCAAACTGTAATGACAAAATAATGTAAGTGAAGGCTGATGGGCAAGAGCGCCAGGTGCATGCCTCGTCTGAATACTAAATACTTTATTTTCTACATATATGTATAGTATATACGCGTATATCATTCCGTAATTGCACTTTAATATTTAATTACCTATTATTTATTTTATTACGGGTGTAACCGACATAGCACGAAGAATTAGCACGCTGAAGTGGCAATGGGCAGGCCACATTGCTCGAAGAACCGACAACCGCTGGGTAAAAAAGGTTATAGAATGGCGACCACGTACCGGACGACGCAGTGTGGGACGCCCCCCACTAGGTGGACAGACGACCTGGTGAGAGTTGCTGGGCGTCGATGGATGTAGACGGCATGGGACCGCACTCTGTGGCGTACCATGAGGGAGGCCTACGTCCAGCAGTGGACGATGATGGGCTGAAATGATGATGATGATGATTTAATTACCTGCGTTATCCCAAAAAATGAGATGTATGTATATAGTTTATTAATCATCATCACAGCCCATAAATATCCCACTGTTGGGCTCGGGCCTCTTCCATAATAGAAAGGAAATCAATCTACTATACCGCGCTGGTCAGACGTGTTGGTATAGGGTTTTATTTCGAGTTTTCCTTATCTCGCACAGATGTTATATGCGTTTTATATCCCTTAGTCGTCTCGTACGATCACCCATGGGTAAGATATGGGGTGGTGAATAGTATTCTTACTCCGTCACCACACGGAGAAGTATAGTTTATTATGATATATTTATAAAAACCCGATTACGAGTGAAAAATGATTGTCACAAGTGGGGGGAGGGATTCGAACCCACATCTATTGGAAATCCGTTCCAATCGTGCTGCCAATTACACCACCGTGAACTATTGTAGGACATTCAATTCTCGCATCGTATTATATTTTCATCTTTTTAATGAGACGCGTTTTTTTTTGTTTATTTTTTTTGGGGGGTGGGTTACGGTCGACGCACTCCTCGCATCACTCCGTCCGGGGCGACAGAGGGGCGTAAGCACACACACCCGTAACCCACCCGTGACGTCGCCTTCATCGTTGGGCCGACCACCGGAGCAGAGTGATTTGACGTCAGTGGCCAGCCCAACGGAATACCCCTGAGGAGTACCCTCTCCCCGACCGACGTCCCCCCCTCGGTTAGGATGTCGGTCTTTCCTCACGCGGTCAGCCTCTCTGCGGGTGACGGACTAATTCCCCGATCCAGTCACCCGCGGCCTCGGCTAGGGCGGCATCAGGCGCAGGTAATCGCGCCTGCGCCGCCCCAATCGCCGGCGGCGGCTCGCGTCGTCGAGGAGACGCTCCTCGCGCACGCGCTCCGCCGCCTCCTTCCGCGAGACTACTGCCTCGCAGAAGTTAATGAGACGCGTGCCATTTATCCGACATGTTTATACATTGTATAGGCTCAATACTCAACTTTGCAGTTAGAATTGTATTAAACGATGACACAACCCTGTTATTCAAATTAGAATCCCACTTGTGACAATCATTTTTGCTCGTAATCGGGTTCTTATAAATAATCAAGTATATTAAATGCTAAATTTCAGTAATTTAAGATATATTTGCTATGTTAAAATAAAAGATTTTTTCCAAGTACTTATGAGAGTATATACGGTACTTATAAAATTAAAATAAACATTTTCTAAATGTTTCGATGTCTATCTCTTTGTTCCGGTTAATCTCTAAAATGGCTGTACTAATTTTAACCCAAATATCACTGGCAGTTAGCTGGTGTTATAATTAGTAATTTAAACTAATGTTATATAAAAAATATTAGGGTTCTATTCTAAATTATTATCTAGCAAATTATTTTTTGCAATTAATATAAATACAATGCATATAATTATAAGTTAATAACACTTTTAGGCATTCATTCCACTAAATGGGGGCAATCAGCCTATTTTTTTTTCACGCTTTGGAAATGCATTTTACGCACTATCCCCCGCCAGTGCCAGACGAGAGGGGTGTGTGGGACTCGCCGGCCGACTTCTCGGCCGAAATACCCACTAAAATCACAGCAGTCCCTTCCACGCTTTTACGGGGTGCCGGAGAGATCGTCTATTGACATTCTATCTCCGACACCCCAACGCCAGGAGGCCATCGGGCCACGTCCAATCGACGGGGGGCGGAGGCTCAGTCAATCAGCAATACTATAATGTAGTATGTAGTATGATTATAATGTATAGCTAGACGGGTTGGCTTATGCTATTAATTTAAGTTTTCCTCTTATGATATACTCTGCTTAGAAACCAAATGTCAGTAAGTAGTTTTAAGTGGAGTCTAGATACAGTGATTTTGTTTTATAATATTACTAGATAGATATATATCTAAAAAATTAAAGGATGTATATACATATGCATATATATATATATATATATATATATATATATATATATATATATACACTAGTCACAAAAATTAAGGGATATAAAAAAAATTCCAAATTTTTGGGTTATTTTCAACGAGCTGTAACTCCGAGGAAAATGGTCGTACAGAAAAAATAAAAAAAGTAAATTGTAGCTCCAAGTGTCTAGTTTTCAGATATGACTATAAAAAAAATTTGTCTTGTCCAGGTCTGGAGAAATCCTAAGAAAACTACCAAAAAAAAAATTTTCAAATTTATTCTCGTCTAAAAAAAGGTCCACGGGCTTCAAAAAATTTTTTTTTATTGTTTCGTTCAAAAACTCTTTTAGAGAATTTAATACTCTTTAATTTGACGTATTCAAAAAGCCTGTACAACGATTTGTCGCGGAGTTATCGTCAATCAAAGCAAAAAAGATCTTTTTAACTTTGATAATCAATATCTCTTGAAATAATGACTGATTATTTTTTTTCAAACTTCTTAAACAGTTAATCTTTTTGATCAAAAAAAATAAAGATTTTAGAGAGAAAAAAATTTTTCCATTGAAAAAATTAATAAAAATCACAAAATTGCTCATAATGGTGATTTTTGCAAAAACAAAGAATTTGAAGCTTCGGGGCACAATGAAAAAAAAATCGCAGCGCTTTGAATTTTTGAGGGCTTTTAGGGGACACTTTGAGGTTAAAAAATTACCGACGATATCTTTCGTTCATCCATTTTATCCAAAGTTATACCAAGTTATCCAAATAGCCTTAATTATGCGAATTTTTGTCTTTTTTTCAGTCCGAGTTTTCAATTCAAAGAATTTTTATTCTAAAAGATGTTTACATTTTCTTATAGAGAATATTGTGCAGTTTTCAAAACCTTCCTTCAATTTTCTATACAATCATTATTGCCGGAGTTATTGATTATCAAAGTTAAAAAGATCTTTTTTGATTTGATTGATGATAACTCCGCGGCAATTCATTGTACAGGCTTTTTAAATACGTCAAATTAAAGAGTATTAAATTCTCTAAAAGAGCTTTTAAACGAAATACTCAAAAGAATTTTTTTGAAGCCCGTGGACCTTTTTTTAGACGAAAAAAATATGAGAAAAATTTTTTTTTGGTTGTTTTCTTAGAATTTCTCCAGACCTGGACATGATAAAAAAATTTTATAGTCATATCTGAAAACTAGACACTTAGAGCTACAATTTGCTTTTTTTATTTTTTCTGTACAACTATTTTCCTCGGAGTTACAGCTCGTTGAAAATCACCCAAAAATTTGGACTTTTTTTTATATCCTTTAATTTTTGTGACTAGTATATATATATATATATATATATATATATAAATATATATATATATATATATATGTAGTTCTACAAACTAAAGAAGAAAATGAGTAAAATTTCGGCGAAAATCAACTTAATGCAAGTATTAGAGCAGCAAGTAGAGAATTTGTGCCAAACGCAACACGAATTCTCTGCTTAAAACAGTCTTGAATAAGAACATTAATTATCAAATGATCATTGAATATTACTATTATCATTATAATCACATTTTGTTAAAATCTCTTTTAAAGATAAGGTAACAACATGATAAACGACATTTCAATCTAGTATTATACTTAAAGCTAATAATAGAAAATAATAACTTTGGCAGTCTGGTTGCAATCTTGTTAATCTATTTTTTCTTATCGCAGCTAGGGCATGTAAATAATGTAGATTCACCTTTAATACAGGATGTATTATTTTAATTAATTCTTGTGCTCAATAATTACATAATAGACACTGGATCCAGTCATTGCTTGTCCTAACTTCACTGTAAAGGACACCACAGATAAGGCACTCGCAATCACTGATCTTGTCTTTATTTTTCTTTAATTTCGTTGATTTATTTTCTTTGCCTGTATGATTCTTGGAATTCAATTTATTTATCTGTGTCGAGTCTATTTTTTATAGTTAGCCGCTTTTTTAACTTTATCTTTCCTTGGTATAATTACTTCTTCTTTTTTTGGTTATTTATTAACAGTATTTTCAAAAGATTTTTCTTAGGCTTTACCTTTTATTTTTTTTCCTTTTGCTTTTGATTTTGGGATAGATCTGGGCAGAGAGTAGTAGGATTAATTTGAAAATCAGGTATGGTAATTAAAATTTTTGGGTTTTCCAAATTTAAAGTAAAACCGCTTGCAACGCTCATATAATTAGGTTAATCTCTTGTTCTATCTTACTTTGGTAGATGTCTATGAATATTTGGTGTGATTTTGTAGGGTATTCTAAAAGACCCATATGGTGATGTTAACATATTTTACATTCATCACAAAAACAGCTGAGCAATTTCATCTGTAGCTTTTGTGGCATGAAGGCACTGCCCTGCACTTGATGGACTTTCAGTGTCCCTCTAAAAGCAATTAAATTCTGTTGATCGCTCGAAATCAATCTTTTTATGTCCTCAATTTCACTTTTAGCTTAGAATCCTAGATGATTCTCAATATCCTGTCTTAATTGGACAGGATGCTGAGACCAGGTTCCTGAGAAATACTATCTAATAACAAAAAAAACAAATCAATTTATAACATTTAACAAAAATTAAGCTAAACAAAGTCTTTATGCTAACAACTTACATATCAAAACGCTAAAATTACTTATATTTTAGGTCCCCTTCCAATTTTTTTTCCACCACGCGAGGTCGTTGAACTCTTGAACATATGATCGTCCGTTTTGAATAGATTGCGTCTTTTCTCATCTGAGTATAGTTACGCATTTTTATCGCGTTATCGTTACATGGCATTGTCCTAATACGATGGAATGTGAAAAAAACTTAAAAGTATTTGTGAAAAAAAAATTTTTTTCAACCCGATTGATTTTTTTTCTAGCCCATCATTACAAGTAGGACTAGTAGGGTTACCTGTCTTTGTTTTCGGGAGCGGTCCCCTTACACCCTATATATATATATATATATATATATATATATATATATATATATATATATATATATATATATATATATACATATATATATCTATATATATATATATATATATATACATACACATATATATATATACCTCACGCTTGTTTCCCAGAGGGGTAGGCAGAGACTACGGATTGCCACAAACCACGATCCTGACATACCTCCATCGCTTCATTCACGCTCATCACAGTCTTCATGCATGCTCTACGATTACGCGTACTCTTAATCTGACCTTTCACTAACACATCTTCAATTTGATCCAGGAAAGTAAGTACGACGTGGTCTTCCCCTTGTAATCGTCCCACTCATTCTTTCCACGTGTCCAAACCACCTCAGCATACCCTTTTTTATTTTTGTCACTACTTCTTCATTCATACCACAGCGCTCTCTTATAACACTATTCCTAATAAGCTCTTCGTAGTATGTGTGGTGTAAGTTTGAAAGATAAACTTTCAAACTTACACCACACATACTACGAAGAGCTCTCATCTCTACAGCATTTATTCTACTTTCATGTCTTCCCTGCCAAATCCAACTTTCACTGCCATACATGAGAGTGTGAACTAACACTCCCTTATTTACAGCTAGGCGTGCCTTTTTAGATACATGCCTACTCTTCATAAAAGCGTACAATGCCCCATTCAGTTTATTACCAGCATTAACTCGTCTTTCAACATCTTCATCATTTTTACTATCACTAGTAAACAGTACACCCAAATATACAAATTCTTTCACCTGTTCCAATCTCTCACTATTTATACTCACTATATATATATATATATATATAAATATATATATATATATATATATATATATATATATATATATATATATATATATATATATATATATATATAATTATATATATATATGTAATATGTTAGATGATACTGGAGTAAATAACGCACAACTTGATTTATCTAAAAATAGAAATATTTATTGCTATTATCAAATTAAAACACTCAAAATATTTACACATTGTGAATCTACTAACCTAAAAATAGAAAAATCGACAATTAAAGGTTTTTTACTTCCAATAATTTAGTAGATCGACACTGAATTACTTTATGAAAATTATTTCTTTTCATTACTTTTAAACAATGAGAAATAAATCACTTCACGTGCAGGCGTAAATTCTTAGGTATCTCGAGAGTCCTAGTGTCAATGTCATTCTTCATGTGTAGCGTCATTAGGTGGCGTACACATACTGGTACTTTAGGCTACGTACACAACATACAGTGTACAAAGCTTACATATATATATATATATATATATATCTATATGTATATACATCTTTTAATTTTTTTTTAGCCAAGCTATTTTTATACCACTAAGTGCCGTCATTATCGTACATGGAATTGGCTTCTATGGTTTTGACAAACTCCGTATAATACGTTTGTCAATCTGTTTAAGTATAAAAATCTTAATCTTAAAAAATATCGATTCAAAGCTTGATAGGATGAATTCAACGATACAATAGTAAGGAAGAAAGTAACAGCTACATAAGTTAACCAGCTACAGTGAGTGTGCCCCAATTTTTGTACAATCGTAAACCCCTAAGATTTACTGAATGGTCAGAGTTTTAACGAGCTTCTGTCCTCCACCCGACCCTCCTCGACGAAATATAGTTTTACGACAATCGCTAGTAAGCCATTAAACAATTTTAACCGGCCGCATACTGCTTACAATATTTATGTTCTGGACCTTTTTATCACTTTGTGTTAAATGAACAGAAATTACTAATTAATTGAATATAATATACTTTACTGCTCAATATTCAATTTTAACTTTTTAATAGCTGTTATAACTAAAGGTTACACTTATAATAATTAATTTATTGTAATTATTTTATGTAGGCAACGATATGCTCTGCTTTCTGATCATATTTATTACAAAAGTAGTGAGGATTTATAAATCTTTTTGGACATTCGTCTTTTTTATCTTTAGTCCACAAATGTCCCTCTATTTGGTAGTAGTAGCGAAAAAAAAGGTCTTCTTAAATACTAATTTGCATAGACTTTTATTTATACTTTACTTCTTTTTCGGTGATATCGGTCACGGTCGCTTACAGCGTTCGCTTGATAGGAAGAAGTGGTGAAAAAGGTTCGTATTCCGTCACTACAAGTATCAATAGTTAATTTATGAATATTATTTATAGAATTATATGTACACCCCAAAATTAAATCTGCTATACAAACAAATATATTATTATTTTTATAATTACCGAGAAATAGGAGCGCAGTACGAGACCAAATATTATGATTTTGCCTTTCTTATCATTCTTTACAGCCCGTATATATCCTATTGGACTCGGGTCGCTTCCATAATTTTCCACAAACGGGTTGTCATATGTATTCATTTGAAATTTTTCGGATGTTATTTGCATACTTTTCTTAGTCGTCTCATAGGAGAGAAGTATTTTATAATATAATGTATACACCCCGCCTCATCTAGCGATGGTCAGCTGTGGCTGGGCTCGAATCTCCCCTACATTAGGAGAGCTATATATCTATACTATACCATGATGGTTATATGGCTTGACATTGATTTTATCTGGATATTACATCCCGAGGAAAAAAAAGAGTGAATAGTATTCTTATTCCGTTACCACATCTCCTTTTCATCTTGTCAACTCATACAAGTCCCACTATCGCGGATTGGGCTCCTCCAGATGATAGAAATTGTATAGTACTCTCTATCTCTTTTCTCTATTCCACTCCTCCAAATTAAATAAATTGTGTAATAGGCTTACTACACCATGTTGACTAGACGAATTGACAAAGCTTTTAAAGTTTTCCTTCTTTTACAGGGATGTTATATGGCCATAACCCTTAACTGATTTTTACGATACCAAATGGAAAAAGAGGTGTAAGGGCCATTTCATTCTTACTCATTCACTACACGGATTAATTCTGATATTAATTCTAATTCTAATATTACTAAGGATTATATTATAAATTTGTCTAATGAAAGTATTATTGCAAAGGAAGTTTAAGTATAAATAGCTTTAGGAGTAAGGGAGATTCAGAGGAATACAGATAGACCGCGTGAATAGGCTTATTTCACCGTTATATCATATTGTGTGTTAATATTTTTTATGTTAGCATTTGCTACATTCTATATTTTATTTATTTCCATTCACTCCATTTCGTTATTTATATTCCGTATTTTTTATAGGCTAAAGTTTAAAACTAAAACAAAATTAAATCATTTTAAAAGATTAATAAACTATTTAACTTAATGGTTCGGACATGTGGAAAAAATGCCGAACGAACGTATGGTTAAGAAGATATACAATGCGAAAGTGGAAGGATGTAGGTACCGGGGGAGACCGAGACTAACCTACCTAGACCAGATTGGTCATGTACTGAAGGAAAGTGGAGTCAAGAGTCTCCGAAACCGGCGAGCGTGTATGTAAAGAATTATGAATGTCGAGGAAGCGAGTGAAGTATGCAAGGATAGAGTTCTCTGGCACTCTGTTGTCTCTGCCTACCCTGCAAGGGACATGGCGTGATGATATGTATGTATGTACGTAATAAACTACTTTCATAAAAACACAATCTATAAATGTTGTTCTAATATAAAACATATTGGAATAAGTACATTACGTATTCAGAATTTATCGCATACTTAAGTCAATGTTACGGAAATTTTTGTACATTTTTCATATAGTATTTTCACAGTAGACCGCCGATAACCCTATTGTTTACAAAGAATGCAGAAATTCAGTAGCGACCTTCCACAGATTCTGAAAGGAAACCTTTTTTTCGCACGATTTTGTTTAGATGCTAGGTATGGAACTTTATGAAAAAAATGGATTTTGGTGTTGCGATTAGGACATAGATATGAATACGAGCATATTGAAGACAACCTATATTCAGAATATTGTTACTAGTAGTAATGTTTGAAGAAAATTAATTTAGATAAGATAATTATTTAATTATATAGTATGCGTAATGGTATTCACGTGGTGATGTAATAAGACTACAATGATCATCATGCCTTTTCTTTATATATATATTAACGAACGTCTAGTTAAGAAGATATACAATGCGAAAGTGGAAGGATGTAGGTACCGGGGGAGACCGAAACTAACCTACCTAGACCAGATTGGTCACGTACTGAAGGAAGGTGGAGTCAAAAGTCTCCGAAGCCGACGAACGTGTATGAAGAGAATTATGAATGTTGAGGTAGCGAGAGATATAAATATATATATATATATATATATATAACACTCACGGAAAGAAAAAGGAATGGTGTATATAATATACATAAAAGACGACTGGTGATTGAGACTGATTGCGCAAGCTAGAAACATCACTACAAGTACTACAACACAAAGAACAACCGCACCAATTTTCTATTACAATATAAGCAAAGAACACTAAGCAAATACAATAAGTTTCAAATACTCATAATTAATTATTTTTATTATAAATTGTTCATACATTATAGTTTTTACATATTAAAATCGTACATGTAATTATTTAATTATGTACAAGCTATTTTCATTACGGAATATTTTTACGGATTTTATCACGTTTGTATTAATAATTTTAATCGCAATGAATTCCTGACCTCACGTTGACGTTATATCACCCATCCGAAATGCTTGACGTTTTCAACAGATGACAGCATCGTAAATTCTAATATTCTACGTTTGAATGATAACTCGCCGAAGCAATACGTCTTATTATATTGAGACAACACATACGTATTAAACTATTCATCATCATCATCTCAGCTCATATATGTCCCACTATTGGGCTCGAGCCTCCTCCACAATGGGAGGGAAATTAACATACTGTACCACGCTGGTCAGACGTGTTGGTATAGGGTTTTGTTTTGAGTTTTGCTTCTCTTGCATAGATGTTATATGCCTTTTATATCCCTTAGTCGTCTCTGACGATCATCCACGGGTAAGATAGGGGGTGGTGAATTGTATTCTTACTCCGTCACCACACGGAACGACTATTAATTATATTTATTTATTAACGATAATATTATTTATAATACAATATTATTATAACATATGGATAATAAAATATCCGTTAATTATAAATTCTTTTTTATTACAATACACGAAAGTGACTTTATATGGGTTTAAGAGGTTTACGCGTATATTAAATATCTAAAATTATACTATTTTCACGGATTCTATCGCGTTTGTATTTGATTTTTATTTTCCCGACGTTTCGAACACTTTACAGCATTTATGGTCGCAGAGTCCTCCCGTGACGATGAACGCTGTAAAACGTCGGGCAAATGAAAAATCTAATTCAAACTCAATACAATCCGTAAAAATAATTTTATTTCGGACTTTATATTGTAAATACCTTTTACAATATTATTAATTATCCTTTACTACATATAACCACGGGATAGCAATATGATATATCGTCATCCTTTACTTTGTCATGAGAATCGTAAAAACCAGCTGAAGTAACAAACCAAATAATTTATTATATATAAGTTCTATAAGAGCACTTATATATTGTCTATTTTATTTGAAATTATTAAATTAGTAAATATTTTTCGTGGTAGGACCACGCTGTTGACAGTTTTCTGTCTACAGCCGAGGGCCGGTCTATCTGGGGTAGTACCGCGCTCTCGCGGAAGATCGACGTCTGAGTAATAGCAATGCGCTAATGCGCTTCGTTCGGTGAACCAGAAATCCGGAAGCCTAAATGCGTAGGTTTGGGGTTTGTATTGGTAGGAAGCGGCCTAGCAATTTACGCAATAAAAATAAAAAATAATCTTATAATCTACCACGGCACAGAACGTAGCCGTAAGCTGAGAAGATCCAGCAAGAAATTAAATTCTTCAAGATTATGCAAGTAAACGCTGTAATCATTCCTTATTCCCTGAGGAGACCTACGCCTAAAATTACTCGTCAGTAGACTAACTAATATTATTTAAAGTACACTTTAATAGAATATGATATTACAAAATAAATAAATAATCTATCCAAGAACTTGTACAAATAATCCACTACCAAAGGGTCCAAAATGCCATCACGTTGAATAGCAATGATTAACCTCCTTATCAATTAAAGCATACCAGTCACGTATCTTTAATAAATTGTCAACACAATGTGAACATAATAACTAATTACTTCATAATATAACGATCAACAAATGCCGTCATTTGACAGCGGCGTTCATATTTCAACAGTGTGCACCTGTGGGATTTATACCCAACATATATGCTTGGTATATATGCGCTTCGCTATAATCTCACCCGTTTGTCTAAGTGGGTGGTTGCAATGATGCCACCTTAACGTTTTATAATGAGGTCCCTTGGGGGAACTCCTCTTCCACAATACATGTTCTTGTTTCCCGCACATTAATATTATGTCAGCCAACACGTCTACGTATTATATTAATAGTAACGCGACGTTGTTGCACTTACATTTTATTTTACTTGATTGCTTTTGTTAATACATACATACATACATATCATCACGCCATAGCCCTTGCAGGGTAAACAGAGAGAACAGAGTGCCAGAGAACTATCCTTGCATACTTCACTCGCTTCCTCAACATTCATAATTCTCTTCATACACGCTCGCCGGTTTCGGAGACTCTTGACTCCACCTTGATGAGTGATAAACAAATAATAATGATCTGCGTTGTTCACTTTATTTTATTTTTATTTTACTAGAACATTCATGGAGTTAAGCAAGGATTGAACTACTATCAACTTGGTGTACTCCAACATTACGTTGCTAAGAATAATTTACTTTTTTTCTATTGAAAGTGATAAAGAAAAAACTTATTTAATATGTTCTGTAGAATTGATATACTGTTATAGATTGATCACTCTGTTTTAAGATTTTTATTAGTTATATTTTAGTAATTTGAGGGTTGGTGTTCTCCTCTTTTCATCATCATCATCACAGCCCATATATGTCCCACTATTGGACTCGGGCCTCCTCCGTAATGGGAGGGAAATTAACCTACTATACCATGCTGGTCAGACGTGTTGGTATAGGATTTTGTTTCGAGATTCTTCCTTCTCTTGCCTAGATGTTATATGCATTTTATATCCCTTAGTCGTCTCTTATGATCATCCACGGGTAAGATAGGAAGTGGTAAATTGTATTCTTACTCCTTCACCACACGGATATTTCCCCTTTTGTATCCTGAATAAATAGATAGCTAATTCTAAACCTACAAATTATGACAATAAAATTATGACAGTAAAATTAATGCGGTCGAAATGCGATCTCTGCGGCAAATCTGTGGAGTTAGGCTGACCGACCGCATTCGTAACGACGACGTAAGAGAGCGAGTAGGTATGAAAGAGAGTATTGGTGTAAAGATGCGAAAGGGAATGCTCCGATGGTTCGGACATGTGGAAAGAATGCCGAACGAACGTCTGGTTAAGAAGATATACAATGCTAAAGTGGAAGGATGTAGGTACCGAGGGAGACCGAGACTAACCTACCTAGACCAGATCGGTCATGTACTGAAGGAAGGTGGAGTCAAGAGTCTCCGAAACCGGCGAGCGTGTATGAAGAGAATTATGAATGTTGAGGAAGCGAGTGAAGTATGCAGAGATAGAGTTCTCTGGCACTCTGTTCTCTCTGCCTACCCTGCAAGGGATATGGCGTGATGATATGTATATATGTATGTATTAAAGATAGTTTTAAATGAAATCATTCATCAATGTATCAATCTATTAACGTGAAGTATGTCCGCTTGAGGTTGCGGATCGTAATTAGTGTTACAAGTTTTCCAGAAGAGTGCTAATTTTTATTCTCCTGGTGGTTCATCAAGCTGTTTTTACGACTTCCATGGGAAAGTAAAGAGTCACATATTTTATTTTTAATCCGTCACTACATGGACAAATTCAAATGCAATGCTATAACTATATGTACCATGGACGATATGCACCCGGCAATATTCCATTCAATAACTAAACGCCATCACCATTCAAGTCATCATTCATCACCATTTGTCTAAATTAACATGATTGACCGAGCTTGCTCACCTCCTTTACAGCTCAACGATTAATGTAGGTTGAATAAGAACTTCCCGTGTGGCTATAGGATAAGAATACAATTGTCGTCATTATCTACTTGCCCATGGACATCGTAAAAATTGGCTAAATTTTTTTTGAAGTGAAAACTTCTTTAGGCGCGTTGAGCGTTTTTGGAGGAGAAAAACTTATAGGTTCGCGTCACCGACATGCTAATGCTTATAGTATATCTATAGCTATATGAAAACTTCTTTAGGCGCGTTGAGCGTTTTTGGAGGGGAAAAACTTATAGGTTTCGCGTCACCGACATGCTAATAGTATATCTATTTTATTACCAGGACAACAGACATCAGCTCTCTACTGAGAAATGAAAACACCTCACTGCGATGTTGTTCATTTCAGTAACGAGCTGCTGCCCGCCAAGTGACTGCCAAGCATAGTTTATAGGGTATTATGTCCTCATATTAGTACGAAGGAGGCCTGCGTCCAGCAGTAAACATCAAAAAGCTGAATTATCAATAATGATGAATACGAACGATATTAAGTAAAACTATTTTGTTAGCATAAACACAAAATCATTTTATTGCTATTACATGATTTTGAGCATTGGAATTAATTATGCTTCATAACAGAGTGCAAACACGAAGTGTACCTGTATTAGAGTACTCTGTGCTGTATTACAACTAATCGCTATACAAATACATAGAGTAATAAACGATATAATTTCAGTGCATGTCAATATTTAGCTCGTGGGCTTTTAATCCATATGCCCAGTTGGATATTATTTAAATGCAAGTTGAAAGACTTTTCCATAGAGATTATGTTATGTTATAATAGTCACTTATAACGAGTATTTGCACTCAATTTTCATGCAGAATAACGCACAAATACAGAAATATATATTATGACTAGCGGACCTGGCAAACTTCGTTGCTTCTAACAGTCAATGTACGTAAAGTAAAAATCCCATCCCCACATACACAAAAAATTTTAACAAAATCCGTCCAACGGCTTAGGAAGAGTTCAGTGACATACACACGTACATAAGATATATATATATATACAGGGTGGAAGTGGACCGCTCCAGAAAACAAAGACAGGTGACCCTACTAGTCCTACTTGTAATGATAGGCTAGAAAAAAAATCGATCAGGACGAAAAAAACGGTAGGGGGACTAGTACGGTTACCTGTCTTTGTTTTCGGGAGCGGTCCCCTTACACCTGTATATATATATATATATATATATATATATATATATATATATATATATATATTCGCTCGTAATCAAGTTTTTTATAAATTTCCAAATGTTATCATAACATTAATATTTATATTTGCATTCGTTTCCCTAGTAAGACATATGCATTACGCAATGTCTCATCTGTATTTTTTAGGAAGACTGTGTACAAGAACTTCAGGAGAATTGACACATCATATAGGTACTTCATAATTATACTATAATTAAATTTCTAAAAGCTATCACAAAATTAAAAACAAAAATCTGTGTTGACCGAGTAAGAATACAATACACCACCTCCTTTTTTACTCATGGGTGATTGTAAAAGACGACTAAGGAATAAAATATGCATATATCATATCTATGTGCAAAACAAGGAAAACTCAAAATAAAATTCTATACCAACATCGTCAATCTAACGTCTGAATAGCGTAGTCAATTTCCCTCCTAGTGTAGAGGAGACTCGAGCCCAGCGGTGAGACATTAATGAGCTAAGATGATTATGAATACAAAATTAATATTTATTACCGAAATAAATCAATTAATATATTACTAGACACCCGTTCTGGGATTCAGCTCAAATGTTTTTCTTGTGTGGTTTACCAATGATTTTAATAAGTCAGCCGACAGCAAGGCGTCGTGGATCATAACTGCCTTTTGAGGGAATCACTCTATGGGGATAGCTGGAGACGACCATACGACAATAATTTTAATTTAGTGTATCTGATGACTTGCCCAGCCTGTATACAAATTTTGAATATAATATGTCGTATAGTTTAGCCACAGCACATTACTTTGTATTATTAACAATTTCCACACTCTGTATAAAAATTTAAATTATTCGCCTATCACTAAGAGATCAATGACCTCCCGCGCCGCATCGGTATAAGCTAATATGAAGGTAGTACCTACATATCGCCATGTATACGAGTTCAAGTCTTCCCCAAACGTAATACAAATCAATGCATATTATACCTTAGTCCTAAGTCTTAAGAACCATGTAAACCGTGTCATCAGACTTAGATGAGAAATTTAAAAGTGCCTAATGCGGCTTAATGAAAGAAGACCTCGGTCTCATATTCAAAACTATTATAATAGGTCTGTAGGTCAGTGTGGCATCGTGATCCTGTGACGTGAACGTCGCGTCGCTTGCGCTATTGATGATTTGCAAATTGTGACTGCTTCCTACCTAGTTAACTATTTTTGTTTATGACGTTTAAAAGTGTGATTTGTGCGACATAGGACGTTTTTTTTCTAAAGTGAACATGTACTATACGAGTAAGTAACTGAATTTTTTTAAGTGAATTGTGCGAAATTAGACGCTTACCTTGTGTTAGAATATTATTTTTTTCTCATTTACAATGCCTCGTTATAATTACACAGCTTCGGGTATACATATATGATTTTAATTTATGGAGAATGTCACGGAAATGCAGCTTTAACAATACGTACGTACCGAGAGAGATATGGAAACACACGTGTTTGTCCTACCAATGGCCGGACTATTGTGCAAGCTGTCCAGACTTCCAGTGGTTACGGGATAATCAATCCTTAGTCCCTCATATGGATAGTGCTCCTTCGCGTGTAAAAGCCACCCTAGATGAACAAATTTTAAATTATTTTGCTCGCAAATTTAACAGAGGTTGATAATGTGGAGAACTTAAAAAAGGAATTGTACGATCTTTCGACAAGTTATAATATATCGCCGTCAATGGCGACCTGTTAACAAGAGTTCGAAATAATATTTTAAGACGATATAATTTGTGCGTTCGGCTCCGTGGTTCGGGTCCATGGCGCACATATCGAAAATTTAAAAGTTTAACGACCAAGTGAATTAATAAAGTTATCGTGATTATTTTAATAAAATATTCAAGTAAGAATGAATAGCGCCCAAAACATTAAGTGTATGTATTTTTCGAGCCTACGTTTTGAAATTGTTAAATATGACACAACAACGTGACTCGCTGCTTGCGCGCCAACCACAGGTTAGTGAACTAATATTTACAAACGGTATTCTATTTTGTTTCAATATTTATGATAAAATGTTTGTTTGAAAAAATCGTTTTTAAATTTGCATGCGAGGACTTTTTTAATAGTTTCAAAATACTTCTATACACTAGTATTGACGGTGTTTTCATTTATTGTCATATTGACGTCTTCACTACATATATAACCAATACATCAAAAATAATAAACGAACGAAAGCGTAGTCAATTTCACTCCTAGTGTAGAGGAGACTCGAGCCCAGCAGTGGGCCACAAATGAGCAGAGATGATTATAAACACAAAATTAATAGAAATTTATTTCGGAGAAAAATTCAATTAATATATTTATAACCATGATTGCTTATATATTATAACCAATACATCAAAAATAATAAACGATACGTCAAATACAAATTTGCATAGATAAAACGCTCTGATAATTGATAGGAAAACAACAAACGTGATGGATGGTACCCATTCGCTAACGGTTCGATTATATTTCACGTAATACGATATAAGATCCAAATGCATTAACATTCACGCTGACTCACGAGACACACAACACAACGAGACGGGAGATAAAATAACGTACTGTCGGTGTTTGATTAACTATTATACAAATAGAATGACGTAAACATTTCTTCCTTTTTAGATGTGTGTACGTTTTAGTTTTACGTTTACTTTGAGAAATACAAACTAGACAGCTTGTAAGGACGAAAAAAGTGAACCTTTTATATTACTGAGAAATATTTTAATTATTTATCAATCGCATTGGAATTCACAGTAATATTGACGCAGCTTGTTTTACTTCACCTCAAAGGTAAGTCTACATCTGAATGATACATTCGCCTTTCCATGTGGTGACGGAGTAAGTATACAATTCACCACCCCCTATTTCACCCATCGATGATCGTAAGAGACGACTAAGGGATACAAATTGCATATAATATCTATGCATGAGAAAGAAAACTCGAAACAAAACCCTATACTAAAACCCATGTGATTACGGTTTAAAAATATAATGTGACGCCAACTCTATCCCTACTAATATATAAATGTGAATGTAAGTTTGTTTGTTACGCTTTCACGCTAAAACTACTCAACCGATGATCATGAAACATTGTACACATATTCTTGGAGGTATTAAAAGTAACATAGGATACTTTTTATTAAAAAAAATCAAAATTTTTATATGAAAAATAAAAAAATTGTTTGTCAAAAAATCTCAAAATCTAGCTTCTTCAACGCCATCTAGCAGTCCAGTAATGAAGTTCCAACCCTGAGTATTGTAATACCGTTGCACTGTATTACCGACGGTCAAAAATAAAAATAGGGGATCAAAAACTTTAGGAAAGTAACCTTTTACGCGGGCGAAGCCGCGGGCAGAAGCTAGTTGTACATAAATCTCCCCAAGGTTGACAATAGCATAATCGCCATGTCTAGCGGATTAGCGGTCAGAGTTAATTTTATAAATCTCCCATAGGAATGCTTCTTGTGCTTTTAGTAATACCTTAGCCAGCTTCTACGACTTTTACGAAAAAGTAAAAGGCACGATGCGATCAATAAGTTGTTAAAGGCACGATGCGATCAATAAGATGCGTACGGTCTATATGTGATATTGCATCAGATGTATCATGTCGTCCGCATTTTAGAGAATTAAAAATATTACCCCTGGTCTGTCTTTATATATTAGAAGTGGGTAAATTTGTAAAGCAACACCCTGAAGTATTCAGACGAGCTATAGATGTTACTAGGCGGGAAAATATAAGAAATCCTAACAGACTTGTACTTAATATGGTACCAAAAAGTGGTCGCATGCAAAATAATTCATATGCTATGTGTGTAAAAATTTATAATCATATACCTAACGAATTTAAAATATTTCCGCTGAATAAATTTATAGCAACATTGCGCTATTGGCTGACGCAAAAAAACTTTTATGACCTCAAAGAAATTTTTGAGAATAAAAGTTACAATTATTAGATAATAATAAAATCTTAAGGTATATATTGTAATTATTTAATAACTTGGTCTATAGAATTAATTAATAATTGTTTGTAGATACCTAATGTATTTATTTAAATTATTGCATTCATTTTATATAATCGTTGAATAATTTCAATTTGATAAGTAGTTTGTAAGTAAATGTTTTATATTTGCATGTCATTTGTAATGACTAGATGGGCATGTACCTAATCTTATATTTGTAATCACCTACACGCATAAATGTACCTCATTTAAAGCAAATAAAGAGAATTCTATTCTATTCTATTAAACTGATTGAATTTGATATTTTGCAGCAATGGCAGTATAAATGTTGGAATGGTTGAACAACGTATTATGAGTTTGATCCGTATATAGAATAAATACGTGCCAACTACATTATGGATATTCTGAATCTAAGTGTATAGTAGTTTCAGTTAAATATATGTAAAGCCCACCACGAAATAAGGATTTATTCGAGATACGGAGGTTTTTCTTTAAAATAAAACTCGTAAATTTATCACAGTGCTATGCGTTACCAAGTCTCCCTGTCACGCCACGCCTTTAACATGTTGTACATGTGTTACGTAATGACTACAAGGCAGGGTGGCTTCAATTTTTGTACAATCGTAAACCTCTAAGATTTACTGAACGGTCAGTTTTAACGAGGTCTTGTCTCCTCGGCCGTACAAAATATAGCCACAACGCTCTTTCTTGAACTATTATACAATTTTCTTCAACGGCTCTTGCTTACAATGTGAATCCGGGAACCTCACGTTTATAGTTATATCTACACAAATAAAATGTTTGAAACGCCCAACTATGCACTATACTTGTATTTACAGTACTATTTTTTATCTAATTTATTACTTCCGTGTGGTAACTATGTAAGAATATAATTCAACACCCCTATCTTATCCTTGGGTGATCATAAGAGACGACTAAGGGATATAAAACGCATATAACATCTATGCAAGAAAAGGAAAACTCGGCACATAACCCTACACCAACACGCCTGACCAGCATGGTATAGTAGGTGTATATACCTCCCGTTTGGAGGAGTCTCGATCCTCATAGTGGGATGTGTATGAGCTGAGATAAATGATAAATTATTTACACAACTTAATTCAATATAAATACCGCGAGTTGAAGCAACTGTATATCATCTCTACTAAATTACCAGTCCTAAAACTAATTGGCAACAGTATTTTCCTGGAAAAATTTATTAACGCGTTTGGTGGCAAACAAGCAAGTATCATAATCTTTTTAGTATTAATATTATCATGGATTGACACATATTTTCCGTGTAGTGACAGAGTAAGAATACAATTCACCACTCCCTATCTTACCCGTGGGCGATTGTAAGAGACGACTACGGGATATAAAATGGATATAACATCTATGCAAGAGAGGACATCTATGGAGAGGGCTCGATCCCATGAGTAGGACATATATGAGCTGAGTTGATTGGTGACAAACAAGCAAGTAGCACACTTTTTTAAATGTTGAAATTATAGTAAGTCTGACACATATTAGCCATCGCCAAATTTTGGCATCGAATGAAGCGCAGTAGCAAATTGCTACTACTCAGACGCCTTTGCAAGACTGTGTATTGCTCAGGACAAGCCGCCCCATTTATAGCTGCAGACATATAACTGTTAGCAGAATGAGTCAACCACTAAAAACCAACTACGATGGTCATATTTTTTTTTATTGATAATGGTGACAAACGATCAAGCAACACACGTGATGGTAAGTGTCACTGCCGCCCATGGACCTTAGCAATACCATGGGTATAACCAAGCCGCTGCCTACCAATATAAATCCCAAATCCACCCAATGGGGCTTCCGGTTCTCTCGCTCACCGAATGAAGCGCAATAGCACATTGCTATTACTCATACGTCGATCTTCTGCGAAAGTGTGGTACTACCCCGGATGGACCGGCCCGCGGCTGCAGACAGAGAACTGTCAATAGCGTGGTCCTACCACTATTAAAAATTCAACTTGCCGAGTGCGGCAATTTATGACCTTGTCATTGGGCCTATGTTCAATTGTTCATCTTTATCCTGTTGGGTGATCTTATCATTTTAAACAATTTTATACGCGTATTAATTTAAGAACCAAACTACCAAGTCTAAATAGTTGTGAATTCCATTCTCACAGAACAATTCTTTTCTAGAAGATGTAGATAGATAAATGTTGTAATACTCTTTCAATTCGATATTAAAAGTATAATGTAGAACAGTGATAGGTCCACGCTGTTGACAGCGCTGTGTCTACAGCCGCGGGCCGATCCGTCCGGAGTAGTACCACACTCTCGCTGAAGATCGACGTCTGAGGAATGGCAATGTGTTATTGCGCTTCGTTCAGTGAGCGAGAGAGCCGGAAGCCCCACTGGTTTGGTTTGGAGATTGGTAGACAGCAGCCTAGCTATACCCTTGGTATTGCATAAGTCCATGGACAGCAGTGACTCTTACCATCAGGTGTGCTGCTTGCTCGTTTGCCACTGCAAACAATAAAAAAAAAACAGAAATATGATGCAAAATATTTTTAAATATAGCAATTAGTTACCGAAGAATAGGGCCCATCCCACTCATATTATAATGGCTTAACAATATATTTTCAATAATTGCGAAATCTTAAAAGAACAATGACATTTAAGTTAAAAACCAGTACTTCCCTATCAATTATATTATTTACCGTAAACCCTGAAGTCATACTGATGAACTTCAAACAAAAAGTAATTTCCAGTACAAGAGAGGCTCGCCCGGAGCACTTTGTCGGGAGCTTCTTTGTGAAAGCCCCCATAACAATAGCACTTCATTCAAACATTATTTTCTCATACACTTTTGTTACGAGTAGATAGTCGTGCCAACAATTGCTTGCCATTCACAATTCGTTAGTGAAACACGCTTAGAAGTTTATCTGTTACGTAGAGGTCTAGTATGACAAGGCCATAACGATAATTCTACCCTAAAGCCCAATTTATACACCTACATCTGTTATTCTAACGACGTTTATGAACATAGTATGCTATTACACTAACCACCTTTATATTATTTATCGTATCAGTTTAGCGTATACTTTTGGTGTAACACGATATTTCAAAAATAATTTAAAAGCGTAAAATAATCTATTACTAAAAAAGTATTTACATTTAACAGCAGTAAAATAAAAAGTGCAAAATGATTTTATTTCAATAAAATTAATGAAATCTTTTTTAACTAAATAAATAAATACATTTTAATTTTTTTACCTTTCTTTTAACCTTTTATACCATATGATAGTAATATAACTATTTAGTTGATAGTAAAATAACTACTTTCTCTACTACTACGCATTATGTGATAGTATAATTTCATCATCACAGCTCGTATACTCGTATGTCCCATTGCTGAGCTCGAGTCTCCTCCACAATATATTTAACTTACTATACTACGCTTGTCACACGGATTAACATAGGGTTTTATTTCGAGTTTTCCTTTTCATAGTAAAGTCATTATCAATGCTATTTTTTCAATTGTAAAACTTCATAAAATAATAAATAAAATTTTACCTTTCATCTTAGAGAGACTACATTGAATTTAGTGTGATGTCATTAACTTTATCGTTTTCTACTTTTCAAGGCCTTTCATTTAACACTAAAATTATTCGATAAAAAATAAACCGCGATCTTGAAACGACGCCCATATTGAAATTCAATTATTATTGATTGCATTATCATTAAAATTAAAGATGTTCACAAAATTGCAGCTCAATTGAACACCGGGAAGTGTGTGAAATTAAAGTTTCGGATGTTTATTGACAAACAGACCGACACTGACATAGATGAAACGAAATAAAAACATATCATATGTCACCACAAGGAAAATTTCAATCAATAACAACATATGTAAGTATTTATTTATTACAATTATTTATATACATTTATAGACAACAGCACGGGTTCGCATAATATCAACCTAAAAAGAGGTACACAAGGGTCTTACTTATTTTAATGACATTAAGTCAACATTAAACTAATTAATTGGAAAATATTAGACATACATACATACATACCATCACGCCATGTCCTTTGCAGGGTAGGCAGAGAGAACAGAGTGCCAGAGAACTCTATCCTTGCATACTTCATTCGCTTCCTCCACATTCATAATTCTCTTCATACACGCTCGCCGGTTTGAAAATATTAGATAGTTCTAAAATGCTAGTTACAGAAATAAATACAAAATATTATTAAAATAAGTTATTTTATTTTCTAAAAACAAATTAAATAATGTAAATGAGAGTATAAAATTAGATTAATGATATTGCACAATGAAAACAGCATCATTAAGAAAACAGTGACCCAATGGAGTCCTTCAAGAAAACTCAAAGATTCTCGCAATAATCCCACAGGAGAAAACTCAGCACCTCAGTTAAATTTTGATCGAGATAAAAGCACAAAAACAGCCTATTTTCCTCAGTAGGATATTACAATTTGCACGATATGATAAGGAACTGATAAGTTTTATTTTTTATTTAATTTCAACATCAGCAATATAAGGAATATACCTACCTAGAAATAAAATATTCTAAACGAAAAAGATTTTAAGAAATTTAAAGAACATTCGAGGTGGTTTTTTTTTTTCTACATATTAGTTGCATGCTAGTTTCTGTCAGTATAGTTCTTCTGTTAGTTCTTCAGTGTAACGTAGTCTTGTAGACGTTTATTTTATTTTTATTTCTTCTTATTGCTAATGGTGTCAAACGAGCAAGCAACACACCTGATGGTAAGCGTCACTGCCGCCCATGGACCTTTGCAATACCAAGGGTATAACTAGGCCGGCCACCGAAGACAAAGATTGGGTACCGCTGCACTATGGTCAAGCCCCATACAAAGCCGTCTCAAAACCATTTCATGTGAAAGGCGTTGTAATAGAATAAAATTAATAAATTAATATAGTCTAATAAATAAGCTTTCTTTTCGCAATTTTTTAGTTTTTTTTAGTTAATCATAATGTATATAAATAGGCATCAAAGCTAACTCATGTTTAATAACGTAATTTTGACGCAATACGTTACTACAATTCAACGCAACATTACTCAGAAGTTTTTCATCATTTATAAATATACAAGTATTATACATTTTTGGAATGCTTATGATCTCCTCATAACGTTTCATAATTAATATTATAAATATTGGTTTAATAAAATACAATTAACCAACATAGTTTAAGATGGTATATTTTTAGTGTTCATTTTTTTTTAACGAGACTTTTAACCTTTACCGCTGCTTGCCGCTGTCGAGATATTTATTGTTTTAAGATCTTTATACATTAGTAAATGCAAGGCGAAAAAAAAATTTTGCTCATACTTGCTCCTTTTTACACACGGGGCCAAAACATATCGCGTAATAAAAAAAAATTATCAATTTTGTTTTATCTTTCATAAAATTATTGTGTATCTATTAAGGTCGAATTGATTACAGTGCAGTTTTTGTGGTTTTGATACAGTTTTGACCACTTTACTTGATAATTTATGGTCACTTATTATCTATTAAGTTCAAATTGAAAACAGGTTATGGGAAGAGTGCAAGTTAGTAGTTTTTGCACATATCACTATTTCATTGGCCTATAAAAGGAAGGCGAACCTTGAAACATTCTGATTTGTTGGTTAGACATTCAGTTGCCCTAAAAAGCAGAAGCACTTATTTTCAAATATTGGCAGAAGTTGACTGATTTGAAAAATGGGTGAATTTGTTTGTAGCAAACGAGAGTTGTGCAATTTATTGATAAATGGTCATAACATAGAAGACTACATACAAGAAAATTTCAATCTGTCACCAGAGGATATGGCTACTGTGGTCTCCTACATTCAAAGAAACTTGTTATCTAACTGTAACGAACGCTGGAGAAATGCATCTCGAATAAAAGAACGCTTTGAAAGTAAGAACGCCAACTGGTTAGATGGTCAATTTCGTGTTCCACTAGTGTCGAGTCACAGTTACTGACCCTAAAACGCCTGGAAGTGCTGGTGGTGGCAGACCTTCGAAACCATACGAAGCATCTTCAGAAAAAACAAAGAAACGAAAAAACATGGAATTGATACAAGAGTACGGACTGGACCGTGTGCTCAATGCATATGCTCAAGAGTTACGGTCTATGGGTGAGACGGAGGAGGCCACAATCGTTAATATTATACGAACTTCAATGATAAGAACAAATTTCTTAAATATATAACTGAGAACCCTGAAGACGTTACACCTTTTACAAAGGAAGAAGCACTACGGACATTTATTGACTTAGACCTTAACAAAGAACAGTATGGGCAACTTCGACTTTGTTTGAAGGACAAAAACTGCTCAGTATTTCCTTCTTATCCAACTTTACTCGAAGCGAAGAAGATGTGTTACCCACCAGATTCGAGCATAACCATTACTAACATAAGTGCAAAAGTGAATCTGCAAGACATGTTAGATCATACTGTGGCACGTATATTACAAATTGGTTCAGTTTATAAAAACGGTTTAAGAAAGTTGAAACTATTCTGTAAATGGGGTTGTGACGGGTCATCAGGGCAGAGTGAATACAAGCAAGTTTTGCCCGAAGAAAGCGATTTTATATCAGATACAAACCTTTTTATTGCTTCACTTGTACCCATTAGACTCATAGATGAGACAACTAATACTGTTGTTTGGAAGAATGAAACCTGCTCATCTGTTAGATATTGCAGACCTATATTGTTAGAGTTTGCCAAAGAAACTCCTGAAAAAACCACGTCTGTTGTGGCTGATATCAACGATTAAAAAAAAACTGTCTCCTTCCCTGATAAATAAGAATGGTGAGGTAATCGAAATTACGCATGACATATTTTTAACCATGATTGATGGTAAAGTGGCACAAGTTTTAACTGAAACTCGTTCGAGCGCTTCTTGTAGAGTTTGTGGAGCTACTCCTCGGCAAATGAATAACTTAGAGGTAGTTAGGACACGAGATGTTAACGAAAGTTCATTTCAATACGGACTGTCAACACTACATGCTTGGATTAGGAGTATGGAGATGATCTTACATATTTCCTATAACTTGTCTTTTGAAAAGTGGTCAGCTACTACACCTGAAAATAAAAAAATCAAAGACGAAAAGAAAAAACTGGTGCAAAAGCGGTTTAGGGAAGAAATGGGACTGCTTGTCGATAAACCTCGTCAAGACACTGGAAATAGTAATGACGGAAACACCGCTCGGACATTTTTTCAGAATTACTCATGCTCTGCAAACATTACAGGTGTAGACGTAGAACTTATAAAACGAATGTACATAATACTACAAACTATGTCATCTGGTATGGCTATTGATTCAAAAAACTTCAGTGAATACGCATATAGTACAGCCCAACTATACGTAAATAATTATAATTGGTGTTATATGCCTTCTTCCATACATAAAATACTTATTCACGGAGAAAAAATCATTGAGTACTATGCTATTTTACCTATCGGTCAATTGTCCAAAGACGCGCAAGAATCCCGAAATAAGGATTACAAAAAGTTTAGACTGCATCATTCTAGAAAGTGTTCAAGAGCAGCTACCAATGAAGACGTGTTCCATATCTTATTGTACACTTCTGATCCATATATATTAAGTTTGAGAAATACCTCAGAAACAATATCGAAAGAACTATTAGATGAAGCCAAGGCCCTTCTTGCTGTCAATGAAAATCTGTAGGAGCTTGCTGAATTGTGTATATAATTTTTTTTTTCTAGTTTGGTACTATGTTCTACCATTTTATCTAAATTAAACAAGCATATTTTGTATTTTTTTCTTATATAATGCATGTCTTTTATATTTTATTTTTTTAAATTAATTTATAAACAGAATTTTTAAAATCAAAGTTATTTCATTTAAACCTTAAACATTCAAGTATATGTGTGCAAAATTACAGCTCATTTAGTTTTGAAACAACTGAGATACGGAGTTTTGAGACGAAACATACGCGATTTTCCCGCTGTGCGCTGGCCCGCTCGCACGGCGAAGAGAGGTGTTTGCAGGGTGGGTCCATGGGGTTGCGTGCCGCCTCTTCCGTCGCCCCGGGCTGATTTGCTGGGGCGCGACCCCATCCATGGTGTCCCACCTTGCGGGGAAGAAAAAAAAAAGGGTATAACTAGGCTGCTGCCTACCAATATAATCCCCAAACCCACCCAATTGGGCTTCCGGCTCTCTCGCTCACCGAATGAAACGCAATAGCACATTGCTATTAATCATACGTCGATGTTCTGCGAGAGGGAGGTACTACCCCGGACAGACCGGCCCGCGGCTGCAAACAGAGAACTGTTAACAGCGTTGTCCTACCACTATTAAATATCCTTTTGTCATCTCTTCTTACGATCATCCTGTTCTTATCCCAATTACTTAGCAATAGAAAGAAAGAAAGAAAAACATTTATTTTGTTCTCGTTAAAAACTAATGAAAATAAACATAACTAAAGAAAACAACTTCTGGTATAAAATGACATTAACGAGAAACGAAAAAGGCTATTGGCTCAGCTTTGGCTATTTTATTTTATAAAATAGCGCTGATATTCTGCTTGCTCAATATGTACTTTCGTAATATAACCTCCTCTTCCATCGTGCATATTTCAAAAGTTATTGACTGTAGTTTTATGATCGACCTGCCTCACGCCAATCCTCCGTAAGAACGTATTTGTTGACCAGATTGCTATAGCGGTATATGGACATGGAGACTTGCAGTTATTATAGGTTAAAATCCACATAAAAGACAAATATTAATCTAATCTTGTTCTACTTATAAAAACCCGATTACGAAGCGAAAAATGATGTTACAAGTGGGATTCGAAACCACACCTATTGGAAATCCGTCCCAATAGTGATGCCACTTCACCACCGTTAACTATTGTAGGCCATTCAAATCTCGCTACGTATTATATTTACGTCTTTTTGATTTGAATGCCCTACAATAGTTCACGATGGTGTAAGTGGCATCACGATTGGGACGGATTTCCATTAGGTGTGGGTTCGAATCCCAGTTATGACATCATTTTTCGCTTCGTAATCGGATTTTTATAAATAATTAAGCATATTAAATGCTAAATTTCAGTAACTTGTTCTACTTTTTATCATACTCATCTCATTATTATAGTCTAAGCCAAAATTTCATTGTAATAGAAACGTGTTAATTTCGTTTCTTAATTTCTTCTTTATTCGATTTATATAAAAAAAGTAAAATCACACCAACATTTATGTAATATTCTTGCATATACTACAATGTAAGAAAGTAATGATTATATCATGCGTCTCTGTCTTAAGTAAGTCATATTTTGTTACTGTGCAATTGGAGGAACACTGCCCTCTGAGATACAATTTATAACTAGTTCGGAGGGTAGGGCAAATCTTCATTACATAATAGCAAAAAAAAAATTTTATTAATTTCTTTAAATTTTTTATTTGCTTTGGAGAGAGAGTAGATTGTAATAATAAATATTTATATATCTAATCTATTAACAAATATATGGCAGCATTTCAATGGAATGTCCTATATCAGAATAATCATTCACTAATGAATAAATCACAATTTATTTACCTTAACTTTTAATTACAATGATAACATAAATGCCAATCTTGATATTTCTTCAAACTTTGTTAGTGGTTGGCCACACTGTTGACAGAATTCTGTCTACAGCCGCGGGCCAGCCCGTCCGGGGTAGTACCACATTCTCGCAGAAAATCGACGTCCGAACAATGGCAATATGTTGTTGTGTTTCATTCGGTGAGCGAGAGGCCTAGCAACCCGACTTTATGTGTGGGTTTTGGGATTTTATTGGCAGGCAGCGGCCTAGTAAGGCCCATGGGTAGTAGATACACTTACCATCTGCTGGTGTGCTGCTTGCCCTTTTGCCATTATCAGAAATAAAAAAAACACACATAGAATGAAACTGAGAGCAGAAATAGCTTATGTATCTAGAGAAAAGAACATTATTTTTACGACTATTTTAACGAGTAGTCGTATAATAGTAGTGAATAAACAACTATCTATTTTTGACAATAACAGATACAATATATACAAAACAGATATAGGTACAAATACAATAACAGATGCAAAACTGTGTCTACAAAATTATGTTCTTTTTTTTCTCGCCAGTAATATGTATATAAATATAAATATGTAAGTTTATATATAATTTTTTTCGTAAAACAAACGACATCCTGAGAAATGATAAAATAGTAAATTATGTGGAGGGCTGAACACCTGCATAATGTCTCCGTCAATCATACAGGTGCGTGAAATTGAATCTCATGAGCGCAAATCACACAACCCTCTATTACCATACGCGATGGTGTCACTCACCTTTAAAAGCGTGCACATTGTAAAATAAACTCTATTTATATTTATATACAAGTGTATTTATATCATACTCAGAGAATTTCACTGTATGATAAACGAACCATATTCGCTCATAATATATTTCATTTTTGTTTAAGGCCGCAATTCTGTCTTCAGTTTAATAATGTACAGCACAGTACATAGTACGCATCTAAGCTGTGGCTATTTCTTATTTATCTGACCTTGTTTTTTTTTTATTTTATCACTAGCTTTACTTTAAATGGCGATAGGGAGGGAATGCGGTGGGTTATGGGGCCACGCGCTGCCCTTCCATCGCCCTGGACGGGGCGGGCGACGTGAGCCCGGGCCGTAGCCTACCAAAAAAAAAATGCTTTACTTTTATGGCTCGCAATCCTCGTACTTGACTGTGAAAATATTTTTTCCTCACCATCTCAACTAATATATGCCTCACTATTAGACTTAAATCTCCTACACCAATTTCATCACATACTCATGGACTCAACACTAATCGTTCAGGGTTTTATTTCGAGTTGCCTTTTTCTTGTATATATATATTATATGCATATTATATCCCTTAGATGTCTGTTATGATACCCAAGGGTAAGAAATTCAGTCAGTCATTCAGACAGTGAATTTTATTCTTACACCGTCACTACACAGAAAATATTATTTAAATTTCTTTAAATATTTCTAATTACGAAATAAATTAAAATTAATGTTGTCGAAATACGATCTCTACGGAAAATCTGTGGAGTTAGGCTGACTGATCGCATTCGTAACGACGGTGTAAGAGAATAAGTAGGTATGAAAGAGAGTATTGGTGTAAAGATGCGAAAGGGAATGCTCCGATGATTCAGACATGTGGAAAGAATGCCGAACGAACGTCTGGTTAAGAAGATATACAATGCGAAAGTGGAAGAATGTAGATACCGGGGCGACCGAGACTAACCTACCTAGACCAGATTGGTCACGTACTGAAGGAAGGTGGAGACAACAGTCTCCGAAACCGGCGAGCGTGTATAAAGAGAATTATGAATGTTGAGGAAACAAGTGTAATATGCAAGGATGAAAGAGTTCTCTGGCACTCTGTTCTCTCTGCCTACCCTGCAAGGGATATGGCGTAATGATATGTATGTATGTATGTAACATTAGAATTTAATCCAATAAATTTCCACCAGATTGGAAGGCTACCTATCGTAAAATCCGGTAAGAAATTCAGTTGATTTTATTATTATTTTTATTGACCTATTTGATATAAAATTATGTACAACATAAGTATTTATTTCATTATCATCATCTCAGCCCATATATGTCCCACTGTTGGGCTCGGGCCTCCTTCATAATGGAAAGCTAATTGACCTACTATACCACGCTGGTCAGACGTGTTGGTATAGGGTTTTGTTTCGAGTTTTCCTTCTCTCGCATAGATGTTATATGCGTTTCATATCCCTTACTCGTCTCTTACGATCATCCACAGGTAAGATATGGGGTGAACATATTACCACTAGAATCTACAAACGCAAACCACAGCCAAAATAACAAAAAATCACTAGGAAAAAAAAACACTACGACTTACAGTTATACATACATACATACATACATACATATCATCACGCCATATCCCTTGCAGGGTAGGCAGAGAGAACAGAGTGCCAGAGAACTCTATCTCTGCATACTTCATTCGCTTCCTCAACATTCATAATTCTCTTCATACACACTCGCCGGTTTCGGATACTCTTGACTCCACCTTCCTTCAGTACATGACCGATCTGGTCTAGGTAGGTTAGTCTCGGTCTCCCTCGGTACCTACATCCTTCCACTTTCGCATTGTATATCTTCTTAACCAGATGTTCGTTCGGCATTCTTTCCACATGTCCGAACCATCGGAGCATTCCCTTTCGCATCTTTACACCAATACTCAATATACTTACAGTTATAGCTATAACAAAAACGAATTTAGTGACAGTAACGATGAAATTGCTAAATAAAGAGCTGCTCATAGCCAGTATTTATTATCATCCCGACTAGAAAAAAAGTATGGTTCAACCAGATCATGTATCTGGACCGAATCAGGACAGAATGAGGTATGCCGGATCCGAACCCTATCAGGACCAGGTCTGGTCCTGATCAGGATAGCCTGATGTGAAATAACGTCAAGTATGGTAAGGCATACCGGATCAGGACCAGGTCAGGACCAAATAAGGATAGCCTGATGTGAAATATCATCAAGTATGGTAAGGCATACCGGATCAGGACCAGATCAGGACCAAATAAGGATAGCCTGATGTGAAATATCATCAAGTATGGTAAGGCAAACCGGATCAGGACCAGGTCTGGACCAAATAAGGACAGCCTGATGTAAAATATAATCAAGTATATAGTAAGGCATGTAGTATATCAGGACCAGAAACAGTTTTCGTAACACAAAAAAACATCAATCAAAAAAATACAAACTTAAATGCTAAATTTCAGTAATTTGAATAACAAGGTTGTGTCATCGCTTAATACAATTCTAACTACAAAGTTTGAAGTATTAAGCCTACACAATGTGTAAACATTGTCGGGTAGATGGCGCGCGTCACCTTAAAGACGTAAATATGATACGAAGCGGGATTTGACTGTCCTACAATAGTTCACGGTGGTGTAGTGGCAGCACGATTGGGCCGGACTCCCAATAGGCGCGGGTTCGAATCCCGCTTCGGACCTCATTTTTCGCTTCGTAATCGGGTTTTTATAAATAATTAAGCATATTAAATGCTAAATTTCAGTAATTTGAAGTATTTGTATTACTTAATATATAGTAGTTTCATCAATTCAGCTCATATACATGCCACTACTGGGCTTAAACCTCCTTCAAAGTTGAAGGGAAGTTGACATAATACATAACATTAGTCAGGTAGTCAAAATAACTATTAAAACTATTTGTGATAAAAAAGAATGTTTTATTTAGTTAATAATATATAATTTAGCTATAAATTAATAAAATGCATGATTTATTTAGTTTGTTAAATGAGCATAGATGGCGCTATAATTTAGTTTAAAACTTTAAATTTTTTTTCGTTATATTTTCAAAAGCTACTACATTAACTTCTTGAACTTAGTAACTTTGGGTGGAAAGCTCTCAGCACTCACCTAACAGTCCGAGTAAAGTTGTCATAGCCATCTGCGACTAACAACTAAGTCAAACACGAAAAAGAAAAGTAAAGTCCACATCATAGAGCGTACAAAACGTACATTCTTAGTTAAGATGCTACTTTGGGGCGAGTATGCAAAGTGCACCCTTTTTTGTTTTTGTTTTGTAGGCTATGGTCTGGACACGGCCATTCCTTCCGGGGCAACAGAAGGGCGTCGTGTGGCCCCATAACTCATCGTGTTCTCTGCCCAAACCATCAGGCTGGCCTCTGGTACCGCTTACTTGACATCCGTGGCCGGTCCGGGGGTTTACCCTTCCAGGTATCGTCTCCGTCTACACCCCGGCAAACAACAGTATTGTATCGCCCTCTCGCGGTCGGTGTCTCTGCGGGTGGTAGATTAATTCCCATGGTCTATCTACCCCCGACCTCAGTTAGGATGGCAACAGGTGCAGGTACCGCGCCTGTGACGTACGATGCGCCGGCGGCAGTGTTTCAGCATGGAGAGTCTCCTCTGTGACACGCTCCGCCGCCTTTTTTCTGTGGGAGGACTGTCTCGCAAAAGGCGGCGACCGAGTCCGAGTTCCTGACGCTATCGAGCATCGTCTTTGCGATAGTCGACAGTGCCAGTTTGGCACCGATGATTGCGATGAGTGCACGGCGCTCTGATGGCGTCTGAGGCGCCGTGTCCACCTCGCAATCGCAGTAGTGGTTAGACGGTGTGCTCTCGCTCCTTGCGACCGTGGGCAGGTACACGCCCAAGCAACCATGCCCCATCACTACACCAGTCACTTTAGCAATAGTGCTGTTACTGCCGCCTGTTGCTGCATATTACGCCTCGCACAACGAGGGCCTACTTTTTTACATTTTTATACACTGTTGATAGCATAGAGTACCTACGTTTCAAGCAGCTTTCAGAGCACTTGAAGATGATCAGCGCTGAGATGACACCCTTGAATAGGCCTGTAATAGTCATAGCCCCATTCGTTTGAGTCTTTTGCTTTTAATGATGTTATTATTTTACAGTCTTTCAAATCCTTTGACATTATTATCTTATATATATATAAAAGAAAGTTGTGTTAGTTACAACACTTATAACTCGAGAACGGCTGCACCAATTTTTATGATTTTTATGTTTTTGAGTTTGTTGTCGTCGGGAATAGGATATAAGATATTAAAATATGATATTAATAAACAAAAAAAAAAGAAAATTAAAAACGCATAAATTCTAAACGTCCATTTGTTGATGAAGTAACCATGGCAACTGACAGCTCACGTCATTACGTGGTCTAATGGTTTGTTAGGAAAATACCGTGAAAAGTTAAAATTATAATTAGGAAAATCCAATAGTGCACGCCTCATAAATTTTATATTATTTAGGAATTACAATTAGTCAATGCTATAATATCCACGATAAATAAAGCGCCTTAATTAATTCATTGAGCAAGATCTGGTAGTAATATTAAATAAAATTGCACTTTAAAAAAAAACAAAAAATTATGGGTGCGTATAAAGTACGTTCTCTCTCCCAATCTCTCTCTCTCTCTCTCTCTCCCTCTCTATCTCCCTCTCTCTCTATCCCTCCCTTTCTCCCTCTCTCTCTCCCTCCCTCCCTCTATCCCGCCCTTTCTCCCCCTCTCTATCCCTCTCTCGCTCTCTCTCTCACTCCCTCTCTCTCTCTGCCTCTCTCCTTTCATCTATCCCTCCCTTTCTCCCTCTCTCTCTCCCTCTCTCCCTCTATCCCTCCTTTTCTCCCTTTCTCTTTCCCTCTCTCTCTCTCTCTCTCTCTCTCTCTCTCTCTCTCTCTCTGTCTCCCTCTCTCTTTCTCTCCCTCTCTTCTCTCTAACTTCGTGCTCTTATAATCTCAGTTCATATATGTCCCACTATTGGTCTCGCACCTCCACCATAATGGGAGGGAAATTGACCTACTATACCACGCTGGTCAGACATGTTGTTATAGGGTTTTGTTTCAAGTTTTCCTTCTCTTACAAAGATGTTATATGCGTTTTATATCCCTTACCTTAGTCGTCTCTTACGATCACTCACGATTAAGATAGGGGGTGGCGAATTGTATTCTTACTCCGTCACCACACGGATAACCCTCCCATGCGCTTTACACTTCAAAATAAATATGGCGCGTAACAGAAAAACGTTACAATATAAAATTTCTCCCATACGTCGATAAAAAGTTTCACTTCACAAAGTTAGAGAAACAAAAAAAAATACAATTCTGTTTTTTTTCTTTTTAAAAAAAATGCAATATTTTTAAGATGTGACTGAAGTTAAAAGACATGTGACAATTTTTTATTATTTTATTTATCATTTACTATTAGTCAATGCCATAATCATGCATCTCTTGTGCTATATAAAGCACAAGTCCGCCCTCATGTGGAGTACTGCTCACATCTCTGGGCAGGCGCGCCCAAATATCAGCTAGACCCATTTGACTCCCTGCAAAGACGTGCTGTTCGAATCGTCGGTGATCACAACCTCACGGAAGGACTGGAGTCATTGGAGAGCCGGAGAGACTTTGGGTCTCTCTGTGTACTCTACAGGCTCTTTCACGGGGAGTGCTCTGAGGAACTGTTTGACTTGGTACCACCGTCACCATTTTATCACCGTACCACTCGACACCGTAGCAGGGTTCATCCATTCCACCTGGAAACGATACAGACGTCAACTGTACGTTTTCAACGTTCATTTCTCCCACGTACATGCAAGATCTGGAATGAACTACCTGCTGCTGTGTTTCCCGAGCGCTATGACATGTCCTTTTTTAAACGAGGTTTAAGAAGAGCACTTTCTTCACGGTAGGCAGCGGCCTAGCTATGCCCTGGTATTGCAAGAGTCCATGAGCGGCAGTGTCACTTACCATCAGGTGTGCTGCTGGCTCGTTTGCCACCACCGGCAATAAAAAAAAAAATAAAAAAAAAAATGAAAAAGAAAAATAATTTCGTGCCATTCTCGACGCAGTAGTAAACATAGCTGTTCGTTTACAATAGGCTGTATGGGATTTATTTCCTTTGCCTGTCCGAATGGACGAACAAAAAAATTTAAACGAACCAAATTTTCATAAGGTATACATACACTAATGACTGAGCAGTTTAGTTTTTTATTAATTGCAATTAAACGACTAAGAATTACCAAACCATTTTCGAAAGGAAACCGCGCGTTGCGATTATGAAACTTCTAAAAAAAGAAATATTTTGATAAATGAAATATTTTGATACATTAATTTTTACGGTCGTATACAGATACGGAATATTTTATCCAACGTCTTCTAATATTTTTTTAATCAACTATTTTCTTACTTTAAAAAAATAATTGCTTTTTAAAAATATCAAATACGTTTAAACGAATGTTTTTTCATGACATATGTATGATAATATTATCCTATAAGTGCAATGTGATAAAAATACAATCATTTTTAGGTTTGAAAAGTGCTTGATTTTCATAGATCGAGAGTAGAGCAAGACCTCAAAATGTGTGCAAAATTTGACCGGTCAGAGTTCGTTTTGTGCGAGTGTTACGAATTTTTACGAATATTGTTATAATAAAACATATTATGTCTATATTATCATCAACAATGCCGCGACCAATAAAATCAAATCTTTCCCAACAAAACGGTAACGCAGTTAGCATTCGAAACATAACAAACGTAACCACGGCAGAAGAACAATTTATTGCACGGAAAGACCGCCGCGTTAATATGGCCCAACTCCGTGCTTCATAATCACAAGAGTAAAGCGAGGCAGGCCGTGCTGTTGACAATGCAAAATTTGTAGCCGCTACCACACAGCTAAAAATAACTTAATAATTTTAAATTAATCGAAATCTGCTTATCACATTCATTAACTGTTAGGCGGAACGAAGTGTGCCGGGTCCGCTAGTTATAAAATATAAAAGATATTCATCTGAAGATGTTCTACGCTACTAAAACGCGACATGAACCAAGAAATTCATTTTTATTAATTCTTTTGTAATGAAAGCCATTTATTATATATTTATCCGTGCGGTTACGCAGTTAGAATACAATTCACCAGCCGCTTTCTTACCCGTAGGTCGATCGGGTGACGAGACGACTAAAGGACATTATACATATCATATATCTATGGAAGAAAAGGAAAACTCTAAACAAAACCCTATACCAACACGTCTGACCAGCGTGATATAGTAGGTCAATTTCCTTCCCATTACGGTCGAGGCTTGAGCCCAATAGTGGGACGTATATAAGCTGAGATGATAGATGTCCATGTCCCCAGGTAGCCCAGAAAAGACTTATCTGAGCAGAGCAATCTTACCAAAGTGAGAAGACAGCGTAAAATAACTTTGGAAGTAACTACGTCAGAAACTGCAGCTGCATTACTTCTTGGTGGTAAAAGAGCTTTGTTTAAAACCGGATAGATTTATAAAGCCATGATACACCGAGATGTTCGATAACACGAAACTGCGACACATTCAAAGTGTTTTTTATTTTATTGTGTACGGTGGTAAACGAGCAAGCAGCATGCACTTATTTTTTTGGCAGGCCATGGTCTGGACACACGCCTTGCATTCCGTCTGCGTGGCCCCATAACCCACCGTTTTCCCTCCCCATCACCATTGGACCTTTCGAGTACCATCCCCGATGACGCCCCGGACCATCGGGCTTCACCCTCACGTGGTCAGCCTCTCCGCGGGTGACGGACTATTCCCCGTTCCAGTTACCCGCGGATTAGGCTAAGGCAAGTAGACGCAGGTAATCGCGCCTGCGCCGCCCCGCCGTCTCTGAAGCAGAAATAACACATTGCCACTGTTCAGACGTTGCTTTTCTGCAAGAGTGGGGTACTAGGTCCGACTGGGGATTGGACCGGCCCGTGGCTGTAGAAAGAATACTATCAACTGTGGCTTTACCACTATTAGTGTTTTTATTAAGGATTCCTGTCTAATCGTTTGCGTTGATTGGACAATGATAAATTAAAAAAAAATCATAGAGGCCGTAGATCGAGCACTACGAGATCGTAATGAAAAGTCAATGGTGCTTTTCTTTGGAGGTTTTCGGCAAATCCTTCCTGTTAAAACTCAAGGAAATAGACCTGATGAGATCAATGCTTCACTGAAGTATTCTTATCTGTGGCCCCAAGTAGGAAAGCTGACCCTAATCATCAACATGCAAGCAAACCCAAGGTCACCATTTACATTAGTGTTGCCCAAATGCAAGACCAAGACTTGCTGCAAGAGTTTCGCAGTGCTCCCTTAGACATGATTTTACGATTTTCTTAGTAAAGAAAGGATTGTCAACATTTCGTATTCTTACGAGTAATACCAGTACACGGAAGAATAATAGCCCCACTGCCGTTTAGTGGTATGTACCTAATTATTGATGTTGTACAGTTACTGCCACTAGATGAATAGAATTTCATTAATTTAGTTGGATTTTTAATGTCTATGGGGATTTTTTATTTCTATTAAAATAAGTGACTTTGTGTTATTCTAAAAGCAAAAGTTGCAAGATTTGCGAGCCTCGCAAGAGTCTTGCATTTGGGCAACACTAATTCACATGCCTAAGAATTTGCCGATGTTTTAAAGAAAATTGGAGAAAGCGTACTCCTTGATGAAAATGGTCAAGTGGCTGCCGGAAATACTTGGTCGAGTTTGAATTTTTAAGTTTCAAATAGGGGTGCGTAGTAAAACTGAATGTCATGCGGACGAAGTCGTGGGCATCAGCTAGTATATATATATATATATATATATATATATATATATATATATATATATATATATATATATATGTATATATATAATTATATATATAATCTATGATTTTAATTATTTAATTATTGCGTAATTAAATTATCTATGATTAAAATTAGATTTACGATAAAAAAATATTCGTTGCGAAACAATTATTTTTTGAAATTTGAAAAGATTTCTCTGAAATTTGTATTCATATGATGAATGTTACAATATCTGTCAAAGTTACCGATATTTCATTTGACATATAATTCAATTTCGTATATACAATATTCATAATATTAAACATTAATTTTATGAATTATTCTCGAAGTGAAACTCTTGGGCATAGATTATAAATTGCGCGGACAGCCCTTTTTGGAGAACAAAGATTCTATTGAAATCCACCGAGCATTCCAACAGTAATATATACAATATAATGGCTACAATAGAGCTATGGAATATCACAGTAATTAGGAAGTCGTAATAAGCGCTTTTGATTTGAGATCCACACTGAACTAAATTAGAAAAGATAAACAGAAGTTGGAAATAGCAGGGATAGCTGATTAAGAAATCAATAGACTACTATAGAAAGTTCTCTGGTTCGCTGTCCTCTATAACACGCATTATTTCTATATTAAATCATCAATTATGAATTATTACTTACTTTCACCTCAGCTCATATACGTCCCACTGTTGGGCTCGAGCCTCCTCCATAATGGGAGGGAAATCGACCTACTATACCACGCTGGTCAGACGTGTTGGTATAGGGTTTTGTTTCGAGTTTTCCTTCTTTATCATTGAAGAAATTTATTGTGACGAAATCTACTCATCTACGAACAACGAAAATAAATTCTCGTAGACGTGTTAAAATCCGTGCAATGCAAGGCAATGTTTAGCTGTTATTCCCGGCTATCGTGAAATTTTATAACAGACGATATCAAAGATCTTGACATCTGGTCTTATTCCTTTTTTTTTGCGTTGGGCCATGGAGTGGTCACGTTTCGCCAAATCAGGCCGGGGCGACGGAAGAGGCGGCGCGCAACCTCATAGACCCACCCTGCAAACCGCCTCTCTTCACCGTGTGAGCGGACCACCGGTACCCGATCTTTGTCTTCGGTGGCATCTGGTCCTAGAATATAATAATAATAATAATAATTTATTGCCTTTTCAGAACTTAAACGAAAAACTAACAATTATAATAAACAAAATTAAATCTAGTAGGCAAAAGGAATTGGCTCAGCTTCTGCTGTCACAAGAACAGCGCTGATTTTCAGCCATCCCCGTGAATCTATTGTATTGTGTATGTTTATGCGTGTGTGTGCCTGCGTGTGTGTATGTGTTTATGTGTGTGTGTGCATGAGCGTGTGTGTGTGCATGAGCGTGTGTGTGTGCGTGTGTGCGCGTATGCGTGTGCATGTGCAAGTGTGTGCGTCTGTGTGTTATACTACTGTGTGTTACTATGTATGGTATAAGATAGTGCTCGTGTATATGAGTAGGCGTAATTGCAGGTATTAATATAACTATATAATGCATTATCTGTTGGCTTATTTAAATAAAATATTGTTTTAATTTCAGTGTTTAAATAGGTATGTGTATGTAGTAAAGCAGATTTGTATTTTGATTTAAAATTGTTCTCACTTACTTTCTTTCTCATTGGAGGGGGTAGATCATTCCATATTTTTGCTGCTAAAAATCTGAAACCACCTTGGTAACGCGTAGATTTATATGATCGTATTTTGAGAAGATTTTCTGTTGTAGACCGATTACTTCTTGCACTGAGATTTTTTATCCAAATTATTTTCTCAAATAAGTATTCCGGTTTTTTATTGTAAATTATTTTTTTAACAGTGCATGCAAGTTGAAGATCTCTTCTAGCTTTCATGTTCAATATGCCACTTTTGTTCAAAAATGGTGTAATACGTTTCTTTTTAGGTATGTTTAGAGAAAATCTTATGCAAGCATTTTGTACTCTCTGGATTGCATTTTCCGTCCGTTGGTTGATTCTAGGACCATAAACGGCGCTGCAATAGTTGAAGTGAGAGAGAATTAGTGATTCCGTTAACAAGAGACGCAATTCTTTGCTTATATATGGTTGTATTTTGTAGAAAGTTTTTAGTTTAAAGAATGCTGTCCTAATTTTGTTATTGATATGTTGTGTGAATTTTAATTCGCCATCCATAATAAGACCTAAATTACGTGCATATTTGACTTCTTCAATAGCAGCTTTATTCATTTGAATTTTAATTTTACACGTGAAATGCAAGATATTTGGCGTTTGGTTCCTAGTATCAGCATTTGTAATTTAGAGGCGTTAAGTATCAAAGAATTCTTCTTAGACCATATGTATATATTATTTAAATCGTTGTTTATTTTTAGAAAAGCTTCTTTAACATCTGTATGTCGAAAAGAGTAGTATAGTTGTGTGTCATCAGCATATAGGTGATATTTGCAGGATTTAATACACTTAGGTAAGTCAGCAGTTTAGATTGAAAACAAAATTGGAGATAATGGTGAACCTTGGGGTACCCGACATTGTACTGGCATTAGTGAAGAAAATGAATTATAACCACTTTTATCTTCAGTAACAACCATTTGTTTTCTATTTAAAAGAAAGGTTTGAAAACCAGCGGCAAGTAATTTCTGAGAATCCATAATGTTCTAGTTTAGCTAATAGTAATTCTGGAATTATGGAATCGAAAGCTCTAGTATAATCCAATAGTATTAATACAGTTGTTAAACCCATATCTGACGCTTCGATTATATCATCTGATATATGAAGTAGGGCAGACTCTGTACCGTAACTCTTTCTAAAGCCTGATGGATATTTTGGTATTATGTTTTTACTCTCTAAATACCTAACGATTTGCTTAAGAACAACTTTTTCTAATACTTTAGATAATATGGGCAAAATGGAGATTGGCCGGAGATCATTTAGGCTGTTAATAGTACTCTTTTTTGGTATAGCCTTTACTAAAGCGTTCTTCCAGCTGCATGGGAAAGTGAAAGTTGCAATAGACAGGTTCACAATTTTGGTTATTATTGGCAGAGTTACTGTAAGCGTTAATAAAATCATATCAATGTTTATTTGGTCATCTCCTATGGCTTTTGTTTTAATTTTTAAAATGATATTTAGTACTTCTTCTTCAGTGGTTACTTTCAAATCGAAAACTTCTTGTTTTAAAATATCAGGTGTAGTTGTTAATTCTAAATCATTCTTGTTGGTTGCTGGTAAATGTAAAAAATGTGCGTTTAATATGGAGTTGTTAAAGTGACATGGTATAGGTGTTTTAGAGTCGTTGTTAAAATGCCTTGTATTTTTAATATTTCTCCATAGTGTGAGTGGGTTCTTCAGATTGCAGTTAATGGAACGATTAAAAAAAGCTATTTTCTCTCTCTTTCTTGTTGCTGTGACAAGATTTCTTAACTTACAATAGTACTCTTTGGAACTAATGTTTTTTTTCTTTTTGCGCTTTTATTAAAGCTTTATCCCTTAAGTGCATCATGAACTTTAGCATTTCTGTAATCCATGGCTTCGGTAACTCTTTAATTATTGACTTTTTAATTGGAGCATGTACGTCGAATAATGCAAGAAGATTTTTGTTAAAAATTTCAATCATCTGATTAACATCAGTTAAACTCTCGATAGAGTTCCAAGATAATGAATCTAGATCGTTCTTAAATGGTATAAAATTTATGTTACGAAAATTTTGTTTGAATTTAACTATTTCTATAAATTTTGGTTTCTTTATATTAAAATCGACTAGTACCATTGCATGATCACTTAAGTCTTTATTATGGATCACATTAACTCTTTGACATTTAGATGGTGTATCTGTCAGAATAATATCAATCAGAGTTGAAGACTTTTCAGTGATCCTAGTAGGTTCTTTAATTAATTAATACAAGTTATGTTGATAGCAGAACATTTTTAGCTCTTTAGTATATGTAAGATTTTCATTTAATAAATTAATGTTTAGGTCACCAAGCAGACAGGTATAACTGCAATATGACATTGAATTAATTGATTCACTAAGAGCATCCATTGTATCTTGAACACTAATACTTTCTGGTCTGTAGGCAGTACCGATAGCCATTTTATATCATATCACTATCCCTTTACATTGCGCAGATTAATAATAGTCAGTCCGTAAAGATTAATCACATTTTAAACAAGCTGGTTAGACTAAAACCTAATTCCCATACAATTGGAATTAATTAAATTAATAATAAGATAATAATAATAAATAATTAGTAGATAATAATAGTTAAGTATTTAAAAATGGATTCCATTTAATATTTACAAATCAATTAAAGTTTAGTTATGAATTCGTTATCTTCATTGCAGATGGAATACATGAAACTTGAATGAGATCATTGTGATTTGTTAGAGTGAAGTGTACACTATCGTTACTAGGTCATGACGCCAATAGGTATTTGAATTTGAAACTTAAATTCTTCTTCAGCTCATATGGACTAGTAGGAAACCTGACCTACTATCCTGCTGGCCTCACGGGTTGACCATGGATTTGTTTTGAGTTTTTCTTATCGTAGGTACTAATAACTAAGTCTACAGAAAAAATGTCGTCGATAACCAAAAGTATAATGTACCCATAATTCACCTGAAAAAAAAATCACCTAAAAGTATAACAATTTTTGGTCCCTCGTAATAGAAGACTATTACCATCAACTAGGTATAATAACAAACTACTTAATTTTATGAAATAAAACTATTTTATGTATTTTAACGCATTTGTGTTAGATTTTCAATTTCCCAACGTTTCTATTCAACTTTCAAGAATACGGAATAACACTACTTAGTTTTACTGAAAAATGAAAGAAAACTACCAACAATGCTCCATAGAACAACCAGAACCAGTAGAACCTCACAAATTGCAGTCTCGCACTTCAAAATGTTGCACAAAGGCGGTTTACCTATATAAGTACGAACACAGATCGAGTTTTTAGTTTATTAGATATTTACATATGTGTATTCTTTTTTTTTATTACTTTTGGTGGCAAACGAGCAAGCAGCACACCTGATGGTAAGTGTCACTGCCACCCATGGACCTTTCTTTGCATAACCAGGGGTATAGCTAGGCCGCTGCCTACCAATACATATCTCAAACCCACCCAGTTGGGCTTCCGGCTCTCTCGTTCACTGAACGAAGCACAACAGCATATAGCCATTGCTGAGGCGTCGATCTTCTGCGAGAGTGTGGTACTACCCTGGACGGACCGGCTCGCGGCTGTAGACAGAAAACTGTCAACAGCGTAGTCCTACCAATACTAAATTCATTTTATTAAATAAATAATAATCCTTTAAGTCCGTATTTCCACAGCATGATAGTCAACAGATACCATACATTGGTATATTTCAACGTCTTCAGATAATGTACAAATTAAAACAAGAAAACGATCGATCAAATAGTGTTAACTTGAATTTATATTTAACACCTCAAACTGAAGTACGAATGTAATGTGAACAAATGTATGGAAATTTGAATCCTCAATATTAGCATCAATCGATCTCACTACTAGGCTCTTAATGCTTACGAATAATATTATTTAACTGCTTAACAATAAACACGTCTCAAGTTTTGCGTCATACATTTGCGGCACATAGCAAATAGAATCTTGGCTTGCCGATTTAACACCACAAAATTGTTTACAAAGCTCCTGAATAATCTTTAAACACAATCATGATGTATGCTTAGCTCTATTTATTGTGGAATTTAAATAAATATTTGATGCAAGTTTTGAGTAATTACGCTTGTTTGATGTAATTTAATGGAATGTGAATAATAATATTTAGCTAACTAAAGTTATTACCTCTTTCTATTACGATACTCTAAATAACTAGCAGTATTAGTTAAATATTGTAATTCCTTGTAAGAGAAGCACAACTGAAAATTAAGCTGTTTGTATTTTCGTGTGGTAACGGAGTTAGAATACAATTCACCACCCCCTGTCTTACCCGTGGATGATCGTAAGAGACGACTAAGGGATATAAAACGCATGTAATATCTACGCGAGAGAAGGAAAACTCGAAACAAAATCCTATACCAACACGTTTGAACCAGCGTGGTATAGTAGGTCAATTTCCCTCCCATTACGGAGGAGGCTCGAGCCCAACAGTGGGACATATATGAGCTGAGATGATGATGATGATTCCTTATTATAAAGAGGAGCTGGGAATTAAGCTACTAGTCCAGCAGGTTTAGTGAGCAGTGCTTACCTTTTTTATGGAAAGGCTTATTGCCCCACAGTGATATATAAACTGAGCATGAGGAAGAATATATTTTTTTATCATGTTTGCTGATCACCTCCACCACCTCCTCACCTTATAGTTACATTAAGATGAAGGCAGAGGAGGTCATTGAATACGTTTACCCAAGTCATAGATTGGATAGTAATCGCTTACTCCTTATCCGGACTTAAAAATTGTAGCAAACAATCTATTAAATAGGTTTAGTAACTTTTTTGGTTGTTTGGGCAATTAGTGTTTCATGATTAAATGTAGGTTTTAACATTATTATCTTAATATATATAAATTACGTGTCACGTTGTTTGTCCGCGATGGACTCATAAAGTACTCAACCGATTTTAACCAAATGTGCACAGAAAGTGTAGTTTGATCCAATTTAAAAGATAGGATAGCTTAAATCTCAATTTATAGTAATATTATTTTATTGCAAATTATATGTCTAATATTTGACAGTCAAAATCATATGTTATCAAAAGGATCAAAATCAAAAGGATTTTAAAAGATGGCGGAATCTGTTGACTAGATTCAGTAAGTATTTAATAGATGGCGCTATGTTAAATGTACAAACGCTTCATATAAGCTAAAATTTGTTAGAATAAACAAAAAGTGTTACTGAGGCTAACCTAAGCCACAGCAACGCGTGGCCTGGTCTGCTAGTTTATAATAAAACTGAAAGTGTTTCGTTAATTCCGGGTTTAAATCTTAGATCAAATGTCTCTTTTTTATTCAAATAGAAGGCAAAATAACTGCAGCTATGTTCGGTAAACGACAATACGTCCTCCGTATATTATATGGTTGTCATCAGACAATGAGCTAAGAATACAATAATCATTAACCCTCACTTTCCCGTGGAGACCGGTTGAGGAATCACCAGCAGAATGGGCGGCAGCACAATTCTTTTTATTGTTAGTCTATGGCCTAGGCACATTTCGCCCAATCCATTTATCACAACGGAAAAACGACGAACAATCTCATAACATACTGTACCATCTCCCATTCGCTATTAAGCTGTCTATTGCTAAAATATCCTTGACGTCGATGTCCAGCCCTAAGCTGTACCTTCCTGGAAAATGACGTGTGACTGCACAGATGGCGTAGTGGTTAAGATACCGACCTTCCATGCCAGTGCCATGGGTTCGATTCCCACGCAGGACATTACTTTGTGCGATCCACAAAGTGTTGTTCTGAGTCTGGATGTAATTTGTCTGCGTTAATTGCATGTTTGTAAAGTCCCCCGCAATACAAGGTTTATATCCTTAGTGCAGGGTGGTGTTTAAAAAAAAAAAAAAAAAAACTTTAGAAATTGTTGCTACTTTATTCAGATGGTCCAAACTGCCTTCCAAGCGTTATTACAACATCATCCTCGTTGAGAATTCCTATTTGCAACAGTGGATTTTGATAGATTTACGTGCATAAAACTTATGCTGTTATCATCATCATCATCACAGCCTATAAATGTCCCACTGTTGGGCTCGGACCTCCTCCATAATGGGAGGGAAATTAACCTACTTTACTACTCTGGTCGGACGTGTTGGTATAGAGTTTTGTTTCGAGTTTTTCTTCTCTCGCATAGATTTTATATGCGTTTTATATCCCTTAGTCGTCTCGTACGATCACCCACGGGTAAGACATGGGGTGGTGAACAGTATTCTTACTCCATCACCACACAGAAAAATAAATAAAAATGTTGTAATGGATTTTTAAAAAAATGTGCCTTGAACAAAATATAATCTGTCTATATTAATAATCTCCACTGGACCAATAAATCAAATATCTCGTAAGAGCGAGCCATACGAGTATAATTTATACTAACAATCAAATACCACAAGATATGCTTGCTAACAATCAAGACAGCGATGGCAGCGAGTGGGTTTACGTGTAATCGTCTTTGTAGATACTCCATTTGCATATCCATTGCCAATATATATATGAACATCGGTTGAAATGAGGCCAAATCTTAGTGTATGCAGTATCCATTCTAGATCAACACTATAACATATGACAGTGTCCGACAACAGATTTGACTGTATGTAACAGACTAAGAAGTTTTCTGTGGCGGGTACACGTAACATAAACATCGATACAGTGTTGTTCCGAAACAAAACTCAAATAAAATACTTACAACTGAAGTTTTAACACACAAATCCTTTTTAAGTGATTAACTTGGTGCCATAGAGCGATCGAAGTGATCATCGTTGTGTAATTACTATCACCGACAATAATATAAAGATAGAAAAGCCGACAGAATTTGGAGGTTAGTCGATATATTGACATTACCGAACTGTCAACATCAATTATTGTCAATATCGATGAACGTCACGGTCACCAGTGTTGCCAACGAATAATTATAATTTCTACTATTACGTTTCATTACACGTAAAACATGGATGACCAATTTCAACTTTTCTTCAATAAAATGAAAATAGAAATGCAAAATCAAACCGAGTCTATAACTAATACTATAATGGAAAGAATGGATGAAAAATTGAAGCTAGTATTAGAAGAAAATAGAAACTTACGGATACAGGTAGAAAAATTAGAAAATAAAATAGAGTCTTTAGAAAGAGATAAGAAAGGCAACAACATTATAATACATGGATTGAATGAGGGTGAAAAATCAACAACAGAACTGATAAATTATACCAAACAAAAATTTAAAGAAGAATTAGACATTACTTTAGGAGATTATGACATCAACAAAATGTACCGCATTGGAAAAACAATAAACAAAGAAAAGCCGAGGCCTACTCTCTTGTCTTTCGTTAATGGATGGAAAAAGAGTGAAGTATTGAAGAACAAGAAAAAATCAACGGTGTTATATATTACAGAAGATTACTCTAAAGAAACTCTGGAAAAAAGGAAGGCATTAATACCACAACTGAAAGAAGAACGAAATAAAGGAAAGATCGCCTACTTAAAGTACGACAAACTTATAGTGAAAGAAAATAATAATACTAACGATAAAAGAAAAAGGGAACCATCGGCCTCTCCATACGCTAACCCTCAACCGAAAAAACAACAGACAACGTCATCCTCATCAAAGAACAACAGAACTAATGCATTTGATTTGATGAGAGGTCGGTCAAACTCTCTTACTATACATCCGTCAAGAAAAGAACATTAGCAGTTAGGTATCGGCGAACGGAAACAAAAACAAAACAATGAACTAAAACATACAACAGCAAAAAATACTCCCCCAAGCCGACTGGTCCTCGTGGGGGAAAACGACCAAGACCCTCTAAAAGAAAATAGAAAAACAGCAATTAGAAAAACATCAGATATACAAATAGCAACGTTCAATACAAGAACACTAAGGACACCGGAGAGACTTCAAGAACTTGAAATGGCCATATCAAAATTAAAATGGGACATAATAGGAATAAGCGAAATGAGAAGATTTGGTGAAACGATAAATGACTACGGAGATTACATTCTACACCACATAGGTGAGACACCAGGGCTGTATGGAGTGGGCTTCTTAATTAAAAAGGAACTAACTGATAGGATTATTGAAATTAAAGGAGTCAGCGAAAGAATAGCTATCCTTAATATAACACTACCTATCAACAAAGAAGGAAAATGGTCTATCATCCAAGCATATTCACCACCCGAGTCAAGTAATAAAGAAGATATAGCAACAATAGAAAAATTTTACCTCGATTTACAAGAAACGGTTCAAAATGCCCACAAACAGATTATAGTGATGGGAGACTTTAATGGTCAGATAGGAATATGTGATAACCGAGGTGAAAAATACACAATAGGCAAATATGGGCACGGTAAAAGAAGTAAGAATGGTGCGAGGCTAGTTTCATTTGCTCTACAAAACAAACTAAGTATTCTCAATAGCTTCTTTAAGAAAAAGGAATCAAAGAAATGGACATGGATTTCTCCTAATGGTGTCTATAAAAACGAAATAGATTTTATCATGTCCAACAACATCAAAACGTTTAAAAATGTCTCTATTATACAGAACCTGAATTTCAATTCAGATCACAGAATGGTTCGTGCTACATTGTTAGGCAAGCCTATACGAAAGAACAGGAGATGGCAAAATGATAGTTCAGCCCTAATGTGTACTGGGAATAGCGACATGCTTATAACTAACCTAACAGCATTAGAAGGAATGTCCAGAGACAAATCCATATTTATTGAAGAAAAATATGCAAAGATTCTAAACGTACTAAAAACAGAAACTAGAAAAGTAAATAAAAAAGTAACATCTACAGAAACTCAACAGCTACTGGAAGAAAGGAGGAAACTATTACAATCCAAGGAAAATAACCCAGAAAGAATAAGCAAGATAACAGAAGTCAGTAAAAAGATAAATGAAAGCATTAGGAAAGATAGGAAAATAAAAAGACAGAAAACATTGGAAAAACATATAAAAAGAACTGGTGGAGTAAATAAGGCTATTAAAGAATTAAATGACAAAAAAGAATGGATGGTAACATTAAAAACTAAGAATGAAAAACATATAAGGAATAGACCCGAGATAATTGAAGTGGCTACAGACTATTACAGAGAATTATATAAAAGCAAGAACCAAAGAATAGATACAGAACATAGTCCATTAAATTCTGAGCCTATACCAAAAATATTAAAAGAAGAAACTGTCAAAGCTATTAATATAACAAAACTGGAAAAAACACCTGGATCCGATCAAATAACAAACGAACTGCTCAAGTCTACTTCAATAGTAATTGCTCCAATATTAACAAACTTATATAATGAAATTATAGAAACCGAAACCATTCCACAAGACTGGACAAAATCGACAATAATTCTATTACACAAGAAAGGAGATAAAGGTGAAATCGGGAACTATCGGCCAATCAGTTTAACGTCCAACATTTACAAAGTTTTTTCAAAAATCATTTTGTCCAGAATCACCACAGTACTCGACGAAAACCAGCCAAAAGAACAAGCAGGTTTCCGAAGTAAATTTTCAACCATAGATCACATTCACGTTCTGAGACAAATTATACAAAAATATAATGAGTATAATAAAGTTTACTTCTTGGGATTCGTAGACTATAATAAGGCCTTTGACTCCCTGGAACACGATTATATCTGGAAAGCTCTGCAAGTTCAAAATATACAGGAGAAATATATAAGAATTTTAAAAAATATATACTCCAAAAGCACAGCACAAGTCAGATTGGAAAAATCAGGCGAGGAATTTCGTATAGAGCGAGGTGTACGTCAAGGCGACCCTATTTCACCTAAATTATTTTCAGCAGTCCTAGAGATGATAATTAGGAGCCTAGATTGGAACAAACATGGACTTAATATAAACGGCGAAAATCTAAGTCATCTACGTTTTGCAGACGATCTGATACTGTTCTCAGAATGTCCTAGAACATTACAACAAATGTTACAACAGCTATCAGACAGGAGCGCAGAAGCAGGTCTAACAATGAACACCACAAAAACAAAAGTTATGACTAATTGCCCAAAGACACAAAAGATCACAGTAAACATGCAGGAAATAGAATACGTAGATGAATATATATACTTAGGACAGTTAATATCGCCTACTAAAACTATGCAGAAGGAAGTCGATAGGAGGATAACCAATACATGGAAAAGATACTGGTCATTAAGTGAAGTTATGAAAGATAGGTGCATGCCATTTAAAGCAAAAAGAAAGGTTTACAATACATGCATTCTGCCATGTTTAACGTATGGCTGCCAAACTTGGGCATTAACAGAAAACTTAGCCAATAAAATAAACGTCTGCCAAAATAGTATGGAGAGGAGTGTAATTGGGGTGAAGAGAAAAGACAAAGTTAGACTAACAGAAATAAAAAACAAAACACAATTCACACAGGCACAATCAGTATATCGAACACAGAAATGGCGATGGACTGGACATATGTTAAGGGAAAAACAAGAGAAATGGACGAAAATTGTAACAGAGTGGTACCCAAGAGATGGTAAAAGAAACAAAGGGCGACAAACTAAGAGATGGGAGGATGACATCAAAAAAGTGGCTGGCCCAGAATGGATCCGAGTAGCAAAAAACAGAAAGAAATGGAAATCTTTAGAGGAGGCCTATGTCGAAAGACAAGCTGTTATTGAACCGAACGCCGATACACAAACTTAAATATAAGCAAGATAAAATAGATTTATATTAATTAGTAAAAATCAGTATTTTGTAAGTTTTAACAGCAATAAAGGCTAATTTTATTTTTTATTTTTTATTTTTAACAGACTAAGAAAACAATTTATGTTTATCTCATCTGTTATTGGCGAGTGTCGTACAGATAATTTTTTTATAAATAATTAAACATATTAAATGCTAAATTTCAGTAATTTGTTAAAACAAGGTTGTGTCATCGTTTAATACAATTCTTACTGCAAAGTTTGAAGTATTAAGCCTACACAATGTGTAAACATTGTCGGGTAGATGGCGCACGTTACCTTAAAGATGTAAATATGATACGAAGCGAGATTTGAATGTCCTACAATAGTTCACGGTGGTGTAAGTGGCAGCACGATTGGGCCGGACTCCCAATAGGTGCGGGTTCGAATCCCGCTTGTGACATTATTTTTCGCTTCGTAATCGGGTTTTTATAAATAATTAAGCATATTAAACGCTAAATTTCAATAATTTGAGCAGATCAATTTTGTTGAAAGGTTCCTAATTTTCTTTTTAGTGTTGGTCTTCACATATGTGTTACTTACCACTTCCTTTGTAAGCTAAATGACGCGTATATTAACCAGTTTGTACGCTGCAGCCGTCACCGGGACGTCAACAAGACTTATTTCTAGCCGAGATTAGGATTCAGCTTCGTCCACCACGATGATCTCAATGGTTCCATCAATGTTATCCTTCTCTTATATCCATTATTTGGAATGGACGTAAAATATACTTACCTTTCCATCATATATATATATTACAAAAGTTTTATCAATTGCTTCATGACCGGCCGCCTGCCTGACATTAATCTTTCTGGAGAATATATTAAAATTGTTGTCCAGATGGTAATAGGTAGTGAGTACAAGAGGCCGATGTAAAGATGTTATTCGTCTTTTATGACACCCATTAGCGCCGCTTCTTCCGTGGCTCTGGATAAAATTAGCGGTGTGACCATTCCATAGCCCGCACAAACAAAAAACAAGCCGCTACCACATAGCTAATCTCAATAGTTCGATCATATATAAATTATTAAAGAAAACTATAATAAAAAAGAAAACCGGCGTGAATGGACACTTTCTAACGTGTTTTGGCTCGTCACAATTTCGAGCCGATTGCCTCGGTCATTTCGATTTAATCGAAACTTCGGTGGCTACGATATATGGCTGTCGTGCACGGGTTGGTGGTGGATAGGCAGCTAAAGTGTATATAATGTATAAGTCTTCCACGTCATATTATTCTTGTTGATGATCCGATGACGGCGGCAGTAAACAATCAGTCCAACGGTATGCATACTTAACTGAAAATAAACTCAAAAATAAACTGTAATGCACAATTTAACGTTTGGCAATAAAAATACATTAAACTAATTCAGGATAACATACTATTATAAGTAAAATTTATATTTCTATTTACTAAACTGTATAATAATATTATTCATTAGATGGACCGTCTGACACTGTTTTGTATAAATAAAAAAATAGAATTCCTTGAAATCAATTACAGCGCCAATTATTATAATAATTAAATATTATTCTATTTCATTAAATAATAATTAAGTAAATTGCACTAACAACATAAAAGAAAAGCAATATATAAATAATATTTTTTATCTTCAAACAAATATGATTGATATATATTTCTTTGAAGGTAAACTTCGGTAGTGAATGGACGAGCCACTGAAGAGAAGAACTCTGTATCGATGATTCATCCATGTATATGTTAATACCAGAGGTTATGAGGTTGCATGCCGTCCCTTCCACCCCGAAAGGCAAGGCATGACTACGCCAAAGCGAAATATCTGAACCAAAATAAAAACATTTTGGGTAGCGACTATTGTCATTAATTATTATTAACGAAAATAAAGTGCCATTATACTTTTCAAATCCGACGAATCAAATTTCTCTCTCTCTTTTACAATTTTATACTACGTCCAAACGTCGTACCGCATTTCCAATGAATTCAAGATTATGCGAAATATATTTTGAATAGATAGCAATCATTCACTGGCTTATATCGGTAGCTGAGAAAAAGCCTTTTATACTTTTTCTAGCATAAGTGTGTAAGTAAGTATAAGCTGGGGATGCCATCCACTCCTAGCATATTCCAGTACTTTCCAATTCACCAGTCTTTTAAAGCTTAAATGCTCGTTGCTTCAATCACGGAGATTTCTCTTTCAGTATCCTATTTATTTACAATTACGACCGGTTTCATTAAATCACATTTACCAAGTTACAGCTAAGTTATAATGTGATAAATATCATACAAATCTATCCGTGTGGTGACGGCGTAAGAATACAATTCACCACCCCCTATCTTACCCGTGAGTGATCGTAAGAGATGACTAAGGGATATAAAACGCATATAAATCTATGCAAGAGAAGGAAAACTCGATACAAAACCCTATACCAACACGTCTGACCAACGTGGTATGATGTATGTAGGTTAATTTCCCTCTCATTATGGAGGAGGCCCGAGCCCAACAGTGGAACACATATGGACTGTGATGAGTGTGTGTGATCGAGACAGTAAAAACAAATATAAAAATCAAATAAAAACTGTAAAAATAGTTTTATTTCATATAATGGCACAAAATCGAGCAATACTTGACAGCCGATTATCTTCTTCTTCTTCTTCTTATATATTGGCAATCAGCTACATATACGAGCTATTGGTGCCAGTGTTAAGTTATAAATATTTTCACGTTTTTAGTCTTTCAAGTCAGTCGTTGTCTAAGTCAAATTGTCACCATTAACAGTGCAATGGCCACACTGTTAATGGTATCTTGTGGGAATTTTGATGGAAAACGAAAACGTTGTAAAGCACTTTTATGTGATATTCACTACATCCCAGTATTTCCGCACATCACATTACATAAAATGCCATCAAAATTACCTAATATAACACCTTAAAACATTAAGATATCGAATATAATACAAGAGTACCACATGACGTTTTCAAATTCCCGTCAAAAGTCCAACAGCCGATTATATAACAAATGTCATGTCTCTTTGATCTTGTCAATAAACAACAGACTTTTTTTTTAGAGGGTCAAAGGAATATTACAAGGTGATACTGCTACAGTCACATATAATATTTTATTTATTATTTATATAATATGTTTGAAAACTAAAAGGCATTTATCATTTTATTCCAAATAATAGACTGCTAAAGGTCAAAGTCAGCCAACCAATTACAAGCGTTATATTATAAGATTACATATAATCATATAATTAGTAAACTTGAAGAAAAAAAGAAAGTTCTTACGATATTTCTGGACCTAGCTAAAGCTTTTGACACAGTATCTGCACCAATTCTACTGGAAAAGTTGGAATCAATGGGAGTAAGAGGTCCTCAACTTCAACTTTTTCAGAGTTATTTAACTGGTCGCTTTCAATGTGTCAAAATTGATAAGTGGGTGAGCGATAATTTGAAAGTAGAGTACGGTGTACCACAAGGGAGTATATTGGGACCTACGTTATTCCTAACTTTTATTAATGATTTGTGTAATCTTCAATTATCGCATGGGAAAATTCTAACTTACGCAGATGATGCAGCTCTTGTATTTAGTGCAAATTCATGGGATGAGGTACATAGATATGCTCAAAATGGTTTCAATATCGTAACTGCATGGCTTTCTAATAATTGTTTAGCCCTTAATGTGGAGAAAACAAAATACATGCCCATTTCTCTAATCAATACAAATATACCTGAATACCGCATAGTTGCTCACGTTTGTAACACTGATGAAAACAATTCATGTATCTGTCCTGACATCAAAAAAGTAAATACCATGACTTATCTAGGTGTAGTACTGGATAAGAATCTTAATTACAGGGCTCATATTAGCATGTTAACGTCAAGGGTTAGGAAACTAATTTACATATTTAAAAATCTTAGACATGTGGCAAATAAGTCAATATTAAAAACTACTTACCTTGCCCTATGTCAATCAATTCTGACTTATTGCATAACAGTGTGGGGTGGAGCAGGCAAGACAATAATTCTTCCGCTTGAGCGTGCTCAAAGAGCCGTTTTAAAAGTGGCTAACTGTCTTCCCTTCTATCATCCTACTACAGAGTTGTACCAAAGCTGTCAAGTACTTACGGTGCGCCAGCTTTATATTTTATATACTATACTTAAGAAACATTCTGAGCTTCATTATAACCCTTCTGCACACAGGCGCCGCAATAATAGAATATGCCCACCGGTATTATATAAACTTAGTTTGTCACACAAATCGTACTGTTTTCTGGGTATCCACCTTTATAATCGGATTAATACAATTCTTAATATATATTCCTCTCCAAAAAGTAAGTGTAGACGTATAATTTCAAAATGGCTTCAAAATTTTACATATGAAGAGACTGAAAAATTAATAGTTACATTATACTAATTTCGAAATTAACATTAACACTCATTTAAATTACCTATGCAAATAACACACACAAACATAAACACACACGCACACACACACACACACACACACTTGTAAACAAACACACCCACAAGCGCGCGCACACACACACACACACACACACACACATACACACACCTGCACACTTATGCGTCCAAATACATATACATATACGTACATACCTACATATAAACATTTACATAAACTTATATTATAAATTTATAAATACATACTTATCATTCTTGTTTAGTCTAAGAACGTACTACTTATCGCTTATTTCTAATACATAAGATACTGTTATGTGTAAGGGGTGGGACCTGGTAATCTGTTAGACAGGATCATTATCCTAGTACAGATATCAGTTCCCTCACAAAAGCTACCCACAAATTTGTTTGAATTGTAACTAAGTAATTATGTAGTATGTATGTGTACCTTTGTGTAAATTAATTAATTAAATAAATAAATAAATAAAATCTTATAATATATAATAATACAATATAATATCTTATAATAATACATATATTATAAACGAACGTACATCTGGTTAAGAAGATATACAATGCGAAAGTGGAAGGATGTAGGTACCGGGGGAGACCGAGACTCACCTACCTAGACCAGATTGGTCACGTACTTGAAGGAAGGTGGAGTCAAGAGTCTCCGAAACCGGTGAGCGTGTATGAAGAGAAATATGAATGTTGAGGAAGCGAGTGAAATATGCAAGGATAGAGTTCTCTGGCACTCTGTTCTCTCTGCCTACCCTGCAAAGGATATGGCGTGATGATATGTATGTATATGTATTTTAAAAAAAATATATCAGGATAGTCTTCAACTTCATGTCACCTCAGCTCGTATTCGTTCCACTGCTGGATTCGAGCCTCCTACACAAAAAAGAGAAATTGACTTACTTTACCACATTGATCAGAGGGGTTGGTATAGGCTTTTATTTTGAGTTTCCTTTCTCTGATGCAGATGTTATATGAATATTATATGTCTCAATCGTCCTTTATGACAGCCACGGCTAAGGTTTGGTCTTCAATTATTTTGGCGGAATGGCGGAATACAAAAAAAATAGAATTTATCTTTTCATTGAGATTTTAATTTTTTATAACCTTACACGAAACGTTACTTAATTGTAAAATTATTATTTTCCATATGGTAGTTAGTGGTGTAAAATTATAATTCCCCATCACCTTTTTTGCGAGTGTCATAAAAGATAATTTTAATAGTGACAGGACCACGCTGTGGATAGTTCTCTGTCTACAGCCGCGGGCCAGTCTGTCCGGGGTAGTATCACACTCTCGCAAAAGATCGACGTCTAAGTAATGGCAATGTACTTTTGCGTTTCGTTCGGTGAGCGTTAGAGCCGGAAGCCCAACTGGGTGGCTTCGGAGTTTGTATTGGTAGGCATCGGCCTAGCTATACCCTTGGCAAAGGTCCATATACGGTAGTGACACTCAGGGTCGGCTCTAGCACACGTAGCGCCCAGGTGCAATCAACCTGGCGGCCTCTTGTATCAGAATGCGTGAATAAAATGGAATAGGTTGATAGTTACGACACGTTCGACCAAACTCCGAACCTCGCTGGTATGCGTTGTCACATGCTTAGTCTCGTTGTTTTGACACGAAACCAGGTAAACGCGATCGGATTATGAAGTTAGAGTGAGCATGGCACCAAAGCAACCTACCCAAATCTGTCAAATAACGCACCCACTACGTTTATAGATGGTCAGGCACTCGCTTCGGTGAGCCCGCTTCGTGGGGAGCGTTACGGTGCAGGCTTTTCCGAGCGGCTCTCGGCGCCCCCTAACACCCGGCGCCCGGGTGCACCGCACCCTTTACACTATAGGTAAAGCCGGCCCTGGTGACACTGACTATCAGGTGTGCTGTTTGCTCGTTTGCCACTATAAGCAATAAAAAAAATTCATTTGTGAACAAAAACTTATTACTGCTCGTGGAACTTGATTAAAGCCATGTGTATTAGAAAACCGTTCCGAACACCTTAGCAATTAGACCAGTGTTACTAGGTACGAATTCTCAATAAAAATTCTCAGTAATTTAGTTCTTGACATACTAGATTGACATGTATAAAAAGTTATTTAAGAGATTTTTTTAGAAACATTTCTACTTAGTACAAAAATGACGCGACAAAATGCGGATATGTCACACAACTCTGCTAACCCTATTATCTAGCCATTCGTACAAAAAAGATAACTATTCGATTTATAGTGAGCGTATAGAGAATACGAATATTCAGAAATCCCTCTTCAGTTATGATTTCATCGCTTCCATTTGAAACAGAATAACATATGTACTATATATAGTTAGATAGTACGATAGAAGATTTACGAGACAAAAGCTGTACTGTTTTATAACATTGTCGATTCTATCCGATTGAAGACTAGACTTTGAGATCTCAATTCAATTGTAGTTCGGAACTTCCCAATATTGACAATATTATACGGTATTCAAGCTACCTGTTGCTATTGGTAAACGTAAGCATTTGTTCCGTTCCAAATAATTTGTTATGTTGGTTAATGATAATGCTGGCCTTTGACCTGCCTAGATTCTACTTTTTTGTCTATCTTTACAACATACACACCAAATTTACGTAATTTATCATGATGGTTATTTATAAAAAATAGTTTACGAGCGAAAAATGAACGTCACACGTAGTACTCAAACCCACACTTTTTTGAAACTGATTCCAATAGTAAAACACTTAGACAAGTGTAAGCTGTTGTATGATATTCATTTTGCGGCTCATATTATTTTGTCGTCTTTATGGGAGACGAGTGCCATCTACCCGATAAATATTATACAGATTTTAATACTCTAACTTTGCAGTTAGAATTGTATTAAATAATGACACGACCTTTATATTCAAATTCACACCAATTTATTTTGAGATAAATCTCCGATATAATGGAAGAGAAAGATGCCTAGTATACGCCGCTGGCCAGAGAGATACTATAAGGACTTGCTTTCGAGAATTTAATAGTGGTAGGACCATGCTGTTCAGACAGTTTTCTGTCTACAGGCGAGGGCCGGACGATCCGGTGTAATACCATACTCTTGCAGAAAACTGACGTTTACGATGTGCTGTTGCATTCGTTCGGTGAGCGAAAGAGTCGGGAGCCCAACTTTCTGGGCGGGGTTGAAATTTTCGTTGGTAGACAGTGGTTTAGCTTTTTTTTTTTTTACCATCCCCCGTCAACGCCCCAGCTAACTGCCGGGGCGTCGCCCTGACGCGGCCTTTCTGCGGGTGAAGGACTATTCCCCGGTCCAGTCACCCGCTCACTGTGGTTTAGCTGGAGTCTTATTACAAAGGTCCATGAACAGCGGTAACACTTACCATCACGCATACTGCTTGCTCTCAAAAAAATTTCTTCTCCTACACCATCTGTGCACAAGGCAGGATTAAAAATTGCCATACGCCTAACCGATATTTACTTCACTAATCAAAATTTCGTTCGTGATTTCCTTTGCCTTAAATAATGAAAGAAAAATATTATGATATTTTTTTTTCATCAAAAGTTATCAAATCAGGTAAAGAAAAAGTTCGCAGTCATCAGTCTCTGTAAAGTTTTGTCTTAGAATTCTATGTACTGAGACTCGTATGGATCTTGAATTTTGTTGAAAACAACTACTACAGAATATTTAATCCTTTTATTGCGCAGTACTTTACAAACATACAATTAATGAATACAAAATTACAACTAAGCTCATATTAAATATTTGTCAATTATGCAAATATATTCCCTAGGAATAAAAAGAAAAAAACGAAGCCTAATATTCTATAGAATAAAAAGAAAAGAAAAAAAGTCTTTTCCATAACATTTTCATTCAATCTTGCCTTCTGTTGCAGTGATTTTATCTACACACAACTCTTAATTGAATTTTAAGAAACGACAAAAGAAAGTTTGGTGACCATGGTATCTTCTATTGCAGCCACACGGTTATCCATAGTATTTTTACTAATTCATTACTATCTACATAAATAAACTTATGAACCAAGAGCAAGTCGAATCCAATTAAATTAGATGCTAAATTTTTAGATGCTAAATTTAAGCATATTAAATGCTAAATTTCAGTAATTTGAATAACAGGGTTGTGTCATCGTTTAATACAATTCTAATTACAAAGTTTGAATATTAAGCCTGTACAATGTGTAAACAATGTCGGGTAGATGGCACACGTCTCTTTAAGGACGAACACACAATATGATGCGAGAATTGAATGTCCTACAACAGTTCACGTTGCTGTAAGTGGCAGCACGATTGGGACATATTGTGGGATTCGAATCCCACTTGTGACAATCATTTTTCGCTCGTAATCGGGTTTTTATAAGTAATCAAGAAAATATTAAATGCTAAATTTCAGTAATTTAAATTCAGTTTACGGTAAACTATGCAAAATCTTTTTTTTTTATTGATCGTATACTTATCATTGCAAACAGTTGAATTTGTTTTTATTAAATATATAAGTTTCTCAATCAAAAGCCAAAACATTTGATTACTTCACTTCATCTCCATAGAGGTAAAGTTCTCTACAAGTGTCCCAGAAGTTTATGAAAAGTTTAGTCAGTGAGCAAAGAGGCGAGTGTGGTTTTCATTAGACACCGTCATTTGCATGTTATTCATTAGGCTGTAGGGGCGTTGCCTTCGCCACTGCTGCCCTCATCCCGCTTTAGAACTGTTCACAAAAGTACAACGTACCGTGTTAGAGCTACTACTGAGTTTATACGATATCCTATGTAACGATTTCATTTAAATTTAAAAAATATTTATGAAGGAATTTGCATGCATACGAATAAGTTGCTTGTTTTTTATTACGTATAAAAGCTAAGGTTATTTTTAAATTGAAGTTGTATTGTAATTCTAGATTAGCTGATGTTCCTCTGTTTTCATGATATAGTTGACTACTTCACAGATTTAAGGGTTGGAGAGTTGTAACTCTGACCATACTCATCATTATCGTTTTCCTACTCTTATCCCAATTACTTGGAGTCGATACAATATGTACCTACTCTTCTTTCATAGTACATATTGTAAAAGTTATTGGCAATAGTTTTATGATCAGCCGCATGCCAGACATCAACCCTTTTTTTTGTTTTTCTTTTCCGCAGGGTGGACCATGTAGCCGAACGTGGGCGGACCCAGTTTCGAGGGCCGACGCCTGTATGCGGGGGTGATCCGCTCAATGGCCATGTACGGCGCACCCGTGTGGGCGAGGGCTCTGAACGCCCAGCTCAGGGCGGTGCTGTGGAGGCCACAGCGAGCCATGGCGGTCAGAGCCATTCGCGGGTACCGCACGGTGTCTACCGAGGCGGCATGCCTATTGGCCGGGACACCCCCGTGGGACCTAGAGGCGAAGATGCTCTCCGACCTCTACCGGCGGGTTACCTCAATGCGCGAAGAGGGTGGCTCCCCATCGTTCAACGAGATAGCCACCTGGCGCGAGGACGCCCGCCGAGAAGTCATCGCCCGTTGGGCTACGCGGCTGGAGAGGCCTAGACACGGTGCTTTTACCGTTGAGGCCCTCCGGCCCGTACTGATGGAGTGGATGGAGCGGCGGCACGGAGTTCTCTCTTTCCGGTTGGTGCAGGTCTTGTCGGGGCATGGTTGCTTCGGCAAGTACCTGCACACGGTCGTGCGGAGGGAGTGGACTCCGTCCTGCCACCATTGCAGTAGCGACGAGGACACGGCGCAACATACGCTCGAGGTATGTTCAGGTTGGGACGGGCAGCGCCGTGACCTCGTCGCTGTCATCGGTGCCGACCTGACGCTGCCGGCTGTTGCGCGAGCGATGGTCGACAGCGTCAGGAATTGGGACGCGATCGCCGCCTTCTGCGAGGCTGTCATCTCGCAGAAGGAGGCGGCGGAACGGGCCCGGGAGGATTCCCGTGACCCGGGCCGCCGCCCGCGGCCGGGGCGGCGCAGGCGCGAGTACCTGCGCCTGATGCCGCCCTAACCGAGGCTTCGGGTGATCGGACCGGGGAATTGTCCGGTCACCCGACGTGAGGCCACCGCGTGAGGACGACGCCTCGACGGCGAAAGCTGTCGGGGCGTCGACAGGAGAGGAGCCCGAGAGGGCATACCGCCGAGCGGGCCACCGAAGACAAAGATCGGGTACCGGTGGCCCGCTCGCACGGCGAAGAAGAGGTGCTTGCAGGGTGGGTCAATGGGGCTGCGCGCCGCCTCTTCCGTCACCCCGGACCAATTTGGCGGAGTGCGACGTCCATAGCCCACCGCAAAAAAAAAAAAAGGGTGGACCATGTATGTGGTCGCGCCCCGACAAATCGATCCAGGGTGACAAAAGAGGCGGCACGCAACCCCATGGACCCACTGTGCAATCACCTCTCTTCGCCGTGCGAGCGGGCCACCAGTACTCGATCTTTGTCTTCGGTGGCCCGCCCGGTGGTTTACCCTCGCGGGTTCCTCTTGTTTCGACGCCCTCACGCGGTGGCCTCACGTCGGGTGACTGGACAATTCCCCGGTCCGATCACCCGAAGCCTCGTTTAGGGCGGCATCAGGCGCAGATATTCGACTCATATCAACCTTCCTTGGTAATGTAATTATTGACCAAACGGAATCAGATGAAGTTGGCCCAAGTCGTTATAAGGCAAGAGTCTTCAAAAGCAGTCGTCTTTTACATAATCCACGAGCAAAGTAAGGGTTAGTAGTATTCGTAGCCGCTACCACACAGCCCGTAACTTTTACCATTACTCTTGTAACTCTTATCATAAATATTTTAATATAAAAAACTTTCCAAAACGCTTATGTTCGTACAAAATATTTAAATATTTATTTTATACTAGCTTTTGCCCGCGACTTCGTCCACGCAGAAGTCATCTCTGATAAAGTTAAATAGAAAAAGCAATGCAAGGTGTTTAACGGAATTAGGCAATAGGGTGGGTCTGAGAGAAAATACTCTACGTTGACACGGTCTACCGTCCGGCTTCGACTCGAGATGATACCCGGTTGCGGTGGCCCGTCCGCACAACGTAGATGTACGTGTACGGCGCGCGTGTGTCTATATACCATAGCCGGTCACTAAAGAAAAAGGTGGTTCAAAGTTCTATTCATTCTACAAATTATATTGCCATTAATATACTATTTATGGTATGACCATGGGCTAAAAATATATATTTTTTAATTTTTTTTTAAAAATATAAACTTTATTTGACTGTTTTGTTTCACCAACAGAGTTGCGACCTCGTTAGATGTGATTTATTATTTGAGTTATAGAGTGAACATTTTTGAAGCTAAATTTAACCTGTATCTTAAACCATTAGGCAAGAACCTATTGCCGCCCACTATGTGTATCGTGTGAGCTCTCACGTCGGCACTGGTCGCCACAAAGGCACTGGTGAGGGGTTGATGGAGAGGGGAGAGAAACACGCGTTTATTTATTTTTACCGAAGAATATTTGTACGTAATTTGAAAAGAATCGATAAGGAAATTTTCTCCCCATACACACTTTGCCGCTTTGCTACACCCCTTAGTGGCGGAATTCATAAAATCCTTTCATATTGAATCTCTATGTCATAAATAGAAACGTGCTTCAAAATTTAATGTTTCTAGCTTTAATAGTTTCGGCTTGGCGGTAATGAGTCGTTCAACCCTCTTCACAGGTCTAATTTACACAACCAGAGGGTGAAAATTGACAAATGCCGGATATTACCCTAGAATATTTGATTCAACTCGTAATTTGAAAAGAATCAATAAAAAATTTTTTCTCCCCATACAAATTTTGCCACTCTGTTCTACCCCCTTAGGGGTATAATTTCGTAAAATCCTTTCTTAGTTAATCTCTACGTCATAGAAAGAAACCACTGTCAACATTTCAAGTTGCCAGCTTCAATAATATCGGCTTGGCGCTAATGACTTAATGAGTCGTCCAACCCGCTTTGCAGGCCTAATTTACACCGCCAGAGGGTGAAAATCCAGAAACGCTGAAACACGTGTATATTTATTTTTTGTGTGTATACTTGAAAAGAATCGATAAAGATTTTTTTCCCCTGAAAATTTTTTAAATTGACATAACTTTTTTATTTATAAACGAATTGACATAAAATAAAGCCTAAATGTTAAGTTAAGCTTACTACAATATATTAGTGAAAACCGCGTCTAAATCGGATAAGCCGTTTCTGAGATTAGCGTGCACAAACACACAGACAAACAGATAAACAGACAAAAATTTAAAAAATCATTGTTTTGGGTTCTATTCGTGTTGATACAGGTCCCAGTAATATTTTTTCTCATATATCTTCCATGTACAGACAGCGATCCGTTACATTTTTATTATATGTATAGATAACATTTTTTTCTTGTTATAAATAAAAACTTCGCTGTGTGATAGCGGCTACGAATACTACCAACCCTTACTTTGCTCGTTGTTAAGGATAGGGCATTATATTAGCCCGATTAGATCGTGATGAAGGAAAAGAATTGCACAGCTCAACTTTTATCAACTTTATTCCGTGAGGTAGAAAAATAGAGTGAGTGACATTCACAATCATAGGGGTCATAGGCTCTATTTTATCATAAACTCCTGATATAAAATTTATAGCAATACATTATACTATGTGTGGCAAGATTATTAAAGGAGCTTCAACAAAAATAAAATAATAAATATAAAATCTATGTAGTATTGTTGAGAAGCTTGAACATACTCACAGCCATTGAATGTTTGCATTCAAGAGGAATCATCCAACAATGGACAAATTTACGAAAACGCCCTTCTTATAACGCCGGTGGCAGTTCTTATGTCCGCAACTCTGGCAACTCCATCAAGACCTTCATGAAGAGCGATGACTCGACCCAGTTTCCAGTTCAACGCCGGCAAACTGTCATCCTTGATGACGACAAGGGAGTTCAACTTTAACGAGTCCTTAGAAGTTCTCCATTTTAGATTGTTCCATCTCGCCCAAAAATGCAGTCGCAACTGCTCGACTCGCTGATGTCGAGTAAGGTGATGAGATGAATGGTCACGGAGATCCTTGACAAGCAGAGATGTGAGAGGTCTTCCAATTAAAAAGTAGCCTGGTGTAAGAGGCATTAAATCTTCCAGGCTCGATGATAAGGGAGTGAGTGGCCGCGAATTAAGTATTGCTTCTATTTGGATTATTACTGAATTCAATTCCTCATAGGTTAAATTACAAATGCCCAGCACTCTATTTAAATGAAATTTGGTTAACTTTACAACCGCTTCCCAAAGACCGCCGAAATGTGGGGCATATGCCGGAATAAAATGAAAATTAATGCCTTCATGAGCCATACTATCTGATAAAGAGTTGCAGCTACATTTTAAAAGTTAGAGATTTCATAGCTTTAGCTTGTCCCAACATTACTGTAGGGAAGCGAGAGTTGGGTATGCAGAAAAGAGTATGAAAATAAAATTAATGCGGTCGAAATGCGATCTCTGCGGAAAATCTGTGGAGTAAGGCTGACCGACCGCATTCGTAACGACGACGTAAGAGAGCGAGTAGGTATGAAAGAGAGTATTGGTGTACAGATGCGAAAGGGAATGCTCCGATGGTTCGGACATGTGGAAAGAATGCCGAACGAACGTCTGGTTAAGAAGATATACAATGCGAAAGTGGAAGGATGTAGGTACCGGGGGAGACCGATAAGAGTAGGAGAATGGTGATAAATAAAAACTGTGAAAATGAACATATTGATGAATGTATTGCGGTGATAGGATTAAGAGTATAATATATATCCCCTACCGCTTTCATTAGGAAACTCATACAATCAGCTGCGATCGCCAACCCGCGTATCAAACGTAGGGTTTAAGTCATTATCCTTCCTATGGAGAAGCCTATGGTGTAACAATTACCATTGATGGGCTTATGTATATATTTACAGACAGTTCGTCGCTTTTTGGAGTTTACTCCTTAAGAATCGGCGCGCATATAAGGCGCCCGGTATGAGAAAAATTTGAGGAGTAAAATCTAGTGATCGAATGACCTCGTTACGTTATTGGTGCGCAACCTATTCTGCGCACCTTTCACTTTCTGACGTGAGATAATACTTCAATGAACAGTTTTAATAAATGTAAATAAATATATATATATTATTTTTAGTCAAATGAGCTTTATTTGCGCCTGTTTTGATTATCGTACTTAAGGAGTAAACTCCAGTCGCGTCGGAGCTGACACACACACACTTTTTTTTTTAAATCTTTATACTAGTAAACTATTCGTAGTGAAGTTTGTTAGTTTCTAAAATTACATTCGTAACGAGTAAGTAGGTAACGTTTAGACATGTAATAATATCGTGTACATGGCAGTAAGTTCGTGTACGCCATCTAACTTGTTACAAATGGCAAACGAGGGAGCGACTGAAGTTATTGTCATCGCAAAAACATGGCCAAACTTATGCACAATTATGTCCAACATTTATGAACAAAGTTAAGTTAATCATTTAATTGGACCTTATGCATTTATGCTAGATAGTATGCGATTAAAATTAACGCATGTCCAACCTAAGTTCTGGCTCAGCCCTGGAATCATATTCTAGATCTGATATGATAAATAAGTTTATCTCATATCTAGTAGGCCTTACTATCTAGAATTAGATGGGATATTATTAGAGGCTTTCAGTGTGATGACGGAGTAAGAATACAATTCACCACCCCCTATATTACACGTGGATAATCATAAGAGACGACTAAGGAATATAAAACGCATATAACATCTATGCAAGAGAAGGAAAACTCGAAACAAAACTCTATACCTGCACGACTGACCAGCGTGGAATAGTGGATCAATATCCCTACCATTATGAAGGAGGCTTGAGCCCAACAGTGGGACTTATATGAGCTGAGATGATAATGATTATTAAATGCGAGCGTTTTTAATTTAAAAATTTAATATAAATTATTATATATACTGACTTAGATGAAGCGTTTTGTAGGGTATCAAAAGTTGTTAATTAAAAAAAACGAATCCTAAAAAGGCACAGGCCTTGATAGGCCTATAGAAGATCAGATATTTATTTTAAGGGTTGAGAATAAATGAGCAAGCCTTTGATTGTGTCTGTCAACGCATCTGCATGACAAAGGCCACTCTTTTTAATTAGGTGACTATTCTAAAGTCAACCCGGCATACAAATGAACGAAGATTAGGGCGATTTGGAGGCCGCTCAATATTACATTTTTTTTTCTTTGACAGTTCATTTAAAGACTTCGTAGTTTCTTTGTATACATAATTGACTAGAATTAATCACTTATTTAACTAAATGGTTAATAAAATAAACCCTATTCGTAAGGTTTTCTTCTCTTATCAAAATACATGAAATTTCTTATGCTAAATTCGCAACTGATCATTCTTAACATCCAGTCACAACCATTCTTAATGTCCAGTCATAACTATTCCTAATTTCCAGACATATATAACATTTAGCCATTATCATGCCATCACGGTCATTAAAATATCTAAAACGTTCTTTCCTTCCTTGTACTGAGATTATCACAATTAAACCAACACCTTAGTCTTACAGTTGTAAAATATGGAATTTATTAATTAATTTTGGTGTATATAATTAAAGCGTTTAGTTAATTTTGGTGAAAGATTAAATAAACAACTTGCCATAGTGGCAAGTGGTATATTTCATTTCAGCTCTTATTTTCGAATTTCGTACGGGACGTAAGCAGACAAATCTATATGTAACGTAAACAGATATCAATAGCTTGTTTTTTGTTTTATTCCTATACTTATAAATAGTCAGCAATATTTATTGTATTGTATAACATTACTACAAAAAAGATAAACTAAAAATAAAAACTTATATCTACCTATCCCAGCGCGGTATGGTTTACAAATTCAGCGTTCAGATATTCAGTATTTATAAGGCATTATTCAGCATTAGAACGTATATGTCAATATGGGCTGCAAAAAATATATTAATTAAATATTTTTTTAGTGCATACTGTTTATACTATTTATTTAAGTTTCTTCTATATATAAATTTTACAAATGTCGTTATTTTGTTAAGCTATTATATTCTCACAGAAGATAAAGACCGGGTTCTGGTGGTACGCTCACACGGCGTCGAGAGGTACGTTGAAGGGGCTATGGAGTCGCGCGCCGCTTCTTCTGTCCGGACGGATTCAGCGAGGTGTGAACACTCCATAGTCCGCCATCTAAAAAAAGGAAAACAGGATATTATATTCTGTGTGATATTTCCTAAGACATTCATCATATAAATTGAATGAATATACATACATATCATCACACCATATCCCTTGCAGGGTAGGCAGAGAGAATTTGAATTGAATGAAAAAGAATTGAATTCGGACGCTCAATTTGGGTTTCGGCGGAGGCTGTCGCCGGCAAAGGAGTGCTGTTGGCGGTGTCGTTGGACATCGCCAACGCCTTCAATAGTCTGCCATTCAGCTGCATCAGGGAGGCGCTACGGTTCCACAGAGTGCCCCTGTACCTCAGGCGACTGGTGGCAGACTATTTGGAGGGGCGCAGTGTTCCCTACGCGAGCCCCGCAGGGGACATTGTGCGGACGCCCATGTCGTGCGGTGTTCCGCAGGGGTCGGTTCTGGGGCCGACTCTGTGGGACATCGGTTACGACTGGGCGTTGAGAGGGAGTCTCCCCCCCGGGCTGAGCGTTATTTGCTATGCTGACGACACGCTCGTCACAGCCCGGGGCAGGACACTCGAAGAGGCGGCGAGCCTGGCCACTCTCGGCACCGAGGAGATGGTCAGGCGAATCGAGGCGCTGGGGCTCAGGGTGGCCCTAAACAAGACGGAGGCCCTTTTATTCCATGGGCCCCGTGTGAGGCTGCCCATCGGCGCCTCGTTAGTCGTCAACTCCATCCACATCAGTATCCAGGCCCATATGAGGTACTTGGGTCTGGTGCTCGACGGGCGATGGTGGTTCCGGGAGCATTTTCGTCAAATTGCTCCCCGGCTGGTCGGCGCGGCGTCCGCCCTTTCTCGGCTCATGCCGAACGTGGGCGGACCCAGTTTTCAGGGCCGACGGTTGTATGCGGGGGTGATCCGCTCAATGGCCATGTACGGCGCACCCGTGTGGGCAAGGGCTCTAAACGCCCAACTCAGGGCGGTTCTGTGGAGGCCACAGAGAGCCATGGCGGTCAGAGCCATTCGCGGGTACCGCACGGTGTCGACAGAGGCGGCGTGCCTATTGGCCGGGACACCCCCGTGGGACCTAGAGGCGGAGATGCTCTCCGACCTCTACCGGCGGGTTACCTCAATGCGCGAAGAGGGTGGCTCCCCATCGTTCAACGAGATAGCCACCTGGCGCGAGGACGCCCGCCGAGAAGTCATCGCCCGTTGGGCTACGCGGCTGGAGAGGCCTAGATACGGTGTTATTACCGTTGAGGCCCTCCGGCCCGTACTGATGGAGTGGATGGAGCGGCGGCACGGAGTCCTCTCTTTCCGGTTGGTGCAGGTCTTGTCGGGGCGTGGTTGCTTCGGCAAGTACCTGCACACGGTCGTGCGGAGGGAGTGGACTCCGTCCTGCCACCATTGCAGTAGCGACGAGGACACGGCGCAACATACGCTCGAGGTATGATCGGGCTGGGACGGGCAGCGCCGTGACCTCATCGCTGTCATCGATGCCGACCTGACGCTGCCGGCTGTTGCGCGAGCGATGGTCGACAGCGTCAGGAATTGGGACGCGGTCGCCGCCTTCTGCGAGGCTGTCATCTCGCAGAAGGAGGCGGCGGAACGGGCCCGGGAGGATTCCCGTGACCCGGGCCGCCGCCCGCGGCCGGCCGGCGCAGGCGCGAGTACCTGCGCCTGATGCCGCCCTAACCGAGGCTTCGGGTGATCGGACCGGGGAATTGTCCGGTTACCCGACGTGAGGCCACCGCGTGAGGACGACGCCTCGACGGCGAAAGCTGTCGGGGCGTCGACAGGAGAGGAGCCCAAGAGGGCATACCGCCGAGCGGGCCACCGAAGACAAAGATCGGGTACCGGTGGCCCGCTCGTACGGCGAAGAAGAGGTGCTTGCAGGGTGGGTCAATGGGGTTGCGCTCCGCCTCTTCCGTCGCCCCGGACCGATTTGGCGGGGTGCGACGTCCATAGCCCACCGCAAAAAAAAAAAAAACGAGAGGTGTCAAGGGACACCCGGATGGAACGAAGTTCCTTTCGATTAATTAGTGAAGGAATTGTAATAAAATTTTATTTTTTTTAAGTTATAATAATATTTTTGAAGTACTTAAAACTTCTTTAGGCGCGACTAGGGAGTAACTCAGATTTTTTTTAAATAGGATCATAATCTATTACTAGATGGCGCTGTAACAAAGTTAATGGATTCTAAGAGGACATGTATTAGAGTCTAAATCGCGCTATAGAAATTTTTGCAAATTTTAACTATATATATTAAAATTTATAATAGAAATGATACACAACCGGAGGTGTCAAGGGACACCCGGATGGATCGAAGTTCTATTTTAATTATATAATTTTTTTCTGCCTTAAGCGATTTTTATCGTTATATTTTAGCCAATTTGCAAAATATCTTTATAAATTATAGCCTATGTGTTATTCTGATGTGCAAGCTATATTACTATAAATTTCATCAAAATCCATTCAGTTCAGTAGTTTTTACGTGAAAGAGCAACAAACATGTTCACATCCATACATTATTACAAACTTTCACGTTTATAATATTAATAATAGGATATACAATTCCACTAGACTACCAAAACTTTTCGGCCCCGAGCTCGAACGCGAGCCGGCCACGCGGCCCGGTCACGGGCGAAAATAATTTCGTTGCGCATTATTTTGATTTTGCTATATCTCTTAAGGTATTGATTTAATTTGCATGGTCTGAAGGAAAAAAAATATCTTCATGAAATGCTCAAGCCAACTAATGTATTTAAAATGATAAGGATTAATACAGTATTTGTGTAAATAGCTTTTCAATTACCGTTTTATAATAGAACATTTTTCAAAGTATTAAAATGGATATAGTATGTTATCCTTAAGAGATAGATATATACCATCGCGGACTTTTTTGTAGGCCTTTTTAAGCTGTATAATACTGTAGTACTTTATTTTCATCTATTTCGTAGGGTTCAGCCAGCGTTTGCAATGTAAGCGCAAAATAATGTGTTTATTTACGACATCACATTAGAAACCTCTAAAATTATCAGTGTTTCTCTAGTACATTATGCATATATTATACATATAAACCTTCCTCTTGAATCACTCTATCTATAAAAAAAATCGTCGCGACACCACACTGTTCAATGCGAAATAGAAATGAAAATATCTGGCTTGCTTTCTATAAGAGAGCCGACGAGCGACGCCGCACAGCTTACAATAGCTTACTATAGCAAAAAGTGTCGTGACAACTTTTCGTAAGAATTTTTTCCGTCCAGCCCCCTTTCACAACGCGCGATAAGGAACTTCGTTCCAAAAAACCGGAGGTGTCAAGGGACACACGGATGGAACGAAGTTCTATTTTAATTATATAATTTTTTTCTGCCTTAAGCGATTTTTATCGTTATATTTTAGCCAATTTGCAAAATATCTTTATAAATTATAGCCTATGTGTTATTCTGATGTGCAAGCTATATTACTATAAATTTCATCAAAATCCATTTAGTAGTTTTTACGTGAAATAGCAACAAACATGTTCACATCCATACATTATTACATACTTTCACGTTTATAATATTAATAATAGGATATACAATTCCACTAGACTACCAAAACTTTTCGGCCCCGAGCTCGAACGCGAGCCGGCCACGCGGCCCGGTCACGGGCGAAAATAATTTCGTTGCGCATTATTTTGATTTTGCTATATCTCTTAAGGTATTGATTTAATTTGCATGGTCTGAAGGAAAAAAAATATCTTCATGAAATGCTCAAGCCAACTAATGTATTTAAAATGATAAGGATTAATACAGTATTTGTGTAAATAGCTTTTCAATTACCGTTTTATAATAGAACATTTTTTAAAGTATTAAAATGGATATAGTATGTTATCCTTAAGAGATAGATATATACCATCGCGGACTTTTTTGTAGGCCTTTTTAAGCTGTATAATACTGTAGTACTTTATTTTCATCTATTTCGTAGGGTTCAGCCAGCGTTTGCAATGTAAGCGCAAAATAATGTGTTTATTTACGACATCACATTAGAAACCTCTAAAATTATCAGTGTTTCTCTAGTACATTATGCATATATTATACATATAAACCTTCCTCTTGAATCACTCTATCTATAAAAAAAATCGTCGCGACACCACACTGTTCAATGCGAAATAGAAATGAAAATATCTGGCTTGCTTTCTATAAGAGAGCCGACGAGCGACGCCGCACAGCTTACAATAGCTTACTATAGCAAAAAGTGTCGTGACAACTTTTCGTAAGAATTTTTTCCGTCTAGCCCCCTTTCACAACGCGCGATAAGGAACTTCGTTCCAAAAAAAAAAAAAAAAAAAAAAAAAGGGTAGGCAGAGAGAACATAAGAATAATAACATTGAATGAATATAAGAGCTATTTTTAACGAATTTCATTAAAAAATTTTACTGACTATTTAAAATGTCAGTAAAGTTACCCTCACATATAAATGAAATTTGATATGTACAAATTTTAAAAGTTACGAGTACAAAAATTATAAATTATACATCCACAGTCTCTTAGGACATCCATTCTGCCAACTTTAACTATTGACGCAGTACTCATCTCGATAGCTCTCAAGAAACATGTTTTATTCCAACTTAAATACAAATTTTCCCTATAGTATTTTTTTACATCCCTACTAATATATAAATGTGAATGTAAGTTTGTTTGTTACGCTTTCACGCTAAAACTACTTAACCGATCATCATGAAACATTGTACACATATTCTTGGCGGTATTAAAAGTAACATAAGATACTTTTTATTAAAAAAAAATCAAAATTTTTATATGAAAAGTAAAAAAATTGTTTGTCAAAAAATCTCAAAATCTAGCTTCTTCAACGCCATCTAGCAGTCCAGTAATGAAATTCCAACCCTGAGTATTGTAATGCCGTTGCACTGTATTACCGGACGGTCACGTCAATATCCAATCCAATTGACTATAGTTTCAGCTGTTTGGGATTTTTCTATATTTATTGTTATTTTTTTCTGTCATTATATATGCAGTATAAAACTATTTGAAGTTTTGAGGTTAGATGTTATTTTTGTGGTTAGATGCTATTATTTAGTTTTAATCTTCAATTCTTACTCTGTTCTTCTTTAAAAATGCATCGGAAGCGGAAATCTGATCTATCCAAAATTTCCTCGCGGGCCCGTGCAGCAAAAGTTGCACAAAATCAAGAATCTTCGGTTCAAGGATTAACCTACCTAACCTAACATTAGTAACCTTTTACGCGGGCGAAGCCGCGGGCAGAAGCTAGTTAGGTATAAATTAGCTAAAGTCTACTTCTATCTGCAGCATTTACAATGTTAAAAAAAGAAATGTAGTAACTTACATGGATTATCACTCTCATAAACAAAACTCTTTCTCTTGTTATAATATCATCATCATTCTGCTACTCTTATCCCAATGACTTAGGGTCGATACAATATGTACTCTTCTTTCGTAGTACATATTGTAAAAGTTATTGGCAATAGTTTTATGACCAGCCGTCTGCCAGACGTCAACCCTTCTTGGGAATGTAATTGTTGACCAAACGGCATCAGATAGAGTTGACCCAGGTCGTTATAGGCTCTTAGTCTTCTTTTACGGCATCCACGAGCAAAGTAAGGGTAGTATTCGGAGCCGCTACCACACAGCGCTTTTTTATAATAAGAGTTGGCATATTAGAAATGAATTCAATAAATATTTTATAGCGCTAATGAAATATTAAAACACACATACAGACAAATAAAGGAATTATTACTATTAAAGTTTGTGTTAATGGCGCCTGTCGGAAAAGTTTAACTTTCTCTAATACACAGAGTTCAGTTCTATATTCTATTTCCTCATCCATTCCTAGAATGTAGGTTTTTACATTTGAAAAACAAAGTTGCCATTAATTTAAACCATTCACAACAAACTAGCTCTGTTTGCAACGGATCAACTTTATTACATTATATAAAGCAATAGGGCTGTAAGAGAATCTAACAAATACTTTTTGCGTCCATATTTATTTTATATAGAGTTTTTACATACTTACATACATAGCCTCACGCCTGTTTCCCAGAGGAGTAGGCAGAGACTACAGATAGCCACAAACCACGATCCTGACATACCTCCATCGCTTCATTCACGCTCATCACAGTCTTCATGCATGCTCTACGATTACGCGTACTCTTTTTTTTTTTTAAGTATAATATACTTAAAGTAAGTATAATATTCTTTAGTTTTTAAGTATATTTATAAATATACTATAAATGAATCAGCCTAAAAGTAAGTATTACGTAAAGGTGGAAATAATTTTAAGCAATAAAAATATAAAGATACATATTTTATAACCGAGGAATGTGTATCATTAGTATTTATTGCGTGAGGGTGACGCCCCGGCCAACAGCCGCAGCGTTGACGGAGATCGTACCCGAAAGGGTAACACGGCGGGCTGGCCATAGGTGTCAAGCAAGCAGTCCCAGTGGCTGGTCCAATGAGGATGGGGAGGGGAATACGTTAGGTTATGGGGCCACGCGCCGCCCTTCCGTCGCTCTGGACCAAAAATAAAACATTATTATATACTATTATAATAGTTATAAGAATATGCAATATTTATAAAAAGCGTGGCAATAAATACGTTCTTAAAGCTATAAAATATTAGAAACAAAACAGTATAGTTATTAATAGATTTATTTTCGTATAATGGTACTATACTCAAATAATAGTACTGTGTGGTTAGCGACTACGAATACTACCAACCCTTACTTTGCTCAAGGATGTCGTATAAGACGACTAAGAACTAAAGTTCAGGTCCAGTCCAAATATCATCAGGTGAGGTTAGCTCTGGTAGATATAAATATTTGCCTGAGCCAACTTCACCTAATGCCGTTTGGTCAAAAATTACATCCCCAAGGAGGGTTGATGTCAAGCCGGGGGCTGGTCATAAAACTATTGTCAATAACATTCGCAATATGTACTCGTACATGAACCCCAAGTAATTGGGATAAGAACAGGAGAATGAACACTCAAATAATAGTCATATTTTGTAGGCAGAGTAACATATCCTATGCTATGAATATCCAGTCAAGACCCGTGACTTCATAATTAGCGGTTGCATTCCGCACACTGCATCGTTGGTCTACACCAACGATGCAGTGTAGCAATAGTTTCATCTGTGTCCTATAAAATTAAATCCAACTTCATTTATGCACAGAGCAATATCTGATCATCAAATGGTAAGATATTTTGTATAGCTTTACACTTGTATTTTTATAAAGTGTCTACCTATCTCTCTAGCAACCTATCGATGCATCCCTGATAGATATGAGGCTATAATCGCCTCGCTTAACAAGCAATTTGGTGATCACAATTGGTGTTTATAAATAGTCCCAGCAAATTACTGCTCATTCTCCTGGTAATTACTTGGACTTCCAAGAATAAGGGGCGTTAAAACGTTATATTATTAACCTATAACGGAGATATGAAGTGTAAATTAATAGATAAAAAAGTTATTTTATAAGAATATTTTTAATTTTAGCACCTAAAGAAATTTAATGTTATTTATTAGGCACTTTTACTAAAGCTCTTATCCAAGACAAAAAGGTTGCCTACTGTAAAATTGAATAAGTGAAACAAAGTTATGTTTTCATGGCGTCAACGTAACTTTTATCTTAAAAATCGAATTTGCTTCAAAAGAATTCAATATTGTCGAATTTCGCCCTCTCGTTCTCGGATTTTTGAACAGCCAAGAAAAGAATCAAAGATAAAACCTGTCACTTGTGAAGATATCCAGGAGTGAAGATTACTGTCACAAAAGAAGATTTTACATCATAATGCGCATTTTAAATATTATTTTTTTTCACCGTGGCTTCAATACTTAAAAAGTACAAATATTAATTGAATGGAAAATTATATGTGGAAGATATTATTTATTTCTTCTAATGCTGAAGTACCTAATTACTAAATTTCAATATTTTCAGAGCCAAATAGCTCTTTTAAAAAGATAAAATTGTTTATGAAACGTTTTAGTTTGCTTTTTTTTCACACAGCAACTCAAAACTTTTTGGGCGAACAGGCTATGGTGAGACCGTTTACACCCCATCCAAACTGCCCAGAGCCGAAAAAATTACGACGTGCATCCCCATAACCTATCGTACATGATCTCTCCATTTCTGCTGCCGTATAGTCCTTTTTTTGCAGCTGCTATGGTCTGGTCACACCCCGCTAAATCCGTCCGGGGCGACAGATGTAGCGCCGCGCGACCCATAGACCCGCCCCACAATGTACCTCTCCACGCCATGCGAGTGGGTCACCGAAAGCCGGACTTTGTCGTCGATGGCTCCCGTATCGTCCTGAGGATGCCTCGTTTAGCATTTATCACGCTTTGCCGCACACACGCGTTTACACGCTTTCTGCGGAAAACTGCAAGGCCAACTTCGAAAGGGTGCTCCTCACCTACTCTGTCACATTCCTTATATCTTATTTCACCTTGATCCTATCGCGTATTCTTTCTTTTCTTGAAATATATGGTATATTATGAGACGACTAAGGGATATAAAACGCATATAACATCTATGCGAGAGAAGGAAAACTCGAAACAAAACCCTATACCAACACGTCTGACCATCGCGGTATAGTAGGTTAATTTCCCTCCCATTACGGAGGAGGCCCGAGCCCAACAGTGGGACATTTATGGGCTGTGATTATGATGATGATGATATGGTATATTGATTAACCATGGGAAAATTGTGAATCTCCCTTCCTTTCCTCCATTTCAGACTTTTCCGACTGCTGAGGGTTACGTCTGAGTAAACCACTCGCGTAACTCGCAACAGTGACGTAAAAAGGATTTAAATTATTATGATACATACATACATACATATCATCACGCCATATCCCTTGCAGGGTAGGCAGGGAGAACAGAGTGCCAGAGAACTCTATCTCTGCATACTTCACTCGCTTCCTCAACATTCATAATTCTCTTCATAAAATTATTATGATCATCATTGTTATGGATTTAACACATTGTATTTATTTCACTAGTTTGATTTTTTATTATATCATCATCATCATTTCACCTCATATATGTCCCACTGTTGGGCTTGAGCCTCCTCCATAGTGGGAGGGAAATTGACCTACTATACCACGCTGGTCAGACGTTTTAGTATAGGTTTTTGTTTTGAGTTTTCCTTCACTTGCATAGATGTTATGTGTATTTTATATCCCTTAGTCGTCTCGTACGATCACCCACGGGTAAGATATGGGTCGATGAATTGGATTCTTACTCCGTCACCACACGGAAAAATTTATTATATATTGTTCGTATATAATTTTATTATATACGAACATAATATAAGAACGTATTCCTATCATCCATCATTGACTTAAAATAACAACCATGTGCATTTTTTTCTACTATCTGAAATGAATCTAAAAACATTTTACTACCATCAAAAACTTTACAATTTTTTTAAGTTTTATTATAGCTTAACTTATGAACTAATTTCATCTTAGAGTAGCTATAAGTTTTTCAAATAATATACTTATAAAATAATTAAATGGCTCCATGCCATGTTACTATAATATTAAGAAATAAATCTTACGATTTGTGCACTCTTTAAAATCATTCGTAAACTACATATATTTCAATAAGTTTGAAACTCGCCAGCCAAAATAAATATTTCTAGAAGTCGAAGACCCATATAGCTAGTGTGCACAGTCGCTTCTCAGCAAAAACAAAATTTACTACGTGTGCAAGATGAATGTGTGTTCGGCGTTTCTGTTGGAATAACTTTAAAAGATTAGAAAGTTTGCCTTCCATTCGGTTGTGGTATTTTGTGACCTCTACCAAGCTCGACTCTCCGCGGACGCATTACAACACAACCAACCTAATGTTTACACATAAAAATAAAGTTCACCACATTCGTTACTAGAAGTGGCCTTTTATGCAGTACGTGACTTCAAAAGCTCCTAAGTCTGTCATCCCTGTTTGAATACCTATGTGGTTTATCTGCTTTTACTCGACGATGTTACGTTAACGATAAAAGCTGAATCTAGTTTTATCTAAGAAAAGCCTGTTTTATTTCCAGATCTACATAAAACGGTGAAGTAGTTTGAAAGCTCGTTCGTGATTTTTAAAATGAAAATCTTTCAAATTTAAATAATAATGTTTTTTTTTTAATTAAAAGCTATTTTAACATTGTTAACAAATTGCTAAATTGAAATCTATTTTAAAAAGATTTTTGAAAAGAGATCTATTTAAAAAGATCCATGTAGTATCAAAAAGAATCCATTTTCTTTCTACAGCATATGAAAAGATAGAAAAACTGTTTTAATTCGCGCTAAAAAAAAAACAAGTGATAACATAAATATACAACACAGTGCATGGACTAATCAGGAATGTATCTTGTCGCAAATCATCTTGTCGCAAAAGGTATCTCAGCATAGAGCAGGTATAAGTCACCCAGCTCTAATTATACTTGACAACCAATAAGATTAGATACCCATATCACAAAAGATAATTAAGGGATGTTAGCAGATATTAACTATCGACATTTTTCGTACTAATCATAATCTTAGTAGTATATTTTGTGTAGTAATGGAGTAAGAATACAATTCACTTAGTTCACTACCTTATCTTGCCGTGGATGTCTTAAAAGACGGCTAAGGTATCCCGACTATGATATCTCATATGCAGATAACATCTATACAAGACAAGAAACATATGAACTGAATACGGATACGTCTTACTAGTGTGGTTTTCCTTCTAATGTGGAGATAGCTCTAGCCCAGCAATGAAACATATATGAACTAAGATAATAATGTTATTATGATTAATTTTAAACGTACATAACATTGAGAATTTCTGTGTGTAAAGCATTATACTGTGTCACCATCCCTTACTACATAAATAGCGTATTGGTTAAGACACCGATCTACCATTATAAGTTTCAAAGATACGATTTCGAAGTAGGACAACACTGTACAATTCATAAATTTTTGCTCCAAGTATGAATATGAGTGTCATTTGTATTCGTTAATTGTATGTAGTTAAGTACTCCGCATTATAAGAATTCATTCCTTGGTGCAGGGGTGTGTACTAAAATAATATTTAAAAAAAAAAAAAAAAAAAACTCACTAAGAGAATAAGCAATAGCGTTCAGGAGAACACTAGCTAGCCGGTGGGTTAGCCGAGTATGAATATGAGTGTTGATGTGTTGAGTGGGTTAGCCATTTGATATTATAAGTGTACCAGGAGGTACACTTATAATATCAAATGGCTAACCCACCGGCTAGCTATCGCTTTTTGTATCCATCATTCCATCGGTATTATGATGAGAATAACGCCATTGGGGTGCCAATCGCGAATATAGTATCATTCCCCACTGCGAGCACTATGTCCATCATTAGACGTCAATAGTTTATTGATTACATTACAAGTTTAATTGCTTCATTACATATTTCAGTACAATCATGTAATTTATTGTTGCATTTCCAGTAAATTATATCTTCATGCAAGTTATAAACAACTTCAATTTCTCTAACATTGCAAAATAAAACTTGTAACTCGTAAATTAACGTTGTTCATTTTATAAAAAGGTACATTTTATTATTGTTTATATATAATGAGATATTAGGTCAAGAATATTGTTTAGATTGCAACACAGCAATTTTATGATTATGTCTCAATTTAGAGATTTTCCGTGTGGTGACGGAAAGCCTATACCAACATGTCTGACCAGCGTGGTGTAGTAGGTCAATTCACCATCATAATTTCAGCCCATCACCGTCCACTGCTGGACGTAGGTTTCCCTCATGGTACGCCACAGAGTGCGGTCCTGTGACGTTTGCATCCATCGACGCCCAGCAACTTTCACTAGGTCATCTGTCCACCTAGTGCGGGGGCGTCCTACACTGCGTCGTCCGGTACGTGGTCGCCACTCAAGAACCTTTTTTCCCCAGCGGTTGTCGGTTCTTCGAGATGTGGCCTGCCCATTGCCACTTCAGCGTGCTAATTCTTCGTGCTATGTGGGTTACACCCATAGGTAGGTCAATTACCCTTCCATTATGGAGGAGGTCCGAGCCAAACAGTGGGATATATATGGGCTGAGATCAGATGAGATGATGATGTACTCGTATGTCTCGTTTATAATATTACAGTATATAACATCAGATCTATTTACTGGTTCTTTATAGACCTATACGTCTTAGTACGGAGATTTATTTCAAATTTGAGTTCTTCTTGTAGTGTTGATATCTGCTTGTATCATTTAATCATCTTTTACGAAACCTATACGAAAGTAATTGGATACATAATTCACGATATCGTCTGTATTCGTTGAAAAAAAATAACACCTTTATATAAAAAGATTAATAATTCAATATAAAAGATAAATAATTGCTTTCCTCCCCTCAAATTGTCTCGGCTGAAACATTTATTGGTTTGTTTTCGTGAAAACTTGGCGCCAGGTCACTACTACCTGTACTCACCGCCTTTCCCTGTATTACCTACGGTTTAACCACGGGTACATTATCGACTGCGATATTAAATTTGCTTTTCTTCATCTCACCCTCGGCTTTTATTTTCTCAGTTTTTGCATCGCTAGAAGAATGAATTTACACCAATGCGTTTGCAAACAAACAAAATACATTGTTATATTATTTTATTCAGACGTGAAATAATTTCATTTTCACTTTGTTTTGCTTTGTATTTATGTATAATAATGAAATCGGATGGTCGTGACACGAAAGCAATATGTACTTATAAATGCTTGCATAAATATGTCAAATAAATATATATTTACTGGATTTAAATTATCGTTGAATCTTAATATTATTTTTAAAAATATTTATTGGTTCTTTTCGTAATTATTTTATTCTGGTAGGCACCCGAAACGTTAATCCGGCAGGCGTGCCGGTGACATCACGAAACCGATTCTAATAGCCCGCTCAAGTGACGTTGAGAAGTAATAGACAGGTTATGGGGCCGCACGCTGCCCTTCCGCTGCCGTGCACGACTTGGGCGGGAATTAATCGAACTATAGTAATAAACGGATACATGGAAATGGTACTAAATAATACATTAATACAACCTACATAGGTTACTTACCTACATGACTAATGTGTTATTTCATCATCATCATCACAGCCCATATATGTATGTCCCACTGTTGGGCTCGGGCCTTCTCCGTAATGAGAAAGAAATTGACCCACTATACCGCCCTGGTCAGACGTGTTGGTATAGGGTTTTGTTTCGATTTTTCCTTCTCTTGCATAGATGTAATATGCGTTTTATATCCCTTAGCCGTCTCTTACGATCACCCACGGGTAAGATAGTGGGTGGTGAATTGTATTCTTACTCCGTCACCACATGGACAATGTGTTATTTAGTCCCAATTAAATACTTCTCTACATATATTTTACAAATATGAGCGTCTTAGACTCATTCATCATCATTCATCATTTCAGCTTATATATTTCTCACTGTTGGGCTCGAGCCCCCTCCATAATGGGAGGAAAATTACCTACTGTACTACGCTAGTCAGACGTGTTGGTATAGGGTTTTGTTTCAAGTTAGTTTCGTCTAAAACTAATGGTTAAAATGTGAAGGAAATATTATCCTTCTCTACTTTTTCATGCATACATACAAATTGAAGATTATATATCTCGTTTCATTCATTGATATGATTTTTACATTTATTGCCATTAAAACTAGTATTTCATAGTTATTTGACAGACAGCAATGAATAAAAAATTAAATAAATTTATAACACAAATAGAATCAATAAAGAGAACCGACAAAAATAAGTCTGGAAGTAACCATTTAATTGGCTTTTATCGGAGTACATGTGGAACTAGGTAACAGTATAAAGAAGTTAAATAAAATAAGGTTTTCGTGGGGGAGTCGAATGAGGCGTCCAGAAAGTTCGGCAGGTTGGGCGATAAATCGGAATTTATGAGGGCGCCGGTGCCGCTCCTGTTACCCGCTAACGTCGGCAGTGCTACGCGCATTGCTACATAAACAGTCGCACACAAAACTAAAAGTATTTCCATCAGGAAATATACGTTGGTAAATTTTATTACACTAACTAATGTGAATGTGAGTTTATTTTTTACGCTTTCACGCCTTTAACTACTCAATACATAGTCTTAAAATTTCTTATATGAAAAAATGTAGACATGACAACGTGTCAGGTGTACATTTAATTGCGCCTGATGCCGCCCTAGCCGAGGCCGCAGGTGACTGGACCGGTGAATTAGTCCGTCACCCGCCGAGAGGCTGACCGCGCGAGGAGGGACCGACGTCCGCCCCGTCCGCCATTCCGTCGGGCCGGCCACTGACGACAAGTTCACGCTGCTCCAGTAGCCGGTCCAACGACGTAGGCGAGGTTCATGGGTGGGTTACGGTTATGCGTGCGTACGCCCCTCTGTCGCCCCAGACGGAGTGGTGCGAGAAGAGCGCCGACCATAACCCACACATAAAGAAAGAAAAAAGGTGTACATTTAATATAAGTGTAGATTTTGTTAAAATTAATTGGCTAGCTCTGAATACTACAGCGAGCGTAGTTGCGTGCTCAGCTGTTTGGACATACTGTATTATAAAAAATAAACATTTGATCAGTTTTTTTTTAATTCCAGCACAAAAACATATACTTTTATTATTACTAATTCCACTCACGCTGCAGAGCTCGAGCCTCCTAAATAGTAAAAGGGCAGTTCATCTACTGCCTATATAGTTTTAGGACAATTTGCTTTAGAATTTTATTTCGAGTTTTCCTTTTCTTGCTCATATGTTACACGAATATTAAATCCCTTAGACATCTATTACGATACTTACGGACAAAATAGGGAGTGGTGGTGGTGGTGGCGGCTCTTACGGGATATATGTATTAGTACAAAGTTTTATCTCAAATTTCCTTTCTACTGCGTTGTTAACTAACATCTCTTATTTATCTATTGCAACAATAAGGAAAAAGGAAAGGGTTGTGACATGTGGACTTCTCCGTTACCTTTGTTTTTTGGTCAAGCAACGGTCTGGACACACGCCGTCCGTTCCATTCAGGGCAACGGAAGGGCGATATGTGGCTCCATAACTCATCTCTATTGGGCCGGCCACTGGTCCTGCTTCTTTGACATCCATGGCCAGCCCGACGGGTTACCATCCACCTCAGATTCTTGTATTCATATTAAGATTGCTTTAAATACTAATAATAACATATTGCCAACTATACATTTACTTTTTACATCACCCTGCACTAAGGAAATAATCCTTGTATTGCAAGGGAATTTACAAACTAATAATTAACGCAAACAAATTACACCCAGACTGAGAACAACAAGTTTGTGGATCGCACAAACTATTGTTCTATGTATAAATCGAACCCGATTTTGGTGTAGGTTGTATCATCGTTTAATATAATTCTAACTGCAAAGTTTGAAGTATTAAGCCTATACCATGTGTAAACATTGTCGAGTAGATGTTACACGTCACCTTAAAGACGTAAATATGATACGAAGCGAGATTTGAATGTCCTACAATAGTTCACGGTGGTGTAAGTGGCGCCACGATTGGGAGGACTCCCAATAGGTGCGGGTTCGAACCCCTCTTGTGACATCATTTTTCGCTTCGTAATCGGGATTTTATAAATAATTAAGCATATTAAATGCTAAATTTCAGGTTTTATAAATATATTTAAAAGACTACCGATTTTTTTAAAAGACTATCGATACAACTTTATAAAGGTCACATAGTTACGCTATTAAGTTTGCCTTTTTTAGTGTATATTTGTAATGATCATTTATGACGAGCAATTTAAAATCTAAAGTAGTTTTAATTTACTTAATCTTATGATTTAAATTTATATATTATAAAAATTGAACTAAGAACTTCTAAATATATGACAACAAAAATTCTGATATTATTTAAATTATAACGAACTATTTATGACTTTAATTCACGTGAGATTTTAAAACATTTTCATCTTGAAACAACAAAGCAGATAAGTAGGGTCATTCAAATTTACAGAATCCATAAAATTAAAAGAAACATGCAATACTTTATGTCAAACAGTAAACTGATACGAGTCCACGTAATACACTGAAATAAAACGTAACTGTCGCAGCCGTAACAAATATGGTCGCGTTACAGGAACAAAGTTGATACATCAGGGACGTAGCGACGTGACCGGACTGTCTCGGAATCAATTGATCACAAAGTAACAACTGAAAACAATAAAGCTATTGCTAACGCAATGTGCTACGCAGACTGTGTACTAACTATATAGGAATATAGCTACTTACATTGTTCCAGCCTTTAACGAATTCACTGTTCCCTTTACACCAAACAGAAGCCCTACTACGAAATTTTAACGAATACGGATTCACGAAAATGAATTAAAAAAAAAATTAATTCAAAAATTTGTATTTGTTTACTCAGTGCCATATTTCATTTTCAACTATAGAACATGGCATCATTTTTAATTAACTATGCATCTGATCGAAATGTTCGTTGAGTTTCCAGTACTTCGAAGTGTTCAAGTTTCGAACTTTGATTTGAAAATCTTGAATTTGTAGTAGAGCCTCCTAATCGGTATATAATTATGAAAACATCTATGGTTACTATAACATCTTTCAATTCCATATTTTTTTAATAAATAGGAATATATTTTTATTTACTTAAATTTCATCGTCATCAACTCAGTTGATATAGCCACACTGGTGGACTCGACCCTCCCCCATAATGGGACGGATATTGACCTTACTATACTACGCTGGTCAGGCGTGTAGTTATAGAATTTTGTTTCGATTTTCCTTCTCGTGCATAGATGTTATATGCATTTTATATCCTTTAGTTGTCTCTTACGATCACCCACGAGTAAGATAGGGGATGATGAATTCTATGCTTATTCCATTACCATTTTTTTTTTATATATTAATAGTATTAAACCAAACCCTATCTTAAATTTTATTACATCTAAGTATTACACCCATCAAGTATTATACCCTCCATGTGGTGACAGAGTAAGAATACAATTCAACCACCCCCTATCTCACTCGTGGATGATCGTAAGAGACGACTAAAGTATATAAAACGAATACAACATCTATGCAAGAGATGGAAAACTCGAAACTAAACCCTATACCATCACGTCTGACCAGCGTGTTATAGTAGGTCAATTTCCCTCCCGTTATGGAGGAGGCTCGAGCCCAACAGTGGGACATATATGAGCTAAGATGAAGAAAAATTACACCGGTATATTATTCGCATTATTTTGCAGCGTACATTATTACATAAGTAATTATGAAGTAGTTATATTTTTTCGCTCCCATGGTGGCCAAGGAGTCCCTTATCCAATACTGAGATGTTTATTAGACTAAAGAATAATAACAAGATAATTAAGTCGTTATCGAAGCTCTCCACTAACCACTTGGTAGGTAAACATATAGAGGTAAAAGTAATATATTCTTAGTTATATTTTATAACCCGTGAGGAAAAATAGGATAGTGATATATTGCTTATTTCATTCATTAACTCCCGAACATCTTCATCATTTCAGCTCTCATTCTCTAATAGTTTTAGAACCACACTGTTGACAGTTCTTTGTCTACAGCCGCGGGCCGGTCCGTCCGTGTTAATACCACACTCTCGTAGAAAACCGACGCCTGAATAGTGGCAATTTGCTACTGTGTTTCGTTTGGTGAACGAGAGAGCCGGCAGACCAACTTTTTTTCAACCCAACAGGTTTGAGATTTTTACCTAACTGTATACCTGGTATTGCAAAAGTCCATAGGTGTGCTGTTTGCTCGTTTACCACCAAGTTCAATAAAAAAAGTACTCATACAAGTTCTATTACTGAACTCTGTGACTACTCTATAAAAGGAGGGTAATTAATCTACGCTGGTTAGATGGATTGGATATTGGTTAGAGTATTATTACGAGGCTGACCGATCGCATTCGTAACGACGACGTAAGAGAGCAAGTAGGTATGAAAGAGAGTATTGGTGTAAAGATACGAAAGGGAATACTCCGATGGTTAGGACATGTGGAAAGAATGCCGAACGAACGTCTGGTTAAGAAGATATATAATGCGAAAGTTGAAGGATGTAGGTACCGGGGGAGACCGAGACTAACCTACCTAGACCAGATGGTCACGTACTGGAGGAAAGTGGAGTCAAGCGTCTCCGAAACCGGCGAGCGTGTATGAAGAGAATTATGAATGTTGAGGAAGCGAGTGAAGTATGCAAGGATAGAGTTCACTGGCACTCTGTTCCCTCTGCCTACCCTGCAAGGGATATGGCGTAATGATATGTATGTATGTATGTATGCATGTATTATTACGAGTTTTTCTTCTTTTGTAATAATGTTATCTGCATATTATGTATCTGCCCTTAGTCGTCTTTTACGACACGCACGATCAAAAAGGGGGTGGTTAATTTGTATTTTCACTCCGTCACTATACGAACGATAACACTTTAGATTATGTACATATAATATGTTATAAGTATTATACATACAAGCAGTGTAAATTATATTCAGCCTTAGTTTTGCGTTTATATTGTTATTTTAATAGTAGCTAATAAAACTGAAATACGGTTTCTGTGGGGGTCTTGACCTATAAATAAATACAAGCTTGTACTGTGTACTTATGTAAATATTCTGTCGTGATTCACACCATTCGAGGTAATATCCAAGTTGTAACGGGGAAAGACTCGTTGTTTTATGTATGAGGGCTTTTCAATTCATTTGGACGATTCTCTTGTACCTTTGTCCTTTCCGGGTCAGTTATTTATTACTGGTGTTTCGCACTAAATTCACCAAGTGTGTGTGTTTTCATGTGAGAATCCTACGGTAGTCGTATCCAACAAATGACAATCTAGCCACTATTGTCCACTAAGAGCAAACGGATCTACATAACCAATACACTTACCTATCACTGAATACTATCAACAATATATAGATATATCAATGAAACTGCTGGAATACTCACACTAAAAGGACTCAAGTGGCTTGTTAACACATTCGTGTCTATTTTAATCATCCGCCCTACAGCTTTTGTTGAATTAAAGTTGACTTTAGACTTCAATCAAATTCAACAGATTATTATTTTACAGCGGCATCATTGAAAAGATCAGTTCTTAAGATATTTCAGGGTATTTACTCCTTTTATGGACCATAATTAATGTGTATGATAAGATGGGACTAACAGCTGAAATGACAGCTCAATTCTCCTCTTCGAAGCATGGGTTTTCACATAAGGACGAATATAGCGGTTAAACTGTATCTTTGGTATATAGATCGATGTTAAGTAAGTAAGACAACCTATACTCGATAGAACTTAATAGAACTGAGAAGAACTTAGTAACTTGTCCGTGTGGTGACGGAGTAAGACAACAATTCACCACCCCCTATCTCAACCGTGGGTGATCGTACGAGACGACTAAGGGATATAAAACGCATATGACAGAGCAGGCTAGAGAAAGAAATCTCGAAACAAAACCCTATACCAACACGTCTGACCAGCATAATACCTATTGTAGGTCAATTGCCCTCCCATTATGGAGAAGGCTCGAGGCCGACAGTGGGACGTGTATGAGCTGAGATAATGATGATGATGAGAATAACTTAGAGAAATTCGGAAAGCGCATGCATGTAGTTTGGCACCTATCATCATCATCTGAGCGCATACACAATCCACTATTGAGATCGAACCTCCTCAACAATAGGAGGGATAATTGATCTTATATTCACACTCTATAGGAATAAACCAACCCATTTCTAATTTACCGCCTCTTACACTGATGTTATCTACGTGTTATGACCCTCAGTCGTCTTTTATAACCACGGGTAAGAAAGGAAGTGACGGATTGTATTATTAATCCGTCACCACATGGATGATCATTGCTAAATTTGGCTTTCAATTTTATATTTGTAAAGTTACCATGCACTCCATGGGGCAGCAATAGGATAAAACAAAAAGCGAAAAACCAAAATGTTACAACTTTCATTTTTGTTACATATTATATGAGTAATAAAGAAACCTATAGCGGCAGTATTTTACCAAGTACTGTATAAATAAATGCTGCGATAATGATGCAATGAAATTTAATATTATTTTTAGCTGTTACATAAAAGGATCGTTTTATATTGAAAAATATTATTTTAATTAATTTCCTTTTAATTATTTTATTATATATATATAATAAAAAAACAAATAATATAACAAAAAACTGCTACAGGCCGTGCAGTCCAGTTACATGGGCTGTAGAGCCTGTGTGCGGCTGGATGATGGAATGTCGCTTTGGTTTGACGTCAATATCGGCGTTAAGCAGGGGTGCGTTCTGTCAGCCAGGCTGTTTATCATATATTTGGATAAATGTCTCCAAAGGTTGAACGATATGAATGTGGGAGTCCAGATGGGCGACTCAGTGGTCACTGCTCTGCTTTATGCAGATGATGCAGTCCTGCTGGAACAGTCAGCGACTGACCTGCAGACCCTAGTCGACACAATGACTGAAGATTGTAAGAAAAGGGGTCTACGCGTGAATGTGAACAAAACCAAAATAATGGTCTTTGAAAGAGATGAAGCCAGAACAGATGTAAGAGTAACAATAGGTAATGACGTACTAGAGCAAGTGGATGAATTTGTATATCTTGGATGTGGATTTAGCCGAGATGGAAGGTACACCACTGATATAGAGCGAAGATTGAATGCGGGAAATAGAGTGAACGGAGCGTTGGGACAACTTTTCGGTAGCCACCACCTCAGCCAGAAGGCACGTGTAGCAATATATAACGCAGTGCTTGTCCCAACATTACTGTATGGAAGCGAGAGTTGGGTATGCAGAAAAGAGTATAAAAGTAAAATTAATGCGGTCGAAATGCAATCTCTACGGAAAATCTGTGGAGTTAGGCTGATCGATCGCTTTCGTAACAACGACGTAAGAGAGCGAGTAGGTATGAAAAAGAGTATTGGTGAAAGATGCGAAAGGGAATGCACCGATGGTTCAGACACGTGGGAAGAATGCCGAACGAACGTCTGGTTAAGAAGATATACAATGTGAAAGTGGAAGGATGTAGGTATCGGGGGAGACCGAGACTAACCTACCTAGACCAGATCGGCCATGTACTGAAGGAAGGTGGAGTCAAGAGTCTCCGAAACCGGCGAGCGTGTATAAAGAGAATTATGAATGTTGAGGAAGCGAGTGAAGTATGCAAGGATAGAGTTCTCTGGCACTCTGTTCTCTCTGCCTACCCTGCAAGGGACATGGCGTAATGGTATGTATGTATGTGTATATGTTACACCAAGAATAATAATTGCAATTTACAATTTAGGTTATTATGATTTACTTTAATCGCAGTTTATCCACCTGCACTAAACAGGGCGACGATTTTTGGACTATACAATAATAAAATCCCAAAAGGAATACGGCATTTATCAAATTCATTTTTTGCTAGCAGCTCCAAGTGTATCAGTTATATGAATTACAAGCTTTACAAGAACTGACGTGTGATATGAGCTCTTAAATTATGTATGCTGATTGCTTTATCTTCAAGGCTGCACAACACATGAAATTGGCAACAATTTTTTTTACATATTTCCATCTCTATATTTTTGGTGGACACAATTGGCATAGTATTATAGTGGAGCAGTGTTATTAGTGACAGCGTTTTGTGGCATAGAATCTCACGCTTGCTTTGTGTAATCCTGAACTCTGGGTCTAGGTGTTAATAATATTAAATCATTACATCTTTCTCATTTCCAACGAATATCGTATGAGATGATTGTCAATAAGCAAAGTCATTTTAACGATTACAGACTACAAAAATACTAATCTTGATTTTAACATGTCTAGCGTTATATCACAAAATAAGATGATCATAGTCAAGTCGATTCAACTTGCCGGCAACTATCAAAAGAAGCAGCTTTTATTAAGTTATATTTATATTATGGCTTAAAATTCACAATAATTACAGAATAATAAAGTCACGAAATAATGACAAAGAGGTATTTTAAATCATCATCGTCTCAGCTCATATATGTCCCACTGTTGGGCTCGAGCCTCCTCCATAATAGGAGGGTAATTGACCTACTATACCACGCTTGTCAGACGTGTTGGTTTGTTTCGAGTTTTCCATCTCTCGCATGGATGATATATGCGTTTTATATCCCTTAGTCGTCTCGTACGATCACCCACGGGTAAGATAGGGGGTAGTGAATTGTATTCTTACTCCGTCACCACACGGAAAATCAGGATTGTAAAAAAAAATCATTTAATATATTTCATTAACATTAATTGATCGTTTCGTTCTCTATTGAGATAAACATACAATTCATCTGATAGCAATATAAATTTCAATTTCTAGAATTGGCATTCATAGCAAACTGCATCAAAACTATAAAGCAATATAAAATATTGTGAGACATGAAACTTCATAGTAGTACATAATTTGAAATTCATAACACGTGCAATAGTGAGCGCCGTTCAGTAAAATAGGAAGTGTAATAAAATATTTCTGACTGAAATGCTATAACTGAAATAGAATGCATTCCTCATAAATTTCACAACATTCGGGGGCCCTCAGTGTGCTGTGATATTCTTATTACAACCTCATATTAATAGACTATGTCGTATAACTATTTTATCTAAAGTAACATGACTACGTAAACGTGATATAGCAATTTATGTCAGTCACACCTCATCAATCGCTGTGGAATTTTAGAACTACATATTCCTCACTGTAATATACACTGAGTTGATGTTAAGTTGAGTTGACTTTAAGTTTTCATACATGTGACGTAGTCAAAGTAGTTCTATCCATCAGTATATGGACGTTCGCTGTTATGAAGGTCTCTGGATTAATTGCGCTACCGAGTGAAAGAATTGCTACCGATGGTCAACGCATTTGATTTTTTCCTTTTTTTTTTAAGACGACACCCAGCGTTGAGGAAATAATTCTTGTATTGTGAGGGACTTTACAAACATACAATTACAAAAATTGTATATATTATATATTAGACACAAATTATACCCTATTAGACTTCGAATAATAATTTTTGGATAGCATAAAGTATTATTCTACGTACGAATCGAAACCATGCGCTAACAGGGCAGATCGGTATCTTAATCAATATATTATTTGTGCAGTCAGTGGATGGTGGCGTGGGAGAGGTGATATAGTAGATTACGTGATCTGACTAGTTCGGATCGGACATCTCCAGACCACAGTCAATATCGCCACGCTTGCCACGCTGATGGTTACTCAGCCGAATTTTCCCCTCTCGAATAGAGAAAGGTCACGGTTTTTTTTACAAAAATCCACATTATAAAAAACCAAATCAGATAAAATAAATAATGCTATAAACACAAGCTGCACTGTAGTTGCCTACGGACATCGGGAGCACTTTATTCGTACAGATATACCTACAAACGTGAGGTAAAGATACCCTGCCCCACCAATATGTTTCAATTTAAAGTAAGCCGCTTGTCGATACGGACTCACTACGTTGTACCTGCCGATCTTAACTAGATAGTAAGATAGCAAAAATAATACTGAATAAAACTACATATTTGTTAATAGTAACTTCCTCTATCCATATGCCATAAACCACCATAAATGTATTAAAGCCACTTCGAGAAACCTTGAATTATATAACATCAATATAATAAATAAAATACAAAACATAAAAAAGGCACTTACAAAAGTCTATGGACCAAAACTTTATTATAAAGAATAAAAAAAAAGTGTGTGTCAGCTCCGACGCACGACTGGAGTTTACTCCTTAAGTACGATTATCAAAACAGGCGCAAAAAAGCTCATTTGACTAAAAATAATATATATATATATATATATATATATATATATATATTTATTTACATTTATTAAAACTGTTCAGTGAAGTATTATCTCACGTCAGAAAGTGAAAGGTGCGCAGAATAGGTTGCGCACCAAAAACGTAACGAGGTCATTCGATCACTAGATTTTACTCCTCAAATTTTTCTCATACCAGGCGCCTTATATGAAAATCGATTCTTAAGGAGTAGACTCCAAAAATAAAAATAAAAGTATATGTTGTGCTACTCATTTTAATAGAAGTTTTTAATTTGAATTTGTGTGAACTCAGTCATTAGGGAAACTCTAAAATATCTTTTCATCTGATATTTTGTATGATACAGGAAAATGGTCTCTAAATGAAACCTTACCAAGAATAATGATTTCTAATGTTTACTCGAGTATTACACATTTAAAATAAAAGTAGTTTTACGGTTTCTATCGTGTTTGTATTTGATTTCCTGATGGTTCGTCCTCCCGTGATCATGAACGCTGTAAAATCTTTGAAACGTCGGGTAATAAAAAAACAATTACAAATACGATAGAATCCGTAAAACTGGTTTAAAGATCCATGCGCGGCAGTGATACTTACCATCAGGTGTGCTGCTAGCTCGTTTGCCACCATAAGCCATAAAAAAAAAACCTCACCAAGAAGCTTAAAGTAGCATAACGCTCTAAAGAAAGTTATGCTCGAGAATTCTACATTATCTATTCTCTTTCCATCCATAAGGGGCAGATCAGCAGAATAACAAATAAACCTCACATGACATCGAAGGGATAGCATATTGAAGCATTAATAATTCCCATCGCTCGATAAATCTTAAAGGAGGAAAGGTACTCCTGTGGCGAAGGAGGATAGAACCCACCCTTATCTTTTTTTTTCGGTGGACTATGGAGGCGTCTCGCCCCGCCAAATCGGTTCGGGATGACGGCAGAGGCGGCGCGTGACCCTATAGACCCACCGTGCAACTCCTCTCTATGCCGTGCGAGCGGGCCACCGGTACCCGATATTTGTCTTAGGTGGCCGATAGAACCCACGCTAAGCATAATAGAACCATACAGTAAAAGGCAACAAGATCGCTCGCTCTGGCATTTTCTACAAGATTAGTAAAAATATATATGACACATCCTTGTTCGCAATATATTAATGTGTAAAACGCAAGTGTCTGTTCTTCTTCTTCTTCTTCTTCTTCTTCTTCTTAATCAATGGCCTCTGTGAGTGATTAACCACAACTTCGCCAATGTCAAGTAAAATAAGTTTAAAAAATTATAATATATTTATATTTTAGTCGTCAGTCATGTCGGTTCATTGTCTAAGTCTCTCGTCATTTTATTTATCACATTTTCCTTCTTCTTCTTCTTCTTATATATTGGCAATCAGCTACATATACGAGCTATTGGTGCCAGTGTCAAGTTATAAATATTTTCACGTTTTTAGTCTTTCACGTTAGTCATTGTCTAAGTCAAATTGTTGTCATTAACAGTGCAATGGCCACACTGTTAATGGTATCTTGTGGGAATTTTGATGGAAAACAAAAACGTTGTAAAGCACTTTTATATGATATTCACTATATCCCAGTAGTGCCGCCACTTCATATTACATAAAATGCCATCAAAATTATCTAATATAAGACGTTAAAACACTAAGATACCGAATATAATACAAGAGCACCACATGACGTTTTCAAATGCCCGTCAAAAGTCCCAAGTGTCTGTTTATTTAAGTACTGTAAGCGCATGCTGTCATGTCACGCAAAGAACTGTCATTTAATTTCTGTCATTCAATCAATTCTGTCACGCGACTTGTGCGTCTTATTACATTACATAATAGACCTGCTGGGGCAGTTCTACGTCTGGGACGGGCAGCGCCGGGACCTCGTCGCTGTCATCGGTGCCGACCTGACGCTGCCGGCTGTTGCGCGAGCGATGGTCGACAGCGTCAGGAATTGGGACGCGGTCGCCGCCTTCTGCGAGGCTGTCATCTCGCAGAAGGAGGCGGCGGAACGGGCCCGGGAGGATTCCCGTGACCCGGGCCGCCGCCCGCGGCCGGGGCGGCGCAAGCGCGAGTACCTGCGCCTGATGCCGCCCTAACCGAGGCTTCGGGTGATCGGACCGGGGAATTGTCCGGTCACCCGACGTGAGGCCACCGCGTGAGGATGACGCCTCGACGGCGAAAGCTGTCGGGGCGTCGACAGGAGAGGAGCCCGAGAGGACATACCGCCGAGCGGGACACCGAAGACAAAGATCGGGTACCGGTGGCCCGCTCGCACGGCGAAGAAGAGGTGCTTGCAGGGTGGGTCAATGAAGTTGCGCACCGCCTCTTCCGTTACCCCGGACCGATTTGGCGGGGTGCGACGTCCATAGCCCACCGCAAAAAAAAAAAAAAAAATGGGGCAGTTCTACGTTCAATAAAGTGAAGTATATAGAAAGAAAATTTTACATCTACTCAAAAGACAGTACTTACACGTAATGTGAACTCTATAGAATCATTTAATATATAGTTTGAGATCCAAATTGCGAGGCTTTAAGGGTGAACTTCGTACCAGAAAATAAAAATTTCGTAGTACAAACAAGCAATCAGGAGCATTTGCGAAGTCTGACTATGCAAACACGCCACACAGGCTTCGGGCGAGGGCACATCCCCATCTAAATGTTCGTCGAATGCTTATTCCAATGTTTACTGTATTTTTTTACAATTCAATATTGTAAAACTATCTAAAAATAAAAAAATAGTTTTTAAATTTTAATCTAGCGAGTAATCTCTAAAACTAATCATCACTTAACGATTTCCTTCCGAATGCTATAAGTGGCGTTTTATGCCCAGGAAAATATGTTATACTACGATGGTTAGACGGAATGGCATATGATTTTATTAATATTTTTTTTCTTTTTTTATTGCTCTTGGTGGCTAACGAGCCATCAGCATACCTAATGGTAATTGTTACTGCGGGCCCATGGACTTTTGTAATATCAGGGGTACAGCTAGGCCGCTGCCTACCAATAAAAAAACCTCAAATGTTTACACATTGTACAGACTTAATACTCAAACTTTGCCGTTAGAATTATATTAAACATGACACAACAATGTCGGTTAGATGACACACAGATGTGGAGAGATCCTTAAAGACGAAAATATAATACGATGCGAGAATTGAATGTCCTACAATAGTTCACGGTGGTGTAAGTGGCACCTTGATTGGAACGGATTTCCTATAGGTATGGGTTCGAATCCCACTTGTCACAATAATTTTTCACTCGTAATCGGGTTTTTACAATTGCTATTTATTCTTTTCTTACAGTACCTGATCTCTTGCATTCCGTAATCGTCTATTATTGCACCCGTAAGAAAGAAATTTATTGGCTGTTCATTGTACTCTCACTCCATCACCAGACGAAAAGAAACACTAATAATCTTATCTACTCATACTACTACTTATCACAAAAGTAAACGGGAAAATCACAGAGTAACATTTTATGAACTCCATTTGCTTTCAGAATTTCATATCAAAGAATAGGCAGGCCGTATGTACCGTAAATACAAAAGATTGTTTTGCTTTGACTATTTTGTACGAAACTTTCGGACTTTATCGTAGAGCCCACTGAATCAGTCGAGTGAGGACCGTTCATGCGTGAAAGCAAAAAGGATTCGGTAAACAACATTAATACGATAAAGGTGATAGAGAATTGTATTTTCATTTTATCGTGTGTAATTCTGTTAAATCGTTGTTTGCTGACAAAGTCAACCGTCAACCGACAGTTACGAAAATCCTAAAATCCTTACTAGTATTATAAATGCGAAAGTAACTCTGTCTGTCTGTCGCTCTTTCACGCCAAGACTACTGAACCGATCTAAATGAAATTTGGTACACAGATAGTCTAAAGCCTGATAAAGGACGTAGGCTACTTTTAATGCAAAAAAGGGTTGCAAAAGGGGATGAAAAGTTGTAAGGAAGTATCGTCATTTTTAAAGCCAGAAGCTTGAAACTTATGTTGAGGCTATTGATTAGATATAAAAAAATATGACAATAACAGTTTGTAAAAGTTTACCATTAAAGGGTTAAAATAAAAGTAGGGGATGAAAAACTTTACGCAAAATAACCTTTTAGGCGGGCGAAGCCACGGGCAGAAGCTAGTACTATATATAACAGCAAAAGTAAAGATCTGCATAAAATATTGAATTCTAACTAAATCGTTGACTTTTTTTTATTGCTTATGATGGCAAACGATCAAGCAGCACACCTGACGGTAAGTGTCACTGCCGCCCATGCACCTTTGCAATACCAAGGATATAGCTTAGGCCGCTGCCTGCCAATAAAATCCCCAAACCCACCCAGTTGGGCTTCTGGCTCTCTAGCTCACCGAACGAAACGTAATAGCATATTACCATTACTCAGGCGTCGATTTTCTGCGAGATTGTGGTACTACCCCGGACGGCCCGCGGCTGTATAGAGTAAACTGTCAACAGCGTAGCCCTATAACTATTAAATTGCAGTGAATATAATTAGCTTCAGATACACTAATTTGAATTATTTGTTAGTAATTCAAATTAGTGTATCTGAAGCTAATTAGTAGTAATTCGGGACCGCTGTTATAGTATGTTTGTAAAGCCTTTCAACACATAAAGAAAACCTTATTGTAAATTAACCTATTTCCGCATGGTGACGGAGTAATTATACAATTTATTACCCCCTGTCTTACCCGTGAGTGGCGTAGAAGCCGGCTAACCGATACAATTTGCATACAATATCTATGTAAGAGAAAGTAAATGGTAAATAAAACCCTATGCTTATATGTTTGACCAATGTCGTAAAGTGGGTTAATTTCCCTCACGTTGTGGAAGAGACTTAGGCCCAACAGTGGGACATGTATGAGCTGAGATGATGAAAGTTATTAAAGTTAAGTTATTATTATATTCTGTTGTTCTACACGTGTCATTAAATTGTCTTAGATGTTATTTAAAATTAAAATGTTGTTTGTGAAAATAGTCATAAATTATTGTACTGCAGGTGACTTTCTTCTTCAACCATGTTTTACAATATGGAGGGCATTAAAATTAAATTATAATCAACTGCACGCGACTTCGTCCGCGTGGAATAGTCGTAAGTTAGCGTTAATCCAAAGTCACTATTCCTCCTACAATATTGCATCCCCTTTTCAACCATTTACAACGCTTTTCCCAAATAAAAAGTATGCCTATGTTCTTTCTCAAGTTTTAGACTATCTGTGTACCAAATTTCATTTAAATCGGTTCAGTAGTTTTGCCGTGAAAGCGAGACAGACAGAGTTACGTTCGCATTTATAATATTAGTAAGGATTTAATCGATTTGAACATAAGCTGAAAATGTATTGCCATCTATGGTTAAGAGCCTTTAAATAATTTTAGGAAACTGTGGTTTTATAGATTAACATTTTTAGATTACGAGATTGTAATTAGTTTAAAAGTTGCAAAAATGTACTTAGGCCACTCTGGTTCTAGCAGACTCAATTATCATCAAGTTTTTAGTGTCTTCAGATTAGTCATTGTGCGTTAATTAGTCAAATTGTTGCCATCCACAATTCTATTGCCACACTGTTAATGGTATCTTGTGGGAATTTTGATCAAAAACGAAAACGTTGTAAAGCACTTTTATATGATATTCACCACATCCCAGCACTTCGTCGCATCACATTACATAAAATGGCATCAAAATTATCTAATATAACACGTTAAAACACTACGATTTCGAATATAATACAAGGGCACTACATGGCGTTTTAGATTCCCGCCAAAAGTCCGCAGGAGACTTTATGAATATTAGTTAATTAAAAAAAAGAAATTGATCGGTTCCGGTGACCCATCCGCACGTCGTCGAGGAGTGTGTTGTATGACGGGTCTAAGGGGCCGTGCGCCGCATGTCTGTCGCCCAGGACAGATTAGCGGGGCATGACGTACCGTAGCCCACCGCCAAAAAAAAAGGTAATTAAAATTTTCTAAGATACATAATAAAAGTTATAGATAATAGTTATTTGAATTATCTTGGGTATTCGAAATTTCTGTTCGTTATCATCTCCATCGACACCCTGGCAACAAACATTTGTGTTGTAAAGCTGGGGCGTCGCCCTCACGCGGTCGGCTTCTCTGCGGGTGGTGGACTAATCTCCGGTTCATCCACCCGCGACCTCAGCTCGGCTCGGGCGGCATCAGGTGCAGGTCGCTACATAGACCATAGCCCACCTATGTCAACAATGACGATTTACAATTTAAAATAATTCATAACGTTTTAAGACATCAACAAAACTATTGACAGATTTCTATAGTCACACCATAAATCCACCCCATCAATATATAGGCAGACGTTTACACGTGTACAAAACCGAATAGATTACGGTTTCATCCAATGTGAATATTTCTCGTAAACAGAACGCGCTGGCAATGCGTCAAATGCCAATAACGTATTTTTTTCAATTACTGTGCAATTTCCATGAATCATTTTGTACCGTTGAGCATCACCGAACGCCAATTCGATGACCCAGATAGGAAATATTTGCGTACACCTTGCATAATGCCAATTTAAACGCTTACCAGATATGCATTTGCTACCTTCGTGAGATTTCTGTTAACGTTTCTTTATCTGCAGTATCTGACTACACTCTAATTCATCATTCTCCTACTCTTATCCTAATTACTTGGAGTCAATATAATATTTACTCTTCTTTCATAGTACATATTGTGAAAGTTATTGGCAATAGTTTTATGACCGGACGTCTGCCAGACGTCAACCCTCCTTGGGAATGTAATTGTTGACCAAACGACATCGGACGGAGTTGGCCGAGGTCGTTATAAGGCTCTTAGTCGTCTTTTACGACATCCACGAGCAAAGTAAGGATCGATAGTATTCGTAGCCGCTACCATACAGCTGACTACACTCTAAGATATTAGTAGTTGAGATAGCGGAGAACATTGGGTTGTTATTTTATAGGTTACTTTAAGAAACTGCTATAATTCATTTTTTTTTTGTGAAAAACTAATGCTTATTATGCCCAATCGTATTGAAGTCGACTTATTACACTATTTACTTTCGACATAATATTAATTTCCTCCAGAGCGACTGCCATTTGCAGAATCGGCATTGATAACAATATTTTAGAATTAGATCAGATGTCAGGATATTTTGGGGTATTGACTACCACCTACGTACAAGTTTACTTGTTAGAAGACGAGATTACCGGCCAGCTTGGATTTCACACAAGTGCGAGATTTTTTATGGGGCTTATATACAAAATCTATTTCATCACGATGTTAAACTATTAACATAACACCAAAATTTCATAATGACGCCCCATAGGAATCGAACTCGAGATATCCCTAGCACCCTATTAGCCTCACATTCAGCTAACCTATTTATATTGTACGTTTATTTTTTTCTGGGTTCGTGTATGCTGTTGAGAGAGTGCTGTGAGTACCTAAACTGTATAAATGAGGTTTGAGAAAAGCCTTTATTTTACTCAGAACTCCGTCTTAATTTTATTCTTATATTAATTAGCCTTAGTTATTCTTTTTTCCTCAAGCTTACACAAAACGACATAGCTATTCATGACCAGGGTCGTCTTTAAACTATTAAAGAACATGAGCATGTTAGGATAATAGGTCCAATTGGTCATTAGGAGTAATTTTAAATCTTTCAAGTAAGTAATTTTTAATCTCACTCTTTAGTTTCCGAAGTAGTTTGTAGAGGTTTTGTATGGAATTAATACCACACATGTTTTTCTAAACCAGGAATTTAAGGCTTGAGAACTTGATATTGCACGTAAGTATGTACATAACGACAAGCTTATAAGAAAATTGTGTAAATATTTGACTTAAACTGCCATCATACCAGTTATTGAATTAATGTATCATTGTTCAACCACTTATCTCCGTCAAACTTGATATTCTACGTAAGTATGTGAATAAAGACAAGCTTATAAGAAAATTGTGTAAATATTTGATTTAAACTGCCACCATACCAGTTATTGAATTAATGTATCATTGTTCAACCACTTATCTCCGTCAAACTTGATATTCTACGTATGTGAATAAAGACAAGCTTATAAGAAAACTTGTGTAAATATATGATTTAAACTGCCACCATACCAGTTATTGAATTAATGTCTCATTGTTCAACCACTTATCGCCGCCAAACTTGATATTCTATGTACGCATGTGAATAACGACAAACTTATAAGAAAAATTGTTTAAATATTTGTCTGAAACTGCCACCATACCAGTTATTTAATTAATGTCTCATTGTTCAACCACTAATCTCCGTCAAACTTGATATTCTACGTAAGTATGTGAATAACGACAAGCTTATAAGAAAACTTGTGTAAATATTTGATTTAAACTGCCACCATACCAGTTATTGAATTAATGTCTCATTGTGCAACCACTTATCGCCGCCAAACTTGATATTCTATGTAAGTATGTGAATAACGACAAACTTATAAGAAAAATTGTGTAAATATTTGACTTAAACTGCCACCATACCAGTTATTAAATTAATGTCTCATTGTTCAACCACTTATCTCCGCCAAACTTGATATTCTATGTAAGCATGTGAATAACGACAAACTTATAAAAAAAATTGTTTAAATATTTATCTGAAACTGCCACCATACCAGTTATTGAATTAATTTCTCATTGTACAACCACTTATCTCCGCCACAGGAAGTTGTTGTAAACAATTACACGTAAATAAATTTCCACCTCGTAACTAAGTTCAAGGTTTTGGTAAAACAAAGGGAAATCAAATTTCCCCGCTACACAAGTTTGGAGTGTGTAAATGTAATTTCTGAACAAAGCTTTTTTTTTTACTTGAACGTCTACTGAGACGTTATTTTTAACGCAGACATCACGTGTCAAATAAAATTTTTGATGAAGTTTCATCATCACGTAGAATGAAATTGTTGAGAAAAGTAACATTGGTGTTGTGTGAAGACAATATACAAATGTATATAATGTGTATTCTCTTTCTGTGTGGTGATGGAGTGAGAATATAATTCACCACCATCTATGTGTCGTTAAAGATGACTAAGGAATCATCATCATCTCAGCTCATATATGTCCCACTGTTGGGCTCAAGCCTCCTCCATAATGGGAGGGTAATTGACCTACCATACCACGCTGGTCAGACGTGTTAGTATAGGATTTTGTTTCGAGTTTTCCTTCTTTCGCATAGATGTTATATGTGTTTTATATCGCTTAGTCGTCTCGTACGATCACCCACGGGTAAGATAGGTGGTCATGAATTGTATTCTTACTCCGTCACCACATGAAAAAGGAATAAAGGACTAAAGAATATGATATGCTTAAAAAATCGTGCAAGAAGAGGACAGGAACACAACTCGTCGTAAAACTAACCACCCCATCTGATTAGCGCGGTATGTTAGGTCCATTTTCCTCCTATTGCGGAGGAGATTCGAGCTCAGCAGTAGGACTTATATAAGCTGAGATAATGATGATATAATATGGTTCTAGATCATTCTTGTTTATAGGTGCTTTTTCTGCTCGTCCTACATAGAGTCTAGCTCTCACACTCGTGTAAAAAATCGACGTTTGAATCGTAGCAATTTTCATCACTTACTATACTTTGTCGATGAATGAGAAAAACTTAGGTCTAAACCCCATCTAATGTACCACCAAATAGAATTAAAAAAAATAACTAAAGAATTTCTATATAGTGCACGTCCATCTATTTTATATTGCGAGTTGCGTGACAGGCTCGACTAAGCAAAATTACAAGTCTTAGATCATTCTTAGTACTAGTATTCACTGCTACTTGCATTTTATATGCTACAGTAGCATGATAAAGACCCGTTTTTCCTCTAGCATGACTTATACATAATTTTGTACTATGTACATAGGTGCTAGTTACCTTTTTTTGCGTTGGGCTATGGACGTGGTCGCGCCCTGCCAAATCGGTCCGGGGCGACGAAAGAGGTGGCGCGCAGCCCCATAGACCCACCCTGCAAGCACCACTGTTCGCTGTGCGAGCGGGCCACCGCTACCCGATCTTTGTCTTCGGTGGACAGGTGCTAGTTGTGTTTAAAGATCTTTATTTCTCATACAAACTTAATGATAGTTCACTTATAATGAGATACAAAATAAACTTAGGTACAATATTTTTATTATTCTTCCGCCTCTGGATCATTTATAAATTACATATTTCTTAAATATTCCTTTAATCTTTTTTTGCAGATATACATACCATCACACTCTTTTATATCGTTAGGCAGTTGGTTGTACAGCTGTGCTCCCTCGAACAATATCGTCCTCACACCATAGTTAGTTCGCGGGTAAATTAATTCAAATTCAAATTCAAAACATTTATTATGCATAAACCCTGCGAGGGCACTTACATATTGTCATTTTTTACATTTAATGTTAATCTAATAAACTACCACCGGATCGGAATGAGACCGCTACTGAGAAGAGCCGGCAAGAAACTCAGTGGGTTTGTCTATTTATATTTTATCTATGTTATAATATTTTTTTTAATTTTTTATATATAAAAAAAAATAGTACATGTTTATTATTTAATTAGCTTCAGTGCGATGCCCTTCGAACGCAATAGTTAAAATACAATAAAGAAAGACCATGGCTGGACCGGATCCCACAAGCGGCACCCGATCACGAGTTAACTACTAGAGCAGCCATCACTCCCCTCAACCACCTTGGAGGGAAGGGAGAGACTAATTGCAACTTATTTTTTATTTCTAAAATTATAACTAGCTGTCTTCTTAGTTGGTTGTATATTTGTTTGAAAAGAACCTGCCAGTAAGATATTTCAACTATAACTCAAATCTTATTCTTCTTTTTTTTTTTTTTTTGGCTATGGTCTGGACACACTCCACCCGTTCAGTCCAGGGCCATGAAAGAGCGGCATGTGGCCCTACATAACCTACCATATGCCCTCTCCATGGCTGGCCGCGGTACTGCTTCCTTGACATCTGTGGCCAAGTCTTATTCTAGTAAAATATTCGATTTTAACGCCTTTTATAATTTGATCGTTTTTTATCATATTTTCTTATGTCTTATGGCGTCAAGCGAGCTAGCAGCGCATCTGGTGGTAAGTGATATCGCTGCTCATGGACTTTAGAAATACCATTCGTATATCTAGCCCTGCCTGCCTATAAAAACCCCAAACCTACCGAGAAAGTTGAACTGCTGGCTCACGAACCAAACTTAGCATATTGCCACTGCTCAGGCGTAAATTTTCTGCAAGAGTACGGTACTAACCCGGAAAGACTGACAAAGGGTTCCGTAAAACTAAAAAAAATATGTGATGTAACTAAAAATTTAAGTTTGCCGGAATTTTTCCTTTATATATGCTATAAATCGTTGCTTCATGCGAAATTTCAAGATTCTAGGTCGACTGGAAGTACCCTTTAGGTTTTGATTACCTTGCAAGTAGTTGCGTGTTTGAAAATATGCGGCTTAAATTACTGTTTCTTTTGATTGCGTTGACATAGAAGTTTGATTTTGTTACAGCTTAAAGGTCTTATAGATTTGAGTATTTGATATGAATTTCAATTTAATACCTATACGCGTTCATGAGGAAAGAGGTAGTAAGTTTAAAATTATTAAAAATATTTTTATTATATGATGTAATTAAAAATATACGGGTTTCGCAATTTTTCCTTTATCTGTGCTATAAGACGTTGCTTCGTACCAAATTTATAGATTCCGAGTTCACGGGAAGTACCCTGTAGGTTTTGATTCCCTTGCAAGTGTAGAAAATTTTCGGAAATTTACGGCATAAACGCCTGTATCTTTTGATTGCATTGGCTTAGAAGTTTATTTTTTTCACAGCTTTAAGGGACAATAGACTGACTGACTGAGTATTTGATATAAATTTCAGCTTGATACCTCCACGCGTTCCCAAGAAAAAAGGTGTTGACAGACAGACAGACAGACAGATAGACGGATAGACGGACAGACGGACGGATAGACGGACAGACGGACGGATAGATGGACAATAATTTTCGGTTTAGAAGACACAGCAATTTTCACCAAGCCCGGACGTACTAGATGATGACCTATTCATTCTATTTCATACACGTAACTCACATTATTACAACCAAAGGCAATAATAAATTGTAAATGATTTACATAACACAATTTTCCATAGTAACGAACGAAGAAAACTGAATAGGTATAACTCGGCACTCTCGTAGAAACTTGTTTCATTAAATTTAAATTTAGCGTCTACTTATTAATTCAAAGAAACGCTCCACGCCTTCACGAATTTAAGACTGTGAAAAAGTTGTCTCCATTGATACATTTCATTGTTCAATTTGAGGTTTCCACGGATGATTTTTAAATAGCTCCTTGATGTATTCCGAATACTGAATTAGCTAATTTAGTTTCTTATTTCGCATCTATTGTTTAAATTATGTCCACTTCGGTTCTTTACGTCATTTTTCTTTATTCAAATATAATTTAGCTCTGTATAATCACGTTAAAAATTTTGTATAAAATATATTACATTTTAATAAAATTCATTTTATAATAAATTGTAAAGATAAAAATTATCGACAATAAATATCTTGCATTTTGATTTCATTAAATATCTCACTTTTACGAGCTTATTTTTGAGACCGTTTGTTTTTAGTAAGAAACATTTTTAAGCCATTGTTTACTATGGGTGAATGTGGATTACTCAATGTGTGTAAATTACTCAAAGACTTTTTATAAATTAAATGATTATTGTTAATTTTTAGGGTATCTAAACATCAAAATGTTAAAAATAAACCCACCAATTCTAACTAGCAAACTCTGCTTACTTGCTTAATATTTTTAATATGGTAGTAATTTGAAAATAAATTTCATAGAACTTAAGTTAGTTAAGTATATAAACATCTATTTTATCACATGGAATATTTCATAGCCCTGTCTCCAGGTGCACTGTACACCATGATAATATATATGCGACTAATACAACGCTAAAATATCTGCTTGCTACAAATCCCTATATATATTGTTGAGTAACTTTCATCTTGTTACCACATAACCTTGCTTTTCGTCTATTATATTACGAAACCAGCGAATATTTGTATAAAATGTGCATTAGACGCAGTTATTTAAAAGTCTCTCTTGGTTTTCCCAATTAATTTCGAGACTAAGTTTATTTTTATTTTACATCGAAAGGATCTAGATTGGCCAATTAAAAGTTTAAGCTTATTACTTCCAACGCCCGCATTTTGAATACGTTTAATTATTTTTTCCACTTACTTTGCTCCATATTCTAAGAGAGATCGTTATTAGTAGAGAGCATTTTGAAAATTCATCCTACTTTTTCTCATGATCATATTACATAATAATGGAACAATCGTGAAGAAATACGCCTGCCTATATTATTTTTAAGAGAGTCAAATCCATGGCAATTGGGGCACAGGATATTACACTACGTTCTATGCAATCTTTGCAATCAAAAATTTAATTGATATTAATATTATATATTTAAATAGATTTTTTTTTAAATTATTCTAACAAAATACGGGCCTTATTTATAAATATTTATAAAGCATGTGTGTTTTAAATTTTCAAGAATCAAAGTGACAAAGTTCTAATCACCTAACATAAATCTAATAAATAGACATTTGTTTAGAGGCAGTGTATCAGTAGCCGGCGACGACGATGCTAGTGCATTTCCCGGTGTTGCTCGTATCTGGTTAATCGCGGACCACTTCCGACCGTTGCGACCCGGAAATTGGCTGCCTCGACTCATCCGCCGATGACACACAAACCGTTGGCCTTGTTTCTTGCATATATTTCAGTCTTACCAAATTAGTTGCAATCTTACTAGATTATTTGAAAATATTTGCTACAGAGCAAATTTCTTATTTCATTGATGATATGTTAGTAGCTATACATTGCTGAAGATACTTAACCAATACCTATACTTGATAATGATATCTAAATTAGATAGTTATAAGTATGTTAAAAGCAGGCTGTGTGGTGGCAGCTACGAATAATACCAACCCTTACTTTGCTCGTGCATGTCGTAAAAGACGACTAAGAGCCTTATAACCACCTGGGCCAACTCCAGCTGATGCCGTTTGGTCAACGATTACATTCCCAAGGAAGGTTGACGTCTGCCAGGCGGCCGGTCATAGAACTATTGCCAATAACTTTTACAATATGTACTATGAAAAAAGAGTATATATTGTATCGACTCCAAGTAATTGGGATAAGAGTAAGAGAATGAAGTATGTTAAAAACAATAATAAACCAAAATAAAAAACTGATACAATTAATTTGTCCATCTGGCGAATGTTATAATAATTTATGTCTTAGTTGTAGATCTGTTTCTAACAGATCTGTTTCTGACACATTTATGAGCTCTGAGGAAGAATATGAAGTATTTTCTTCATATGTTAATGGAATAAGGACACACTCCCTTATTTACTACATGTGTTGCAAGAAATAAAGGCCATAAGGCTAGTTATCATTATAGTGAATAATGATAACTAGTTATGGCTTCTTTCAAATTAATTCTCTTATATGTGATAAGAGAATTTATCCGCGTGGTGACGGAGTAAGAATACAATTCTCCAACCCCTATCTTACCCGTGGGTGACCGTAAGAGACGACTAAGTGATATAAAACGCATATAACATCTATGCAAGAGAAGGAAAACTCGAAACAAAACCCTATACCAACACGTCTGACCAGCGTGGTATAGTAGGTCAATTTCCCTCCTATTGTAGAGGAGGCTCGAGCCCAATAGCGGGACATATATGAGCTGGGAGGGACGGACAAGAGAATTAATGTGAAAGAATCAAGAACATTATAATCAATGTAAAATCCTGTACCATATATAAGCTAGCATTTCGCCATGATTCCCTTATTGTAAGAAAGTGAATCATATAATTATGGACTGTCAGGAAAAAAAATCAATTTATAGGGGTCTAAAATTAGAAACATGTTCTCTCATTCGTTAACTAATGGCATTCAGAAGAGAATCTTCGCATCTGCTAATCCAGTGACTATACTTGGCATGGGAAGTTCTTATTCAACCAGTATACCGTCTAACGATCTGGCTCGAACGACCACTTTTTGCGATCTATTTCCTATCTTGAGTTTATAAGTAAAGTAAGAAATACAGTGCTAACTCGATATAACGAAATTCAAGAGAATTATAAGATATTCGTTATATCAAATAATTCTTTCCATTGAAGTTCGTTATTTAAGGATTAGACTGATCTAAAATTCGTTTTAACGAGGTAAGAAAACTTTACTATAACATTGCCACGTACTCATTTACTTATTCTTGTATAGCGATTTCCATTAATAAATAAAAATACTTATTATTATTGTAGAATAATTATATGTAAGTGATCGGTAGAATACTATATGTAAACGTTATGTTGACAAAAAATAAATATATTTTGTATTCAATCTTACAGACAGGAAGGAATTTCAAAATTCGTTATATCGAGGAAATGGTTGTATTGCGGTTGGTTGTATTAAGGTTACAATATATTTGTTGTAAATTAATTAAGTACTACGACGCCCAGTCGTTAGCAAGAATGCTGATGCGGAAGTAGATAAGGTTAAAAATATTCGGTACACTAATGTCGCTGGTGTAGCGCTTTATATCGTCCACCTGGTCCCGCCAATGCGTAGCTCATCATTGTCGCGCCAGTATATATATTCACTGCCTTTGTTCTTTCAAATCCAGTAATTAATTGTAAAACCACAAGGGGATTCTCCTGACTCTTACACTATTTTTATCTACTATAACAGTACCTAACATACTTATTCCGTCCGTCCATATTCTGTAGTCCGTCAAGACGCGATCATAAGATATGCGTTCAAAAGAATTAAATGTATACACAAGAAACTCATTCTTAAATTTAGACATCTTACTTCAAAACAGGCAGCTAAAATTCAATGGTCTATTAAGTTACAGTTTATAATGTTGATAAGCACTCACAAGTTGAGACTTGAGATACGCTGACGGAACTAATTTACCAGACAACATTCACGGGAGAAGCTCCCGGTAATGATACGTCACTTAAAATTCGCATTAGTTGCTTGCTGTCTTCAGCTGTTTCAAGTTTTCAGAATACATTTTAGGAGATATAATTTAAATTTTTAAAAATTGCTTTAAAAGCCCATTTTTAATTCTCGTGTTTTTGTTGTACCTATTTAAAATTTTAGGCTTTCTACGAAACTAGTTTATAATGAGCTTTTAGTGCCTTCTAAATGTTTTATTGGATATTTGCAGTGTGGCCGCGATCCGCTCTGGTGATATCATATTAGATTTTTCAATTGTAAATTATCATAATAAAAAATAATGTTAAATAATAACTAACCAAAATAATATTTTTTGTATATAGTGTTCATATATTCTATATCATACCTTTTTCTACTAACAAAAAATATGAGTCAATATTTAAGAAATAATACTGTAGCCGGTATGGATAAAAAACTTTGTAATAACGATGACTTGTGAAAAGTGCGAAAAAAGAAAGTGCACCTTAGCGAATATACTCATACTACGCGTTCTATTTATGGAGGGGAGTTTTCAAAATTTCTACGCTGGAACAAAATCAGGTCTTGACCACATACATTTGTGGTCACCGAGGCGGAGTGTAGGTTAAAAAAGGTAAAAAATGGCTCACATAGTATAGGTATGTTCCCTAAGTCTTCATGTTACCATGAATGGTGAAAGGAATACGTCGTGAAAATAACAATCAAATACAAAACGCGACAAAATGAGATGTTTGATTTGATTCATTTTTATTTTCAATTTGAACTAAAATAGTATATACATATTCATTGCTGCTTATGTCCACTTATTTATACACATAATAGGTTAATCCCATTTTTATCTTGAGCATATTAGCGAGTTTTTCAAAAGACAACGGCTAACCTTACCCTCGATATTACTAAGTCTTATGAGTGATGCGATCCACTTACCATATATAGTTATTCAACATTCATTATCATATTTATAGGGATTGTTATTATGCTGGCGACAGAAATTATAATAATATACAATATTCTACGTCGATCGTACTGAATGCTATGAATATTACCACAGGTTGGTACTTTGCTCGTGAATGTCGTAAAAGACGACTATGAGATTTATATCGACATGGACCAACTACTTTCTTTTTACTTTCCCGAAGAGGGTTGACATCAGGCAGGCGGCCAGTCATAAAGCTAGTGAAATTAACTTTTGCAATACGTGCGATGGAGGAGAAGTAAATATTGCGTCGACAGAAGTTATTGGGATAAAAGCAGGATGATAAATAATGATTCTATATTGATCAGAAAAATAGTTAATATTAAATGTAGTAGAACAATAGTGGTAGGACCACGCTGTTGATAGTTCTCTATCTTTTTTTATTGCTTATGGTGGCAAACGAGCATCGGACCGGGGAATTGTCCGGTCACCCGACGTGAGGCCACCGCGTGAGGGCGACGCCCCGACAATCTTCGGGGCGTCGACGAGAAGAGCCCGCGAGGGTAAACCACCGGGCGGGCCACCGAAGTCAAAGATCGGGTACCGCTGGCCCGCTCGCACGGCAAAGAGAGGAGTTTTACGGTGGGTCTATGGGGTCACGCGCCGCCTTTCCGTCACCCCGGACCGATTTGGCGGGGCGAGAAGCATCCATAGTCCGCCAAAAAAAAAAATTGTTGTAAACGAGCAAGCAGGTCACCTGGTGGTAAGTGTCACTGCTCCCTATGGACCTTTGCTATACCAAGGTTATAGCTAGGCCGATATCTACCTTTACATTCCCCAAACCCACACAGTTGGGATTCCGGCTCTCTCGCTCACCAAACGAAGCGCAATAGCATATTGCTATTACTCAAACGTCGATCGAGTGTGGTACTACTCCGGACGGACCGGGCAGCCGCGTCTGCAGCCGCGGGCCAGTCCATCTGGGTTATTATCACACTCTTGCAGAAAATCGACATCTAAGTAATGGTAATATGTTATTGCACTTTGTTCGGTGAGCGAGAGAGCCGGAAGCCCAATTGGGTTGGTTTGGGGTTTGTATTGGTAGGCAACGGCGTAGCTATACTCTTGGTATTGCAAAGGTCCATGAGTGGCAGTGACATGTAAATGTCTGATGGTAACATCAGGTGTGTTGCTTGCTGTTGGGGCGTCGGGGAGCAAATGTCAGTAGACGATCTTTCCGGCGTCCCATAAAAGCGCGGAAGGGGGCCGCTGTCGTTTTAGTGGGTATTCCGGTCGGACTAGCCGGCCGGCGAGTCCCGCACTCCCTCCCGTCTTGACATCGATGGGAAGAGGTTAGCGCGTAAAAAAGCGTCCACAGCACCCACGGTTAAGATAGGGAGTGTTGAATTGTATTCTTACTCCGTCACCACACGGAAAATATACATATTATGACTTTACAATCATTTAATTAACGGCCACATTGTACATCTAGACTTAAAACATTAAATATTGGATCGTGTAGATTAGAAGTGTCAAATAGTGGATCGCACAAATTATTCTTCTTCTTCTTCTTATATATTGGCAATCAGCTACATATACGAGCTATTGGTGCCAGTGTCAAGTTATAAATATTATCACGTTTTTAGTCTTTCAAGTTAGTCATTGTCTAAGTCAAATTGTCGCCATTAACAGCACGTGCAATGGCCACACTGTTAATGATATCTTGTGGGAATTTTGATGGAAAACGAAAACGTTGTAAAGCACTTTTATATGATATTCACTACATCCCAGTAATTCCGCCCCTTCATATTACATAAAATGCCATCAAAATTATCTAATATAAAACGTTAAAACAATAAGATATCGAATATAATACAAGAGCACCACATGACGTTTTCAAATGCCTGTCAAAAGTCCTGCACAAATTATTGTCCATGTGCATGGCAATCTTTACCACGTCACTTGTCATGGTAAGTCGATATCTTAACCGCTACGCCATCTATGCAGCCAAATCATCTACTTTATCTTATCGAAAACATGATCATACTAATAAAACGTGTATGGTCTTAAAAAAGACAAAGAAACTATTTTCTGTATTTTATTACAGAATAATCATAATGTTATGACAATCGAAATATATATACTATATATGTCGTGGCGACATCTGCCGAGCAACAATAAAATGGAAAATGAAAATATAAGATTAAACCCAATTTTCACTAAAGACATAGAAACATTTTACACCTGTAAGACAGTCTATACAAAACATAACATCAAAATTAATCTATAAATTAGTGTCCGACCGAAACTGGTTTTAACGACCGAAACCGAAACCGAATTTCGGCAACGGTCTCAGTTTCGGCCGAAACCGAAACCGAAACTTTCTTATAAAGATCATGTTTTCAGAGAAAAATAAAGAAAGGGTATTATAATCAGTCAGATTTAATGTTTTTCTTTAAATCACATAGGTAGCTTTAATACTTATTTATGTTGTTACCTGCACTGCAAACAAACAGGTTACGACATAATTACGCACGTGGACGCGGCCAAATGTCATCGTCGCTTGGATGTCATTTACCGCGCCGAACACACCCGATCACAGCGTGGAAACTCCTGAATGCAGTTTCGGTTTCGGTCCTAGTTTCGGCAGGTTTGCTGCCGTAACCGAAACATAACCGAAACTCGTTTTTTTGCCGAAACTCGACCGAAACCGAAACCGAACATTCGGTCGGACACTACTATAAATTGGCTTAGCTGTAACCTAAAATTTAAGTTAGGTTGGTGACAACGGGCATAATAGTGGTAGACATGTACATTAGTACACGAGACTTATGAGATACATTTACTTAAAATGTACATTTAAAACATACACTAAACTAAATATATCATATACAACTAAACGTAGGTACCTATTAATAAATATAAAATCTAAAAAAAGTGTGTGTGTCAGTTCCGACGGACGACTGGAGTTTACTCCCTTAGTACATTATCAAAACAGGCGCAAAAAAAGCTCATTTGACTAAAAATAATATATATATATATATATATATATATATATATATATATATACATATATATATATATATATATATATATATATATACTAGTCACAAAAATTAAAGGATATAAAAAAAAATCCAAATTTTTGGGTGATTTTCAACGAGCTGTAACTCCGAGGAAAATAGTTGTACAGAAAAAATAAAAAAAGCAAATTGTAGCTCTAAGTGTCTAGTTTTCAGATATGACTATAAATTTTTTTATCATGTCCAGGTCTGGAGAAATTCTAAGAAAACAACCAAAAAAAAATTTTCAAATTTTTTTTTCGTCTAAAAAAAGGTCCACGGGCTTCAAAAAAATTCTTTTGAGTGTTTCGTTCAAAAGTTCTTTTAGAAAATTTAATACTCTTTAATTTGACGTATTCAAAAAGCCTGTACAATGATTTGCCGCGGAGTTATCGTCAATCAAAGCAAAAAAGATCTTTTTAACTTTGATAATCAATAACTCCGGAAATAATGATTGTATAGAAAATTGAAGGAAGGTTTTGAAAACTGCACAATATTCTCTATAAGAAAATGTAAACATCTTTTAGAAAAAAAAAAATTTTGAATTGAAAACTCGGACTGAAAAAAAGACAAAAATTCGCATAATTAAGGATATTTGGATAACTTGGTATAACTTTGGATAAAATGGATGAACGAAAGATATCGTCGGTAATTTTTTAACCTTAAAGTGTCCCCTAAAATCCCTCAAAAATTCAAAGCGCTGCGATTCTTTTTTCATTGTGCCCCGAAGCTTCAAATTCTTTGTTTTTGCAAAAATCACCATTATGAGCAATTTTGTGATTTTTATTAATTTTTTCAATGGAAAAATTTTTTCTCTCTAAAATCTTTATTTTTTTGATCAAAAAGATTAACTGTTTAAGAACTTTGAAAAAAAAAAATCAGTCATTATTTCAAGAGATATTGATTATCAAAGTTAAAAAGATCTTTTTTGCTTAGATTGACGATACTTCCGCGACAAATCGTTGTACAGGCGTTTTGAATACGTCAAATTAAAGAGTATTAAATTCTCTAAAAGAGTTTTTGAACGAAACAATCAAAAAAAATTTTTTGAAGCCCGTGGACCTTTTTTTAGACGAGAATAAATTTGAAAAATTTTTTTTTGGTAGTTTTCTTAGGATTTCTCCGGACCTGGACATGACAAAATTTTTTTATAGTCATATCTCAAAACTAGACACTTGGAGCTACAATTTACTTTTTTTATTTTTTTTGTACGACCATTTTCCTCGGAGTTACAGCTCGTTGAAAATAACCCAAAAATTTGGATTTTTTTTTTTATATCCCTTAATTTTTGTGACTAGTGTATATATTAGAGATGGGCGTTTTCAGATTTTTACGCAAACCGATACAAATTCGATTTCTGATATTGAAATCGATTTAAAAAACCGATTTCAGAAATCGATTTCCAGAGCGATTGTCGGAGCGGATTTACCTTAGTCTCGATCGATATTCGATGGTTTTAGTTATTTTAGCGTAGCAAACGAAAAACGCAAACGAACAAACGCATTCAAAATAATTTTCTTTAGTTTCTTTGTTGATTGGATTTAGGTGTACGATTTTCCTTCATGCTTTATCTAGGCTTAACTAGAGTACTAGACTAGCAAAAATGTTTTGTTTTGAGTGTGATACAAAACTTTCTGGCGTATTTAAAAATCGTCATATTTACAATGATTTCATGATTATATTATATAATGTACATTTTTAGTATGGTTTTTTTCTTACCATTTTACATTTAATAGTTATTTCTTATTTATCATCAAATCGTATGTACGATACTAACATACGTTAGTATAGTATTGAATCATAAAATACCTATATAATTATATAGTTCACGAGAACACAAAAATAACATTACGCGCACACTGCACGTATCACCAAGGTCAAGTGTGGATCAAAACTCTCCAATAATTCAAAAAATCTATTTAACAAACGCAAAACTTAAACGTATTGCGTAATATTATCATGGAAGTAGTTGCATTCTGATATAGATCTTATTCCCTGTCACGTATAATTCTGTTTCGTATCAATCTGCCATTCTTAGTTTCTTAGCAACCGCAATTCTCTCCATCTCTTTCACTGCACTAAACGATCGCTTAGTTAGAATGAAAGGAGGCGAATTTTAATGAAATTCGCTTTCTCTCATTCTGACTAAGCGATCGCTTAGCGGAGTGAAAGAGATAGTTAGTAAGTTTTCAAATATTGGTTTGGTTTGCAAAACTAACAATAGAAAACGATTGCGCGATGATTAGATTTATTATTAGTTTGCGTTTTCGTCGTTTTGTTTTGATATGTGTTGATTTAGTTTCTGCCGGAATACGTTTTCTAAAATCAGTTTGTATAGTGTTGAATATCGATACGATACGATTTCTGACTGAAATCCGATTTCAGATTCGTTTTGATATATCGGACGCATACCTAATATATATATATATATATATATATATATATATATATATATATATATATATATATATTTATTTACATTTATTAAAAATGTTCAGTGAAGTATTATCTCACGTCAGAAAGTGAAAGGTGCGCAGAATAGGTTGCGCACCAAAAACGTAACGAGGCCATTCGATCATTAGATTTTACTCCTCAAATTTTTCTCATATCGGGCGCCTTATATGAAAATCTTAAGGAGTAAACTCCAAGTGTGAAGTGGCAATGGGCAGGCCACATCGCTCGAAGAACCGACAACCGCTGGGGAAGAAAGGTTCTAGAGTGGCGACCACGTACCGGACGACGCTGTGTGGGACGCTACTCCCCCACTAGGTGGCCAGACGACCTAGTGAAGGTTGCTGGGCGTCGTTGGATACAAGCGGCACAGGACCGTACTCTGTGGCGTAAAATGAGGGAGGCCTACGTTCAGCAGTGGACGGCAATAGGCTGAAATGATGATGATGATGAAACTCCAATAATCTAATCTTTTAGTACTTGTTCAGCACAAGCTGCCTTCGAAAGTCTTAATGGAATACTATTTTTTACAGTCCCTTTCTCCCATCCGTAACCATCCGCAGTATACGACTAAGGTCCAATTTTGTTCCAACGTGGTATTTTTGTAGACCAAAACTCCAACATATATTAATGATAGTTTCTTACACACCACGTTAAAACCGTCGCGCAATATTGAGGGCACTAGACATGACCCTTTTGCTCTAGCCGCAACCGCACCAACATCACGCAACGAAAGGAGGTCTAATATTAAATGCAATAAGGATAAGGATATACGAGACACGTTACTTGTGTTGGCTTGTAATCAACAAGGGGCTTTATGGGATATGAATAGATGAAAATTAACAACGCAGATCCTTCAGTGATCTAATGTCATGGCATGGAATAAATCCTTATATCATGGCCTCAAGTCCACTCAGGACAATTCTTTTTGTGATCCAGAAGTAACTTTTCTGGTATAATTTTTGTCCGTAAATTCTATGTTTGTCAAGTCTCTCATGACATAAGGATTTATTCCTTAATACAGAGTGTTATTAAAACGTTATAAGGCCTAGTATTGGATTTTATTTCGAGACTTCCTTGGCTTGCATCTGGTTATATTTCCAACTGAGAAAAGTATGGTGAATTTTTCCTACTCTTAATATAATTTCATGATTGTTGTACGGTATCCACAGCCTGCAGTGGACTGTACGAGGTGACTTTACGAAACTAGGTGAGGAACTCTCCATGCAAGCAGGAAATACTTCACCATTTTTTTCATGCTCATTCGCCGAGGGTGATAGTGCCGTTACAGTAGGCTCGCCAAACTGTGCGGTCAGCATCACTATATTCTAAACAACTATGCAGTTCACAGCATAACGAAACACTATTATATTGGTTCCAAATGTTCCTTTAAAGAATATCCTACCAAGGATTAAACAGGTGCAGCGATTAAGAATACACTGAGTAGCACAACCGCGTCGCGGACCGAGTTGTCTCTAAATCGTTACTCGGCTGTCTTAACGACGGTTGCAGAATTGAAGTTGTAAAGTTTTTCCAATTACCCTCCACATAGCTTACAAAGACCGAATAATTGTTGTACTGAAATGGTTGCTTTACATCTAACAGAGTATTTTATTCCAACTTTTTTTTTATACTGTGGACTATGGATGCGTCGCGCCCCGCTAAATCGGTCCGGGGTGACGGAAGAGGCGGCGCATGACTCTATAGACCCACCGTACAACGCCTCTCTTCGTCGTGCGAGCGGGCCACCAGTACCCGATCTTTGTCTTCGGTGGCATTTTAATCCTACCTTAGAAAGCAATTACTGCTTCCTGATAGTCAAATCTTTACCGTCGATTACGTTACAAGTAATTAGTTTGTAATGCATAAACAAGTGAAGGGATTTAGTAGTCCAATTAGTGGGGATCGTGTACATACAATGATTTCATTAAACATGCAAATTTGCGTCCATAGTCACGTATAACATCGTAATCGGGCCAACGTTGATTCTGTGTTATTGGTTAATAAACAATGGTTTATTTCCATTATAGGCTTTCTACGTTCGTCGTCCCTTTGTGCTTCAGACATTTTTATTGCATTAAAATATCATTGTTAGTCCACGTTTTTGATTTGAATTGAAAAATAAAAGTAAAAATGATCACGATAGGATTATTATCGTGTTTTAATATGTTATTTTCTTTTTTCTTTCTCAAATAACAATGTATAAAATGGTAATATAGTACAAGATTTAAGTAAAATAAGTCAAATATAAAAAATGACGATTTCATCTCTATTATATTACTAAAATATTTTGATGGACTATTTATAAAACTGTTTTCATTTTATTTTACGACAAAGATAAACTACCTTTAATACTCATTCTTGTCGTAAACACTTTTGAGAATAGCTATTTTATTAGTGTTATTACACTACGCGCTCATTTTGAGCATATTACGTGAATCATATATAGTAAATACCTACTATCTTTCCAGCAAATATTCTAATAAATTATCTACTCGACCAGAACACAAGGCGTATGGTAACCAAACGTAAAATTTTCGATTATAGTCCCTTTTAGCCGGGGAATATCTTGACAAATACCCTAATAAAAAGGCTCGCCGCGCACCCGGGACGTTTGGAAAACCATTTACAAGGTTTATCGCCGCCATGGAAATAATAACTGGAGCCGTTATCGTCCTAAATTGATCTAATTTAAAATTATTGTTATAGCAAACCTTTTATTTTTATTAGGTTGGATCATAATATTTTATCAATGGGCATTCAAAAAATCCTGTATGTGTAATTTGATAATACATTACATACGTAAAAGCATAAGCTAATAAAGATTGATATGTAATCAATAGAATTAAATAATAAAATAAATCGAAAAATAATTTAATTAAGTATTTATTTAAGCATATACGTCATCATCTTATGGCTTCACGATAGAATGCCTATTGTAGTTAGATAGTCAATATAACACAAAAAAGATTATTTCCAATAGAGAAATTTCGAAGATTGCCACTTTAAAAAAAGCAGCCTGCAATGTCCACTTCTTAAATTTTTTAATGTTAATATCCGTGTGGTGACGGAGTAAGAATACAATTCACCCACCCTATCTTACCTGTGGATGCTCGTAAGAGACGACTAATGGATATAAAAAACTAATATAACATCTATGCAAATGAAGGAAAACTCGGAACATAACCCTATACCAACACGTCTCACTAGCGTGGTATAGTAGATCAATTTCTCACCCATTATAGAGAAGGCTCGAGCCCAACAGTGGTACATATATGAGCTAAGATGATGATGATGATGTATCCCATTTACATCTATTATATATCGCGACCCTGTTATTTTAACTGTGAATGACACTTAAAGATAGAAAATTTCTGTACTGCACCTACAGGTAGAGCAGCATTTTATTTCGTAACTTAAAATCATTTTGAAGCTACATACTTTCATAAATTCACACCAATTCATATCAATCGCTAGAGCTTTATGAAAGCCGGGTGGGCCACCGAGACATAGATCGGGTACTGATGGCCTGCTCGCACAGTGAAGAGAGGAGTTTGCATGGTGGGTCTATGAGGTATGCTGAGCGGGAGGGCCAGCTGTATGAGACGTACCTCAGTGCGCGTACCGCCTTTCGGCTGACCATTCGGTCCGCCAAGGACGCGAGTTGGCAGGAGATGCTGGACGGTCTCGACCGTGACCCCTGGGGTCGCCCGAATCGCGCGTCACTGAATAAGCTTCGCGCGCAGCCCCCCTCGCCGAGACCCTCCAGCCCGACCTCCTTCGTAGGGTGGTCGAGGAGCTGTTCCCGCGGCAGTCGGAACACACGCCCCGGTCATGGCTTCGCCAGATCACGATCGGGAGGCCGACGAGAGTGTTCCGCCCGTGACGGAGTCGGAAGTGGGGGCGGCTGGGGTGAAGATTCGTTCCACCACCACGGCCCCCGGCCCGGACGGAATACCAGTCCGGGTGTTGACGTCGCTCCTCGAGCACTTCGAGCCTCGCCTCAGGTAACTGTTCAACGCCTGTCTGACGTCTGGACAGTTCCCTGAGTGCTGGAAGGAAGGAAGGTTGGTTCTCCTGCCAAAGCCGGGACGGCCCTTTTATTCCATGGGCCCCGTGTGAGGCTGCCCATCGGCGCCTCGTTAGCCGTCAACTCCATCCACATCAGTATCCAGGCCCATATGAGGTACTTGGGTCTGGTGCTCGACGGGCGATGGTGGTTCCGGTAGCATTTCCGTCAAATTGCTCCCCGTCTGGTCGCCGTGGCGTCCGCCCTTTCTCGGCGCATGCCGAACGTGGGCGGACCCAGTTTCGAGGGCCGACGGCTGTATGCGGGGGTGATCCGCTCAATGGCCATGTACGGCGCACCCATGTGGGCGAGGGCTCTGAACACCCAACTCAATGCGGTTCTGTGGAGGCCACAGAGAGCTATGGCGATCAGAGCCATTTGCGGGTACCGCACGGTGTCGACAGAGGCGGCGTGCCTATTGGCCGGGACACCCCCGTGGGACCTAGAGGCAGAGATGCTCTCCGACCTCTACCGGCGGGTTACCTCAGTGCGCGAAGCAGGTGGCTCCCCATCGTTGAGCGAGATAGCCACCTGGCACGAGGACGCCCGCCGAGACGTCATCGCCCGTTGGGTTACGCGGCTGGAGAGGCCTAGACACGGTATTGTTACCGTTGAGGCCCTCCGGCCTGTACTAATGGAGTGGATGGAGCGGCGGCACGGAGTCCTCTCCTTTCGGCTGGTGCAGGTATTGTCGGGGCACGGTTGCTTCGGCAAGTACCTGCACACGGTCGTATGGAGGGAATGGACTCCGTCCTGCCATCATTGCGGCAGTGACGAGGATACCGCGCAACATACGCTGGAGGTGTGTCCGAGCTGGGACGGACAGCGCCGTGACCTCGTCGCTGTCATCGGTGCCGACCTGACGCTGCCGGCTGTTGCGCGAGCGATGATCGACAGCGTCAGGAATTGGGACGCGGTCGCCGCCTTGTGCGAGGCTTTCGTCTCGCAGAAGGAGGCGGCGGAGCGGGCCCGGGAGGATTCCCGTGACCCGGGCCGCCGCCCGCGGCCGGGGCGGCGCAGGCGCGAATACCTGCCTGATGCCGCCCTAACCGAGGCTTCGGGTGATTGGACCGGGGAATTGTCCGGTCACCCGACGTGAGGCCACAGCGTGAGGGTGACGCCTCGACGGCGAAAGCTGTCGGGGTGTCGACGAGAGAGGAACCCGAGAGGGCATACCGCCGGGCGGGCCACCGAAAACAAAGATCGGATACCGGTGGCCCGCTCGCACGGCGAAGAAGAGGTGCTTGCAGGGTGGGTTAATGGGGTTGCGCGCCGCCTCTTCCGTCACCCCGGACCGATTTGGCGGTGTGCGACGTCCATAGCTCACCACAAAAAAAAGGTGGGTCTATGAGGTCACGCGCCGCCTCTTCTGTCACCCCGGACCGATTTGGCGGGGCGACACGCATCCAGAGCCCTCCGCGAAAAAGAAAAAAAAAGAGCTGTATGAAAATTCTGACCGATAATATTATACGAATATTAATATCCAAATTACGGTTAACAATTTCTCGCTGCTTATATTTAAGATGACATGAATATTTTTAAAATTTATAACAATACTGCACGGCCTTAATTTACTTCCGCTTTAATACTTGCATTTACGCTTGTAACAATAATTGCCTTTTAAGACAAGAAACATTGCGCTAGCGATAAAATATTACTTGTATGTGACAGGCTTTGTGGTTGAATGTGTACCAGCCATATCTCAAAGACACTCGTAATTAAGTAGACAATGAGAGTTCATATTTGGCGGTGGGCGGGAATGAGGAGACCATTGTGCTTAGCTCGTTATCTGCAGAATGCCTTTTTGGCTTTCCACAACAAAGTGGTCCTGTGCCTCGATGTGGGTTTATAACCGGTAGCTTGCGATATAGTCTATCCAAAAATCTTAGAATAAACTGTAATTACATATATTAATGAAGCACCTGAGTTGTACTCTGCGTTTCATATTTTAGATGGCCTAAATAAATATTAGATATTTAATAATATACCTAAATTATCCGTGTGGTGACGAAGTAAGAATACAATTCACCACCCACCATCCATACCCTTGGGTGATCGTAAGAGACGACTATGAGATATAAAACCCAATAACATCTATGCAAGAGAAGGAAAACTCGAAACAAAACCCTATACCAACACGTCTGACTAGCGTGGTATAGTAAGTCATTTTCCCTCCCATTATGGTAGAGGCTCGAGCCTAACAGTGGGACATACAAGAGCTGAGATGATGATGATGAAATAAATAGGTACCTAATGTATAAACTATGTATGCCTCAAAAATTTTGTTCTTACGGTCATAATTTAACAGATAAATTTTGACCGTAAGAACTTAAACTCAACTTAATAATTTCTAATGTTTTTTACTAGAGTATTACATAAAAAATATTTTTACGAATTATATCGTTTATTAACTGAAGTTTCAAATATTAAGCGTTAATAGTCACGAGAGGAGAATGGCATTCTCTTAAACCGTGATAAAACTCATAAAAATAGTTTTATACTTATAAAAATACGATTTATACGTATAAAACGTATCATCATCATCATCACAGCCCATATATGTCCCACTTTTGAGCTCGGGCCTCCTCCGTAATGGGAGTTCCCTCCCATTACGGATTATACTATACCACACTGGTCAGACAAGTTGGTATAGGGTTATGTTTAGAGTTTTCCTTCTCTTGCTTAGATGTTATATGCATTTTATATCCCATAATCGTCTCTTACGATCACCCACGTGTAAGATAGGGGTGGTGAATTGTTACTCCGTCACCACACTGATTAAAACGTATCACATAGAATATAATTCTATACAAAATAAATAATCTCCAAAAGTATTTTCTTTATATAAAAATAGCATAATTTCAATAATAGTGGTAGTGCCACACTGTTACCAGTGACCCACCCGCACGGCGTCGAGAGGTATATTGCAGGGCGGGTCTACGGGGACTTGCGCCACTTTTCCTGTCTGACTGCTGTCCCCTTCTCTGATGGAAAAACCATCGTCATGTGTATCCTAATTTATTAAAATTGTACATATAACAATGTAATATAGTCGCAACATCCGTTCCTTGCGAACGCATGTTTTCCAAATCAGGATTAATTTTAAATCAGCGCAGGACAAGATCAACAACCAACAAAGTAAAAGAATTAATGTTTTTAAATATAAATTTAGACGAAGGAAGGTTTGCAAACTACATGTAAATAGTGAATATTCTAAGGTCGTGTAAATATGCAAATACTTGAAACTGATTATATACATAAAATGAAATGAACCTTTAAATACACTAGGTTCATAATATTTAACTTAATTAATTTAATCTTATTATTTCCTATTAGCTATCTAAAATAATAAACCTGCCAGTCCTAAGTCTGGAAAAAGTATGAAGGGGGGTTCATTTCAACATGTTCGTAAATATTAAATATTGTTGTCTAATAGAATAACGTTGATCGTCCATTGGTAAACGACAACGTAAACACGTTGACGATCAACGTACGTCACAATATAAACTAAACGTTTCGTCTTGTCTAAGCGTCTACGACATAAACTAGTCGACGATTAGACTGTTTTTCCAACTAGTTTATCATCGACGATAAACGGTCTCGTTCCGTCGACTGAAAAATCGTCGACGACCCACTACTACATCACGTGTACTGCTTACTCGTTTGCCGCCAAAAACAATTAAAAAAATGTATTTAAGAGAACAAAATTAATCACAAAGTATCCTAAACCTAATCGCCCAGCAATATAATCACATATATTTTTACACTTAGTGGTTGGTATTCATATGTAACGTATAATATGCTTAAGTAATTATGTATTATTAATACGCTATAATCATATTCAGCTTTTTCACAAAATCTTAAAACAAAACAGAAATTATAAAGTATGACTGGCACCAAAAAGATCCAGATAAGGTTCTTTTAGCTGAGCAGCTAATTCTAAAGGAAATAAAAACTTTATTTCTTTCATAAAATGGATACAAAAGGACGAGATTATCCGGATTTTAGGGCCAACATCGATTCAACGGTGCAGAAAGCAAACAATCGTCTTTTGTTGTCCATACCTATTGAAGTTTAGGTAATTAATTATACCGAGCAGCCGTCATTTTGCAGATTCACTTCTCTTGTAACGTTCTTCGTAGATTGACTGATTAGCTGCCGTGCTCCCTTGCCACACACTGCGTAGACTTTTCTCGTCTCTCTGAGTTTATTAGATAAATTACTGTGTAAATCAAAACAGGCAATCTGTATAAATAAAATAAAAGTAGAAAACCCGTACGAATACTTTACACCATTAGTAGAGATTTATTACGTAAATAACCGTAACGTAGAAATGGCATGTTATACACTTGGAGAAATATACGTTCTATGCAATATTGAATGAAAATAATAATTTAAATGTTTTTTTTCGTCGTTAGATTAGTATAATATTCGAAATGCAAATGAAACATTAAAATTAATGGAGTGTTATTTTAGGGATTTCATAATAACAAGAAAAAAACATCTTTGACAAATAATATATATCAATAAATGTCTCCTTCTGACGTTTGATTCAAAGTTTATAAACTTTTGAATCGAAATACATACTTTTGTATCTAATTACAAATCGTTTACGGTAAAGCATGCAGACGTAAAGTGATTTATACGGCAAACAGAAATAAAGTAATTTATACAGCACACGTATGAGTTAACTAGGTTTCTAACTTCTTATTCAATTAGAGCATCTTACTGTGTGGTTACAGATAAAGAATAAAATTCATAACCTCTTCCATTTCTACGGTTGTCGTAAAAGACGCCTGAGAATCCCTCTATAAAAGAAGTAAAAATTTAAATAAAACATAATGTGATGATATAGCTACGACATATGTACAGGAGTACTTGGCTAAAAGTAGTGGTACTTGGCCAAAAGTATTAGGCTAAAAATTGTGGTACTTGTCAAAAAGTTGTAGTACTTGGACACAAATTACGGTACTTGGCCAAAAGTTGTTGTACGTGGACAAAAGTTGCGGTACTTGGCTAAAAGTTATAAGTATTTGGCTAAAAGGTGGTAGTCAGTTACTGAACGCTAAAAGTTGTTATTGTACTAGTGTTAGTGTATAAGGATGCAATCTCCATGGTGCAAGAACAGTCTGGAAAGCCGCACTCTGGAAGGTAATATGATCATGCATGCATACAGCACTGTGAGAAACTGTAAATATCTCAAAAGCCCGAAATAAGTTTAGAGTTTTTTATTTATGAAAACTGCTCCCAAAATGTCAGGATAATTCCTCGCCCACAAGGTAATATACCTATAAACACTCCAGTCAAGGAAAACTTGAAAACATCGTTAAACGTCAATACTCGAAGCAACATCCAAAACTGAAGTTGCCTATTCCGTCTACGTCTGGCCACGGCTCCTACTCGCATCTTAGTAGGTCATAGTTGCTACAACCTTCGATGTGTCTACGCCGTAGCAAAAGGCAGTACAGACAAATAGCAATTCAATTGCAAACGCTTGATGTGTAGACACCAAACTCGAGAATAATGCAATCGCGAGTCACAATCAGGTACTAACTACTGCAGATTTTAGTTCCATCCTCCCTTTCGCCAGTTCATTTATAGTCTACTAGGTCATAGCACATACTTTATGCATTATATTGCCCCGCAGACGGGCCAAGGCCATTCTGAACGTCGCAGGGATTCCTTAATGCGAACGAAACAGGACTGGCTTTTATGCCATAAGAATAGCCTACTTTAAGCTGTGGATGGTGATAGGCAGATTGATGAACAACAATTATGTTGATTTCTAATTGCATCACTTAGCAAGCCATTTTTAAACAATTAACACTTCACAATTATTTTATTGAGTAAAATAAAAACTTTCTAGAATATGACGCAGCTCAGGTTTTTTACTAATGAAGGTAATTTAAGTATCTCAAGTGTCTGTTGAGATATAATCTTTTAGAAGGAAAACTCGACTGTATTTGCGAGGTCATTACCACCTGTCTTGGAATTGGATATTTAACGTTTCTAAAATTCGTTTTAAATGTTTGAATAAAATTACTGAGAATATTATCAAGTTAATTAATAAATATAACTGTGGTTGCTTTTCGACGATTTTCATACCTGATTTTAAAACTTTTATTTACTTCAATTTTTTGTCATCAATCAGTAAAATTGTCGATTAACTACCATTGTTATTCATTTTATTTATTATTATGTACGGTTTTACGTTTATTAATATCCAATTAGCTATCCACGGAACATCAGTTTTTTTTTTTATTGTATATGGTGGCAAACGAGCTAGCAGCCCACCTCATGGTAAGTGTCACTGCCGCCCATAGACCTTTGCTATAACCAAGGCTATAGCTAGGCCACTGCCTACCATTACAATCCCCAAACCCACCCAGTTGGGCTCCCGGCTCTCTTGCTCAACGGGTAATAGCATATTGCCATTACTCAGACGTCGATCTTCTGCGAGAGTGTAGTACTGCACCGGACGGACCGGCCCGCGGCTGTAGACAGAGAACTGTCAACAGCGTGGTCCTACCACACTAATAAGCATCGCGCGGAGTAACTGTAGTACTACGTTATACTATTATTCCGTGGTTGTTCTTTACTTTGCGAAATTCGTAATTTTTATATTAATTGCTGCACTACTATTAATTGCATTTTTTATTGCCTTTGATGACTGATAAACAGGCACCCACCTGAAATCAAATGGTAACTATGGCATATGAACCTCTGCAATATTATAGGGCACAGTCTGGTTGCTACCTACCGTAAAGGTTTAGGCTCTCTCGCACACCGATCGAAGCGTAGTAGCAATTTACTCCTATTCCAACGGTCGATTTACTCTGAGGGTTTGGTAATACTGCGAACAAGCCAGTTTTGATTATGTCTTTAGACAAAAAATCTATCAGCAGCAAGTATTTCTCACGTTTAATTTGTTTCTTCTTGTTTAGTGAATATGCGCGTACTTTACTTCGAACCTCTTACAAGAAGGCAATTAAAATAAGCAGATATTAGACGGTTTAATATAGTTTAATTTTTATCTCATCTTGTAATAATTTTATCTGTATACATTCCTTAATAATCCCTCCTTAATAAACACCTTATTTTATGTGTGTCGTACCGATAATATAATGAGGGTTAGATAATTGTATACTTACTGCATCACTACATAAAAAATACTGTATGCCGCCTTTTTTGTAGTCTACGGTCTGGATACCCGTCGACAAGACAGCATGCAACTCCATAATTTACCGAATTAACTCCTCATCGCACATTTAGGTTAACCACTGATACTGATTCCGTAACTTCAGTGGTCCAGCGAGTTACTTTTTCGGGTACCATCTTCCATTGACTACCTATAACATTGGTTGCTGCTGGATCGTTGCCCTCGCAGATGACAAACTAATCCCCGATCCGATCACCCGTAACCTTAGCCAGCGAGACATCAGACGTAAATACATCTCATTAATGTTCATCTCTATAAAATTTTACAAGAACTGTACTATCTACTTGTGAAGAGTGTAGACTCTCTCGCTTTGAGTCTGATGGGTGTGAAATGACATGCTGTGTGGTAGTGGCTACGAATACTATCAACCCTTACTTTGCTCGTGGATGTCGTAAAAGACGACTAAGAGCCTTATAATGACCTGGGCCAACTCCACCTGATGCTGTTTGGTCAACAATTACATTCCCAAGAAGGGTTGACGTCTAGCAGGCGGCCGGTCGTAAAACTATTGCCAATAACTTTTACAAAATGTAGGTACTACGAAAAAAGAGCGCATATTGTATCGACCCCAAGTAATTGGGATAAGAGTGATGATGATGGGTGTGAAATGCCAATCGTTGCTTACTTGCATTTATGATAGAATATCGTCAAAAATTAAAGCCAATTTGGTCTATACTATAAATGAAACTCTAAACCAAAACTTAATGTAGAAAGCATACCACTTACCATTACATAAAAAAGAGTCAAGCACTAGCATTTTTATATTAAAAAAAAAACTTGAAACTACTACTTTATTAATACAAGCAATATATCACAGATTCATATCATATGAATACAAGAAGTTAATACCTCAAAGCCAGTAAAATACCTATTAGGTATAGACGAAAAAGATACATATGTAACTATACTACTAAAAGTCAACGCTCCTAGAATTCGTATTTCTTTGGAAACCTTACGATACTAAGCTGTCAAATATCATGATATAATATACAACCATACGGTATATAGACATCGCTTTCGTTCATATATAATATTAAATATTCCTATTCTAGATATCTATGCAAACAATACATTTTTGTTCAACGTAGCGGTTGCCTATAAATATTATAGAATTTAGGATATCGCAAAAATGTTTTAGAGAACTAAGCTTACAGCTTACAGCTTAGTTTCCACTTATGGTAGCGCTTATAAAATGATGTGTCATTACTGATTACCGTAAGAATGAGCAGCAGATCTCTTCTTGCTTTATAACACCAACTGCGATCACCAACTTGCCTATCAAGAACGGCAATTATGGTCTTCGCACCCTTCGTAGGGAGGTCTATATCTAACAGTGGAAGATATAGGAAATGTTTTTCTTAAAACACCTAAATGCGACAACAATATGAATTTTAAGGTAAGAATATGTATATAAATAGAATTACTAGTCTCTTCTTAGCATCGTTCAAAATAAAATAATAAAACTGTTCTTGTGGAACATTTCCCACTTTACTTTTTTGGAAACAGGCTATGATACAATCACATCAGTCACATCGCCGTCCGATCCGTCCAGGGTGACGGTAAGAACAGTGCGCGACCCCATAATCTGCTGTAGACGTACATCTCTACGCTAGGTGAGCACTGGAACCTGATCTTTGTGATCACGGACCAGTCGGCGGCTTACCCTTTTCGGTTACCCATCTCTAGTCGACGCCCTGGAACCTTTCACTTTCGGGGCGTTGCCCTCACGTGAAGAATATTACACACTAAGGCATAAATAAATACTTGTTAAACAAGTTTCTTTACAAATAATAAATTACAAGATATAATTAAATCCAGACGCAATAAAACCATTTCTGAATCGTGCGTTGACTAACGAAAGAATCGTACCCATGGTAGGTGATTTCTACTTTGATCATACATTTACTTTATGCAGAACCAATCAAAATTATAAAATTTTTGAAATTAAACTTTAAAAAAAAAAGGTACACGAAAATACTACGGAAATTATTCGAAGAGATTATTAAATCCATTTATTGAATAAAAGTTTTATAAATTTCCGAATATTTTATATCTTTTATTTTAAAATTTATAGGAACATTTTGAATAACCACACCTGCTACTTTCAAATGAACCAAAGTTTTCCTCGAAATCCGTTTTCTATGTATTATAGGTACTATTATCCTGAATACCTTGTGACTTTTCTTTTGAAAGCTACGTCTATGTTATTATTTTTTTTAGGTTATTCCACAGACTTTTTGTCCGTGCTCTTTTTATGTTAAATTTAATTTTTATGGTGGTTTGTTTACAAATTAATTTTCTTGAAGCTTTAACCAACTGTTATAAAGCATAACAGTTGGTTAAAGCTTCAAGAGCGCAATTCATGTGTCATAGATGTTAAGTGACTACATGTCTTTTTGGGGTTTCTTCTTGGCGCTGGTGGTCTCGTTATTAGTGAAACCCTTCTACTTGTAGATGTTGTTGTCGTCTGTGATGTAGTTATGACGATAATGGTGTGATTTATTACTTGTGTTCCTCCTGCTTTCTCTGAGTTTGTGGTGTTATATTTTGTGATGAGTCTACCATATGTTATTAACATAATATATTTGAAAATTTATATCATATCTTATGATAGGACCGCACTGTTGACAGTTTTCTGTCTACAGCCGCGGGTTGGTCCGTCCGGGGTAGCACAACACTCTCGCAGAAAATCGACGTCCGAACAATGGCAATTTACTGTTGTGCTTCGTTTGGTGAGCAAAAGAGCCGGTAGTCCAACTTTCTGGGTGAGTTAGGAGCTTTTATCGGTAGACAGTGGCATAGTAAGTAAGGTCCGTGGATGGCAGTCACACTTACCATCAGGTGTGCTGCTTGCTCGTTTGTCACCATCAGCAATAACAAAATAAGAAAACAATATATTATTACTCTCCTGATCGAAATAAGCAACGTATTCGAGATCATACTTGTAATAAATATGTGGATTTGGAGCATGACTTCCAGTAGTTCATAATCATTAAGTTGCTTGCCTAAGTGGTTGCATTACCATCATGACTTAATAACACCTCGCTCATACGTGCCGTATAGGAATCTTTTCAATATTTGACCCAATTCCACTAACTAAGTACAAGACTTTCTCTATAATAAAATGTATCTTACATTTTATTATAGAGAAAGTCTTGTACTACGTTGTACGTTTAAAATGTTACGTTATTTTAGCAACATTTGACCCATTTCCGATTGACCCACTGACTGACTGAAAATAATTAAAAATCTGAAGGTGACACATCTAAACAATTATATCAATCGATCTCTTTTAAAATGGACACATATATACTATCTTTGTTCCACCTAGCGGTCAATGTACGAAAAGTTAAAATTCTACAACTCAATCGCAGCGCCACCTACCGGGTCCCATTCTGAATCAAAACCATTCTCGAATTCACACACACACAAAAAATTTCAACGAAATCCGTCCAACCGTTTAGTAGGAGTTCAGTGACATACACACGTACATGAGTATTACATTATTTTAACGACATTTGATATCTTTCCGGTTGACCCGCTGGAATGGAAAATACTTAAAATCATCGTCAGACACATCTAACAAACAATCTAAATAACAATTACACAGGCGATCTCCTTTAAAATGAATACATGTATCCATCCATCCACCATTACATCAGCCCATGAACGTCCACTGTTGGACATAGGCCTCTCCACGAGAATGCCATTTGCAACGGTCCTGTGCCACCTGCATCCAACGGTTTCCTGCGACTCTGATGAGATCATCAGTCCACCGAGTGGGGGGTCGTCCTACGCTGCGTCGTCCGATTCGTGGTCGCCACTCGAGAACCTTTCTTCCCCAACGGTTGTCGGTTCGTATACTAATAATACATGTATATATTAATATTATTAAATGATATAATGTATTTGTCCAGTTCAAAGGAGTTTTTTTGAATATATGCAATGATATTTAACTTTTTCAAGTTGATATCTTAGTAGCAATGCAGTGTTTATGTATGCTCCACGTACATATTTACGAGTACATTTCTACATCAGTAGCTATTCCCCAAATGACAGTGAAAATTGCGTTGCCTGTAATTACGTATCACATAATGTACGAAGGCTGCAATAAAATTCAGCGTGAAGAATCTTGAAAAAGATAACTCCTTAAAATTCCTTAATGTGGTGATTTTGCGCGTCTGTCGAAAATATGAAGCCGAGGCCCACATCAAAACAGATTTGAATAGAACACAAAATGGAGGCAGCACCGCCGCGTCCGAGATAACGGCTCTTCTAAAAGGGAAATGTTAAAAACAAAATTCAAAAGGGAAAGAGGAAGTAGGTACCTAAGTAAATTATAAAAGTGCGACGAGAGTCTTTTGTTTACGGGACGCTACTGCCAGTGTGCCAACATTTTCAACCGTGCCTACCGCATTCACAAACATAATGTCCCTAACTCCTTGCTAAAAGATGACACAGTTAGTTTTTGTCAAATCTCCCGTGGGCCTATGTACAATACCTCACGGTACTTTTTTATCTGACGTAATAAAGAAAATATTCTCAAGTATTTATATGCGTAAAGAGTTTAAAATTCGTTAATAAAATATACCCAATGCGGCAGTCGTAATGTAACGCTAACTTGGTCCCCAGATACTAAAAAGTTTACGACACAACGTTGGCATATAAATATACTTTCATATTCATTATTACAATACTTACAAAAAATATACATACATACATACATATCATCACGCCATATCCCTTGCAGGGTAGGCAGAGACAACAGAGTGCCAGAGAACTCTATCTCTGCATACTTCACTCGCTTCCTCAACATTCATAATTCTCTTCATACACGCTCGCCGGTTTCGGAGACTCTTGACTCCACCTTCCTTCAGTACATGACCGATCTGGTCTAGGTAGGTTAGTCTCGGTCTCCCTCGGTACCTACATCCTTCCACTTTCGCATTGTATATCTTCTTAACCAGACGTTCGTTCGGCATTCTTTCCACATGTCCGAATCCTCGGAGCATTCCCTTTCGCATCTTTACACCAATACTCTCTTTCATACCTACTCGCTCTCTTACGTCGTCGTTACGACATTATTATCATTATTTATTAACTTTAACATTATTTAAATATTTACAAATTGGTTTTATAGTAACTATTTATTGAACATACTTTGCCGATTGTATTTGCCCTGTTAAATTGCTATAAAACTATTATGAATGAAATTAGATTTTCAGGTGTTGCTTATTACCCACTCAATATTAATAAATATTTACCAACATTGAAATACTAAATGATTTTTTTTATCAAAATATAATATTGAAATCATTTTCAAAAATAAAATATAATTAATAAAGAAATTTTAGAGATTTTTATAGCACTAAATTTTTATGTATTTAGCTTGCGCTGATTTGGTTTGAAGAAAAAAAATATCATAAATCTTAATATATATAAATTACGTGTCACGTTGTTTGTCCGCGATGGACTCATAAAGTACTTAACCGATTTTAACCAAATTTGCACAGCAAGTGTAGTTTGATCCAACTTAAAAGATAGGATAGCTTAAATCTCAATTTATAGTAATATTATTTTACTGCAAATTATATGTCTAATATTTGACAGTCAAAATCATATGTTATATCAAAAGGATTTTAAAAGATGGCGGAATCTGTTGACTGGATTCAGTAAGTATTTAATAGATGGCGCTATGTTAAATGTACAAACGCTTCATATAAGCTAAAATTTGTTAGATTAAACACAAAGTGTTACTGAGGCTAACCTAAGCCGCACCAAAGCGTGGCCTGGTCTGCTAGTATAATATAAAACTTAGATATGAACAACAATTATATAAGTAAACAACAAGCTTTTTATATATTTCCTGGTCCACAGACCAGACCCATAAATTATATTCATCATATGTCTATATAATAACCACTGCTCTACAGATTTTCAGCTGGCACTTAGCCAAGTTTCTTTAACAAGTCAATCAGGTTACATGATTGCATTTGTTAAACAAATTTGATCTAATAAAAAATCACGAGTCTCATTAGTACTATTTTTACCATAAGGCTACGTAGAGATGTTCATAGTATTGGCTTATAATATACATACAATTTTATTTCGTAGCGACGACGTAAGGGAGCGAGTAGGTATGAAAGAGAGTATTGGTGTAAAGATGCGAAAGGGAATGCTCCGATGGTTCGGACACGTGGAAAGAATGCCGAACGAACGTCTGGTTAAGAAAATATACAAAGCGAAAGTGAAAGGATGTAGGTAGCGGGGGCGACCGAGACTAACCTACCTAGACCAGATCGGTCATGTACTGAAGGAAGGTGGAGTCAAGAGTCTCCGAAAATTGCGAGCTTTTATGAAGAGAATTATGAATGTTGAGGAAGCGAGTGAAGTATGCAAGGATAGAGTTCTCTGGCACTCTGTTCTCTCTGCCTACCCTGCAAGGGACATGGCGTGATGGTATGTATGTATGTATGTACAATTTTATTTTATATCTTAGGTAGAGAGAGATACGAATAGATAAGAATTAATCGTAAGCAATTGAACCTAAAACATGTCTAATAAATAAAATATTTTTAATTTACACCAATCAAATATATAGCAAATAAAAATCTTTGTATTATTGTCAAATTTTTTTCCCCAAATTTCTTATATACCTAATGGAAGTGGGCATAAGCTAAAATAACCTGAGTTTCATTAAATGACCAAAAATGACTGAATGAATTATTTTTTTAACACCCACGAGTAAAAAAGGAGGTGATGAATTGGATATGGAGTATTGAACTCCATCGCCATACCGAATAGATATATAGATTTTTAACTTTCAAAAATAACTAAAACCAAATATAATTCATTATCAATATGGTGATGGATTATGAAAATAATGTGTTAGCACTCATTTTTTACCGCGTGCATCATACTAAACCATTAAGAAATAGTAAGCCCTAAACAAAAAATATTACTACAGGACAAGAAAAATAATTCTCATATCATCATGATATACAACCAATTGCCCTCCCATTAGGAAGAAATAGCAAACAGGGATGATGAACGCTGAAAAAAAAAAACAACAATATTAAAAAAAAAAAAACTACCTACAGATCGTCATCTCAGCCCATATACTTCCTACTGTTGGTCTCGAGCCACCTATGTATGTAATAAGAGGGAAATTGTGTGTGAGTGTTGGTATAGGGTTTTGTTTCGAGCTTGCCTTCTCTTGGATAGATGTTAAATGCGTTTTATATCCCTTAGTCGTCTCTTACGATCACCCACGGGTTAGATAGGGGTGGTGAATTGTATTCTTACTCCGTCACCACACGGATACGAAACGCGAAAATTACTTTTAAATAAATTAAAAAAAAAGATAAAGATAAAGAAAATTTTCTTATACGGCTCCAAATGAATTAGTTTTTCGTAGTCTGGCCGCACTGCGTTTGACTATTCCGGAGTGCAGGCAGGTAGCTGGAGGCTCTATAACACGCTACGCGATCTCTTTCTGCCTCTTTGGGAATATAATTGTTGACCAGACAGCATCAGATGGAGTTGGCCTAGCTCGATGTAAAATTCTTAGTCGTCATTTACATAACATGGCACATATTTTTGTAAATATTTGCATAGTGTCTGTTAAAAGTGTTAAACAAATGCATATGAATAAACTCGACTGGCGATTTTAAAGTTCAGAGAGAGGAAGAGGAAAGCGAGCTACAACCAACGGTTTTCATTAGAGACACAATTTGCATGTTATTCATTACGTAGCCATCCTACATTATTTATATTCATATTATTTCAGGAAAATGTTTTTATGACTACTTCGTATATTCAACAATTAAACGGCTTTCAAATGACACATGAATGCTTAGCCGCCAAAATATATCGATTTTCATGATTCGTCATCATTCGCCTACTCTTCTCCAATTTACTTGCAGTAAATGAAATTTCTACTACTTACTCCTTGAGAATGTAATTGTTGAACAGAGGGCATCAGGTGAAGTTGGCCCAGGTCGACATAAAGTTTCTGGATGAGACGGCTAAATTGCTTGTGAAGATGCTCGTGGATCGTCTTGTCCAGCATCTCGAGGTTGTTGGGCCGGGGCTGTCGAATAAACATCTAGCAGTGATTATCCGGCGGTGAAAGGAGGAATTAGTGTCAGTAGCAGTAGTTGAGAACAGGCGGCAGCCTACCAGTTCTGCGCTGCGGTGCGGGCAAATGGTGAACGCGTCACCACGAGGGGACTGAGCAGGGCAAAAGAAGCGGCTCAAAGGGCAGTAGTCCGGCGGTGGAGGGAGGCACTAGAGTCCCCCGTAGCAGGACGGGGGACCGTTAGCGCCCCACCTTCACCGCTGGACGACACGAAGGCACGGCAACCTGTCCTTCAGGCTGACGCAGGTACTTACTGGACACGGGGTTTTCGGTAAGTACCTGCACCGAATTGGACGTGAAGAGGCCCCTGGATGCCATGAATGTGGCGCGCAAATCGATGACGCGCGTCACACCCTGGAGGTATGTCCCGCCTGGGGGCGACGGTGGTCATTGGAGCAGACCTGTCGTTGTCAACCGTCATCAACAAGATGCTTGACAGCGACAGGCACTGGACGTCGATGGCCTCCTTTTGCGAGGAAGAAATCTTGCAAAGGAGGCCGCGGAGCGGGAACGCGAAGCACTCGCATCTGCGAACTCGCTCCGCCGGCGGCGACCAGGAAGGCGCCGCTACGCGCACCTCCTCCCACCGCCTTGACGGCTGACTGGTCGTGGCCAGATGGCCAAGCGTAGGGGTATCGGGGATAGAATGTCATTAGACAATCTCTCCGCCATCCCGTAAAAGCGCGGAAGGGACCGCTGCTGGTTTTAGTGGGTATTCCGGACGCCAACGTCTATGGCCGGCAAGTCCCACACATCCCCCTGTCTGTCACTGGTGGGGTATAGTCCGTAAAAGCATTTCCACAGCGTAAACAAAAAAAAACAAAAAAGAAAAGGGCGGGTTGAGAAATTGAAGAGAAGGCATGGCAACTTGTCCTTCAGGATGACGCATATACTTACCAGACATGGTGTCTTCGGTAAGTACCTGCACAGGATCGGACGGCAAGAGGCTCCAGGATGCTATGAGTGTGGCGCGCTAACTGATAATGCGCGTCACATCCTAGAAGTATGTCCCGCCTTGGGGCCTCAGCGCCGAGCCCTGTTGGTGGTCATAGAAATAGACCTGTCGTTGTTGACCATCATTTCTAAGATACTTGACAGCGACAGGTGCTGGTCGTCAATGGCCTCCTTCTGCAAGGAGATCATCTCTTCGAATGAGGCCGCGGAGCGGGTACGCGAGACATTTGCTTTTGCAGAGTCACCGGGGAGACGCCGTTACGCGCTTCTCCTCCCGCCGCCTTGACTGTCGTCTGGACGTGGTCATATGGCTTAGCGTTAGGGTATCGGGGATAGAATATCAATAGACGATCTCTCCGGCACCACGTAAAAGCGCGAAAGGGACCACTGTGATTTTAGTGAGTATTCCGGTCGAATTAGTCGGCGAATCCCACACACCCTCCCGTCTGTCACCGGCGGGCGTTAGAGCGTAAATGCATTTCCACAGCGCGAACAAAAAAAAAAGTTCGACATAAAGTTTGAGATCTTGTTAACAGAAACGACTATATAATTTTCGTGAATCTTTACTTAATGACACAAGGTGCTTCATAAAAGCTGCATAAGACATTGCCGAATTAGATTAGTTGATAAATATCTTAATAAGGTAGTAGTTTCAGACACTATTCTCAACATAAACAAAATTTGATGTGAAGCAGAGTTAAGAATACAATGTCTCATTATGTTGTCTCCCCGTGGGATTCGTAAAATCGGCTAAGGAATCATGAGGAGAATGAGTAGCAGTAGCAACAGAAACTTTAGTACTTCAGGTGTTAAAGATTGTGTTATTGTTTGTCCTTGAGAAGAACTGTATGCAACATTAAACATCGATAGGCTTATAAGATTGCCGGGCGGGCCACCGAAGACAATGACAGGGTTCTGATGGCCCGCTCGTTCGGCGGAGAGAAGCGCATTGCAGGTTGGGTCTATAGGGTCACGCGCTGCCTCTGCTGTCGCCTCGGATGGATTTGGCGGGGTTAGACCAGACCATACACCGCAGCAAAAAAAAAAGAAGGCTTATAGTATAAATATTATTATAATATATAGGATAAATATGTAGCTTATAGAATAAATGGAAATAAAATTCTACGATATCATATAATTTCTTATATTGATTATGAGAAAACTTGCTTATGTCTAACATTCATTTAATTACTGTACAACTTAGTCGTTCTTATGAAGAATAATTAAGATTATTATTACGAGTATCTTTTCCCAGTATTCAAAAACTTTCAGAAACTTATTACTTTCTGGGAACGTTTGTTGCTTGGGACGTATATAATCTGTTTTCTTTCATTCTCATAACGTTGAAATACATAGCTATCTCATTCCTCTCTTGTAACACTTTTTAGCATAGTAATTTCTGATGTTCACTGGGATTATGGTGGCGGCTACGAATACCACCAATTTTTATATCATGGGTATCTTAAAAAACGACTAAGAGTTTTATATCGACCTCAGCCAACTCCATCTGGTGCTGTTTGGATTGACCAAAGAAGTTATATTCCCAAGTAGGGTTAATGTCAGGCAGGCGGCCGGTCATAAAACTATTTTTTTTTAAATTTTGTTATATGTACGATGGAAGAAAAGTATATAAGTACTAACTCCAAGTGATTGAGATAAAAGCAATATGTTAATCATCATCATAATATTTGATGTTTACGTGAGTATTACGCATATAAAATAAAAATGTTTTAGGGATTCGATCACGTTTATATTTATTTTTCGTTATGTGTTTGAAATGTCGGGAGAGTATAACGAAATTCTTTTTTCAAAAGCAAAAGCTATTAAAATAAAACAATTTTTGCGAATTTTATCGTGTTTATACCTATTTTATTTTTAATTTCTCGACGAAACGTTTCGAACACTTTCAACGTTTTAAAAATGTTACCAACTAATAGTGTAGTAAAATCTATGTAAAAGTAAAAATCTATGTAACAACGATGACCTGTTGGACATAATACACCTTATTCCCCGCGTCTATGAATGCTGAAAAGCTAAACTTCGGGCAATTAAAAACGAAATACAAACATGATAAAATCTGTAAAAAAAGTTTTATATCAATTGTCTAATATTCGCGTAAACATTTTAAATTCTTGACATTTTACTCTTAATTTTTGTCATTAGCTTTTGCCTTAGAAGTTAAACTTCAATATTTTCTTATCATGCCTCGAAAATCATTGCTTAATGATTAATTAACATAATAAATTATCACTAGTCAGTGACTCGTTCGACATTTACTAACGAATAATAAGTATTTGAAATACTCCGTTTATAATTACCATTCAGACATCGGTCGGTCGATAGCATCGCCGTCAAACAAATTGGTTAGGGCCGAACATCAGTGTGGCTACAATCCGTTAGCTAATGAAATGCCAGGAGCAGTGACGTCACGCGTTGCCACGTCTGCAATTTATTCCGCAAATATTTGCTCATATTAATATTTCTCACATTATGTCCAGACGGTAAACTAAATAACGCAATCTACAACACAAAATATCAGCCATTATGCTTATAATAGTTATAATCTTGCTACATCATTGTCTCAAATATATTAAGACGACGTAAATAATAATATTAATTTCAATCTGCTACCATAAAAATTAATAAAAGTTCTTGGTATAATATTCTGATGAATGTGATCATCTCAAAACGTTCCATTGCTGGGCTCGAGCCTCATCCAAAACAAGAGGATAATTAACGGGTTGATATAGGGTTTTATTTAGATTTTACCTTTTCTTGCATAGACATTATATGGATATTATATCCCTTAGTGATCTTTTATGACAAGCGCTAGTAAAAAACAGGGTGGTGAATTGTATTCTTACGCCGTCACCTCGGATAAAAAAGTTTATTTTTTTGCTGTGGGCTATGGAATTGCACCTTCCGCCAAGTCGGTCCGAGGTGACGGAAGAGGTGGCGCGCGTCCCCATAGACCCACTCTGCAAGCACCTCTATTAGCCGTCCAAGCGTGCCACCGGTATCCGAACTTTGTCTTCGGTGGCCGGATAAAAAAAGGACTTCAAGTAAAAGAATATTTTATCTATAAATCATTTCTTTTTCATACTGGCTATTGATACGAACTCATTGTTACCATTGTCGAGTGACAATTTTCTTTATAATGTATCTGTTTCTTCACATCTTTAGTTCAATCGTATTAGATATTATTCGTCAGTAAGTCAAATCTTCGATTGCAACAACGATATGGCCATACAACTAATAGTATCTCCTGAGAATTTTTGGCAACACTTTTATATTATACCATACCACAGTAGAACCTCTGTGACACAATAAATAAAATAGTATCAAAATTATTTAATATAACACATTAAAACACTAAGATATTGATTATAATGTAAGACCATTATATGACGCTTTCACATTCACGCCAAAAGTCCATAAATATATTTAATACGTCACAATTCATCTGTGGCAATGTCATATGTAGCAATTTATATCTATAAAGATTACTACTACCCCAAATACATAGTTTAGCCAGAAGCATCGCACACTCAAATTTAGTTAATCTTCATGCATCAAAATTGCAAATCGGCTTAGGTGACAGGCTTGGTGAGCGCAGCTTGTATCTGAATAAGACAGGTGCAAGGTGGTGATAACACTTCAATGTTTGCTTCCACACGGCATAAATCACCGCCAACCCGTTGCCCGGATCAACTAGCAAATTGAGCCCTGTTTGCTGTCAATACAAGATGTTCCTTAAATGCAACTCTATCTTAGTTTATTCGAGTTAGAGTGTATGCTGTCTTTGATAATCTTTATATGTATTATAAATGCGAATACAAATCCTATAGGGTAACTTTAATCCAAGAAAAGTAGTATAATAGTATTGAGTCATCTATTTCAATCGAGGACGTGTGTTCGCGGGCGCACATGTGTGTGTATAAGTGTGTGCGTGTGTGTATACGTGGGTGCGCGCGTGGGTGCGTGCTTGCGTGAGTGCGTGCATGCGTGCGTGAGTGCGTGCATGCGTGTGTGTGTGTGTGTGTGTGTGCATGCGTACGTGTGTGCAAAATGGCTTACACATATAATGTAGATAAAATTTATTGTATTTAGTCAAATTTATATTATTAATATCAATCTAAAATGAACCCGAAGATACACAAAAAGCTTCATCAAAATCACTCCAGCCGTGTAGGAGTTCATTTACGTATGTACACGTACAGAGTTATTGTTATATATGTAAAGTTGGTTGAATTGGTGAAAGTACCCGGTATACAGCATGTGTATGTTTAATTATTTTAATTAATTTATTTTTAGTACACATCACATAATAATATTTGCTTTCCACTTCACTTACACTTTCACTTCACTTCTATTTTCATAAAAACTTTAAGTGTGCTAAATTTTGAGGTCTCTAATCTTTTTTCCTTTTATTTTTCTTTTTAATGTTCAGTACATTTAGCTTTTGCTATACGTACGTTTGTGTGATATTTGTTAACTGGTTATTCATAATTCAATCTAAACATATATCAGTTAAAATGATTAGAGATGCACACTTTTATTAACTGTGTTCAGCCCGGCTCATTTTAGGTCAGGTGACGAGTTAAATCGACCCGCTCTAAAGAAACTCAGCCGGATTACAGACACGGAATGAAAACGAGCTGCTAATGAGCATATCTAATTGTTTAGAGAAGAGATACACTATTCAATTAAGAATCTGGAATACTCTGTTGAGAACATAAAATTAATATTAACGTACATTCAAATAATTGGATTTAATTAATGGACACCATTGACTATATGGTAACCAATCCATGCGATAATGAACTAAAAAAATCTCGTTCAATAACCCTTCCCTTCTCGTAGATGATCGTGAAAGATAACTAAGGAATGCAAGAAATCAACATCACCACAGGAGATGGGAAACTTGAAATAAATACCTTACCCAACAACCCGTATGAACAATGTCTAAAAATAAAATAGAGAACTTATGTTCTCTGCTTAACGTAGAAATGCAGACTTCTTGTTATATAATTTTTACTTACTCAATGACGATTTTTTTATATCAATAAAGATTTAATATTAATAAAAAAAATGTTGTGTGATAGGTCAATCTTAATTCCACTGTGTAGAAGGCTCACGTCCAGCAGTGGGTATGTAAACTGAGATGATGATGATAATGATAATAATTACATACTCGTATATAATGGCCACTCGCTAAAATGGCCCAAAATCAACAAAATTTGATCATTATTTAGATTTTTTTACTGAATTATATTTTAATAGTCGTTTGGGCCACACTATTGATAGATATCTGTCTACAGCCACGGGCCGGTGCGATATATTGATTAATCATGGTGGTGGATCACTGTTTCTTTCCTTCGGTTAAAAAAAATGTGAATTAAGGACTTTACATTTTAGATAAATCTGTATTAAAGTCATCTGTAAAATCTAACAATGACAAATATAACATAGGCTAAAATAAATAAAAAATATTATTATTAATGTTATAATATGAATGAAAACTATTACAGAAAGAAAAGGGAAAAACAAAATCATATTAGTGAATATATAAAGATACTGATAGATACGCAATGACAAAACCCTTTTTGACACGAATTACGAATCTGGAAAATAGGCTTAAAATGACGACAATAAAATTTGACAGCTTTGCTCCAAGCAAATTACCATCTTCTAATTGAACAAAATTGCCACCAACTTTCAAACTCGCCTATAATTTGTTCAACCATTGCAAAATATCTAACAAGAAACGATAATGACCGAACAAAATGTTTACGCAAGAAATTGACATTGCCTTAGCAATGTTTGGCAAATAAGGGCTGCGGCCGGCGGGTCCTGCGTGTGACAGGAAATCTAATAACCCTTAAACGAGTTCCACGTATAAATTCTTACACAATCGCTATTTGCTTGGTCCCTTTTCAGAACTTCAGACACTCGTATACATATATACAGTTAGGAGAACACTAGATATCAGGGATGTGCTAAAAATACTCACAATTTTTCTATATTCTTGTTTATATTAAAAATATAAACAAGAATATAGAAAAAAAAATATATATTAATACGCTCTTATAAGCTTGATTTATACATATTATTCTATCTATCAATATCACAAATCTAGATTTCTGGGGGATAAAAATAGATAGCAATATTTCGAAAGCCATACGACTCAAATTAAATCATTATTCCAATGTGTCTAACCAGTACGAGATAGTGTAGATAAAACATCTATCACTAAGTAGCAAGAATGAATTCAAGTAATTGAATGAAACTTATAAGCGCTGCAATGAGTTGCTTTCTTAAAAATAAATAGAAGAAACTATTTTTTTATCTAATCTAAAGTACAAAGTACTCGTTATCCGCAATAATAATTCCTTCTAATAATGCTTACAGCTTGCACTAAGGAACAAAGACTTTTCCATTCATTTGGGGCTTATAATTAGCGTATACAATTAATATAACCAGACTCAGAATAAATTTAGCTGTGTGGTGAGCGGCTTCGAATACTACCAACACTTACTTTGCTCGTGGATATCTTAAAAGACGATTAAGAGCTTTATAACGACCTGGGCCAACTCCATCTAATGCCGTTTGGTCAACAATTACATTCCCAAAGAGGGTTGACATCTGGCAGGCGACCGGTCATAAAACTGTTGCCAATAACTTTTACAATATGTACTATGAAAGAAGAGTAGATATTGTATCGACCCCAAGTAATTGGGATAAGAGTAGGAGAATGATGATAATGACTCAGAATAAATTTGTAGATTGATTGAACACATGATCCGTGTAATGATGAAATAAGAACACAATTTACTATCTGTTTACTACTAGTACTACATGTTTACTAGATGTAGTTATAGCGACTAAAATATGTCAGAAAACACCACTGCAAAAGAAATTTTATGTCAACTCAGAATGAAGTCTTAGATCATATTTCGTCCTATTGTAAAATCCAGTGACCAATAATAAAACGCATAGTAAAACGCACAGGAGTAAAACAAGGAAAATGCTTCTATTCTCTTAAACTTTGACCCTGAATTGGTGGACCATCGTGTAACATACCATACACAGTGTGCTACATAACTTTTTACTTATGAGACTACCTGTAGCTGTCTACTGTGCAAAGTGTTCGACTACGCTCTTATTAATCATTGCGATATGTTTGGTTGAACATTTTTTAATAAACGCAATATTTCTGAACCCTTAACCGTTTGGCACATTCAAACAATAATACTGATTTTAAAAACAACAGCCTGTACTAAGTAACTAATTACGCCTAGACTTAGACTAATAATTTATGGGCCACATAAACTATTCAAATCAAATCAAATCATTTATTATGCATAAGCCCTATAAAGGTACTTACATATTGTCATCATCATCTCAGCTCATACATGTCCCACTGTTGGGCTCGAGCCTCCTCCATAATGGGAGGATAATTGACCTACTATACCACGCTGGTCAGATGTGTTGGTATAGAGTTTTGTTTAGAGGTTTCCTTCTCTCGCATAGATGTTATATGCGTTTTATATCCCTTATTCGTCTCGTACGATCACCCACGGGTAAGATAGGGGGTGGTGAATTGTATTCTTACCCCCTCACCACACGGAAATCAATATTGTCAATTATACATATTTTTTTTAAATTAATCTACCATTTTGTCCTATATGGCAATCTCAGCCGTGACACTGAGGTCTGTATCGTAACCATTACGCTATTTTTGCACTCAATACCAACAAACTGCTGCCCAATTATAGTATAGATAGATAATTCAAATATAGATTATTCATGGTAAACAATATATATTCGATTCCTGAGTAGGGCAACTCTTGTGGAATCGAAAATTTAATGCTAATAAGTACGGGTGTAATTTGTATGCATTAATAATCTTATTTGTGATCTTCCGCGAGAAAAGAATATTTATTCTTTATCATAAGTTGTACTGAAAAAAAGTTATAATCTTTTTTTTTTTAGTTTAGGTATAGGTATGGCGCATACATTCCATGGAAATGAAGTTTTTGTAAATTATAAGACTATATTTTTAAAAAATAATTCGTCATTCGAATTTTTATAGATAAAATACTATTATAAATGTACGAGTTACTGTAAACCATACTATATTTATTAAACCCGCGCAAAGGAGCTCCAAATACAGGCAACTCAATTATTAAAATTCAATACAAACAAACAGAGTATACAACTCAAAAAAAAATGCATGTGAAAATTTTTACTGACAGAAACAACATCAAGGAAACGTCAGCATCCATTTTCTGGACGACATCCCGTTTATAGTTTTCGTTGTGTGCCATTGTGACACACGGGTAAGTTTCGTATAAACCTTATAGCCACATATGAAAGTAATATGAAACGGCCAGGATGAGTTACGATCAAGGGACACGTCATTCTGCGAACAGAGAAATTCTTTTATCAACATTGTTTCATTGGGATAATACGCTCAGAATACGTGGGTTCGTGTTGTTTTATATGTGAGCAGGTAGCTATTTTTATCATTATGTTTATACATTGTTAGGATCTTGTAAGAACTTCTAGACTTTTTTGTTCTATAGAGGTCAGCCTTCTACCAAATTAGATTTTGGACGGTATAATATCTTTGTAGAAATTGACTGGCTGAGGCAAATTGTTTGCCCGCATTAATATTTTAAATATTTTTTTTTTATATATATATATATATATATATATATATATATATATATATATATATATATATATATATATATATACTTAAGCCAATGTCAAAGTTAAGTTGCAGCTTCTTCTTCTTCTTCTTTTTATGTATTGGCAATCAGCTACTTATACGAGCCATTTTTGCCAGTGTCGAGTTATAATTATCTTCACGTTCTTAATCTCTTCAAGTTAGTCATTGTCTGTCAGTCAGTCGAATTGTCGCCATCAACAGTGCTATGGTGACACTGTTAATGGTATGTTGTAGGAATTTTGATGGAAAACGAAAACGTTGTAAAGCACTTTTATATGATATTCACTACATCCCAGCTGTTCTGTCACATCATATTACATAAAACACCATAAAAATTATCTAATATAACACGTTAAAACACTAAGATATCGAATATAATACAAGAGCACAACATGACGTTTTAGATTCCCGCCAAAAGTCAAATTAAATTTATTTTTAACTAGTTTTAGTCCGCGGCATAATAAGTGACTTTTACAATAAAAAAAAAAAAAAAAAAAAAAAAAAATATCACTAAACTATTCCAAGGCAACAACACATTACCGTTATAAATAAATCTACATATTATATGTTAATCCAGGAAATGATCTATCTGTGTACCAGTTTTCATTCAAATCTGTTCAGCGGTTTTTGCGTGATTGAGTAACAAACACATTCACAAACTTTCACATTTATAATATTACCAGGATTAAATGGCATCGACATTTAACCTTGGATCTCGAGGTGGCAACTTGAAACCTATGTTAGATAAAAAATATTATTGCATTTTCTATCAAATACCTAGTTTTCAAAAGCAATGAAGATATCTGGAACTTTGCATGATAAAACGCAATAAACATCACCTGGAGCTAAGATAAGGTTGCCATACAGTCCTATAACTCGCGGTGCGTCATTTCTCCACATTTTGCCAGCATAGAGTCAGCACCCTACTCGCGATCCTGTTCAGGTACTTAATGAAATAACTGTGATCCAACACGACCTACATGACGGGTCTCCATATTCCAGATACCGAAGCGATACCTTTCCAACTTTGCTGGCCTATGGGCGATAACGTCTCGGCTACCATCGTCGTAACAAAAGTACCGTACCTAAAAAGATCAGAAATTTGAGCTAACTTCAAGCAAATAAAAATAAAATTATATAATAATAGCGGTAGGACCACGCTGTTGACAGTTCTCCGTCTACAGCCGCGGGCCGGTGCGTCCGGGGTACTACCACACTCTCGCAGAAGATCGACGTTTGAGTAATGGCAATGTGCTATTGCGCTTCGTTCGGTGAGCGAGAGAGCCGGAAGCTCAACTAGGGTGGGTTTGGGGTTTGTAATGTTAGGCAGCGCCCTAGCTATACCCTTGGTATTGCAAAGGTCCATGGGCGGCAGTGACACTTACTATCAGGTGTGCTGTCTGCTCGTTTGCCACCATAAGCAATAAAAAAAATAAAAAAAATTGTGTCCCAATTTCACCCTATCCTATACCTAATAGCCAAAAACGCTGATACTTGTCAGCTAAGCCACAGATAATCTCGTCTTATGAAAACTTCGATGATGTTAGTTGAATGCAAATTAAAAAAAAAATAATGATCATTTACAAGTTCACAAAAATAATTTCTGGTTTATTTCTCTGTTACATTGTTAATGTAGGCTGCAGTAGCCTTTTTACTATCAAAACTTGGCCTCTTTGCATATTTTGCAAGGTTTTTTCAAGGCACAATAAGAATTTTTGTCATTTTCAAACTTTGTTCTAAAGAATTACTTTATTTACAATTCATCCATCCATCAATTCATCAATCTATCGATTGATCAATCTATTATAATCCGCTGCTGGGCACAGTCCTCCTCATAAAGGGATATGATAAGAATAATATCTTATTGTCGATGGCGGTTGGTGTTTTATTTCTGAGGATAGCGCTGCACAAGGGCGTAGCGAGGTACGGGCAGGGAGGGGCAGCTGCATAGAAGAACGGTCGGTCGCTAATGCTCACGAGCTTCATACCTCACGATAGTAGCGGAGCGGGATACGGGGCTCACCCCGTATCCAACCAGGGGAGGCAACTGATTCAGCTGCGCGCGTCATTCATCATCGCAAGATTTCTGCCAGTACTATGATCTTCCTCTTTTTGAGCATGAAGCGGAATTATGGCATAAAGTTTGGAAGGTCAAAGGTATGGAAAGAGAAGGTCTAGAAAAATTAGACTTTACTGATGTATGAAAGGAAGCGGACACTTTCTTCCCAGCAAGCAAAACAACCATAATTATTTCGTTGGCTTGGGGGCATAGTCCGGAGCGTGCTCGTTATGCGTACCGCAGTGCGGGTTAGGGCGTCCCCCGGAGGCGACGCGTACCGACCCGCCCCCGTCGGTACGAACTTCGGCAGTTGCGGCGATGGGGGCCGCCACCCACCACGCCTTGCCCAGTCAGGCGAGTCGAGGAGAGCAGAGTGCTGGGTGGGCACGTGGAATGTGAGAGGTTGTGTGGAAGGTAAGTTGCACGAGCTGATATCCGTCATGGCGGACAAACAGCTAGACGTGCTCTGTGTGACAGAGACCAAGCGAAGGGGCAGCAACGCCTGTGATCTTCCTGGTGGCGGGATGGCTCTGTGGTCTGGTGTACCACAGAGCGATCGAGCCAGCATGGGTGTAGGAGTGCTGTTGTCCTCTCGCTTGGCCTCAGGTGTGAAGGATTACGGAATGTATGATCCCAGACTTCTTTGGGTCCGTATAAAACTAGGTGTCACCAAGGTATTCATGGTTGTAGCATATGCTCCCGTAGGATCCTCGGTGGTATCAGACCTAGAGAAGTTTTGGGATAATGTTAGGAAAGTTCTGGATATGGCAGAAACCAGTGAACGCGTGATTGTATGCGGAGATTTGAACGGATGGGTGGGGACCAAGCATCCCGACTATGAGGACGTACTTGGTCCATTTGGTGATAGGAGAGTGAACGACGCAGGTAGGCTCATAGCGGATGTATGCATGGAGAGAAACCTTATTGTGTCAAACACATTTATCCAACATAAGGACATCCATATGTATACTTGGAGAAGGAATGAAAAGAAAAGTATAATATATTTAATTTTGGTAGACAGTCACCTCCGAAGCAAAATATTGGACGCAAGAGCCTACAGGGGCCCCACAGTCGATACGGACCACTATCTCGTTATTGCGAGATTTAGTGGTCTGTTCAGAAAGTGGAGGCACTGGCGAGAGCGTGTCCACTTCGGAGGGCTTGAAAGAATAAAGGTTGAAAGGTTATAAAGGTTGAGAGCAAGTGGATGAATTTGTATATCTTGGATGTGGATTTAGCCGAGATGGAAGGTACACCACTGATATAGAGCGAAGAGTGAATGCGGGAAATAGAGTGAACGGAGCGTTGGGGCAACTTCTCGGCAGCCACCACCTCAGCCAGAAGGCACGTGTAGCAATACATAACGCAGTGCTTGTCCCAACATTACTGTATGGAAGCGAGAGTTGGGTATGCAGAAAAGAGTATGATAGTAAAATTAATGCGGTCGAAATGCGATCTCTGCGGAAAATCTGTGGAGTTAGGCTGACCGACCGCATTCGTAACGACGACGTAAGAGAGCGAGTAGGTATGAAAGAGAGTATTGGTGTAAAGATGCGAAAGGGAATGCTCCGATGGTTCGGACATGTGGAAAGAATGCCGAACGAACGCCTGGTTAAGAAGATATACAATGCGAAAGTTGAAGGATGTAGGTACCGAGGGAGACCGAGACTAACCTACCTAGACCAGATCGGTCATGTACTGAAGGAAGGTGGAGTCAAGAGTCTCCGAAACCGGCGAGCGTGTATGAAGAGAATTATGAATGTTGAGGAAGCGAGTGAAGTATGCAGAGATAGAGTTCTCTGGCACTCAGTTCTCTCTGCCTACCCTGCAAGGGATATGGCGTGATGATATGTATGTGTGTGTGTAAGATTTTTCACAAATTTTGGGACAGTTCTTGAGAGATATAAGTTTGAGGCTCATAATATTTATAATTGTGATGAGACTGGGTGCACAACCGTACAAAACTGTCCAAAAGCGATAGCCAATAAAAAGTCTAAGCAAGTCGGATAAGTTACATCTGCGGAAAGAGGAACTACTGTAACCCTTTGTTTTACTGTTAATGCGATTGGAAACGTGATACCTCTCTTCTTCACATTTCCAAAGATTAGGTATCAAGACTATTTCGTGTCTGAAGGACCAGAAGGATCAGATGGAGATGCTCATTCAAGCGGTTGGATGACTACTAAGAGTTTCGGGCAATTCCTTAGACATTTTGTAAAATATTCTGGTGCCTCCAAGAGCAATTGCGTGTTCTTAATACTAGATAACCATGAGAGTTATATAAGTGTGGAGTCCAATTAATTTGCCAGGAATATTGGAATTACGCTGTTAACACTTCCTCCATACTGTAGCAATAAATTACAGCCCTTGATGTTTCCGTATATTCCTCATTTAAATCTCGATACAATACAGCTATGAGCAACTGGATGTTATCCCATCCAGGCAAGGCCTTTACAATATATGTTTGAAGAATTCACCCAAAGTAACATCTTAAGCGGGTTCCAGAAAACTGAGGGAGACTTGATTCATATCTCATTTTTTATTAAAATGCCAATAAAATTTTACCTGCGCGTTTATTAGAAATACAATTAAGTACAAATGTACTTACTAAAGTCATCGCATAAGTGTATAATCGATTCTCTAAACCCTATGAACAAGTAATTATGATATATTAGGTATATTAAAAGCGGTTCAACTCTCACTTAATCTTTAAACGCCAGCAGATCTGCAGATACTGCAACATATAACCTGAATAAAAAGTTCATACTGTCTGTTCCATCATCTATAGGGATATTCGATATACATCGATGCATCGAAAACATCGATGTTTACAATGCGATACATCGAATCGATCCGATGTTTTGAAAAGCTATCGATATACTCGGTGTATCGATCTTTTTTCATAAAACATCGAATCGATGACCACCAGTTAATGTCACAAAAACTCAAGTTTATGTTTAAATAAATGATTCAATGATATTTCAAAGTAATATAAATATTTTTTTTAATAATAAATTACAGTTTTATAAAGGATCGGAATGGGTATAAATGAAAGAAAAAAAAAAGAAAAACATTTATTTTGTTCTCGTTAAAAACTAATGAAAATAAACATAACTAAAGAAAACAACTTCTGGTATAAAATGACATTAACGAGAAACAAAAAAGGCTATTGCCTCAGCTATGGCTATTTTATTTTATAAAATAGCGCTGATATTCTGCTAACACAGAAATTATTAAAAACATGACTAGTATAAAAAGTGTCAGAGTGTGTGTTTGTGTGTAACGATGTATGAATAATTTTAACATAAGTATAACAACAATGCATACATATATAATATAAATAAAATTGGCAATATTTAATAAAATATATATATTTTTAAGAGTATCGAAATGTCGCACTATATAAGACAGTGTAATTATGCATTAAGTAAATGTTGTTTTAAAGTGAAAATGAATATAAATGCCACAAAACATAAAAAATAAAAAAAATATATATAATATTATCAAAAATAAAGTCATAATAAATTATACCAATAAAGATTTTAAAAAATCTGGCCGTGCCGGTTTGGCCAACATAGAAATGATGTAGGCATTTGGAAGCACTGATGATATTGGTAGCACTACGCAAGCAAGAAAGAGTCAATGAGTTGTCTATGAATTACTTAAACTGTAATAAAATAATGGATTTAGCTCTTTTCATAACTTTCAAATACAAAAATTTTCACTCTAGAAAGAAGACTGTCTATGAATTACTTAAACTGTAATAAAATAATGGATTTAGCTCTTTTCATAACTTTCAAATACAAAAATTTTCACTCTAGAAAGAAGACCTGTTTTAAGAAGTATCACTTTTGATATGACTTTAGCTTTGTAATATATTTTAGAAAAAGTACTCGATGTTTACAAAACATCGATGTTTTCATCCGATACATCGAAAGACATCGATGTACAGTTTCGATTTATCGAATCGATAAAAACATCGATGTTTTTTCAAAGTGGACACCCCTAATCATCTATATACCTACCTAGTTCATTATGACTTGAATTGAATTATAGTTGTGCCATCTAGGCAACAAATTATGAACTAGATATGACTATAAAATACCACACAGAGCAGTTCTTAAACCGTGATTTACCCTTTGTAGTGTTTTCTTTACTTACTAATAGATGGCGTTACTAACAATATAAAACGTCTAAAACGTTTTATATCTATATGTATACAAGAGAGAGATAAAATATATGCGTGAACGAACAATTGTGTAAGAGCAAGCGAATAAGAAAATTTTATTGACCTCTGACTACAACGCAGTTTCGGTTGACGGTGTTCGTGTTTGTGACGTCATCATAAAGCAGCTGTTTTTGTCCTTGTGTTGCACAAATCTGAAAATATGGCAAATAATTCGTATTACGGTGAAAACAGTGATGTTGCAGCTATTTTTTTCGACTTAGATAATACTTTAATCCAAACAAGAAAAGGAGACACTAGAGCCTGCAATAAGGTATGTATTATTTTTCTAAAAATATTGTGACATTGCCACGGTCATGGATTTGTAGTTCGGAACGAAGTGCGCGCGCTGTCATCGTAGTGTATGTATCGCAATCACGAAGACACGAAGTTTTACGTCGTTTGTTGGTTGAACTAGGTGCTTCTTGTTGCACTCCGCGTGTATATCGTTCACGTTCCAGCGTGTGTTTAAAAATAGTGTTTCATAGTTGGAGAACGTGAGCTCGACATCCAGATTTAGATATTTTTGAAGAGAACTCACGCTAATTATAAACGTGATGTAGATCGAGCCGCTGTGGAAGCGTTTCAACGCCGTCCTAGCGTTCAGTGGAGCGCTCACTGTTGCGCTTCGTGATCGCGTCGATTTCCGTAATAATGGGTGATATATCAGAACCGATTAAAAAGTGCATACTTATTCTAAAAGCTGCAAAAAATGACACTGAGAAATTTGCCGCGTTGTTTATGGTGACTAAGCTCGTAAAGAGCAAGGACTGTAACACGAATGCCAGAAAAGCACTTTTCGAAGCGATTGGCTTCAAATTCTTGAAGAAACTACTAACAAACAACTCTGTGGAAGATGACTGCCCACCTTCTGTATACAAGTCAGTTGCACTATCAATCCTCACCTGCTTCTGCAATGATCCCGAACTGGCGACACATCCAGAAATGCTTGCCAACATCCCTGTGTTTCTTGACATAGTGCAAAGATCAGAAAATGATGATTATGATGATGACCTCATTATTATCAGTGAAGCCTACACATGCCTACAATGTATTGCTGAACATGAAGCTGGACAAAAAGCTCTTATTGAAGTTGGTGCCATCACAAAAATGTCTGAGATTTATTCACATCAAAGTTTCCAGACTGATGAAGCCCTTAATATTCTTGTTAAACTAGTGAGCCGATATGGACCAGCAGCCTGGGGTGATGATCCTAAACCTTTCCATGCTTTAGTGAACAAAATTGCCCTAGATTTTGCTACAGATCAGTCTGAGCGAAAATTTGAATTGGCTACAGTCTTGAGTGCATTGTTGTATAGTTGTAACAAGACAACCGTGATACCCGGCTCAGCTGATGAAACATGGCCTCAGAGCATTTACAAAGCACTCCATGATATACTGACTAGCAAAATTGGCAAGAACCAAAGAGATCCTGCGTTGAAATTAGCTGCTAATATAGTAGACTTGTTGGGTATTGAGTGGACACTGAATGATGAAGAAAACCCAAAGAAATTTTTCTTGCTTTTGCAACAACTTTGTGCTATTGAAGTCAGAATGCAACTAGAGGACAGGAGTTTTAAACAAGCCTATGCAAATGCTGATCTGGTGACTGCTTGCTTCATTGTGCTTGAACTATCCATTAACTATATGGCTACAGATCAGTTGGATTTGGAACAGAAAGAAAAACAATCTGTTTATACAGGTCTTAAAGGTGCTTTTAATGCAGTGGTGTCTATGCTAACTAAAGTACACAATGATAAGAACCGAGATAAACTTCCTGATGCAGAGAAAGTGTATGTTTGTGCCATGGTAAGAGTTTTAGTTTCTTGGATTGCACAAGAAACCACAGCTATGAGGGAACAAGTGTATACTTTACTTCCATTTATGTTCACCCTAGCCAATGACTCCTTCCATGCTTATAGATCTAGAAAATTAGCTGAAAAGAACAAATCGGACGGTGAAACAGCAGATACAGACACCACTCTCATGGGACAGATCGACCTGCTGCGATTAATGTTACCAGCGCTGTGTCACTTAGTAGTTGAAGATAAGGCTAGAAACATAGTACTTGACTTAAAACAAGAAGATATTCTATATGAAGCCATGAACTTCCATTGGTCAATAGTACACTACAAAAAACCACCTGTACCAAAATCTGAAAGAGGAAAAGTTAAAAATCAACCAGCACCTGAATTAGATCCTAGCGTGTTAGAAGATATGAAAGATTCTAGAGCAGCAATGGTTAGTCTTTGCAATATATTCATGAATCTCACAGTGCTGGCACCAAAAGTGGTTGAAAACAGTATGCTGTTCAATACTTTACTTAAGTTTATATTCAATAACTTACCTGAATTGAAAGATATACCTGAGAACTTAGTACTTCATGGTCATCTGGCAGTATTAGGATTACTACTACTTAAACAACAAGCTAGCAAAGTTAAGAAGAATGATTTCTCCATTTGTAGATATATCCAGTCTACCATTAGGTTCCTTTGGGATGCGTACAACATTGATGAATCAAACGACCCAAGTGCTCTTGTTGTATCAATGAGCTATAAAGAACATTGGAATGAAATAGCAGATCTGTGGTTCCTTGGAATGCAAACTATGAGTGGTGTTCTCACTATAGTGCCTTGGATTTCAGAATTTGCTATTGAGAGTGGTTGGGCACAAGGCATTGCTGAAATGCTTGCTAAAGTAAAAGTTGGCACATTGCCACCAAATGTAAAGTCAGCATTTGAAGACTTCCTTTGTAGATTAGTAGATTCAAATGAGAGTGTTATACCAGTCCTTAAGAAGGCCGGTGCTCTCAAGATGTGTAGGAACCATAGGTTAATGGATCTAGGAAAAAAATTGTTTGGAGATTAGATTTGTTTAAGTTGAAACAGGTAGGTATTGATTCCATACTTGTTTTAAAGTTAATTATAAAATTGTAATACATTTTTACAGTAATGTACTTAAGTGTTTTTGCAATTAGTGGCATACTCTAATAAATCCTTAACAAAAGAATCCATTGTTTTGTAATTTGTTTGCTTTAACTTATTGTACATAGTAATAAAAGATTTATTCTATGTATGTATTGTAATGTTGACTGGATGCTTAAATGTTACTTATTATAACAAAATGTTTGGCAAATATTAAAGTATTTGATGTGCAGCACTGTAGTGTTTTGATTTAGTACTCTAACAAACCCATTCTTGTAGGAACAAGAAGCAGGGTTATATCTTAGTGATGAAAATTTAATTAGACGGGGAAGTATCCGAGCTGTAATCTCAATACTTAGAAACAACAAGTAATGAGGACAGTCGCCTCTTAAGATGAAAAGTGCTTGTTGGTTAGCCATAAAAATAAAATTGCAATATTGTATAATATTTTATAAAGGTACATCTATGCATTTCTTTACAGTCAATATACTTTACAATACTGGGCACACATACATACCCACACCTCTATCATATTAATAGCAAATTGGACTACTAGCACATGCCCTCCATGGACAAACATAGAGTTTAATTTCGAGTTTATTATTTCCTGTAATGATATAATGTTTCCCAATTTGAAATAGGAATGGGTTTAGAATGCAAAAAAGGTAAAGAGTGTAATGTGTCGCCATTCCTATTTTTCTATCAGCATTCAGCCTATTTCTATCTACTGCTGGACATAGGTCTCCCTCTTACTAGGGGATAAAGCTGTAATCGCCACACTTGGCAGGCAGATTGGCATACAGTTCCCACTCTCCTTTTGATCCTTTAGCCGATTTTTTTGTATCCCAAGGGAAAGGGGTGACAACAATTGTATTAAGAATACAATTGTCACCCCTTTCTCTTGGGATACGAAAAAATTCCACCACCACACAGGGAATTTTTTACAGCAAATTCTTTCCGAAACGTGCCCGAGAGAGCACTAGGAAATTCGACAACAGCAGCAGGGTCTTCTATGATCGCACTCTCGTCTGCCAAGCGTGGCGATTGTGACATTATCCTCCTTTATAGAAGACTTATGTCTAACAGTGAGTCAATACTCTATTGGATGGATATTCATTAGAAGGAATACACAACTTATAAAAATATAAACTGAGCATGAATAAGAGTTAATGTATGTTAACTCATTAGTAGAATAGTATCAGTTTACAAACGCTGTGGTGTGCCAAACAACAGCAGGTGATTGAACGACGCGACGCTACATTGGGAACGTTGACCCCGTGTTATTCCTGAACACCAACTTTCATATATGCAAATAGCGTTACATGAAAACTGTAACAAGTTTTCGTTCCTATTATAAAACTAACGTAATTCTAACAAAGACGTTTAAAAAATTAGCAATAGTCTATAATTGTATATGTAGGTACCATGGAACTTTGCCTATTTTTTGCAGCTAAAATAGCTGAAGGAACGATACCATACTACGTGTATTGTTTAGGGAGCGAGAGGGTCTTCACATTTGGTATTTGGTCATGATGTCGTCTTGGCTCTGTATTACAAACTGTCACCGAGCAGGAGGTGGATAAAAATTTTACGAAGTCGGTCACGTTTATGGATATGTTCCCTAATACCTATGTGCCTATGCCATACGATAGTAAGTGACATCCTAAACCAAGACAAGTGTGGTCGTAGAAATAAAGCACAGAGCTTGGTGTTTTAGTCACATTTGTTACATGCGCCAAAAGCTTTCTATGCCTCAAGTGACTTACAGAACGACTATAGTGATAAAATCTTGTATTCTTACTCCGATACTATAATGAAATAAAGGCAACCGTTAATTTCCTAGAAAAATTTATATTGAGATACTAATTATGACATTTTCTATCTCGAACATGATAAGTAAACATCAATTTCTATGACTTCAGTCAGCGCTTACTGCTCAAGTACACCCATAAGTCATACTAAGTCTATTGCAAACTTTCCTGTTATTACAAAATGCTTTAGCTCGTGATACAAATTGCGTTAATAAATGAATGAATGAGATACCAGGTTCTTACGTGACAAACCACTGACGTTTTACATGTTGTTATAACACGACAAAAGCCTATAATTTTGTTTACACGCTTGCGCGAGACACGCGCGTCACTGTGTTCTATATGTTAGCTTTTTTGACCGTCTGTTATCCTCAACCCATTCGCTTATGGGAAAACTCACACTATGACCGCATGTCTTATTCATAATTTTATGAATCATTTGGTAGGTAGCAGAAGCTATTGGGCAAAATCTAATACAGATACACATACAGACATTTTTGTGTAGCAAATTCAAATGATTTGTTATTTAAGCAATTATTATACTTCATCTCAGCTCACATATCTCCAACTGTTGGGCTCAAGCCTCCTCCATAATGGGAGGGAAGTTGACCTACTCTACCACGCTGGTTAGACGTCTTGAACAAGGCTTATTACACTTTTCGAATAAATCACATTTTAATTTGGTTCTACTATCCCGAGGTCACAAATATTTCCATACATTCATAATCACCGGTGGACTGCACAATAAGACAAGTGGATATTTAAAATAAATTAAAACGTGATAAAATCCGTAGAAATACATTTATTTCAAACGGATTCGAAGCTTGAGTAGTAACCAAATGTAGGTGAAATACAAAGCGAAAAAGTTAATTATCAAAATAAAAAGATTCTATAAAGCACCGAGCTTCTATGGCCAGTTGTATTATGCACTAGAATTATGTGGATTGACGGAGAATGTCAGCGAACCAATCTGATGAAACTAATTGTCTCGTACATTTGAATAAGGTATAGCTCGCAGCTTCAAGTGATGTTATTTGTCTGCCTAAATACTTATAATGAGATATAAAGAAATAGTTGTAGAAAACATTTATGTAGTCCAGAATAAAAAGCCCACCCAGAAGCACACGTAACCAAGTGCTTCACTAGACTCCCCCATTTGAAATAAAACTATTTTTATGGATTCTATCGCGTTTGTATTTGATATTTAATTTTCCGACGTTTCGGATACGTTCATGGTATGCCCGTGATCTTGAACACGTTCATGGTCTTCCCATGGTCTTGAACGCCGTAAAATGTTAAAAGCAAACAACGCGATAGAATCCGTAAAAATAGTTTTATTTTGTTCAAGTGTATTCGCGTAAACTTTAGAAATTATTAGACTCGCAAATAGTCCGCGTAAAGCTGTCAAAGCCATCTGCGGCTAACAGTTAAAAACACACAAAAAAAAATTAGACTCGCAAACTTCATACCTTTTTGTTTTTTTTTTCACAGTCTAAGACACATACCGCACGAGACGAAAGGGCATGAGGCTCCATGACCTGTATTACCTACCTATCGGCATTTGAGCTAACCACCGGTACCAATTCCTTGACATCAGTGGTCCGCCCAGCAGGTCTTTCGGGTATCATCCCTTGACAATGCTCCGGCAACAGCAGAATCTTAATATTACAGTGCGTTTGGTAAAATCTATAAGTCGTCTTCTGGTGTTGTATGGAACTGAGCCTAAGCTCTTTAATGTTCGCACGATTATAATGTTACACTGTTCAACCAGTTTAGTACACTTAAATACCCATTTACTCGTACAATGCCCGTTTTATAATTTCACCTGAGACAATCTATGACACAATAACTGCTTCATCTATGTGTCATTTAACATGTAACATTGGTGTTTCAATTGCCTTTGGGGATACATAAAATTTGGATATCTGTGGTGAAAATAAGTGTCTTCACTTTAATCCTCACCAATGCTTACAACCGACACCATATTACCACCACTTTTTTATATTGAGTGCTCGCCGAATCAACCAATTAAAAGATATATAATGACCAAGTTTACTGGTTTCTGGACCAAGTTTAGTTGGCCGATACTGACCGAGGCCGAATCTTCGCTTGGGAATGGGAAACACCTTCATGTAACATATTATCTCTTAAATAAATGAGTACTTAACGAATTCGATATGCCCACAGATAATAGAGATACTGCAACAAGAATATGGTCTCCCTCAAGATGCTGCGTTGGAGAGTGGAACAAACTTTTTGCGCGCATTCCGAGCCCGGCCTGATGATGACACGTATGCTTTGGACGAATGGCCGACTCATCTATGGCGCAACTGTTTGCCAAAGAACTATAGACATATTGCCAGTTAGTATTATTATTTCAAGAACAATAAGCACTTTTCGCTTCGTAATCGGGTTTTTATAAATAATTAAGCATATTAAATGCTAAATTTCAGTAATTTGAACAATAAGCACACTAAACCTGGAGCCGTATCCGGTTGCCAACGACTGGCTTGGCCCCTTTTACGTGGAACTAAAACTTACGTAACGAAATCTATATTTTTTGATGTTTTAATAATACACACCAGGCATGACTCTTCTTGCCTAGGTCTACCGCATAGAGGCGAGAAAACTACCAATCTCATTAGATGAAATGAAAGTAGGCCATTGCCTACTTTGTATTTCTATCTACTTGCACCACCTTATCACCCCTTAATTGCCCATGGGAGGCCTAAAAATCGGGTATGGGTCTTATCAGGAGAGTGGACACCAACTCTCCTACACCTCATTACGATCGCCAACCTAGTTAGGTTGGCGATCTGCCAAGCGTAGTGATTATGGCAATACCATCTATCATTTATGTGAGAGGCATCTATGTCCAGCAGTACACGGCGATAGGCCGAATGGTGATATTTTACCTGTGTATTATCTAGTCTGTTATATGATAACGATGCCTGAATGTCGCTACTGTTGCACCTCGTGCATCTTAAGTCTAATATCGCATCTGTCAAATCTGTTAATTGAACCTAAGCCCAAGTTATTACTAGTACTTAAGCCATTACGCGATCTATACTCATTTATACTGCTTAGACACAAGTCTTTTTCTTCGGTTAGTTATTAAAAAAAACTAAATTTTACTATTGTATTATAAAGTAATTGAAATATAAACGCCTAAATTCTTGATCATATAAATCTACTATCTATTATTGATGTGGTCTGTACACTATAAAATGTGTTTTCACAATCGGACTTGGCAGCCGGCCTAGAATATCTATGCACTTCTGCTTCAACGGTTCGACCGAAGTCTTAGCTTTTAGCAACGCAAAACTGCTGTATCATGACAGTATAACATTGTAAACACACCTACTTTGTGTATTGCGTGATGATATATTTTCATCGTATTCGTAAAATGTTGCCATTTCGTTGTTCACGTAGGCGTTCACGTAGCAAGAGATTTATAAACATTGGTGGACGATGCTATAAATAATTGATGTAAAAAGACATCACATAGATTGAAAATTAAATAAAAAAATTCTAGATTAATCTTAGGGGTTAAATAAAGCCAGGCAAGACAAGGATTTAGTACCGGTTGCCCGCCCTAATGGCGATAGAGGTACGTACGTATACAGCGGGTTGAAATGTTGCACGCCGTGAGAGGCCGTTTGGGGCTGGCTATGACCGTACTATAGCCGGTCCACCCAGAACAAAATGAGATTAAATATCAACCACGACTAAATATTTGCCACTTGCTGCATAGCAATAGGCATTTTCAAAGATCTATCACAAATTGTAATTCAATTTATACTTTAGTTTTATATGTATATCATCATTATCTCGACTCATATGCGATTCGCTGCTGGCATCAAGGCTCTTCCACATTAGAAGGCAAATTGACCTACCAATGGTCAAACGGGTGTTTTTCGAAATTTCCTTCTCTTGCATAGATAATCTGCATATCCTTTAGTCGTTTCCGACAACCACGGGCAAGAAAAGTGGTGGTGAATTGTTTTACTTGCGCCGGTACAATACCGAAAAATGTGTGTAGAGCCTATGATAATCTAAGTAGATACTATTCCTAAGATATGGATAATAAGACAAAATATACGAGCAAAGCCACAAGCGTATAAAACTCACATGTTACAATTTTCGTTCATGTTAAAAGCTTTAAAACGACGCAGATTTGATTAAAATTTTCTATACGTGAAAGGCGTCGGTTTCCACCCTGATTGATTCAATTTAGTATGACTAACAACCTGGCTTCATCAAGCTGTTAGTTAATTAAGTGATCGCAATTTCATTGCAATTAGTCGACTATATATAATATGTATTGTATTTTATTGCAGTTATGTATTTTAATAGCGCGATTTTATTTTTCAGAAAGTATATCAGTGGAATGGGTAAAATTAAGGTTTCAGTGTTTGGCTCTTACACACGAAGTGATACATCTGCTAGAGACACTGCGGTACGTTGGTTATATGCTATTTTTAAACAAGTCTGTTATGAAGAAATATTATCGTTTAACCACGAACGCGTTTTTACTAATTAAACAAATATTTCTCCATGATATAATATGATTTTGATTTTAATTTGTAAATATTGTTATTTTTGACAAATTTCTTTGTTTTTATACTTAGATTACTTTTGTAATCTTTCAAGTGTTAAACAGGGAGATTTCTAATTTTGAAAACAATAGATATTGTTCTAAGAATATTAAAGTAAAAGCAATAAAATCCGTGTGTATTTTCTATAAATGCTGCCCGCCCCGTCTTCGCACGATCGCTAAAAACGAACGAGGACGTATCTTTCAAGTTGTAACCAGTCATACCTATATTTACAAAACTACATTGAGATCGGTTGGGCAGTTTCGGAGATTAACGGGAGTAAATATGATGACACATCAGTTTTAAGATATTACAAATATTTTACATCCAATATTATATAATGAATATTATATAATGGGTACCTACATAATGAATATACATATTATATAATTTCAACAATCTTGGAACATCATCTACTACCACTTATTTTATTGTGCATGGTGTTATGTGGTACTAAAGTTTCAGTCATTGAAAAATATTATTCACTTTTCACCTCATATATTACTCATAATGCAATTTTCTAGTGTTTCAAACATATAGTTTAGGTTATATTCGTTTTATCATTAAAAGCATGCCACATAATACTATGGATATCAAGCGCAAATACAAATTTTTAATATCATAGAAAAGTCAGCACCAAAGCATTGTTGAGGCATACACGTAAAATATTTAAAAAATATTACTAATTGTATATACGAACACAGAATTATAAATATATTTTAATAGTTTTAATACATAAAAAAAGGAAACGTTAAAATGCCTTTGCAATTGTATTGGGCCGGCTTTGAGCGCATGTTGCTAATAAATGACTTGTTTTTCTACAGTTCAGTTGTTGCTCAACGAGTGAGTAATCTTGGGGCGCCGCGTGCGCAACACTTAGGTTTGAGTTGTTATTGTAAAATATATGAGGGAGTACATCACGGCGAAGGTAATACTCGAACCTCAAAAAATTCAGTTACACGATGGAGATAATTTTCTAAATTTATTTAAAAAACCAAACGTAAAACCGTTGGAATAATATTATTCACATTGGAAGGTTAACGTCGGAAATTAGTTCATGGGAAGTTTTAAAATATCTCCATTGTCCTTTTATATTTAAATATGAAAGTGTGCTCAGTTGAATTTAAAATACAATTTATTTATAATTTGCTAGTATGTTACAGTACTTCATTTTCAACACAGCACATGAAGATTTAGCTCGTAAGATCTATTTTCAAATGCAATTTATATCCATTCTATAAGTTGCATATGAAATGAATAACATTTACCAATCATTTATTGTCTTAAAAGCTCTTGCACATACTGCAATAGTTGAGTTCCTGAATGAAAATAAATACAAGTATTATATTTTAAAGTGACTGTTACCGTTTTAAGAGTGGGAGTTTTTGATATGTTGAAACAATTGCAGTAGTATGATGCAAGAATGTATGGCTTGGTTTGTATCATGTGCTGAGTTTCAGCCTGAAAGGTATTAGGAAATAACAAAAGGCTGGTGAATGAATGTGGCACAGGGAGGATTATCTTCTCGGTCTGATCACGAACGGGCCGTCTCGCGCCCAGTGGCAGAAGATTGAACGACTGGGACTCCGCAAGTACTTCGACTGCGTGCTGGTCTCCGGCGACCTACCGTGGGAGAAGCCTGATCAGAACATCTTTCTAGAAGCTTGCAAGATGCTGAACGTGGAGCCTCGTGTGTGTATCATGGTTGGAGATAAATTAGAAACTGATATAAAGGTAAAAATTTAAATATACAGCCGTATTCTAATCTTAGTTCTATACCACAAGGACAATAATAAATCGGTGGTTTGAAAAGGCCGGCGATTTGGCAAATAAGTCTTAAAGCACTGCTATAATCAAAATATTCAGCATTTTCAAATGCCCTTGATGGCATTTTATTCATGATTCACAACTCGAGCTTTTTAAAAGCCACACCAAGATTACTGAATATTTATTTAAATTTCAATAAATATTCTTTGCAAAGTATTTTCAATAGCTTTTTTCTTGCAATAGCAATAAACTTAGCCGAGTTTGTAATGAGTAACTTTACTGTGGCAATTAACAAATCAACGTGGCAGTGTTTTGGTCCATACATTAACCAAACCTATTATTTATTGAAAACAATTATAGTGTAGAACACTGTAAAACAGGATTTAGAACATCGCGATCGAAAGTACCGTGTCCCTACCAGAGGATCAACGAGGTTCTTTTAAGAGAAGTTATTGATAAATACCCGATTACGAAACGGGTTAAATTCTTTTCTTTTAAGAGAAGTTATTGATAAATACCCGATTACGAAACGAAAAATGATGTCACAAGCGGGGTGACATCATTTTCCACCCCGCTTGTGACATCATTTTTCGTTTCGTAATCGGGTATTTATAAATAATTAAGCATATTAAATGCTAAAAATTTCAGTAATTAGAAGTTATTGATCTTGTGCCAGTAGCAAAATGTAATAAACTAACGACCTTCGTTTAGTAATAATATTCTGTATTGTTTAAGTGCAGGTTCAACCTACGTCTGACGGGTAAATCAAATTTACCTGGAGAGAGTGGCTTCCCAGTAACCGACTTACGTCTCGTTAGGAACCTAGTAAATGATTAATCAACCAAAACAATGTAATTGATCTTAGCGGATTAGGGATGGCTTAAATAACAGATACCAAAATTACATTTTGGAAAAAAAAATCATACAACAGTTATTACCTAAATAATTTTTAAGGAATCGCCTAAAATAAAAATTATTTTTATGGATTTCAGCACTCCTATTTACGAGTAATCTTCGAAGGACATTCCGCTTTATAGATAGATTTCGTTTCCCTGTAACGTATTTTGAAATGGAATTATGAGGGGAATATAATTAAGTCATTAATAATTACTGGATTTGTGCTTCACAGAGCACGTAAGGAGCTCATTCTTGCGGTTGACCTCTCCAGTCTATTAAATTATTCAAAAATATCTATTTTAAATTTCAGGGAGGTAAAGAAGCGGAACTCGGTGGTACTGTGTGGATACCTCTGCAAAAAGATATGGAGTCATCTGATTTACCTGATTTTACTATAGACAAGGTCACTGAATTGCCAGAAGTGTTGCCAAACTCGCCTAAATTAAAGCGTTCTGCGCACATATCCAACATATCTTGTTGATAATTTCTTATTATGAGGCTCTAGTATTTTACTTTTATTGTTGTATTTTGTCCCCCTAATAGTTCCGGACAGTATTTTAACAAAGTACAAAATTTAGTCAGCAGTACAAATGTATAAGCTTTAGTTTATGGCACTTTGGTCCTTTTAACGATGCTATTTTGATTTTTGTTGCAAACTAGTTACCATATAAACATAATCAGATCTAAATCTAGAAAAATTAATATACTAAAGAATATTTATTTTTCTTTCGAATTGTAGGTAAGGAATAAAGATATAAACGCCTGATTACTTTAGGATTTTAAATAAGCATATAGTAATTATATGTGTATATTTTTATAAGATGCAGAGTTTATTTTTAAGTATTTTTTTGGTTGTACTCTAAGGAAACTTCTTAAGAGACTGTCTTGTATGTGATACTGTTAGTGGTATATGTTCCTTGTAAGATGTCTTTCTTCAGTGTTGTTATAGCCAGTGTTAAACTATTAAGAAATTGTGTCACATAGGTGCTCACGTAGTGTTGATTCTAAGCGTTGTGAGTATATATTCTGTAAATACGAATTTAGATGTAGCTTGCATATGTCTATAGACTGATATGTTTATAATGTACATATGAAAGTATAGTTAACACTTGTATATATATATATACATACATACATGTTTTATTATTACGTCACTGACAAATTGCCTTTAAATCTTGTAAATGTCTTTGCTTCTTTCATTTTTGTCTGTGCCATGTTTTATTTATAACATGAAGAGCTGCTATGTTGAAATTTTTATTATGAAGTTTTCTTTGAAGAAAATGATATTTTATTTTTTTGAATATTTAGTCTTAGATTTTGGGATAAGTGTACATTTTTACTTACCCAAAATGTAAGTATTTTAATTAATAGAAAATATTTCAATAAAGGTGTTGGTTTTATTTTAGAATTAAACCAATCAAAATATTTTAATATTTTTTGTATTTCATCTAATATATGCATTTTATTAACTAAATATGTATGACTAACTAAGCTGTTCTTAACATTTTGGCTTCTCGTTTCTCTTGTAACATCTTCCTTTGCTCTTCTACAATCTTCTTCCTTTCCTCAAGGAATTCTCCATATTCCTGTAAAGTATACATTTGACGTTTGTAATGTGACTGTCATCATTTATCTATAATATATTGTTAGTTATGGTTCAATTTATTGTCCATTACAGCCTTATTATAGCACATAGTTAATAAAAATGTTTTAGGGTTGATGATTATACCAAATGGGCAGATCGTTATCACGCTACTATAGAAAGTATACCATGATTAACTTACAATATAAGTATTAGGATTGATAACCCGCGCTTTATTTCATGTCAATGCAGCAGAGACTCATCATTATGTTTGCTCTAGCCTGTCGCATGTAAAAAAAAAAGCCTGACGCATGTAGTAAGAGAATATTACAACAATATTTTACATGCCCATGTATCCAACTTCCATGCAATAATTATAAATAAGTCCACTTGTGGAAGGCCAGTTTACATTTCTTTTTTTAATTTTCATAAAGGATTGTCATTAAAAGTAGAGGTATTATCAAATGCTATGGAGGTCTGGCTTACTTGCAAGCAGAATATGGCAGAAATGTACAAATGATTTTAATAAATTTTTGAAAAAACCATGAACCAACCGTATAATTAACATATAGTGCAGAAATGACAATGATGAGCCTACAAGTAAATTTTTGTTACGCCACCATAATGCCCACCACTATCCAAAAGGTGAATTTGTTGTCAATTGACAACTACACACAACATAGAGATATTTAGACCACTAAATACATATCTCCTGGGCCAATTGAACCCAATACGGGTTCAATTTAAATGCATAACAATTCTTTATACAATCTACAAATAGTTAAATTTTGACACTGGATTTGATTAACTCGCATCCAGTAAATTAAGGTTCGTAAAAAAGTACTGAAATTATAATAGTCCGTTCTGTTGTTATTTCTTATTCACATAAACTTGCTTTATTTATACTGTGTGGTTAATTTTACATTGTCATACATACATACACATACATACATATCATCACGCCATATCCCTTGCAGGGTAGGCAGAGAGAACAGAGTGCCAGAGAACTCTATCTCTGCATACTTCACTCGCTTCCTCAACATTCATAATTCTCTTCATACACGCTCGCCGGTTTCGGAGACTCTTGACTCCACCTTCCTTCAGTACATGACCGATCTGGTCTAGGTAGGTTAGTCTCGGTCTCCCTCGGTACCTACATCCTTCCACTTTCGCATTGTATATCTTCTTAACCAGGCGTTCGTTCGGCATTCTTTCCACATGTCCGAACCATCGGAGCATTCCCTTTCGCATCTTTACACCAATACTCTCTTTCATACCTACTCGCTCTCTTACGTCGTCGTTACGAATGCGGTCGGTCAGCCTAACTCCACAGATTTTTACGCAGAGATCGCATTTCGACCGCATTAATTTTACTATCATACTCTTTTCTGCATACCCAACTCTCGCTTCCATACAGTAATGTTGGGACAAGCACTGCGTTATGTATTGCTACACGTGCCTTCTGGCTGAGGTGGTGGCTGCCGAGAAGTTGCCCCAACGCTCCGTTCACTCTATTTCCCGCATTCACTCTTCGCTCTATATCAGTGGTGTACCTTCCATCTCGGCTAAATCCACATCCAAGATATACAAATTCATCCACTTGCTCTAGTACATCATTACCTATTGTTACTCTTACATCTGTTCTGGTTTTATCTCTTTCAAAGACCATTATTTTGGTTTTGCTCACATTCACGCGTAGACCCCTTTTCTTACAATCTTCTGTCATTGTGTCGACTAGGGTCTGCAGGTCAATCGCTGACTGTGCCAGCAGGACTGCATCATCTGCATAAAGCAGAGCAGTGACCACTGAGTCGCCCATCTGGACTCCCACATTCATATCGTTCAACCTTTGGAGACATTTATCCAGATATATGATAAACAGCCTGGCTGACAGAATGCACCCCTGCTTAACGCCGATATTGACGTCAAACCAAGGCGACATTCCATCATCCAGCCGCACACAGGCTCTACAGCCCATGTAACTGGACTGCACAGCCTGTAGCAGTTTACCGTTAATACCATACTCCGGTAAAATGTCCCAAAGTTCCTTTCGTACAACCGTGTCAAATGCTCTCTCCAGATCCACAAAACTGCAGAAAACCCTCTGACCTAGAGCCAGATGCTTCTCCACAATGTTGCGCAGAGAGAACACTTGATCCATGCATCCCCTTCCACTCCTGAAACCTCCTTGTGTCTCACACAGTAAACCATCGGACACCATCCTCATTCTCCTTTCAATAATTTTTCCATACACTTTTGCTGCCAAACTGGTCAAGCTTATGGCTCTGTAATTTGCGCAGCCATAACGTGAACCCTTGTTTTTAAACAAAGGCACGATGACTGCGCTATTCCAGTCCCTGGGAACCATTCCCGAGCTCCAACATAAATTGAGGAGCAACAGGAACGACTCCCAGACACAAGAGCCACCAAGCTTGATCATCTCGGCAGACACCATATCAATGCCCGCTGCCTTACCATTTTTCAAACTTCTTATCGCCCATTCAACTTCATCCATACTGATGCCATCGGAGGACGCCGTTGTCGAATGTTGATCTACTAAACCACATCCAACACCGGCGCCAACCGTAGCATCCGCATACATATCGCCAAAATATTCACTCCATCGGCTTAACACGTCTTGTGTTTGTGTAAGAATGTCTCCACCTTTAGACCTTATTTTATTCATTCTGAAGGCTGACCAACCACCCCGAGACTTCTTCACCTCCCTCCAAAAGAGTTTGGTGTTACCCTCGAAGTTTTTAGTCAGCCTATCTTCTGCACTCATACTTGCTCTATCACGTTTCTCTTTCACTAAGGCCTTGGTGTCATTCTTACATTGCCGATATATTTCTTTCTTCTGTTCAGTCATACTGTCATTCAGATTCAAAGAAGAGACATAGTCCAGCCACGCTTTCTTCTTTTGCTCTACGGAAGCTGCCACTTCCGCATCCCACCATGCATCACCATTTGTTTTTCTATGCTTCTTTGAACTTCCACATACTTCTTTCGCTGTATCTACCATACTCTCTTTCAATACTCTCCAGCATTCTTCAATGTCCGATTGCGGCTGGCTTGCCATCGTCAGCCGTTCTCGGACACCCTCGGCATACTTTTCTCTTACACACTCTTCTTGCAACCTTTCAACCTTTATTCTTTCAAGCCCTCCGAAGTGGACACGCTCTCGCCAGTGCCTCCACTTTCTGAACAGACCACTAAATCTCGCAATAACGAGATAGTGGTCCGTGTCGACTGTGGGGCCCCTGTAGGCTCTTGCGTCCAATATTTTGCTTCGGAGGCGACTGTCTACCAAAATTAAATCTATTATGCTTTTCTGTTCATTCCTTCTCCATGTATACATATGGATGTCCTTATGTTGGAAAAATGTGTTTGACACAATAAGGTTTCTCTCCATGCATACATCCGCTATGAGCCTACCTGCGTCGTTCACTCTCTTATCACCAAATCGACCAAGTACGTCCTCATAGTCGGGACACTTGGTCCCCACCCATCCGTTCAAATCTCCGCATACAATCACGCGTTCACTGGTTTCTGCCATATCCAGAACTTCCCTAACATTGTCCCAAAACTTCTCTAGGTCTGATGCCACCGAGGATCCTACGGGAGCATATGCTACAACCATGAATACCTTGGTGACACCTAGTTTTATACGGACCCAGAGAAGTCTGGGATCAGACATTCCGTAATCCTTCACACCTGAGGCCAAGCGAGAGGACAACAGCACTCCTACCCCCATGCTGGCTCGATCGCTCTGTGGTACACCAGACCACAGAGCCATCCCGCCACCAGGAAGATCGCAGGCGTCGCTGCCCCTTCGCTTGGTCTCTGTTACACAGAGCACGTCTAGCTGTTTGTCCGCCATGACGGATATCAGCTCGTGCAACTTACCTTCCACACAACCTCTTACATTCCACGTGCCCACCCGGCACTCCGTTCTCCTCGACTCGCCTAACTGGGCAAGGCGTGATGGGTGGCGGCCCCCATCGCCGCAACTGCCGATGTTCGTACCGACGGGGGCGGGTCGGTACGCGTCGCCTCCGGGGGACGCCCTAACCCGCATTGCGGTACGCATTTCGAGTCAATACTTTTTTTTTTACATTGTCAATACTTTTTTTTTTCAAATTACTGATATTTAACATTTAATATGCTTGATTATTTATAAAAACCCGATTACGAGCTAAAAATGATTGTCACAAGTGGGATTCGAACCTACACCTATTGGAAATCCGTCCCAATCGTGCTGCTACTGCAAAATTTGAAGTATTAAGCCTATACATTATGTAAACATTGTCGGGTAGATGGCACACGTCTCCTTAAACACGTAAATATAATAATATACTTATTTTTGGTGAATTAATTCAATGAAATGTTAATTAGTTATATTTTTATAAAACTATATGCTTATGTACTAATGTGGACTATATAGGCAAACAATATGTTACCTATTTTTTTTTTTGAAGATCTATCACTTATTTTATGAATGCTTTTAAAGTTCAAAGGAGCTCACAGGCCAACTAATGTTCAGTGTTAACAGTCGAGGTATGACCTAAATGCAGAAAATACAAATATATTAACCTTTGGATCCAATTCTTTTACTATCTCAATTCCACAGCTTCTAGCTGTTGCTATTAACATAACACAAACTTCCTGTATTGGTCTCCACTCTAGTGGAGGGTCTTGATGCTTTATTTTGGCTATTTCATACAGATGTTTTAATGTGATCTTGCCACAAATTTCTCTTACTGGAAAAAAAATTATAATTTATTGTATTTTAATAAAAACACCACCCTGCACTAAGAAAATAAACCCTGTATTGCAAGGGACTCTACAATCAGAGCAACAGTTTGTGGATTGCACAAACTATGGTCCTGCGTATGAATCCAGCCCACGGCACTGGCAAGGTTGGTATCTTAACCACTATGCCATCTGCACACTCAATTATTATTTGATTATTTATCGAGTTATAATATATTACAGAGAAAGATGATTTCCTTAATAACTTCTACCAACTTTACCCTTTTCATTCTTACTTCAGTGATGGAGGTTTACCATGAATTTGGTAATGACACGTGGAAATAACAGTTACGTGAGATATAAAGGTTCAACACGACAATGAAGATTGTGATAATCATCTAATCTAAAATCCATAAAAATCTTTACATTATCAATTAAGATAATATATTTAATTCAATACTATGGAATTCTAAAAGTCTAATATTACTCCATGTATGATTAATGTTGATGGGAGCTAAGAATACAATATTGCAGTCCCTTTAATTTATTGTGGCAGTAAAAAAAATGGATAAGGGATCACAGAGACGATGGGCTAGCAATCTCCTGGCAAACAAACAAACAATGTAAGGCAATATTCTCTTTTGAGGAAAAGGCTGGGCAACAGTAAATGTTAAATAGGTCAAAAATTTGATAGACAATATATATTGCACCTGGTATACACTATCTATAAATTAGACTATGTGCCATAGATAATCGAGAGATAATTACCCGGTTCCATGGACGCTCTGCTTACTCCTGCTGCTTGTTTAAGAAAGTATGATGCTGGCGGTTGGTGAATAACAAGTTCATATGAACGATCAGAATTAACTTTTACTCTTGTTGGTAAAGGTATTCCTTGCTTTATATTAGCTGTGCGCTCGTTGAAGTCTTTACAAAACGCAGCTATATTGATATTGCGCTGAAGTAAATAGAACTCTAGGTTATGATTATACAATTCTTATTTAGCAATTAATTAGCATTAAAAATACATACTTGACCTAACATAGGGCCTAATGGGGGTCCTGCAGCAGCCATACCAGCAGGGATATTGGTTCTTAATTTAGAAGAATGGTCAATTTTATCTGCAACCTTCTTCATTGACTTTAATCTAGCGACAGACTTAGACATGTTAAATTTATTACTACTACTTCTGGAATTACTTATATCCACTAATAAGATAAGTTAAACTGAAACATACACGAGAAATACCTATCGTCCTATTAAAAACATCTGAAACGAAAATTTAAAATGCAATTTTTTTTTTTTTGGTTCTGTTCGTCCATTCGGACAGGCAAAGGGATCAAAGCCCATACAGCCAAGTCTTATTTAATTATTTTTCATACATTGTTCATCATTTCTTCATATTATGTAGCCTTAATAGTCATTGTCTGTCAGTAAGTCAAGTCGTTACCATTAATCGGGTGCTGATAACCTAATCAATGATTTTCTTTGGGAATTTTGGACAAATATGAAAATACACGTAAACCACTATTATACCATATTCACTACACTTCAGCACTTTAACTGTACCATATTGCATAAAATACCAGCAAAGTTATTCAATATAACACCACAAAACACTAAAGAAATGAATATAATACAAGAGCGTGACATGACATTTCCACATTCGCGCCAAAACTCTGCTCATAGAGTATTTTAAATATATGTTCTGCTCGTCCATTCGGAATTTCGGAAAGGCTAAGGGATCAAACCCCATACAGCCAAGTCTTATTTAATTGTTTTTCATGTATTATTTATCATTTTTTCATATCATGTAGCGTTGTTTGTGGTAATGGTATATGTATACATTCAGATGTTTTTTATGGAAAACGAAAATATTGTAAAGCTCTTTTATATCATACCCATGGAAGTAATAAGTACTCGTGCAGAGTACTTATTACTTCCATGATCATACCATACACTTTTTTTTTTTTTTTTTTTTCCGCAGGGTGGACCATGGATGTGGTCGCGCCCCGACAAATCCCATCCGGGGCAACAAAAGAGGCGGCGCGCAACCCCATGGACCCAACCTGCAAACACCTCTTTTCGCCGTGCGAGCGGGCCAGCGGTATCCGATCTTTGTCTTCGGTGGCCCGCCCGGCGGTTTACCCTTACGGGTTCCTCTCGTGTCAACGCCCCGACGGCGAAAGCTGTCGCCCTCACGCGGTGGCCTCACGTCGGGTGACCGGACAATTCCCCGGTCCGATCACCCGAAGCTTCGGTTAGGGCGGCATCAGGTGCAGGTATCACACCATACCCTAATGCTAGTATCGCATCTGCGAGTATCGTCCCAAAGTAATGTGTGGCGAAGCTTCGTACGTTTTATATGCTAGGGCTGTACCTGCGTGGGGACATTGTGCGGACGCCCATGTCGTGCGGTGTTCCGCAGGGGTCGGTTCTGGGGCCGACTCTGTGGGACATCGGTTACGACTGGGCGTTGAGAGGGAGTCTCCCCCCCGGGCTGAGCGTTATTTGCTATGCTGACGACACGCTCGTCACAGCCCGGGGCAGGACACTCGAAGAGGGTAAACTGCTGGAGCGTGTCCTCGCTGCCCGCATCGTCCAGCACCTGGAGGAGGTGGGGCCCGATCTGTCGGACGCTCAATTTGGGTTTCGGAGGGGGCGTTCGACCATCGGGGCCCTGCTACGCCTGAGGCAGACGGCCGCGGAGGCTGTCGCCGGCAAAGGAGTGCTGTTGGCGGTGTCGTTGGACATCGCCAACGCCTTCAATAGTCTGCCATTCAGCTGCATCAGGGAGGCGCTCCGGTTCCATGGAGTGCCCCTGTACCTCAGGCGGCTGGTGGCAGACTATTTGGAGGGGCGCAGTGTTCTCTACGCGAGCCCCGCAGGGGACATTGTGCGGACGCCCATGTCGTGCGGTGTTCCGCAGGGGTCGGTTCTGGGGCCGACTCTGTGGGACATCGGGTACGACTGGGCGTTGAGAGGGAGTCTCCCCCCCGGGCTGAGCGTTATTTGCTATGCTGACGACACGCTCGTCACAGCCCGGGGCAGGACATTTGAAGAGGCGGCGAGCCTGGCCACTCTCGGCACCGAGGAGATGGTCAGGCGAATCGAGGCGCTGGGGCTCAGGGTGGCCCTAAACAAGACGGAGGCCCTGCTATTCCATGGGCCCCGTGTGAGGCTGCCCATCGGCGCCTCGTTAGTCGTCAACTCCATCCACATCAGTATCCAGGCCCATATGAGGTACTTGGGTCTGGTGCTCGACGGGCGATGGTGGTTCCGGGAGCATTTTCGGCAAATTGCTCCCCGGCTGGTCGGCGCGGCGTCCGCCCTTTCTCGGCTCATGCCGAATGTGGGCGGACCCAGTTTCGAGGGCCGACGGCTGTATGCGGGGGTGATCCGCTCAATGGCCATGTACGGCGCACCCGTGTGGGCGAGGGCTCTAAACGCCCAGCTCAGGGCGGTGCTGTGGAGGCCACAGCGAGCCATGGCGGTCAGAGCCATTCGCGGGTACCGCACGGTGTCGACAGAGGCGGCGTGCCTATTGGCCGGGACACCCCCGTGGGACCTAGAGGCGGAGATGCTCTCCGACCTCTACCGGCGGGTTACCTCAATGCGCGAAGAGGGTGGCTCCCCATCGTTTAACGAGATAGCCACCTGGCGCGAGGACGCCCGCCGAGAAGTCATCGCCCGTTGGGCTACGCGGCTGGAGAGGCCTAGACATGGTGTCACTACCGTCGAGGCCCTCCGGCCCGTACTGATGCAATGGATGGAGCGGCGGCACGGGGTCCTCACCTTCCGACTGGTGCAGGTGTTAACAGGGCACGGGTGTTTCGGGAAATACCTGCACACGGTCGTGTACAGGGAATGGACTCCGGGCTGCCATCATTGCAGTAGTGACGAGGACACGGCGCAACATACGCTCGAGGAATGCTCGGGCTGGGACGGGCAGCGCCGCGACCTCGTCGCTATTATCGGTGCCGACCTGGCGCTGCCGGCTGTCGCGAGGGTGATGGTCGACAGCGTCAGGAACTGGGACGCGGTCGCCGCCTTCTGCGAGGCTGTTATCTCGCAGAAGGAGGCGGCGGAACGGGCCCGGGAGGATTCCCGTGACCCGGGCCGCCGCCCGCGGCCGGGGCGGCGCAGGCGCGAATACCTGCGCCTGATGCCGCCCTAACCGAGGCTTCGGGTGATCGGACCGGGGAGTTGTCCGGTCACCCGACGCGAGGCCACCGCGTGAGGACGACGCCTCGACGGCGAAATCTGTCGGGGCGTCGACAGGAGAGGAGCCCGAGAGGGCATACCGCCGAGCGGGCCACCGAAGACAAAGATCGGGTACCGGTGGCCCGCTCGCACGGCGAAGAAGAGGTGCTTGCAGGGTGGGTCAATGGGGTTGCGCGCCGCCTCTTCCGTCACCCCGGACCGATTTGGCGGGGTGCGACGTCCATGGCCCACCACAAAAAAAAAAAAAAAAAAAAAAAAAGGGCTGTACCTGCGTGGGGACATTGTGCGGACGCCCATGTCGTGCGGTGTTCCGCAGGGGTCGGTTCTGGGGCCGACTCTGTGGGACATCGGTTACGACTGGGCGTTGAGAGGGAGTCTCCCCCCCGGGCTGAGCGTTATTTGCTATGCTGACGACACGCTCGTCACAGCCCGGGGCAGGACACTCGAAGAGGCGGCGAGCCTGGCCACTCTCGGCACCGAGGAGATGGTCAGGCGAATCGAGGCGCTGGGGCTCAGGGTGGCCCTAAACAAGACGGAGGCCCTTTTATTCCATGGGCCCCGTGTGAGGCTGCCCATCGGCGCCTCTTTAGTCGTCAACTCCATCCACATCAGTATCCAGGCCCATATGAGGTACTTGGGTCTGGTGCTCGACGGGCGATGGTGGTTCCGGGAGCATTTTCGTCAAATTGCTCCCCGGCTGGTCGGCGCGGCGTCCGCCCTTTCTCGGCTCATGCCGAACGTGGGCGGACCCAGTTTTCAGGGCCGACGGCTGTATGCGGGGGTGATCCGTTCAATGGCCATGTACGGTGCACCCGTGTGGGCGAGGGCTCTGAACGCCCAACTCAGGGCGGTTCTGTGGAGGCCACAGAGAGTCATGGCGGTCAGAGCCATTCGCGGGTACCGCACGGTGTCGACAGAGGCGGCGTGCCTGTTGGCCGGGACACCCCCGTGGGACCTAGAGGCGGAGATGCTCTCCGACCTCTACCGGCGGGTTACCTCAATGCGCGAAGAGGGTGGCTCCCCATCGTTCAACGAGATAGCCACCTGGCGCGAGGACGCCCGCCGAGAAGTCATCGCCCGTTGGGCTACGCGGCTGGAGAGGCCTAGATACGGTGTTATTACCGTTGAGGCCCTCCGGCCCGTACTGATGGAGTGGATGGAGCGGCGGCACGGAGTCCTCTCTTTCCGGTTGGTGCAGGTCTTGTCGGGGCATGGTTGCTTCGGCAAGTACCTGCACACGGTCGTGCGGAGGGAGTGGACTTCGTCCTGCCACCATTGCAGTAGCGACGAGGACACGGCGCAACATACGCTCGAGGTATGTTCGGGCTGGGACGGGCAGCGCCGTGACCTCGTCGCTGTCATCGGTGCCGACCTGACGCTGCCGGCTGTTGCGCGAGCGATGGTCGACAGCGTCAGGAATTGGGACGCGGTCGCCGCCTTCTGCGAGGCTGTCATCTCGCAGAAGGAGGCGGCGGAACGAGCCCGGGAGGATTCCCGTGACCCGGGCCGCCGCCCGCGGCCGGGGCGGCGCAGGCGCGAATACCTGCGCCTGATGCCGCCCTAACCGAGGCTTCGGGTGATCGGACCGGGGAATTGTCCGGTCACCCGACGTGAGGCCACCGCGTGAGGACGACGCCTCGACGGCGAAAGCTGTCGGGGCGTCGACAGGAGAGGAGCCCAAGAGGGCATACCGCCGAGCGGGCCACCGAAGACAAAGATCGGGTACCGGTGGCCCGCTCGTACGGCGAAGAAGAGGTGCTTGCAGGGTGGGTCAATGGGGTTGCGCGCCGCCTCTTCCGTCACCCCGGACCGATTTGGCGGGGTGCGACGTCCATAGCCCACCGTAAAAAAAAAAAAAAAAAAAAAAAAAAAAAAAAAAAAAAGGGCTGTACCTGCGTGTATCGTCACGAAGCTTCGTGCAATGATATGACACACACGCAGATGAAACCAGTCATTATCGGCTATCGTCGCGCACATTCGGGCTTCGTGGGCGTTATCGCTTGGGTGGCGATAAGTCAAAGGGTTTTATCGCGCTCTGTGCTCAGACTAGCGCTTTTCATTTCGGCGGAAATTTTCGATGTGTTTAGACGCGTTCGAGGATCTCCAGTTAATCAATAAATATGGAGTAGAGTGATTAAATGGTGTTAGAATTTTTACACCATTATGAAGCGGCACCCATGAAAGGATCCAAATAAATCATTATATAATTATTAGCATAATATAGCTGTAATAGTAAAGCAATTCGTCATCCATAGTTAAACGCATGAAAAGGATTTGAAATTATTTCACAAGAAGCCTGATAGTTCAGTCTGAAGTTCAGTACAGTAATACCCCGCTTTACGCGACCCCGTTATGCGCGGTTTCGCTTTAACCCGAATTTCAAATTTCGCGTTAAAATGTCGCGCATTACGTGAATTCGTCTTAAACGGAAACCTTTATTGGTGTGCCATTCAGAAACACCCCGTGCAATGCTAGGTACAGATAAGACAAACCTATCAGTCGTGTGGTGTTCCAACACTTCCAACGAAAAGGCGTAGGTTACACGGGAAGTTTTTCAAGATTAGTATATTCTAATAGTTTTTGTGGATTAGTCAATTTCTACTGTGACAGTAATGGGCTTGAATCTAAAGTTATATTACTCTTAGAAAATGCCCCAGGACATCCAACCTCACTTGATACACCGAGACTTAAAAGTGTACCTGAAGTTCCTTCCATCAAACACTACGTCAATATTACAACCTATAGACCAGGGAGCAATAGCAAACTTCAAACCATCGCCGCACTTTTAACCAACTAATTCATGAAACTGACGGAGAAGGAAAACAGTCTATGCGAGAGTGGTGGAAGTCATACAACATCATGAAGGCTATTCACAACATAGACGAGGCTTAGAACGAAGTTAAAAAGAGTTGTATAAATGGATTGTGGCGCAATCTTTGACTAAATGTAGTGGAAGAATTGTCTAGATGCAGAGACAAGTGCTTGAAGACATTGTTGCAATAATTGAGGGGTCTGAACTTGAATATGTCACGGTATGTTAGGAATAGAGACGCCTTGCATTGTATAGGAATTGTCTCGTATGAATAATTTTCAAATATAAGAACTCGAAGTGTTCTTTTATTTGACATATATATAAAAAGACAGAAGACCCATTAATAGTTGTAGAATATACTCTTAAATAAAACGTTTATTCTTATACTTTTATATAGTCTCTTCATTTATTATTGTGATGAATTTCCTGCTTTAGAAATCTTATATAAAACGATGTGTTAAATTTTACATGGTAGCAGAGCGTGAGCGTTAAAGATCAACGTATACCTAAATCATATATTGAAAAATGTCGAACATAAAAATCGACCCCCTCACAAGGGAAAATTATGATACATGGGTAATACAGGCTGAAGCAGTGCTAATTCGACAACACTTATGGAAATTCATCCAAGAGACTGATGCTGCTGTTCAAGATAAGGAAGAAGACAGACAGGCAAGGTCACAACTAATCCTTATAATCGCTCCTTCTGAGCTTAAACAAATTAAAAATTGCTCAACAGCACTAGAGTTATGGAATAAACTTAAAAACATATATGCTAGTAAAGGACCGGCAAAGAAAGCCTCCTTACTAAAACAGCTTATATTAACGAGACTGGAAGGTAATGATGTTCGTAGTCATCTTAACATATTCATGGACATTGTAGACAAACTTGCAGACATGGATGTAAACATAAATGAAGATTTACTAACCATTATGATGCTGTACAGTCTTTCTTCAGATTACGACAACTTCAGAGTCGCAATTGAAACGCGAGATACCCTTCCAAAACCAGACGAACTTAAAACAAAAATCATTGAAGAATGTGAAGCTCGTCATAGTCGGAGTATAAACAATCAAGAGAAACCAAGTGAGTTGCCTATACAAGAAGAAGCATTTTATGCGTCTTGTAAAATTTGCAAACGGAAAGGTAACATATTTAAGCGTAAAAGTCATAAAATTTGTACAAATTGCTGGGATAAAAACAATGAGAAAGCTAAACAACATAAGAGCAATTCTCATAAAAACCATTTCGCTACGAAGTGCCTTCTCACTAACAAGAAGAAGCCTGACAATAGTATTTGGATCTTAAACAGTGGCTGTACATCTCACATGACTTATGAAAGAGATCTTTTCAAAAAGATTGATAAATCATCAGGTAAGCTGAAGTTTGCTACTGATGAGCTAGATGCAGAGATAAAGGGGAAAGGTACAGTATCCTTTACTACAAAAAATGATGATAGCGTAGCACCTACCCATCTGAAAGATACACTATATGTACCCAGTCTATCTACTAACTTGATGTCCGTTAGTAAAATGACTGATGTTGGCTGCTCCGTCTTATTTAATAAGGATAAAGCGACGGTCACTAACCCTAAAAGCAAAATTACTCTAACTGCATACAAGCAAAACGATGGACTTTATTATATGCAATGTAAACACAATAAGCGCAACAATTTGGCAAACACAGCGTCGACTACAAATAAAAATTCGAACATTAATGAGTGGCATAAGAAACTCGGCCACATGAATGCCAAAGATTTAAAATATGCACAAAAAAATGATGCGCTACTTGGTCTAAACTTTGACAATTCAGAAAGCTTAGACGAGTGTGAAGCTTGTATTCAAGCAAAATTACATCGAGTTTCTGCTCCACGAGAGAAAACGACTCAACGCACAAAACAACTCTTAGAAATCGTTCATAGCGATGTGTGTGGACCGATCAGAACGCCTACATTAAACGGTAATAGATATTTTGTCACATTCATTGATGATTTCAGCAGATATAGTAGAGTGTATTTCATGAGAAATAAAAACGAAGTCTTAGAAAGATTCAAAGAGTTTAAGGAGTCAGCGGAAACACACACAGGTAACAAAGTTAAGTACTTACAATCAGACAATGGTACTGAATATGTAAATAAAGATTTTAATGCTTTCCTAAAATGCTGTGGAATAGAGCGCAGAGTTTCGGCGCCATACACGGCAAGCCAAAATGGCTTAGCTGAGAGGAAAAATCGCACTCTCATTGAAAAGGCAAGGGCTATGATGATAGATGCAAAAGCACCTTTAAAATGCTGGGGAGAGGCAATATTTACTGCAAACTACCTTTGTAATAGGAGTATTAATAGCGCTATTCATCACAAAACACCATTTGAGCAATGGGTTGGCAGGAAGCCATGTATAAATCATCTCTACATACATACATACATACATACATACATACATACATACATACATATCATCACGCCATATCCCTTGCAGGGTAGGCAGAGAGAACAGAGTGCCAGAGAACTCTATCTCTGCATACTTCACTCGCTTCCTCAACATTCATAATTCTCTTCATACACGCTCGCCGGTTTCGGAGACTCTTGACTCCACCTTCCTTCAGTACATGACCGATCTGGTCTAGGTAGGTTAGTCTCGGTCTCCCTCGGTACCTACATCCTTCCACTTTCGCATTGTATATCTTCTTAACCAGGCGTTCGTTCGGCATTCTTTCCACATGTCCGAACCATCGGAGCATTCCCTTTCGCATCTTTACACCAATACTCTCTTTCATACCTAATCGCTCTCTTACGTCGTCGTTACGAATGCGGTCGGTCAGCCTAACTCCACAGATTTTCCGCAGAGATCGCATTTCGACCGCATTAATTTTACTATCATACTCTTTTCTGCATACCCAACTCTCGCTTCCATACAGTAATGTTGGGACAAGCACTGCGTTATGTATTGCTACACGTGCCTTCTGGCTGAGGTGGTGGCTGCCGAGAAGTTGCCCCAACGCTCCGTTCACTCTATTTCCCGCATTCACTCTTCGCTCTATATCAGTGGTGTACCTTCCATCTCGGCTAAATCCACATCCAAGATATACAAATTCATCCACTTGCTCTAGTACATCATTACCTATTGTTACTCTTACATCTGTTCTGGTTTTATCTCTTTCAAAGACCATTATTTTGGTTTTGCTCACATTCACGCGTAGACCCCTTTTCTTACAATCTTCTGTCATTGTGTCGACTAGGGTCTGCAGGTCAATCGCTGACTGTGCCAGCAGGACTGTATCATCTGCATAAAGCAGAGCAGTGACCACTGAGTCGCCCATCTGGACTCCCACATTCATATCGTTCAACCTTTGGAGACATTTATCCAGATATATGATAAACAGCCTGGCTGACAGAACGCACCCCTGCTTAACGCCGATATTGACGTCAAACCAAGGCGACATTCCATCATCCAGCCGCACACAGGCTCTACAGCCCATGTAACTGGACTGCACAGCCTGTAGCAGTTTACCGTTAATACCATACTCCGGTAAAATGTCCCAAAGTTCCTTTCGTACAACCGTGTCAAATGCTCTCTCCAGATCCACAAAACTGCAGAAAACCCTCTGACCTAGAGCCAGATGCTTCTCCACAATGTTGCGCAGAGAGAACACTTGATCCATGCATCCTCTTCCACTCCTGAAACCTCCTTGTGTCTCACACAGTAAACCATCGGACACCATCCTCATTCTCCTTTCAATAATTTTTCCATACACTTTTGCTGCCAAACTGGTCAAGCTTATGGCTCTGTAATTTGCGCAGTCATAACGTGAACCCTTGTTTTTAAACAAAGGCACGATGACTGCGCTATTCCAGTCCCTGGGAACCATTACCGAGCTCCAACATAAATTGAGGAGCAACAGGAACGCCTCCCAGACACAAGAGCCACCAAGCTTGATCATCTCGGCAGACACCATATCAATGCCCGCTGCCTTACCATTTTTCAAACTTCTTATCGCCCATTCAACTTCATCCATACTGATGCCATCGGAGGACGCCGTTGTCGAATGTTGATCTACTAAACCACATCCAACACCGGCGCCAACCGTAGCATCCGCATACATATCGCCAAAATATTCACTCCATCGGCTTAACACGTCTTGTGTTTGTGTAAGAATGTCTCCACCTTTAGACCTTATTTTATTCATTCTGAAGGCTGACCAACCACCCCGAGACTTCTTCACCTCCCTCCAAAAGAGTTTGGTGTTACCCTCGAAGTTTTTAGTCAGCCTATCTTCTGCACTCATACTTGCTCTATCACGTTTCTCTTTCACTAAGGCCTTGGTGTCATTCTTACATTGCCGATATATTTCTTTCTTCTGTTCAGTCATACTGTCATTCAGATTCAAAGAAGAGACATAGTCCAGCCACGCTTTCTTCTTTTGCTCTACGGAAGCTGCCACTTCCGCATCCCACCATGCATCACCATTTGTTTTTCTATGCTTCTTTGAACTTCCACATACTTCTTTCGCTGTATCTACCATACTCTCTTTCAATACTCTCCAGCATTCTTCAATGTCCGATTGCGGCTGGCTTGCCATCGTCAGCCGTTCTCGGACACCCTCTGCATACTTTTCTCTTACACACTCTTCTTGCAACCTTTCAACCTTTATTCTTTCAAGCCCTCCGAAGTGGACACGCTCTCGCCAGTGCCTCCACTTTCTGAACAGACCACTAAATCTCGCAATAACGAGATAGTGGTCCGTGTCGACTGTGGGGCCCCTGTAGGCTCTTGCGTCCAATATTTTGCTTCGGAGGCGACTGTCTACCAAAATTAAATCTATTATGCTTTTCTGTTCATTCCTTCTCCATGTATACATATGGATGTCCTTATGTTGGAAAAATGTGTTTGACACAATAAGGTTTCTCTCCATGCATACATCCGCTATGAGCCTACCTGCGTCGTTCACTCTCTTATCACCAAATGGACCAAGTACGTCCTCATAGTCGGGACGCTTGGTCCCCACCCATCCGTTCAAATCTCCGCATACAATCACGCGTTCACTGGTTTCTGCCATATCCAGAACTTCCCTAACATTGTCCCAAAACTTCTCTAGGTCTGATGCCACCGAGGATCCTACGGGAGCATATGCTACAACCATGAATACCTTGGTGACACCTAGTTTTATACGGACCCAGAGAAGTCTGGGATCATACATTCCGTAATCCTTCACACCTGAGGCCAAGCGAGAGGACAACAGCACTCCTACCCCCATGCTGGCTCGATCGCTCTGTGGTACACCAGACCACAGAGCCATCCCGCCACCAGGAAGATCGCAGGCGTCGCTGCCCCTTCGCTTGGTCTCTGTTACACAGAGCACGTCTAGCTGTTTGTCCGCCATGACGGATATCAGCTCGTGCAACTTACCTTCCACACAACCTCTTACATTCCACGTGCCCACCCGGCACTCCGTTCTCCTCGACTCGCCTAACTGGGCAAGGCGTGATGGGTGGCGGCCCCCATCGCCGCAACTGCCGATGTTCGTACCGACGGGGGCGGGTCGGTACGCGTCGCCTCCGGGGGACGCCCTAACCCGCATTGCGGTACGCATTTCGAGCCGGATTAGCAGTCTAATTAGACTGGCAGGGGACGCGAACGAGCACGCTCCGGACTATGCCCCCTATGCTATCTCTACATATTTGGTTGTAAAACGTATGTTTTATTAAAAAATGGCAATAGTCATAAATTTGCTTCAAAAGCGATACAAGGTATGTTTGTTGGGTATTCTGAAACATCCAAAGCATTCAGAATATACATACCATCTAAAAATAAGATCATAATTTCGAAAGATGTCAGAGTCATGAGAAAAATGTTTTAAATTGAACAAAACAAAAATGAAGACTCCAAGCTTTTATATGATCTAGTATTATCACGTGAACAGACAACATCACAACCAATACCTCGTAAGCAAGTTGAAATTACGCTTGAGGATGATGACGATGATGATCACGAAGAAATTCAACAACAGATCGATAGCGACGCAGCAGATGATGATGACGAAACGCTACAACAAAGCGTACTTGAAAATGTTCGTCAAGAAAATGTAGACATAGATAGTGATCAAACTTACGAATCTCTTTCAGATACTGAAACTGAAGAAACCACAACACAAAATATGAGATCGTTACGAGATAGATCAACTATTACTGCTCCTAAACGCTATGATGATTTTATTTTAGCTGCCGCAGAAGAAATTGAAAATCTGCAGAAGCCAATAGAACCTGTAACATTTAAAGAGGCTTTAGATTCTCCTGAAAAAGAAAAATGGCAAGAGGCTATGGATAATGAAATTTCTGCCTTAATAAATAATGAAACATGGGACCTAGTGGATTTGCCCAAAGGAAGGAAAGCCTTACCTTGTAAATGGGTATACAAAGTTAAAATGAATGCAGATGGCTTAGTTGAAAAGTACAAGGCGAGAATGGTTATCAAAGGTTACTCACAGGAACCTGGCGTTGACTACGATAAAACATTCAGCCCAGTTGTTCGCATGAGCACCGTACGTACCTGCTTGCTGTTAGTGCACAAGAAAAACTAAGCTTAATGCAGTTTGACGTGTCAACCGCATTTCTTAACGGCACTGTTAATGAGGAAATCTATATGAAACAGCCTACTGGTTATCAGGATGGCACAAAACGGGTGTGTAAACTTAAACGCAGCCTTTATGGTTTGAAACAAGCACCTCGATGTTGGAATATCTGTATAGCAGAGTTCCTTATAAAATCTGGTTTCGTACAGAATGAAGCCGATCCGTGTCTATACGTTCGAGTTCGAGGACAATCAAAAGTGTTTATTGCACTGTACGTCGACGACGGACTTGTGGCATACAATACAATTAGAGCAGGTGAGGATTTTATAAAAGAGCTTAGAGCGAAATTTAAAATAACCACGAAGCCTGCGTCATATTTTCTTGGAATGGAAATAAAAATAAGCAAAGATGCTATTAATCTATGTCAGAAAACTTATACCAAAAAGGTGTTAAGTAAATTTAGGATGGCCGATTGCAAGCCAGCCCCAACGCCAATCATTCGTGAAAATGAGAAGGCAGAGGAAAGAAACAATGTGGATGAGTTGTTTCCATACAGACAAGCTGTTGGAGCATTAGCTTATTTATCAGTAGGCACAAGACCTGATATTTCGTATGCTGTGGGTGTTGCATCTAGAAACCTGGGAGCACCTACCAAAAATGATGTGTTATTGGTGAAGCGCATCTTCCGTTATTTAAAAGGCACCCCGCAAAATGGATTGAAATTTACTAAAAATTCACATCCAAATAATCTGATCTGCTATAGTGATGCTGATCACGCAGGAGATAGCACTACCGGAAGATCAACCTCAGGAATGGTGTGCCTATACTCTGGAGCTGCTATAAGTTGGAGAAGCCAACTACAAACAATGGTCTCAATTTCATCTACTGAAGCAGAGGTTATAGCAGCTAGTGAAACTGCTCAAGAGATTTTATGGTTGAATCGCCTTCTCAACAGTTTAACCAGGACTCGTAAACCAGTGCTAAGATTAGACAACGAGTCAGCTGTCAAACTCTCACATAACCCAAAGTACGAATATCACAAGCGTACTAAACATATTAAACTTAAACATTTCTTTGTAAGAGAATGTGTCAGTAATGGAGAGTTCACAGTGGAACAGGTATCCTTGGAGTTACAGTTAGCTGATATGCTTACCAAACCTTTATTCGGCCCTAGAATCAAAGATTTGAGTTCAAGAATGGGACTGAAGAATTTGACTTCAAATTCATAAAAACTGTCGAGGATGTTAGGAATAGAGACTCCTTGCATTGTATAGGAAGTGTCTCGTATGAATAATTTTCAAATATAAGAACTCGAAGTGTTCTTTTATTTGACATATATATAAAAAGACAGAAGACCCATTAATAGTTGTAGAATATACTCTTAAATAAAACGTTTATTCTTATACTTTTATATAGTCTCTTTATTTATTATTGTGATGAATTTCCTGCTTTAGAAATCTTATATAAAACGATGTGTTAAATTTTACACGGTAGAAGAATTCGAAGAACTTGTAGCCACGCACGACAAACCTCTCAGCAATTAAGATCTGATCGAATTACAGAATAATCCCATCAACGATGAGAAAGAACAAGTAAAAGAGAGAGTTCTATCTACAAGCGCAATACAAAATGCTCTTTCAAAAAGTTTATTCTGCTTTGGACATATTGCAGAGTATAGACAGTAATACTGCATAGTGTTTTTAGAATTAAAGTGATTGATTCAAATGATTTGAAGTTTTTTGTATTAAATCATAAACCCCGATATACGCGAATTTCACTTAATGCGATTTTTTACGGTAAGTATCCCTCGCGTAAAGTGGTAGTATTACTGTATTTATACGATAATCTCTCTCGTATTTATTTATTTAAAGCATTGATTTGAAGCATTAATGACTTACAAATTACACAACGCGAAAATATAATACCTAAACAGTTTGTGAATATATAAGATTCGGCCGGATGGGCCATATTTCTTTGCTTTTTCAAACCTAACCAAAAAGAAACCTACAAAAAAAGTGTCTGCAGTGTTGTCAATTGTCAGTAGTTTGTCTAATTTTATAATATACAAAATTAGAGATAAATATCATTGCTTATCACATATAAAAGATATAATTTTATTCTGGACTCCCTCCCACATAGGTGTGGAAGGAAATGAACAGGTTGATTATCTCGCTAAATCTATTGTTAATAGTAATCAGATACATACCAACTTGAACATTCCTATACCACACACAGACGCACAGTCTCATATTAAAGCCACATTGTTGCAAGAATTTCAGGATTATTGGCAGCAAGTTGTCCAAACAAAAGGCAAATGGTTGGCTAATATAAAAAACCAAATCTCTCCTCCCTGGTTTCTTAGAAATCATAATTACTTGAACAGAAAATTTTATACCACAATTTGTCGGCTACGTCTGGGACATTCCCGTTGTGGTGCTCATTTGTACAGGATTGGTCTCTTAGACTCTCCCACTTGTAACTTTTGTACTGTATCTATCGAAACTCTTGATCATATTTTCTTTGATTGTCCACAATATAATCTGCAAAGATTATCTTTGACAGACCGCCTCTTGGATATCTATAAAAATGCTGAAGATATCCCGCGCTCACTTCAGCAATTATTGAAAACACATGACTGCCACATGCCGCTTTATGAATTCATCGTTTCAACGGTAGGCGAAATTTGAAAACTATTCTCCATGTTGAAAACACAGCTCTTGACACATTTTCTTACACAGACTTAGAAACATTCGTTCACGAATTTGAATTATAAATAAAATATAATAATAGGTTTATAATGTACAAATGTAAATATTATAATTAACGTTACCTTATGTATATATATGTGTATGCATATATGTGCATGTGTATATATGTATATTATATAGATATATATACAAAACTGTGTCGTTAACACAGGTTCTTTTTTATATTGTTACTTTAAATTTATGAATTTATATTATAATATAAAGATAAGTACATAAGTATATGGTATAGTAGATCTAGTAGATATTTAATACCGGGCTAAATTTAAAATGGATCGGGATGATAATGATGTTGACAATAAAAGACTTGGCTTCGGCCTACTACTCTTTCACGAAGAAAATTTTATTTACGACGTGAAGAACACCAAACACAAAATTCTGCTATTAATGACTGAAGCTCTTCAATAAACATGTGAAGGGCTACATAATATGAAGAAATGATGAACAATGCTACATAATATGAAGAAATGATGAACAATGCTACATAATATGAAGAAATGATGAACAACATATGAAAAATAATTAAATAAGACTTGGCTGTATGGGCTTTGATCCCTTTGCCTGTCCGAATGGACGAACAGAACCAAAAAAAAAAAAAAAAAAAAAAATGTCAGTAGTTTGTCATATTTGTCACTATATACTTACCTACTATCCCCTTTGTGGAAAAGTAGTAATTTATAATTATATTTAACATTAAATTTTTCTACGTGATTGCAAGTTGTATGGGTTTATTTAGGTCTATCTAAACAGGATGACGTAAATACACTAGTGTAAATTATTTTAATTAACCTATAATGCTTATAAGTGGTAAATAATAATTATATATGATGTGGTCATTTTTCTCTCGGGATCCAACGAAGGATTTCCCTTATGAAGTTGGGGATCCTGTACTGGGTTTAGAAGACAGAAGTGTTTGGACCTTACACAAAGGAAAAAAGAGAGGCACGCAAGATGAAGTGTCTATATTTCTATTTGATGTTCAAAAGAATTCGGAGACCCTTTTCGATATAGCCAAAGCCTCCCTGAAAAAATTAAAAACTATGAGGCACCCTAGCCTTTTACATTATTTAGATAGCTGTGAAACTGAAAAATTTTTATATGTAGCTACTGAGTATGTAAAGCCGTTATCTACGCACATAGAAGATACGAAACTGGAAGGTCCACAGCGGGAATTATTTCTTGCATGGGGTATATTTCAAATTACTGTGAGTACCTCTTCATTCCTTTAATAGAAAAAGAGTTTATAATACAATGTGTTCTAATTTGGCTGTGATGTTTCAGAGAGCATTATCATTTTTAAACAATGATGGTAACATGAGGCACAATAATGTATGCCTTTATTCAGTGTTTGTTACTTTAGCTGGTGAATGGAAATTGGGAGGCTTTGAATTCTTGACATCACAAGGACAGGAAAACAGTAACCCTATACCTATAAAAATATTGCCTGCACTTGAAATATATGATCCGCCTGAAAAGAAAGATGCTGCTAAGTTAAAAACAGTTACAAAATGGTAAGTAAAATTTTAATATGAAAAATTATACTCCTATTTATGTACTCAAAATTAAAGAATAAGTATCTTCTAGAATTTTTTTATTATATTAGGGATTGATTATGCTTCTAAGTCCCCATCTGGCTATTGAGAGTACTGTAAAAAACACTTAGGTCTTATTAATACCACTCTACATCTGATACACACAGCTTATAAAATTAATAGTAATAGATAATTTGTGAAAAGCGTCTAATATTTAAATATATATATGTCTAAAGGGATAAGAGTAGGAGAACGATGATGTCAAATCATCATCATCATTCTCCTACTCTTATCCCAATTACTTTGGGTCAATACAATATGTACTCTTTTTTCATAGTACATATTGTAAAAGTTATCGGCAATAGTTTTATGACTGCCCGCCCGCCAGGCGTCAACCCTCCTTGGGAATGTAATTGTTGACCAAATGGCATCAGATGGAGTTGGCCCAGATCGATATAAAGCTCTTATTCGTCATATACGACATCCATGAGCAAAGTAAGGGTTGGTAGTATTCATAGCCGCTACCACACAGCTTCATATATCAGCAGATATATATGTCTAAATATCTATAAAATTAAACAAATACTACATTTATATTTTTCCTTATAGATATACTCCTCATCTTATAAGGTTACTGATTAAAGTAAATTCTGCAGGTAGCTTAATAGTTTACTTAGATGCCATAACCATTGACACACTAATAATTGCAGCTCAGTGCATTGTTATGAAGATTTTCAATATCAAATAGAAATCTAGCCTTTACCGCCATTCCTAAAAATTGTCCATATTTAAATTATTACCATTAAATTATGTTGTAAGTTGTGACGTGAAGTACATAAATTTATTTCAATTATATAAATATGAATAGCTAGAAAATACTGATATGTGAAACTTTGTGTTGAATGTATTAGTGCAGTATACAGAAACTCACATTAACAGATGGACTAGAAAACATATTGTATGCACTATTTCATAATAGCTGAGAACCCAACAAATCTATTATTACATATATCTTTATTTTAATTCTCAAATATTGCATTCCCAATATAAATTACTGAAATTTAGCATTTAATATGCTTAATTATTTATAAAATCCGATTACGAAATGAAAAATGATGTCGCAAGCGGGATTCGAACCCGCGCCTATTGGGATTCCGGCCCAATCGTGCTGCCACTACACTACCGCGAATAATTGTAGGACATGCAAATTTCATTTCGTATTGTATTTACGTCTTAAAGTGACGGTATGCTATCTACCCTACAATGTTTACACATTGTTATAGGCTTAATACTTCAAACTTTACAGTTAGAATTGTATTAAACGATGACACAACCTTGTTATTTAAATTACTGAAATTTAGCATTTAATATGCTTAATTATTTATAAAATCCGATTACGAAATGAAAAATGATGTCGCAAGCGGTAGATAGCATACCGTCACCTTAAGACGTAAATACAATACGAAATGAAATTTGCATGTCCTACAATTATTCGCGGTAGTGTAGTGGCAGCACGATTGGGCCGGAATCCCAATAGGCGCGGGTTCGAATCCCGCTTGCGACATCATTTTTCATTTCGTAATCGGATTCCCAATATAAGATAAATAATATATAATCATTTTTTTAAACCATAAATAGTAGACTACAAACGCAAACAACAAAGGTTTGTAGCTAAGTGAAAATATTTAAAAATATGATCAGTAATTTCAAAGATTAAATATTAGTAAAAATAAACATGATAAAATATTTTAATATTAGAATACATGCAATTATTGTTCACAGTTCATCTGATATGTGGGGACTTGGTTGTTTGATATGGGAGGCATATAATGGACCACTAAAGAATCAGCCTGCTCTGAAAACAATAGATAATATTCCAAAACAATTGTGCACTTTATATTGTGAACTAGTTAGTGCAAACCCCGCTTCTAGACCCAACCCTGCTGATATTATTACAAGGTAACTATAATAATATTAATTTGATTGTACTAAATAATGTGTTTTGATAACTACAACTAAGATTAGGTATTCTTATTTGATATATTTTAATATACCCATTTTCTCATTCATTTCCGTGTGGTGGCAGAATAAGAATACTATTCACCACCCCCATATCTTGGCCGTGGATGATTGTACGAGACGACTAAGGGATATAAAACGCATGTAATATCTACGCGAGAGAAGGAAAACTCGAAACAAAATCCTATACCAACACGTCTGACCGCGTGGTATAGTAGGTTAATTTCCCTCCCATTATGGAGGAGTCCCGAGCCCAACAGTGGGACATTTATGGGCTGTGATGATGATGATTCTCTCATTTGCTAAACATTCCAATATGATTAACTTTGATCAGGCAAACCTCATGCCTTTGTGTTTTCGAAACACATGGACAAACAGAGAGAATTTATAATCATATATAGTCTCATCGTAGTTCTAAAATAGGTTAACCATGGTTATATAATATATTGTATATAATACTCATAGAGTCATCATCATCTTTCTCCTGTTCTTGTCCCAATTACTTGGGGTCGACACAATATGTACCCCTCCTCCTACATATTGCAAAGGATATTGGCAATAGTTTTATGACCGGCCGCCTGCCTAACATCAACCCACCTTGGGAAATGCAATTGCTGACCAAATGGCATGAGGTAGTGTTGGCCCAGGGCGATATAAAGGCTCTTAGTCGTCTTTTACGACATCCACAAGCAAAGCAAGGGTTGGTAGTATTTGTAGCCGCTACCACTCATAGAGTATTAATAATATATAATACCTTGCATGGTGGTAGAGTGAAATTCTTATCAATTACCATTTCAGGTGTAGAAAAATAGGTGGATATTTCAAAAATGATCTTATAGATACAATGTTGTTCCTTGAGGAAATACAAATCAAGGACAAAATAGAAAAGGGTAAATTCTTTTCCACGCTCAGTTCTTATTTGGATAACTTCCCCAAAGCTGTGTGTGTTCATAAAATCCTACCTCAGCTATTGACAGCGTTCCATTATGGAGACGCTGGCTCGGCTGTTTTAGCACCAATGTTTAAGGTGAGTACTAATTCTTATTAATGTCAATAGGAAGGTACTAAAAATATTTGCCAACAAAGGCAGAAATTGATTCCAGTAATAAAACACTTATTGATAGATTGAGAATGGATTTTGTGGTAAATTTACAGATTGTTCTTCAGCTGGATAAGCTTTAACTTACTTAGTCTTTTAAGACTAATCAATAGATTGAGAATGGACTATGTGGTATATTTACAGATTTTTTATTCGGCTGGATAAGCTTTAGCTTACTTATGTAGGCTTTTGGGAGTAATCGATATATTGAGAATGGACTGTGTGATATATTTACAGATTTTTTTTTCAGCTGGGTAAGCTATTGGAAGAAGCAGAGTATCAGAAAGAAATAGTGCCGTGCGTTGTAAAATTGTTTGCGTCCAACGATCGAACGACGCGATCACGTTTACTACAACAACTTGATCAGTTCATAATGCATTTACAAAATGCCACTGTGAGTATATTTAACGTGATTGATATAATAATGTGATTGATATAATTAGATTTATGATTTATAACTTAGTGTTTAGTTGTCATAAACTAATTGTTAAATAATTCTTCATAGAGTGAATGATTCTCATTCCTCTCATTCTAAACCCATATTTAATAGTAGCAAAGTAATGAAATGAAAATAATGTGTATGTATGTATGTGTATAATAATCTATTGCTAAAATTAGAAGTGTATCTAAATGATTTTATAAATTGCCCCTAATTGAGTTGAATGACTGCACAAATGTACTATCAACACGACAATATTTTCTAGGTCAATGATTTATTCTTGGCATATGTATGATGCTTTGAATGTAATGAAATAATTTAACTAAAAGATTATTAATCTGCTTACGGTTTTATCTCGAATTTTCTTACTCTTGCAATTATTTATTTCTTTATTAGGTAATTGTCACGATACCCACGAGAAAGAAAGTGTTAGTGACCATTGTATTCTTAATTCACGGTTATATGTAGCATTAAATCTAAATTATACTAACATTATGCCTGTGTAGTAAATACGCGAAATTATGAGTAACGGGCTTTATATCAACATTTATTGCTTACCATTTGCCGATATTTCGGCACGGCCCATGATCACGTAAGAACACTGTTCACGAGTATTATGAGACCATGATAAGTTGAAATCCTATCAAGTAAAGAGTTTAAAATACAATACAACAATATGTCGCCACTACTTTCCCGGGGACGTCTTATAAAAGGCTGAATCACCAGAGATGGCTGATCACCAGAGACATAGGCAACAGCACTCGTCTCGGAAATGGAACTGCGTTATTCAACCCGCCTAACATATGTAATGATTTAGGCATTACCTTTGATTGCTGTCTACAGCCGCGGGCCGTTCCATCCGGGGTAGTATCACACTCGCAGAAGATCGACGTCTGAGTAATGGCAATGTGCTATTGCGCTTCTTTCGGTGATCGATAGAGCCGGAAGCCCAACTGGGGTGGGTTTGGGGTTTGTAATGATAGGCAGCGGCCTAGCTATAATCTTCGTTACAGCAAAGGCCCATGGGCGGCAGTGACACTTACCATCAGGTGTGCTGCATGCTCGTTTGCCACAATAAGCAATAAAATTAAAAAAAATAAGCTTATATCCAAGGAATGGATGGATAAGAATTATATTGTTTTTACGTGGCCAAATACAATTCAACTATCCTTCTCTTCGTAAAAGACATCTAAGGAATATATGCATATAACTTCGATGCAAGAGAAGGAAAATTCGATACAGAATCCCATACCAAGACGTCTGATTGAGGAGGTCTTGTAGGTTAATTTCCTTTCCACAGTGAAGGAGCCCCAAGTCCAACAATACATCCCGTATATGGGCTGAAATGATGATAAAAAACGTTAATTAATTTACTTTATGCCCAGAATATACAGGGGGAAAGTGCACCGCTCCCGAAAACAAAGACAGGTGACCCTACTTGTAATGATAGGCTAGAAAAAAATTCGATTCGGATGAAAAAAAAAATATATTTTCACAACGATATTTAAGTTTTTTCATATTCCATCGTATTAGGACTGTAACGATAATTCCATAAAAAATACGTAACTTCACTCAGATGAGAAAAGACGCAATCTATTCAAAACTCACGATCATATGTTCAAGAGATCAACGACCTCGCGCGATGAAAAAAAATATTTTTTTATTCGAATCGATTTTTTTTCTAGCCTATCATTACAGGTATGACTAGTAGGGTTGCCTGTCTTTATTTTCGGGGGCGGTCCCCTTCCACCCTGTATATATGTATATACAACGCGTTATTAAAGATAACAAAAACGAAACAAAAGAATCCTAGCTATTTAAACAGCCGTTTACAAATAGCTACATGAATATCAGATTTTCTGTCTTATAAGAAATCATGTGCTATATTCATGTAATTATAAATTTACTTCATTCTAGGTGAACGATCAAATATTTCCGCAAGTGGTGCACGGTTTCATGGACACGAACCTCGTCATCAGGGAGCAGACTGTCAAATCGATAGTACACCTCGCTTCGAAACTCAACTATAATAATCTCAATGTCGAAGTGCTCAGACATTTCGCTCGGTTGCAAGCTAAAGATGACCAAGGTGGGATAAGGTGAGTTAAATGGAATGAATAAAAGGTTACTGGCTGCTCTAGTAGTTAATTTGTGATCCTGTGCCGCTTGTGGGGTCTGGACCAGTCATTTACATACCGAAAAAAAAAATATAGGTATCACCATCATCATTCTCCTACTATTATCCCAATTACTTAGGGTCGATACAATATAAAACCTTCTTTCATAGTACATATTGTAGAAGTTATTGGTCATAGTTTATGACCGGCCGCCTGCCAGACGTCAACCCTCCTTGGGAATGTAATTGTTGACCAAACGGCATCAGATGAAGTTGGCCCAAGTGGCTATAAGGCTCTTAGTCGTCTTTTACGACATCCACGAGCAAATTAAGGGTTGATAGTATTCGTAGCCGCTACTACAGAGCTCAGCTCAGCTCACACAGAATATATTATCCTAGTTATGAATGGGTTTCCCCATATTACGGTTAAGAATGCAAGTCTTCGCGATCTGTTACTTTTCCATGGGAGTTGTTAAATTTGAATGAGGAATCGCCAGAAGAATTAGGTATTTGGGTGGTCGTATTTCCTGGTAGTGGACACCGATATAAGAGGAAGGCTAATATATGGATGGATTGTTGGTTGAGTGGAATGTAGACTAATGTCCAGAAGGGATTGCGAATAATAACTAGGCTTATCGTAACTTATACATACTCTAAATTTATTTGGCTGACCAGTTAATTCTGCGCCCTGTCACTCACATTGCATAATAGGGAAGTGGATTCAATATTTTCCAAGTCCTGTTTAAATTTTCTAATTAAATTTGTTGCGGATTCCAAGATAACGAAAAGCGTTTTCTGGAAGTGGATCAGGGTCAAATGTTAGTCATTGTTAGAAACCATTGTAGACCCTGGCTGTGTGGTGGCCGCTACGAATTCTACCAACCTTTTAATTGATCGAAGGATGTTATAAAATACGACTACGAGCACTAGATCATCAATCGTTTCTTTAACATCGTATAAAGGTTTCCTCATCATCATCTCAGCCCACATAATATGTCCTACTATTGAGCTCGGGCTTCCTCCACAATGGGAGAGAAATCACAACCTTACTATACGCGCTGATCAAACATGTTTGTATATGGTTTTATTTCGAGTTTTCCTTTTCTTACACAGATGCCATTTGCATATTATATCCTTTAATCGTATTTTACAATACCCACGGACAAGACCAACCCTACGGTGAATTGTATTCTTACTCTATCACCATACGGAATTAATTGTCTGCATTTAGCCAATTTAAAAATTATATTTTGAACGTTACGTATAGCTGTTCAAACAAAAGAGGCATTAAGATTTTATCAACACGTTTCAACTAGTTCCGGTATGTGTATTGTGTAAATGTTTGACTTGGCCAATAGTTATTGCGATAATAATATGTTGACGTAGGTATAATAATGAATCAGATAAATTAAAGGAATAGCTTATCGCGTATGTTTCGGCAACTATCTGACTGCACAGAATGATGAGTTATGGTACCGATCGACCGTGTCGTGCGTTCGATTCCCATATAGTCCAATACTTAATGTAGGGTAAGGATATAAGTCTTTGTGAAAAAAAAATCTTGTCATAGATAAAAAAAATCTTGCGAATCTTTTCCGATTCATGAAACGTATTAATTACAATATGTCACATTTATTACAAACTTATATTTAGTTTTAGCCGCTACCACACAGTTACTCCATATTTATATGGTTAAGGAAATAAAAATGTATTGATGCATTACACTTTTATTATTTTAGTTAATTAAACAATCCACACTAAGAAGCTACATATCTAAATGGCAATACAGCATCTTCTATCTACTAGCAATATCATAGGTATCATTGATAGTGATGTATTCAATTGTATTCTCAGGACTAATACGACTGTATGCCTAGGCAAGATCGCTCAGCATCTCCATCCGCAGATACGTCAGAAAGTTCTTGTATCGGCGTTCGTTCGAGCAACTCGGGATACGTTTCCTCCAGCGAGACAAGCGGGTGTATTAGCGTTGGCGGCTACTCAGCAATACTTTTTGTTAGCTGAGGTCGCTAACAGGGTGTTACCAGCACTCTGCCCATTGACAAACGATCCAGAAAAACAGGTCAGGATAAAATTATGTATATATAATTATATTTTCCGTGTGGTGACGGAGTAAGAATACAATTCACCACCCCTTATCTTACCCGTGGGTGATCGTACAAGACGACTAAGGGATATAAACACGCATATAACATCTATGCGAGAGAAGGAAAACTCGAAACAAAACCCTATACCAACACGTCTGACCAGCGTGGTATAGTAGGTCAATTACCCTCCCATTATGGAGAAGCCCGAGGCCAACAGTGGGACATATATAGGCTGAGATGATGATGATGATAATTATATACACACACGTCGTGAGTTTTAACAATAAAATAACTTACTTTCCAGTGGAAGTTGTAAAAATAACGAATTGATCACTTGGAAATTTTTTTAACACCAGCTGCTACCGCCAACTTGCTTGCCAATAATGACGATTATAACATTATTCTATAAACACTTCTACGAGATGGCAAAGGAGTGACTATTTTCTTGCAATCGAGAAGGCAGTCATACCACCCCACTCGGACTGGCAAGAAACAGAATCGAACAAATACCAAACTGCAACTAAATAAGAACTAAATAATTATTAATGCTAATTAATTTACTAAACTAATAATAAATCGTATGAAATGTTAATTTCCATAAAATTAACATACAGGTCCGTGATGCAGCATTTAGAACTATTAAAGGTTTCCTCGGCAAGCTAGAGAAAGTTTCGGAAGATCCGAGCTTAAAAGAAGGAATGGGTAAGATAGTTTTAGCTGTATTCTATATGTTATATTTCGAAATTGATTATTCTCGTAATTATAAAAATTTAATGTGAGATATTTAAAAAAGGCACATAAAATCTTGTCTAAAGTTTTAAATATTCAAGCATTTTGAGCAATAACCTAAAGGGTCTAGCAGGATAAGGTAGGGTCAGCGGCCCCAGAGAGATAATTCGAAAATAACTTTTGTGGTAATATTGGCAAGGTACAAAGTTACTGTTGGCACAATTTTAGTCTCTTATTTCGTTGCGTTTTGGAGATATTTGATCAATTTGACTTTTAAATTTTTTTTTTTTCAAAATCTATTGCAGCTGTGCTAATGAAACGAAACAAAAACTATTCATTAGAAGAAATATTAATCTACATTATATATTTTTTGTAGAATTTTCATATCGTATTTACTAATAAAAGAAAAATTGAAAAAAATTTTTCATGATTTTATTTAAAGTGCCCGCAAAGGTACAATCACAAAAAAAAATATATAATGTCGCTTATTATGTCTAGTATACCGCAAACATATGAAAAAACACTTCCAAAAAAAAATTAAAACCTCTTATTTTCGAATTATCTTTCTGGGGCCGCTGACCCTACTTTATCCTGCTAGACCCTTTCAAAATAGATTTTTTTTTATGAATTACGATAAGTAGTACCTACTCTTATACTAATTAATTGAAATTGTTCTTTTGCTGCACTAAGGATAAAATAATCATGTGCTTTTCAAACATACAATTAACAGATAAAAATTACAGCCAGATTCAGAACTACAACAAAATATTGTCCTGCGTGGCAATCAAACCCTACGAAAATCGACATGGCACGGTAGGACGATAATGATAACGCGTAATACACGCGTAAACATCGGAAATCATTATAATATTAATACACTTGCAGAGGCAGATGTACACACAGCGACTCCCTCACTTAGCAATGCTGCGGCGACGTGGGCCGGTTGGGCTGTGACGGCGGTGACCGCCAAGTTCTACCGCTCACATTCTGATACTGCACGCGTCGCTCACTCTGCCAAATCAGCGCTCTCTAAACCAGGCTCGCTCGGTAAATATTCTTCGTACTTCCATTCATCAGCCTATTTACGTTCACTGGTAGACCTAAGCCTCCCCGTCGGAGGATAACGCAACTCTTAGTGGTAGGACCACGCTGTTGACAGTTTTCTGTCTGCAGCCGCGGGCCGGTCCGTCCGGGGTAGTACCACACTCTCGCAGAAGATCGACGTCTGAGTAATAGCAATGTGCTATTGCGCTTCGTTCGGTGAGCGGCTGCTAATATTCGCCTGATGTTTCCTTTGCAGGTCTTTGTAGCTCCCTGGGTAATTAATGGGATGGTTTTCATTGTATTGACAAACCTTCGCCAACCGGGTAAACTCATCATAATTCTACACTTATCCTAATCTATATCAGGCTGTCGTTACATCTTATTTCCTCTAACAGAAGAAGAGCAGGCTCAAATGCAGGATATTGGATTTTGGCTATTTTTAGGACAGGCCGCAGGGCTGCCGTGAACCCTCCTGGAATCAACTATTGATTCCATCTATCAGCCTATCCACAACCTTAATCGTCATGCTTGGCAGGCAAGCTGGCGACCACAATTGACAATATAATTTTCCCAGGAGACTGCGCCTGGTCATTTTCCTCCCTCAGTTAGTTTTGCGATTCCCAGGGGCAAGTAAGGGGTGATGAAAAATTGTATTCTTAACTAGTCACCGGAGATCACACGGGGACGGAGAATTAATAAAATCAGAATTATTATTCTTAATTTTACATATGAGTAACAATGCAGTTCACCACCTCTCTTTTCCTCGTAAGCATCGTAAAAGATGTTTAAACGATATGGTATATAGAGAACATGGATGCAACAAAAAGCAAACTCGAAATAAAACCCTATACCAACACGTCCGACCAGGGCAATGTATGTCAATATCAAATCCCTCCCATTGTGAATGAAGTCCGAGCTCAACAGTGAGACTTAGGTGAGCTAAGATGAAATAGAATTAGACCAGTATAGCTCTGCTTTTAAGATATTGCTTATTACTCATTTGTTTTACAGAGCAACCGTCATCAAGTAGTATGTCAACAACGACGTCATCTGTGACGTCAATGACCTCACTGGAGCATAGCGAGTCCGCATCAGATTATGATCCCGAACACTGGGACATGGCTGCCTGGGGCGAAATTGACTCAAGCGCAGGTTTGTTATATAAACAATTTTTTTTTTGTGTGTTACTTCAGAACTTTTTATAGGTAAGTCGATTTACGTTATAGTATTCTGCTTTCAAATAAAAATGGAATCATCAATTCTTTTTTTTATTTTAAAGCGTAATGCTTTCCATGTCTCATTTAATCAAAATCTGAGCAGTTGTTTTGAGTTACACTTAATAATGTGTATTTGGTTGACCTCAACTACATTGAATATGTTCCCCTTTTTTTATTACTTATTTATTAATTATTAATGTATTTTTTTTTTTTACTTTTTAGTGCCTTTTTATTTTAGAATTCCTTTTTGAAGTCTACTTTTTTGTTAAAATTTTGTATATAGCCTTTCAACAACCAAATTTCATTTAAGGCTATTTAGTTTGAGTCCGTTATATTTAATATCATCATCATCATTCCAATTTGTCTCATGAGGATTGAAAATTTGAAATAAAATTCTATCAGCAGTATAGCAACCGCGTAAATAATTTGCACTATTAGTAAAGGTTTTATTACATTTATAACTCTAACACTAAAGTTGTTTATACAATTTGATAGCGTCTTAAATATTGACAAACACGACAGAATAAACCGATTTTGATTGATTAATCAATGAAATCATGAAATCTAAAATATTTACTTCTTTTTAGGGTTCCCCAAAGGTTTACCCAAAGGGGAAAAACGGGACCCTATTACTGAGACTTCGCTGTCCGTCCGTCCGTCTGTCACCAGGCTGTATGTATCTTAAGAACGGTGATAGCTAGACTAGAGTTGAAATTTTCACAGATGATGTATATCTATAGCCGCTATAACAACAAATACGAAAAATAAAATAAAATAAATATTTAAGTGGGGCTCCTATACAACAAACTTGATTTTTTTACCTTTTCTACCTCGATACTACTAACGGTGACAGGTAGACGCTGCTCTCTTTAAATATAATCAAATAAAATAAATAATTAAGGGGGCTCTCCCATACAATAAAAGAGGTTTTGGCCGTTTATTTTTGTATATAATGGTACGGAACCCTTCGCGCGCGAGTACAACTCACACTTGGCGAATTTTTAGTTATTTAGGCGGCAAATAATCTTCAAAATGGCATAGAGAACATAAAATTGGTGGAGTATTATGGATTCATAACGATAAAAATAAATTTAAAAAAAAATAATAAAGAGATATTGGAGTCTGGTTCATATGTTATGTATATGGTACAAAAGAAAAACTACCTTTACATAAAATTTATACTTTAATGAATTTAGCTTTTTATCCTGGATATTTTTAATTCTTTGACGATATTCTGAAACAAAAGTATTTTTATATTTTAGTGTTAATCGGAACAGTTAAATGAAATAGAAGTGTCTATTTGTAATGTCTAACGAGCAGTTTTTTTTATTAAATGAATATAACAGTGTATATGGTATTTGAAATAAAGCTATTTTTACGGATTCTATAGCGTTCATGGTCACAGGAGGACGACTATCCTACATGAACGCTGTAGAGTTCGAAACGTCGGGAAATTAAAAATCAAATATAAACGCGATAGAATCCGTTAAAATAGTTTTATTTCAAATATAATGTTTTAATAGTGGTAGGCTGTTGACAGTTTACTGTCTGCAGCCGCGGGCCGGTCCATCCGGGTCAGACTCTCGCAGAAGATCAACGTCTGAGCAATGGCAATGTGCTATTGCGCTTCGTTCGGTGAACGAGAGAGCCGAAAACCCAACTGGGTGGGTTTGGAATTTGTATTGGTAGGCAGCGGACTATGTATGCCCTTGGTATTGCAAAGGTCCATGGGCGATAGTAACACTTAGTGTCAGGTGTGCTGTTTGCTCTATTGCCACCATAACCAATAAAAAATGTATCACCAAATTCATACAATTATTTTATTATAATTATATACTTTAATTATAATTTTTTCATGTGTGACAGGTACGGGCGCGAGTGTAAAGTCGCCTCCGAGCAGCGGATCGGCACAGGCCACGCCCGCGCTGGGCGCATTGTGCGAAGATGACTGGGACAACGAGGAATGGGGCACACTACAAGAACAACCGGTAATGGTCTTAATTTTAATGTTGTTGACTGCACAGATGGTGTAGTGGTTAAGATATCGGCATACCGTGCTAATATTATAGGTTCGATTCACACGCGGTGCAATACTTTATACGATCCGCAAAATGTTGTTCTGAGTCTCGTGTAATTTGTCTCCGTTAGTTACATATTTGTAAAGTTCTCCACAATAGAAACATTAATTTAGGGAGTTGTGAAAATAAAAAAATATTTATATACTTGATCTCTACAATATCCATCCATCCATCAGTATATCAACGTGCAACACATATGCACACAACACAACAACAAAATGGCATGGGGCGTCCATTAATTACGTGAGGGATTTTTGAGGTAATTTTGACCCAATTGGTGCGATGTTGTAAATTTTTCTCGACTACACTCTCTCACTTGAGAGTTTTTTAAATTAGCGTTGGATTTATTTAAGAAAACGATCGATCACAGGAGCATGGGAGATGGTTAAATTTTCGTCATATACATAATAGAACTAATTCAAATATGCCGCATAACGTTACCGCAATTTAAACTAATTTCATTGTAATTATAGGTGTAGTAGACACTTTTGGTGTCTAGCGATAAGCTTCATATTAATAAAAACAAATTTACACCATTTTTAATTCCTATTTGTAAAAATGACATAAAATCATATTAATTAACTGCTACATAAAAACAAGAGGTGGGTAGGTAGATCATGGTCATATACTATGCATTTTCGCTTGGAAATTGTATAAAAGGGCCACGTAATATGGGTAAGTTCCTTAAGAATAATAAAATAATACGAGTGTTATTACTATCACAGAGTGCAGAAGCTGAATTAGTCAGTCCGTCAGAAACATGGAACAACTCATCATGGGCTGAGCCAATACTTAATAACGCGAACGCAACATATGTACGAGTTGGTAGATTAGAACACAAACCAACCGCGCATCAGAACAGTAACGATTCACTCGGTGGCTGGGAAGATAGCGAATTCGAACCTATTGAAGAGAATGCTGACGGTGTGTATAATTTTAAACCTCATTTCATAAATATCCCGTTTCAATAAATTCAAAATATTTCCATATATCCATCAACCAACCAAAATCTTAAACGTAGACTTAGGTCTCCACAAAAAGGGTATTATGTCTCAATCGTCACGATTACCAGGCGGGTTGACGATGGTTTTTGATCTTATAGATTTACCCAGAAAAAGGTGAGAGATCCCTCAGCTGGTTTTTGCGCCTCCCATTGGAGAGTAAAGGCTTTTTCATTGTATTCTTAATCTGTTTATAAACCTTATAGTGACACTTATGTATTGCCAATTCATCTTCTTTAGTCTATAAGTGTAAGTATGTCATAATTGGCACGAGCTTCCGCTAGAATAGGGAAAAAATTAGATAATATTTTTTTTTAATTATTTTCTTCTCTTGCCTTGCACTACGCCATTTGATACTCGCTAGTCTAATCCCTGCTAGAAAGAAACGTAACAGGAATTACAGTGCCTGCTAGAACGGAGCATAGTGGTAACGGTAAAACATGCTCGCCGTCTTGTTGATGGTCCGTGCTTGACGCGTGACGGAATGGTCTAAATGTACAGTCATATTTTTCAATACAAGTAATATTTTTATTGCCAGACACGTTCCAAGCACGCTCATATTATAAAACGATATAGTGGTCAAACTCCTTTAGTCATTTCTTGCACTAATTACCTGCGGAAAAGGAAAATGTTATTGATATATTTGTACATTAATCTGTCGCCTCAAGGAAATGAAAAGCAATTAGTTTGAATAATATATTATTTTACAGAAAATAATGCATCAAAAATGGATGAAATGCGACGCAAACGCGAGGAGAGAAAATTGCAGAGACAACGAGAAATGGAAGCGCGCCGCTCTGCACGGGGTCAAGGACCCATGAAACTTGCTACTAAAGTCCCTCCAGGCGGGCCACCTCCATTCTAGTGTTCATTACTCAGCATGAAGCCCAATTTGCCGCAAGCTGTGGTTATATTATAATGTGAGCATATAACGCCTCGTATGATTGCATACGACAAAATGCCTGAATGTGACTGTAAAATGAGAGTTATTTCAGACAATGACTTTCAATAAAATTGTCCATGATATGAAATGAATTTGATTTATATGATAACGAAATGTTATATAAACTGTATAAGACTTTGAAAATCGTATACATATCGCCGGCGAAGGTGAAAAACTATATCGTATTTGGAAGTTTCGAGAACATCGTGTTTTATCTATTTTAAATTAAAATGACATTTTTATAAACATTTCTTAAATAGCTGATTATTTATTTAATTGACAGCAAAATTATTATTTTACCATTATACTGATTTATGTGAGATTGACACAGTATGATGAAAAATAAAACTTTAGAGCTGCCGCTTGCCTAAATTCACCTTTCTTTGGGAACACAATTTACTACTACACAGCCTTAGGTTGATATGGCATATGTCGGAGTAGAATTATCTTTTACAACAACCACGAGCATTGTAAATTTTTATAGTATCTGTAGCCGCTAGTTACCACAGACCATAACGAGTTTTAGCGGGAAAGGAAAAGTGTCATGTGGTGCTCTTGTATTATATTCAATATCTTTGTGTTTTAACGTGTTATATTCATTAATTTTGATGGAATTTTATGTAATCTGATGCGCAGGAAGTATTGAGATGTAGTGAATATGATATAACAGTGTTTTACATACGTTTTCCATTATAATTTCCAAAAGATACCTTTATCAGTCTGGCCATGGCGCTGTTGAAGGTGACGATCTAACTTACTGACGGATGATGACTTTAAATGAAGTTAATTTATAAACAAAGATTTGGCTTAAAGGTTTTAGTAACCAAGCCATAAGCTCGCAAGAAAAAAAAGAGCATAGTAAAATTTTCGATCAACCTCGAACACCGATCAACTTGTGTCTCGCACTTTAACCCTAACTCCACACGTCATGACAAATTTGTGGCAACCCTACGCCATAGAAGCATACATAACAAAAGTTGAAGTTAGTAAAATTTCTTTTAGTATCTGCGAATAAATAACAATTTTTCGAAACTGCAATATGATAATTTTATAGTTCTCCACCCTAAGCCTCCGATATACACCGTATACAATATAAAAATACGATCCAGATAATATAGGTTTTATAGATTTATAGTCTATGGAATTTGGGATATTTATAACTTCATAGAAACGAAACATTTATTACATATTGCATGTGATTTTTTTATGATGCCAATATTATAATTATATATATATATATATATATTTAAATTATTAATAAATTTGGTTATATGACATATAAAATAATTAATAATTTAATACAGTTTAAAAAATATATTGCATTCCTATTAATTTGTTTAAAAGCTGTGAATAGTTATAATTTTTAAATACAACGTAATTTTGTTATTTTTTTGATCGCTACTTTCTTCCCAAGATATTGCGTATAATTTTTATACAACTGAATAAATAACAAAATCTTATCTGCTTTTGCTTCTTATTGAGTACGCTATATCTATAGAAATTTTAATATGTATGAAGTACATCTTCGTTACTGGTTGGCTTTAGTTTTCTAGGTAAACGGACTTATTTACTCTAGGATAATTGATTCAACATTGTGAGGCATCAGATGGGGGTCCAAACTACCCTACAAATTTATATATAAAAAAAAAGAATATTTCATGAAATAAAACTATTTTTACGATCTTATTCGCGTTTTAATTTCGTTTCCACTTAACATGTTGAACCTTAAATACCTTATTTCTTTCGTGACCGTAAATGTCAAAAGTATTCCGTACTTCGGGTAAGTAAAACAAAATTAAAACGCGAAAAAATCTAAATAAACTTCATAAATCACAATTAGGACATATTTATGTTTACTAATGTTCGTTAATTTAATATAAATAAATATTAAAACACGTTAATGTGTTGTCAGCCTTGAAATATTTTTACATTTTATTCGCTATACCTTGATATAATCAGCTTTTTTTTTTAAATTCAAAGACAAATATCAATCACAGGGAACAATATTGTATATTGGTATGCACCAAATAGACCGCTCAAGTGAGATTAGAAGCCATTAAGGCCATAAGATATGTTCAAATAGTTCTTATGAAGTCGTCGTATTTATATTAATATGGTGATTTTGAATTATATTGATGTTTGCAAGTATAAGTAATATGTATATATCCTTTTGTCAAAAAAAGATGCAGCGCGTGTAGCAATTTTTATAATGTTAATATTTTATTTAATTTCATCGCAATCATTATTGAAGTTATTAAAATATTAAAAAAATTCATTTCTCATTTATTGAAATTTCACCTTTATTTCAAACAGTGAGTAGCTAATTGTAGCAGCAATTTCGCTTGCATCGATTCCTCATATTTTGTTATTAAACATACATACATATCATCACGCCATATCCCTTGCAGGGTAGGCAGAGAGAACAGAGTGCCAGAGAACTCTATTTTTGCATACTTCACTCGCTTCCTCAACATTCATAATTCTCTTCATACACGCTCGCCGGTTTCGGAGACTCTTGACTCCACCTTCCTTCAGTACATGACCGCTCTGGTCTAGGTAGGTTAGTCTCGGTCTCCCCCGGTACCTACATCCTTCCACTTTCGCATTGTATATCGACGGCGGAAAGCGAAAACGTAGTAGTCGACAAAAACGAAAATGTTCACCAGAGCTAAAAAACTGTTTCATTTTTTTTTCAAAAAATCATAACTAGCGTATTTTTTAACGTAGACCCACGATTTTTGGATATTAGATTTTTTTTTTTTTCTAAATATAATTTTTACTCTCAAATCTCATTCTAACAATTACTTATCAAAATTTTGTTAACTCCAACATTTTGAACTATTTTTACAGAATGTTAAAACGCTGTAATCGCACTATTGAGTTGTATGGAGCGGGGTCAAATACATTTTTTTAAGGAAAACGAAAACGTGGTAAGCAATATTATTTGAACTAAGGCTGCCCAACTGTATGTTGTAAACGTAGTTATTCCATGAAACTAATATCTTAGAATAGGTGTAAACTAAAATAATTGCTTATTTGGGGTAAGACAATATTACACGTAAAGCGATTTAAATTGGACAGAACACTAAAACGTAGAGTTCAATAAATAATACACTACAAATTATATTACAAATGTAAAAACATAATAAGCTAAAAAAAATTAAAGTTAAAAATATATGAATAAGTAATTTACTTAATTACTTTGTCTTTAACCATAACAGATGTCATATCTTCTGCTGACTACACACCAGCACGGATAACAGGTAGTGGTTGAAGCCCCTCTTGGGTCATCTGACCATTGCTTGTACCATAGCAGTGCCCCTATTGCGAGGCTTTTTCGTCGTATTCGATCAGCTGGTGATCTTTTTGTATACCTCATACATCGTTGGCCATAGGCCTTGGAGGGCAAGTGTGAGGCACTAGCGTTCAGCCTAGATATCGCAAAAGCGTTCGACAGGGTCTGGCATAGGGCCCTTCTGTCGAAGCTATCATCATATAGAATCTCCGAAGGACTTTGTAATTGGATGACCAGCTTTCTGGATAGTCGGCGCATAAAAGTAAGCGTCGACGGCTCCTGCTCCGGCCATGATGATGCTGGTGTACTATAGAGCTCGATGCTCCTCGACGTTGTTTATCCTGAATATCAATGACTTGCTCTCTATAGAAAGTATATGTTGCTATGCGGATGGCAACACGGGTGACGAGCGATACGCCGAGCATCACAATGTCCCTCGGAGTATGTTACAAAAAAGACGGGCTCAACTTGGGTCTGAAAATGAGCGCTCTTTGGGCAAGCCTCGGAACGGGGTGAACGGAACTTAGTCCAGTTCAACCCCACTAAGACACAAGTTTGCGCTTTGACTGCGAAGACGGAACTGTTTATCATTGCGCCTTAGTTTCAAAGAGTAACTCTCTAAATTTCCGAGAGTATTGGGATCCTCGACGTCGAACTATAGAGCAAAGGCCAGTTTGGTAGTCATTTGGAGGGCAAAGCCAAATTGGCAAGCAAAAATTTAGACGTGCTAAGCAGAGCTAGGCGGTCCTTAACGCCGAGACAACGTCTTGTGCTATACAAAGCACTAGTTCGTCCTCACGTGGTGTACTGCTCTCATCTCTGGGCTGGCGCGTCTAAATATCAGCTAGACCCACTTGACTCCCCGCAAAGGCGTGCTGTTCGAATCGTCGGTGATCACAATCTCACGAACACATTGGAGTTTACGGGAGCGGCGGAGAGACTTTGGGTCTCTCTTTGTACTCTACCGGCTCTTTTACAGTGAGTGCTCTAAAGAACTGTTTGACCTGGTACCATCGTCACCATTTTACCACCGTACCACTCGTCACCGTAGCAGAGTTCACTCATTTCACCTGAACTTACCCTGTTCCTAGACTGTACGTTTTCAGAGATCATTTCTCCCACGTACGTGCAAGATCTGAAATGAACTACCTGCTGCCGTCTTTCCAGAGCGTTATGACATGTCCTTCTTCAATTGAGGTTTAAGAGCATTTTCTTCAAGATAGACAACGGCCCGGCTATACCCCTGGTATTAATAAGGTTCATGTGCAGCAGTATCACTTACCTTCAGATGTGCTGCTTGCTTTTTTGCCACGATAGGCAATAAAAAAAGTGTCATAAAAATATTAATAGTATTTTTTATTATCATAATACACTGACAACATCGTACTCGTACTACCAGTAATACAAGCAAGAACAAGTGTTCTTGCTCCCATAAATACGTAGAATTTATTGAAATGGCTTACGAAAATAAGTACCTCTTTACGAAAATATTGCCATCTTATACGTTACAACAAAAAATAAGAATATAAAGTACATACTTTAGTTTTATGTAATACAGCAAATAGAGCGACGACGCAATCAACAAACGATGCCACTGCGGCTTCGTTTAAGGGTAGTAAATCGATGAAGTTTAAATCTGCATCACTATTAAAATGACTTAATTAATTTAATTTATTAATTTATTGTATAGCTGTGTACTTACTTTAAATAAGATAATCTAAATGTCATAAATTCCAGAGTGCATTGTACAGAAACCTTACCAAGGGTAGTAATAGACTCGATTCCTTGTACCACTGCCCGCTCAAACGTCGTTAATGAACGAAAATATTTTTTTACGGAAAGCGAATTGCTGTAATCGACATACTTAGTATAAGTTATTACTACTTTTTTCTGTTACGTACAGCGTTTTTGAATGCAGGTATTTAGGTTTAAACCCGTTTTTTTTTAAATGTTAATTTCATAACTATTCATCATAGAATTATATAACCCGGACCATTTGAATCAGTTTTTTTTTCTGATTCGAACAGTGCAATAATTTTTTTTTTATACTTTGTGGACTACGACGTTTTCGCTTTCCGCCGTCGATATCTTCTTAACCAGACGTTCGTTCGGCATTCTTTCCACATGTCCGAACCATCGGAGCATTCCCTTTCGCATCTTTACACCAATACTCTCTTTCATACCTAGTCGCTATCTTACGTCGTCGTTACGAATGCGGTCGGTCAGCCTTACTCCACAGATTTTCCGCAGAGATCGCATTTCGACCGCATTAATTTTACTTTCATACTCTTTTCTGCATACCCAACTCTCGCTTCCATACAGTAATGTTGGGACAAGCACTACGTTATGTATTGCTACACGTGCCTTCAAGCTCATGGTCAAGCTTATGGCCCTGTAATTTGCCCAGTCATAACGTGAACCCTTGTTTTTAAACAAAGGCACGATGACCGCACTATTCCAGGCCCTGGGAACCATTCCCGAGCTCCAACATAAACTGAGGAGCAACAGGAACGCCTCCCAGACACAGGAGCCACCAAGCTTGATCATCTCGGCAGACACCATATCAATGCCCGCTGCCTTACCATTTTTCAAACTTCTTATCGCCCATTCAACTTCATCTATACTGATGCCATCGGAGGACGCCGGTGCTGAATGGTGATCTACTAAATCACACGCGACACCGGCGCCAACCGTAGTATCCGCATACATATCGCCAAAATATTCGCTCCATCGGCTTAACACGTCTTGTGTTTGTGTAAGAATGTCTCCACCTTTAGACCTTATTTTATTCGTTCTGAAGGCTGACCAACCACCCCGAGACTTCTTCACCTCCCTCCAAAAGAGTTTGGTGTTACCCTCGAAGTTTTTAGTCAGCCTATCTTCTGCACTCATATTTGCTCTATCACGTTTCTCTTTCACTAAGGCCTTGGTGTCATTCTTACATTGCCGATATATTTCTTTCTTCTGTTCAGTCATACTGTCATTCAGGTTCAAAGAAGAGACATAGTCCAGCCACGCTTTCTTCTTTTGCTCTACGGAAGCTGCCACTGCCGCATCCCACCATGCCTCACCATTTGTATTTCTATGCTTCTTTGAACTTCCACATACTTCTTTCGCTGTATCTACCATACTCTCTTTCAATATTCTCCAGCTCTCTTCAATGTCCGATTGCGGCTGGCTTGCCAACGTCAGCCGTTCTCGGACACCCTTTGCATACTTTTCTCTTACACACTGTTCTTGCAACCTTTCAACCTTTATTCTTTCAAGCCCTCCGAAGTGGACACGCTCCCGCCAGTGCCTCCACTTTCTGAACAGACCACTAAATCTCGCGATAACGAGATAGTGATCCGTATCGACTGTGGGGCCCCGTGTAGGCTCTTGCGTCCAATATTTTGCTTCGGAGGCGACTGTCTACCAAAATTAAATCTATTATAATTTTCTGTTCATTCCTTCTCCATGTATACATATGGATGTCCTTATGTTGGAAAAATGTGTTTGACACAATAAGGTTTCTTTCCATGCATAAATCCGCTATGAGCCTACCTGCGTCGTTCACTATCTTATCACCAAATTGACCAAGTACGTCCTCATAGTCCGGACGCTTGGGCCCCACCCATCCGTTCAAATCTCCGCATACAATCACACGTTCACTGGTTTCTGCCATAGCCACCGAGGATCCTACGGGAGCATATGCTACAACCATGAATACCTTGGTGACACCTAGTTTTATACGGACCCAAAGAAGTCTGGGATCATACATTCCGTAATCCTTCACACCTGAGGCCAAGCGAGAGGACAACAGCACTCCTACCCCCATGCTGGCTCGATCGATCTGTGGTACACCAGACCACAGAGCCATCCCGCCACCAGGAAGATCGCAGACGTCGCTGCCCCTTCGCTTGGTCTCTGTTACACAGAGCACGTCTAGCTGTTTGTCCGCCATGGCGGTTATCAGCTCGTGCAACTTACCTTCCACACATCCTCTTACATTCCATGTGCCCACCCGGCACTCTGCTCTCCTCGACTCGCCTGACTGGGCAAGGCGTGATGGGTGGCGGCCCCCATCGCCGCAACTGCCGAAGTTCGTACCGACGGGGTCGGTACGCGTCGCCTCCGGGGGACGCCCTAACCCGCACTGCGGTACGCATATCGAGCCGGATTAGCAGTCTAACTAGACTGGCAGGGGACGCGGCGAGCACGCTCCGGACTATGCCCCCCGTTTGTATTAAATTGTTTAAATAACCATGGTGTGCTACATACATACATACCATCAAGCCTTGTCCCTTGCAGGGTAGGCAGAGGGAACAGAGTGCCAGAGAACTCTATCCTTGCATACTTCACTCGCGAACTAAGCCCCCCTAATATAATGTGTGCTACAACATTATAAAAAATAATATTAACGTTTATAATAATACACCAGACACAATTTTTGTTGTTATGATGACGACGACTGCACGTGATTTGAAAATTGATTAAAAAATACTATTAAAAAAAGATCACGTGATTAATGGACGACCTCTAATCGGCGCCAATGGACAATCCAAAGGCAACGAGGAGGGCATACTGTAGGTTATGAGACCGTGCGCCGTACTTCCATCGTCCCGGATGGATTGAACGGGGTCTGTCCAGACCATAGCGTTCTACAAAAAAATGTGGCGATTGTGGCATTGCGGAGTCTATGTCTATGGGTGGATAACGATATTGGAACTTACTGATTTATGGAAAACAAGACAAATCAATCAAATTATAGATATCATAATAATATAAATAATAGATATCACATGGCATCTATAAGTGTCGCAGGTTCAATTTCCACGCACGACTGTGCTGTAGGTACCTACATAAATATTTGTGCCGGGTTTGGGTGTTATATGTTTGCATAGTTCCACCCAACATCAGGATTTATTCCTTAGGGGCCATCCATTAATCACGTAAAGCTTGAAGGGGGCTGTGGTTTGACAAAAATCACGAAATATCACAAGGGGGAGGGAGGGTGTAGTAAGATATCACGTATATTTATTTTTTCGTCAAAGCGTGATTTCTAAACCGAAAAACAGTATTTTTTTTTTGTGTGTCTTAGTTGTTAGCCTCAGATGGCTATGACAACTTTACCCGGACTGTGGGTGAGCGCTGAGGGCTCTCAACCCGTAAAAACAGTGTGTAGTGTGTGACTCACGTGCCGCCGACGACTACCCGTCTCGGCACGTCGGTTATTCTGCTGTTTTGGCAGCGAATACATATGTGTAAACCATTACCTCGTACTTTTTGCATTAAAACAATGTTTAAAGTAGGCGATATGTATAAAGACCATTTTTTTTTTGTGTGTGGTTTTTTTAGCTGTTAGCCGCAGATGGCTTTGACAGCTTTACGCGGACTGTTGTATAAAGGCCTTTTTGCAAAGTTATACTAAAATGAAAAAACTTCTTTTTTCACGGATTTTCAAGGATTGACCTACCACCTTTATTTCATCATCATCAGCTCATATATCGTCCCCTGTTGCGCTCGTGCCTCCTCCATATTGGGAGGGAAATTGACCTACTATACCACGTCGTCAGACATGTTGGTATAGGGTTAACTTTCGAGTTTTACATCTTTTAAATAGATATTATATACATTTTATATTCCTTATAATCACCTACGGGTAAGATAAGTGGTGAATTGTAGTCTTACTCCGTTACCACAAGGAAAAAATTAATTACAACCATTATTATTGTTTGTTTCGGTGGGTGATTAAGCATACATAATACACAGTTATTATAGTTAATACTAAATTATTATCATATGATACATTTTACAACAGCGCAATAATTGTTATCCGTTATCTAATATCAACATCTTGTATTGTCCATTTAGATTTAATGGAATGATAACATATGCACATTATCAGATGTTAAAAATAGCGCTAAGATACTTTCGTGACATATCCCTATCTACATACACATGCGTAAATATTCAAAAGAATTAAAAAAAATAGTAATTATTATCTAAATAATATTTACTAAAGAATGTTTTATTAAAAAAATATACTTAGTTGAAAAAATCTCTTGACGAAGTTATCTATACAACAACCAAAACATGTAGCTAATAGATAAATGGCTTCTAATGTAGCCCATTTTAACACGCTCATATTAACTTGATTTGTATGTAAACGCAATTTTTTACAGGCTATGGTGTGGTTACTTGCCGTCTATTCCGTCCGCGGCGACGGAAGAGTGGCGCGTGGCCCCATTACCCACCGTATTCCCATCCCATCGCTATTGGGCTTGCCACTCAACGCTTCCTTGACATCCGTGGCCAGCCCAGCAGGTAATCCTTTCGGGTACAAACGCAATCTTTGAACGTGATTGGTCACGTTCTTCTAAGTCTTATTAATATGATACTACACACTTGGCAAGGAACAATGACAATGCAATAATTTAAATATTTTATCCCTATTATTAGAGGATTAGGGAATATTTTGTGGCTGAGATTTTGGTATGACTTGGTAAATGCCGCTTCCTCTATTGTTTGCATCACACTTTTTAGTTGTCTGCAAACGTTAAGTATTTTAAAAATTCCCTATTTTATTAGACTCCGCTCTAAGATGTATGTTTGTGTTTATTATGAAGCGATATAAATTACACCGAAGCTCAAAAGAATCATTACTGCATCGTACAAAGAATTACTATAAAATCCTGCCTGGGAACTGACCATACTAGAACACGGGAAAGTCGGTATTCTAATACAGTTTTAAAATAACTTTCTTCTATATAGTTGGCCTAATGATCTCAAGTTTAAAATCGACTCCCTCATATTTTATATGTTGAATTTAAATGTTCTACAAAACACCCTACTGTGGCGATTTAAATAAAAAACCAAACATAAAGCGACAGTGTTTTAATGCGTATTATCACAAAATGTTAGTTACAAATAAAATAAAACAATTATGTACCTATATATTTAAGTATTTTCGAAGATAAAATACAACATATTTATTTAATAGAAACTAAGACAACTGTGCTCAATATTAGTGGAAAATATTAAGTAGTTGGCTATGCTTTATTTGATGACATATAATAGCATATAATTAACTGGCAACACAATAAAAAAATGTTAAAATGAAAAGCAATTTTAGCATAAATTGTTACTATTCTAAAGCATATAAGCTAATTAAAATTTAAGAAAGTATGCTCAATGTATGCGCGATATAATGATATTCTACAAAAAATTACTTATGTGCTAAGACATCCATAATCAATTGGTCACCCCATCAACTGAAGGGGTCATATCATGACCTCCACTTTTGATGGATAGAAAAATTGACCCTGCACTGCAAACACTAAAACTACCAAACAGAAATCACACCAAAAATCCATAAATTCATTGCAAAACATGTATAAAAACAATTAAGTTTATACTAAAAACATAACTAGAATACAAACCAATATTCAATTAAATATTAGTAATAAACTTATAAAAATGGAGAAATAATAATACAATTTATAAATTGTATTATTAACTCTAAATTATACCAGTTTACTAATGAATAAGCTATAACAGCTACGGAAGCTTATAAGTTGGAAGCTGATAGGTTGGAAGCTGATTGATTGTTCGCTTATCAACATATAAATATGTTAATATTATCACTGAGCTGCCTACGGAAGATTATATAATGATAATAAGGCGATCCGGTAATAATGACCAATAAGTATGGACTGTATGGATCACTATTACTGATCATGTTTTTATCCGCTTTTCGAGCGGAACACCGGTCTATTTTATGCTATTTTCGCCTTTATTATGGAATATATAAAAACAAGAGGTTTAGCAGTGCCATTAAAAGTCCTTTTTTATGTTAATTAATTAACTGTCGGCATTTACATTTATTGTCTTAATACTAAATTCTGAATGATACAAATTTTTAATTCACAACAACACAGTATGTCAAGTACAAATACATGGTTTCAGTATGTTCCAATGAGTTTGAATTGTATTGATGAGAGTTGCGTGCTCCATGGATAATGCCGTGATGTCTGCTCGGCTGTTTGGCGTACTTACAGTTTAGAGCGCAGGTCGGATGTCCCAGCGGCTAATTGTCAGGAGGGCTCGTCGAACCTGCAATGGTTTTATATATTCATTACGTTAGCAATCAAATGAAAATTATGACAGTCAGTCTACAAATCAGTCACAGTTATTTAGTTTTAATGCCAGTTATAGTATATGCTTTCAGTAGTATATCGACGTCGACTCTTGAACGTAGGCTTCCCAAACAGTGCATAATACCATAATCGGTACGCTTGACAGACAAGTTGGCAATCACAATTCGCGTTATAACTTTCCTAGGACAGTTTTGTTTTATTTTGAAAGACGAGAGACCCAAAGACTCTGTACTAAAGAAATAATTCTTGCATTATTTGTCTTCAATCAATTTACAGCCATATATTTATGGTACACAAATTACACTCAGACCCAAAACGACAATTCGGAAATCACGCAAAATATTGTCGTGTGTAAGAATCGAACCCACGGTATGCCGGTATCTTAACCACAACACCATCTTTGCAATCATATAATGTTGTTGCCTATGCCTTCTTATGACCCATTAGCCTATTTATAAGACTTTTAAAGGAAATGATAGTGAGGCATTACACTTCTAAGCAGTCACTACACAAGTAAACTATAACGTTAATATCTTGCTCCACTCCTATTACAAAATAGCAACTAACAGAACACTACCAAACATAAGACAAATCAAAATATAACTAATAAAGTTTACCAAAGGTAAGAAATCTTAAGGAAGCTAATAAAGATTACGAATACTAAGAAAGCTTAAGGTTCCTATAACTATGACTATGATGTGATCGTAAAACTAACATACCTCATATTCATAGCATTAGAGTTTCCAGGTTCAAGCTTATAACCCAATGTCTCGTAGAACTTAATTAACTTATCCTTGCAATCTAATGACATCTTATAGCAGCCTAGCTCTTGGGCTAGTAACGATACCGTTACTACGATCCTGAAAAAAAAAACACAATATATAATAATGGCAACAACGAAAAATATGCTTTTTTAAAAACAACGCACTGTTTTGAGGCAATAATCCTTGTACTTCGAAGAAATTCAAAAAACATAATTATCGGACAGAAATTGCATCCAGACTCGAAACAGCAATTTGGGGATCGCGCAAAATATTGCATGCGTCGGAATCAAACCCGCGACATCTAGCACGGTAAATCAGTATCTCAACCATTACGTCATCTGTGCAGTTAATTGAATTTTTAGGTCACAATTTGCATAAGGAATAAATTTATGTGACTTAGATTACTAACTTATAAAAAATTATCCAAATCATAGCCAGACTTAAAAAACTTATAAATCATACAAAGTATTGTATGAAAATCGAACTTCAATACTATTTTGTAGCGTGTATAGTTATACGAAAGGAGGCCGAGCATTAGTATAGTACTTACAAAAATTAAAATTTCTTGAATCATTCTCCATAATGCTGATAATAATAAGTTACAACAATTAATGAATCAATATAAACTTACAGTTTACCCAGCTGTTTGCCCCTGTATGTATCGTTGACTACTACATCTTCTAAACGGCCACGCTGAAAAATAATAACTCGAAATATACATTTGTAATAAAACTATTTTTACTGATCCTATCGCGTTTGTATTTGATTTTTAATTTCCCGACGTTTCGAACACTTTACAGAGTTCATGGTAACAGGAATACTGTTCTCCCGTGACCATGAACTCTAGTTTTATTTCAAATATATTACATATTTTCGTAAACATCAGAAATAGAAATAGACTACTATACTAAAGTATAGTGTTGCCCAAATGCAAAACCAAGACTCGCTGTAACAGTCTCGCTGTACTCCCTTAGACAGCATTTTCCGATTCCTTTGGCAAAGAAACGATTGTCAACATTTTGTATTATTAATACCAGTACACGGGCAAATAAATTGATGTTATTTTCAACATTTTATGATAGATAGGTGTGATTATAGCCCCACTCCCGTTAAGTGGTATGTACCTAATTATTGATAGTTGTACAGTTAGTGATACTAGATGAATGGAATTTCATTAATTTAATTGGATTTTTCATTTTTATCAAACCGTGACTCTGTATCATTCTAACAGCGAGAATTGCAAGACTCGCAAGAGTCTTGGATTTGGGCAACACTACTAATGTACTATATTTTAACACACATGCTAAACAAACTTTCAAAGCTTCAACTAATTCAGTGAAATATAAATAAATTATAATATCAGTACCAGAAAGACTATTTACAAAATTGTATTTCTATTTATTATGAAAATAGCCGCACATAAAATAATAAGCTCTTTGTGTAGTGACGAAGTAAGAAGAATACAACTCACCACCCCTTGTCTTACCCGTGGGTGGTCGAGGACGACAAAGAGATCTACGCAGCGAAAAATCAAAATTAAACCATAAAACAACCCGTCTGACCAGCATAGTCTTGTAGCTTAATTTCGCTCTTATTGTGCAGAAGCTCCTTATCCAGCAGTAGGACGTATATGAGCTGAGACGGTAGCTTGAAAATAAAAATTCTCTACCACTAATGATCGTCATTTTTGCCTGTCCAAGACTAATCTATCTCTTATTTTGTTGTTACTCAAATATTATTATGATGACTCTAATACTTTTTAATAGCACTAATGAATAATGAATTCCGAATAATTCAATATTAATAACCATCATACATTCATCTCATTATCTCATATACGCTTCACTGCTGAACTCGAGCCTCTTTCACATTGGGAGAGAATATGATGTACCATACCACGCTGGTCACTCAATCCGACTGGAGTGATATAAGATTTTAATTTAAATTTTCTTTCATACGCATACAAGATATCTGTATATCCTTTCATTTAGTCGTTTTTTACAACTCCCTGGACAGAAAAGGGGGTGATGAACTGTATTCTTATTGAGTCCCCACACAAAAAAATATCATATTCATACTGTAATGCTGTTATTTTTCCGATATGTATAAACAACATCCTTTTAGCCATGTAATACATAGAGAAATAAATTTATGAAACTAATAAATTAGTTATGGAGCACTCGCTGGCTAATGTGGTGTATTGTAATGTGATGTTTAAGAGCCATTTCACGTTTACGCACGAAATTCTCACATTTTGGGCTCCTTAACTACCGTCTTAAGTAACACCCAGATATTGTGGAATACATGTAAAAAATGGGCCAATCTTTCGTGTTGACAATTAATGTATCCCTTTTATTAAAAGTCACTTGCTCGATGCGTAGTAGCCCATCTGCCACAACGATTTTACTGAAAAATCACCACAGAGTCCATGTCAGAGTCCTATATCTATCAATAATACTTATATGTTTAGCCAAAAAATAATACAGTAATTATCAGACATATACTCTATTCGAGATTTAATGTCACAAACTCTTTATTTTTAATACCATTAATCAGAAAAAAATCCTTGGGCCGATTTTTAAGTTTTACATCGCAACTTTGTCGCGTATTTTGTGTTAAAATAACAAAATTATCCCAAATTAAATTCTAAATTAAACTATGATCTTTGAAGAATCGAATTCTACAAATATTTTGACAATATATAGTATGAAATTTGTTAAAATATCGATATAAACATTAGTCCAAATTAGAATAAATTACGATACACTACTAAACTAACTTAAAACTGAATAATCTCATTCAGTCCAATTAAATGAAAATAAATTCTATTCAAAATTGATTATTTGGACTAACCGTAACTTATTTAAAATATACGTATGTATATTTTAAATAAGGTACGGTTAGTGTATATACGTGTACTATAATATTAAATTATTCTTTACGCATTCTCTTGGCGGTCGGATTGTAATAAATTTGAACACATTTAAACCTAAAGATTGGATAATTCATATCGTATCTACTTAAAAATTCAAATTAGTTATGTCATCTGTGTATATTTTTATCTGGCATATTACGTAAACTAATATAAGAATACAAGGTAATAAATTATATAATTTATTTAATTTGGTTACTAACCAACGATAAACAGGCGGAAACCGGAAAGTAAATTTAACACTGATAATGTATATGAGCAATAAACATACCACTGAGCAATTGTGTATAAATTTCTGTTCAACTGTAAGCGTGGCAGCACCAATCAGCTTGGATATACGGGTGTCTTCGATCACAGTCACGTAGTACCCACCGGACAGTTTCATCTTCGTGAATCTCTCTAAAACATTTCATTGTACATTAGAGCAAGATCATATCAAGTGGACCCCCCCCCCCCCCCCCATTTTCCACAGTTGCTCATAAAATTTAGATTCATATATTTTTTTAGATAGTAGTTGTTATGAAAAATTGATCCCCAAAACAGTTATTGAAAATTTTCATTTTGACAATAATTTTTAAAATAATTTTTATTATAATGAAAATTTTTACGACTTTTAATTAAAAAAATGTTAATGAACAAAGTATAAGAGATATCTTAATGAAATTTTCAGGATTCATAGTTCAATACTTGTACTTTGAAGAAATAATTGTAACTTTGAATTATTTGTTTATTTTCACATTGTTAATTGACTTTTAAGTTAACTATTTAAAATTTCAATGACTTCTCCCTCAAAATAAAAATTATTTTCTTCATAGCTTCATATTCCGAAATAAAATCTCACTGCTCGGAAGTAGATGAATTTATACAAATTTATTTATCACCCGGCGTTGAGCGCTGCTGGTATAGCGCGCTGCCGCGCATCGCTTACTTACCTTTAGCTTCAATCAGTAATGACGTAGCTTCAATCAGTAATGATGATAATAAAAACTATTGTTAAAATGAAAATTTTCATAAACTGTTTTGGGGATCAATTGTTCATAATAACTACTTTCTAAAAAAATATATGAATCTAAATTTTATGAGCAAGTGGAAAATGGGGTTCCACTTGATATGATCTTGCTCATTAGTAAAATCAAGTAAAAGATTATCCGGGTATCGTAAAAGACGATTTGGGGATATTGTATGTAGATAATATGAATCCAAGAGAAGGCAAACTCGATATAAAAGTCTATGCCAGTACGTCTCACCAGCGTGGTATAGTAGGTCAATTTCCCTTCTATTGTGGAGAAGGTCCGAGGCCAAAAATGATAGACATACATATGTAGATGGTGATTTTACATACATTTCGTTAAGAAATGATGATCGTAAGACGTCTAGCAAACGAGAAAAAACACAATTGTTTTATATTTGAGTATAATAAAATAAAGATATTTATAGATATAATTTGTTTTGTAGTGTCTATCCTTAGGGAACATTACTTTCTTATGAATAAACTGCTGTGTGGTAGAGGCTACGAATACCTACCTACTGACAACCCTTGCATTGCTCGTGGATGTTATAAAAGACGACTAAGAGCTTTATAACGACCTGGACCAACTCCATCTGATGCTGTTTGGTCAACAATTATATTCCCAAGGAGGCTTGACGTCTGGCAGGCGACCGGTCATAAAACTATTGCCAATAGCTTTTACAATATGTACTATGAAAGAAGAGTACATATTGTATCGACCCCAAGTGATTGGGATAAAAGTAGGAGAATGATGAAATGACTTTCTTATGAATGAAATACTTGTCATGTGTCATCTTTTTTGTTCTTTTTTATGTGTTAGCGGCGTACGTAACAATTAAAATGTATTAATCCGTAGTTTCACTTAGGTATTAAATGTAGGAAGGCGAAACTCGTTTCTTGTATTGACTTTCATTTAATCATTACAGTTTGTAAAAGTTGAACTTTCACGCGAGAGAACTGGGAGCGATATCTAGTAACTTTATTATACTTAGACATATTATGTGGAGAATTGATTAAGCCGCACTCATATTAATACACTTTTTATATTTATATATTTTTATATAGGTTTTTAACTACCTAGACAATACACCTTATTACATACTAATAATAATAATAATGATTTATTTCGGACCATATATCCATAGCAATTAATAATAATAATAATAAAGCAATAAAACAACAATCATCATCATCATCATCACAGCCCATAAATGACCCACTGTTGGGCTCGGGCCTCCTCCGTAATGGGAGGGAAATTAACCTACTATACCGCGCTGGTCGGACGTGTTGGTATAGGGTTTTGTTTCGAGTTTTCCTTCTCTCGCATAGATGTTATATGCGTTTTATATCCCTTAGTCGTCTCGTACAAACAACAATAATAATCGCAAAAATAAAAGAATAAAAATCACAAAAACAAAAAAAAATAATAACGATGTCATCAATTACAATAAAAATCATATCTTACTATTACTACATAGTTAGCAGACTATTTATGGTTCTCTCTGTGATGCACAGTTAACCAGTGTCGGTAGAAATTATTGTTAGGACAATCTACGATAGCCCTTAATATCACATTACTTGCCGCTCGTAAACGAGACCAGAACGACTGGATACAGAAACGGAGAATAGCGAAGAAATCAGGAACCCTAGCTACGGCGAACTTACTCGACGCACTGCAGTATCGTGGCTTTCTCATTAGAATACGAAAAGCATTGTTATATTGTATTCTAAGTGCGCTATATAACTTCCTTTTGTAGTAAGATGACCATAGTTGACATGTATAGAAAATTTTGACAATACGTGGTGAACAGTGTCAGTTTAATCTGGTCATTACACTTCGCAAACCTACGCGCGAGCATATTACACGTGACGGACAGTGCCCGACGCTCACGCTCCATATCCTCATCATCAATCAGATTATCCGTGAGTACGTGCCCCAAGTACTTAAAGCTAGTGACAACCCGCACTGGTGATTCATACATCATTACATACTAATGTGTGTCAGAGCTAGGGACGTTATGGAGCTCCTTTATTATAATCGAAACTATGTACGGGTTACGAAAACTGGTTACGGAGCTAATTATAACAGCTTAAACTAGGCAAAGGCAAAGGCAAATCATACACTAATCACCACAATAAGCATTTCCTTACAAATATAATTCCTTGAAAATATACATCATCATCATCACAGCCTATATATGTCCCACTGTTGGGCTCGGACCTCCTCCGTAATGGGAGGGAAATTAACTTACTATATCACGCTGGTCAGACGTGTTGGTATAGGGTTTTGTTCCGAGTTTTCCTTCTCTTGCATAGATGTTATATGCGTTTTATATCCCTTAATCGTTTTATACGATCACCCACGGGTAAGACAGGGGGTGGTGAACTGTATTCTTACTCCGTCACCACACGCATAATATGATGAAAATATACAGTTAACTAAAAATACATATATCCGTAATTGACACTATCCAAAGCTATCGAATAATCCAAAATCATTTCATCTCATCACTTAACAGTATCCGAAACCTCTATAATGTAATTCTAATATCCGCACGTATCGAGAACTTTTCTTTTTTTTTTCCCGCAAGGTGGACCATGGATGTGGTCGCGTACCGACAAATCATCCGGGGCGATAGAAGAGGTGGCACGCAACCCCATGGACCCACCCTGCAAACACTTCTCTTCGCCGTGCGAACGGGCCATCGGTACCCGATTTTTGTCTTCGGTGGCAACGTTTCTAATTATAACAACACCTATATGGCTTGGTTTGCATGTTAGTATTGTTTAAATTATTTTTCTATATTACTTCGGCAACGTTATCTTCTTTCGGGAAATTAGAAACCCCTATATACTTTTCTGTATCATTAATATCACATATTAATGATGATCAATTGAATATAATGATGAACCATTTGATGTCGGAGTAAAAATACAATGCACAGCCACTTTTTTGCCCGTGTGTGTCGCAAAAGACTAAGGATAAAGACTGATTATTAGGATAATTTCCGTACTATTTTGAAGGAGGCTCGAATCCAACCATACGACACTGAATTTGAGTCATATGGGCTGAGATGAATTAAAATATTGTTGAATAGTTAAAAATGAAAACGTTACAAAAAAAGCTACATTATTACTTATAAAATTGAGTAAGATTTTTTTATTAGTAGAGCAGTCTAACATGTAATAATAATATGTATAAACCAACACCCCATAAGGAAGCGTTCAAGTATGTAATTATAATAAACACTCCTGGTCACTGTATAAATGTTGATATACGCCATTATTAAGACAGCAGGAACTTGTGAAGGTTCATAGAAAGGTCATTATCGCTGCACCGGTTTCGCCAAGGTCGTGAACACAAATTCCAATATGTTCGCGCATTCCTACACAGTGGATATCGACATATTGGAGACGATATATATTTACATTCTACTAACTAGCTTCGCACTCACAATTTTTTTTTAAAGGCACCTGCGCTAAGGTAATAGTCCTTGTATTAAGGAGGACTTTACAAACTAAATTAATAAAAACAAATCACACCCAGGCGCAAAACAACACTTTGCGGATCGCACAAAGAATTGCCCTGCGTAGGAATCCAACTCACCGTGAGTTGGCTGGCACGGAAAGTCGGTATCTTAGCCATTACGGCATCTGTGCAGACAATAAACTTTTCCAACTTAAACTTCGAAAAATAACTTTCAAACAATATATTATACCTCTACATACTATTTTTACATTATTTAGCTACCTATTGCATCGCAAGGCCATTGCGGGGTCACCGAAGATAAAGATCGGTACCGGTGGCTCGATCGCACGGTGAAAAGAGGAATTTTGCATGGTGGGTCTATGGGGTCACGCGCCGCCGCTTCCGTCACCCCGGACCGATTTGGCGGAGCGAGACCACATCAATAGTCCATAGCAAAAAAAAAAAGAGGCCTTTGCGGGTTAATTGTGCATGCCACGTCGTAAATGTGTCAATTACTTTCTACATATATACAATTTCATCTCAATATAGAGGTTAAATTGTAATTTAGGTTTACCAATAACTAAATTGCTGTAAAACACGCACCAATTAATAAATTAAATTACTAGCCTAGTTTCTGGATATTTAGTAAATGGATAGTAATACACGCGCTCAATTAGTATTTCTATACATTCCTTTGTTCACTATCCCGAGATGAAAGAACATCATATGTGAACATAGAACAATATAAATCCTAAATAACTTATTTTGGTCTAGTGGAATTTACTAATCCCCTCGATTAAATTGTTTTTTTTTTCTAATTAATTAATTAAAAGAAAACTGGAATCTTATTTCCAACGCGAAAAACGATTACCATATGGGAGATTTGAACCCACGTCCATTAGAAATCCATTCTATCTGCCTTACCAATTAGGGAAGCGTGAGTATGACGTATGATAAGCAAATTATGACACGCATTATAGTATCCAACAGTACCTTACTAGACATACCTACATATCATCCATCAGCACGCAGACAACTCCACTCAGAACGTTCCAGTGTATACCATCCATATGATACATATCGACGGCGGAAAGCGAAAACGTCGTAGTCCACAGAGTACGAAAAAAAAGTTATTGCACTGTTCGAAACAGAAAAAAAAACTGATTCAAATGGTCCGGGTTACATAATTCTATGATGAATAGTTATGAAATTAACATTAAAAAAAACGGGTTTAAACTTAAATGCCTGCATTCAAAAACGCTGTACGTTACAGAAAAAAGTAGTAATAACTTATACAGGATGGGCCATCTATTAGTACGTTTTTAAAAATGCGATCAAAAGAGTATGCATTGATATTTTTTATTAATTTTTGTTGTTGTTGTAAAGCTAAAAGTATCCCCGTCAAGAATGAAAAACGATTTCGTTCATGTGGCTCCCTCTACTGGCCTTACAGTATGCCATTCGGTCACCCCAATTAGTGATGACATTTTGAACTACCTCGGCGCCAATTTCACTCAAAACAGTCGTTATGTTGTTTTTCAAAGCTGGAATTGTCTCTGGATTATTCGCATAACATCGGTCTTTAACGGCATCCCACAGGAAGAAGTCCAGCAGTGTCAAATCGCAGCTACGCGCAGGCCAATTGTCATCTCCTGAACGGCTGATTATGCGGTTGTTAAACTTGGTGCGCAGAAGGTCGATCGTAAGTCGGCTTGTATGGCATGTGGCGCCATCTTGTTGAAACCAAAGGTCGTCCACATTCATAGCGTCGATTTTAGGCCATAAAAAGTTGGTCAACATGGCTCTGTAGCGCTCGCCATTGACGGTAACGGCGTTGCCGGCATCATTTTAGAAGAAAAATGGGCCAATTATGCCATCACTCCAAAATCCACACCAAACTGTCACTCTTGGAGGATGCATTGGTCTCTCTACAATTGCGTGTGGCTGTTCTGAACCCCAAATCTGGCAGTTTTGCTTGTTCACATATCCGCCGAGATGGAAATGCGCTTCGTCCGAAAAGATGATTTTTCGACCAAAATCGACGTCATTATTGAGCTGGTCTATGGCCCACACAGCGAACTGATATCGAAGCGGATGGTCATTTGCTTTCAACTCCTGAGTCATCTGGATCTTGTAGGCGAATAATCCGAGGTCTTTGTGCAGTATTCTCCTCAGGCTGGTGCGACTAATGCTCAGTTGCTGCGATCGGCGTCGAGTTGAGGTCGTCGGATTCTGTCTCACACTTTGGGCCACAGCCTCAATATTCTCGGGTGTGCGCACTGTCCGAGCTCTGGGACCACTTCTGTCATCCACTAACATCTCTTTCTCACGAACTTTCTTCACCAATTTGCGTATAGCGCCTTCGGTGGGTGCTCTATCACGACCCATATTTATTTCAAAATTCGCACAGTTTCGGCGACACAGCACTGACTTTGAAAATAAGTTTTTAAAATTTCAAAACGCTCTTCAAGAGAAAACATGTTGTTTCGTGCCGCGGACGGTATGGTATAAAAATTTCGGGTCTGTAGCTCGTTTGCCGTTGTCATACGACGAAATTCAAAAACGTACCAACAGATCTAGGAGGCCCACCTTTACTATGTCGACTACAGCAATTCGCTTTCCGTAAAAAAAGATTTTTGCTCATTAACGACGTTTTAGCGGGCAGCACGTCTAACTTTTTGCTTGCCAATTTGGCTTTGTCCTCCAAATGACTACCAAACTGGCTAATATTCTGTCAAATTTAAATCGCTTTACGTGTTTTGTCTTACCCCAAATAAGCAATTATTTTAGTTTACACCTATTCTAAGATATTAGTTTCATGGAATAACTACGTTTACAACATACAGTTTAGTTCAAATAATGTTGATCACCACGTTTTCGTTTTCCTTAAAAAAATGCATTTGACCCCGCTCCATACAACTCAATAGTGCAATTATAGCGTTTTAAAATTCTGTAAAAATAGTTCAATATGTCGTAGTCAACAAAATTTTGATAAATAATTGTTCGAATGAGATTTGAGAGTAAAAATTATATCTAGAAAAAAAATAATAAATCTAATTTCCAAAAATCAAGGGGTCTACGTTAAAAAATACGCTAGGTAAGGTTTTTTTAAAAAAAAGTGAAACAGTTTTTTGGCTCTGGTGAACATTTTCGTTTTTGTGGACTACGACGTTTTCGCTTTCCGCCGTCGATATCATTATGGACGATAATCATTTTTCGTTCGCAAACATTATTTTATAAATAGCCTAGAATATCAAATTCTAAATCTCAGTAATATAAAAGAAATCTAAATAGATTTTTTTTTCCTTTTAACTACAAAGACTCTAAAGATAGAAACAAAACGTCGAAAGATAGAATAAACTCTTACCTACCCTTCCTTAATCTTATCATGGCTTATCATTATTTATATCTATTAGTAATATAAATAATATTTTCGCTAGCGAAAGTGGTGATAACCTTGATATAAACAATAACATCAATGGTTGATAAATACAAACCTACAATCAATACAAGTCAAAAACTTTATCATCGATATACCTAGGTACTATATAGAATTATCGATCAATATACGTACTATACATATTTGATTTAAGTATCTTTTTCGATAGAAAAGTAATCAATTCGAGTTATTGAAATTTAATCCTTACTAATATTATAAATACGAAAGTAACTCTGTCTGTCTGTCGCTCTTTCACGCCAAAGCTACTGAACCGATCTAAATGAAATTTGGTACACAGATGGTCTAGAGCCTGACAAAGGATATAGGCTACTTTTTAATGCAAAAAAGGGTTATAAAGGTGGATGAAAAGTTGTAAGGAAATATTGTCATTTTTAAAGCGAAAAGCTTGAAACTTAATTTTAGGCTATTGATTAGATATAAATAAATATGACATTAAAATTTTGTAAAAAAAATTACCCTTAAGGGGTAAAATAAAAATAGGGGATGAAAAACTTTAGGAAAGTAACCTTTTACGCGGGCAGAAGCTAGTACAATATAATAACACAAACTGACGTGGCAATCAGCGTTTAATCTACATGTATAAACAAGCTAATGGACCGACTTATAACGCCGCGTCGAACCGAAACTACTGAAATTAGAAAAATATATTTTTTTACTAGTTTCTTTTTGTGATGTAGAGACTCACTAAAAAAAGTATTTTACTAAATTCCAAGGAGGGTGAAATGCTGTGGCAAGGTTTGTATAGGAAGAAATAAAGACCAGCGCCATATATTTTTATACTTTGGCTATTGTCGCATCGGCCGCCCGCATCTATCGTAGGCTATCAATCGAGTACGACCGCGATACACGGAAATGAACTTTAAGGGAGTTTCTGCTTTAATATTCATCTACATTTTCATATACATACATACATTTTCCGTGTGGTGACGAGTAAGAATACAAATTCACCATCAATCACCACTCTCTCTATATTACCCGTGGGTGATCGTACGAGACGACTAAGGGATATAAAACGCATATAACATCTATGCGAGAGAAGGAAAACTCGAAACAAAACCCTATACCAACACGTCCAACTAGCGTGATATAGTAGGTCGATTTCCCTCCCATTGTGGCGGAGGCTCGAAGCCCAACAGTGGGACATATATGAGCTGAGATGATGATGATTCATCTACAATAAAATATGGACGACAGTAACAAATATGAATATTTTTATTGCGACCATTATAGACTAGGTGCCGTCTATGAAGTCAACCACTTGCAGAAACATTCGGGGATAGAGAAAAATTGCCTTTACGGCACTAAAAGTTCAAGAACCATATATAAATATTTACATTTCATCTTCTTGGCTGGCTACACGGGCTTCCAGTGATGCTCTATGGCTGCAAGCATTAGTAAATCGAACAACACCAGCGAGAATGGAATGGAATAGATGTGGTAAGAGACTATACAATTAGTAGACATATATGTGAGTGGAGTTAAGTAAGCGTCTCGAATTCATCAATAGCGGCTATAGGAGTAGTCAGTATTTCAGTAAGTCAACATAATACGCTAACACATACGTTTAAATGTCACTACGAAACCGGAATGTAAATGTCACATACCTACATATTTCGTACAAATACATACCTAACTGGTTTTAGATAAACGAAAGTAAAAACAGTTAAAAGGAGTCTGCCCACTACACCCTTTCATGCTAAGAATGCATTAAGCACGGAAAAAAAACACGATATGAGCTATCACAGGAATACTATTAACATTTCTGTATGGACTACTTTTGGTCGGAAACGCAGTGGTTTAGTGCGCCTAGTTTCATACTTTTCAATACAAAGAATATTTTTTATTTATATTTAACACATTCCAATCAGAAGATTCCTTGAAACTGGTAGTTACAAAAATTAACTGTCCAATGCCATTATGCTTATTTTCTAGGTTCGAATAAAGAAGCAGATAAAAAAATTGTGTCTTGTGAATGGCTGTAGATTTCAAACGCTTCTGAGAAATAGCTCATGTGTCTCCTAAGGCTATGGAAATATACCTTATAAATGACAATTGACTTAAATTTATTATGTTTGTATGCATAACTGTAGAGCATGCATGAAGACTGTGATGAGTGTGAATGAAGCGATGGAGGTATATCAGGATCGTTGTTTGTGGCAATCCGTAGTCTCTGCCTACCCCTCTGGGAAACAGGCATGAGGTTATGTATGTATGTACTACATACAGTTCTGCTCATTCCTTAGGAGTGGAAATTGTAAACTTTTATCAGAAAACTATAAAGTGCACTAATAGACCTGTTCAAACCATAGATTGTAGTTCAACCTCAATAATTAAAAAAGTAGTAATAAGCAACATAAGAAACTAATAATTAATGGCAATAAAATCCAAGATGCAACAAGATACTAACTTCAAGTTTCAGAATCTAAGTACCTATCACACTGGTCCATAATATAGGGTAAGTTACCTACGTGGGACTTATTTAGTAGGCAGGTAGTAAACCTACTGAAGTCTAGGCAATGTATCAGTGTCAAAGATTTCATATATAGGTTCAAGAACCATTCCCTAAACCACTTAAACAGTGGAGTGAAAAGTAATTATCTCCAATTATAATATTGTGAAGCAGATCACCTCATATTGAACAATAAAATAAATATCTCACCATCAAATTGCTTCCGTGTGACATTCCCAACACTTGTCAACTGGCCAAGTAACTGAAGAAAGCCTTTATCATAGTCGGATCGTTGAAGTGGTCTTACTACCATCCAGTATTCACCTGGATTGGCTGCACTAATTTTAGGCTTAAACTGAGCTGGGCTTCTGTTGAAGTCAAGCCGATTCAATATTTCAGGAGGGTAAAGGTACTCCGACGGCTTGGACTCCTGAAATGCAATATTTCTTAGTTGATATATACTTTATATAGCTCACTATATAATGCCTAGATGGTTATTGCCTTTATATTTCTTACACTGCCAGTTTTGTTGAAATATATTGTATTCATATGTGGATTAAATGTTAATAATGTATAAATATTGTTTTGTTTTTTTAAATATATTTGTTTATTATTCCATCCATCTACATATCCAACAACTTTTAAGGTCAAATGTTGGACATGCAATAATATGGGGGAAGAATACCAATATCGTATACGTAAGAGAGCGAGTAGGTATGAAAGAGAGTATTGGTGTAAAGATGCGAAAGGGAATGCTCCGATGGTTCGGACATGTGGAAAGAATGCCGAACGAACGCCTGGTTAAGAAGATATACAATGCGAAAGTGGAAGGATGTAGGTACCGAGGGAGACCGAGACTAACCTACCTAGACCAGATCGGTCATGTACTGAAGGAAGGTGGAGTCAAGAGTCTCCGAAACCGGCGAGCGTGTATGAAGAGAATTATGAATGTTGAGGAAGCGAGTGAAGTATGCAGAGATAGAGTTCTCTGGCACTCTGTTCTCTCTGCCTACCCTGCAAGGGATATGGCGTGATGATATGTATGTATGTATGTATGTAATACCAATATCACCACATTGAGCAGGTGGGTTGGTGAATAGAATATTACTGTCCATTTGCCTGATTATGATATGTCTAAGTTTTAAGACTCCTATGGAAAAGAAAAGGGTAGATAGAATGTATTCTTAATAATATAGGTATTAATATTCATCAAACTTGAAATAATTATCTTGACTGATTAATATAATATGTAAAAGCTGTAAGTAATTATAGTCTTAAAAGCACCTAAATAAACTATCTGTGTGGTAACGGAGTAAGAATACAATTCACCATCCCCTATCTTACCCGTGAGTGATCTTAAAAGCTGACTAAGGGATATAAATCGCATATAACATCTATGCAAGAGAAGGAAAACTCGAAACAAAACCCTATACCGACACATTTGACCAGCATGGTATAGTAGGTCAATTTACCTTCCATTACGGAGGAGGCTCGACCCCAACAGTGGGACATATATGAGCTGAGATGATGATGATGAAATAAACAGTTAGAGAAAAATATTCTTAACATTTTCAGTGTATGTTTAATGTAAACAGCTTCCTGCTATACATTTATTAAAACATTAAAAATTGAATACGTTATTAAAGGGATGCCCTGACATTGGCGTTATAAAAATGTTAAGAAAATTATTTGTTTTAAAATATATTTATTATAAACGGGCTACTATAACTGTGATATTATATATTTATAACAGTGATTTATATATTATTTAATTTAACTCACCACGTTCATTGATTTACCCATTCCCATGTTGACGTATTTAAAGAATTTTCATACAGTTGATTAATAATTAGGCGTATATGCACATAATAATAAAGCGAGAAAATCTCGCTGATATATTAAGAATTTAATTATTTAACTATGGTTAAACTATTTTTATACATTTAAATTCGTTGTTTTAATATCACAAATCCAATCATATTACTTCCAAATGAATTTTTGTTCTAGACCTCACTTAACCACTTATAACTAACGAAACTATAATCAAGAAATGAAAAGAATTAAATTTTGTAATAAATTAAAGTGAAAGCAAGGACATATCACAGAGCAATATATGCCAACAATCCATAGTATATTATCTATGCAACAATCTGTGATGCCTACTCAGATTTCGAACCACATTTTCAGTATTTCCATTTTCCAGTACCTATATTATTTTACTCTGTGCACATATTAAATTATTATAGTCTGTCTAATCTAAGAAGTGCACTTTGACAGCTTCTTCTTCTTCTTCTTTTTATGTATTGGCAATCAGCTACTTATACGAGCCATTTTTACCAGTGTCGAGTTATAATTATCTTCACGTTCTTAATCTCTTCAGGTTAGTCATTGTCTGTCAGTCAGTCGAATTGTCGCCATCAACAGTGCTATGGTGACACTGTTAATGGTATGTTGTAGGAATTTTGATGGAAAACGAAAACGTTGTAAAGCACTTTTATATGATATTCACTACATCCCAGCTGTTCTGTCACATCATATTACATAAAATACCATAAAAATTATCTAATATAACACGTTAAAACACTAAGATATCGAATATAATACAAGAGCACAACATGACGTTTTAGATTCCCGCCAAAAGTCCCACTTTGACAGCTGTCTGAGTAAGTTGTCTCGATATTGATTCTTTATAATTAATAATCGGTTTATTTTTTATTTTTCAAAAAGGTGATGAATAAATTAAGTGCTAAATTAGTACTAAACAACTTTAATTATTTCAGCATAGAATCTATTCATCATATTTAGTAGGATTAGGTTAATTAAAAACAAAAACTGGATTTGAAAATGGCTATTTATTAAGAATTACTACTATTACTTGAATTATCAGCGTCGTGAACATTAATAATTATTTCCTCATCAATCAAAGTGTCGAAATGTACATCTCTGTGAAAATCTCTATTCGATTAATTGTATTATTCTAATATTTTTACCGATTATTTGGATATTCGTGAATTGGAAGTTGTCAAGCACTACTGTATAGAACGTGATGACGTGACATTGTTAGGTCGTCAATGACAATTACTATTTACCATGTTATTTTTATTTTAAATGATTTTTGCGAGTTTCAACATTAGATTATTGTACAAGAATGTCACCCGCAATGTTAATTATGTAAATAACTTAATAGTTGTTTAAAATTTCAGATTTAGTGTTTACAATCATGTGTATACGTTTGACCAAGGTTATTGTGTATTAAGAAATGCGAAACCTCAAAATGCACTTCTTAGATTAGATGAACTATAATAAAATATCGATATTAATATTTTGAAGTATCGATATTTATTACTACTAATATTTTTTGGATGATATATTGATGCTAGGGCCGCACCTGCGTGTATCGTCACGAAGCTTCGTACCATCTTCGTGCAATGAGACGATATACGCAGATGTGACCGGTCATTATTGGCTATCGTCGCGAACATTCGGGCTTCGTATACGTTATCGCTTGGGTGGCGAAAATTCAAAGGGTTTTAGCGCGCTAATATATGGTGTACTGTGGTCAGACTAGCGTTTTTCTTTTTGAAATTTTCGATCTGTTTAGACGCGTTCGAGGATCTCCAGTTAATCAATAAATTAATATGGAGTGGAGTGATGAAATGGTGTCAGAATTTTTACACCATTATGAAGCGGTACCCATGAAGGGATCCAAAAAAATATTATGTAATTATTAGCATAATATAGCTGTAATAGTAAAGCAATTCGTCATCCATAGTTAAACGCATGAAAATTATTTCGGCCATCTTTAATTATTGCACGATACTTCGTGTAAAATACTGAAGTCGCTAATGTGACCACAGTTTTATCGCGATAATTTTCTAGTGTACAAAACGTACGAAGCTTCGTCACATATTACTTCGGGACGATATACGCAGGTGCTGTCCCTAGCATTACAGTAAAATATTAAAATAGATTTTAGACTTTTGGCGGGAATCTGAAAACGCAATGTGGTGGTCTTGTGGTTGTGGTGGTATTATATTTAACAGCTTATTGTTTTAACGTGTAAAATTAAGTAATATTGGTGGCATTTTATGTAATTTTAAAATAACTACTCCAAAACGATTTCATTTTCCACCAAAATTCCTAGAAGATACCATTAACAGTGTGGTCATAGCACTGTAGATGGTGACGATTTGACTTACTGACCAATAATGGCTAACATGAAGAGACTAAAGGGATGAAGAAAATTGTAACTCAATACCAGCAACAATGGTTTTTTTTGAAGTTATACTTCTTTTGGCGCGTTAGGGAAAATGATGAGAGTATATTTTTAGGATGCGCGCGCACACCGTCACGAAAAACCGACACCCTGAAGTTAGCTATAGTCAGCTTTTAGTTTTTCAAAAAAAGTTACCAATAAAGTAATAGTACGTATCTACGTACGTTGCGTGAGAACTGTCTACTGTATTCACGATATTTATTTATTGTGATATTTAAATAAACTTTACTTAACTAGATAATGCGTTATAATAAAACTTTCAATGTATTAAATACCTTTTTCTATTGTGTCGTTTTTTCTACAAAAGTGAACGTAAAGTGAAAGATAAATCTATTAAAAAGATTTTTATCTTGTTACGCGAAAGAAGTATAAATTCTAACGCGTTTAATTTTTTTTTTGTGTGTGTCTTAGTTGTTTGCCTTAGATGGCTATGACAACTTTACCCGGACTGGAGGTGAGTGCTGAGGTCTCTCAACCCGAGCCACTAGCAAAAATGGCTCGTATAAATAGCTATTTATACGAACCATTGTGACTAGTGACCAGTTACAATTGTATTAGCGATCAACTGATCGCAGATCGAAGAAGAAGAAGAAGAGATAGAGGGTCGATATCATTTTATTTTTATTTCTAGTAAATTGTCAATAATCTAAGGTAGGTATAATGCGTCAGTTTCCCTCTCATTGTAGAGGAGGCCCGAGCCCAAAAGTAGACTTATGTGGGCCGTCACGATAATGATTATAAATTTTATATATATAGTGCTGCCTTGTGGTAGTGGCTACGAATACCACCAACCCTTACGTTGCTCGTGGATGTCGTAAAAGACGACTAAGAGCTTTATACCGACCTGGGCCAACCACATCTGATGCCGTTTGATCAACAATTACATTGCCAAGGAGGGTTGACGTTCGGCAGGTGGCCGGTCATAAAACTTATACAATATGTACTATGAAAGAGGAGTACATAGAATTTTTCAAAAATATTTAAATACCCTAAAAACCATCCTACATATTTACCTAAATTTGTGATAAAAGCTCTCAAGTGGGGTAGCTTGAGAATTTTTTACTCACGAGTGGTCCTCCCTTACCTATAAGGTTACACAAAGACAAACAATAACTTCTTGAACTAAAGCTAATTTTATGTGTTTTATTGAGTTTTAAAAATCATGAACCGGTGGAAGGGGCAATGAACGGATGGTCTTACTGAAGGATAATGACTAACATGAAGGGGACTTTTGGCGAGAATTGAAAACGTCATGCAGTGTTCTTGTATTATATTATACAGGATGGAAGTGGACCGCTCCCGAAAACAAAGACAGGTGACTCTACTATACCTACTTGTAATGATAGGCTAGAAAAAAAATCAATTCGGATGAAAAAAAAAATCTTTTTTACAGCATTTTTTGCATTTTTCTACATTTTATCATGTTAGGACAGTGCCGTGTAATGATAATTTCATAAAAAATACGTAACTTTACTCAGATGAGAAAAAACGCAATGTATTCAATAATCAAAACATCTATAAAACCCGATTACGAAGCGAAAAATGATGTCACAAGCGGGATTCGAACCCGCGCCTATTGGGATTCCGGCCCAATCGTGCTGCCACTACACCACCGTGAACTGTTGTATTTTTCGCTTCGTAATCGGGTTTTATAAATAATTAAGCATATTAAATGCTAAATTTTCAGTAATTTGAATAACAAAGTTGTGTCATCGTTTAATATAATTCTAACTGCAAAGTTTGAAGTATTTAAGCCTATAACAATGTGTAAACATTGTCGGGTAGATGGCACATGTCACCTTAAAGACGTAAATATGATACGAAGCGAAATTTGCATGTCTTACAATAGTTCACGGTGGTGTAGTGGCAGCACGATTGGGCCGGAATCCCAATAGGCGCGGGTTCGAATCCCGCTTGTGACATCATTTTTCGCTTCGTAATCGGGTTTTATAAATAATTAAGTATATTAAATGCTAAATTTTCAGTAATTTGTATCAAAACATCTGTTTGGCCGATACCTATCGGCCCAATACCGCGGTCATTCATCGCGGACATGTATGCAGGCATCACCTCTGGAACAGCTGATCTGAGTTTTAAATACATTGCGTATTTTCTCATCTGAGTAAAGTTACGTATTTTTTTTTTAAATTATCGTTACAAGGCACTGTTCTAATACGATGGTGTGTGGAAAACTTCCAAAAATTGTTGTAAAAAAATTTTTTTTTCAGCCTAATCGTTTTTTTTCTAACCTATCATTACAAGTAGGACTAGTAGGGTTACCTGTCTTTGTTTTCAGGAGCGGTCCACTTCCATCCTGTATATCTTAATGTTTACTTGTTGTTAACGTGTTAGATAATTTTGATGGCATTTTATTTAATGTGATGCAACAGAACTGCTGGGATGTAGTGAATATGATATAAAAATGCTTTACAACGTTTTCGTTTTTAACCAAAATTCCCAAAAAAATACCATTAACAGTGTGGCCATAGCACAGTTAATGGCGACGATTTGATTTATATTGGTTGCTTTCCATTTAGTTAACACAGAGGGACTCGGCGGCACACTGCGAAACACCGCCAAACACTGTGTAAAAGTTTAAATGAAACAGCTAGCTGTTTCTTTTACACAGTGTTTGGCAGTGCCTCACAATGCACCGCAGAGTCCCTCTGCGTTGTAAATGGAAAGCAACCATTATGATTTTGACTTATACTAACGGACAATGACTAATCTAAAGACACTATAGTCGTGAAGAAAATCATAACCCGACACTGGCAACAATGACTAGCATGAGTAGCTAATTGCCAAAACCTAAAAAGAAGAAGACTAATATGAAGAAACTAAACACTTCACATATTTAGTAAAACTGACAATTTGAAATATAAAAATAGTGGGACTTTTGACGGGAATTTGAAAACGTCATGTGGTGCTCTTGTATTATATTCGATATCTTAGTGTTTTAACGTGTTATATTGGATAATTTTGATGGCATTTTATGTAATGTGATGTGCGGCAATACTGGGATGTAGTGAATATCATATAAAAGTGCTTTACAACGTTTTCGTTTTCCATCAAAATTCCCACAAGATACCATTAACAGTGTGGCCATTGCACTGTTAATGGTGACAATTTGACTTAGACAACGACTGACTTGAAAGACTAAAAACGTGAAAATATAACTTGACACTGGCACCAATAGCTCGTATAAGTAGCTGATTGCCAATATATACGAAGAAGAAGAAGAAGATAAAAATAGTGACTCGACAATAATGTGTTCAGATTAGGAAGTGTTTGCCAATACAAAAAAAAAGAAGTAGAATGAACGTCAAAATTGTCAAAAACATATGATTCCTAATTGACATTCGATATTGTTTTCAAGATTTGTATTTTTTTACAGTGACTTGAATTGAAGAGCTCATTGCTATGCTTATACGAAGAATACGTTAAAACTTTTTTGTATATATAAAGTAGAAAATAGAGCAGTGAAATGGCTTTATGCAAAATTAATACTTTTATGAAATTATTAAAAAATAATCGTCAGTTCACAACTTTATGCAAAAGAACAACAGAAAGAAATTTACTTATTTATTCTAGTTCCCATATATTTTCTCAACGATGTTGGTTTTTTGAACAACACAGAAAAGGCGGTTATGACACCGAACTAAAACTATCTTATTGGGAACACATAAGAAACGGTTTTAAAGAACTCAAGGGTGAATTTAAGTTATTAAAACAGGAAATTAAGGATTTAATTGAAATGGACCCCCTACTAGTTGCTAGACCTGGTAAGATTTTACATTTTTACGTACAATTTTATACATAGTTACATACCTGTTTCTCTTACCATATTGGATAAGCTACTGGTACTGCCAAACTCAACAACGTTAAGCTATGATTGCTGTTGGATGTCGTAAAAACTGTGTAAGAACAGAACATTGACCTGGATCAATTTCCAAAATAGTGTTATGCAGTCAACAATTGTTTTGCAAAAGAGGATTAATATGGTGCAGACGGCTAAATATAAAACTAACCTAAACTATTGCAGCATGTTAGTGATTTAAGAGACACGTTGACCCTAAAGAAATTGAAATAGGGTGAAGATGATAATGACTGAACCACTATTTCCTGGATGACAGAGAGACACTATAGAAACTTGCAATTTTAGTACTGCTTCTATGCATATGAAGAATGTTTATGTTTGTCTTTTGTCGGTTTGGCTAACTATTTACTAGCTGTACCACAAATCACTATTTTTAAAAAACATTTAAAATATTATTTGTTGCCCTCCTATCTTAGCGGCTGTCCCCTAATCATAAGATGCTTTAACCCTCCCTGGTGGATACATGGTGAGGTTTAAGACTAAACTACCTATAATTGTATTTTGTTAGTACTTCAGAATATTATTATCTTTAAATACAGCTAAGTATAATCTACTTTAATTATGGGAAATTAAGGACTATGATTAAAATTTGTGAATTTGTGCCAACTTAACCGCTCCTGAGCTGGACGATGTTCCCGACAAAGTTCTGGGCCTGGTTCTCGATCATTTGAAACCATGTCTCAGAAGACTGCATAAGACTTGTCTAGCATCTGGGCAGTTCCCTGGGTGTTACGCTCCTATCCGGAACCTAGAGGTCTTCTCCGATCTGTTGGAGGCAGAGGTGGATTAGTCTTAAAGCAAACCAGGCACATGTCTAGGGGCGCGAAGGTAGAAAACGGCGCGTGAGTGGAATTGTAGAATAACTTGTTCGACACATGTAGATATAAAATTTTTACTACTACTACCTATTTTGAATATAAGGGCGCCGATAAGGTGCTTGCCTACGCCGCTCTCAACGTTTAATCTGCCTCTGGTCGGAAGTTCAGTTGGGTTTCCGAAAGTTACGATCGATCGCACGACGACGATCGCAGCCTTGACGCACCTGAGAGCCGTGGTCGCGGAGGCAGTCAACGGCAATGAAGTACTGATGGCGGTGTCTTAAGACATCGTCAATGCATTCAATAGTCTACCATCCAGCTGCATCAAGGAGGCGCTCCGTTATCAAAAGGTACTTCTACACCTGAGACAGCTAGTGGCAGACTGTGTGGGGGATTTTTATTTATAGTGCATTAATTAGGGGAAGTAGTACGGACGCATGAGCGATATGAGTCTGGCATTGCGCATGTTCCATACGACTCGGTCTTAGTGCCGACCCTGTGGAATATTGACCTGGACAAGGTAGAAAGGGTGTGTCCAGACCATAGCCTTTTTTTTTTTTTTTGCGGCGGGCTATGGACGTCGCACCCCGCCAAATCGGTCCGGGGTGACGGAAGAGGCGGCGCGCAACCCCATTGACCCACCCTGCAAGCACCTCTTCTTCGCCGTACGAGCGGGCCACCGGTACCCGATCTTTGTCTTCGGTGGCCCGCTCGGCGGTATGCCCTCTTGGGCTCCTCTCCTGTCGACGCCCCGACAGCTTTCGCCGTCGAGGCGTCGTCCTCACGCGGTGGCCTCACGTCGGGTGACCGGACAATTCCCCGGTCCGATCACCCGAAGCCTCGGTTAGGGCGGCATCAGGCGCAGGTACTCGCGCCTGCGCCGCCCCGGCCGCGGGCGGCGGCCCGGGTCACGGGAATCCTCCCGGGCCCGTTCCGCCGCCTCCTTCTGCGAGATGACAGCCTCGCAGAAGGCGGCGACCGCGTCCCAATTCCTGACGCTGTCGACCATCGCTCGCGCAACAGCCGGCAGCGTCAGGTCGGCACCGATGACAGCGACGAGGTCACGGCGCTGCCCGTCCCAGCCCGAACATACCTCGAGCGTATGTTGCGCCGTGTCCTCGTCGCTACTGCAATGGTGGCAGGACGGAGTCCACTCCCTCCGCACGACCGTGTGCAGGTACTTGCCGAAGCAACCATGCCCCGACAAGACCTGCACCAACCGGAAAGAGAGGACTCCGTGCCGCCGCTCCATCCACTCCATCAGTACGGGCCGGAGGGCCTCAACGGTAATAACACCGTATCTAGGCCTCTCCAGCCGCGTAGCCCAACGAGCGATGACTTCTCGGCGGGCGTCCTCGCGCCAGGTGGCTATCTCGTTGAACGATGGGGAGCCACCCTCTTCGCGCATTGAGGTAACCCGCGGGTAGAGGTCGGAGAGCATCTCCGCCTCTAGGTCCCACGGGGGTGTCCCGGCCAATAGGCACGCCGCCTCTGTCGACACCGTGCGGTACCCGCGAATGGCTCTGACCGCCATGACTCTCTGTGGCCTCCACAGAACCGCCCTGAGTTGGGCGTTCAGAGCTCTCGCCCACACGGGTGCGCCGTACATGGCCATTGAGCGGATCACCCCCGCATACAGCCGTCGGCCCTGAAAACTGGGTCCGCCCACGTTCGGCATGAGCCGAGAAAGGGCGGACGCCGCGCCGACCAGCCGGGGAGCAATTTGACGAAAATGCTCCCGGAACCACCATCGCCCGTCGAGCACCAGACCCAAGTACCTCATATGGGCCTGGATACTGATGTGGATGGAGTTGACGACTAACGAGGCGCCGATGGGCAGCCTCACACGGGGCCCATGGAATAGTAGAGCCTCCGTCTTGTTTAGGGCCACCCTGAGCCCTAGCGCCTCGATTCGCCTGACCATCTCCTCGGTGCCGAGAGTGGCCAGGCTCGCCGCCTCTTTGAATGTCCTGCCCCGGGCTGTGACGAGCGTGTCATCAGCATAGCAAATAACGCTCAGCCCGGGGGGGAGACTCCCTCTCAACGCCCAGTCGTAACCGATGTCCCACAGAGTCGGCCCCAGAACCGACCCCTGCGGAACACCGCACGACATGGGCGTCCGCACAATGTCCCCTGCGGGGCTCGCGTAGAGAACACTGCGCCCCTCCAAATAGTCTGCCACCAGCCGCCTGAGGTACAGAGGCACTCCGTGGAAACGGAGCGCCTCCCTGATGCAGCTGAATGGCAGACTATTGAAGGCGTTGGCGATGTCCAACGACACCGCCAACAGCACTCCTTTGCCGGCGATAGCCTCCGCGGCCGTCTGCCTCAGGCGTAGCAGGGCCCCGATGGTCGAACGCCCCCTTCAAAACCCAAATTGAGCGTCCGACAGATCGGGCCCCACCTCTTCCAGGTGCTGGAAGATGCGGGCAGCGAGGACACGCTCCAGCAGCTTACCCACATCGTCCAGAAGCACAATGGGCCTGTAGGCCGACGGCGAATCCGGGGGCCGTCCCGGCTTTGGCAGGAGAACCAACCTCCCTTCCTTCCAGCACTCAGGGAACTGTCCAGACGTCAGACAGGCGTTGAACAGTCGCCTGAGGCGAGGTTCGAGATGCTCGAGGAGCAACGTCAACACCCGGACTGGGATTCCGTCCGGGCCGGGGGCCGTGGTGGCGGAACGAATCTTCGCCACGGCTGCCCCCACTTCCGACTCCGTCACGGGCGGAACACTCTCGACGGCCTCCCGGTCGTGATCTGGCGAAGCCATGACCGGGGGCGTGTGCTCCGACTGCCGCGGGAACAGCTCCTCGACCACTCTACGAAGGAGGTCGGGCTGGAGGGTCTCGGTGAGGGGGGGGCCCTGCGCGCGAAGCTTATTCAGCGACGCGCGATACGGGCGACCCCAGGGGTCACGGTCAAGACCGTCCAGCATCTCCTGCCAACTCGCGTCTTTGGCGGACCGGATGGCCAGCCGAAAGGCGGTACGCGCACTGCGGTACGCCTCGTACAGCTGGCCCTCCCGCTCAACATCGCGGCGACGCCGCCGACTGCGGGTGTAGGACCTTCGGGCACTAATGCACCCCGCACGAAGGTCCGCCAGTCTTGGGGACCACCAGTAGACCCCCTGCCTCGGAGGTAGACGCCGCACCCTGGGCATGGCCGCATCGCAGACCTGCGTTAACGCACTGCGGATGCGGACAGCCTCAACGTCCACTCCGTCCGCTGGGGGTGGTGAGGACAGCCACGTGTTCACGATGGCCGCCTCCGCCAGTAGGTCCCTATCCAGCCGCCCCACAGCCCACCGCGGAAATGCGGGAGCTCGGTCCGCCCTGTGACCCCTGCTGGGGTCCCGGAGAGGGGAGACCTCCATCCGGATGTAACGGTGATCCGACAGGGTCTCCGCCTCCTCCAGGACACGCCAGTTCCTCACTCGTGGTGCGACAGCGGGGCTAGCGAATGACAAGTCCACTATCGACCCACCCTGCTGTCGCACACACGTGTTCACTGAGCCTCTGTTTAGGACACAGAGGCCCAGTGACGCCGCCCACTCCACGATCGCCCGCCCGCGATCGTCCGTCATCGGGGACCCCCACGCCGTGGATTTGGCGTTGAAGTCCCCCAGGACCAGGACGAGGCCCGGTGCCAGTCGCCGTATCGAAGCCTCCAAGGTGGTGAGGGAGGCCCCGAAATCGTCCATCCTCCTATTAGGGGAGAGGTATACACTGTAGAGCGTGACCCCTCCCCAATCCGCCGCGACAAATTCCTCGCCCCTATCCAAGAGGGATAAGGACGGGAAGTGCCGCTGCGTGGAGGTGACGACTGCCGCGGTTCCGTTCCGGCTGACCACCCAATTGGGGCGATCAGGCACGACGTACGGTTCCGCGACTACGGCTGCACCGATCGACCACTCCGCCATGGATTGCAGGAGGAGGTCCTGCGCACCGGCGGAGTGGTTGGTGTTGGCCTGCAGGAGGTGAGTGGACTGGGCAGCCATTAATGGGCTGTGTCCATCATCACCTCCTGGCTTGCGGCGGGCGATCGGGCCGCGCTAGGAGCGGGAGCGGCCGGGGTCGAAGGGCCACCCCGCCCCTTTGGAGCCGAAGCCGGAGGTCTGCACGCCCCAGACCCCATGCGGTGCTTGGCAGGCTTATTGCCCGCCGCACACGCGGGGCAGTGGGGCGGGGCGGCGCAAGATGCCGCCATATGCCCAGTCTGACCGCAGCGGAAACAGAGTCCGCCGCAGTCAAAGCAATTAGTGCATGTTGGCCGGGTGTGCCCGACCGCCATGCACTTGAAACACCTCGCAGGCCGGTGCTCCAGCACGGTGACTCGCGCTGAGGTCCAGACCATAGCCTGCCAAAAGAAAATGTTGTTTTTGACTGATACAAAAATAATAAAGGAATCATGTTAATAGTACATTACTGCAGCGGCCAGTAAAAGAGGCATTGATGGACGAACGTATAAATGTGGGCGGAGGCGTAGCCGAGGCACATATACGTAAGTCCATCAATTCCTAGTTGTGGCCAAGGCTTGTATAGTGCTTTTCTCAAATAATGCGCGGAAATTATAACTAAGTAGTACTAAGTAGAACGGTATACATGACGAACAACGAACAACATTTTTCACGTGGTAAAGTGTTTATTTATTTTTTTTTCATTATCAAACAGGTTTCTTTTTCAAGCCAGTTCGAAGTTTAAATAAAACTCTGATAAGTTGCCTATATGGTTGCAATGTTTTGAAGTAACAAATCGTTCCATTTTTAAAATACACTATGGATATGAATTTACATATATATTTATTTGGCCGCTAAAACACGACAGATATGGATTTTCATACATTTTTTGCCGGCCGCTGCTCGTATGTATTTGGTCACTACAGCAATATCAATTTATCTCGAAGAAGATTGTCAAAATAATGCTCAAATTTCCAAGCATGTTTGAGAAAAATCTATAACTACATAAACACATTTAATTCACATTGTTCTCGGCCCACGGATTAGAAAGTTTTTTTCAATATTAACAAGTGTATAAGCAGATGCTTATACACTTGTTAATATTTAAAAAAACTTTGTAAGATTACAAATGAGCGGTTGACACTATGCTTAATTACAACTAGCGATTGCCATGCCCAGTCAGGTGGTTATCGCGGCGGGCGCGATAATCATTGCCTAACAACGGCGAGTCAAGCTTATACGCGTATTTTATTGCTGATGGTGACAAACGAACAAGCACGCCTAATGGTAAGTAATACTGTCGCTCATAAACCTTTGCGATCCCAGAAGTGCAGCTAGGCCACTGTACCTACCAAGTACTTAGAAATTGCGCGTGCAACGACAAAATAAGTGTACGTGATATCTTACTACAGCGAAGAACTCTTTCATCCAACAAACTTCAAGGGATTATAGATGTGAGGAGTAGAAAGCAATGAAAATGGTCATAGTTGTTGATTTTATTTACTTTTATTCATAGTGTTAGTATTGCCCTGTGTATTGTCCCCATCTTTCGTGATTATATTTTAAGCAATATGAATTAAGAGTGTACAGATTCTTATAATCAAAAACTCGCTGTCCAAGAAGCCAGTCACAGCGTAGCTGCGTTGATGCGTGTTATAATGCGACCTGCAGTTCAAAGCGAGCCGGTTCGTGTGATGGTAAGCCAGTCTCAACTAGCTATGCTGTACCGTTGGCGGACAACCAGTACGTGCCTACAGCGATCACACCTCCGCCATGCAGTCATTCCGTCCCGTTCAACGACTGCCACGATGCAGGCCGCATCGCAAGTCGCTCGGTGACGCGTGCGTGTTCACATTCCATACATTACCTGCATTTGGCTTTAAATAAATATACTTTTAACAAACCTTTACGGTAGACAGCGACTTGACTGTGCCTCTAATATTGCAGAGCTGCATGAGCGACAGTTACTACTCACCATCATGTGGACTACCTTCTCGTCTGTCACCAAAGGCAATCATAAAAAAGTCTAGTTAAACTATTCTAAAGCTGTAGTGTTAATATATTATATAAGTATATTCACGGTTAAAATGTAGTGTTCTTCTTCTTTATCTTCGCATTTTCCCATTTACTTGAGGTCTGCTCTCCTGATATGGCGTCTCCAGGTGGCTCTATCCTGGGTCATCTGGGGTGTTAGATTTGCGTCCTTAACATCCTTATTAATTAAAGATTGCCATGTAATTTTGGGTCTACCGCGTCTTCTTTGTTGGGAACTCATCTCCTGTATTTGTCGGGTCATGTGGTCTGGTGATCTCATGACGTGGCCATACCATCTAAGACGGCTCTCTGTCACCTTTTCCACAATAGGTTTCACTCTAAAGCTACCTCGGATATGTATATTCTGCACATGATCTAACATTGTGACTCCTCCGGCCCATCTCAGCATTCTCATTTCGGCGGTGTGTAGCTTATCGGCGTGCTGTTTTTTGAGTGCCCAGCATTCGGCGCCATATGTCATAGTGGGCCGCACTGCAGCTTTGTACACCTTGCCTTTAATGTGCACCGGCATCCTTCTGTCACACAGTACTCCTGACAGCTCTCTCCACTTCATCCATCCAGTATTTATTCTGTTGATGACATCGGTTTCGATTGAACCATCCTTGGCTACATGGGAGCCTAGATATTTAAAGCCTTTTACCGTTGTCAGTGTTACGTTTTGGAGATGTAAAGTGCCAGTGTTGTGATCTCCGCTGAAATCACAATGTAGATATTCGGTTTTCTGTCTACTGATTCTTAGTCCAGCCCGTTCCAATGCTACTCTCCACTTTTCTAGCGTTTTTTGTAAGTCCGCTGGGCTTTCACTGATCAGTACTATGTCGTCAGCGTATAGGATATCCCAGGGATGCGGGCGTTCAGTCGGAACACACGCCCCCGGTCATGGCCTCGCCAGAACAAGACCGGGAGGCTGACGACGAGAGTGTTCCGCCCGTGACGGAGACGGAAGTGGGAGCAGCTGTGGCGCGGATTCGTTCCGCGACCACGGCCCCCGGCCCGGACGGAATACCAGTCCGGGTGCTGACGTCGCTCCTCGAGCACCTCGAGCCTCGCCTCAGGCAGCTGTACGACGCCTGTTTGGTGTCTGGGCGGTTCCCTGAGTGCTGGAAGGAGGGGAGGTTGGTTCTCCTGCCAAAGCCGGGACGACCTCCGGATTCGCCGTCGGCCTACAGGCCAATCGTGCTCCTCGACGATGTGGGTAAGCTGCTGGAGCGCATCCTCGCTGCCCGCATCGTCCAGCACCTGGAGGAGGTGGGGCCCGATCTGTCGGACGCTCAATTCGGTTTTAGAAGGGGGCGTTCGACCATCGGGGCCCTGCTACGACTGAGGCAGACGGTCGCGGAGGCTGTCACCGGCGGGGGAGTGCTGTTGGCGGTGTCGCTGGACATCGCCAACGCATTCAATAGTCTGCCATTCAGCTGCATCAGGGAGGCGCTCCGATTTCATGGGGTGCCCTTGTACCTGAGGCGGCTGGTGGCGGACTATTTGGAGGGGCGCAGTGTCCTCTGCGCGAGTCCCGCAGGGGACATTGTGCGGACGTCCATGTCGTGCGGCGTTCCACAGGGGTCGGTTCTGGGTCCGACTCTGTGGGACATCGGGAATGACTGGGCGTTGAGAGGGAGTCTCCCCCCCGGGCTGAGCGTGATATGCTACGCTGACGATACGCTCGTCACAGCCCGGGGCAGGACACTCGAAGAGGTGGCGAGCCTGGCCACTCTCGGCACCGAGGAGATGGTCGGGCGAATCGAGGCGCTGGGGCTCAGGGTGGCCCTAAATAAGACGGAGGCCCTATTATTCCATGGGCCACGCGTAAGGCCGCCAATCGGCGCCTCGCTAGTCGTCAACTCCGTCCACATCAGCATCCAGGCCCATATGAAGTACTTGGGTCTGGTGCTCAACGGGCGATGGTGGTTCCGGGAGCATTTTCACCGAATTGCTCCCCGGCTGGTCGGTGCGGCGTCCGCCCTTTCGCGGCTCATGTCGAACGTGGGCGGACCCAGCTTCGAGGGCCGACGGCTGTATGCGAGGGTGATCCGTTCGATGGCCATGTACGGCGCACCCGTGTGGGCGAGGACTCTGAACGCCCAGCTCAGGGCTGTTCTGTGGAGACCCCAGAGAGTCATGGCGGTCAGAGCCATTCGCGGGTACCGCACATTATCGACTGAGGCGGCATGCCTACTGGCCGGGACACCCCCGTGGGATCTAGAGGCGGAGATGCTCTCCAACCTCTACCGGTGGGTGACCTCACTGCGCGACGAAGGTGGCTCCCCATCGCTGAGCGAGATAGCCACCTGGCGCGAGGACGCCCGCCGAGACGTCATCGCCCGTTGGGCTACGCGGCTGGAGAGGCCTAGACACGGTGTCGTCACCGTCGAGGCTCTCCGGCCCGTACTGATGGAGTGGATGGAGCGGCGGCACGGAGTCCTCTCCTTTCGACTGGTGCAGGTGTTGTCGGGGCACGGATGCTTCGGCTTGTACCTGCACACGGTTGCGTGTAGGGAGTGGACTCCGGCCTGCCACCATTGCAGCAGTGACGAGGACACGGCGCAACACACGCTGGAGGTGTGTCCGGGCTTTGACCGGCATCGCCGTGACCTCGTCGCAGTTATCGGTGCCGACCTGACGCTGCCGGCTGTCGCGAGGGCGATGGTCGACAGCGTCAGGAACTGGGACGCGGTCGCCGCCTTCTGCGAGGCTGTCATCTCGCAGAAGGAGGCGGCGGAACGAGTCCGGGAGGATTCCCGCGACCCGGGCCGCCGTCAGCGGCCGGGGCGGCGCAGGCGCGAATACCTGCGCCAGATGCCGCCCTAACCGAGGCCTCGGGTGATCGGACCGGGGAATTGTCCGGTCACCCGACGTGAGGCCACCGCGTGAGGGCGACGCCCCGACGGCGAAATCTGTCGGGGCGTCGACGAGAGGAACCCGCGAGGGTAAACCGCCGGGCGTGCCACGGAAGTCAAAAATCGGGTACCGGTGGCCCGCTCGCACGGTGAAGAGAGAAGGTTTCACGGTGGGTCTATGGGGTCACGCGCCGCCTTTCCGTCACCCCGGACCGATTCGGCGGGGCGAGACGCATCCATAGCCCACCAATAAAAAAAAAAAAAAAGGGATGCGGGCGTTGCAATTCAGCTGTAAGATGGTTCAATACAAGATTGAAGAGTAACGGACTAAGGGCTGAGCCTTGGTGAACTCCAACCATCACATCAAACTCTTCACTCAGCCCGGCTGGGCTACGCACTTTACTTTTGGCACCATCATACATATCCTTTATACATTCAATGTAGAGTTCTGATACATTTTGAGCTCGTAGTGCTTGCCATATGAGCTTTCTAGGGACTCTGTCGAAAGCTTTCTCTAGGTCTACGAAAACAATATGGAGGTCGATCTTGTTATCCCTATATTTCTCCATTAGGACTCGAAGTGTGTGAAGAGCGTCTATGGCAGACCTACCCGCCACGAATCCGCATTGGTTCTCTGTGACGTTTGTGAGCTGAAGTAACCTTTTATTGATAACTCGCTCCCATATTTTAAATGAGTGCGAAATTAACTTGATAGCTCTGTAATTGCTACAAAGTCGTATTTCTCCTTTGTTTTTATAAAACGAGACCAAGTAACTATTTCTGCACTCCTTAGGTATCCCATCGATACGAATCTTATTGAAGAGGTTAGTAAGAAATAGCACGTCCTTGTCTGACAGTTTTTCCAGAGTTCAGAGTCATGTCATCCGGTCCCGTGACTTTGTTATTTGCCATCTTTTTAATAGCAGTGCTCACCTCTTCTGGTGTAATATTCGAGATAGGTCCTTTTGTAGGTGCTATTTTAACTTGCAGCTCACTCGGGTAAGTTTCGTTGAGTAGGTGTGAGTAATATTCTCTCCATCTTTCCTTGATATCACTGTTAGAAGTCAGCAGTTTTCCTTTTTCGTTTTTGATGAATTTTATAGTGTTTGTGTCTCTACTGTTGTTATGTCTCTGTTTGGCTATTTTAAATATTTCCCTATCATTTTTAACAGTTTCTAATTTTGTATAGAAGCTATCCGCCGAACTAGCTTTGGCTTGGGCTACTGCGCGGTTTGCATCCTTTTTTACTGTTTTGTATTTGGCATGGTCTCCGTCGGTTTTACTGCATTGCCATTCTTTGAAAAGAGTTTTATTACGTCCTATAATATTCTTTACGCTTTCTTTCCACCATTTTGTGTCTTTGCCTCCATTTACTGCACCTTTTGATAGCCCCAGATGTTGCACTGCTTTTTCATGACAGTAGTTTTGAAAATTTGTCCAAGTGGTGCTAGCAGACTCATTGTGTGGGGCAGCTTCGATGTAGTCATTGAGATTTTTACATAGTGCGTGACCTTCTGTCCCTTCCAGCCTATGCCAACGGATTTTGGTTAACCTTTCTTTTTTTGTCTTAATTTTCCTCGGCATGGTAAACTCTGCGACCAAAATTCGGTGTTGAGTGGTTAGAGGTTCACCTGGTATAATTTTGCAGTCCCTAAATGTTTTAAGCCGGCAGCGATCGGCTAAGATGTAATCAATCTGTGTGCAGTTTCTGCCGCTCTTAAAGGTTATTAGGTGTTCCTCAGGTTTAGTAAAAAAGGTGTTAATGATTGCTAGGTCGTGTGTCGATGCAAGTTGCAGTATGGTTTCGCCCTCTGGGTTAACATTCCCGAAACCTTGGTTTCCATGCACTCTACTGTATGTTGTTGTGGTGCTGCCAACGTGGCCGTTCAGATCGCCGCCGATGTATCTTGATTCATCCGTTGGAATAGCTTGGATTAAGTCGTTAAACTCCTCCCAGAAAGCTTGTTTTTCAGCGGTCTGGCATCCCGTCTGAGGAGCATATGTTGATATAATGTTCATGCAGGGTTGGTCATCCAGAGCAAACTTTATCGAAATCAATCTTTCTCTAATTCTATTAACCTCGATGACCCTCTCCTGGAGATCGCTATCCACAACGATTCCAACACCATTTTGTGCTCTGGTTCCATGGTAGATGAGTTTGTAGTTATATTCGATGTTCCGCGCTTTAGACTCTTTCCATTTTGTCTCTTGAATACAACAGATGTTTATGCGTCTACGATGTAATACTTTGCTCAATTCTGCACTGTGTCCAGTCATTGAACCCACATTCCAGCTTGCCAAACGCAGTTTTGGTGTATTTGGTGGTATTCTAATGACTTTCTCGTCGCTTTGGGGGCACGCCCTAGTATTTATTGCACATCCATCGCAGTTATCGTCGCTTGAGGGGTACGCCCTAGTATTTATACGTTTTCTTTTATTTGTACTGACCATATTTAGGTAGTTTGGCTGTATGTTTTACGGCCGGTTGCCACCTGACGCCAAGGTCCCAACTTTCTCGAAGTCTGAGCGCCGCCGTTGACCTCCATGAGGCTCTTCCGCCGCCATTTCTTCTAAGCGTCTGGACCTAGACACCTAGCACTACTACAGCCACGGCTCTGAATATGCCAGAGAAGCCTGCAGTAGGGGTTTAATGACTGAGTTTCCTTCTCTGACCTGTTTGGTCCGCGGAGGGTATTTTATTTCCCCTCTACCCTCGAGGTGTCCTTAAGGAACACCTGGCGAGCATCCCCCTATCCGCCACCTGGGGACGCGCCCTCTAGGGGTAAGGCTCCCCCGAGGGTAAAAGTGTAGTGTTCCAAGTTAATAAAATATATTTAATTCTATCAATAAAATATGTAAAAGCTTTTTTCAAAGCAACGTAGTCATAAGTGAAAAATAAATATTTTCCGTCCAATAATCACAATGGCACTGTTTTACAATTTATGTCCATCCATCAATCCATCAGCCCGTAAACGTCCACTGTTGGACATAGGCCTCCGCACGAGAATGCAGTTTGCAACGGTCCTGTGCCACCACCAATGTATTGAAGTGTTTATAGGTCGATGTAATAGGGATTTTATCAATTAGAAATAAGAACAATATTTTAAAATACAAGTTGTTAGACACAGTATATTGGTCAAATATCATTTTTGATTTCTAACATCCTTCTTTTCACTTGCCTGCAATCTGTGAGAGTATTTAGTGAAATGGGACAGAAATACCTACGTTACAAGATGCGGGCGAATAATCGATATTAATTAAAAATTAATAGCTGAAATGTACGTATGCGCATAACCTTTGGATGAGTGTACCAAATTGGATAATTATTTTCTTTTTGTGTTCGTTATGGTCAGGACAAGGTTTGTATAAAAGAAAATTTAAAAAATCTAGCGTATATTTTTTTTAACCCTTAGGTGCATGATTTTTGTCTGTCGCTGTCGCACCACGAGTGAGGAACTGGCGTGTCCTGGAGGAGACGGAGACCCTGTTGGATCACCGGTACATCCGGATGGAGGTCTCCCCTCTCCGGGACCCCAGCAGGGGTCACAGGGCGGACCGAGCTCCCGCGTTTCCGCGGTGGGCTGTGGGGCGTCTAGATAGGGACCTACTGGCGGAGGCGTCCATCGTGAACACGTGCCTGTCCTCACCACCCCTAGCGGACGGAGTGGACGCTGAGGCTGCCCGCATCCGCAATGCGTTAACGCAAGTCTGCGATGCGGCCATGCCCAGGGTGCGGCGTCTACCTCCGAGGCAGGGGGTCTACTGGTGGTCCCCAAGACTGGCAGAGCTTCGTGCGGCGTGCATTAGTGCCCGAAGGTCCTACACCCGCAGCCGGCGGCGTCGCCGCGATGCTGAGCGGGAGGGCCAACTGTATGAGGCGTACCGCAGTGCGCGTACCGCCTTTCGGCTGGCCATCCGGTCCGCCAAGGACGCGAGTTGGCAGGAGATGCTGGACGGTCTCGACCGTGACCCCTGGGGTCGCCCGTATCGCACGTCGCTAAATAAGCTTCGCACGCAGGCCCCCCCCCCCCTCACCGAGACCCTCCAGCCCGACCTCCTTCGTAGAGTGGTCGAGGCAGTCGGAACACACGCCCCCGGACATCACTTCACCAGATCACGAGCGGGCGGCCGACGAGAGTGTTCCGCCCGTGACGGAGTCGGAAGTGGGGGCGGCTGTGGCGAAGATTCGTTCCGCCACCACGGGCCCCGGCCCGGATGGAATACCAGTCCAGGTGTTGACGTCGCTCCGCAAGCACTTCGAGCCTCGCCTCAGGCAACTGTTCAACGCCTGTCTGACGTCTGGACAGTTCCCTGAGTGCTGGAAGGAAGGGAGGCTGGTTCTCCTGCCAAAGCCGGGACGGCCCCCGGATTTGCCGTCGGCCTACAGGCCCATTGTGCTTCTGGACGATGTGGGTAAGCTGCTGGAGCGTATCCTCGCTGCCCGCATCGTCCGGCACCTGGAGAAGGTGGGGCCCGATCTGTCGGATGCTCAATTTGGGTTTCGGAGGGGGCGTTCGACCATCGGGGCCCTGCTACGCCTGAGGCAGACGGCCGCGGAGGCTGTCGCCGGCAAAGGAGTGCTGTTGGCGGTGTCGTTGGACATCGCCAACGCATTCAATAGTCTGCCATTCAGCTGCATCAGGAAGGCGCTCCGATTCCATGGAGTGCCCCTGTACCTCAGGCGACTAGTGGCAGACTATTTGGAGGGGCGCAGTGTTCGCTACGCGAGCCCCGCAGGGGATATTGTGCGGACGCCCATGTCGTGCGGTGTTCCGCAGGGGTCGGTTCTGGGGCCGACTCTGTGGGACATCGGTTACGACTGGGCGTTGAGAGGGAGTCTCCCCCCCGGCCTGAGCGTTATATACTATGCTGACGACACGCTCGTCACAGCCCGGGGCAGGACATTCGAAGAGGTGGCGAGCCTGGCCACTCTCGGCACCGAGGAGATAGTCAGGCGAATCGAGGCGCTGGGGCTCAGGGTGGCCCTAAACAAGACGGAGGCCCTTTTATTCCATGGGCCCCGTGTGAGGCTGCCCATCGGCGCCTCGTTAGTCGTCAACTCCATTCACATCAGTATCCAGGCCCATAAGAGGTACTTGGGTCTGGTGCTCGATGGGCGATGGTGGTTCCGGGAGCATTTCCGTCAAATTGCTCCCCGGCTGGTCGGCGCGGCGTCCGCCCTTTCTCGGCTCATGCCGAACGTGGGCGGACCCAGTTTCGAGGGCCGACAGCTGTATGCGGGGGTGATCCGCTCAATGGCCATGTACGGCGCACCCGTGTAGGCGAGGGCTCTGAACGCCCAGCTCAGGTCTGTACTGTGGAGGCCACAGCGAGCCATGGCGGCCAGAGCCATCCGAGGGTACCACACGGTGTCTACCGAGGCGGTATGCCTATTGGCCGGGACATCCCCGTGGGACCTAGAGGCGGAGATGCTCTCCGACCTCTACCGGCGGGTTACCACAATGCGCGACGAGGGTGGCTCCCCATCGTTCAACGAGATAGCCACCTGGCGCGAGGACGCCCGCCGAGAAGTCATCGCCCGTTGGGCTACGCGGCTGGAGAGGCCTAGACACGGTGTTATTACCGTTGAGGCCCTCCGGCCCGTACTGATGGAGTGGATGGAGCGTCGGCACGGAGTACTCTCCTTCCGGTTGGTGCAGGTCTTGTCGGGGCATGGTTGCTTCGGCAAGTACCTGCACACTGCGGAGGGAGTGGACTCCGTCCTGCCATCATTGCGACAGCGACGAGGACACGGCGCAACATACGCTGGAGGTGTGTCCGAGCTGGGACGGACAGCGCCGTGACCTCGTCGCTGTCATCGGTGTCGACCTGACGCTGCCGGCTGTTGCGCGAGCGATGGTCGACAGCGTCAGGAATTGGGACGCGGTCGCCGCCTTCTGCGAGGCTGTCATCTCGCAGAAGGAGGCGGCGGAACGGGCCCGGGAAGATTCCCGTGACCCGGGTCGCCGCCCGCGGCCGGAGCGGCGCAGGCGCGAATACCTACGCCTGATACCGCCCTAACCGAGGCTTCGGGTGGTCGGACCGGGGAATTGTCCAGTCACCCGACGTGAGGCCACCGCGTGAGGGCGACGCCTCGACGGCGAAAGCTGTCGGGGCGTCGACGAGAAAGGAACCCGAGAGGTCATACCGCCGGGCGGACCACCGAAGACAAAGATCGGGTACCGGTGGTTCGCTCGCACGGCGAAGAAGAGATGCTTGCAGGGTGGGTTAATGGGGTTGCGCGCCGCCTCTTCCGTCACCCCGGACTGATTTGGCGAGGTGCGACGTCCATAACTCAGTGCAAAAAAAAACAAAAAAAAAAGGTGCATAATTTTTTGTATTTTATTTAAAAAAATATATGTCATAAAAAATAAGCTAAATTATCAAGGAAAAATGTTTAAAAAAATCCTATCATATTTATAGGAGTCATTTTAATTAAAAAAATCTAATTATCATTTTTGATAATCCATGCATTAGGACCTGCATTTTTTAATGAAATAAGATAAACAAGTTTTTCTAATGAAATATTAATTTATTATGTAAATATTACAATAAAATAAATAGAAAGACTTCTCAACTTTTCCACATATATATTTTACATGTGAAAAAGTTGAAAACAATTATTCTTTTTGTTATCGCAAAGAGAAATATTATATTTTGTACACATTACTGGAGTCAGTTTTTTACATGTTGAATATTTGCACTGATTCCTTTTTTCGTGGTACTTTTTGTCATGACCAACACCATCCTGGCGAACATCCTGAGGTGGTAATATTTGAGCACCAACTCTCTGCTTCTTTTGGGTAACAGTTGGTGGTCTATTGAGACTCGGTCGCCCTCTTTTGTTTTCAGACACGGCGCCATACCTGCACATTGTGTCTGCCAATTCTGTTCTGAAATTGACCAATTTCATAATGTTTTTGGGGTTGGTGCCTTTCTTCGTCATTATCTTTTTATACAGCACCCAACTGTTTATGACGGCCATATCCAGCATGTGGTGCAACAATCTATTGGTCCATTTTTTCGATTTCATTCGGATTCTATATCTACCTAAGAAACTGTCCATAGTATCAACACCACCCATCCCTCTATTATATTCCCGTATAGCTTTAGGGCAAGAGATGGTAACGTTTAATTTTTGCCTCTTATCGTAACGGGTGATGGTGCCTACAGGTTCCGCACCAACAAATGTAGACAACAGCAATACCTGTTTGTTATCTTTCCAGCTTACAGCTGAAAAATCGACCCCTTCGAAAGTAGTGATATTTTCTTCGTAAGATCCTCTTGGTACTGATATTTTGAGTACTTCCTTTTTGTCTGGCAACTTACATGCTTTTCCTAATCTATTTCTCTGCACTGTCCATAAACTATGAATTCCTTCTTTGTGCAGATAATGAAATAGTGACAAGTTCGTGTAAAAGTTGTCAAAAATAACTATATGGTTCACTTGCCTTGGTACAGGGCGAAGTAAGCGTACTACAGTATTAGATACGACTCCTGTATCTGGTTCATTTGGTCTTTTTTCTAAATTGTGTGTTCCAGAATATATTTCGAAAGAACAAGCATAGCCCATTAGACAACAAAGTACATAAACCTTGAATCCCCATTTATGGGGCTTATTAGGGAGATATTGTTTCATAAAATGGGACAACTTAGCGGAACACATCTGTTCATCAATTAACAGACGGTGATCAAAAGGAATAGACTTGAATCTGAGATTGAGATGCTCAACTACTGGTCTTATCTTATGTAATCTGTCATGGTTAGGGTGCTCAGGAGGAAGGTGTAAACTATTGTCATTGAAATGAAGTATATGTCTAATTTTTTCAAATCTATTTACGGTCATTGTATCTGCTATTGGGTGAAATCGTACATTCCCTGACCAATAAGACCGTATACTTGGGTAGTGATATACAGAAGTATAAATCAAAATACCGATATATTTTCGAAGGTCTAGCAGGGTAATTGGGTCGGCAAAATTAGGGTTGTTCTGTGTGCCATATTTATTGCTCTCCTCAACGATGACTTCTAGAAGGCGTTGTTCAAAAAAATACGCAAAAAAACTGGTAAGGTGTAGACAAATTCATAATATTTTCAGGATAATCTGTCTCACCTTGAAAATCAAAAGCTCTGTCAACCATATCCATATGGATATGGTAAAAAAAATATTATTTTTTTTTTCAAACTAAATTACGAGCGGCCGTATAGTTGATTGATGGATTTTCAGGCACACAGTCAGGCAAAACTGGAATCTCAGATTCTAATTGAATGCCATTTGCTTCTGGCCTACCTTCCTCTACTATTTCCTCCATACAGTGCCGGTTTTAACACTACCAGCGCCCTGGGCGAGATTTTTACAGCGCCCTCCAAATGCAATTCAAGACTTTACGACTAAGTAGACCTCGAACTATGAGAATGGCCTGCGGCGCCCTTTTTTACCCGGCGCCCTGGGCGGTCGCCCAACCTCGCCCTACCCTAACACCGCTACTGCCTCCATATCTCCAAGTTCTGTAACCAACTTACTCACATCATCGTAGTAATCAATAGCGTCGTCGTCAATATCACTCTCATCCTCTAATACATCTCCATTTTCCAACTGCCATAAAAGTTGTTCGATGCGATTTTCATTAACTAACTTCAAAAGTAAAATTAGTACTAGCTATGAAAGACTAGTCGAAAAATTTGTATTTTTTATTATACAAATGATCCTTAACTTACTAAATATTATTTTTTTTGCAGGAAAAATACGCACTTTTATAAAGATTTATTGAGATGTAACTTTTGAAAACGGTCACTTCATGAACTCTGTAGCGCAATGTCATAAATGTTAAATTTCAACCAATTATAGTGCCACAAACTTATCTGACCCGGTGGCAAATTGATGAACTAATGACGCCATTTTGAAATGTCATCAAACGTCAATCGTCCTCTCTATATGCTGATATTTCAGTTGTTGGTTGTTTACTCCATGTTTATTTACTTTTTGTGGTTTTAAAATGCGAAATGTGATGCAGTAAATCTTATATTACAAGTTTTAAGTTATATGAAGGAAGAAAAACATCTTCAGGCATCATTAATACCTTTTGAAAAATTATATAAACAGCCACAGGTTAGTGTTGCTAGTTTTTGAAATAAAAAGAACACTATTAATAAACATTAAGTATAATTTGTTGTGTTAAATATAATGAATTAATTTGTTCTTAGAGTCTAATTATATTATGAATATAATTATTATATATTTATACAAATAATACAATAGTATTCTATTTATGTAAATTTAATTGTAATGAATGTACTTGATTGTTATTAACTGTAATATAATTTTCTTGTAAGTACATAGTTAGTATATATATGTATCTCTGTGTATACATCTATCTGTTTATGATCAGAAAATATATGTATATTTAATGTAAAAAATATTTTTTTAAGGGTTGGAGAACGATTTGTAAGAAAACTTGTAAAGGAAAAAAGGACAGGCCGATGAGAGTGGAGTAAAAATTTCTACACCAAAAAAAAAGACTGAAGAGAGAGACTGAAGAAAACGAATACTAAAGGGATACATATTTAGAGGAGCCTGCCATTATGACTTTAGACAGTGACAGTGAGACTGAAAATGATGATTCATATGATGAAGTGACTGACGATTCAAATGACTATACCTGCAATATGTTCATTACAAATAATTTGCCCTATATTTGTAAATCATAATTATTGTGTTAAAATATAATTATTTATAAAAACTACATTTTTGTTTCTCTAGTAAGCATAATATAATGTGTTCATAAGCATTAATACTTGTAACACATTTATCTACTTCCCATCCGTGAGCCCACGGGTGAATATGCTATAATTCCATGTTTAATGACTTTCACAGAAGATTCTGTAAAGGAGTTGAATATTGTTTTCTAAACCCATTATCACATGGGGAAGTACTTACCGATTTTATTGCAAATGGAATTTTACTGGCAACACTAAATGCGATAACAGTGACGCTGTCACCGGGTCAGATAAGTTTGTGGCGCTATACGTGCAAGCTAGTATTTTTTTTGTTTGACGTATTGAAGGATGACAGGATAAGATATGTTCAGAAACTTTTTTCCATTACAAAGAATTTTGCAATAACAAGTTATGGTCAAGTAAATATTTGTTATCAATTTTGATAATCTATGCACTTAAGGGTTAAATCTCAATATGTAGTGAGTGAATGAGATAGAAGGCTGTGAGAGATTTTTATTATATTGACAGAACTCTGACGTATCATGTACCTACTGCTAGCGAGTCAGCAGTTGATACTTCTTACTTTTTGAAGTGAAATTTCTTTATCGACGTATAGGAAAAAAAAATGTAACGTTTTCCTGTTACGCAAAATCTTTATTTCTAAGTTACATTTTTGTGTTACGCGCCATATTTAATTTGAAGTGAAACTTCTTTGCTCGCATGAGGGTAAAAATTTTACAGATGAAACACGACACGAGAAACGCGACACGAGAGAGAGAGAATACACGCTATTGGTTGATGTATGTAAACGAGGTTTAAAAATTAGTTTGCCAAAGTTTCACTTCTGATATGTGGACTTTGTACGCCCGCATATTTTTTTAGATTTTTTTTTATAGCTTATGGTGGCAGACGAGCAAGCAGCACACCTGATGGTAAGTGTCACTGCTGCCCATGGACCTTTGCTATACCAAGGGTATAGTTAGGCCGCTGCCTACCATTACAATCCCCAAACCCACCCAGTTCGGCTGCCGGCTCTCTCGCTCACCGAACGAAGTGCAATAGCACATTGCCATTACTCAGACGTCGATCTTCTATCTTCTTCGAGAGTGTGGTACTACCCCTGACCGGCCCGCGGCTGCAGACAGAAAACTGTCAACAGCGTGGTCCTACCACAATAGAATATAACGTCAATGTTACTACTAATTACTGAAATGCTCTCTTACATTTTGCATATCTTGTAGGACTACTGTAAACCTTGCCCATTTTTAATTTGTTGATACTTAATGTATTTAATATTGTTTAAATTAATTAGTTTAATTTTAAAATAACTATATAATCTATATATTAACTTAGCATAATTATAGTCCTATTAAGGATGTGAAAAATAATCGATTTTATTAAGCGATTATAGTATTACGAAAAATGGATTAATAATCCTTTTTTGATTTTGCACCGCCGTTTTTTTAAAGCACTGCGACCCATCCGAGATTTAGTCCGCACTACAGAACCAGAATTATTATTAGGTCATCACTACTATATTAACGCCATCTATCCTTCTACATAGCAGTTTTTCTGTGCTTTGAAAACAACTATAGTCTGTTTTTTTAATTTCAAAGACTAAATTGACATTACCTGGTATACCAGTTTTTTGCAACTCATAAACAGTTATGTGCCACTTTCGGCCTATATGCCACGCGTCTATCGATAATTTGCAAGAATATGAACAAGTATCGTTTTTTTTACAAGTGACCTTGAAAAATGTATAGATATTTATTTAGGATTTATACATTCTCGAAAAGTATTGAAACCGCGGTTCTTTGTTTCTTGGTACTTCGATTACTACACGTTGACTTTTTAAATATCTAGTTATTTATTATTAAGTATCAAAAGTCTATATTAAAAAAATATCACCTATTAGGCAATCATGTTTTGCTGATTGTGCAACTTCTAATTAGAAGTACTAACCACCATTTTAGATTCGTTTTTTTACAGGCACGCCTTCTAGTGTATTTCTTATGAAATTAAGGGATCATATTTTAAAAATATACAATTTCCGCATTATTTAGTAAAACACAATAACTGCCGTGGTATATGGTAATATAACATATATAATTTGTTTTAAAATTATAAATCTTGTCGTGTTAGTTACAAAACAATTATTATTAAAAACTATTATAATAATTATTAACTATTATTTTTAATCGATTTGTCAGGTTAAAAAACAATACATTAATTATTAATCGATTTTTACGTAGAATGTTACATCCCTACGCCATATCAATGTCTGCATACTTATATACTGTAAAAGTATCAAAGTATTCATATTGCATATACTTTTTAGATAAAATGTATACATAACAATTTCAGATAATATATAGTATTTTACTTGCAAATAAATCCTAAATAAAACTTACTACACATACATACATACATATCATCACGCCATATCCCTTGCAGGGTAGGCAGAGAGAACAGAGTGCCAAACTTACTAACCTAAATTTTACGACACTGTCTTGAAATTTTATTTTTAATTGTTTGGTGGTTTCAGTTACAATAAGTATTTTAAATCATTAAAACGAATAAAGCAATGATAATAACACATTTATAAAGTTAATTGTCACGTTCCAGTGAGAAACAAGACATTAAAAGACAATAATCTACTAACATAATTATGTCATAAAGTCGTATAGTCTTACACAATATCTTTAATAGATATTTCACCATTTCTACTAAATTAAATTGTACTATTTGGGAATGCGATGACAAACTTTTCAAGTATTGTCACTATTTTTTTTCCTAAAAATAAGATTCTTCCTGGACTCTTGACGGGAATTTGAAAACGTCATGTTGTGCTCTTGTATTATATTAATGGAGGGTAAAAACTAAGGAGAACCATCTTGTATGGGGGATTAGTCCAAAAAGTGTCCACTTGTAAACAGCAAATTATTGTTTGAACACTCACCGAAATAGCGCTAGTGTAGCAAGTGGAAATGATATGAATGTAGCAGTAATAAGCAGAGTGAAGTGTGCTGAGTTACGTAGTCAACTGTGATTTGATAAATAATAACCTATGAAATTTGTGGCGCTCTTTTTAAAATGCTTCCACTTGCTACTATGGGGCAACTTGCCACCTTAATTTGCTTCCGTTCATTGGACACTTCCTGGGGGGGCACACTTAAAACATTACTTTTTTTTACTGACCGTCGCGCCGCCTACAGACTGGTTGTACAAACTTAGCTGCTGCCATTTTGTTCTGTCTGTTAAACGTTTGACAACTGAGAATTGTTATTTTTTGTTCATAGTATAGGTAGTTATTGTCATCGATCTATTTCTGATTATTGATGTACTTTCTGAAAATTATATCAATTTTCATTGATAAACTTATATTATTATTGTTTCGATATCAGCTGATATGGTTTTTTTTTTATATTTCAGGATAGATCTCATAGTAAAAGAACATGCACATGTAGATATGTATATATATATATATCACTTCAACTTTAGTTCACCGCTTAAACTCTGGGTAGCAGCACTTTCCATACATGCATATTTTATCATCGAGTTGCCACTCTTTTTCAGTTTAATAACTTTACTCTTTGGACACTTCTTAATACACTGAGATGGTCCTCCTTAGTTTTTACCCTCCATAATTATATTCGATATCTTAGTGTTTTAATGTTAGATCAAAGAGTAAAGTTATTAAACTGAAAAAGAGTGGCAACTCGATGATAAAATATGCATGTATGGAAAGTGCTGCTACCCAGAGTTTAAGCGGTGAACTAAAGTTGAAGTGATATAGATATATATATATATATATATATATATACATATCTACATGTGCATGTGTAATTATACAGAATATTCTTTTACTATGAGATCTACCCTGAAATATAAAAAAAAAACCATATCAGCTGATATCGAAACAATAATAATATAAGTTTATCAATGAAAATTGATATAATTTTCAGAAAGTACATCAATAATCAGAAATAGATCGATGACAATAACTACCTATACTATGAACAAAAAATAACAATCTTCTTCTTCTCTTTGTATATTGGCAATCAGCTACTTATACGAGCTATTGGTGCCAGTGTCAAGTTATTATTATTTTATGTTTATAGTCTTGTCAGGTTAGTCATTGTCTAAGTCAAAACGTCACCTTCAACAGTGCAATTGCCACACTGTTAATGGTATCTTGTTGGAATTTTGATGGAAAACGAAAACGTTGTAAAACACTTTTATATGATATTCACTACATCCCAGTAGTTCCGCGCATCACATTACATAAAATGCCATCAAAATTATCTATTATAACACGTTAAAGCACTAAGATATCGAATATAATACAAGAGCACCACATGACGTTTTCAAATTCCCGTCAAAAGTCCAAAAAAAAAAAAAAATAACAATTCTCAGTTGTCAAACGTTTGACAGACAGGACAAAATGGCAGTAGCTAAGTTTGTACAACCAGTCTGTAGGCGGCGCGACGGTCAGTAAAAAAAAAGTAATGTTTTAAGTGTGCCCCCCCAGATGTAGATATATTAGATAATTTTGATGGCATTTTATGTAATGTGATGCGGCGCGGCTACGGGGATGTTGTGAATATCATGTAAAAGTGCTTTACAACGTTTTCGTTTTCCATCAAAAGTCCCACAAGATCATGGAGAATAGAGTAAGGAGTACCATCTCAGTGTATTAAGAAGTGTCCAATGAACGGGAGCAAATTAAGGTGGCAAGTTGCCCCATAGTAGCAAGTGGAAGCATTTTAGAAAGAGCGCCACAAATTTCATAGGTTCATAGGTTATTATTTATCAAATCACAGTTGACTACGTAACTCAGCACACTTCACTCTGCTTATTACTGCTACATTCATTTCCACTTGCTATACTAGCGCTATTTCGGTGAGTGTTCGAACAATAATTTGCTGTTTACAAGTGGACACTTTTTTGACTAATCCCCCATACAAGATGGTACTCCTTATTCTAGTCTCCATGCACAAGATACCATTAACAGTGTAGCCATAGCACTGTTGATGGTAACAATTTTACTTAGACAATGACTAACCTGAAGATTAAAAACGTGAAGATAATTATAACTCGACACTGCCACCAATAGCTAGTATAAGTAGCTGATTCCCAATACATAAGAAGAAGTAAGATTCTGCCTAGATTGGCTCGATAAAAGTCTGCTATCTATAGTTTCATTGTCGTTTAGATGTCGTAATTTGATTAGATATTTATAACTTATGGTATTAGTACCTACAATTACATATAAAATCTGTCAATTAATAATTACATATGTTCCCCTTCTTATGTCGCAAATTGTGGCAAATTCATTTAGTTAACAACATTGACATGGAGCTGGAAAACAATTTAGTTTAGCAAGAGATGTGATGAAGTGATTTGAGAGAAAATAACTAAATCTTGTTTTCAAAATTACTACGTATTTATTTTATTAATTTGTATATCCGATTGTTATTCTTCCTTTTTCATACTATTGTATAATAATTATCGTACTTAGTAGTTCTGAAAAATACCAAGTTGTCCATTGATAGAATAACGATTAATTTTAGTCGATTTAAAAAAAAAGAAAACGTCAGTTTAGTGTGACCGTTACACATTTGAGTTTATTTGCAATTTTTTACGAACAGATATTTTAAGATTCTATTTATCGTTTTTGTTGCGGTACAATATTTTTTTATTGAAATAATCAAGGAATAAAAGTGGTTCATAACGAACTTAATTGTTTTCTACATAACTAAACATTTATAACAATAATAAACAACGAATGTTTTCAAATATTATAACAGGCGATTCCTTGATATCCTCCGAGAACGGCATTAGGAATATTTATCAGAAATTTCAGAATTTACTCGGACGTGGCGGAGAAATCATTGCAAGCGATAAATCTAAAGACGATATGTTGTCTGCCAGGGGGAGCACAGCAACATCTGATGACAGTTTCATAACACCAGTTTCATCAGCCGGTGATCTGATGACCATGTCGCCTAAACGTTGTAACGATTCAGATAAATCATTCAATTATCACCAAAAGGACGAGACAAGCGATTTTCTCACGGGACCAGAGTTTGATAGCATTTGTGATATAACAATGAAAGAAGTGCCTACATCAGATGATATGTTTATCGATGCAAGTAGTTTAGATTACCTCGTAAAATGTGCCGAGTCCAATCGACATCATAACCATATAGATCGTGGTAAAGAAAGTCTGTTTGTAAAATTTGATCCTTTATATGCAAGGCAAAAGTTAGATGATAACCATTCTGTGTTTAGTGATACTCCTTCTGCAGTTGATTCTTCAGAATGTGATGTCGGCTATGAAACAGGTAGCACAGCCTCTATGTTAACTGACAATCAAGTTGTTATGCCTAAACATTCACTATCAATGGGATCTATGCCTTCTACTAACATTAGAGATAAACCCATGCAAGTTGTACCACCAGTAGTGAATAGTGAAATTCTTAAACCACACATTACTCAAGCTACTTTCACTCCAGTGTTGATGAGGAGTGTGTCTGCTATCTTGACTCCCACTCGGGTAGCAACAGAAAGACTTATTACACTATCAGGCAGTACCCCACCAGTAGCCGCTCCAAGAAGCCCACAGTCCAAGAGTCGCAATCAGAATCACAATTATACATCACATGAGATTGATCGCTTACAATCTCTCAGAATTATTCTTCAGAAACAAGATCAAGATGTACTACAACTAAGACAAGAGAATAGAGAATTGAAGAGTTCTCTACAAGACACAGAGTATAGATATTCAAGATTAGTTGAAGACTTGGAGGCCAGAGTGAAGAAATTGACTGATGATAGAGAATATTCTCTTCAAAAAGAAAACAAACTGCTGCAGCAGATTGATGACAAAATTTTAAGTAATAAGCAAATGAGTATTGTAATGGAAGAATATGAGAAAACTATCTCATCATTAATTGATGAACAGCAACGGGTTAAAATATCAAATCAGGAGATTTTAGGTAAAGTAACAGCTGAAAGAGATGGTGCTTTGAACCACCTAGGAAATATGGAGAGCTCTTTCAATGATCTCCTCGCTAAATATGAAAAATGTAAATTTGTGATATTGGAGACGAAAGAAAGAGAGAAAGTATATGAACAGAAAATATCAGAGTATCAAGCAGCTGTAAAAAAGTATGAGGGACTTTATGAAAATCTTAAACAGGTAACATCAGATGCACTTTCTAAAGCTAACGAGACTTTGGATAACTTTAAAAAAAATTATAATGTTGAAGTAACAAAATTGAATGCCACTGTAAAGAAACATGAGATCACTATAGCATCTCTACAGGAGTCATTGGTTCAAAAAACAAGAGATAATGAGGAATTGATGAGATTATATGATCAGCTGATTAGTGAAGTTCATTAAACAGCACCATAACTTTAATTTGTTTATTTTTAATTTTGGTGCTTATTAATTTTAGTATTGTACTGAAATATTTCATGGCGGCTATCCAAGACTTGATGTTGAATCTCAGTAATAATTATAAAATTGTGAGTCTTAATTATAATAATATTATGTATTTAATTATTGCCTTTTATGACATTTGTTAGACGTTTAAAATTAAGCGTTTTATTCAATTGTTTTCTAACCTTCCTATAGACTTTTTAAGATTGGACCTTTAATTTATTTTCCTGTATAGTATTTTTTACATTATACTATTTATTTATTTGAACTATAATTTGACTATAAAATACATAGAAAATTAAAATGTTATCCCACCTATATTTCTATTATATCTTGAAATAGCTAGTTTTACAAAATATATTTATGGTAACTGCACTTTTTCGTGTAATTAAAAAGAAAATTCATGGAACAGTCTTACTTTTATTGTGATATTGAAATGTTTAGCTGATGTAATTATTGTATTTGTTGTGGAATTGATATTCGAATTTACACTTGTTTTTCACTCCGACAACAAAGAAATATTAACAGCCACGAGAGGAAAAATAACTGTTAACATATTGTAGAAAATCTACAGGTGTACTAAATGTTCAAAAGCTATAACAACAATGCTAAATGTAGTAGATAAATACTAAGAAAACATTTGTGTGTTACTTGATTATCAACCTTATCTGTATTGTATTATCTCTGAACATTTATTAAAAATAATAATAAAATTTATTAAGTAATAAATAATTATTGTTTCTTAATTTATTTTCTTTAAGAATACCCTGTCTATTAGTTATTCATCATTAGAATATAAGGAATATATATTTTTTTAATTGTACATGTGAGTAGGGAATATAAAATAATAATAGATATCAACTTTAATCTGCCGTCAAAACTATTATTTCAAAATAATAGCTAAATACTTTGAATGCCTAGCTGTGTGGTAGCCGCTATGAATACTACCAACTCTTACTAGAGCCATATAACGACCTCCATCCAGGTCCATATAAACGGCATCAGTTGGAGTTGTCCAACTGATGCCGTTTCGTCAACAATTACAATCCGAAGGAGGGTTGACGTCTGGCAGGCGGCTGTTCATAAAACTATTGCCACTAACTTTTACAAAATGTACAATGAAAGAAGAGTACATATTGTATAGACCCAAGCAATTGGGATAAGAGTAGGAGAATGATGATGAGCTAAATACTTTGAATGATTCAATTATCAGTTGGTGAGGATAAGTAATCATTGTGCAGCATGTTAATAGTGAGAATACCGATGTACTACCCCACAGAGGTCTCGGATCCATATCTTAGATTTATACAACACATCAACCTATAAACATCATGTTTGTACATATCTTTAGGTTAAGAAGATATACAATGCGAAAGTGGAAGGATGTAGGTACCGAGGGAGACCGAGACTAACCTACCTAGACCAGATCGGTCATGTACTGAAGGAAGGTGGAGTCAAGAGTCTCCGAAACCGGCGAGCGTGTATGAAGAGAATTATAAATGTTGAGGAAGCGAGTGAAGTATGCCGAGCTAGAGTAGAGAACTCACTGTGTTCTCTCTGCCTACCCTGCAAGGGATATGGCGTGATGATATGTATGCATGTTGTACATATCTCTACAAGGGAAGTTTATGTCACAATCAACATGCTTGGCAAATGGATTGCGATTGCTGTTTCCATTTGGTTTTTTAAGGAGTTGCCTATGTTAATTATCTCCCTGAAAATATTAAGGATTAGTTGCACATTGTACTTTTAAACTGGCACCAGTTAAGCATACAATCAAACTTGATTCTTAGATATATACTTGAGTCTTAGATACCCGTGATAAAAATGCCATTTGCACAATTCAGGTAACTTATATTGTATAAGTTAGATAATGTAAAACTGGCTAAACCTGCCATCATGAATATCTATAACAGTAGTAGTGATTATCTGCAAATTGCCTTGGCATTTGATGTGATTGTTCAATATTTTTGCTTTAGCTTGTAAAAGTCATTTGGGGGATTTTTTTGTTATATCTGGACTTAATAAAAATCGCTTTTTATTCCAGAACAACTAGTCGGCTAGGGGTATATGGTTAATTTATGTAGGTACATAATAGTTACTTACTGCTAAGTATGTGATACAATAACAAGGGCACATGAGGTGGCTTTGTACCGATGCATGACTCGGTAGGACTTGAAACTAAAAATTACTGGATTTATATAAATAAAATGTTCTGTGGAAGTATCTTCATGACAACATCATATTAGCTCATATACATTGCCCTGCTGAGCTAGAGCTATCTTCACAGTGAGAGGAAAATTAACTTAATTTATAGATGATCAGATTAACATGGTAATTTAGGTCAATTTTCCTCTCAAATTTCCGTTTAATTTCAAATTGTACTTTTCTTGTAGAAATGTTATCTGCCGGCGCGCGGCGTTTCTTAATCGCCTTTTAATTAAGGGGTGGTAACAATTATATTATTATTCTCCGTCACCATACGGAGAGCTTGACCTTAACTTTGTAGCTTCACCAATTTATTAATCAATATCATTAAATATTCCATCATTGTGACTGACAGGTGAAACGGACATCATGTGGTGTTTCAATGAACCCAATGTGTTGGATAAATTTGTAACTACAAGTGATAGTGACCACAATGAAGGCTTCAGCACGTGCAGTCTTGATATGAGCAATTCCGGCAGGGCGCGGTTTCATGGTTACCTCGATTTGAGGACGCCTAAAGATGGACGCATTAAGAGGGCAGGATATTGCTCTATGAGGTCTAAAGTATTAAGGGTAAGTAAAATTACTATGTATTATGGCAGCATAAGTCGTTAGTTTTATGAACACTAATTTGAACTTTCAATTAACTCCCTTAAGATATAAGCTAATTTTATAATTATCCGTCGAATGACCTATAAAATCTGTGAAATTATATTATTAAATATGTGTAAATATTTAATAATATAATTTCAGTAAAGCGCTGTATGATAGCGGCTACGAATACTACCAACCCTTACTTTGCTCGTGGATGTCGTAAAAGACGACTAAGGGCTTTGTATCGCGACTTGGGCCAGCTCCAGTTGATGTGGTCTGATCAACAATACACTCCCAAATCAAATAGTGTTGCCCAAATGCAAGACTTTTGCGAGTCTCGCAAGTCTTGCAGTTCTCGCTGTCAGAATAACACATAGTCACTTGTATTGATAGAAACGAAAAATCCACATAGAAATGAAAAATCCAACTATATTAATGAAATTTCATTCATTTAGTGTCACTAAGCTAACTGTACAGCTATCGATAATTAGGTACATACCCATTAACGGGAGTGGGGCTATAATCACACCTATCTATCATGAGACTGTTTAAAATAACAAATTATTGTCCCGTATATTAAGTGGTATTAAGAATACAAAATGTTGGCAATCCTTTCTTTGCCAAAGGAATCGTGAAATACTGTCTAATAAGGAACACTGCGAGACTGTTACAGTGAGTCCTGGTCTTGCATTTGGGCAACGAAGCCAAAAATTTCCAAGGAAAGATTGAGGTCAGGCAGGCGGTCGATCATAAAGTCATTGACAACTAGTTAAGTACTTCCGCAATATGTATGATGGAAGTAATTGGGATAAGAGTAGAACGATGATGATGATGATTTATTTTCTAGATATGTAGGTATATATATTTATTATATTTCAGTTGCATTTATGCTGTGTGGTAACGGCTACGAATACTACCAACCCTTACTTTGCTCGTGGATGTCGTAAACGACGACTAAAAGCCTTATAACGCCCTGGGCCAACTCTATCTGATGCCGTTTGGTCAACAATTACATTCCTAAGGAAGGTTGACGTCTCGCAGGCGGCCGGTCATAAAACTATTGCCAATAACTTTTACAATATATACTATGAAAAAAGAGTACCCACACATTGCATCGACCCCAAGCAATTGGGATAAGAGTAGGAAAATGATGATTATTCAGTTGCATTTATATTTTATTTATACAAGAACACAATTCGATTACTTAAAGCAGTTTTTACAGTGAACTTGACTGTTCATTCTGAAGTTCATTATTTGCACGGTAAAGGATTCGAGCCGTAAATAGGTAAGTCTGTATTCGTAGTACTAAGGCACTAGGCGCAGATATTACAAAATTATATGAAATTGAATCACAACCAACCTAAAAAAGTAGATGCAGCAACACATTGTATTCTTAACCCATCACTACACTTGGAAAGTTTGAAGGCTCTCAGTTCGTATCCTTTATTTTATTCATGTATGTGTCAGCGTAATTTCTTAATTTAGGAAGCAATAAAAATATTAGATAGACCGTTTATGGACCTCTACAATAGCATAGGCACAATCGGGTCGCTGCTTGCCGTAAACATTTACGCGTCCGGCTCTCTCTAATTGAACGAAAGCGCCGTAGTAAATTGCTACTTATTGAAACGTCTATTTTCTAGGTCATGTATGGCTGTAGACAATATTGTCAGTAGCGTGGATCAATCACTAGTCTTCCAGTAACGTCATATGGTTGTATAATTGAGTCTATTCATCAATTGATCACAGTTTAGAACTTCGTGCTGTTACCTAGAATGCCCTGAAGACGAACATAGTTACAATTCGCCTGATCCGATATCCAAATCTGAAGTCCCTCGCTCAAATCTCTGTCTACAGCCTACAATCACGTGCTTATTATTAGTTAATGGAACACTAATAAGGTGTTTTCAACTAGACATACAGCGTTATTTTTATTTTAACCGACTTCAAAAAGGAGGAGGTTCTATGTTTTAATGTATGTATTTTTTTTACTTAACAGAAATCATTCAAACGCCAAGCTACTTACGACTGGAACCTATATAATACATTGGTTTTGAAAATTAGAGGCGATGGTAGATCTTATATCCTGAATATATCTTGTGAAGGATACTATGATATCACATGGAACGATATTTACCATTACGTACTCTACACCAGAGGTGGACCTTACTGGCAAATTTCAAAGGTAGGTACTATATTCATATCTATAGCATATTTTTTGAAAAAATTAAGAAAAATTCATCTAAAAGATAATTAAGTTACATCATCGCAACTCATATATGTGAGACTGTTGGGCTCGCGCCTCCTCTAAAAGAGAAGGGCAATTGACCTAGTGTATCACGCTGATCAGACAGGTTGGTATAGGGTTTTATTTCAAGTTTCCTTTCTCTTACTTATTGTATCCATAGTATCTATTCCTTTAAATGTCTTTAATGACATTCACGGGCAAGATAAGGTGTGGAGAAATCTATTTTTACTCCGTCACCACACGATAAGTCATATTTCGTTCATGGGTTCGTTAACAGCTATGTTTAGCACTACGTCGAAAATGCCACGAAATTTCAAACGTATTTTTTTTCTTTCATTTTCATTTATGGCATTGACTAATAGTAAATGATAAATAATATAAAATCATGAGGCGTGCACTTTTGGATTTTCCAAATTATCTTTAATATTGCCTAGCGAAATTATATTGCCTCGCTTTTCATTTCTTCACTTATATTTCGAATAATAATATACCTAGTGTCGCCATGTATCACCTAAATCAATTAATTACAAGGATATTGATGTTTACAGATACCGTTATCGAAATTCGTGCTGGGCTCAAAAGGTCGTCTACAGGATAAACAAAATAGAATAAGATTTGATAAAGTTACTCATTTTGGTATAGCGTGTGGAGATAAGATCAACGGCAAATTTGACCTAGAGATCGAATATGTTGGTAAGGGTGATTTTTTATACCCAAGGTGTGTCTATGAACGTACGATTTAAGTATTTGTCTACACACCTTAGAGGATTTTTTGACATTTTTTTTCTTAAGGTTAGACCTTGGACTAAAGAGATAATTCTTGTAGGTATTGTGGTGATTTTATAAACATATCACGTAAAAGACATAGATTACACCCAGCCCCAGAACGGCAGTTTGTGGATCGTATTATTATATATTGTCCTGCGTGGCAATCGATCCCAAGACACTAGCATGGTAGCTCGGTATCTTAACCACTACACATTGTGCAGTTAAAGAAAAAATATTGTGGCCACTGCTCCGCTGTTACTGTTTTATATATTTTTTTAAATCATGCACTCTTTCTCAGGTTTGGAGTTTGACCCAACCCACGATGAGGAATTTGCCTACGAAATGTATAAAACGCAAAAGTACATAGTTGGTGTTTAAAATATCCATACGGTGCAAACGAAGAAGTTAATTATTTTATATTAGTAGATTAAAAGATTTAATAAGTATTGCAGATATTTATTTCACCTACCTATCAATGGTATTTATCTCGTATAGAATAATACATATTATATATAAAAAAAAAGTGGAAGGATGTAGGTACCGAGGGAGACCCAGACTAACCTACCTAGACCAGATCGGTCATATACTGAAGGAAGGTGGAGTCAAGAGTCTCCGAAACCGGCGAGCGTGTATGAAGAGAATTATGAATGTTGAGGAAGCGAGTGAAGTATGCAGAGATAGAGTTCTCTGGCACTCTGTTCTCTCTGCCTACCCTGCAAGGGGTATGGCGTGATGATATGTATGTATGTATATATAAAAAAAAAAATTTTTTTTAAGACAAGGCAATAATCCTTGTATTGCGGATGATTTTATAAACATAAAAGTAACAAACATAAATTACACCCAGATTCAAAACAACACCCCTTACCGTTTTATAATGGAAGAGAAGCCTCCAGATTGCAGCAATTTGCCGCAGAAGTTTGAATAATAATTCGACACCTATTTCGCCTCTAAACGAGGCCTCCTCAGGATGTTTCGGTAGGTAATAAGTAGCTACGCAAAATACCTACCTAGTACGTATATGGCAGGTTATGGAGTAGCTCGCGTCTCTTCTTTCGGTCCCGGACTTATTGGGCTGGGTGGTGACCATACCATAGCTTGACTCCAAATAAGAAAAGGCGTATCTTCAAAGCTGAGTTCAATCAAAACCATAGTGATCGTTTTAAAATCGCATCGTATGGTAGGCAATTAACATTCATATTTTTTCTGCTCTTATCCCAATTAATTAGGATCGACGCAATATGTATTAGCACATATTGCAAAAGTAATTGGCAATAGTTTTATGACCAGCCGCCTGCCTGACGTCAACCCTCCTTGGGAATGTATCGGTTAACCACACGGCAGCAGGTGGAGTTAGCCTAGGGCGATATAAAGCTCTTAGTCGTCTTTTACGACATCCACGAGCAAAGTAAGTGTTAATAGAATTCTTAACCGCTTCCACACAGCAAGGAAGCGAACACCATTGTTGAAAAAAAATTATATTTAATTCATAGAGTTCCTCTATAACTTTTTTACGGAATAATATATTTTGTTTGGGGCAAATACAAATTAGCATGGAGATTGCGATCTTGACGTCATTGTTTTTTTTTCTCTGTGTAATAATGAAATATAGATGCTTGTAACTATAGTTCATCTAATCTAAAAAGTGTATTTTAACGTTTCGCATTTTTAATACACAATAACCTTGGTCCAACGTATACACATGATTGCAAACAATAAATCTGAAATTTTAAAGAAATATTAAGTTATTTACATAATTAACGTTGCGAGTGAGTTTCTTGTACAATAATGTAATGTTAAAACTTGTAAAACTAATTTAAAATTAAAATAACATTGTAAATAGTAATTATTATGGACGATCTTACAATATCACGTCATAACGTTCTAAACAGTAGTGCTTGACAACTTCCAATTCACGAATATCTAAATAATCGGTAAAAATATTAGATTAATATATTTAATCGAATATAGATTTTGACAGAGATGTACGTTTCGACAATTTTATTGATAAGGATATAATTATTAATGTTCGCGACCGTGATAATTCAAGTAATACTAATGATTCTGAACAAATAGCTATTTTCAAATCCAGTTTTTGTTTTTACTTAACCTAATCCTACTAAATATGATGAATAGATTTTATGATAAAATAATTAAATTTGTTTAGTGTTAATTTAGCACTTAATATTTCATCTCCTTATTGAAAAATAAAAAAATAAACCGATTATTAATTACAAAGAATTAATATCGATTTCTCATCAAAATCGGATATTTTCGATAGCGATTATTTGGTTCACATACCTAGACAACTTACTCTGACAGCTGTCAAAGTGCACTTCTTAGATTAGATAGACTCTGGGGGGGCACACTTAAAACATTACTTATTTTTACTGACCGTCGCGCCGCCTACAGATTGTTTGTACAAACTTAACTGCTGCCATTTTGTCCTGTATGTCAAACGTTTGACAACTGAGAATTATTATTTTTTGTTCCTAGCGTAGGTACTTATTGTTATCAATCTATTTACGGTTATTGATGTACTTTCGGAAAATTATCTCAATTTTCATTGTTAAGCTCATATTAGTATTGCTTCGTTATCAGCTGATATGTTTTTTTTATATTTCAGGGTAGCTTTCATAGTAAAAGAAAATTCTATATAATTACACATACACATGTAGATATGTATATATATCACTTCAACTTTAGTTCACCGTGTAAACTCTGGGTAGCAGCACCTTCCATACATGCATATTTTATCATGGAGTTGCCACTCTTTTTCAGTTTAATAACTTTACTCTTTGGATAGACTATAGCTCAATATGATAATAAACATGTTGTTTTTAGTATATTTTGTAAACATATATATAAGCCTCAAAAGAGACAGTTCCATCACCGGTAACTAAAAATTAAAAAACACCGGACACAAAAACCTGAGTTCCTTTTAAAAAGTAAAAAATGAAAAAAAAAAACTCAATCTTAAAGTACCTTAGTATGTATTAATAATTCTAACAAAATACCTCGTGTTGGGGGACCGCTGCTAATTATTTATTATGTTACTATTATTATTTATTATATTATTATTGTAGGTATCTCCTTTTTCATCACGGGATCTTCGTAGGGAAGATGCCCGGTCCTTTGGGAGGCTTACATGAGGATATGGATCCAACACGCAGAGGCCTTTGGAGAAATTTAATCTAAATATTGGGATGGGACATCTACCGATGACATTCCACGTCTGCACATAACATTCGTGGAATGCCAGCAGTAAGTGTAAAACTATTGTGTGATGATGGTAACTAATATATGAATATGGGAGTGGGTGCTTAGTGGACTGGTTCATTTTACATCTATGAAATTTTAAACTGTCGTCTGCCTTCAAACCCATAATAAGAGATGAACGGTGGCAGACGGTGACTCGCCAACTCACTGAATGGGCCCCCTTAATAGTCGCCACAAGCACATAAGCCATACGGGCAACAGGGGGCAACATTGGTGCAAGTGGCTAGGGGTGTCGAGCGGTGCGGCGCCGGTTTCACCATTGAGTCTGCGATAAACAGAGCCATGGTTTCTCCGTAATTATGCCCTTGAAAATGACACTTCCACCCCCGAGCATATAGCTCTGGCGACCCCTCTCTGACCAGCTGTTTAAGGCAAGCCAGAGCTGAGAGTCCTTCGGGCACTCTTCGGCTAAAGCTTCTGGTGCCGAAACCCGAGACATTAGAACTATTGTGGGCATAAAAATAGTATACAAAAGAAGATAATGCAGTTGAATTTTAAACAAACTAGAAGAGACTTACGGAGATTTACGGATTATACAATTGAACTATTTTGCCGTATCACACTACGTATGATTTGCATTGATATACAATATAACTAAAACTATTTGAGTGTACCTATTACTAATTGGAGTTATATTGATACAATGGCAAACGCAGTACTTTTGATTCAGATTGAGCTATACGAGAGATTACAGAAAGCTGAAATAAATTACAAAAAGACCCCAAGAGATAGGTTAAAACTAGATTATGTCGAAACTAGGCTACAGAGTCTAGAGGAGTTATGGAAAGACTTTAAAGAAGGTCAGAGGCAACTTATAATACTTGGTGGTAAAACTAATAAAGATACGATTTGTTACTTTACGGATGATATTTATGACAATTTTGAAGAAAGATACACGAACTATAAAGGTCATTTAAAGACGGTCATTAATACTTTATCAACAAAGGAAATCTCAAAGTCAACCTCAGATTCACCAGATAATACAAAGAGTAAAGAGGTAAAGTCTCCTAAGATTCAGTTACCAACATTTAGCGGCAGATATGACGAATGGCAAAGCTTTTATGACATGTTTATATCTCTCATCCATGATAATAATAAACTGACCGGAGTTCAGCAACTTCATTATTTAAAAACAAATTTAACAGGTGAACCCGCAGCACTTCTACGTAATTTTGCGACGACTGACGAGAACTACAATGAAGCATGGAAACAATTAGTAAGAAGGTATAACAATAAGCGCTATAATGCCAATGCTATTTTAAAGACGTTTTTTTCTCAAAAACAGATTACCTGTGAATCATCGCATGCAATTAAACAACTACTCGACACAACAACTTCGTGCATGCAGTCACTTGAAAATCTAGGAGTACAAGCAAGGTCTTGTGATACTTTTATTGTCTTTTTCGTGGTATCTAAACTTGATGCTGAGTCACATAGACTATGAGAACAGAAGTTAAGTATTACAACTGATACTTTACCAACATGGTCTGAACTAACAGAATTTTTAGAGTGCCGATTCCGTAACTTAGAAATGTTCGATTCTGTTAAACAAACGAACAAATCAAACACACATAAGTCAAACCAATTTTCCAAATCTTTTCATTCAGCGGTACAAGAAGCTAATAAATTACCTAATGCCAGTTGTGTCTTATGTAATGATAACCACTATCTATATCACTGTGAAAAATTTCTACAGAAACCCGTACAACAAAGAATTAATTACGTACATACCAAGAGATTATGTTTTAACTGCATGTGTCCAAATCATGTAGTGGACAAATGTCGAAAGAGGATTCTACACAAGGTGAGAACTATATATATACTATATATAGTACTATATTACTAAAAACACAAAACAAGAATGACAATGGTAGTCAATTAATTCCACAAACGAGTACATTAAAAAATGAGACAAATATTGTAGCTAATTTTTCAAGAGGTGTATCACAGAGTTACAATGTGCTATTGGCTACAGCTGTAATTAAAGCTCAAGCGAGAAATGGACAGAAGCATCTTATTCGCGCCTTACTCGACCAAGGGTCACAAGCGTCATTCATTAGTGAATCTACTGTACAATTGTTAGGCCTTAATATAGCTGCAAATGGTGTGGTGTCAGGTTTGGGTGATGGTCAAACGCGAATTAAATACTGTGTTTCTTTACAGATAGAGTCACAACACGATCCTAACATTATTTATAAGGTCGATGCGTACGGTCTTGGGTCTTTGACATATATGCTTCCCAGTAACGAGCTAGACGCACAAGAATGGGTTGAGGTAAAGACACTACAATTAGCTGATGCAGATTATGCAACACCAGGTAAAATAGATATTCTCTTAGGTGCTGAAATATACAGTGAGATTTTGCTAAATAGCGTAATAAAACACCCAGAGAGCAATCTTATTGCACAACATACAGAATTAGGTTGGATTATATCTGGAAGAATGAAGTTAAGTAACACACATAGAGATAGAGTAATAAACATGCATGCTCAGGTTAGAGACGACGATTATCTTAAAATGTTTTGGGAGTTAGAGGCTGAACCTGACTTTATAACAAAAAAATTTACGTTGGAAGAGGAATGGTGTGAGAAATTCTATAATGAGACTACTACAAGAAACGAGAGTGGTAGATTTGTTGTCAGGTTACCCTTTAACAAAAAAGAACCCGAGTGCCAATATGGTAATACGAAACAAATAGCTGAAAGAAAATTATTAAGTCTTGAAAGAAGGTTAACAAGAGATTACAATTTAAAAAGAGAGTACGAAAGAGTCCTACAAGAATAAAAATGGAGTTTAAGACGAACTAACGAATTGCAGTTTTCTTTACAAATGAAATATTAACAGGAGTGAACTAGAATGTACATGGTCTTGTCTCAGCTCTTCTCTTATTTATTATATTATTATTATTATGGGAATGAATTAGGGAATGGTTCGGACATGTGGAAAGAATGCCGAACGAACGCCGTTAGGCGGAGTTAGGCTGACCGACCGCATTCGTAACGACGACGTAAGAGAGCGAGTAGGTATGAAAAAGAGTATTGGTGTAAAGATGCGAAAGGGAATGCTCCGATGGTTCGGACATGTGGAAAGAATGCCGAACGAACGTCTGGTTAAGAAGATATACAATGCGAAAGTGAAAGGATGTAGGTACCAGGGAGACAGAGACTCACCTACCTAGACCAGATTGGTCACGTACTGAGGAAAGATGGAGTCAAGAGTCTCCGAAACCGGCGAGCGTGTATGAAGATAATTATGAGGAAGCGAGTGAAGTATGCAAGGATAGAGTTCTCTGGCACTCTGTTACCCTGGCGGTTTTGTGGTCACGGTGAAAAAACCATGAAATGTCGGTAGTTCCCTTTATGATCAATAGTGACAACTTAGTATTACAACAGTGTTTTCACGGTGTATCATTCGTGCTTTTGTTTCATTTCACAACTGTCAAAATATGGTATATATTAGAATATTAGACCTAGGTAAAATGGTTAAAACGACACTTTTATATGGCAGCTATAGAGTGAAACCATGGTAAACAGTTGATAAATGTATAGTTAATTGACAATTGACAGTCAAAGCACTATTGTGACACAGTAAAATAGGAGTGAATCCAAAGTTATTTCACCGTCGTTTCATGGTCGTTTCACCGTCGTTTAACTGTCATTTCATTGTCGTGTCACTGTTGTTTCATGTTCCTTTCACAGTTAATACTTTAAATTCTGATGAATAGGTACTGTGAATCCTGTTTCAAAATTCACGAATAATCATATTAAATACTTTTTAATCCTGGAATCATGAAAAGAAGTGGTAGAATATAACAGAATTAAAATAGCATTTTGTAGCCGAGGCCAGTCAGTTTAGCTAGTCTTCAGGGTTAGTTTTTTTTTTTTTTTTTTTTTTTGGTAACGCAGTGGTTAAAAATGCATTTGTCGCATACCCGCCCCGGGCGGGGTATTTGGGACTCACAGGCCCTGAAGGGGACACTGAATATACTCTTCAGGGTTAGATCCAAACAACTCAAGAGGTAGCAAGAAGATATTTGAAACCATATCGCGTTTCAGAAAATGGTTCATCGCCATCTATCGACGAAAAAGATAATTATCCGTTGCAATTTGTAATTTTTAATTCTATTGAAAACGTTTTGATTCTGAAATAATATTTTAATTTGAGTATTTTTTAGAATTTAACCAGCATTTAAATTTTTTAATTCTATTGAATACTTTTCAATCCCGAAATAATATTTTAATTTGAGTAAAAAACGTTTTAATTTGAGTACAAAAAAATTTCAACACTGACATTTTATAAATATATTTCTAAACAGTTATTTGAGATAAACTGTTGCCTTGCATTGATAATATACATAGATTCTTTAGAATTTACTATCACCGTGGTAAGTGACGTGTTATTTTTTTTTATCGAGCGAAACAATAATTTTTTAAATGAATTTTTTTTTAAGGGCTTAAAAATTTTTTTTATCCTGAAAATTGAATTCAAATTACTAAATTTAACGTGAAATGTCAATACAGTTCAGAACTCTACACTAAGCTTATAAAATGATAATTAAACAGTATTTAAATAATTACATCATTTGTTTTGAAGAAAAAACTACCGAGTATATACGGTGAAAAGATAGTGATTGTACGGTGAGTTGAAGGTGAGTTGATGGTGAGTTGACGGTGAGTTGACGGTCGAACCACAGTAGGTCCACAGTAATATCACTATAAATTTATGAGGTGTTCACTTTGAAAAAATATTTTTCCACAGTGTAAATATGTCATATCGACGACAGAAATACTAAGCTTCCACAAATTAGAAACGGTCTTTTCACCATAGAACTGCCGATAAGTTAACTCTTATTTACCATCCGTAGTTAGTGACGCAACGGAACGAATATACTGTTTTTCGACAGTGATTTCACTGTACGACAACCCTAACTAGAGAGTGAAATAGCCGTGACATGAAACTACCGTGAATCGTCCATCTTTTCACTATGGAGTCACCGCGAATTCACCGTAAGCATGAAACCGCCAGGGTACTCACAAGGGATATGGCGTGATAATATGTATGTATGTTTATTATGTTATTTATATTTTTATTTTATTGTGTTGCGTAGTTAGGTTAGGTGAGGTTAGACTATTTGTAATTAAATTGTTAGGTTGGAGCGGTCCCCCAACGCGAGGTATTTTGTTAGAATTATTAATACATACTTAGATACTTTAAGATTGAGTTTATTTTTTTACTTTTTAAAGGGAACTTAGGTTTTAGTGTCGAGGGATTTTTAAATTTTTAATTTATTTTTTTATTTTATACTTTTTAACATACTTCTTCTTCTTATTTTTATGTATTGGCAATCAGCTACTTAAATGAGCCATTGTTGCCAGTGTCGAGTTATAATTATCTTCAAGTTTTTAGTGTCTTCAGATTAGTCATTGTCCGTCAGTAAGTCAAATTGTCGCCATCAACAGTGCTATGGCCACACTCTTAATGGTATCTTGTGAGAATTTTGATGAAAAACGAAAACGTTGTAAAGCACTTTTATATGATATTCACTACATCTCAGCAGTTCCGTCACATCACATTACATAAAATGCCATCAAAATTATCTAATATAACACGTTAAAACACTAAGATAACGAATATAATACAAGAGCACCACATGACGTTTTAGATTCCCGCCAAAACCCCTTAACATACTTATTATAATGTAGATTTTATTAAGTTGTACATACATAGGTTCTTATCGAAAATCTTTAAATTTATATTTAAGGTAAAGATTACATCATATTATTTTGTAATGGGCAAATGACGCGCTTTCATTTGAGACCTCAGTCGAGTATATTTGTAGACAGTCGGTTATTCTTCCCCACTTTCACCCCCATAACTTTTGAACGGCTAAACCGATTTTCATCAAACATGTCTAAGAACACTCGCACAATTCGCGCATAAATCACCTTTAATACAAAAAAAAAAACTAAATTGAAATCGCTTCATCCGTTCGGAAGCTATGATGCCACAGACAGACAGACTGATCCACACAGCCACAGACAGACACGTCAAACTTATAACACCCCTCTTTTTGCATCGGGGGTTAATAAAGAGACATTTGACTAATAGGTAACGACTTGACCTAAAGACGAATACCTTAAATTAAGTTATGTCAACCTAATTGTAAATGTGGCTTATGGGACTATTGACTCTGATTTGCTTGGACTGAAGTCTGAAACTGCTAGATCAGTTTCAAGATAGTCCCTGGTAGGTAGCTCTCACTGGTAAGTGACTCTCACTGGCAAGTGGCTAATATTATAAGAAGTAATTTAATTTTATTTAAATCACTTTTACATCACAAATGAATATTAAAATTCAAATGCATGTACTAACAGTTTTAATTTTAATAGAGCAATAATAACTATTTACCTATGCAACGATTTTGATGAAAATTAGAAACCTTTAGTGTGGTAGTATCAAAGGTGAAGGAAATTTTCAAGATTGTAATTACTAAAAAACTGTCTTCGTTCAACAGCATCACAGAACCGTGATTAAAGTGACAGGATACCAAAGGAGTCCATCTAATCCATTTTTTTTATTAAAAAAATGGGGAAATGTTATAGCAAAAGTGCCCCGAGAATTCAATTGCTTAGGAGCCCTGATAGGGTTAATACGGGCCTCGTCATCCTTCTGTTCCTATCACAATTTTTAAATTCAACGTAATATATACTCTTCTTCCATAGTACACAATATCAAAGTTTTAGCAATAGTTTTATGTCCAGCCGTCTGTCTGACGTCAACCTTGATTGGGATTATAATTATTTATCAGACGGCATTAGATAGAGTTGGCCAAGGGCGGTGCAAAGCTTGCAATCTTCGATGTAAAGTATGTAATTTTACGGCCTATGCGATTTAGTAAGGGTTGGTAGTAATCTTAACCGCTATCACGCAACAATGTTAATGTATGGTCCCAATAAATTATGTTTTTTTTTTTGTGTGTCTTAGTTGTTAGCCTCAGATGGCTATGACAACTTTACCCGGACTGTGGGTGAGCGCTGAGGGCTCTCAACCCGTAATAAATTATGTTCATTTATAGTCTATATAAATGAACATAATTTATTGAGATAATATTGCTTACTCTGAGATTGTAGGCAATTCTCAGTTTATATTTTTAGGTTGGCTACAAAGAGGAATTTTATTTTCTCTCGCTTTTACGTTCAGAAATCATAGCTTGCCATCCTGCTGTCATTAGGCAAATTTCATATTTGGTAATGAATTCATAAAAAATACACTTTTTTTATATATTTTGTCTGTGGCGATAATGACACTGATGTCATCGCCTTGATCATCGTTCGTACTTTCGTATTGTGGCGTTTTTTTAAATTATTTACGTATTTTTATTGGTGAATTCTTATAAAAGTTGGTGCGTTATATCTGTTCGTTATTGTGAAGTGAGAGAACTAAAAAGGCTCGAGGACATTGCGGTGGGTTAGACGTTTGCACTAATGCAAATTGTTACTTTATTGTTCTTATTCATTGCACCTTGCGTGGGATGTCGACCATTTCACATATTTTAGTATCCGTGGTTGTAATGTGATTTATTAAACATTGTCTACTACAGTTTAACGTCGTGCGTTAAATATAATACACTAAAAGTTCATTACGACGAATTGTCTTAAGACATTATCATTCTATCATCGTTATTTTTATGCTCTTTCAGGTGATACCATGTGAAAATTTTTACAAAATAAACTTGGAAGTAGTGAAAATAGTGCGTACAGTACCATGTCAGGTACAGAGCAAAACATAGTGAACTCAATGCAGCAATTATCTGTGCAACCAAACAACAGTGGTCTTACTGAGAAACCAACGCAAGTTGTTACTCCGGCTGTGAACAGAAGTCAGCAGTCATCTGCTGCAAAGATAACCCCTGTTAAGGCAAGCACAGTATCACCTGCTATTGCTACAATAGACAGACTTCTGAGTCTGGGAGCTAACATCCCACCTCCACCTCCTGTAATTACTCGGCCTACAGACATGGATCCACATACTGTGGAACAATTACGGGCGGTTAAAGATCTTCTTACTGCTCAAGAAGAGGAAGCACAGAGTCTCAGGGAGATTAACCATGAACTACGAGAACGACTAGAAGAGTGTGAAACAAAAATCAAGAAGTTAACTGACCAAAATGAAGAATATGCTGAAAAAGAGAAATCTCTTTCACAACGAGTCGCAGAAAAGGTACGAAATAATAAACAAATGAGTGTTGTTATGGAGGAATATGAACGCACAATCTCTTCTCTTATTGGGGAACGCGAGGCAGAATCTAAAAGGTGGATTGAAGAGAGATCCAGTCTTGTAAGAGAACGTGATGATGCTGCAGCACATTTGGCTTCAATGGAACATGCTTTCAATGATGTTCACACTAAATATGAAAGATGTAAAGTTATTATTCAAGGTTACAAATGTAATGAAGAAACTTTGAAAAGAACAGTTGAAGAAAACAATGATGCTATACAAAAATTAGAGGCAAGATATGAGACGTTACGACAGCATGCTATGCAGCAACTTAACAAGGCAAATGCAGAGCTGGATTCTGTTAAAAAAGCACATCAGGCTGAAGTTTTAAAATTAAACGCCATGCTTAAGAAAAGTGAAGTGCATGCATCTTCTCTGCAAGAATCGTTGGCTCAGAAGATTAAAGATAATGAGGAACTCACAGCTATTTGTGATGAATTAATCAATAAGGTTGGTTAAAATAATGTAATCACTTGTAACTTATACTCATTATGTAACTAACATTCATTTACATAACTAACATACATTTTGTATTTATATGCAGTTGACTATTATCAGTGTTTTTGTGTAATATCTATATTACACCACCATAAAAATGGAATTAGTACTTTGCTAGTACTATCAGCAATATTTGAAAGTTGATGATTTACTATGGTTTTTTTTTATAATAGATAATAATTTTAAAAGTACTGTGCAATCACTTATTTTTATTTTGTACAATTTTAATAATCAATTTGAAATTAGTTTATTAATTCTTATTTTAATGGTGCCTATTCAATTGTGATTGCATATAAGTGCTCATTATAAAATTGATATAGTATTAAACCCTACTAGTATTGGACCATGCTTTTGTATAATAGATTCTAGAACCATTTTCATGGTGATAATTCATTATTGTAAACTTATCCAAAGATATGGTTACAGTTTATGGTGCCCCTCACAGAGGAATCAGACAGAATACGATAAATGTGTGGTTACTATGTTAGTTTCTCAATCTGAATAAACCCTAGCTGCCATATTTAATTTTGAAATTTTGTTGTGTATAAATATATAGATATTTAAAGCTATAAGCATGCTTGAAATATAATTTAAATATTCACTTTTAACTTAACATTATAGTTTATAATTATTAGTGTTAGTTGGTAAAAGGTATTTGCAGGACTAATAGCTATGTTCCTCTAGTCTTTATCTTGAATTAAATCGACAACAGTTACACATTTTTTTATGTAAAAAATTGTGTAACTACTTATACAACAAAAATCTTCTGAAGCCCCCATATTATGTTAAGCTTTATATAGCTAAGAACTGTCTTTAAAATTGATATTGCTTTTCAGCATATTGAAATTGAATTAGAGATGATAAGCAAATACCAAAAAAAAATATATAAGTCGTAATTTATATGTGACATGTGGACTTACATTAGGTTTATTTATTTTATGTATGATGAGTATTTGAAAATTAGACATTAGTATGTGCCTTTTGAAATTAAATCATCACCATCCATATCCAGTCAGTCCATGGTTTGATATTCATAAAATATTTAGACACATCAAAAAAATACCAGAAATATATTTTCACAAAATTAGTGTAATGCATTATTATCACATTCCATGCATTACATTTATAACAATGAGTTTGGTTTAAATATAATTATTGACTGAAACAGATATTAATTAACCCTACTAAAATTTTAAAACATTCCACAATATTATTTTTGTAGTTTTTTTTTTAAAAATCATAATAAACCACAGTATCATTGATAGTTCTGCCAATTTAGTGTGTGATGCCATTGTTGTATACTTACATTTAAAGAATATCCCACTTGACCTGTTCACTAGATTTCCAAAAAAAATTAATTTTGTCTAGATTAAGCATAATTTAGTTATTTTTTTACTACATATTTTTTATGATTTGATTTTTTCAATTAAATTAACTGCAATTTATTCATATAAATAGAAAGAAAAATAAATTGTTTCATTTTGTATATGGTTAGTATTCTTTAAAAATCTCCTCAATATTATTCTAATTTTTATAATATACCTTTCATATGGATATTATGTTAGTAACAGAGAGGTTTATATGGGGTTCAATAAAAAGTTTTTATTTTTATATAACAATATATTTACATATTTTCAAGGCATAAACACTTAGCTACAAAACTAAAATATTTGGAAGACTTTACAAATATAAAATATAGAAAACAAATTGTTCATTTATTCACTATGTTATTCAGGAATTTTTCTTCAAAAATTTATATGTATCCTTACTAACTAAGTAGCTGATAGCTGAAACTACAGTAGATACAGCAGTCACTCCAAAAAGTGTGTGCAGTGCTGGGTGATCAACAAATCCAAACACTGGAGATGCTAGTGTTGTGCCCACCTGAAATTGTATTTTCACATAATAAAAAATTATGATGGAACAAAATCTTTAAATAGTGCTTTATACAGGCTGTATCAGAGAATGGAGCAGCTGGTCAGAAGGATGGTAGGTAATGATGCTAGGAACCCATAACAAAAATTTGAAGGGAAAATGTCGATTCGTTAATAAATTACAAGCATTTAAAGTTTTCAATTTTGTCATCGCTTTTTCTTTAAAACTGAATGAAATTTACCAAGTAAATGATAAATAGTCTGCTACATACTCATACTTTCTTAAATATTCATTAGTACCTAAATAAATCAATGATTACGTTTGCTACAGTATAACAAACGTCACCTTTACAAACAGCTGACGAGTCAATGACCTTGAAATTTTCCCTTCAAATTTTTGTTATGGGTTCCTACCATCATTACCTACCACCCTTCTGACCAGCTGCTCCATTCTCTAATACGCCCTGTATATAAATTACAGTGCAACCATTATATCACTACTGCCATATGAGTGATATAAGAGAAAATCTGTGCTATTAAAATGTAAGTAATTTTGAAGATTTACTGAGGCTTTCCCTAATATTATAAATACAAATTTTTCTAATTGGTTTTAGAAGGGTATGCAAATTGAATTTAGGTGAGGTTAGTTCTTTAACTGGTGCACAAGTGTTTGTTTACTAGAAATTAAATGATCTCTAATAATATAATAATTTTTACAAAAATTATATATAGTCATTGTAATAACTTTACTGTACTGTAAATACTTTACTTCAATTTATGATCATAATTGAGGATCTATTAAAGGTTGGCTCACTATCATCAACATTTGCCCGCCCATGTTGAAGTTAGATGCGGCAGGCCTTCTTTCTAACACTAAGTATTTGTGCTGCTACTTGTCAACATTAAGACACTTTAGAAACATTACTGTTAGTAGAAATACCATGTAAGATCTTAGGAAGAATCCAAACTGAAACTATTATATTCATACTTTATTATTCTGTTAATACTTAATTGATGACTGCCGACTTAATGATTGACAATAAATTTTTAATTCTTAATTTACAATTAGCTTAAATGCATAATTCCCAGACAAATATTACAAAAAACATATCAATGTTAATACAAGATAAACCCAGAAATAATGTAAACAAAGTCAATTGATAATTAAATAGAAAATTGTTTTGGATAAGTTTCCTAATTCCTAAACTAAGAGCAGCCATAAAGAAAAGTAAATAAACATTTAAAACTTACTAAGAGAAGTTGTACAGCAGTATTAACTTTGCTGATAAATGTAGGTGCAAGTTGAGCAGTGGCATGAGTCACATCAAAGTACCTGCTCAAGGTTCTCTGGAAGGTAAGGCCAAGGTAAGCATCATATTATTAAGTATACTGGAAAGGTAATATACATTGCATATGGTATGTAAATATTTATTGACCTAATAAAATATAGCATGGTTGACATTGGCTTTCAGTATATTGTGTATTATTGCTACAAGTACTCTCAATATACTGATTACTAGAGTGTGACTTGAATTTTTACACCTACTCCCAAACTGGGTGTAAAAGTACAAGGTAAGGCATATTTTACTATTGACTGAATATATAATTATGCTAGCTATAATAATAAACTCAAGGTTTATTTCTGAATGGCGAAAATATTAGTTACGGTTTTTGAACATTCATTCATTTTCATTAAATTATTGCATTTTTATAAAAAATTGAAATTCTATGGATTGAAACTCTAGTTACACAAAAATATAAGACAAATAGTGGCGGGCCACGTTGTTGGTTTTTTGCTGTAGCTATAAATGCGATACCACACTTACAGAAAATCAGTTTTGAGTAGATAGTGATAATATGTATTTCGTTTGAGTCAGCGCTTCAGGAAGCGCTAACCCATTCCCCTCTTTTTCTGTCCTCATTCTCTCTAGTTCTATATATATATATATATAACCTTTGCTATTCATTGCAATTCTATATAACCTTTCCTAGTTTCGTAGGCAGTGACTTGACTATGCTTCTGGTATAGCAGAAGTCCAGGAGCTATTATACTTCACCATTAGGTCTGCCACCAAAACAACACAAAAAGCTAACGACGATGGAATTGTTATACCACATATTTCACAGATGAAACCGTATACCACGTCTACCAGGTGAATCTTTTTTTATAGCCGACATTGTAATATCGTCGCAGATATTAACTTCACCTTAAAGAAACAAATTTTATTTATTTTTATTACGTCTTTACTAGAGTACATCCACTATTGATTCTGTTCGACTTTCACACTATCATATGGCGATAATTTATTAACAGTTGTGAAATTCGTTTGACATGGTTTATTAACTATCAGCTCTTTTTGTTTATACTGTTGAGCATGGATCTATTAGAATGAAAACATTGCTCATAATCCTGCGCCATCCCTTTCCTTCCCATTATAGTAAAAGGACGACTAAGAGCTATAAGCAATATACAATAATAATACAATAACAAAAAAAAAAACATATAAATATAATAACACTACGGCATTAGAAGGACCTCCTATTCAACTTGTCTGATCAGTAGGCGAAAGTTAGATCGGCCAACAACCGCGATTACAACATTTTAATCATTCAAACAATGTTTACATTGGTTTTTGCATTTGCTAAAACTTGAGTCAACATTTTGTGATTAGAGAGAACTGTAAAATATATTATATATCAATACTATGTTAAGTGACCGTAAAAGCCTTATGCGGCAGGTCTTGCAGCTTTTGGGTCGAATATAATGTACTATTTGGATTTTTATAAGTTTATAAAAAAATGGTAAGTTTTCATAAAACGTAACCCCCATCTAAATATAGGCCCGAGGCAGTAGACCGTCCACATTCCTCCTTAAACTGACCATAGTTGTGGTGTCTCCAGTAGCAACCGAGCATGGTTGTGGTGTCTCCAGTAGCGACAGGGTGCGGATTGGGTAAGTTTCTTGTAACTATATCGTTTCACTATACGTATTTTTCTAATAGTTTCCAATAAATAAACGCTAAAATTACAATACAGCACCATTTAATAAAAAAATCGTGTATAAGAGTCTGTTGGGGTGATTCTTGTCTTGTTATCCAGACATTTATTAATTATACACGTTGTCGCAAATCACGTAATTTTCCCATAACAATTTCTCCCACATACATGCAGTATTTGGATTAAATATCTGATGCAGTGTTTCCTGACCGTTCTGCCTTCACATGACATATCTTTCTTTAAATGAGGTTGAAGAAGAACATTTTCTTCACGATAAGCAACGACTTGACTGCGCACAAGGTATTGCTAAGGTCCGTGAGCGGCAGTATCATTTAGCGTCAGGTGTGCTGCTTGCTCTTTTGCTAACACAGACAGAAGTAATGCAGGTAATTGAAGTCACTTAGTCGCACCAGAGGTTAGTCAGATATCTGCAGTAAAAACGAGACGCCGATAAGGGCACTGGCGCGAGCGCCTTCACCTAATGTGGATCTAGCAGAGCCCACGTGTGGTCGGATCCAGAAAATATGGTATGGTAAATATACAAATACTATAGGTACAAGAAGAATTTTAACGTAAGGCATCGCCGTAAAAATACTTACGGGTGGTGGAAGACTCATATATCTGATGACAAAGCCAGCTACAACTAAAGCCACATCCCGGCCAACTATTAGTAGAGTTAGAGAAAGAGGTATCAGATTTTGATATGTGAGAGAAATAAATAGAGTAGCTATAAGTACTTTGTCTGCCATAGGGTCCAAAAAGGATCCCATCTTCGTTGATTGGCCTTTCCAATTTCTTGCTATCCATCCATCTAACTGTAAGAAAATTAACGAAATTATTAGGTTATGAATCTTTAACATCTGCCATGCATTTAAAATTTGATAATGGACATTGCTCTGTAAACTCGGTAATCAATTTTAAGTAAGTTTTCTTGACTAGGTACTTTTCCCTTATACATATATCAATTAAATGTTCTTTAGGAAATTTCCACCCATCTATTTGATAGAAAGTAAATAGATAAAAGGCAGATCTTGAATCGAAGAGAATCAAAAACATTACGATTATATTAGAATTTTGAACATTTTCTGAAAAATATATTTATGAGATAATATTTATACGTAAAATAGAAATTTAATATATTTTTTAATTTTTTGTTTTAAATATAATTAAGTTTTCTGTTGTCCCTAGAGCAGGTACAAGCAACATAAGGTAAAATCTTCTAGTTATCTATGAAGTATGTAAATACCTACACTCTTTTATACAATGTGACCTAAAAAGATGAAGTAGTATACCAACCGGCCTCGCCAGTGCCCTGGATTCGATTTCCATCCAGGATAATACTTTGTGGTCCAAATTATTTTTTTTTGTGTAATTTTGTCCGTTAATTATGTTTGCAAAATCCCCTGCAATATAAGGATTATTTCCTTAGCGGAGGCTTCCTTATAAAAAAAGAAATTAAGCGAGGAATTGCCAAGTTTACAAGAGTATATCCATTATTAACAGAGAAACATCAGTTATTATTGGGCGTAGTCTAATATGTACATATATGTATAACAAGACACCTCAGAAAAAGTATCTTATTTAATGCATAACTATGCGTGCTGGTTGAATTGTACCAGTAGGTAGTGTTGTAATTTATTTCTATGGACAAGTAAGTTTTAAGACAAATACAACAATAGTGAAAGCAAAAGCTTTGGTATTTATGAAATAAAACTATTTTTATAGCTTTTAGCAAGTTTTAACTTTGTTTTATGACCTTTTTGGATGTCAAATGCCTTGGTCTTTCCTTCCTTTCCTTTAGTTGTGTATGTAGCCTGTATTCCAAATATTATGATATTAAAAATAAATTTAAAATACAATGAATGTCATAAGAATTCTCCTTTTTAATAAAATAAACCGACTTCATCAAATATTTATGAAATTTCAATGTGACAATTTTAGAATAAATCTTTTTCAAACAGAGAAAATTTTGGACATAACTCCTGTAGCTCAGCTGAGCACTCCCTCCATTTTTTAAGGTGACTAAAATAGTTTTCTTTCATATGTATTATACTCAGAAATCTTTAGGTATATTTTAAAAACTCACCACATCAGTCACACCAGCAAAAACCAATAAACCCAATGCCAAATTATAGTTCTCTAGTAATATTGTGTAACCCAAATATGGAGACATAGCTATTCTTGTAATACATAATATATTTGGTACAGTATACACATTTTCTTTCTGCAAAATAAATAAATACTAATTAATTAGTCTTTCAGTTTTGTTGCCCTTCCACCAGGTGAACCGACCTGGTGAAGGTCACTGGGAGTCGTTGGATGCGGGCGGCACAAGACCGCACCTCGTGGCAAAATATGAGGGCGGTCCTATCTATCTACGTCCAGCAGCAAAAGGCTGAATGATGATGACGATGAATCAGTCTTTATTAAGAACACAAATCAAATTTGGAAATAAGATAAATACAATAGAATTAAAAGGAATAGAAACAATAAAATTAAGTATAGTTTTAACTACTTTTAGTATTTAGTCAGACAGCATGTTTGAAGAATGCTTGCTACTGATTCTAAAACAATTGGTCTGACATGTTTATAGGTTCGAAATATCAGTTGATTTTAATTATCTCTTTCTTTGAATATTAAGGACTAATTGTCAAGAAAACTACATTGCTAGTAACCCAATTGAGATAGTAAAAAGAGCTTTGCTGTGAATATTTTTTAAACTTTTTAATGAATACCTCTACTACTTCTTCTATTCTCTCTTTTATTTTTCCTTTCGTTTCAAGTATATCTTTTATAATGTAGTCCTTTTTGACTTTCAACTTATGGCCAGTAATTATTTTTTGTTGTTTTATGTCCCTTACAATTTCTTCACTTTTTTGTCTTAATCTGTTTTCGGTATCTTTAAACTGCTCCTTCTTGTTTTGAAAGGCATCCTTTATAGCGTGTGCTTGTTTTTCTAAGGTTATTAATGGTTTCTTATTCTCAGAAGAATACTGATTTATAAGACATGATAATTTTACAGAATGCCTTGCTTGTCGCTGTCTATTAGTTATGATTGTTACGTATTCTCGAAATGAAATACCATGGTTATATATCGCATTAGGTCGGTAAATAAGTGATAAATGTTTTATGAAGTTACATTTTGTAAATAATTTCATAATTTAGTTATCTTGGAACGTCGCAACACGTTATATATTAATTCATCTAACGGAAATAATTTCTCACCACAACACCAGATATAATGAAAAGTACGAAAAACTAATATACACAAATAAATACTAAAATTAGTCCCACATACTATTGGACGGAACGGCATCTAATTAGAGGTGAGGCGTATATACTGGTACAGGTCTAGAGACCCGGTATGAAGTTGGCAGTATGCGCACCCGGTATGTAGGGCAGATACCCGATAGGTATTGCGGGTATGGTCCCCGCTCGCACCTGTCAGAATTGCGTGCCAACGCACCTCCCCGCGCGCTGCCTCCCCGTGCGAAGCTGTCCCCGCGCGCCGCGGGTGCCGTGTCCTACTGTCCTACAATAGCCACGGGCCATATAGTATACGAACGAACTACGAAGTTCCTCGAATTTTAACGAGACCACCCGATCGTGCATCCATTGTAACGTACGATAGCGTAGTGGTGTAAGGTATCGATCTACGTGCCGGTGAGTGGGTCGTAGGTTCGATTCCTACGTAGGAAAATACTTTTTGTTTGTTTTTGTTTTTAAGAAGACACTCCCTGCACTGAGGAAATAATCCTTGTATTGCGGGGGACTTTTCAATTATAATTAAGGCAGACGAATTACACCCAAGTATATAACAATAATTTAAATGGGTAACATTTATAACCACGTTCCCACTCCATCATCAGGTATTGAATATTACGTAGCGGTATATTACTCATTTCATAGAGTAAAAGCACGACGAGGATATCTTGAAGCAGTCATTAATTCCTATTACTACGATCATGTCAAACAATATATTCCCCCTTCCCCTCCCCCCTCTTTATCGGATCAGCTCATGGTCTCGTATTAAGAAATGCATTGTCATCCAAGTAATCATATAAAGGTCAACTCTCGCATGCAAGAATACTACATTTAATTGCTGGAATTTTCTTTTTACTATAGTGCATCTCTGCTCTATCAAAATTCTATTATCCTTTAAAAACGACTAAATAATTTTTACTTAAAAAACTATACAAAAATGGAAGTTAAATTTTTTTAATGAATAATACTTACATTATACATACCTGAACGTATATACCCGTAAATACCCATACCCGTACTGCCATATACCCGTAAATACCCATACTTAAACATCCAGGTACGTACTGATAAAGACCCATAACTGATAATAAAGGTATGACACCCGGTACGAAGTACGGCCAGTATCATACCTGTACAAAACCTACAGGTATGTACTGGCCGTACGGGTACGCACCCAGTACGCGACGGTCTGACGTCATACCTGTTTGGGCCAGCAGGTATGACGTAGAGGCCTGTTTGACCGCGCGCTGTACAGCTAACGAAATTACCCGAACGGTTACGACTTACGACGTCCTTCGATCGTGCCCGTATTGAAACGTATGATTTAGGCTTTCTAAACGAATTTGTTTTTTATATCTTTAAAGTTATGGAAGTTAATTGCTTAATAATAGAAAGGATATATATATTTTGAGTATCTTATTTCAAGAAAATGTGTTATTTACGATTGATTATGAAGATGAAGGTAATTTTATATGGATATTTATAGAATATATATAGTCAATAAATAATTAAATTTTGATATAATTAAGCATTAAGTAAATATTTTAAGACATTATATATATAAAAGTTCAAGCACTTTTAAAAAACGCATGTGCTAGTGTGACGCCTGAAAACTGGGCGAGTGTCGTCAACAAGACAAAAAATATAATATTCTCTGATTGGGATCGGGAAATTGAATTTGACAACATACCTACACAAGAGTTAATAATAAACACTGCAGATGATTCAAGCGACGATTCGAGTTCGTATGAAGAATCCGACGATTCGTTATAATAAAATAATATTAAAATATTTTGGTTGTTTTATTTCATGTTATAGGTATGATGAGAAGATTTTTATACACATACATACATATCATCACGCCATATCCCTTGCAGGGTAGGCAGAGAGAACAGAGTGCCAGAGAACTCTATCTCTGCATACTTCACTCGCTTCCTCAACATTCATAATTCTCTTCATACACGCTCGCCGGTTTCGGAGACTCTTGACTCCACCTTCCTTCAGTACATGACCGATCTGGTCTAGGTAGGTTAGTCTCGGTCTCCCTCGGTACCTACATCCTTCCACTTTCGCATCTTTTTCATCCAATTTTTATATCTCCCTGATACAATTTTAACGTTTTGTCTATTACAACAATTCAAAACTCAGTTGTCAGCTGACTTAACTGCAAATAAGTGTAATCGATTATTTGCGATTCATTAGTTTGCACCGAATACTTTTGATCCTGTCACTAGATGCGATAGAACGTAACTTTTTTTATAACGGAAATGAATTATCACTTAAATTTTATGAATAGAGCTATTTACGACATATTAATGTATTTAGTGGGTAATAATTAAGATACCTATATAAATATTATTGGGCAGTTTATATATTTCTCTGTTCACTCGTTTCAAAGTTAATAATTGCGTATAATGAAACAGTTACGTCCTAAAGCATGTGTCAAAAGTAAAATAAATGGTTGGAACGAGTATAAGACCTTTAAACCAGGAATTATTTTGAGCATTTGTGACACACTAGGCACAGACTATAAAATATTAATACTCCTGTTGAAATCTGGTCAACATTGACAATCCCAGTGAATGTTACGTCAGGCAGAGAAACCAGTCATAATTTAATAGTCATAACATTTGTAACATATACGAAGTAAGAAGAGGATGTTATATTGTATCGACCCCAAGGAATTGGGTTAAAAGTAGAATGATGAGGACTTCATGCAGATCAGACGAATTATCAAAAGATTTCATTTCGAATTGTAATACATATTTTATAACCTATGGCCACTTGGATAAAATAGCTGCTGCCTGCTCTTCATATTATAGCGATTTTAAAGTTATTATAACACTGTGTGTGCTTTCCATTTAATACAAAAAGTGACGCAGTGTAACGCAGTGTTCAATAAAGTGCTTTCCATCAACGACACTATTGAACACAGCCGTACACTGCTCGACACCCGAAAAAGTGGTGTTTGACAGATGCTTACCTACTTTCATAGAGTACTTTAAATATATAGGTACTACTTTGCTTGAATTAAGTATCATTACTTAACCTCGCAATTTATTTACGGCATATTCTAGTAGTATTATCTGAGATTATAAATTGAGCTTGTCTCTTACTGCTAATTAAAATTTAATAAAAATGTTCAAATGTAAATATTGCACTATTGAAGTGAGCCCTGATAATGTGGTTATGTTTATAAATTATTGAGCCAAGACTTTGTCAAGGAACTTGCATTTAGGTATACAACGCCCATAATTTTGCGATATTGATGCACTCTAGTGTTATTTTGAGACAACTAGCTGTTTCATTTAAACTTTTACACAGTGTTTGGCAGTGTTTCACAATGTACCGCAGAGTCCTGTGTTAACTAAATGGAAAGCAACCTGTATAATCTGTATAATATTCATAGAGATCTTCTTCTTCTTCTTCTTATATATTGGCAATCAGCTACATATACGAGCTATTGGTGCCAGTGTCAAGTTATAAATATTTTCACGTTTTTAGTCTTTCAAGTCAGTCGTTGTCCAAGTAAATTGTCACCATTAACAGTGCAATGGCCACACTGTTAATGGTATCTTGTGGGAATTTTAATGGAAAACGAAAACGTTGTAAAGCACTTTTATATGATATTCACTACATCCCAGTATTTCCGCACATCACATTACATAAAATGCCATCAAAATTATCTAATATAACACGTTAAAACACTAAGATATCGAATATAATACAAGAGCACCACATGACGTTTTCAAATTCCCGTCAAAAGTCTTCATAGAGATCTCTACGCATGAATGATTTTGACATTACTGTTTAATATTAGTGGTTGGTAGTAAGTTGATATTAGTGTTTAAGTGTACATTTTTCTTTTTGTAGTACAAATGGCTAAATATATATGATCCTTATTTCCGAAAATGCTAGCGGCATCTATTATAAAAGAATATTTTTCATGTACCTATGTACGAATTACAGTACAGTACCTACTAGTTGTATAATAAAAAATGTATTTATAACAATAAAAATATATCGTTTCATTTTCTATATTTTTGGTACCTGCTTCTTCTTAGCCCTTGAAACCAACATTTAGCGGTGGGTAAGACAAAATAAATAGCTATCTAATAATATATAATAGACTAGAGTTTTTCATTTCGGCGGAAATTTTCGATGTGTTTAGACGTGTTCGAGGATCTCCAGTTAATCAATAAATATGGAGTGGAGTGATGAAATGGTGTTAGAATTTTTCATGGAAGTAATAAGTACTCTGTACAACAGGAATGAGCTCTATCTGTGCATCTTGCAGCAAAAATAAAGAAAATAAAACCTTATGCTAAGGTAGTAAGAGTCTTGTTGCGCGCAAAATAAAAATGAAGCCGAGTGAGAGGGCAACCAGTGTACCCTGTGTCCCGTTCTAACAGTGGACTTAGAATTGCCAGAGTTAAGTTGATTTCAATCCTTTCCTTGTTGGTAGAAAAATATGCGATTGATGTAATGTAATGAAGTAAAAACATTTACTTCTAAAATGTTTTTAAATATAAATAATAATTTATTACCGACATATTAAAGCAATATTATTTGTTGCTAAGTGTAAAACCTTATTAACGCAAACATTTTGCGATTGGGGTATAGGTTTTCTTTTATATGTATGAAATACGGACACCTGACCTGACAACCCCACATAAAATCGTAAATAATAATAATAACATAATTTGTTAGTGAAGAATTACGGTGACCATGCATGACTATTCAATCCTAGTTCAAGAACAAATAACTTAAATACCTATGTATTTTTTATTTATTTATGAAAATAACTTTGTTTAGATTTCAAATTTCCTAAAGATCTTAATGTCCCTAACATTAAGTTCTTTAGAAAATTTAGGAACAAAAAGAAAGCTATTGTGGAAAAATGTAATAAAGATCAGTCGACATGATCGACATCAATAGATGATTTGTTAGATCTCGTAGATAACGATAAACAAAAATAAAATTATCATGTAGGTATGTCGTCCGAGAATTTTATAGCAAACTACATACATCGTTAGAATCAGCACATCCTTCTCAATCTATATTATTGAAGATCCACATGATATTTTATTGATGAAGGCGTTAGCGAATTCATATCTCAATTTACGTTTAACTCAATGCAAAATTAGAATCAATGAAACATATAAGGAATAAGCTGGGTTTGCGGCAGAAACTTCACAAGACTGTCTTATTTAGCAATGTCTGATTTAGAATTAAACTTAAATGTAAACTCAACTGTTTTTTCTTAATTAAATATACCACACACCACCTTATCGTAATTTTATCTCAGTCCAGCTGCATGTCGTGTCCCACAAGGACCAGTAGATAAGTACCTACATTTATGAGTGTGAAAAGCAAGCAAAAACAGGAAATGTATAGTGCCACAAAGGGCAAGTTTATAATTAGCATCTTCGATTAAAATCCATCTGAAGCAATGATCTGCTGACGTCAGATCACAAATATTTTTTATAATTATTGTCCTTAAATCATATTTCAATATGGTCACCATCGCCAGAAAGGGATAAAAGGTACAGTTCTGAGCTCTCGCTCGTCTTCAATTTTGCGACAACAGCTCATTCCTGTTGTACAGAGTACTTATTACTTCCATGGAATTTTTACACTATTATGAAGCGGACCATTTCACCGCTCCACTCTATATTTATTGATTAACTGGAGACACTCGAACGCGTCTGAACACATCGAAAATTTCCGTCGAAATGAACAACGCTAGTGTGACCAATATGACCATAGACCGTGATTATATGAAGCCCGAATGTTCGCGACGATAGCCGATAAGGCCAGCCCTTATCATCTCATCTGCGTGTATCGTCCCATACACGAAGCTTCGCGACGATACACGCAGGTGCGGCGCTAGGATAATACACATTTTATAATCTGTGACCAAAATGTCATAATAGCTGCGGTCTGATTGTAAACCCTAAAAAAATGAGATAGCTGGTTCAGTTTTATATTGGTTTTACAAAAGCAGTTAGCAAATATAGTTGTCATTTATACCTATGGTGAATATTGAATTTCAATGTAGTGAGTTTTGGAGGAGACATTATTTCGATGTAAATAATTGTTTTTATCTAGGTAGTATAGCGTAAAGTTTATTTTATTGGTAAGTACTTGCGTAAATAAAGTTAATATTTTATGTTGTCTATAGACATATTGTTTGTTTATATTTGGTATTTTAGAAATATCAATGTTTCAATGAAATTTAACTACTTTCACTTAATTTTTTAAATTCATCAACTATTAGCGCATATAACATGTATTTTCTCTATCCTTTGTGTATAGCTTAGCTGTCTATTAAACTTACAAATAATGTTTATATAATTGTAATTATTAAAATAATTATAAAAATAATAAGTGTTCATCAATTGCTGGTTTGGTTTTTTATGGAAATATATTTGCTTATATTTCAAGAGGAACCAAACTATCTTAGTTACAAACAGTCTCCAATGTGTCAGTGACTTATGACCTAAAGAGGGTGAAAGCATTGATAACACTAGGTACACAGAAGTTTATATACAATGAATTAACTATTATTATATAATTAGTGTTTTGTCTATGACTCACTGTAATTAAATTGATATACATACATCCAAATATTACAATAAACTTCCTAAACATTTACATCATTAATAATATAGTAAATAATTAAAATAATGTATATTGAACAACTAAAATTTTATACTAATCGTAAGTTTATGAATAACTTGGATTTAATTAGGTACATATGTATTAAACATTTTGGAAATATATCATTCTTATTCAAAAGAATAATTCTATTAATGTACATAAGCTTTAACATTTATTTAGCAACTAAATAAAGCAACAATATACAGTAAACTTTGTAAAAGCAGAGATTAAATACATAGGTATATTATTTAGTAAATTTCTGCATTATAATATACCTTTAATAATAAATATGTTTTTAATAAAACTGGTGTTATACGTTTTATTCAAAATTAAAATATATATTTATTTTTAAGAAATGTTTTTTTAAAACAAAAACTTGGTGCAAGGAATAAATCCTTATATCATCATCCTTATAATGTATATAAAATACATCCAAAATAAAAAGTAATTTGTTGTTTGCAATAAGAATTAACACTGCACTAAATTACACTCATTTGGGTATTTATAATATGTAAAAATGAGAACCTGACAGATTAGTCTATTTTTTACTTAGATTACCTATTTAGGAAATAGAGGAAAAGTATAAGTGATCTTGCTACCAACACTAGTTTTTGAGATTTTGGTTTTTTGTGATGATTGTTTGATATAAAACCAAATGATATATATATATGTGATAAAAAGGTATTTTACAATCTATAGTATTTCTTATCGACATATATGTATTAGGGTGGGTCGAAAAAAAAAAACATTTTTCTCCCTTAGCATGGGGGCAGGATTTGTTCATTATAAAAAAAGAAATTAAAAAAAATAAATTTTTTACTTAATGTTTTGAGTAGCCCACTCGATTTTTAAACAAATAATTGATGAAATGGAGTAGGAGAGTAGCCAATGGATTTTTTTTTTCAGTCCATAATCGTGATGATACTCAAATAAGCTCGATCCCTTCTACAAATCAGGCATACACTCATCCACTTTTCTTTTTCTTGAATACAACAAAATAATATCAATAAAATTTAATGCTCTAGTGTCTCGTTGGTCTTGTAAAAAGTTATATACGGAATAAGATAATTTAACGTCACAAACACATTTCGCTAAAGACAAACATTTACACTTTGCAATGTCAAGAAGACTTCTTTTTGCGTGTGATAAATACTCCTTTTTTTATTTTCGTATCCAATAGTATTTCGGGATTTTAGAGGCTTTTTAATATTTTTATACTTCTGAATAGAAACTTTCATTAATGATAGAATTCTCGGATATGAAATAATCGGAATTGGAACTCGCGCCCAGATAACTTTCAAATCCTCAAGTACAATTTTCAAAATTTCTGCAATGTTTGGTTTTTTAGATGAAGAACAACGTAAATCGGAATGAATCTATAAATAATGCTTACAAAAATCTTTCATAGGTTAATAAACATACGGATTCAAATTTTCGAGGAACACCGAAAATTGGACAGATGGGGATTTTTGTTTCTGACATAATTTAAAAAAAACTGAGTAGCAAGTAAATTTAATTTAGACAAAAAATATTATTATTTAATAGAAAAAAACACTAAAGAAGTTTCCAATGATAAAACTCTTATTAATCACAAAACTTAAAAGATTTTTCAACACTAACTTGCACTGCGATGTCACTACTTGGCAGGTAAAATTCACAAAAAAACTATAGGTAAAAAAATTATAAATAATTTTTAATATCGAAAATTACGTTTATCAGTAATTAAGTTGAATGCAACTACAGAAAATAAAAAAAAAATGATTAAAAACATCAAAAAACCCGACTGCGTAAAAAGTCACATCAGTCGGGATCCTTTATTCGACAGCAAATCTAATTTTTCAATGGATCCCCACTGTTCAGTTGTCATGTTCTATTATTAAAATATATTTCATTTTCTGCAATAGTATTTATTCAATAATATATTATGGAATTCTAGACCACCGGACATCTAAGTGCTTGTTTTTTCCTTTTCAGTTTTTTTATTATGTACGTAGTTTTGGTGACTTTTTACGCAGTCGGGTTTTTTGATTTTTTAAATCATTTTTTTTATTTTATACTTTTTAGTTATATATACCTAGGTAGCTATAGTTATCTTATTTATTAATAAGTAGGTAAGTACCTAACTATATATATAGTTTTTCGACTGAAGTTGAGTACTAAATCGTTAGAAATTGGAGATGGGCGACCGCATCAGACATTAGACACTTTAGGTAGGACTACCTATGGTATATTGGACAATATACCTACTAGATACTTCAGTATATGTCCATCCACATACAGTTATATGAATTTTTCGTCTTTTCATCGTAAATTTCTACTGTCTAAAAAACCTATATGTGAGAAAGGTTGTTACGAAACTTTAAATCGATATAGATCTTAAACGGCCAGTCAAATCGAAAAATGTTGAGCGAAAACTAAAAATGATTTTTAAATACCTATTTAACGATACCCCACTCGATATAGTTTGTTGACTTTAATTTTTTTAATTTTCACTATATGGCGTCCAGTAGTCGCCATATTGAATTTTCAATAACGTCATATCTTTAGTGACGCTCGCCGGATTAAGAGGAATCGATTGACGTGCGAATCATAAAAATCGGCCCAGGCGTTTGGTATATACAGGGTGTCCCAAAATTCAACGATAAGCTGGCACCAGCAGGTGGACCTACATATGACTACTCGAGAACAGAAAAGAAAAAAATTCTACCTTGTTTTTTTTTTTCATTACGACAAAAAAACCAAAATCTTTAAAAATGGACATCCTTTATTATATTATTAAGTGCTATTGCTACAGTTTTACAAGTAATTCTGTGATTTTTTTTGTATTGGCAAGGTAAGTAGCACTACTATCGATCACAACCATTAAAAATTCCAGAATATCTATAGTTTTTACACAAAAATCAATCAAAACTATGTTTTTTTCATAAATTATGTAAGATTTTGACTTTCAGCTCACTTTCACTCATCATAGTGAAAAAAAAAAGTATGGACACTACTGTGGCAAATAGTATTAAAAATTGGCGCAACTAACTACAATTCTAAAATGGTATAACATTCAAGGCAAACTAGCCACAAAAATATACTTAGGTGTACTATTTCAAAATAACAACCATATTTCGAAAATTGTTAGTGTTGATAGTAATCACTTTTACTATGTAGCCAAAATGTTTTTGTAGCAAGTTCTCAGAATTTGAATGAGACATGTGCGTAGTCCGTAGATCCACAGTCTGAATTATTTTATGGCGAAGCTCGTCCAAGGTTGCAATCGGTTTTGTGCAGACTCTGTCCTTTAGACAACCCCAATAGAAAAAGTCCAGGGGATTTAGATCGGGTGAACGGGGTGGCCACAAGATAGGACCAAGTCGCCCGATCCAACGCCCTGGGTACTCTTGGTCTAAGTACTCTCGCACAGGACGGGCATAGTGAGCTGGGCAACCATCGTTTTGAAACCACATGGTTTGCAAATCACTTAAGGGCACATCTTCTAATAATCCTGGCAACTCATTTTGTAAGAAGTTTAAATAACTATTGCCATCTATGTTTCCTTGTAACTCAAAGGGCCCTATCACTTTGCCATTTATTATGCCAGTCCATAGGTTAACCTTAAATTGGTATTGGGATTGTCTTCTCTCACCAGGTGCAGATTTTCATTGTTCCAGCTATGAAGATTGTGAAGATTTAAATATCCATCTTTCTTGCAGGTTGTTTCATCACGATGATGTGACGTTTTAAAATTCTATGTGCAGTACTTTTTGGGATTCCCGTTGCTGCTTGTACAGCACGTACAGAGGTAGTTGAATCGTTTTCTATTTCATTGAGAACTTCTTCATCGTGTTCCGATCTAGGTCCAGCGTTTCGCCTGTCAGATGGTATACGACCCTCCGAAAAAGCTTGATACACGTTAATAAATACGCGATAATCCGGATACCTTTGAAGATTAGGGTACCTTGCTCGATATAATCTGCTAGCAGCGTTGGCATTGCATCGGCATTCTCCATAAATTAGGTGCATATTAGTGTATTCTAACGCTGTGTATGGTAGCGGCATGATGAATGCTAAACACTTGAAAATAAGGCAAAACTTCTTTAAAAAAAAACACAAAATCACAGTCTAAAATAATGCCAAGTCAGGTCAATTTCCAGGTCACTTAATTCAATCCAAAAGTCGTCAGTACCAGAGCCACTTTAATTAAAACAGAACGGTGTGCAGTAAACAAAGAAGTAGAGCATACTGACTTGCTGTGCTGCTGAGGACATTAATTACTTCTCCACCTGCATTAATGTTACTAAACAATTAGCATCTATCTATCTCCCTCTAACGTATAATCTCTCTATCTCTGTCTAACTTATTTTATGGACTTATGGACTACGCACATGTCTCATTAATTCTGAGAACTTGCTACAAAAACATTTTGGCTACATAGTAAAAGTGATTACTATCAACACTAACAATTTTCGAAATATGGTTGTTATTTTGAAATAGTACACCTAAGTATATTTTTGTGGCTAGTTTGTCTAGAATGTTATACCATTTTAGAATTGTAGTTAGATGCGCCAATTTTTAATACTATTTGCCACAGTAGTGTCCATACTTTTTTTTTTCACTATGATGAGTGAAAGTGAGCTGAAAGTCAAAATCTTACATAATTTATGAAAAAAACATAGTTTTGATTGATTTTTGTGTAAAAACTATAGATATTCTGGAATTTTTAATGGTTGTGATCGATAGTAGTGCTACTTACCTTGCCAATACAAAAAAAATCACAGAATTACTTGTAAAACTGTAGCAATAGCACTTAATAATATAATAAAGGATGTCCATTTTTAAAGATTTTGGTTTTTTTGTCGTAATGAAAAAAAAAATCAAGGTAGAATTTTTTTCTTTTCTGTTCTCGAGTAGTCATATGTAGGTCCACCTGCTGGTGCCAGCTTATCGTTGAATTTTGGGACACCCTGTATAGTGCTTCAAAGGAACATACAAACATACATACATACATAGACTGTTAAACACAATACCACTCCTTTGCAGTCGGGTAAAAATCATACGCCATCTATGAAAAAAAAATGAATTACAAAAAATTAAAATATTTTCCTACCAAAAACTTGAGAACAGGTGGTTGTAAAAAATATATTAAAGGTGTTCTTAGAATCATCACCGGACATCTAAGTGCTTGTTTTTTCCTTTTCAGTTTTTTTATTATGTACGTAGTTTTGGTGACTTTTTACGCAGTCGGGTTTTTTGATTTTTTAAATCATTTTTTTTATTTTATACTTTTTAGTTATATATACCTAGGTAGCTATAGTTATCTTATTTATTAATAAGTAGGTAAGTACCTAACTATATATATAGTTTTTCGACTGAAGTTGAGTACTAAATCGTTAGAAATTGGAGATGGGCGACCGCATCAGACATTAGACACTTTAGGTAGGACTACCTATGGTATATTGGACAATATACCTACTAGATACTTCAGTATATGTCCATCCACATACAGTTATATGAATTTTTCGTCTTTTCATCGTAAATTTCTACTGTCTAAAAAACCTATATATGAGAAAGGTTGTTACGAAACTTTAAATCGATATAGATCTTAAACGGCCAGTCAAATCGAAAAATGTTGAGCGAAAACTAAAAATGATTTTTAAATACCTATTTAACGATACCCCACTCGATATAGTTTGTTGACTTTAATTTTTTTAATTTTCACAATATGGCGTCCAGTAGTCGCCATATTGAATTTTTAATAACGTCATATCTTTAGTGACGCTCGCCGGATTAAGAGGAATCGATTGACGTGCGAATCATAAAAATCGGCCCAGGCGTTTGGTATATATAGTGCTTCAAAGGAACATACATACATACATAGACTGTTAAACACAATACCACTCCTTTGCAGTCGGGTAAAAATCATACGCCATCTATGAAAAAAAAATGAATTACAAAAAATTAAAATATTTTCCTACCAAAAACTTGAGAACAGGTGGTTGTAAAAAATATATTAAAGGTGTTCTTAGAATTTGTAGGGTGCCCACTCGAAAGCCAATTGAAAGTCAGAAGTCAAAAAAAAATTCTCATATTTATATAGTTTTAGTAAAAAATCAAAAAATGAAATGCACTTTCTTTTGTATTAGATTGAAAGAGGATTAAAAAATATTATATTCGACAATTTTTGGATGTTTTTACGATTCAAATTACTGAAATTTAGCATTTAATATGCTTAATTATTTATAAAACCCGATTACGAAGCGAAAAATATAAATAATTAAGCATATTAAATGCTAAATTTCTTATATAAATATTTAAGCATATTAAATGCTAAATTTCAGTAATTTGAATAACAAGGTTGTGTCATCGTTTAATACAATTCTAACTATAAAGTTTGAAGTATTAAGCCTATAACAATGTGTAAACATTGTCGGGTAGATGGCATACGTCACCTTAGAGACGTAAATATGGTACGAAGCGAGATTTGCATGTCCTACAATAGTTCACGGTGGTGTGGTGGCAGCACGATTGGGCCGAAATCCCAATAGGCGCGGGTTCGAATCCCGCTTGTGACATCACTGTTTTTACGATTTTCGACCGAAAAAAAAATCCGTGGGAACTACTCCATTCCATCGATTATTTGTTTAAAAATCGAGTGGGCTACCTCAAAATATAGAGTAAAAAAATTTTATTTCTTTGAAAAATTTTCATTTTTTATAATGAACTAATCCTGCCCTCATGCTAAGCTAATAACATGTTTTTTTTTCGACCCACCCTAATATGCATGTCGAAATATATATCTCTACTCTCGATATATACACTACCGTCCAAAAGTTTGGAAGCACACCTGTTTTCAAACAAAACAAATAAATGCCGACTAATAGCGGTAAAAATTAGCAATAATCTTAAGTTTTACAACCTTTTACGACTGTCTACACAAACACAAAAGGATTATTATCCTACATTCATCAAGTTTTATGGAATTCCTTAATATTGACGAAACACGTGTTTTATGACTTAATCCGTCGGCTACTTTATCCTATGCAATGGTGTAGTTTTATTGATAATGTTTGCTGGTTTTAACTTTTTTAGACCTTATTCAGTCGCACTTGAGCATTGGCACGTGAAAGTTGTGATATTAACATTGTCTGTATTCGAAAGATATCGGCTACTACTTTGACCGTATTTTTTCTTCTGAAAATGGCAAAACGCAAGCAAATCACGCTTGAACAGCGAAGCGCTATTTGCACTCTACGCGAGGAAGGATACAGTGAACGTCAAATCGCAGAAAGGCTCGGAATTTCTTGTAAAGGTGTCCACTATACCCTTGCTAGAAAACAAGAAACGGGGAAAAATGAAGATAGAAAGAGATCTGGTAGGCCCAAATCCACAACAAATCAAGAGGACAACTTCATTAGAGTTCTTTCTAAACGGAATCGACGCTTAACTGCACCACAGATCACTGCAGCTCTGAATGATACGCGAGAAACACCCATTTCAACAACTACTGTTAAAAGACGCTTACTGTCTGCGGGATTAAGAGGATGTGTTGCTGCTAAAAAACCCAAACTAACAAATCGACATAAGAAAAATAGACTAGAATGGGCAAAAGCGCATAAAAACTGGACTATAGAACAATGGGAAAATGTCCTTTGGAGTGACGAATCAAAATTTCAGATTTTCGGATCCAATAGACGTGTCTTTGTACGCCGGTCAAAAGAAGAGAGGGCTTCAGAGGCATGTACAGTGCCTACCATCAAACATGGTGGTGGTAATGTCATGGTTTGGGGGTGTTTTGGCAACAGTAAACCCGGCAATCTTGTGAGGATAACCGGAAAATTAAACAAGGAAGGCTATTTAAAAATTCTCCAAGATTCTGCCATACCCAGTGGACTAAGTCTCATTGGTTCTGGATTCATTTTTCAACAGGATAATGATTCTAAGCATTCGTCTAAATTGTGCCAGAACTTTTTAAACAAGAAAAAAGCTGAAAACATTTTAAACATCATGCAATGGCCATCTCAATCCCCTGATCTTTCTCCCATTGAACTTGTTTGGGATGAACTTGACAGGAGGGTGAAAAGTCGTTGTCCTACGAGCTCAGAACATTTGTGGCAGCTATTAGAGAACGAATGGAACAAATTAGATAAAGATTATTTTAAAAAATTGATTAATAGAATGCCCAGAATATGTGAGAAGATTATAAAGGAGAAAGGTGGACACTTTGATGAAGCTAAAATTTAATCTAATTTACCATTGTATATTATTTTTTTATTTTGTTTAAGTTAGTTTCTGTTTGTTCTTTATTTTTTTATCAATACATTTAAATTTAAATGACTTAGTTTGGTTTTATTCGATTTTACCTTGCTGCTTCCAAACTTTTGGACGGTAGTGTATGTGTGTCTAAAAAGGTATTTTAAAATCTATAATAGTATTTCTTAGAGGGCTTAAGTTCAAGCAGACAGCTCATTACGCAATTTTCATCATAAACTTTATTAATGTTGATAAATTGCGGAAGTAGCTAAATATTTTGTCATTTATGTCTCTAATAAATTGTATTTGCATTCTGTTGAATGAAATAATGTCTTATTTTTATTACTTTTAGAAATCACAATGCAAGAAGAAGAATTAATATATCTGCTAAAATTACATGACAAATTAACCAAACAAATTTATGATGTAAGTTAAATATTTTTTTTTATTTTTATTTATTAATGACAGTTTTTTTTTGTATTGATCATTTCTGTAACTAAATTATTTTATTTACAGGAAATAATTCAAATATATTATGACATAGAGGACTCAAAACTATGTAAAGAATTCAGTAATGAAACATTGGAATTTTTTAAATGTAATTTAGTAATTAATCCTGTTACAACAACAGCTATTCTATCCTATATTCAAGAACATGCATTAAAAGAGGATCCCAATTTAGAGAAAATTCAAATACTTTATTTAGACAGTTTAAAGAATGAACTGAATGAAGGCAATGCTGTTGATAGACTTATAGCGCTTATATCATTAGTAAGATGGAATGACAATTTTATACCCCAATTTATAAACCAAATACTAAAGCATATATCAGATGAAAGTTTTAGGCAATATAGAAAACAAATTTTATTAAGTTTAATAAGTCACGATAAACCAGAATTATTGCATGCTATATCGGATTTTATACAAAAAAATGAACCGCAAAAAGAATTCAGATTGACACCAGAATATATGCTTGAATTATGCTATCAAGACAGAACACACTGGTTATTAAAAGCTGCTCAGGTTTATAAGCAGCAGTTGCATGATATGAAGAATGTTACATTTAAAATCAATAATTTCACGAAACAGATACTCATTATGGTGCTTATAGATCTTACTAACAGTCCAGAAACATTTGATTTGACATCTTTAGTTCACCAATTGACAAATATATTCTCTATACTTGATACATACACCACAGCTGATGATCAGCTACAGTTTTATATTACCGAAGTGAAAAGGGAGCTGACTATAATAAAATTTTGTTTAGAAAACAATTGTAAAATCATGACTACATCTATATTCAGTCAAGTATTGGCACAGAGTGCGTTAGCTGTGATATCTCAGGTGTGTAGACTTTCAAAAGTCGATCGTTATAAAGTATCTAGACTTTTAAACACTAACAATGATTTTATTAGCGAGTTGAAAATGCTAAAGAATAAATGCAATAATAAATCTCCTGAAAAATGTAGCAATTGGGACGTTATGACGTATAACAGTTACTGTGCAATCACAAAAATTATTGACACAATAGCAAACTCATGCGAAGGAGTTGAAGACTCCCATGATACGGTATCGTCTTTGGATGAAATAAAACGTCTGGTTCTATCAATTCAACCATTGGAGAGCTGTATAGAAGTTGTAGAGAATATTTTTTCGTGTCTTTTTTTACGATATGAATACTTTTCATGCAATGAACATAGTCAAGATTATTCCTGCGGAGCTCATTCTGACTGTTCGTATTTTTATTCTAAAAAGCAAATAAAGAATTTGAAGAATAATGGCAGCAGTAATGCTGGTTTTATGTGTAATGCCTATACAACTCAGCTAGTATTGAACACTTTAAAGTTATGCTTGGAGAAATTGGAAGAGAAACTGGAAATTGTTAATAAGGATCAAGAGGTAGCCATGAGGTTAAAGAAGCTAGTGAAAGTAGTGAACCATTCTATATGGAAATTGCAATTAGTTTCAACACTGTCTCCTGACACCAGTCCATTGCCACTCAAACTCTGTTTGGATTATGTGGAAGTAGATGAGAGTAGCGAAGATGAAGCTCGGGAATTGGATTTGAAAGTTTTTAGGAAAAAACCTAAGACTAGAAGGAGACATAACAATGTTAAACACGATGTAGACCAAGTTATGTTTGCGTCGACCCTGTCTGATGAAAGTAAGTGTATGCTATACAAAATATCATTATCAAATAATACTTCATAATTATTTTCTAAATAAAACTATCGATTAGGTTTAGTTTGAACAGCCGAAACAGTTGAACGATTCAATAAATATTTATATGGAATTGAATTGGGTACCTAAATTGTCTTTTTTTAAAGATAACATTGCACTAACGTGAGGCACTATATATGACTGCACAGATGGCGTAGTGGTTAAGACACCGACCTTCCGTGTCAGTGGCGTGCGTTCGATTCCCACGCAGGACAATACTTTGTGCGATCCATAAAGTGTTGTTCTGAGTCTAAGTGTATTTTGTCTGCGTTAATTGCATGTTGTTGTAAAGTCCCCTGGAATACAAAGATTATTTCCGTAGTGCAGGGCAGTGTTTTTAAAAAAAAAATATTGACCCAATTTCCATAATTGTCCTGTCAATCCACAACCTGTCATTTTTTTCCCTGTCCGCTTCACGTGAGATTGCCCCTATAGTTGGTTAGTTAGGCTGCAGAAACTTCTGTTGGTTAAGCACTGTGGTCACGCAACTTGTTAAAGATTATAAGTAACTGATTTATATGTACATATTATAAAGGATTAGGGAGTAATAATATTAAATACGATTTCTGATGTTAACATATGTATTACACATTTTAAATAGAATTATTTTTACGGATCATATCGCGTCATGCTAGTACTAGCGTTCTTAGTCACGATGATCATGACCGCTGTAAAATGTTCGAAACATGGGGGAAATTAAAAAAAAAATTAACAGTGGTAGGACCACGCTGTTGACAGGTTTCTGTCTATAGCCGCGGGTCGGTCCGTCTGGAGTAGTACCACACTCTCGCAAAAGATCGGCGTCGTGAGTAATGGCAATGCGCTTCGTTCGATGAGCGAGAGAACCGGCAGCCCAACTGGGTGGGTTTGTGAATTTTAATGGTAGGCGGCGGCCTAGCTATACCCTTTGGTATAGCAAAGATCCATGGGCAGCAGTAATACTTACCATCAGGTGCGCTGCTTGCTCGTTTGCCACCATAAGTAATAAAAAAAAAATCAGGTGCATACGTGATAAAATCCGTAAAAATAGTTTAATTTCCCTGAAATTACACAATCGATTACAAAAACTGATTCACTGGATCGCACTTTTTGTTAAGTCACCTACGCTTTGTCCATACCATTATAATATAAGGAAGAATGTTAATTATAATATTTATGATTTTAGCGTATACAACTAAGAAAGGCAACGGCATTGACTTCATCTCCATAATGCTCGCAAAACCTACTAGTCTCGTTGCATTGGCACTTTATCACAACGACTTCTCTAAGGCAAATCAGATTTTAGAGGTAAGTCATTTCTATAAGCTCTTAATTTCTATCTAGTACTACATAACATAATCATCATTCACACTTTTGCTGTACATTGCTGGAGGTAGGCCTTTCCCTAGAACACCACATGGTATAGTCATAAATTAGATGGGTTGTTGTCATAAAAACCGTTATAATAACAAACGTGGTACAACTTACTCTTTGTGATCCTTCAGCTGATTTTTACAATTTCCATGGTCAAGAAAGACGTGGCGGTTATTGGATTTCTCATAGTACAATATAAGCTTATGAAATAGTACTAGAATATGATATATTCTCTATATAGGCTCAGTAAAAGTGCGATGATTTTTGAATAGCTTGTTTCGTTTTAAACTTAGCTACGAAAATGTCGATACCCTGGTTTTGTCTTTGATAGTGGATATATTATTATTCCTAACGTTCAAGGACTATAATGGTATTTCATGGTGGCACCACACTTCGCTATGTGTTATTCGTTATGCGCATTATTGGCCGTATGCGGCGAAGTGTGGAGGTCTCATTCGTCTATATTTGCTTTACGCGCACACATAACGCATAAGCACGAATAGCAAATACGCGTATCCATCCACTTGTCGGTTTTTGTACACTTCAAAGGACACAAATAAGCCGAATATGTGTGTCGAGTGCCCACACTTCGTTCATTCATTCATGTTGTCATTCATTCCATATGTGTCGGCGTGCCAAATATTGGGCATGATGGCACGAAGTGTGGAGTAGCATGTTCGTAAAGTGTTTGGGTTCAAGTATTTGGGCAAATAAATAGTAGCCACATAACAAATAACGCATAACGAAGTGTGGTACCACCATCATAATTGAGGCTGCTAGAACCAGAACGGCCTAACTACAAGAAACACTACAAGTTACAGTATGACGATTACAAGTTTTACAATTGTAGTTACATAACACATAAGCCGAAAATGTACTTGTACTGCCATCTATTGTTAAGAGCTTGTAAACAATTTTAGGCCGCTGTGGTTTTGTAGATTAACATTTTTAGAATAAGAAATTGTTATTAGGTTAAAAGTTGCAAAAATGCAGTTAGGCCACTCTGGTCCTAGCAGCCTCAATTCAACTATGATTTATGCAATTGTGCAATTATAACTTTATCTCATTCGCAATTACATGCCCTTTTTCGAGTTTTAACTAATCTTATTAATCTTCACTAGTTAAAACGCAAATGAAAGTGCCATTTTATAGCAGTTCGTTAAAGATCTAATGTATGCAAATAATGTTTTATTCATAACTACAGTGTTTTTATGAAATGTTCAAATTCTTCATAAGTTTCCTTTTCTCGTTCGGTAGCGTCGTAATGAAGTTCTCCGGTCTTAGTTTTTAATATGCCTGGTCGATTTATTAATAAATATTTTCTGGCTTCTTCTATAGTTTTTTGTGGCTTGAAAAATTTGCAAAACAAACAACAACAACACCAACCTGTGAATTAGTTTAATTTTATTAATCGTCTTGATTCCGTGTAGGAAGTTAGGATTTAGTTAACCACCGAAGATGGATGTTCCCGTATTTGTTTTAATTCAATAACGTTACTGAAGTAAAATTCTCAGGTCAGGTCAGGTCTCAACTCGAGTATGCAGTAATAATTTGGAATCCTTTATACAAAAAGTACATAGACGGTTTGGAGGCTGTACAACGCAAATTTGTCAGAACCATGAATTATCGCTGTCGAGGTTCTCATACCAATAAGCAGTATATGGATTGTGATCTATTGAGTCTAAAATCTAGGCGCCTGTTTTTAGAAACAATGTTTCTTTTCGACTTGTGTAGGAACAAATATGACTGCACAGATTTAATAAATAATTTATACTATCTGGTGCCTAGGACCGTACTGAGGCGAGAGGTGCGTGGTCGTCCCCTTTTCGCTGTTTCAACTTCCCGTACAAACGCTGGCGATCGCGCACCACTGCACCGAATAACCAGAAATTATAATGAACATTTTATTGATTTGGATATATTTACAATGTCTGTTAGTAGTTTTAGAAAAGCTGTAATGGAAAAACTTAAACATAATTCAAACTAAAAAAGAAATTGTCAGTTTTATTTGTAGTCGACAAGTCAGCAATAACATAGTTTATAATAATATGTGGATTACGTAGTGAGCTACACATTTGTCTTATTTATGCAACTCTGTTATTTAGTAATAAGAATGTGTATCTGTTTGTTTTCCCCAAATAAATAAATAAATAAATAAATTCAATAGCTTAAATTCATGGCTCAATATAAAATTCTATACCAATTCATCTGACTCCTCAGTCAGATGAGTAGGCCTTCCCTATCATGTAAATAATGAAAGTTAGAGTCAACTGCCTAGCTACCTTTGAAATCTGATTTAATTTGTTAAATTGTACCATTCTATGTGATAAGATACAGTTTATACACTGTTAAAGTGGTTAAGATATCGACCAATCAAGCTAAATGTCGTAGGTTCAATTACCACGCGGGACAATATTTTGAGCAATCCACAATTTGTTGTTCTGTGTCTACATATAATTTGTTTTCGTTAATTCAAAGTTTGGCATGTCCTTGGCAAAACAAGAACTATTTCCTTAAAGCAGGATATTGTCTTTAAAAAAAAAATATTTATTTAAATCATGATATCATTTCATAGATAAAAGCAATGACATAGACCACTTGACAAGTTTGTTCCCAGGTTCATTAGCTTACACAGTCAGTGAGGACGACTTAGCATAATATAAATTATTTTCTCTAACATTGTAAAAATCCCCGCCTAATAATGGTACGAAAATATAGATTGAAGAAGAATTATCTTAATTTATTCCTCTTTTTCCACAGTTCCATAGTTTGGTTTCAAATTTGCCTTCCTAAAAGTGATTTTATCTAGTTATGTTTTCTATGGTGTTTTATGACATAATGAAAACTGTATTTTCACTGTTAATACACGGATAATTAATTAATTCATTCAAAATGACGCAATTTTTGTCATACAATTATAAAGTTGCGTCTGCGTTCCACTCCTGATAAATTTAAACTGTTTGATATTACATAATATAGAATACTTCGATATCGGGCACTTTTAATGGTGAAATAAACTCAAATATAAGGTTTATAAGTATACGCATTTTTGCGCGGTGCATGTATCCAATATACAGACAGATAGACGTATATAGACAGACAGACATATATAGACAGACAGATAGATAGAAACTGAGAAACTGTTTTGGTTTCTATTGCTTTAAATAAGGCACCTCTATTAATTTTTCTTTAATATCTGTAATGGTTTCCGTGTGGTGACGGAGTAAGAATATAATTCACCACCCCTTATCTTACCCGTGGATGATCATAAAAGACGACTAAGGGATAAAATATGCATATAACATCTATGCAAGAGAAAGAAAACTCGAAATAAAACCCTATAGCAACACGTCTGACCAGCGCTCGGGTTGAGAGCCCTCAGCGCTCACCCATAGTCCGGGTAAAGTTATCATAGCCATCTGAGGCTAACAACTAAGTCACACAAAAAAAAAGTGATCAGCGTGGTGTAGTAGGTCAATTTCTCTCCTAGTGTGGATGAGGCTCGAGCCCATTTGTGGGATATATTAGCTGAAATGAAATGATGATTTATAATGGACATACATCGGCATGTTATAATTTTATTATATAGATGTCGCGTAGCAGTATACTTTTTCGTTTGTACTTTGGATATTAGCCTCTGATAACTCATGCAATCCTTACGTGGAGCAATCGCGCAGTATCAGGCACGATGATTACTAACTGTAGTGTTGCTTATCTTATAGGTTTTTGCATTGCTAACAGCAGTTGATGATAGATAAACGCTTCATTGCTAAAACTTGGCGAAGCCTACGTAGCTTGTTTTGGTCTATTTCCATTAGAATATGAATATATGTTATGCCGAATCCAATGTAACAGGAATGATAAAGTGTCATTCACTTGATGATTAAGTTTTTAGCATTTTTTAACTCATTCTTACCATTAGTGATACTGATTGATGTTTAAAACGAATATCCCCCCTCCCTTACCCAAAATCACGTGTCTTTTTTTTAGTTTAAGTGCCTGGCAACGATCAGTTAAGCTCACTTTTCAGTAGTCTCATATTTTTCTTCTTTTTTATCGTATGTTTTAGCTGTTAGCCACAGATGGCTATTACAGAATAGCCCGGACTATGTGTGCGCGCTGAGGGCTCTCAATCCGTTTGACATCGGGCTTTCGACAACAAATTAAGTACACCTGATATCTGACTACACCCTATTCCCTCCTTGTGATATTTCGTAATTTTTGTCGAACAAACCAACTGAAATCTTTGAGAAAGATTGAGGCTCAAATTACTGAAATTTAACATTTAATATGCTTAATTATTTATAAAAACCCGATAACGAAGCGAATAAAAAAAAATGATTAAAAAAATAAAAAAAACCCGACTGCGTAAAAAATTAACCAAAACTACGTACATAATAAAAAAACTGAAAAGAAAAAAACAAGCACTTAGATGTTCGGTGGTCTAGAATTCCATAATTATTGAATAAATACTATTGCAGAAAATTAAATATATTTTAATAATAATAGAACATGACAACTGAACAGTCGGGATCCATTGAAAAATTAGATTTGCTGTCGAATAAAGGATCCCGACTGTTCAGTTGTCATGTTCTATTATTAAAATATATTTCATTTTCTGCAATAGTATTTATTCAATAATATATTATGGAATTCTAGACCACCGAACATTGTTTTTTTCTTTTCAGTTTTTTTATTATGTACGTAGTTTTGGTGACTTTTTACGCAGTCGGGTTTTTTGATTTTTTTGATCATTTTTTTTTATTTTACACTTTTTAGTTATAAATACCTAGGTAGCTATAGTTATCTTATTTATTAATAAGTAGGTAAGTACCTATCTATATATAGTTTTTCAACTGAAGTTGAGTACTAAATCGTTAGAAATTGGAGAAGGGCGACCGCGTCAGACATTAGATACTTTAGGTAGGACTACCTATGGTATATTGGACAATATACCCACTAGATTCTTCAGTATATGTCCATCCACATCCAGTTATATGAATTTTTCGTCTTTTCATCGTAAATTTCTACTGTCTAAAAAACCTATATGTGAGAAAGGTTGTTACGAAACTTTAAATCGATATAGATCCTAAACGGCCAGTCAAATCGAAAAATATTCAGAGAAAACTAACAATGATTTTTAAACACCTATTTAACGACTTTAATTTTTTTAATTTTCACAATATGGCGTCCAGTAGTCGCCATATTAAATTTTCAATAACGTCATATCTTTAGTGACACTCGCCGGATTAAGAGGAATCGATTGACGTGCGAATCATAAAAATCGGCCCAGGCGTTTGGTATATATAGTGCTTCAAAGGAACATACAAACATACATACATAGACTGTTAAACATAATACCACTCCTTTGCAGTCGGGTAAAAAGCGAAGTTCTCGGGTTTTTATAAAAAAAAAATGTGGCTTCAAAATTTAATATAATAGTGGTAGGACCACACTGTCGACAGTTTTCTGTCTACAGCCTCGGGCCGGTCCGTCCGAGGCAGTACCACACTCTTGCAGAAGATCGGCGTCTGAGCAGTGGTCATTGCCGTTGTGCTTCGTTCGATGAGCGAGAGAACCGCAACCCAACTTCCTAGGTGGGTTTAGGGTTCTCATGGGTGGCAGCGGCTTAGCTGTACCTCTGGCATTGCAAAGATACATAGGCGGCAGTAATTACTTACTTACGTATGTCACTTGCTTGTTTGTCACCAAGAGCAATAAAAAAAAATAATGTTGCGACATACTAGAAATAAATAAAGTTAACGTGTAGATAATAAATTTAATAAATTAAAAACTCTATCCTAATCTAACCGCTGGCATAACAACTATTTATAAATAGCGATAACTAATAGGCGTACACATAACAGAGGTATATTATCATTACCTTATTTACATAGTCGCAATGTTTAATATAATGATTGCCGTCTCTTCCATTTGGGTCGCTTAGGTTATCAAAATAGGGTCAGGATACGTTAATTATGGTAATAATTAGCTATAGTAAGTCCGCTTAAGAATGTGTAATTGGAAAAAAATAATAACTTTTATTTAAAACGTATACAGAATCCATTTCTACATATTCTGTCACCTGCATTTGTTAGAAACCTGTCTCAAAAGACAGCGCCTTTCCAGATTATAAGTTACATAAAACATGTCTTTTACAGTAGCAAATTTTAAAGTATTATAGTATTAGTTAAATATCTCCGTGCGTGCGTACGTGCATGCGTGCGTGTGCGTGCGTGCGTGTTGGTGCGTACGTGTATATAAAGTATCACGTCACACACATTGAGCATTGATAATGTGTACTGCTGCGCTTCTTTCGGTGAGCAAAAGAGCCGTAAGTCCAATTTCCTGGGTGTGTTTTGGTTGGTAGGCAGTCGTCTAGCTGTAAACCTGATATTGTGTAGGTCCATGAGTGGCAGTAACAGTTAATATCAGGTGTGCTGATTGTCCGTTTGTCACCATAAGCAATAAAATTCGATTAAGTAACACCACTGCTAGAGGAAATCTCGATATTTAATACTAAGACAACTCATCTGCCGAGCGCGGTATATTATTTCAATATTAGTCCCCCCATTATGTTCATGTGTTGACGGAACAACAACACAATATACTACCCCATTTCTTGCCTGTGAGTATCGTAGAAAAGACTAAGCAATATAATTAATATGCTTATAACAAATATGCAACAGAAGTCTGACGGGCGAGGTATAGCAGGTCAATTTCCCTCACACTGCGGAGGAGGTTTGAGACTATCAGTGGAATATATCAGCTGAGGTGAAGATGATGAAGAATGAAGGAGGACTGAACGGGCCGTTAAAAAAAAAGAAGATTATATACAGACATTTTTTTTATTGCTTATGGTAACAAACGAGCAAGCAGCACACCTGATGGTAAGTGTCACTGCTGCTCATTGACCTTTGCTATACCAAGGGTATAGCTAGGCCGCTACCTAACATTAGAATCCTCAAACCCACCCAGTTGGGCTTCCGGCTCTCTCGCTCACCGAACGAATCGCAATAGCACATTGCCATTACTCAGATGTCGATCTTCTGCGAGAGTGTGGCACTACCCCGGACGGACCGGTCCACGGCTGTAGACAGAGAACTGTCAACAGCGTGGTCCTACCACTATTAAAGAATACTATTATTGTAATAAGTATATTATAATGTGTAATACAAATATTATGTAAGGCCATAGCTGTTGGTTTCTTGATTACCTTGATTATTATTATAATATTTCTACATCAGGATTGAAATGTATTGTTGCAATAATAGCTCTATGCACAAGAGAATATATTAGATAGTAGAAAACAAAATTCAATCAGGTTTATAATTCCAGTTATTCAGGTTACTACTTAATAATTATATAATCTTAATAAGCTGTTGCTAGCATTGTTTGTACTTCTGTGTACGCGCATGATTAGTGCGAAAACTATTGTTGAAAAATAGTAGGAGTTTTTCTGAGTCGCAATACAAGGGTTTATTTCCTTAGTGCAGGGTGTTGTTTAAAACAACTATAGATCCAACATGATTAACACAGCTGTGTAAGTAATAATTAATGAGTCATGAAATGATTTTATTGTATACATACGAGGTTCATTGATTTGTTAGTCTATTATCAGTTTCGTTTTAAGCGTTTGCATCTTGATCAGTTTTGAAAAATCCAAGTTACTAAAAAAGAATATCTAAGACTCATTTTATAAAGATGCTCGCGGTTTATGCCAATTCTATTTCAATCTAGTGAGGTGTTGAAAACTAAAGTCTAAGAAACAAAACTAGCTATTTCTATCTAAAACTATTATTTTGTGATAATTAAACATACCTAATTAGGTAATAGAATAATTTTCTTTGATTGTGTAAGAATATAATTTTACTCTTTCTTGACTGCGGGTTTCGTAAAAACGACTAAAGGATACAATATGCAAATAACATTTATGTTAGAGAAGGAAAACTCGAAAGAACACCCTAAAGCATCCCGCCTGACCAGCATGGTATAGTAAAATGACTATATTCTTAATTATAATAGCAGTATTGTTATTTTTTAAAATATTATTATTGTTTCGTTGGTATAGTAGTGTAAACAGCCGACAGCTGGTCCACGAAATCTGACTTTCGATTCCTTAGTCAGTATCCAGTGGCTGCCGTATTGTGACTTGACACTTAAAAAGTTAATAGGAGAAATGTAAGTGTATAATATTTTTGCTTCTGCCATACCTACACCGAATAAATGCAAGAGGAAAAGAAAACTCGCCTCTAGTGCACCATAAAGGCACTGCCACAATCAGATATACTATAAACCATATTTTGATGATCCTCCAAAGTTGAGCCACCACATCTTTCGTAGGGCGCTGTTGACTTTTGTAGTCTCTTATTAAACATCTTATGGCATCGAGACCAATGCTTTTGTTGTTGTAGTTAGTTTTGCCTCCGGATAAGAATATGCTCTTGAATGAATTTAATATGTCGTAATATTCTTTTATTTCTGAAAATGAGAATATTCCAAGTCAGTACGTATTCTATTACAGTATTCTATTATACCTACTACTTCATATTATTTCTAACTTAAATAGTAATAAGTTTGTCGTTTCATATTTTGATCGTGTATATTTTTTTACAAGATAGAGGTTTGGGAAACTTGTAAAATATTTAGATATTTTTTTGTATACTAGACTTTTGGTGAAGTATTTTTTAAATAATGTTAGCAAAAGCGCCAAGGGGGGTAATAGCCAATATTATATAGCAAATTGAAAGAAACGCTTTGTTTCATGTAATTAAATATTATAAGCACATTCTATTGGTAGACAGGATAAAAGAAATTTGTAAATTGTTCAACAATGATGCCAAACATTTTTCAGGTCTAAAGTTGTGTAAAGTTTCTGAAGAAATAGACGTTTGTCTTTATGTATTTCAAAAGTTTTAAAAACTAAACAATAGAAAATAAAATTAAATAATAAAAAATAACAACAAAATATAAAAATAAAAATTCGTTTCTGATAAAATAAATTTTAAACGCTAGGAATACAGATATTCTTCTAGGCTGGGGAACGAATGAATGCATGAATTCAGAAATTACGTAGAAGTTTAAGTACCTGATGAATTCTGCCATATAGCTTCTTGTTGACCAGCATCGTAATATTCATGAATAAGATCGTTATAATTGTATTCTAATTCTCTTTGTATAATTTCTGTTATCTTGGCAGCGCTGGGCTAAATAGATTCAATTTTTTTTTATATTAATTGTTCTACGACTCCACAACGGAGTAAGAATAAAACATGTATCCTCATCCATTCCTTTCCTACGAGTGTCATACTAGGGGATATAAGCAAATAATATTACTGCAAGAAGAAATTCTATATGATCATCCTACTAATAAGTCTGGATGGATTTTCAATGCGATGACGGAGTAAAAATACAACCAGACCATCGCCCCTTCTTTTCCGTGGTCGTAAGAGGTGACTAGAGCGTGGTATAAGACGATTAATAGTGAGACGATTATAGGTTAGGGAGAAGGAATTATTTAATTAAAAATACTTATCAAATAATGTCGTCATAATTTAGGTGAAATCTGTTCAAATTTATATACAAATAATTGTATTTGTCGCTATATCATCGTCATCTCGGCTCATACACGTCCCACTGTTGGGCTTGAGCCTCCTCCAAACGGGAGGGAGATTAACCTACTACACCACGCTGGTCAGGCCTGTTGGTATACGATTTCGCTTCAAGTTTTCCTTCTCTTGCATAAGCAAGAGACGAGACGACTAAAGGATATAAGATGCATATATATGTTATATGCATCTTATATCCCTTAGTCGTCACTTACGGTCACCCACGGGTAAGATAGGGGGAGGTGAATTGTATTCTTATTCCGTCACCACACGGAGAATATGTAGTAGATAGATACTCAAAAACCAACGCGCACATAAATATTCTTTATCGTGGGACAAGAATAGAAAAAACATTTTTATTAGAATGAAAATGCTGAAATAAAAATATCAGCTCAATATTGAGATGGCTTTTCGGCTACAGCTCATTTAGACTAGTTTAAAGTCAATGAACTCTGTTAAAAACTTCTGAATAATTTACGATCAATGCTTGTAGTAACAACTGTATAGAAGCTTTACAGAAACAGCTGTACAGAAGCTTCACGCGGTAATTTGAATACATTCATAAGAGATTTACATTATTACATTTCTTGTAATTGCTATTACTTTTTTATGTTCCTTTATGTAGCGCAATGCGCGCTACATAAAGGAACTTCACTTTCTTCTTCTTTCTTTATCCATTTAGTGTTCGAACGGTTCTAACCTTGACCGAGTTGAGAGATTAAGTGTTAATTGTAAGAGTGATCAATGTTCAGATGGCTGAAGCTATTTCTTAGACATTTTCAGTTTCAGTATGCCAATCGGTAATGAGTTAAAATTTTGGTAAAATCAATATCGATAGAAAATGTTTCATCGGGATTAACGATGAGTCGAAAGGGGTTCCAATTATGAAACAAATTATAACATGATGTTAAAGTGATTTTCTTGATATTCTATTAATTCTTCAATTTATGTCACTATTGCGAGATGCAAAGAAGGTAATGATGGTAATATGACCACCTTGCCAAACATAGTTGATTTGAACGACTTTTAAGATGTTCTCCGTCCCGAATTTTTTACTTAATAATATTTGTATTTAAACTAATATTCATTAAATAATGCACCAATGTCACTTACAAATTGCATATAAATTATGTTGCCAAAAATACACTAAACATTGCAAAATATTTGCATATTTCTAACAATATGAAAAAGGACGTTCTTAAATCGATTGTACCTATATAAACATATTCTTTAAGGATGTATGGAGACAATTTCTTTGTTAATGTAACATTTTATATAATTTTTTTTACCAAAAAGGGTAGTTTTTTTTACTAAAAAGGTCCGCTAAGATGCACTATGCATTCTCCTACTCTTATCCCAATTACTTGGGGTCGATACAATATGTACTCTTCTTTCGTAGTACATATTGTAAAAGTTATTCTCAATAGTTTTATGACCGCCCGCCTGCCAGATGTCAACCGTCCTTGGGAATGTAATTGTTGATTAAACGGCATCAGATGGAGTTAGAGGTCGTTATAAATCTCTTAGTCGTCTTTTACGACATCTACCAGCTAACGATGGGTAATTCGAATCGTTTAATTCGAATAACTCGAATAAGACTATTGACTCGTTCATTCGAATCGCCTTTGACCGAAACCGAATCAATTCGTTAACTCGTGTCGTACCTACTCGCAACGCGGGCGACCGCTGCGGCGCAGCGATCAGTCGACTCGGCTTAATTGGACATTCGTTGATTCGCTCTCTCGTTCTAATACGGAGTCGAATAATCTAACGAATGAATTCTACTAGTGAGAAAATACGAAAATACATGAAATGTTCTAAGAATCACGAATTGGTTGGATACAATTCCATTCGTTTAACGTACCTATTACATTTGCAAAGAGTCGTCTAGAGGAAATAAAAGTTTGAACTGGGAGTTTTTTAATAAAAATGAAGATGGAAACAGTTTCGTGTAAACTATGTTCCTGTAGTTATAAATATTGGTAATACAACAAACAGTACCTATAAATAATTTAAAATGAATAATAATGTAAACGAGTTATAAACTCGCCAACTCGGCTTAACAGGCGGATGACTCGACATACGAGTACGAATTCGACTGTAATGCTTTCGCGAATTCATCGCGCGATTTGACGACTCCCACGTGACGATTCGAATCAATTCGAATTGTGATTCGAATCAATAATAATTTTAATTCGATTGATTCGAATTGAAAAAAATACCATTCGTCTCATCGCTACTACCAGCAAAGTAAGGGTTGGTAGTATTAGTAGCCGCTACCACACAGCGTAAGATGCACCATGATGACCATTTTAATATCATTATTGCCGTATTTGTGACATTTTGGCAACGAATTCAAATATTAATCCGGCCAAATGTAGAATAATGATGACGTATTCGTGTCGGGTTGACTACCGCCAGTTATGAATATTTTATTGTATAGCTCTTGCATTAATGTCCAAAGGAATAAGCAGTCAGGGTATCAAATAAAAAAATAATAATAAATTGTCATAATACGAGACACATGAAAATAAACCGTATAAATAAGTGGCAGACTGCTGATGTTATCTTAAGAACGAGGTCTCAAGATGATGCCGGGTTTCAGTTGACTGCATATTTCCCTCTGTATAACTCATCCATATTTCATCTAGTAACTTTAAATTCTACATAATATCGGATGCGCAACTCACTAAGTTGTGCTATCTACTGAACATAGCCCCAGTCTACTCACTGCCAATTAGAATTTCTGAAGGGAACTTTTTATATATAACGCTTTGCACGATTTTGGGAAAGAAAACCGGGAGTTTACGATCAGCAATGAGAACAATAATCGAGAGAAAACTGTTTACCTGTTTCAAGTATTTAACCAAAACTGTATTATTATTTGTATTCGTCGCTCTCAGTATGCCTTCGCTGGTACTTGATCTCTCTTCGTATGGTCTTACGTAATTTTTTTGTATTGTGCTTTTATTGTTTTCTATATTAGCTAATCTGGAATTGATTTATCATTAGTCGTTTTTTCTTTTAAATACAAGCCGCAATAAAGAATAAATCTTTATCGTGAATAAAATTATGTATCTACCATGTTTTCAAAGTGAACTGAACATTATTAAACAATTCATTTTGTGATATAGTTTGTCATACTAATTATTTTCTGGTTTCCTGCGTTGTTATACAATTCTGCGATAAGTCTAAAATGGCAGCTCCATAATTTATAATCATTTCATATTGTCTAAAGTGAGTTAATGAAAGCCAGATATTAAAAATGATTGCCGAGATTGTGTTAAACATTTAAAACTTAGTAAACATACATTTTCTATAAGAAGCAGTAGTTAGTCTCCGCGGAGCCTCTTCCGGATGACTGATGCCTTAATAAAAATAAACGCTAGCGGTACCTTAATGAAAACAATTATTCATCCTTTTTACATACATACATACATATCATCACGCCATATCCCTTGCAGGGTAGGCAGAGAGAACAGAGTGCCAGAGAACTCTATCCTTGCATACTTCACTCGCTTCCTCAACATTCATAATTCTCTTCATACAAGCTCGCCGGTTTCGGAGACTCTTGACTCCACCTTCCTTCCTTCAGTACGTGACCAATCTGGTCTAGGTAGGTGAGTCTCGGCTCCCCCGGTACTTACATCCTTCCACTTTCGCATTGTATATCTTCTTAACCAGACGTTCGTTCGGCATTCTTTCCACATGTCTGAACCATCGGAGCATTCCCTTTCGCATCTTTACACCAATACTCTCTTTCATACCTACTCGCTCTCTTACGTTGTCGTTTCGAATGCGGTCGGTCAGCCTAACCCCACAGATTTTCCGTAGAGATCGCATTTCGACCGCATTCATTTTACTTTCATGCTCTTTTCTGCATACCCAACTCTCACTTCCATATAGTAATGTTGGGACAAGCACTGCGTTATGTATTGCTACGCGTGCCTTCTGGCTGAGGTGGTGGCTACCGAGAAGTTGTACCAACGCTCCGTTCACTCTATTTCCCGCATTCTTTTTCCTTACAATTATGTACGTTTGATCAATTGGTTTGAAGTTTTTAAAATTTTATGCAGTTGTTCTAATTAGGTACGTCTTTTAACATTTTGTTCTCGTATCGGTCAATAAGGAATGCAGTGGCGCGAAAAATCTTGTTGCCAATTGTTAAGAAAACATTCCAAACAGTTCCAAATCGTGTTACTGTCGCTTGAACCATCCGATCAACTATTATTATAAAACTAATAGTAAAATAGTATGTAAAACTAAACGGCTTTGATAACGATAGCCAAACCATAAGTATCAAAGTTATCGAAACCATACATACATACATACCATCACGCCATGTCCCTTGCAGGGTAGGCAGAGAGAACAGAGTGTCAGAGAACTCTATCCTTGCATACTTCACTCGCTAAAAGATCAAAACCATACGTAGTGAAATAGGTAATAATCAGAAAGCACTCATTATTAAAATTCCCATCTTGTGAGGAATTCATTGTACCCAATATAAATACTTTGGGGTTCACTAGTAAATTGGTACCTTTTTAATAATAAAGAAGATTACGTCTCATCGGATGGCAGTTGGCAATTGTTAAGTCCTTTTATTCTTATTTTGAAAAAATCTATCCTAATCCGATAGGAACACGAATAGAAAGCAAATGATTTTATTAAATTTATTTATTACTTATGACTTATGGATACTACAGTGACGAAATGTTTACTACGGACAAATGGCTGGTAAAGAGGCAACAAGATTACATTATCTATTAAGGAAGTTGTCTTGTAAAATATATTAAATAGGTGCTTGTCTGGACTGTTATCCAATTATAGGAATAATGTTATCTGTTTCTCTTAAGTATAAATTTAAAGTACAAATTTATGTACATATATTATTCATCTAAAACGCATGTAAAGTTGCATTGAGAATATTTGCTGCTTTCGTTAAAAAAATCTTTTTCCAAAAGAGAAAAGGGATGCAACATCTCAGTAAAAAAAAATCTTTTATATTTTCTATGTTTTAAGCTATTCTTTCATATTAGACTAGTTAATTCGATCCCACGGGAAGGAAGATAAAATTAGTAGATACCTATGTAACTAGTAAATCACAATGTATATGAAAATATTGGGTTGTTCTATAGATGTTATTGTTAGTCCATCAATCAACACGGCACTTAACATATTTAATTTAGTAGGTACATTTTTTTTTTTTTTTGGGGGTGGGCTACGGTCGGCGCACTCCTCGCACCACTCCATCCGGGGTGACAGAGGGGCGTAAGCGCGCACACCCGTAACCCACCCGTGACGTCGCCTTCGTCGTTGGGCCGACCACCGGAGCAGAGTGACTTGACGTCAGTGGTCGGCCCGACGGAATACCCCTGAAGAGTACCCTCTCCTCGACCGACATCCCCCCTCGGGTAGGATGTCGGTCTTTCCTCACGCGGTCGGCCTCTCGGCGGGTGACGGACTGATTCCCCGATCCAGTCACCCGCGGCCTTGGCTAGGGCGGCATCAGGCGCAGGTAATCGCGCCTGCGCCGCCCCAGTCGCCGGCGGCGGCTCGCGCCGTCGAGGAGACGCTCCTCGCGCACGCGCTCCGCCGCCTCCTTCCGCGAGACTACTGCCTCGCAGAAGGTTGCGACCGCGTCCCAGTTCCTGACGCTGTCGAGCATCGCCCTGGCGATGGTCGGCAGCGTCAGGTCGGCACCGATGATTGCGACGAGTTCACGACGCTGCTCTGCCCAAGCGGCACAAACCTCGAGCGTATGCTGCGCCGTGTCTTCGTCGCAATCGCAGTGGTGGCAGGACGGTGTACTCTCCCTCCTGACGACCTTGTGCAGGTATTTGGCGAAACATCCATGCCCCGTCAAAACCTGCACCAGTCGGAAGGAGAGCACCCCGTGCCGCCGTTCCAACCACTGCATCAGCACCGGCCGGAAGACCTCTACGGTCCGCACACCGAACCGAGGCCTCTCCAGCCGGACTGCCCAACGGGCAATGACATCTAGGCGGGCGTCAACGCGCCAGGCGGTGAGTTCCCTCAAAGAGACCACACCGCCCTCCGCGCGCCCCCCTGACACCCGCCGATACAAATCGGCGAGCATTTCCGCCTCCAGGTCCCACGGGGGACTCCCGGCCAACAGGCACGCTGCCTCCGTCGCCACCGTGCGGTACCCGCGTACAGCCCTGACCGCCATGGCCCTCTGTGGTCGCCACAGAAGAGCCCTGAGTCGGACGGTCAGGGACCCCGCCCACACCGGTGCGCCGTACAGGGCCATCGACCGGACGACCCCCGTGTACAGCTGTCGGCACGTAGCGCTCGGTCCGCCCACATTCGGCATTAGCCATGAAAGGGCGGACGCCGCGCCGACGAGCCGCGGAGCGAGCCTGCGGAAATGCTCCCGAAACCACCAATGCCCGTCGAGCACCAGGCCCAAATACCTCATATGGGCCCGGATGCTGATGTCAACCGAATTGACGGTGATCGAAACGCCGATGGGAGGGCCCATGCGGGGCCCATGGAACAAGAGGGCCTCCGTCTTGTCCAGGGCCACCCTCAACCCCAGCGCCTCGATCCGCCTGACGATCTCTTCGGTGCCGAGAGTCGCCAGGCCTGCCGCCTCCTCCAGCGTCCCACCGCGGGCTGTGACGAGCGTGTCGTCGGCGTAACAGATCACGCCCAGCCCGGGTGGGAGGCTCCCTCTCAACGCCCAGTCGTAGCCGATGTTCCACAGGGTGGGTCCAAGGACCGACCCCTGTGGGACACCGCACGTCATAATTTAGTAGGTACATACTAAACCATCGCTAGTAAGAAACCAGATATATACACATCATCATCATCATCACAGCCCATAAATGCCCCACTGTTGTGCTCGGGTCTCCTCCGCAATGGGAGAGAAATTAACCTACTATACCGCGATGGTCAGACGTGTTGGTATAGGGTTTTGTTTCGAGTTTTCCTTCTCTCGCATAGACGTTATATGCCTTTTATATCCCTTAGTCGTCTCGTATGATCACCCACGGGTAAGATATGGGGTGGTGAATAGTATTCTTACTCCGTCACCACACGGAATATACACCTATGTATAACTTTTATTATAACACTGGGTTGTTTTTCAAAATTTTTCACATTACTGTATATGGGAATTATTCTTGGCGAGAGCACGGAGTCGCTTTTTATTATGTGAGTCTTACATAATAAAAATCGAAAAGGAAGGAATACAACGTATCAAACCATTCCTTTTTGACGTAAAAGAGAAGAAAGGATGTAACGGTCAACATATGATAGAACTCTGGCTCTATCTCTTCACGGCGATTATTCTTGGTCAATTTTAGGATGTACATATATGAGTTAAGAATAAAATTATATTACTTGTTAAGCTTCTCAAAATCTTTCTTATTTAAGCTAAGCGCATTTACTTGATTTTTGTCGATCATTTCGTAATCGTCTTCGTTAATTACTAAATCAATCTTATAATCACCACTGTCTTTTGACAATATGTTGTGCTTATTTCGAAGAATAAAACTGTATGTTTTCATAATGTTACATATAAATATAACGATGAATATTTTAAATACTTTTCCTAAAATATTTTTCACAAATGCTAGAGACATTTTCTAATTCACATTATACTTTTATGTTTCTCTCGAAGGGAATTCTTAGTTATTTCATTTTAATTAATGCACTTTCTCTGAGATTCTTATACAAACTCATTTAAATAGTCGCCAATTTACTTTTAAACATAGTGTAATAACGAAATTTTGACTTTCAGTTATAGCACCTGGGTATAAACTGAGAAAATACGTATTAGATTCTTCTTCTTCTTATATATTGGCAATCAGCTACATATACGAGCTATTGGTGCCAGTGTCAAGTTATAAATATTTTCACGTTTTTAGTCTTTCAAGTCAGTCGTTGTCTAAGTCAAATTGTCACCATTAACAGTGCAATGGCCACACTGTTAATGGTATCTTGTAGGAATTTTGATGGAAAACGAAAACGTTGTAAAGCACTTTTATATGATATTCACTACATCCCAGTAGTTCCACCGCTTCATATTACATAAAATGCCATCAAAATTATCTAATATAACACGTTAAAACACTAAGATATCGAATATAATACAAGAGCACCACATGACGTTTTCAAATGCCCGTCAAAAGTCCATACGTATTAGATAAAACATAATTATATTTATAAGAAATATCAAGTATATGATGACATTTATGACCAAAGAGGATGACAATAAAATTTTCTAAAATATTAAATAAGCTCACGGCCAGTCTGTGATTATGTCAAACAGTATGTTTATCTCAATTGTACTTTTATTTTTTTTTTTTCCTTTTCTCCACCCCACATAGGGATTGGAATTGGCATCGTCTCATTTGCCAGTGTCAAGTTCTTCAATTGTACTTTATTTATTAATTTCTTTATTTTCTCGATGACAGTTCTAATTTGATAGTTGTAGTGTTGTACCAAATAAGTAATGATATCGATCGCATATATGTTTTGAACAAAGACAAATTCAACAAAAACATTCAAATATATTTTTTCAAGCTGGGAACACTCAATGACCCACCGCCATTTTGTATTTGTTTTAATCTGTCACTCGCAACAAGACAGTCGTGCTATATAGTCACTACATTTCTGTTCGCTGAGCTTTTTCACATTATCCATACGTTTCGTTGTGTATTTTGTGTTCCTCCGTGTTGATTGCTGCCCAGCTGTCAAATATCAAAATGCCTAAAGGATCTGTTCTGAAAAGTCATGCGAGAGAACTGGTGATCAAGGTTCGTAATTACTTTGAAGCAGAATATCAAAATGGTGGCCCGCTATTACCACTGTCGCAAGTGCGAGAGCGTCTTGCGGCCGCATTAGGAATTAGTGGACCCACTGTTTCAAAAATTACTACCGAAGCTTACGGTACAAGCGCCATGCAAGCAAATAAGCTTCGTACGCCGAAGAAGAAACGCCAACCACGTCGTGCGACATCGGTTGACAACTTCGACGCTGACGCTAGTCGTCGTCATATATATGACTATTACTTGCGCAAAGAAATTCCAACACTTAAAAAACTTGTTTCTTTACGTGAACGTGGTTTGTTCCATGGCCAAAAATCGTCATTAAGCTTAGTTTTGAAAGAAATTGGATTTTCTTATAAAAAATCGGACAAACGTAAAATATTGATGGAGCGTCACGACGTTGCTATGGCCCGCTGCGAATTTTTGAGCGAAGCCAAAAAGATATCAGATTGGTCAAATGTTATTTTTACTGACGAGACTTGGTTAAATGCAAACCACACAGTATCGAAGAACTGGACTGACGACACCGCCGCTTCCACTAGTTTAGTGCCAATGGGAAAAGGTGAACGCCTTATCATATACCATGCAGGGTCTACGAAAGGATTCGTGTCAGATGCTTTACTGGCCTTTAAATCCAAGAAAACAGTGGACTACCACGAAGAAATGAACGCGGAGATTTACGAAGGATGGTTCAAAGAAATGGTGCAATCTCTGGAAGAACCGTCGATAATTATTATGGATAACGCTACATATCACTCTAGACAAATTGATAAAATGCCGACGCAGGCCAATAAAAAACAAGAGATAATTGACTGGCTCAAACGTCATGGCGAAAATGTGGATGATACTTTATTAAAAGTACAATTAGTGAATATTTTAAAATCTAAAAAAAGCCTCCCTAAGAGATATATTACCGACGAAATAGCTGCCGAATGTGGTCATTGGGTTCTTCGACTTCCGCCGTATCATTGCCAGTGCAATGCTATAGAACTAATATGGGCACAAACCAAAGGACACGCCGCTCGAAACAATACCCATCTCCCTTTTACGGCAAACAAGATGTTAGATTTATTAAAAAATGCATGTGCGGAAGTAACCGCCGAACACTAGGAAAAATTGGGAGAAGAACCCAAAACATTATAGCGTCGGATTGGAAAATTCATGTGGCATTAGATAATATAGAAATACAGGAACTTATAATAAATGTTGAGGAGAGCTCATCGAGTGATAGTGGCGATTCATCAGATTTTGATTAAAATAAATAAATGAACAATCAACATAATATAATTACATCTTGTAATGAAATGTAATATTAGTTAATAAATTTGTATAAAATTATCCGGCAATAGTTTAGTTTCTTACACTTTGTAAAAAAATATCGGGTCTCTTATCGTGTTACGTTTATCGATAGCTCCATCCCTATCAGTTTCTCCGACTCTGCTATGACCTTGTACGCGCGTAAGCGTCATATTTTTATTAAGTAATGTATACATAATGTAAAAAAGACGCTCGTTCAAGTTTCCACAGGAGCTGTCATCGAGAAAATAAAGAAATGGAAATAGTATAACAAGAAGAACTTGAAACGTTACTCTAGTTAACAAATAAATTCAATATCATCAACTTGCTTGCGATAGATATTATGTCAACCAAATTCTGCTGAAATGTCATTTTTTCTTTTCTTTTTGTATTGGCAATTATAGTCTGTCTTCTTCTTCTTCTTATGTATTGGCAATCAGCTACATATACGAGCTATTGGTGCCAGTGTCAAGTTATAAATATTTTCACGTTTTTAGTCTTTCAAGTCAGTCGTTGTCTAAGTCAAATTGTCACCATTAACAGTGCAATGGCCACACTGTTAATGGTATCTTGTGGGAATTTTGATGGAAAACGAAAACGTTGTAAAGCACTTTTATATGATATTCACTACATCCCAGTATTTCCGCACATCACATTACATAAAATGCCATAAAAATTATCTAATATAACACGTTAAAACACTAAGATATCGAATATAATACAAGAGCACCACATGACGTTTTCAAATTCCCGTCAAAAGTCTATAGTCTGTCAGTTCAGTTCAGTTTTTAAAAAAAAAAAGTTTTGGCTCCATCGACTATAGTCTGTCTAATCTAAGAAGTCCACTTTGACAGCTGTCTGAGTAAGTTGTCTAGGTATGTGAACCAAATAATCGCTATCGAAAATATCCGATTTTACTGAGAAATCGATATTGATTCTTTATAATTAATAATCGGTTTATTTTTTATTTTTCATAAAGGTGATGAATAAATTAAGTGCTAAATTTAATTAAACTAAACAAATTTAATTATTTCAGCATAGAATCTAGTCATCATATTTAGTAGGATTAGGTTAATTAAAAACAAAAACTGGATTTGAAAATGGCTATTTATTAAGAATTACTACTATTACTTGAATTATCAGCGTCGCGAACATTAATAATTATTTCCTCATCAATCAAAGTGTCGAAATGTACATCTCTGTGAAAATCTCTATTCGATTAATTGTATTATTCTAATATTTTTACCAATTATAAGGATATTCGTGAATTGGAAGTTGTCAAGCACTACTGTATAGAACGTGATGACGTGACATTGTTAGGTCGTCAATGACAATTACTATTTACCATGTTATTTTTATTTTAAATGATTTTTACGAGTTTGAACATTAGATTATTGTACAAGAATGTTAATTATGTAAATAACTTAATAGTTGTTTAAAATTTCAGATTTAGTGTTTACAATCATGTGTATACGTCTGACCGAGGTTATTGTGTATTAAAAAATGCAAAACGTCAAAATGCACTTCTTAGATTAGATGAACTATAGTTACTTATAAGAGCTAAGCCTTGTTGCCAGTTTTAAATAACAGTATTCTTCATAAATTATCAGAATCTTCACGTCTTAAGTTTCTTCATATTAGTCATTATTGTCCGCCAGTAAGTCAAATCGTCGATTTCAACAGTGCTACTGTCACGCTGTTAATAATATCTTCTGGGAATTTTGGTCGAAAACGAAAACATTTTTAATGTATTTTTATATCATATTCACTAAATTCCAACAGTTCCTTCGCATCACATTACATAAAATACCATCAATATTATTTAATATAACACGATAAAACAATAAGATATTGAATATAATACAAGACCAGTCTATATGACGCTTTCATATTCCTTTTTTTTTTGTTTTATTGCTTATGGTGGCAACCGAACAGACAACACACCTGATGTTAAGTGTCACTGCCACCCATGGAACTTTGCAATACCAAGTGTATAGCTAGGCCGCTGCCTACCATTACAATCCCCAAACCCACCCAGTCGGGCTTCCGGCTCTCTCTCTCACCGAACGTAGCGAAATAGCATATTGCTATTACTCGGACGTCGATCTTCTGCAAGAGTATGGTACCCCGGAAAGGCTGGCCCGCGGCTGTAGACAGAGAACAGTCCACAGCGTGGTCCTACCTAGCGGTAGGATTCCGCTATTCCCTCTAAAAGTCCCGCACCTGTCATAAGTTTAGCCAGATGGCGTTTACGAAGCAGTGTTGCCAACTTCCAGGCTATGTTGCCATAAAGTATCATCTATACCTACTTGCTTCATACCAATCCGCTCAAACGAGAAGTGCACGAATACATCTTATTATGTAACTTTCAGATATGATTTATTTAATAACAACACAATTCACAACACTTTTACACGATTTGCTACTGTTTTAAATAACATATGGGCTCCGAATCAAACCCTGAAGTTGGAACTAGGATAGCCTTATGAGTTCCACTCGCCAAGGCCTATTTTAACATTAATTTTACTAAGATTACTGAAATTTAGCATTTAATATACTTAATTAATCGGGTTTTATAATTAATTTTACTATTTAATTACCAGTTATCATGTTAAGGATTTCGCCCAGTAGCGACAAATTAATATGGTCATCGTGTGGTGACGGGTGAAGAATACAATGTATCATCACACCTAAGTCGAACAAATAGTGTTTCAGAGCGCATCCTAGGAAGGCTTATCACGCATAATTGCTATCGACGGCTCACCTGTCAAGCATAGTAAGTATGGAATAGTTCCGTCCTTGAAAAGGCCTATATCCAACAGTGTACTTTAATAGATTGATGGATGCATTAGGATGACTACGCATAACATCACCTAGGCTGGATATCTGTCACCGAAAATATTTTACAAGCATAAAATACTCACATTCAAAGCTAATATTTGAGAATTGCCCGAAAAATTGTCTTACATAAAACTCTTAATACTCTCTAACCTAAACTATTCTATGGTAATGCGATTAATATTCGTTTACATATAACATTAGCGAATTTGTTTCAGATGTTCGATCTTGCTGATTCTGAGATCGCTACAGAAGTGACATTTACGGAGCAGCTACGGAACTTAATAGCTAAAATAAAAAATATTATTTACTATAGAGATGATACTCGCTATTTGACTAAAGAACTGTCCGCTTTATCTGTTGTATCAACAGAAGTAATGGGTCTCGTTGAAGGATTTCTAGCTTCAAATAGAGCACCGAATTCTTTTGATATAATGGAACTTGGCGCCCGTCATCCCCATTTACAATTATACAATCATCAAAATGCACCATTCATAAATGCTGTAGACATATTACTAAGCAGTGGACTTAATAGGGAGATTACGTACGGTTTAATAAATGTTGTCGAGAGAAAACTTGCTGAAGTACGAGCTTGCACAGATATAGCAGCTGTAAAGAAAACGAATTACATTCGTTTTGTTGAAGATATAGCTAGTGTAACATTCGAAATCTTCGGCAATACCGATAAATCATTTAATTTCATTGATAATATTTGTGGACTAATAACAGACTGTCGAATACCTATTAAACATAAAGAATTTTGTAAATTGAATCAGCTTTCTAAAGAACTCAGGCTATCGTGCGAAGATTTGGTTAAAATAGTATGTCCAAATGAGTTTGTTGAATTAGATTCAAATTTGTTGCAAAAATATCATCAGATTTACATGAATGTCGTTGCAGCATCTGACAAAGATTTATGTAATATCTGTGAAGTATCTCGACAGGGCAGTAAAAAGACAAGAACTCCTTACCTAAGAATGTGCTACATATACTGCAAAACTGTGTCTCAATTAGAACAAGAGGATAATCATTCTAATGAAACTAGTATAGAAAAGCCCTATTTTTCAATACTAGAGAGACAACTCCATGACATTTTCGGTAGTATGATAAATAATAAAGAAATTCCAGTGACAAATTTGGAACCTATATGTAAAAAATTGAATGTGAACCTTATACCCAAGCTTATTTTAAACTTTTGTCCATCGATTACTTTGTCAGGCCCACAAAAAGAAGCCAGCGAAGAAAATTTCAATAATTTACTCCATGTGGTTTATGATTTCAAGAATCCTGAAGAAAATTTATTTTTGGATCCTGTGACCAATTTTGCTCCGATGCCTAGGTCACCAGATCCACAGTGCCTGACATACGTTGTACTACATAACTGGGTCTTAGCACATATAATAAAGAAAATTCACACATCTACCAACGAGAACAGCCTACAACAGAGTATGGATGCACGAACTAAATGTTTAAATAATTACATGGAATTAGAGAGATTTAATTGTACGAAACATCTTTTTGGTAATAACAAATACTTAGCGTCACTTCATACAACTGTGGATCTTGATAAGTTATTCATATTTATGCCACAATTGATCGATGCTGGCAAGATTCTAAAATGCTTGAATATAATAGACTCGCTATCGGAGCGACAAGTAATGTGCAGTGCTAATTTATCCAACCTGAAAGATTTGATACTGTTCAAACTGTCGACTAATCCTAAGATTTCTAATAATTGGAAATACTGTCAATTTCTTAAATGTCCGGAATTAAAAATGGATCTCATTTTGAATAATCTTAGCATATGGTCTGCAGAAGGCGCCTTGGAAATTTTGGACTATCTACGGTTTTTGTTGAATCAAGATCTTGTAAACGACGGTCTATACGAGAAATGTTCTGATTGGATAATAAAAATACCTTTATATGACCAGGTATATTTAAGTTACTATTTTAGCAGGTTGTAATCTGATTTGAATTAAAACATGCATTTATTAATTTGTCTGATTATACAGATAGCAGCAATAATGGGATCGAACCACTGGTATGATATTTACGAAAAGTCAATTGAAAACCCAGAGAGTGTGATAGAGGTTCTTATGGATAGTCAGCAGGTGCTCTTTAGTTTTTATTTTGATTTAAATCATTCTCATGTGGTGTCAATAATAATAATTTATTTTTCAGTTTAAATTATGTTTGGAGTGGGCAGATGCTCACGAGGTATCAGAAAATATGAAGAATTTAATCGTAATGAATCTTTTGAGACAAATGTTTGAATATACAAATCAAGCAACACCGCATTTTGTTAGTGAACTTCTTCTGCGCCTTCCCACTTCTCAAGCTATGGATCTTATTCAAGACGAAATGTCTAAAGTACGCAACGTAGAAATACTCCAAGTGTGCGTCGACTTTATATCAGAAAATTCATTTAACTGGAAATCTTTTGAAAACATTAAATTAGGACTCCAAATAATGCTTGAGATTGATCCAAATTGGCGTCACATGTTCTGGGATTTAATAGAGTGTCCGCTTCTTATGATCGAGCAATTTTTGATGAACGCCAAGTTAGATGTGCTAGCTAACATAATTAACAAAATCGCTCCAAGCCTGAAGAGGGATCCCACCGGAGATAATCTTTACTACAACATAAAATCGATTGAAAGTTTAGTGATATCCAAAAACGCAGTTGACGCCCTATTAAGATTTTATGCAGAAAAAGCTTTAGACATGAAGAATCCGCGAAACGTATGTCCAGTACTGCCTAAACCTTCAGACGATTCTTTATTACAATCCATAGATTCTATAAATATAGAAGCGGCAAACAAGCCTTTTGTGATGCCTGAACAGGTACCGAGTAAAGAGCAATGGGTCGAAGATTATTCTGCTGACAAATGTATGCTGTGCCATACATCTATATTTTCTATGATTATTCGAAGGCACCACTGTAGACGCTGTGGCAGACTTGTATGTCATGCATGCTCAAGACATAGAATGCAAGTACCTACGTATCCTAGTGGTGTCAAGTTTAGAGTTTGCGATGATTGTTATACCCAAACAATGAATAAAAAAGCTAATTCTGATCAAGATAACATGATGTTAAGTAGTAATTCGGATTCCGCTGGCAGTGCAGTTACTTGTATGGACTGGTGTTTATCGACGAATGCTAAAAGGAATGATGCTGTTCGAAACGAATTCAGTTATGAGTTTACTCCAAATGTTACCTTATGCCTTTCTATAATGAAGATGCATTCTATTAATTTGGATTATCCAAGGTAAGCTTAGTTACGCATACTCATATTTTTAATTTCTCTTCAAACAATTCGACATTAAAAGATTATTGTTAGAAGCAATCTCCTGAGAAGCTTATAGAACACTAGCTTTTGCAAGCGGCTTCGTCCGCGTAAAAGTTTAAAATGATTCTAATAGGAGTTTTAATTGGATTTTTACGTTATTAATTTTGTTAAAACATATAAATTATTATGTTTAAATATGCGAATACTTATAAGATATAACAATCTTTTTGTTTTATATGTTATTTTTTTTAATATGGGATGATTCCCTTTTTTTATAACTAAAATGTTCTAGCCCATGTATTATGTTGGATTTATTATAATAAGGATTCAGCACAGTTGGCTAAAAATGTCTTATAAAATATGGCTGTAATGTTACAGGTTCCTATTGGACCGCAGCGACGAAGTGGCTCGCGAGCTGTCGAGCGGTGGTGACGCGCGATTATTGGTTCGCGCGCGACGCTCGCTACTTCTTGCCGCCGCAGAACTTTACTCTAGGACACCGCAGGAGTCTGTGTGAGTTGTGATGACTATTTATTAGCATATATTTATTCGACGTTAGACAGTATTCTTTTATGTTCCGTTCACATTGTGGCCAGCATTCTGTAGCGGCAGAAGGCTAGCGTGCGATTTCATACGTTTGTTAATTCCATCCATCCATCCATCAGCCTGTAAACGTCCACTGTTGGACATAGGCCTCCCCACGAGAATGCCATCTATAACGGTCCTGTGCCACCTGCATCCAGCGGTTTCCTGCGACCTTGATGAGGTCATCAGTCCACCGAGTTTGTTAATTAATTGCATCATATACCTGAGTCAAATATTTGAAGTTTTAATATGTGGCGTACTATCTATGCTGTGTGGTAGCGGCTGCGAATACTACCAACCCTTATTTTGATCATGGATATCGTATAAGACGACTAAGAGCTCTTCTACATTGTCCTAGGCCAATTCCACCAGATGCCGTTTGGTCAACAATTACATTCCCAATGAGAGTTGACGTCAGGCAGGCGGTCGGTCTATATGACCGACTATTGTCGATAACTTTTGCAAAAAGTATGTTGACATATTGCGTCGATACCAAGAAATTGTGATAAGAGCAGGATAATGATGATGATGATGAGTGATATGTGGCATATTGCCTGCACAGTTCTTGAGTTCGGCTCAAAAGAGCGTTGATTTATTATTCTGTACTTATCCCAATTATTTGGGTATTTTTTTAAATTTTTTTTTATTGCTTATGGTGGCAAACGAGCAAACAGCACATCTGATGGTAAGCGTCACTGCCGCCCATGGACCTTTATTATACCAAGGGTATAGTTAGGCCGCTGCCTACCAATATAAACCCCAAACCCACCCCAGTTGGGCTTCCGGCTCTCTCGCTCACCGAACGAAGCGCAATAGCACATTGCCGTTACTCAGACGTCGATCTTCTGCGAGAGTGTGGTACAACCCCGGATGGACCGGCCCGCGGCTGTAGACAGAACTGCTAACAGCGTGGTCCTACCACTATTAAACGCAATATTTACTTCCCTTCAAACGTACATATTGTAAAAGTTGTTGCACATATTGTTGATATGCAATTGTTTAGTATTACGCGACTTTTATTTATTGTTCAAATTTGTAAGCGTGGACGACACGCGGGTCATTAACCGATATCACGGAACAGATATCACAAATACATTTGAGTGTACAGTGCTTTCTATAAATATATACAATAGATAAACGGCTTTCGTTTATGATTGATCATATTCACGCGATTAGGCGTCTCCTAATTATACCTTCACTGACGATCATCGCCAAAGTAGAAAACTGCGAGCCTCAAGTATTAATGTATAGGTTTTAGATTAAGTTGTTAGTGGATTATTATTATTAAAATATAGTTTGACTGCACAGATCACTTAGTGATTAACATATCGGTCTATACCATGCCAGTGTCATGGGTTCGATTCCCACGGATCCACAAATTGTTATTTGCGTTTGGGTGTATTTTGTGTCCTTTAATTTTATGTTAGTAAACAACGGCAAATACAATGATTATTTTCTTACTACAAGATGTTACCAATTTTATAAAATGTGTATATTTTTTTTTTTTTTTTTTTTTTTTTTTTCTTTTTGGGGGTGGGCTACGGTCGGCGCACTCCTCGCACCACTCCATCCGGGGTGACAGAGGGGCGTAAGCGCGCACACCCGTAACCCACCCGTGACGACGCCTTCGTCGTTGGGCCGACCACCGGAGCAGAGTGACTTGACGTCAGTGGTCGGCCCGACGGAATACCCCTGAGGAGTACCCTCCTCGACCGACATCCCCCCCTCGGGTAGGATGTCGGTCTTTCCTCGCGCGGTCGGCCTCTCGGCGGGTGACGGACTAATTCCCCGATCCAGTCACCCGCGGCCTTGGCTAGGGCGGCATCAGGCGCAGGTAATCGCGCCTGCGCCGCCCCAGTCGCCGGCGGCGACTCGCGCCGTCGAGGAGCCGCCTCCTTCCGCGAGACTACTGCCTCGCAGAAGGTTGCGACCGCGTCCCAGTTCCTGACGCTGTCGAGCATCGCCCTGGCGATGGTCGGCAGCGTCAGGTCGGCACCGATGATTGCGACGAGTTCACGACGCTGCTCTGCCCAAGCGGCACAAACCTCGAGCGTATGCTGCGCCGTGTCTTCGTCGCAATCGCAGTGGTGGCAGGACGGTGTACTCTCCCTCCTGACGACCTTGTGCAGGTATTTGGCGAAGCATCCATGCCCCGTCAAAACCTGCACCAGTCGGAAGGAGAGCACCCCGTGCCGCCGTTCCAACCACTGCATCAGCACCGGCCGGAAGGCCCCTACGGTCCGCACACCGAACCGAGGCCTCTCCAGCCGGACTGCCCAACGGGCAATGACATCTAGGCGGGCGTCAACGCGCCAGGCGGTGAGTTCCCTCAAAGAGACCACACCGCCCTCCGCGCGCACCCCCGACACCCGCCGATACAAATCGGCGAGCATTTCCGCCTCCAGGTCCCACGGGGGACTCCCGGCCAACAGGCACGCTGCCTCCGTCGCCACCGTGCGGTACCCGCGTACAGCCCTGACCGCCATGGCCCTCTGTGGTCGCCACAGAAGAGCCCTGAGTCGGACGGTCAGGGACCCCGCCCACACCGCTGCGCCGTACAGGGCCATCGACCGGACGACCCCCGTGTACAGCTGTCGGCACGTAGCGCTCGGTCCGCCCACATTCGGCATTAGCCATGAAAGGGCGGAAGCCGCGCCGACGAGCCGCGGAGCGATCCTGCGGAAATGCTCCCGAAACCACCAATGCCCGTCGAGCACCAGGCCCAAATACCTCATATGGGCCCGGATGCTGATGTCAACCGAATTGACGGTGATCGAAACGCCGATGGGAGGGCCCATGCGGGGCCAAAATGTGTATATTGGTGATACGTTTGGTGACGAAGTAAGATAGAAGAAGATACAATTATCGACATTTTGCCGCCAGTACCTCTCGTAACAAAATAATTTATGTGTAATTCAAATACAATAAGCGAATAAAATTGCTGCAAAAGAAGGAAAAGTTGACATGATGGGTAAAAGATTTTTTATTATAAAAGTCGATAAAATTTTATTTCAAATGTGTTTTTTATATTCGAGTAAACACTAAACATCTTTATAAAACCTCATATAAATAATATATGTATATGCAATAAAATAGTATATATCTTACTAATAAATAAATAATATCGAGGATATTATTTACTTATTAGTAAAATAGATACTTCAACAAGTACAGGTCTCAGTGCTGGACTTGAGCCTCCTCTACTAAGAGTGAAATTGACTATACCACGCTGGTCAGACCTATTGGTATAGGGTTTTATTCCAAGTTTCTCATCACAGATGTTACATGCATATTTTATCTCTTAATTACCTTTTATATCTCACCCTCGGACTAGATACGGGGTGGTGAATTGTATTCTTACTCCATCACCACACGTATAGTAAATAAAATATTATAACTATATAAAATAATTGATGTTAGTGGTGTATTTTTGTTTGTATAGTGGTGTGGGTGCAGTAGTTGCTGAGACCGGCGCAATGCACGCGGTACGCTGCCTAGCTCACGCCGACGCTATGGCGACGCTCGTTACCCACCAAGCGCATCATCTAGTTCCACAGCAAGGCGCTCATCCTAGTTTGTACACATTATTTATATTTATTTCTTATACTTACTTCTTTTTCTTTCTTTACTTCTTTATATTTTAGATACTTTGTGCAATAGAAAAGAGTTAAATGTGTTATAATAAAATCCTTTTACGGTGAGTTAAGTTTACAATAGAATAAATTGATTTTTGTCTGCTATTCTTGAATAGCATGATGACCTTGTTTGTTACAGTACTATCGTTATGTTTCTACATAAATCAAGAGTAAATATAGGGTCGTTACCGACTTATACAACACAGCTCCAAATACAAATGTCAAAATATTGTTCATTGAAGTGTGAACTTTTGAGTGTATTCTGTAGACACACTTTACCTTGACAACACAAATTAGCAGACAGCTCACTTACAGCAAGCGCTAATTGTGGGAGCGGTGTTGTATAAGTCGGTTACGACCCATAACATTAAATGAGAAAAAAAAATGTGTTAGAAAAAACAACAGTGCCACAGCCGCTTAGTTCCAATTATATTTATGTAATTACCGTTTAGATAATCCCAAAGAATAAATCAGTCACGGCTTAAACGACTTCTAGACAAGGTAAAGAATTATACTTACGTACAGAACGCATTAAAAGAAACAATAAAAATTGAGGATTTTCATTATCATCTTAGATATTAATTAACTCAACTTTAGGAAGATAAAGTAAGCTGCCTCTCAAAACTCAATAATTAGTATAATGCCTTCTGAGTTTTCTTGTCGGATCCTTCTCAGTGTGGGCGTGTTCCGATCCGGTGGTAGCTAAATAGATTATCATCTTAACTTTATTTATTTTCTAATCTAAGGGAAAGAACCCATATGCGTATACGAACGAGACCCAATTATTTCAGCGTGGTATTTTGAAGACCAAACAGGTCAAGTAGCATGGGTAGGTTCCCTAATAAGATAGCAATTTGTTTAATACATTTCTTAATTCAATTACACATGTCTCATTAAATATAATTACATTGGTTTATTTTTTCTTACGCAGGTCAAATAGTACGATCACTATTAGAAGCTGAGAAATGGGAATTAGCTTTAGAGATAGCCACTAAATCAGGCCTGCCACGGAATAGTGTCTTAGCGGCTTGGGGCAAGGCGTGTTTAAAGGCAGGCTGTTTCAAACAGGCAAGAGATAAATTCGCTCATTGTTTTAAAAGTGCTCTAAACGTATGTGCCGAGGTAACTGAGGACTGCGAATTTGGTAAAGAGGCATCGGAATCTCAATTTATCAATAGAAGATTGCAGAGCATGAGGTGTTCAGAGAGAACAAGTTCGATTTCCAGCGTTCAGTCAGACGGACGTCCACGATCAAATCCTCCTTTGCTTAATGAAATTATCAGCATGCTAGAAGATATGAATTATCCAGTAAATCAACAGATTTTGAATAAAGCTGAAACTATTAAGGTAAGCAATGTTGGTAGACATAAAAACTTAGTATGCCAATATACACTAATAATCTTCTAAACTATGTATTACAGTTTGTCAAAATATTGACCGAGACACAAAAAAAAAACCGGAGGTGTCAAGGGACACCCGGATGGAACGAAGTTCTATTTTAATTATATAATTTTTTTCTGCCTTAAGCGATTTTTATCGTTATATTTTAGCCAATTTGCAAAATATCTTTATAAATTATAGCCTATGTGTTATTCTGATGTGCAAGCTATATTACTATAAATTTCATCAAAATCCATTCAGTAGTTTTTACGTGAAAGAGCAACAAACATGTTCACATCCATACATTATTACAAACTTTCACGTTTATAATATTAATAATAGGATATACAATTCCACTAGACTACCAAAACTTTTCGGCCCCGAGCTAGAACGCGAGCCGGCCACGCGGCCCGGTCACGGGCGAAATTAATTTCGTTGCGCATTATTTTGATTTTGCTATATCTCTTAAGGTATTGATTTAATTTGTATGGTCTGAAGGAAAAAAAATATCTTCATGAAATGCTCAAGCCAACTAATGTATTTAAAATGATAAGGATTAATACAGTATTTGTGTAAATAGCTTTTCAATTACCGTTTTATAATAGAACATTTTTTAAAGTATTAAAATGGATATAGTATGTTATCCTTAAGAGATAGATATATACCATCGCGGACTTTTTTGTAGGCCTTTTTAAGCTGTATAATACTGTAGTACTTTATTTTGATCTATTTCGTAGGGTTCAGCCAGCGTTTGCAATGTAAGCGCAAAATAATGTGTTTATTTACGACATCACATTAGAAACCTCTAAAATTATCAGTGTTTCTCTAGTACATTATGCATATATTATACATATAAACCTTCCTCTTGAATCACTCTATCTATAAAAAAAATCGTCGCGACACCACACTGTTCAATGCGAAATAGAAATGAAAATATCTGGCTTGCTTTCTATAAGAGAGCCGACGAGCGACGCCGCACAGCTTACAATAGCTTACTATAGCAAAAAGTGTCGTGACAACTTTTCGTAAGAATTTTTTCCGTCTAGCCCCCTTTCACAACGCGCAATAAGGAACTTCGTTCCAAAAAAGTCTTTCACTTGACATCTATTAGTAAACGTATCATTTGTATTTGCCCCTGATTGATTACGATACCCACCCAGAAAGTTGGTCTTACGGCGCTCTCGCACACCGAACGAAGCGCTATAGCACATTGCCACTGCTCAATTTTCTGACCTGTGGGTGTCGTAAAAGACGACTAAGATATATATATATATATATATATATATATATATATATATAATATATTCACACAAAGAAAAATACATACAATGAAACATAGAACCTCCTCCTTTTTTGAAGTCGGTTAAAAACTAAATAAAGCTATACTGACCTATTTGACCAGTGTGGTATATTAGGTCCTTTTCCCACTTATTGTGAAAAGACTTTAGCCCAGCAATGAGATATCTGTAAGCTAAGATGATGATGATGATAATTAATATTAAGATATGTCATATCTAGAATAACAGTCCTTTTAATTTAGTAACTTTTTTTATTCCAGTCGACAAACGAGAAATTGACAATAATGAACACAAACAAAAAGAGGATCCAGCTAACGGAACCAGCACTTAATATTATGCACACATTAGCAAGTGTAAAAAAAATCAAACAAGGTGACTATAGTGACTTTCAAACAGCCGTTATACAACCAAAGAAAAGTATAACACAAGGGCTATTGAGAAGGAACAATAATCATAACGAGCCTAAAATTGATCATCAACACAAAAGACTTGATCCATTCTTTTATAGAGAGTGTATATATTATCTATCGAATTATGGTTCACATGTAGCTAATATAGCTTTTTATATGAAGCATAGTAATTTGAATGAAGTGATACGTTATTGCTATGATAATTTAGTGGAGAAAGAAACGTTTACAGAGTCTGTCTATATGGACTGTTTGAAGAAAGATAAAGTGAATGATTTATTGAAGGCTATGAGCGATATCGATAGTACATTGGATATGTGGGCGGTGAGTTTTTAAAAAAAATGTTTGTTTGAAAGCGCAATTTTTTTCTAGAACTGTTAATCCGATTGCAAGTTTAATTAATTATTGTCGCACATAATATATAAATAATAATGAATATATATTATCCGTGTGGTGACGGAGTAAGAATTCAATTCATCACCTCCTATCTTACTCATGGGATCGTAAGAGACGACTAAGGGATATAAAATGCATATAACATCTATGCAAGAGAAGGAAAGCTCGAAACAAAACCCTATACCAGCACGGTATAGTTAGGTTAATTTTCCTCCCATTTCGGAGGAGGCCCGAGCCCAACAGTGGGACATGTATGGGCTGTGATGGTGATGATGATTGAATATATTATATTATCGATAGAAATCTTGTAGTAAAAAATAACTAGAGAGACTAGTTTCATAGACTAGTTTTGTAAAGACATGATAGAAACGAAACTAATAGAAATGAAATGTACAAAAATAAATTTGTGTTGTTATAGGAGTATATAATGCATATATGTCGGACGCTAGAGATGAGTAAGCGTTTAGAAGCATTATACGTAGTGCAGTGCGGTTCATCACAGTACGCTCGCGCCGCTGCCACATGCGCGCTTCTGTATGCGCGACCCACGTCCCGTACCGCCGTCGGACCATTCAGCGCTCTTCATCTACGTCACCACCATCTTACTACAGCACTGCACCATCTGTCGCACTGCGTACCAGTTGCCGTCAGTAAGTATTATAGTTGCACTTCGCAACCATCTCTATATATACAGGCTGTATTAGGTTATGGAACAGCTGTTTAAGTAGGCTGTAATTTAACAGTCCAAAAGTTTCTTCTTTCTTTCTTCTCTTCATTTCAAAAATATGTGACTAATATACTTGCCCTTAATGCCTACATATCAGGGTGGCATACGTGTCATGTCGATATTGATATAGGTTGATATTGGCAATGATATGCAATCTGTTGCTTTCACTTATAATATTTATCTATTCATCATTTGCCTGCCCTCATCCCACGCTAAGTGGGGTCGGCACAACACGTTCTTGCCTTCCACAATCTTCTATCAGCCGTCATATCTGCACTCACAACTTTCATACACATATCCTCGTTTACACAATCCATCCATCTTTTTTTGGGTCTCCCACGACTCTTACGCCCATCCACAAGCATATTGGTAACCCTCCTTGTCACATGCCTTTCATCCCTCCTCATCACATGTCCATACCAAGACAATCTCGCGCATAATATTTATCTATTATGATCCTTAAAAATTAAGTTGCATCTACCTCCTCAACAATTGTATCGTTATATTCTATGTTGAATAGACTGGGCCAAAAAAAACGAACAATTTTTTTTATTAACGGTACTGTGAAAATATTGTTTATGATGACAAAAGAAAATTATTCTGAAAACTTGAGCCCTTAATATTAATATTAAGAGGTGCATCATTATGATTATCGATTTTTGAACAGCTACTGAATTTTTCACACAAAATTCGGACATCATGAATTTTAAAAAATTTTCCATTTCATATCTTTGAAGGAAATTAAATTCCCTACAAAAAAGCTCTCTTAATAAATTAACGTAGGACGAGCCGTTCCCTTGTAATCAAGCCTTAAACATTGATATATTTTTTTAATTTGGATTCTGGATTTTTTTAACCACTATAAATATCAATATTTTTATATAGCAAATAATTATTCTTAAGTAAAATTTCATGCTCTACAAAAAAGGTCTCTTAACATTTTTTATCAAATTCACTCCTTTCAAAGTTATTCGACTTTAAAATTAAATTCAAAAGTAATTAACCGTTTATTTTTTCGGCTCGTCCTACGTTAATTTATTAAGAGAGCTTTTTTGTAGGGAATTTAATTTCCTTCAAAGATATGAAATAGATTTTTTTTTTAAATTCATGATGTTCGAATTTTGTGTGAAAAATTCAGTAGCTATTCAAAAATCGATAATCATAATGATGCACCTCTTAATATAAATATTAAGGGCTCAAGTTTTCAGAATAATTTTCTTTTGTCATCATGAACAATATTTTCACAGTACCGTTAATAAAAAAAATAGTTCGTTTTTTTTGACCCAGTCTAATGTTGAAATTAATTGAATTGCTATTGTAAGTCTGGAAAAGTATTATTTTTGTTTTATCTATTGCACGTTTCATAAGCGAAGCGTTGAGGTGATGCTTTAATCTTAAAATATGAAAATCAAGGAGATTTTAAAATTAAAAGCGACTGTATTTTTCTCACACTGCACTTATAGAATAATATTATCATACATATGTTAAGAAAAAACATTCGTTTAAACGTATTTGATATTTTTAAAAAGCAATTAGTTTGTTTAAAGTAAGAAAAAAGTCGAATAAAAAAATATATTCTAGGATGTCCGGATGTCTGCCGTATGGATCTGGCATTCTCACGAGCGTAAAAATTAATGTATCGAAGTTTTTCTTTTATTAAAAGTTTCATAATCGCAACGCGCTGTTTCCTTTTAAAAATGGCTTGGTAGTTATCTTTATCGAATAATTGCAATGAATAAAAAACTAAACTGGCTTAGTCTTGTTTACAATGTTTGCAAGCTACGTTTTACGCTACGTTTTTTTTGTTCTGTTTGTCCACTCGGGCAGGCAAAGGCAACAAAGCCCATACAGCCAATTTGCGCTACGTTGAGAATGGCGCGAAATTTCAAGTTCTTTTTCTTTCATTTATGGCATTAACTAATAATAAATGTTAAATAATAAACAAATTATGAGTATTTTCCAAACTATATTTAATATTATATGTAACTAATTGTGATCTAACCACTCAATGATCTTGTCTAATACTTTGTTTATCTTATATTCTTAAGTATTTTATTGTGATATTTTATTATTAACGTAATGTCATCAGTGTATAGCATAACACACAGTTGTGCTCGGTTACACCGGTCAAGTCATTAATATACATATATTAAAAATAACAACGGGGCAAGAATATTCCCCAGTGGTTCTCCAGCTATTCATTAATTTAAAATTTGAACGGATAGATAAATTGTATTAGTCGAATATATGAATCGTTTTATTACGATTAAGTAGCGTTTACTTAATATTTTCAATCAGTTTCACTCGAAAGAGCAATGTTAAATTTGAAAATTTATATGCTTCTAATTCATGAACGAATCATATCAATTTTTTTATGGGTGAATATAACACATGAAATGGTAATACAATTATCATTTTACGTACGTATTACACGTAAAAATAATACTATTTTGTAATTATGAAATATCATCCATTAACTGTATCAATAAAAATTTGACAGAATATTTGATCAATATGTAAATTTAATACATCGTGTGTCTGTGAATTGATAAGATACTACATTTATACTATACAAATGTATTACATTAATATTATAAAGTTAGTTCCCTTGTTTGAACACAAAACAAAATGAAACTCATTGTAGCAATTAGATTCGAAAATCATTTGAAATAAAACAATTTTTACGGATTCCTGACGTTTCGAAAACTTTACAACGTTGTAAAGTACGCCGTGAAACGCCGTAAAAATAGTTTTCAAATGTGACTCGCGTAAATCAGAAATCATTTCGCAAATCATTTTTGCGTTTGATAGACGAGTGATAGAATCTTTTATTTACGTATATAAATATGCTTATTTCTGCTTGCTGTCTGTACGTTAATAAATCAAATTTTGCAAGTTTAAATCCGGCTAAAGTAGAAACAAAAATTGATGACACAAGACTATGAGAGAATGGATTATGAAAAAATTAGCGTATGGCAATCCACTGACTTAGCTAGTGTAGACTAGATATTTGACACCTCTACATGATTGGAAACTTAATACAATTAGTTAGAGACCTGTTTGATTAAAATTATTATTTTGGTCTTTTTTATTGTTGATCTGTGGTGGGTTAGACGTATGTATGTATATTTAACGTAAATGTCGCGTGAAAAATATAAGATGCATTCAGAAATAAACTCCCTATCTTTTAGTGAAGATTTTTTATAATTTTATCAGTAGTTATAGAGATAATTCTTTACATTCAAGTTGATCTGTATAATATCATTATTGTCTGATGACAGGATTCACCTCAAAAGGGTTAGGTCCCTTAGCACGGAAAAATTGCCCGTTCCTTGCAAGTTCATGTATAAGCTTCGTTTTAACAATTAACCACCCCCTTCCTTGCCCCTGGGTATAGTAAAAACAACTAACGGAAGCAAGCAAACCATGTCACTAAAAGAGGATATAAACTTGAATAAAGTCTTTATGCCAAACCGTCAGACTGGCTCGGTGTAGTAGGTCAATTTCTCATACTGTGAAATGAGAAATATAAGTTTTTTTTTTGTTACAGAAACCAGCGACGCCAGATCCTTCCACTTTAACCTGGACAAAATGACAATAGACAACCTTATGATGACAATAACCAGGCAAATGGAACTGGCGAAATATTTAGCAGCATGTGAAGCGAGCGGTAGATTGACTGAGAAAGTTTTGAACGAAGCTATACCTATTCAGGGTAGCCGAAAAGATTCGGACTGTTCGGATTTTAGGCCGTTGACTCTTTTCGGGTCTAATACTGATAAAATAAGGCTCGTCGCGGTCGTGCTTGCCAGTGGGCCTACTATCGAAGTTGGTTTTGAATTGGCTTTTAAGTGAGTGCTTTCAATAATTATGTGGTGACGTGTCATGAAAACATAGTGTCAACACCCCCTTATATTCATCGTAAAATAAAAAAAAATTAATGTACTATTTTTATATAGTAGATTGTAAAGTATAAAATATTGATACCAAGATTTAAAAACGAAAAACATGAGGCGCATGCAGCAAATATTTGATGTGCCCCATGTTTTTCGTTTTCAATCTTGAGCGAAATTATTTTATACTTTGCAGTCCGTAATAAAAACATAGTAAATTGACTTTTTTATTTTATTACTATTTTCTGCTTTTGGTGATAATTTTTCTGGTTATGGGAAAGAAATTTTGGAATTGATTATGACACTTAATTTTTCATCTTTTTTCACATTTTCATGCATTGTCATCCACTTCTGAGCTATGTTCCAAATTGCAAGTATCTAAGGTGGTTGGGAAGTTAGTTTAGAATCAACTACAAAATGCCACCCAGACATACAAAAAAGGGAGTTAATAAACAAATGGTAACGTGGATGTGCCCACATTCATACTTATTCATATTAGGCGAAGACTAAAGATAAGATAGGCGGTCACCGTATAGCATAGTATGGATAGAAGGGGGCTGAGCTGATAGGATTATATGGAAAAGGAGCATATAAATGTACAGATAAAGAGCAGGATGGTAGTGATGATCAATGATCATACTGGGTAATATATATTTGAAGCTTTTATTAAACTGTTGAAACATATTTACAGAATCATAATGGAACATAAGCTGGACTCGATGAATATTTATATTTACGTCGCTCGTTTCTTGGTGCATGCTGACAGATTTATGGAAGTGAAAACATTGGCTAAATGTATACGAGCATCAAAGGAAACTGCTGCGAGGTACATACGATAATATTGTTACGAGGTTTTAGAATTAGCTATTTAAATATTTAGGATAAAAATATAAAGCTGACAGCCATTAAAAATTATTTCAATAAATCAATAATCTTAAAACACAGAGTGATCAACTGGGATCTCATATTATATCATCCAGTTAGAATTATATATGTACTTATTTCTCATCAGATAGAATGCTGAAAGGCAATCAGTTCTTTTGGATGAAAATAGGAAATCTCTAAAATGTACATAGTAGTTATGTTTTTTAATTGTAACTGAAGAGCCATTAATAACTTTAGTGATCACCATGCACTGTTTAATAATATTCAAATTAAGGTTATTTCTAAATACAACCATTAATGATTTGAAATTATTTATAGATTCCTATGGACTACTTCATTAAAAAAAAAAAAACAAAATCAAAATATGTGATGTTTTGTTAGGTTATCACTTAGGACTTGCAGCTTTTTCTCCAAATCTTTTTTTTTTATTGCTTATGGTGGCAAACGAGCAAGTAGCACACCTGATGGTAAGTGTCACTGCTGCCCATGGACCTTTGCTATACCAAGGGTATAGCTAGGCCGCTGCCTACTATTACAATACCCCAACCCCCCCAGTTGGGCTTCCGGCTCTCTCGCTCACCGAACGAAGCGCAATAGCACATTTCCATTACTCAGGCCTCAATCTTCTGCGAGAGTGTGGTACTATCCCGGACAGACCGGCCCTCGGCTGTAGACAGAGAACTGTCAACAGCGTGGCCCTACCACATCACAAAAAATCTTTAACTACAAAGATATTTCCTGAAATGTAGTGCACTGTTTGCTCTAGGATAAATCCAGATTTACATAATTATTTATTAATTTGCAAATATGTTAGTTATTCACAATCTGGTAATTATATCACATATTCAGACCCACCATATTTCATCATTGCTCATACAACAACTAGAAAAAAATCATTTTCTCAAACATGCTTGGAAATTTGAGCATTATTTTGACAACCTTCTTCGAGATAAATCGATATTGCTGTAGTGACCAAATACATGCAGCGGCCGGCAAAAAAATTATGAAAATCCATAATTATCTGTCGTGTTTTAGCGCCCAAATAAATATGTATGTAAATTCATATCTATCGTGTATTTTAAAAATGGAACGATTTGTTCAAAGTATTGCAACCATATAGGTAACTTATCAGAGTTTTATTTAAATTTGTAAATTTGTTGAGAATTACTGGCTTGAAAAAGAAACTATTTGATAACGAAAAAAAAAATTAACCCTTTAGCACGTGAAAAATGTTGTTAGTTGTTCGTCATGTATACAGTTCTACTTAGTACTACTATTTAGTTTTAATTTCCGCGCATTATTGGCCACAACTAGGGATTGATAGACTTACGTATGTGTGACTCGGCTATGCCTCGGCCCACATTTACACGTTCGTCCATCAATCCCTGTTTTGCTGGCCGCTGCAGTAATGTACTATAAACAAATATGAGAGACTGAAATATATTCTCTGTATAATTGACAGTTTAATGAGCGACCAAGTACTGGAGTCTGGTGTGAGCGCGTTGGTAGCACGATGCGAGTCACGTGGTCAACTGTACGATGAACAAGCAGAGATTCTTATAGCTGATATTCACAGTGTCACTATAAAGGTACCTTATCTTAAACATATAAACTAACAACAATAACTCTTTATAGCATACCCATAAAATTTACAAGAATTAAAAAGAAAACAAAGCAGTCACGAGGACTGCCGACAGAAGTGAAAACTTAAATCTATGAAAAAAAAAACAAATACAAAAAAAAAAGCATGCCCCAGGGAGTATGTATGGGTGTGACCATACAATAAGTATACATTAGGGTGTCCGTTATTTCCCAAATCGGGTTTTGTTCTGCAAACGCCCATCAAATTTTTAGGTTATGACCTAAAAAAAAATATCAGACCCAAATCAGCCCTTAATATTTACATTAACCCGTGCCTAAATCATAATACATTTCCCATTTAAATAACATGGGATTTTCGCACTTTTTGCAATTTTTTTTTTCCACTGAAACAAATGTAGCTAAAAATACTTAAATAGCTATTTCTTGTAGGAAATTTAACGCTCTACAAAAAAGATCTGAATGCTTTTTTCGATAAACTTTACCGTTTAAAAGTTATTCAACAATAAACTTTATTCATATTTTAATTAATCATTTTTCTATTTTTTATTTACTATCGCTTTTTGTTTATTATAAACTTATGGAGTCACTCTAAGAGGCCGTATATTAACGTACTTTTACATAAATTGAAGTATTTAAATAATTTGCTTTTGTTTATTTTTTTTTAATTTAAGGCAATTAAGCAAAAAGCTAAACGCAATCACGTTTTAAATTTATTCGTCATAATCTAACACCATCTGTGAGCAACCTGAGAGAACTTCATGTCATTTGAGTCTATAACCTCTCGGTGAAGTGTTTATTTAATAAACTTTATTATTGCGAACTCATTCAGCAGAAATACTGTTTAATATAAGGGCCGCCGCTGATTGCGACTTTTTGTCGACGTGACTTTTTGTTACTGTCACCTGCTGTCACCCACGATGCGCTGACTTAATCTGTTCTTGGGCAACAAATCGCGTTCATTTTTGTAATTCGTCGTCATTTTTGTAACTTCTTGTTGGAAACAAGAGTAAAATACTGTTTCCTCCCATAACCTTCTTTTTAAAATTACATCGGAATATTGCTTTAAGTTTTTTTGCATATAATGCAGGCCTCTTCTCTACTTCCTCTATTAATAATTCATTGTCAATATCTTCCTCTTGCAAAGAAGACAACATCTTTAAAAGCAAAACACAGCCATACTTTAAATAACATACATCTACTCCGAACGCGTGGCGCCGGCCGAGTGACAAAAAGTCACCAGTGAGTGGACTCTCATAGTAATGTACAGGGCGAGTGACAGTCACGTCACTCCGATGTTGCCTGCCGCTGCAACTATTTGTCACCATATTATCATGTCACCATAATGAGCGCACTCAGTATAGTTTTCATTGCACTTGAGTGAGTGACAAAAAGTCACGTCGACAAAAAGTCGCAATCAGCGGGGGCCCTAAGTTTCCAAAAAAAAATGAATACTTCTGTGAGCCTGAGAAATCTAATGTTTTGGGAGAACCAACTGAAGAGATCGCATTTCGACCGCATTAAATTTTACTTTCATACTCTTTTCTGCATACCCAACTCTCGCTTCCATACAGTAATGTTGAGACAAGCACTGCGTTATGTATATATACGTGCCTTCTGGCTGAGGTGGTGGCTGCCGAGAAGTTGCCCCAATGCTCCGTTCACTCTATTTCCCGCATTCACTCTTCGCTCTATATCAGTGGTGTACTTTCCATCTCGGCTAAATCCACATCCAATATATACAAATTCATCCACTTGCTCTAGTACATCATTGCCTATTGTTACTCTTACATCTATTCTGGCTTCAACTCTTTCAAAGACCATTATTTTGGTTTTGCTCACATTCACGCGTAGACCCAAAAAATACAATAAGTATACATATTAAATATATTATATTATTACTTCCTCTCCTACGGTTCACTCTCCCTCCGTCTTACGAATTTTCAATCAGGTCATGGGTCCTGACACGAGTTTAACATTTTTTACCCATCCCAAAAAAAGTGCACAATGCCGCTCAAAAAGTTTTCGCTTCAATAACATATGACATTGGTATAGTTAGGCGGTCTTGCCGCATACAGTAATGTTTTACAGAGAATCTAAAGTTAATCATTTTCTTCATCATCTCAGCCCAAAAACATCCCACTATGCTCGGACCTTCACCTTTACATACTTACCAAAGAGTAAAGTTATTAAACTGAAAAAGAGTGGCAACTCCATGATAAAATATGCATGTATGGAAGGTGCTGCTACCCAGAGTTTACGCGGTGAACTAAAGTTGAAGTGATATATATACATATCTACATGTGTAATTATATAGAATTTTCTTTTACTATGAAAGCTACCCTGAAATATAAAAAAAACATATCAGCTAATAACGAAGCAATAATAATATCAGCTTAACAATGAAAATTGAGATAATTTTCAGAAAGTACATCAATAACCGTAAATAGATTGATGACAATAAGTACCTACGCTAGGAACAAAAAATAATAATTCTCAGTTGTCAAACGTTTGACATACAGGACAAAATGGCAGCCGTTAAGTTTGTACAAACAACCTGTAGGCGGCGCGACGGTCAGTAAAAATAAGTAATGTTTTAAGTGTGCCCCCCCAGATACTTACATAACAGGAGGGACCGATACAAACGGGTCAGATGGGCTACTACAGAATTTTATTTCTAGTTTTCCTTGTCTTGCACAGATGTTGAATGTGTTATTATTTATTATATTCCTTAATTCAAATAACCATAAAAATTATATGAATCAAATTATATTTCTACCATTTATTCTATCATCGATTTATTAATATTTTTGATTACAGATATCGTGTTATTTAGTATGCCGTAACGTGAGTAGCGCATATATTCTGGCGGCTCGCAATGATCGAACCAATGATTTGCGACGTGTCTTGCAGGAAGCCGAACGTATTGGCAACGATCAAGTTAGAAACGCTTGTTTAAAGCGTCTTACGTCCAAAAATGTAGTTTAATACATAAACTTGGATTTGTATTTCTTCAGATGCATTAATGTTTCGTTGCAATATTAAGCTTTAATCAGCTATTCTTATAAATACATGATCGTAACTCGAAAATTTTTTCCAATTATACTATGCGCATATAAATAGTGAAAACGGTTTCAATCCTTTCTTGACGGTGCTTATATTACTTTAGTTTATTTTTATATTGGTTACAAACCATCTCTTTATATGAAGTATACGTTGGAAAGAATTGTGAACATTGTGTATTTTTTATTGCTATTATATTTTAATTATTTTAAGACATTTTGTCATAATAACAACCATAAAATTAAAATATATATAAAAAAAAACACAACTATTCAGTAATTTTCCACGTTATTTCAGAACAGAATTTGTCAGGTCGTATTTATAAAATTGCTTTTAACTATGTGACTTTATTGTCATTCTAGGTGTTTTGAGAAATATTATTTAAGTCTTTCATTCGAACCCTCAGTTTGTTTCTCATAGAAGATGGCCCCTCCTTTATGTATGTTGACCTCATTAAGTATGTTGTAAAAATGCAAAAAAGAAACGCTATTGACGTATGAATAGCATATTATGTCGTCGCGAAAATGAAAATAGCACTATTTAACTAATTATTTTTACTGATTTCCGATGGCACTATTCGATATTACAAAATTTAAACTATTGTACACATCGAAGGATAATAAAGTGCATACTTTCTACCATTAGTTATTGAAATCACTAATCACACAAACTTGAAATACCTATACATTCATAAATAAATGCGAAAGTGTTTCATTCGCTTTATTTACTCAAGCTATCACGAAATTTGGTAAACACCTTTTGAAGAGTACAGAAAATTACATAGGTTCCCTCCACCCAAAAATTATAGTTCTCATAGATCATATAAAAAATAAAAATACTTTTTAGATATCACCGTCGTGCGTCATATGAATTCGACTTTTTAAATGAATAAATTGTATAATTCTCGAGTAGTGCTGTAGTATAGAAAAAGAAAAAGGGATCTGTGATATCCCGACTGAAAATTTGATATTTAGAATGCCAAAATGTAATTATACAAAAATTACTCTGATAAGGATATTTATAGTCTTTAAAATATAGCTTGATCTCTGTGACAGATAGCTACAAAACTGATGAAGTAATTTTGAATACGCGTCATATTACAATTTTATTTTGTATCACTTACATTTTCATTCTTTACGTGCCACTTATATCTCAACTGAATTATGAATATAAAAATATAAATATTTACACCAAAACTTGTACCTCATATGTTTTAAAATACTTAGTAACCATTTTATAAAAATATTATGCTTACGCAAGTACAAGATCATACTGGACTGAGAATAAGATAGAAATGGGACAATCGATAAACGTAAATCGATAACAATCTTATTAAATATTTATAAAACAAGGAAAACCAATACATACAATATATAAACCATATGGTTGCTCTATAAAATAAGTAAATTGTGTTAATTTAGTGTTCAGACATCAGTTATAATATTAATAAGACCCTTTCTTTTATATTAAAAAGATAATTTATTTTATAAGATAAACATGATTATTCATGAAATAATCTGTGATCAAGAACTCATCATCAGCTTACAGCAATGCTCCAGTGACGATGATAATAGTGACGGATGAACTTGGATGTATTCCTTTCGAATAATAAAGAGAATTAATTAACAGCTTTAGTTTAAATTAAATAAGATTTCCATAGATTGTTTTAAATTTATAATCGATTCATTCATCCATTTGATTGAAGTTCAATAAGGTTTCTATACATTGCTTTTCAATTGCAGTAGCAAATAACTTTAAAAAATAAGGAATTATATCGACAAAAATACGGACTGCATCGTAAGCGTGCAACACTAGTGAGAACTGTCACAGAGATCAAGCTATATTTTATAGACTATAGTTATTCATATGTTTATGTACTACACGCTAATTGTCATTGCGTAACTGATTTGTATTGCTCTCTCTGTCTAATGATTAAAATTGCAATGTTTGTGATTAATTCAATATAAAAATAAATGTGTTTTTTTACAAATCGATATAATGTTTACCCCTTAGAATAATAACATATAGAAAGCAATTCCACGCACAATATTTGACGCCACTAAATTGGTGACAGAAATGTCACTCTACGCCGGCCCGTTCCATAGTGTGCAAGGTGATTGTATTACATTTTATAGTAGTGTGCGTGTATACTCGTGTAAACGCTTGCACACTAACAGGATTTTTGCCTTCACTTTCTTAAACATTTAAACACGCGCTACACGGTTTCAAACAGTGGTTTGAAGCAGAAAAAGCAGAAATACGCTTTGCTGGCTACATGGTTCAAAGCTAGTTTGAAACCAACAGTTTTCAGAGAACGTGGCGCGGATAGGACGTCTTTACGCTCGCGTACCGTATATTTACTACAATGATGTCATGGTGCCTTACCTATCAAAAGAACAAAAAAATGGTTACTCAAAATTTTTGTTCAAAGGCTCAAATGGGAGCCAGTCTGATGGTACGACATTCACGGAGACGTCATTTTATAAAATATTTATAAATATTATTTGTAAATTATTTTTATTATTTTATTTTTTTCATTTTTATTTATTATTTATAAATAAAATATAGATGCTATAGTTGTATTGGAAAGTTGGGTTTTACACAATTTATTGAAGAAAAAGGCTTGACAATTTTTACTAAGGAAAAATTTTTTTGCTAAAACATCCCACGCATTTCTTTTTTGTGTAATAGTTTTATAAGCTTTACAATTTAACTCCCAAAGGCAGGGCAAGTCTTTGTATAACTTGAGAAGTTGAGTAATAACATCGCGATTGCATTCTGTCTGTTCACGCGCAGAACGTCGTCACGTGCGTCTACGCTCACCGCTACAGCGTGACTGTCGTACATTTGGTTTGAAGCAAGCGGCTAGATGGTTTCAAACAAGATTTAGACGAACGTTTGGCCAGTGGTTTGTAGCGCAAGCCTCGCTACCAAGGGCGTTTAGAGGTCATGCGAAATTTGGCATCAAACATCTGTCTACACTGTTTGAAGCCGTTGCTTCAAACCACTGTTTGAAACCGTGTAGCGCGTGTTTTAAAGTACTGAACTATCTTTATATGTGTTTTTATTCCAAGGTTTACCCTTTTATACATATATATATATATAACATAAAAATTAATGAACATCCCGATTCTCAACTTATTGGCTTTGAAATTGTGTATCAAATCATTCGTGTTGACCAAAGTTGTAAGTAATTTTAATATGACAAGTAGTCTCTCAATAATTTGATAGGCTACCTTAGAAATCTAATATGACCACTATGCTATTAGCTCAAACAATACTGTAATAACATTGACTGTTGTTGTTATACTAAATGAAAAGGGCATCTAAATATTAGTGCATTTATTATATAAATACTTATCGAATACACAGGGTGGAAGGGGACCGCTCCCAAAAACAAAGACAGGTAACCCTACTAGTCCTACTTGTAATGATAGGCTAGAAAAAAATTCGATTCGGATGAAAAAAAAATTTTTTTTTCACCACGCGAAGTCGTTAAACTCTTGAACATATGATTGTGATTTTTGAATAGATAGCGTCTTTTCTCATCTGAGTAAAGTTACGTTTTTTTATGAAATTATCGTTACATGACACTGTCCTAATACCATGGAATCTGAAAAAAAACTTAAAATTCGTTGTGAAAGAAAAAATTTCTGCCGAATCGATTTTTTTTGTAGCTTATAATTACAAGTAGGACCTGTCACCTGGTCACCTGTCTTTGTTTTCGGGAGCGGTCCACTTCCATCCTGTATAAAATACACAGATATAGTAGTTGTATTTATATAATACGTAAAATAACCACTGTGAAAACTTGCCAAAAATTTACGGTTTTTAATATGTTCATGATGTCGTTCATAGAGTGAGAATGTCATGAATTTATTATGACATACTCAATTTGACTGATTTGTTTACTTGTTAATATTATTTGAATGAAATCTTTAGCATTATTAGTATATATAAAAAAAAACTGTGTATTATAAGGGTCGTAGCTCACTTATACAATACGAGCAGCAAGCGGTCTGCTGATTTGTGTTGTCAATGTGAAAACGCTCAAAAGTTTACATTTCAATTAATAATATTTTGCCGGTTGGGAGCGGTGTTGTATAAGTAAGCTACGACCCTAAGTTTCCCACGTTGACATTAATATACCTTGGCATACAATTATAAGTTTGGTAGAACGTAATATGGCATATTTTTTTCCAAACGACATTCGAAGAAAATATTAATTGTATCAACTATAAGGGGTATTTAATATTTATCCCTTAGTTGGTACAATTCACATTTTTACAATTCATATTTTCAAAACATATTTATGTTTGATATATATCTGTGATGTATCAAATATTTTAGTGATATTAATGTATGATAATAATAAAGTAAATGTCATCAACGGTGCTATTAAAATAAATCTTTCGAAAATGTTACATTCAATTTCTAACAGTTTCTTCTGTCCCTATTTAAATTTATCGAGATCAATATTAATGTCACATATTTTTACAGTTCTATAAAAAACAGAATATACCTAAATGACATAAAATTACACAGATTATCAGGAAATGGAGATTTCAAGGTCAGTAAATATACATAAATTAAAAATTATTGGTGTATATATTGGAGTAAGTTACTTTAAACCTGCTTTCATAATTTATTTAATTGATATATAAATAGAATCCAGTATTATTTTATTAACAAAGATGAATGAAAATATAAAAAATGAAAGCAAAATTGTAGATAGCAAAAATATATTTTGATATAAGAAGTACTATATAGTGTGTATTTAATGTTGATATATATTGAATTTTTTGTGTATTAATTAAAAAAAAATGTATTGGTCTCACAATGTGATATAATTAACTGTTAACTTTCAATTCAATATGTTCAAATAAAGGTTTATTAAAGTAAGGGCGGCTATTATTTGACTACTACATACATACATATCATCACGCCATATCCCTTGCAGGTTAGGCAGAGAGAACAGAGTGCCAGAGAACTCTATCCTTGCATACTTCACTCGCTTCCTCAACATTCATAATTCTCTTCATACACGCTCGCCGGTTTCGGAGGCTCTTGACTCCACCTTCCTTCAGTACGTGACCAATCTGGTCTAGGTAGGAGAGTCTCAGTCTCCCCTGGTACCTACATCCTTCCACTTTCGCATTGTATATCTTCTTAACCAGACGTTCATTCGGCATTCTTTCCACATGTCCGAACCATCGGAGCATTCCCTTTCGCATCTTTACACCAATACTCTCTTTCACACCTACTCGCTCTCTTACGTCGTCGCGTCGTTGCGAATGCGCTCGGTCAGCCTAACTCCACAGATTTTCCGTAGAGATCGCATTTCGACCGCATTAATTTTACTTTCATACTCTTTTCTGCATACCCAACTCTCGCTTCCATATAGTAATGTGGGGACAAGCACTGCCTTATGTATTGCTACACGTGCCTTCTGGCTGAGGTGGTGGCTACCGAGAAGTTGTCCCAACGTTCCGTTCACTACTATTTACTTACTATTTGATTTTTTACTATTATTTACTTACTATTTGATTTTTTACTATTATTTACTTACTATTTGATTTTTTACTATTATTTACTTACTATTTGATTTTTTACTACTATTTATTTACTATTTGACTACTAACCAGTACTTATAACGAAAGTGATCACCTTATTCTTTTGAATACTTAGCTCACCTGGGCATCGCATTATCGTAATCCTGAAAGTACGCTTTCGCGTTAGATTTTATTGCAGTTAGCGGCAAGATCCCACAGCCATCAACCCTCGGATTCAGGTGTAGGGATTCTGCACCGCACCGTTAGTGGCTTAAACTTTTTTTTGATACCAAAACTTGCAGATCTCAATCATTATATATTTTTAAGTAAAATAAAACTAAACACTTGATGTTATAAGACTGAATAATACGGATTAAATGACATCCCATAAATCAATCCTAGATTCACTGACACATACATACACCCGCTTATTTTCTTTATTGGATTAGTATTGTCGTCAAGACAGAAAACTTGAAACAAAACCCTATAGGTACCCTCACATTTACGGAGGAGGCTCGAGCCCAACAGTGGGACATATATGAGCTAAGATGATGGTTGTTGTCAGATGGCTGTTACACCCTTTCGTGGACTAGCCATACACTCCCACAGCTAGCTATTAATGTACATCCAAATCAGGATACTGAAACTGTTTCTCTTTGCATAAGTTGCTTGCAAACCAGCTAAAGAAATAACCACTCAATTTGTATACTGTCACAGTTTAAATAGAAACTTACCAAATGTTTCTTTGTGTGACTTAGTTGTTAGCCGCAGATAGCTATGATAACTTCACCCAGACTGTGGGTGAGTGCTGAAGGCTCTCAACCCGAGTTACCAAATGTTATTTTGTAAATAATTATTATTACAAAGTTACTTGGGAATGCAAGAGTGTAGTTGATACTGTTTAAAGAATTATTTAACTCTGTACATATGCATGCATGATAATTTCTTTACGTTTTTTTTATTGCTAATGGTGACAAACAAGCAGACAGCACACCTGATGGTGTCTCTGCCGCCCATGGACCTTTGCAATACCAAGGGTATAGCTAGGCCGCTGCCTACCAATACAAACCCCAAACCCAGTTGGGCTTCCGTCTCTTGCTCTCTCGTGCGCACCTAACGAAGCGTAATAGCACATTGCAATTACTCAAGACGTCAATCTTCTGCAGGAGTGTGGTACTACTCCGGACGCACCGAGCTGCGGCTGTAGACGGAGAACTGTCCACATTGTAGTCCTACCACTATTGAATATATATTTATACTAATTTTAAATTGGGTAGTAAAATATGTTTCCTGTATTTATATAGGCATTATAGACCAAGCAGTAAGGTTTGTGAAAGAGAATAGTTAGTGTCACAAGAACTTCCTCCGTTGTGTTTTCATTGGGTAAAAACTAAACAATTTCAACCACAAGATTGACAATACTAAGTACAAAATGCGCACAATACTAAGTACAAAATACGCACAATACTAAGTACAAAATGCGCACAATACTAAGTACAAAATGCGCACAATACTAAGTACAAAATGCGCACAATACTAAGTACAAAATGCATTTCTCAGATGAGCGATTGAGCTTCCCTTCTAAGTTTTAATAAACACTAAGGATAGTTATAAAATTATTATAATAATAACAAGAATAAAATGAAATTACATTGCAGTATAATTTATTATGAAGTTGTAACATAAGTATAAAAATTAGACGTTGGACAGATGGTCAATAACCTGACTGCGCCTCCATCACTAGCAATGGCAGGCAAGACTCCAACTCTTCAAATCTCACAGAGAGAAGAGCACACTTCAATGGACCTCAGCCTACGAGCTAGGGCATCACGGTGGTTCACTTATATTCACATTTAGTTCATACACATGTATATTGCGCACTATATTTTCAGTCTTGACACATTGTCACAAGCTGCAAACTAAGATTACTGTGTAGCCATAGCTTTCTTCTTCGGTTTTTTCAAACGTTTTAACCCATTTACACTTGTCTTTAATAAATTAGAATAGGCAGTACTAAATTTCTCCACTTCTTTCTGCTCTACAACTGTTGAAATTTTTTTATTTGCAGATTGGGCTCTAATTAGACATTTGTATTCAGGATTCTTAACTGCAGGTGTTCCGTCTCGAGGTTGTGGCTTTGTCCGGCCATCATCTGCAAAGAAATAATTGGGTATTATAACATTTACATGTGACATTTAAATTTAAATGTAATATACATATTTAACTTACATCTTTTCATCGTCATAGTAATCGACCCGGAGTTACGAGCTTTTTGAAACAATTTATTAAGTTCGTTGAGAAACTGAAAATCATTAGAATATGTATAATCATTAGAAACATTGATGAAACGTAAAAATTATCTCTACAACACTAAATTATCATTCTCACCTCATCATTACCCAATAAAACCATATTTGGAGTTTATCTTTTCAATGTTTTATTAAAATAGCGGTTATAATTAATAAAAAAATTAATAACTAATATTCAAATCACTCATTTTAGAAATAAATTACGTTATTTGAGCATTCCTTTCGTACACAGCAGTTCAAGAAGTTCCTGACTTTCCTGACAATAGTATGCCCATTCCATGACACGTTGTCAAAGTACTTTTGACGGCCACCGTCAGTATTGCTAGCATGCATATATTGTCGCGAAACACTAAAAGTCAAAATAAGTACATAATTATGGTTGCTTTCCATTTAGTTAACACAGAGGGACTCTGCGGTACATTGTGAAACACTGCCAAACACTGTGTAAAAGTTTAAATGAAACAGCTAGCTGTTAACACAGAGGGACTCTGCGGTACATAGTGAAACACTGCCAAACACTGTGTAAAAGTTTAAATGAAACAGCTAGCTGTTTCTTTTACACAGTGTTTGGCAGTGTTTCACAATGTACCGCAGAGTCCCTCTGTGTTGTAAATAGAAAGCAACCTGAATATAGTTAGATACTAAAAGATTAATGAGAGCTGTAACTTCACAAAGTAAAATTCGTATGATAGTAACACCACTTAGCTATGTGCATACATTGGGAAATAAATTCCGTTAATATTAATAATAATAAGTCCTTTTAAAATTTAATTAAGTAGTTACATATATCTATATAATTTCAGACTATTAAAAATCTGAATGTCATAGAAAGTTCATGACAGTGATACCCTATTTGTAGAAATTTAATTAAATTTATATTTCTTAAATTACTATTCCATAGTTGTAATGTCAGAATGTTTTTTTTGTCCATTTTGGACCTCTCGGCTTAGAATGTTCCTTTAAGATTTTTATTTTATAATATATATTAGCCGTTTTTTATTGTCTATGCTGGCAAACCATCTAGCATGGAGACTAGAGTAAGGAGTACCATCTTGTTTGGGGGATTTGTCAAAAAAGTGTCCACTTGTAAACAGCAAATTATTGTTCGAACACTCACCGAAATAGCGCTAGTGTAGCAAGTGGAAATGATATGAATGTAGCAGTAATAAGCAGAGTGAAATGTGCTGAGTTACGTAGTCAACTGTGATTTGATAAATAATAACCTATGAACCTATGAAATTTGTGGCGCTCTTTTTAAAATGCTTCCACTTGCTACTATAGCGCCACCTTAATTTGCTCCCGTTCATTGGACACTTCTTAATACACTGAGATGGTACTCCTTACTCTAGTCTCCATGCCATCTAGCAGCACGCCTGGTGTGTTTCTACCGCTTATGGACCTTTGCAATATCAGGGGTACATTTAGGCCGCTGCCTACAAATCAAAACCCACCGGGCAAAATGGGCTTCCAGCTCACGACCGTATCGCAACAGCGCATTACTTTAGCTTCAAACTTCTGCGAGGGTCTGGTACCATCCTGAACGGACAGGCCCCCGACTGTCGACAGAAAATTGTCAACAATGTGGCCGTATCACTACTAGATATCATTATTATCTATCTAAGAATAATAGCATTCTTCTGATAAATCAATTTTGGCATTTTCTATAGAACTTGGAGTCTTGGACCTTGAAATTGTGAACAGCCGACAGCTCATTGAACCTACTGCAAGCTCTTCACAGATACGATTTCTTGGGATAGTTGGTTGAAACTAGCGATACGTGAAGCGGTCGGCTTTGTGTTAGGGTTCTACGAGTAGATACATGAAGCTTCTAATGAAAGTTTGAACACAAACTTTGTACAGTTGACATAATTTTGAGCTATTTTAAATAATTGAACTATACACGCTCACTGCACAGCCATGTCACGATAAATATAACGGTAATGTAAATTGTATTGTAATCATGATGGTTGCAACTGACTTCAATTTGAATTCTGAAGTCTGAAACAAATGTATCTTAGAAATTTTGAACGTGAACGTCGTATAAATCGATGAACGTCTTATAAATCGATGAACGCCGGTTTCACGCACGAAAAAGTGTCACGTTCCGGCTGAGCCGAGCGGAACAAATGATAAAGAGGCACGATCGGCCTAAGCGTTCGGCTTGTGACGCATCTATCTCTCTTCCACTCCATCGATCGATGCGTCTGAGTAGAAGAGAGATAGCAGCAGCACATCACCTACACGTGAACTGTTTTTTCAACCGTTAATACAGTGAAGTGAAACGTTAATATGGTTTCTATTTTTAACAAATAATGACGTGAACTATTTTCTTTTTATAGAGTGAAGTGAAAAGTTAATATGATTTCCATTGTTTATGTTTTTCAATTCATAAAAATATGCAATTTTCCATCAATGTTTTATTATGACGTTATTACGTAAAATTATCTCCCCTAAGCCGACATTACACAGAACCAAATTTAAAAAAAAAATATTAATATTAAAGTAGCTATAAAAACCGATAAATCTACCGTCGATGATGAAACAATTACTCTCCTGTGAAGACGAAAGGAAATAATACAGTATTACTTCTTGTAATGTGAGCAAAACCAAAATAATGGTCTTTGAAAGAGATGAAGCCAGAACAGATGTAAGAGTAACAATAGGTAATGATGTACTAGAGCAAGTGGATGAATTTGTATATCTTGGATGTGGATTTAGCCGAGATGGACGGTACACCACTGATATAGAGCGAAGAGTGAATGCGGGAAATAGAGTGAACGGAGCGTTGGGGCAACTTCTCGGCAGCCACCACCTCAGCCAGAAGGCACATGTAGCAATACATAACGCAGTGCTTGTCTCAACATTACTTTATGGAAGCGAGAGTTGGGTATGCAGAAAAGAGTATGAAAGTAAAATTAATGCGGTCGAAATGCGATCTCTTCGGAAAATCTGTGGAGTTAAGCCTGGGGGGGCACACTTAAAACATTACTTATTTTTACTGACCGTCGCGCCGCCTACAGGTTGTTTGTACAAACTTAACGGCTGCCATTTTGTCCTGTATGTCAAACGTTTGACAACTGAGAATTATTATTTTTTGTTCCTAGCGTAGGTACTTATTGTCATCAATCTATTTACGGTTATTGATGTACTTTCTGAAAATTATCTCAATTTTCATTGTTAAGCTGATATTATTATTGCTTCGTTATCAGCTGATATGTTTTTTTTATATTTCAGGGTAGCTTTCATAGTAAAAGAAAATTCTATGTAATTACACATACACATGTAGATATGTATATATATCACTTCAACTTTAGTTCACCGCATAAACTCTGGGGGCAGCACCTTCCATACATGCATATTTTATCATGGAGTTGCCACTCTTTTTCAGTTTAATAACTTTACTCTTTGAGTTAGGCTGACCGACCGCATTAGTAACGACGACGTAAGAGAGCGAGCAGGTATGAAAGAAAGTATTGGTGTAAAGATGCGAAAAGGAATGCTCCGATGGTTCGGACATGTGGAAAGAATGCCGAACGAACGTCTGGTTAAGAAGATATACAATGCGAAAGTGGAAGGATGTAGGTACCGAGGGAGACCGAGACTAACCTACCTAGACCAGATCGGTCAGGTACTGAAACTGAAGGAAGGTGGAGTCAAGAGTCTCCGAAACCGGCGAGCGTGTATGAAGAGAATTATGAATGTTGAGGAAGCGAGTGAAGTATGCAGAGATAGAGTTCTCTGGCACTCTGTTCTCTTTGCCTACCCTGCAAGGGATATGGCGTATGTATGTATACCGTCAAACTAGCCAACTTTGCCAACCGGGGTAACATTACCCAAAACTCAATTATTATATAAAACTGTCAACGTGGGCAAATTTTTAATCTCTATGGCAATATTTTTTATTTAGTAGAAAATTAGATTATATATTTGACATCATTGCGCATTGCATTTATACCTTAGTTTGTTCAGTAATTGGTTAAGAGTTGTTGAATGTGATGTGTATTTTTGCGGGCAAATTTCTTCAATAAAGTGGCTGTGAATTTCTGGTCATGGCGAAAACGCAGGTATGTCATTATTAACTTATGGAATATACTATTAATTGGTGGCTATTTTCTGAATAGTTTCAGTATTCTGAGCGTTTTAAAATCAAATGTTGTGGCCTTGGGTAAAGTTACCTTGAAATATTCAGACCTATCTAGGACAACATTGCCCATTAGCAAAAAGTACTTAGGGCTGTCTATCAAATATTTTTAGAAAATATATTCTTATAAAGTGTAAAGCGTTTTAAGTATATTTATGTTAAATACGGTAATTTTAAAATATAAAAGTGATATTTTTTACTTCATCTAATTTTTAAATATTAATTGCATACTTAAAAGAGAATTAATGTGAATTCAAAATTTTCATGATTTTATGCGGTTTCAAGTTATTTATATGCCAATTCCATTCATCTCATGATCCATCAGCTTATTGAGTCAACTGTAGAACATAAACCTCTTTAAAAGAAGAATAATGTCGTATTCGCCATACTTGGTAGGCGGGTTAGCGAACGTAGTCAGTGATAAATTTGCCCAGGTGAGAGCTGTTAATCAGTTTTCCCACGGATTTGCTCTCAGCCGGTTTGCTGGTTTTTCAGACTTCGATGGCTGGGAGGTGGTGTTACAGTTTATGCTTAACTTGCCACAACAGGAACCATATATATAACAATGCTTGCTCAAATCGCTTAAATAGGTAACAAGAAGTATGCAAGTTTAAATTCATTATTAAATTTAATTTCAGAATAGCAAATATAAGTCTAAAATCCAGCAAAGGACGTCAAGGCGTGTTATAGGGTCGTGGGCATATAAAAATTACTCTGAAGATATGTTAAAGCTAGCATGCGAAGCAGTTTCGTTGAAGCAGGTATTTTCAAGAGATGCTGTAAAACATTTTGATGTCCCAAGACGTACTATACTAAATAAGGTAAAAAACTTGCACTCTAATTCTGTTGGGCATCCTACGAACCTAACTAATGAAGAAGAGAAAAGAATTGTGAAAGTTCTGCAAGCGTCTAGTGACTTTGGTTCCCCATTAACTACATTGGATTTAAAATTATTAGTCCATGAATATTTAAAAAAAAATGGTCGTGAAATCGTTTTCAAGAATAAAATTCCGGGTGATGCGTGGGTAGAAGGATTTTTGATTAGACATAGCCATAACTTAAGTATAAGAGTTACGCAAAATATTTCAAAAGCAAGAGCTGAAAAAGGACCTCAAGAAATTGCTAAATATTTTGAAAATTTAAACATCACCTTGAAAGACATTCCAGCAACAAATATAGTTAACTTTGATGAGACCAATTTGTCTGATGATCCCGGATGTGCCAAATGCATATTTTGACGTGGAATAAGATATCCGGAAAGGATATCTAATTCTAGTAAAGGAAATATATCCATTATGTTTACAGCAATTGCAAGCGGTCAATGCTTACCTTTATACGTTGTCTATAAAGCAACGAACTTGTATTCTGAATGGATTGCTGGAGGACCACCAGGTGCTAGATATAACTGTACAAAATCAGGGTGGTTTGATAGCGCTATGTTTGAGGATTATTTTCAAAATATTATTATGCCTTAGGCGGCAGAGACTCCCGAAGCCAAAGTCGTAATTTGTGATAATTTATCAAGTCATTTGAGCGTCAAAGTAGTAGAACTATGTGAACAATGCAACATAAAGTTGGTATTTATTCCACCTAGGTCATCGCACCTTACTCAACCTCTTGATGTTGCGTTTTTTGGTCCATTGAAAAAAGCTTGGCGACGGATTTTATATCACTACAAACTCAGAAATCCTAAGCAAACATCCTTAAATAAAAAAACACTTTCCTAAACTGCTTGTTGAACTTACAGAAGCTATTAAGTTGAATGAGAATAAAAATATTAAGAGTGGCTTTAGAGCATCGGGCATATTTCCAACAAATCCACAAGAAGTTTTAAAAAAGATCCCCGAAATGCAAGAGAATACTGTCGTATAGACTTGATCAATCATTAATAGATTATTTAAAAGACACAAGATCGCCAAATCCTATGGCAGTTAAAAGAAATAAAAAAATCAATTGTGAACCAGGAAAATCAGTAACAGTTACCGATTTAAACATTTTTCATTCCAAAAAAGATCTGAATAAGCTCAAAAAAGAACAAAAACTTGAGAATAATTTAAATAAATTAGTAATCCATAATACTAATGAAGAGGTGTACTTACATGACCAAACAGGTATATTTTCAATTATTAATAGAAATATTGATAAAAAGAAGGTCCTAGATTATGTAAACCAGAATATATATGACGCTACATTAAAAAAAAGAAAATATTTGAAGAAACACATTTTTTTGAAAATAACCCTACCAAACTAAATGATTGCTCAAACCATGAAGTTACTGTTATGTTAAAATCACCTAAATCCCTTGTCAAATATTGTATCGCTGCTATTAATTGTTTATTGAATGTGGATGAAAAACGGAACCATATCGAAGTGACTAATAATAATGATAAATTTGCAATTTACACACAAGCTTTATCTGCTGAAAGAATTCATCAAAAAACAACTGCATCTAAAATAACTATTCTGTCAAATGTGATAATAACGACTGCCGCAAAAACATCAGATGTTAAATATTTAAAAGATGTATCTAAAAGTGATAATACGCCGTTCATAGCTAATTGTATTAGAGAGCTACCAAAATGTCTTCAAGAAAATGTGAACAAAATAACAAAAAAAAAGGAGTTGAACTAAAAGTAATCAAAAAGGATTAAAAATGAATCGAATAATTAAACGTCAAATAAAAACTGATAATACAAAGAAAAAGCGTGAAAATTTTTCTGAAAAACGTAAAAACAGACTTACTGCTTGTGAGTCTAGTTCAACATCTGTAGATTCTATTACCAAACTATATGATACGGACTCAGAGTGCGAAACAATGGATGATTATTTAACTGAATGTTTAAAAGAATTGGAAGATCAAGAAAATATAGAGCCTACAGAGGTTCCATTTGGTCTTAGTGACATTGAATATTTTGTAGACGACTATTGGGAATTTAAAGAAGGTGATTGGATTATAGCTCAATTTTCCACTAAAAAAAGTTTAAAGCATTATGTTGGTAATATTATAGATATTTCAAACAAGATGCCAACCATAAAGTTTGTGAGAAGAGTTAAGCAATCTAAGTGTGTAGGAACAAAATTTACATACCCCACAGTTGATGATATTTGCACTATAAACTATTTGAAGGATATTATTTCAGTTTTGCCGAAGCCAACGATATCCAGACGTGGTGAAATTATATTTAACGTTGATTTTAGGAATCTAAACATACAATAAGTTAATAAAGTACAATGGCAGGTGATTGATAATTTAAATAGTTTATGAGTTAATTATTGGCCTAATATTACCTACATGTCCAGTACCCATAACGGCCTAACTGATTATTATTATAAGAAAATTTAATTAGAAAATATCATTTGTTTTGTTTTCAATCTTACTGCTTGTGATTTAATGTAAGATTTTTACTTACTCTTACTTAACTCCTTACTTACCTACTCTAACTTAATTATACGGATACTATTATATTAGATATTTCATAATTTCACGTCTATTTTTGTCAAATAAATGATTGATTTTAATAAAGCTTCTTATTTTCTTTCATACCCAATACCGATAAGGAAGATACGAAAAAAAATATGTATGACATTGAATGAAATGTATCAACCCTAACAGTTTCAAACGGCCAATCAAGTTTTGTATGAAAAAAAGCAAAACTAGCTAGATAACATTGCCCACGAATTTAATTCTGAAAATGTTATTATAAGGAAAGAAAATATTAAACCCATATTAAATATATCCTAAATACTTACTACCATGTAATTTATAAACGTAATATTTATCTAGAAATAAACATGGGTAATGTTGGCTGGAATTGCAGATAATTTTGCCCATCATCAAATTTTTAAAAAATAATGTATTATTTTAATATTTTTTAAATATTTGTGTAACTAATAGATGTCTAATATAATATATTTGTATGAAATGAAAAAGTTTACCAAGTTTCAATAGAAATATAAAAAATACATTCTATTTTAGTCAAAAATCGGGCAAAGTTGTGTAGTTTTACGGTATATATATATATATATATATATATATATATATATATATATATATATATATATATATATATATATATATATATTATATTATATATAAATAAGAGATTTCCACCTATGTATCGACTCATCACAATATCTCTGGAACCATAAGGCCAAAGACTTTAAATTTGGTAGGCATATTCCTTTCGCCGAGGAAAGGTCAGCTAAGAACGCATTTTACGAAATTCCACGTGGTTGTTTGGGTGTAAAAATCACATTTTTTAAATATAGCGCCTTCAGACTTGAATTTCGGTAGGCATATTTGCGTTACGACACAGAGATAAACTAAGGGCTTTCTTTCTGCCCTGTAAAGGTCAGATAAAGTAGGATTTTAAGAAATTCTTTCTCAGAAAGGAATTCTATGTCGCGAAAGTAAACTACACAACTGAACAGACGTAACCGAAGCGACGCGGGGGCGGGTCGCTAATATGATATAAAAGTGCTTTACAACGTTTTCGTTATTCATCAAAATTGCCAGAAGATAACATTAACAGTGTGGCCATAGCACTGTTGATGGCGACGATTTGACCTACTGACGGATGATGACTAACATGAAGAGACTAACTCGAGATTTTTTTTTTGGGACTCCCACCACACATTCCCATTGTAACTCCTATAAGCCAGGATCCACAATGGTTACCATAAATGACACCGAGGTTTGAGCCTCAAGCAGTCCCGGGATGTGATTTTAATTGTCTTGGGACCCGCAACAAATTTAATTAGAAAATATTAAAGAGGAGGAGTTGGAAAAAGTGATTCCACTTCCCTCCTAGGCAAAGCGGGAGACAGGAAAACAAAATGACTAGTCAGCCAATAAGTAAAAAGGTGTACAGCTACGATAAGCGCAGCAGTACGGCACCACATATACAGAAGAGCTTAACGGGGCCTATATGTGAGCGTTAAAATTGATTGCCACAGTAGGTATGGCAGAAACGCATAAACGCACGGCAATTTTCTCGAGTTGCATTGAGGTCCGTATAGTATACTACTCCACAGGTGACTTGCAAACTGTTTAACATAAGGTTACGCTCGTTTCGCCAGAGATCATACTCCCAGAGAATGTGATGTGCTGACTGTTCATACTCATGGTCAGGTGTGGAACATTCACATAGTGGTGAAGGTATGAGTTTAAAAGAAAATAATTTACTTTTAAAGTTGCCATGGCTAGTAAAAAATTGAGTCACAAAATGGTCAACCTCCAGCCACACTTTCTCCAGGCGCTTCCAGATGCATGGAAAAAATAGATAAAGTTGACGGCCTTTCGATGATGAATCCCATCTTTCTTGCCATTTAGTTAAAAGGTCTTCATAGGCAATGGATTGTGGCGCAAATAATCTAGCAATTTTATTTCGGTCGTGCGGTAGAAGAAAATCTGTGTTCATAGTTTCCCTTGTGGTGGAATACATTGACGCTCGTCTTTGAATCTCAAAATCACCTGGAAGTACACCCGCGTGTACTGGCAAGGCCTCGGTACTAACCGTTCTATAGGCTTTACATAAGAATATTATTTTTTAAAGGGCGAGACGCCTCTAGTGTGGCCCTATCGGGCCATACAGGTGCAGCGTTACAAATACACCCCAAATATGTGGCCATGTACCTATATGGTTTTAAGTGTATTAAAACGAAGGCGCCAAGTAGATATGGATATTCTTATATATGGATATTCTTATATGGATATTCTAGTAAGGAGATTCCGTTTCGTATTTTCACCTACAGTTTTAATATGCTGAATAACTAATCTTTTTTCTAAGACTAGGACGAGATAGCAAACTCATATTATTGAATTGTATACGCGGCGCCGATTGTAAATTTTCTTTTAATACAAGATGATATGCTTTTTGTGGTGCGAAGCGAAGAATTGTGGCTCGTATTATTCTGTCGTTTTTGTGGCAGCCCTGTGCATAGATAATATACTATAAATTAGAAAGCCCTGTGCTATCTATTATTCATATTAGGAATATTCGATATACATCGATGCATCATCATCACATGATCTGTGTTAAGCCCATATCTGTGGAATTTAGGGTTCGATGACTTTCTTGAGCTCCCTCTACCTCAAAATTGCTCATTGATCGGCTACGCTGACGACGGTCTTCTACTTATACAATCGAACACTAGAGACGGACTTGAGAAATTGGCGAATACATGTCTTAATTTAATAGTTAAATGGGGCGCACGAAATCGGCTAAATTTCGCTCCTCATAAAACTTATCATCTTTTATTAAAGGGTAATTTGCAGTCAACGCCACGCATAAGATTTAATAATGCGACAGTTAAAAGGAAAGAGTCAGTTTGTTATCTTGGCCTAGTCTTAGAAAAAAACTTCTCATTCATTGAACATATTAAAACTGTGGGTGAAAAGGCAAAACGAAACTTTTATGCTCTTACTAGAATTTCAACGTCTACCTGGGGCATCTGTTTTAATACACTTAAAATCATATATACAGCCACATATCTGGGGTGTATATGTTACGGTGCCCCAGCCTGGGCTGACAGAACTACGATAGGCGCGGCACGGCGTAAATTACTCCAAAGTCAACGATTAGCATTAATATTCCTATGTAAAGCATATAGAACAGTTAGTACCGAAGCCTTACCAGTACTTGCAGGTGTACTTCCGGTCGACTTAGAGATACAAAGGCGCGCGTCATTGTATTATTCCACCAGGGAAAATATGAACACCAATTTTCTTTTACCGCGCGATCGTATTAAAATTACTAGACTTTTTGCGCCGCAATGCGTTGTGTACGAGGAGCTCCTGACCGAATGGCAGGAAAGGTGGAACTCATCAACGAAGGGCCGTCATCTATATCTATTCTTTCCATCTATTCGAGAGCGTTTAGAGAAGGTTTGGCTAGAAATTGACCACTATGTAGCACAATTCCTCACAGGCCATGGTAATTTTAAAAGTAAATTATTCTTTTTTAAACTAGTAGATTCACCATTTTGTCGATGTTCCACACCAAATTGCACTTTTGAACAAACAGCCCATCACATCCTCTGGGAGTGCAGTCTCTGGCAAAACGAGCGCGATCTTATGTTAGACAGTCTGCAAGTCGTGTCGGGGGTTATATATTATACGGACCTTGTAGCAACTCGAGAAAATTTCCGTGCGTTCAGGCGCTTCTGCCATACCTACTATTGTAATCAAATTTAAGGCTCACATATAGGCCCCTTAAGCTCTGTCATATCCGTGGTGCTGTACTGCTACGCTTCACGTGTCAGTACATCCTTCTATCTATTGGCCTATTAGCCAATTTTGCTTCATGTCTCCCGCTTTGCATAGGAGGGAAGTGGAAATTCTTCAACTCCTCCTGTTTTTCTTTTCTAATTAAATTTGTTGCGGGTCCCAAGACAATTAAAAGCGTTTCCCGGGACTTCCTGAGGGTCAAACCTCAGTGTCTTTTATGGAGACCATTGTGGATCCTGGCTTACAGGAGTTACAGTGGTGGGAATGTGTGGTGGGATTAGTCCCAAAAAAAAAAAAAAACATCGATGCATCGAAAACATCGATGTTTACAATGCGATACATCGAATCGATCCGATGTTTTGAAGAGCTATCGAAATACTCGATGTATCGATGTTTTTTCATAAAACATCGAAACGATGATAACCAGTAAATGCCACAAGAAAGACCTTTTTTTTTTTTTTTAGAAATCTGTTTGATAAGGGACTGTGGAATAGGTATAAATGCCACAAAAAGGACCTTTTTTTAGAAGTCAGTTTTATAAGGGATTGGAATAGGTATAAATGCCACAAAAAAGACCTTTTTTTTTTAGAAGTAACACTTTTGATATGACTAGAAAAAGTACTCGATGTTTAAAAACATCGATGTTTTCATCCGATACATCGAAAGACATCGATGTACAGTTTCGATTTATCGAATCGAAAAAAACATCGATGTTTTTTCAAAGTGGACACCCCTAATTCATATGCGTTCTTGTTGATGGATCAATTTTGATAAAGTACGATTTGGCCTATTTTCGTAATTTCTTTGGAATTTCAGTAAATTTAAATGTCGATTTTATTGATCGAATAGAATATTTATGTAGATTATGATATAAATATACTTATGTAATGATTTCTGATGTTAACGCGAGTATTATACATTTGGAATAAAACTATTTTTACCGATTCTATCGCGTTTGATCGCGGATTCCGTCGCGTATATTTTTAATTTCTTGGCGTTTTGGAACACTTTATAGTGTTCTTGTTCACGGGAGGACCAACCAGTCTTACGTCACAATGTTGTAAAGTAAGGGTGCTTACATAAAGAAACAGGTTTCCGGTACAGACAAATCTGTGCTAGTCGGTACCGATCGGTGCAGGGTTAACCTACATAAAGGAACAGGTAAATCTGTCCTTAGTGACAACAATGGCCTCCAGTTCGTAGGACGATGACTTTTTATTAGACTGGAATACTAGACTTTTTACTTTTTCCTTTTTTTTTAGAGCATCAGACTTGTATCAGTTTCTAAATGAAAGAGAATTAGACATTCCATTACCCTGTAATTTACCTTGTACCCAAGTGTCCTGCTCCTTACGTATTTTTAGCTGATGAAGCCTATCCATTAAAAACATATTTAATGAAATCCTTTGGGGGGCGTGACTTAATAGAGGACCAACAGAATTTTAATAAGCGCTTATCACGAGCGAGAAAAACAGTGGAATGTGCTTTTGGTAGATTATATGCAAAGTGGCGTTTGTTATCTAAATGCATTAAAACTGATATTAAACTAGCTGACAAAATCGTGAAAACTATATGTGTTTGTTACATAATATAATTATTGACAACGAGGGTATTGAGAGAAATTTGACTCCTATAAATCTCGTACGGCGAAGATGGCACAATCAAAGACTGAGTTCACCTTCGAATGTAGCTACAAACGTCAGAAATAATTTTGTTCAATATTTCAGACATAATCACTTGTTGTATAATAATACCTAACAACAAGTTTAAATCTGTTTCTTTATAAACGAGTGCATAAGATAATATAGAAATATTATACCTGCACCGATCAGTACCGACCAGCACAGATTTGTCTGTACCGGAAACCTGTTCCTTTATGTAAGCACCCTAACGCTGTAACACATACTTATGTGTTATCTGGTTCAGACAACGTTTTAAATAGAGAAGTTGAATGCGTAGAGTAAAACTAAGTTCAATGACCACTGGTACAATACAACGTAAATGCTGCCTAGATAATTAGATATATTGTAACATGTTTCATTGATAATTACGCCAACATAACTATACATTAGTATACTCTATGGATAATGCGTTGTATTCGGGTCGGTCAAGGCGAAGAGCGAAACATTTCACTCAGTAATATCATATCACGCATTTTTTTATTATAGATGTTATTGCTTGGCTACAGCGTAGTATCTCTTACTAGTCTGTGTGGCTACAGTGTAGTCGCGTGGACGCATTCTTACTTCACCTTTTTTATGAATTTATGCGCAGTCTTTTTTAGTTTTCTAATAGTTTTTCAAGCTTAAAAATTTATTATTTTCATGTTAACAATTTAAATTAGTTTAAAAAATGTCGACACCAAATTCGGGTAAGTTTATTATTTACCTAGGTACCTACTCTACAATGATTTAATTTTTTTTTATTAATAGTCGTCATTACCTATTTATACTGTTACCATATCACTGGCTGAACTAATTGCTATCTATCATAGATATACCTAGAGCTCGTACAGATTTCGTTTCCTTTTTCTTGTCAAATTTTCTGTGCAAGTACCTAATATTTTTGTAGGTAAATAGTATTAGCAGCAACCAACGCAAGATTTACGATTCAAACCTCGCACATAATTTTTAGTAGCTCGCACATAATTATAATGCTATTATAAACTAATAAATTATTCTGTAAATATTAAATGTTTTAAACAAAGACGACTACCTTAATAATATCTTCCTAACTCGAGTCCTTAATTCTAACTTGTTCCTTCTCTTATCTTTGTTGGGCACGTAGGTATAGCACTAAGTACTGGATTAACTAATAAAGCAAAAAATAAAATTGCTTTTAAATCTAATCTATAGAATTATAAATCATAGGTGCTTACTAAAATTTTTAAGTATCTTTTAACGTTAAAATAAATATTTAAATGATATGACTGTCGTGATGATAATATGATAATTCTTAAATAAATATCGAAGTACTTACGTATTAGATTTCAGAACGCGAGATTAGAAAATGTACCTAACTAAAAACCTACTTGTTGTGACTTTGTAAAACATCTCTAGAGCTTAGATTGGTACTACGTAATTTGTTTTAGTTGCACAATTTAAGATAATGCAGACGTTCTCGACTTACAGATTAATAATACTGCTTGCTTGCGACATCGCTTATGACAAAATAAGTAGAATAGAAGAATTTATTTGTATAACATAGGTACATACATAAACGATCTTATAACAATAATTAGTTCACTTTGTTTTGCCTCTAAGGCATACAAATTTGATAAAATTTCATCTTTATATTACACAAGATAAATCGAATTTATTAATAAAAACAAAACATACACCATTACAATTCAAATTGCAATATAAAAAATATTGGATCTATATTATTAAAGATGTCATATAAATAGAAAAAATGTCAGGTTATACATAACTAGCTTCTGCCCGCGACTTCGTCCGCGTGGATTGGTTACTTTGGGCTAACGTTAACTTCAACTCGCGAATTCGTTTACGTAAAAGGTGGAATTATTTTTAAATAATACATACGTTAAAGCTGTTTTAGGTACCTACATGACCCTTTTATTAGTAAGAGTAGAACATTTAACCTTAAGTAAAATAATAATAATAATAATAATCTTTATTGAAAACTAAATACATATGACAGTTGACATAGATGTCTTTGCCTCTTGAATTAGGTAATACCTGTGTTTCAAGAGACAGTTCCTTCCCGAAATACATAAATCTTGAACATCAAATTATTTTACAGTAACATACATTATAAATAATGAATATATATATCTTACGTAATAAAGACTAATGATAAAGAAATCTATAATAAATGAATGAGTGAGAATTAACGTGTTAGTGAGCGCGCTCACACGTTGTGTGTGTGTGTGTGTGTGTGTGTGTGTGTGTGTGCATGTGTATGTGTGTGTTGTGCGTTTGTGTGTGTGTGTGTGTGTGTGTGTGTGTGTGTGTGAGTGTGTGTGTGTGTGTGTGTGGTGTGCGTGTGTTTGTGTGTGTGTGTGTGTTTGTGTGTGTGTGCGTGTGTGTGTGTGTGTGCGTGTGTTTGTGATGTAGTGTGCGTGCATGTATGTGTTTCTTTTTTTTTGTGTGTATTTGTAGTTACGCGAAATAAGTATTTAAAAGTGATTCAAGTTTGACGTAATCCATATAATGCAATGTAGTACCATATAAAGTAATGCAAGTAAAACTATTGGGTCTTATCTATACTTTCTATAGATATATACAATGTATGTATATTATACATACATACATACACTTACGCCTATTTACGATTACACATACTTTTAATGTGTATGAAATCGCTGTGTGGTAGCGGCTATGAATACTACCAATCCTCACTTTGCTTGTGGATGTCGTAAAAGACGACTAAGAGCCTTATAACGACTTGGGCCAACTCCATCTGATGCCGTTTGGTCAACAATTACATTCCCAATTAGGGTTGACGTCTGGCATGCGGCCGGTCATAAAACTATTGACAATAACATTTATAATATGTACTATGAATGAAGAGTACTTATTGTATCGACCCCAAGTAATTGGGATAAGAGTAGGAGAATGATGATGATGATGACCTCTCGTGAACAAATCGCCAATTTGGTCCAGAAAAGGTCTTCCCCTTGTATTCGTCCCATTCACGATTGCTTTATATGTTTGCTTCGTCAACCTCTGCCCACTCATTATTTCTGCCACTTCATGTCCAACCCACCTCAGCATACCAGCGCTCTTTTATAACATTATACCTAATTTTATCTTTCATACTTACATCACACACAGCTTACGAAGAGCTGTCAGCTCTACAGCATTTATTCTATTTTCATGTCTTCCCCGCCAAATCTAACTTTCACTGCCATACATGAGGGCAGGCACTAATACTTCCTATACTTATTATTATTATTTAGGATGTGTAAAGCCGACGAAAGGTCATGAGAAGAAAACAAAACTAAAAATGTAGTGTGTGCAGAAGTACTTTGAAATAACATTAGTTTGAGTTTTTTTTTATTATAAGATTATAAGGTCCAGTATTTTTATCGTAAATGCGCGCCCAGTACTTGATCATTATTTTGCTGCGATGTTATTTTTAAACTGCGATATTTCCTAAGATATTCATTGAAATCAAATAATGTAAAGAGCAATTTTGTTTTAAATTAAATACTTGTGATGAATAACTCATTTATTTGGATAAGGATTAATATTATGTTTATAAAAACACCTTCGAAAATATCACATTATTTTAAAACAAATTTGATTAGCATAAAAAAGGTTATAGTGAGCCAATCTTAAAAGATAGACATATGCTGTCGCGGACTTTTATTTAAAACTTTAAAAGGGGAACAATTATGTAGTACATAATTTTTGCACAACTTTAACCGTTTACGCAGCGGAAGCTCTCAAAAGGAAACATAAACCCGATTTTTACACATTCATCATTGTTGCTCTGCTCCTATTGGTTGCAGCGTAATGTTATATAGCCTAAAGCCTTCCTCTATAAATGGACTATCCAATAAAAAAAGAATTTTTCAAATCGGACCAGTAGTTCCTGAGATTAGCGCGTTTAAACAAACAAACAAACAAACAAACTCTTCCGCTTTATAATATTAGTATAGATATAAAGAGAAAAAAAAATAATAGATAGATACCTAACTATAGACCAAAAAACAGGAGAGACAGACATTTAGATATTCTAGTGTATGTAGGTACAGATATATAGATATTCTAGTGTGCGTAGGTACCTACATATGCTAGTAATTCTTCTCATCTAAAACGATTACGTTACCATTAAAAAAGATCTTGGTTTCACTCAAAATTAAAAGGGAAGGTGAGGCGAAAAGGAAATGAAAATAAAAAAAGCGATCATACAAACAGGGGATTTAGCTTGACTAGTTTTGTTATAACAATACTAGCATCTAGATGGTTTTAGAAATAAATTATTTTCTTTTAGTTGCACCGTACGTGACCGCAGCGGTGACCGCAGCAGGTGTAGTAGGCGCCGGATACTATGCGTACCATCTTCATCAGAAAAAGAGGAACAAGCTGCCAGATGATAATGAATGGAAAGAAATCGGTTATTTAAAATGTCTTTCCATTTACCCAATAAAAGCATGCGCACCCGTTGTTCTGGATCAGGGTGTATGTTCCTCGTTGGGAATGCAAGACGGCTGGCTACGAGATAGGTAAAATATATCCACGAGATAATAAAAGATGGGATTAGACCGTAGGTCGTATTTAATACAAACAAAAGCATTTCCAAATACATAGTGGGGCGTTTTACGAGTGGTTACAAAGTAAGAATACCTACATTGCACCATGTCTTTCTTGCGGGCGTCGCAAAATATATTTGGGGGATGTAAGCTTACATATACCTTCTTTTGTTTTCTTCTTCTCAGCTCAGCTCATATATACCACTGGTGACCACGTGCCTCTTCTAGACGAAGAATATATACCTAATATATCACGTTGGCAAACAGACGGTCATATAGGTATATACCTAGTTATATTTTATTTAGTGCTGTGTGGTAGCGGTTACGAAATTACCAACCCTTACTTTGCTCGTGGATGTCGTAAGTGACGACTAAGAGCCTCATAACGATCTGGACCAACTCTATCTGATGCCATTTGGTCAACAATTACATTACCCTGACGTCTGGTAGGCGGCCGGTCATAAAACTATTGCCAATAGCTTTTACAATATATACTATGAAAGAAGAGTACATATTGTATCGTACCCAAGCAATTGGGATAAGAGTAGGTGAATGATGATTTCATTTCAAGATTTCCTTCTCTTGCAGTGATGTTATATCCTTTAACAATTTCTACATAATCGTGCTGATCGGTGGTGTAGTGGTAGCACGATTGGGCCGGAATTCCAATAGGCGCAGGTTCGAATCCCGCTTGTGACATCATTTTTCGTTTCGTAATCGGGTTTTATAAATTGTTATTCTATATTTGTTTTCTATGTATGATTCTCAAGAAGTACGGGATGCCCCGTTTCGTTCGATAAACGGTTTGATCGATCTCAGTATGACGTCCCGGCGGGCCTCCTCGCTCCAAGTGGCTATCCCGCTGAGCGATAGGGACTTACCGTCGTCCCATAGTAAAGAAACCCGCCGGAGAGATCGGAGAGCATCTCTGCCTCCAGGTCGAGGGGTGTTCCGTCCAATGCTCATGCCGCCTGTGCGATCACAGTGTCGACCGAGACCGAGTGGATATCGATCCACGGATGTATCTGACCGCCATGGCTCTCTGTGGGTGCCACAGAAAAGCCTTGAGTTGGACAGTCAGACATCTCGCCCACACGGGTGCGCCATACATGGCCATCGAGCGGATCACCCCCGCATGCAGCCGTCGGCCTTCGAAGCTGGGTCCGCCCACATTCGACGCCGTGCCGACCAGCCGGGGAGTAATTCTGCGGAAATGCACCCGGAACCACCAACGCCCGTCGAGCACCAGGACCAAAGACTTCATATGGGCCCGGATACTGATGTGGATGGAGTTGACGACTATCGAGGCACCGTCAGGCGGCGTTATGCGAGGCCCATGGAACAAAATGTCCTCCGACTTATTTAGGACCACCCCGAGTCCTAGCGCCTCGATTCGCATGATTATCTCCTCGGTGCCGAGAGTGGCCAGGCTCATCGCCCCGAGCTGGGGGCCGACTCCTTTTCAACGCCAAGTCGTAAACGATATCCCACAGAGTCGGCCCCTGGACCGACCCATGTGGAACACTGCACGTCATGGGCGTCCGCACAATGTCCCCTGCGGGACTTGCGCAGAGCACACTGCGTCCCTCCAAATAGTCTGCCACCAGCCGCCTCAGGTGCAAGGGCACCCTATGGAATCAGAGCGCCTCCCTGGTGCATCTGAATGGCAGACTATTGAATGTGTTGGCGATGTCCAACGACACCGCCAACAGCACTCCTCCGCCGGCGATAGCCTCCGCGGCCGTCTGCCTCAGGCGCTGCAGAGTCCCGATGGTCGAACGCCCTCTTCGAAAGCCGAATTCAGCGTCCGACAGATTGGGCCCTATCACGTCTAGGTGCCGGACGATGCGGACAGCGACGATACGCTCCAGCAGCTTTCCCACATCGTCCAGTAGCACGATAGGCCTATAGGCTGACGCCGAGTCCGAAGGCCGTCCCGGCTTTGGAAGGAGAACCAACCTCCCCTCCTTCCTGCACTCAGGGATACTGTCCAGCCGCCAAACAGGCGTACAGACGCCTGAGGTATGGTTCCAGGTGCTCGAGGAACAACGTCAACACCCGGACGTGTATTCAGGCCGGGCCGGGGGCTGTGGTGGCGAAACGAATCCTCGCCACAGTCCCTTAGACTATCTAGATGGCTCGAGCCTTTTTTTTTTTTTTTTTTTTTTTTTTTTTTTTCGGTGGGTTATGGACGTCGCACCCCGCCAAATCGGTCCGGGGTGACGGAAGAGGCGGCGCACAACCCCATTGACCCACCCTGCAAGCACCTCTTCTTCGCCGTGCGAGCGGGCCATCGGTACCCGATCTTTGTCTTCGGTGGCCCGCTCGGCGGTATGCCCTCTCGGGCTCCTCTCTTGTCGACGCCCCGACAGCTTTCGCCGTCGAGGCGTCGTCCTCACGCGGTGGCCTCACGTCGGGTGACCGGACAATTCCCCGGTCCGATCACCCGAAGCCTCGGTTAGGGCGGCATCAGGCGCAGGTACTCGCGCCTGCGCCGCCCCGAGATGGCTCGAGCCTAGCACATATAAGCTGATAAAGAAAAGTGGTACGCCACGTACGCGGCCGATTATTTCACTTCGTCAAGAATGGTAGAATAGAACAAAGAAATCATACACATCCAAAACATAAGTATAATAAAAATATAGATTAGGTTAACATTAAGTAGTAATAATTTGCTCAAGAAATAAATTGTATTGCTTAAATAAAAATAAACTTTCATGTTGCTACATCAATTTTATTTTTTTACAGGGTGTTGATGGTAGTCAACGCAAAGGATAATAATTTTATTACAGCCAGAGCTTATCCAGAATTGTTGAGAGTGCAGCCTTCTGTAAAAAAAGCTATACTAACATTGACAAACCCAGAAATGGAACCAATTGATGTAAATTTAGCAGAGGTTAGTGCCTTATGTCAATTATGTTTATAAAAGTAAAGTGGAAACTGGATTAACCGGACTATAATTGTTGTCGTTAGGCATTCGGATATCGAAAATCTGGATAAAGAATTTACGAAGAAAAGCTGTTTTTGTACATAGGTATTACAAAATATTATGCTGTAGTTAGGTATTATATAAAAAAAAAAAAAAAAAAATTACTTATCAAAAAAATATCGCAGTTTTATGAAGAAATTAAGAGATAGATTTTCACAACGTTCAACGTTCACAACATACAACGTCTGCAGTTCATAGACGTACTTTCATACATAACTTCTCAAATTAAAATAATTATGAAATCCAATATGTACATATGTACGTAATATAGTTTAATTTGTGTATAATATTTATTTTATTTAATTTGAGTTAATATAGTATTGGCCATTTGACGTAAGCTATTTTGTCTCTTCATTGCTGCTACATTACGAATTCGTTTAAACTGTAGTAAACTCACAATATCGTAAATTCGTTTAAGCTGTAGTAAACTCAAAATATCAGTAGAGTAACAGTTGCTAACTAAATAAAATAATTTAAACAATAACGATATTCGTGGAGCATAGATCACGCGTAGCACGGGCGGGTAGCGCCAATTCGCGTTCGCTTTTCGCTTGCATTTATTTAACTTGTATGTACGCAAGATTGTGATCGGTAGTCCAGAATTCCAGATAATCGCGAATCCGTATAACTGAGGGTCGAATAATCGAGTTTACACTGTAGCTATTTAATAATATCTATAATGTGCATGCGAAAGGGAGTTCGTTACGCTTTCATGATTTAACTATTCAACCGATCCTTTTTTTAATTACACATACAGCATGTCAAGAATTCAGAAACTGATATAAGTATTATATCCAGTAGATATAAATATCTATCTAGAAATATAATATGTGTAAAAAAAAACAACAAGCTCGTACCGCTTTTTTCGCGTTTATATTGTATGGCTTTTTAATTTTCCCACGTTTTGAACACTTCACAGCGTCCATGGTTCGGATATGGTTAAAAATAAAATAGATAAAAAGCGAAACATTCCTAAAAATAGTTTTACTAAAAATGTGTAATATTCGCGAAAACATCAGCTTTTATTTAGTTACAGAAATATTAAAAAAATTAAAATAATCTATTATCAAAATAAAAGCGTATTACACTTTCTGTTTTGCTATTGTCAAATGGGACGCGTTTTATTATTAAATTTTATTAACATTTTGTTATAACAAAATAAAATACATTTAGCATTGTAATCAGGACTAAAGTAATACAAAAGTTTAGCACAATACAGCAGTGTTTCAAATTTAACATGCAAGATTTGATTACAAATAGACAGACATTGGGTCAGGTGAAGCTAAATAAAATGTTGTAATAATGTAGGTACTGTACCTGAGGGTTAACAAAAGTACATACATACATATCATCACGCCATATCCCTTGCAGGGTAGGCAGAGAGAACAGAGTGCCAGAGAACTCTATGTTTGCATACTTCACTCGCTTCCTCAACATTCATAATTCTCTTCATACACGCTCGCCGGTTTCGGAGACTCTTGACTCCACCTTCCTTCAGTACATGACCGATCTGGTCTAGGTAGGTTAGTCTCGGTCTCCCCCGGTACCTACATCCTTCCACTTTCGCATTGTATATCTTCTTAACCAGACGTTCGTTCGGCATTCTTTCCACATGTCCGAACCATCGGAGCAATCCCGTCGTTAACAAAAGTGATTGGCAAAACTATTTTAATCCGAGCGAAGCCAAGGGAAAAGCAGTTGTTTTTAATTCATCCTTGAAACGCTGGCAAATTAACAGTATTAATATCGATTATAAGTGGCATTGTGATAACTTTATTTAAAGTCTAGCTTCTGTCCGGGGCTTCACCCGTGTAATATAAAATCATAATAATTTCACCATCGCATGTTATTCCGCCCTTCAAAAAAGCATTACCGTCATCGTAAAAAAATATTATCATCTCATCTAACGTTTTATAATTTTTTTATTGTAATTTAAATTTGAGAACATGTATTTATCAAAATAAAACTAACCTATAACAATCAGGGATAACCTACTTAGCTTTATAATAGTGAAAGTATTTTCACAATCAGTCCAGTACTTTCAGACATTACTCCTTACATCCAAACTTACAAACTCACAAGCTATGCCTGTTTATAATATTAGTACAGATTAGTACCTATAGATTGTTTTCATGATGATATGTACATTTTAAAGTTTTACACATATCATCACGCCATATCCCTTGCAGGGTAGGCAGAGAGAACAGAGTGCCAGAGAACTCTATCTCTGCATACTTCACTCGCTTCCTCAACATTCATAATTCTCTTCATACACGCTCGCCGGTTTCGGAGACTCTTGACTCCACCTTCCTTTATATTAGTACATGACCGATCTGGTCTTTACAGTACATTAAATTAAAAAAGGAATAAGCGAATATTCTGGCAAGTTTGCAAACGACCACAGCTATTCTCTAAACATGCTTTTAATTATATTAAATTGATAACATAATTTGATAAATATTAGACGTCAAATATTAAATAAACTGTTGATAACAATGTTGTTGTGGAATATTTTGTTTTGTACTTTTTAGAGTACGTTTATATTGCTAGTTAGGTTTTAGTTTCTTAATTTGTTTTTGATGTAAAACTTCTTAGTCATATTCACCATATTATTTTTTTCTTTATCTCCTTCGTTTGACGGGCTACAAACGAGTCCTACGGGACATTAGCGAAGTTGCGGTTGAGTGCTAACAGAAGCCATTCATCAAGGAGAAGAAGAACATGTAAAACTAATTATAGGAAAGGCTTTGAAATTTTGATTCTGATTTGTGTGACAAAAAATAGAGAGAGTAAACACGGTGTTTACACGTACAAAATTTGGTCAAAGTAGGACCAATGTCTCGCTTGTCTTTTTCGATCGGAAGTCTCCATTAGAGATGAGTGAGATCTTCTCGCTGTCATATTCATATGTAAATAAATCAACAATCACAAATTGATTTGATTTGAATCACAAATGAGAGAAGGAAAACTCGAAACTAAACCCTGTACCAACACGTCTGACCAGCGCGGTATAGTAGGTCAATTACCCTCCCATTATGGAGGAGGCTCGAGCCCAACAGTGAGACATATATGAGCTGAGATGATGATGAATCACAATTTATGTTATTCAGCAGTGATTGATGAATAATTAAAATGTTTCATTGTAAAAAAAAATCATTTTTCTGTTTTTTATTGCTTACGGTAGAAAAACGAACAAGCAGCACACTTGATGGTAAGTGTTACTGCTGCCCATGGGACCTTTGCAAGGGCGTAGCGAGGTACGGGCAGGGAGGGGCAGCTGCCCCCCCCTAGAAGAACGGTCGGTCGCTAATGCTCACGAGCTTAATAACTCGCGATAGTAGCGGAGCGGGATACGGGGCTCACTACTGTGTATGTTAAGCGTACACCGGAAAATTATTCAAAAAAAAAAAAAAAAAAATTGCAAGAGAAGTTTCAAAGAGATTTTATGAAGAACCGCGTATTTTACTCGTCAAGTAATGAAGCTGTTTCTAGTTGTTATACTTTGTTTTTAATTTTTACCTCACCTCCACTACTAATGTGAGATACTCATATGTTAAAAATCACGATTAAAACAATATAGTCTAGGATTTTCTTAATCTGCCCCCCTCTATACAAAATCCTGGCTACGCCCTTGGACCTTTGCAATATCAAAGGTATAGCTAGACTACTGCTTACGAATGAAAACCCACCCAGACCTACCACTATTAAATTTAAAATGTTTATTGTGTCTGCAACACATCCAGTTTAGTCTTATTTTTATTGATATTATTTTTGAGTTTTTTTTTATAATACCTAAGCAATTTTTAAAGAACAAACACATTGTTATGGGCAGACAAACAAAATAAAAAAAATATTGTATGTTATTATTTCTATAAGTCTTATATAAAATTTAAAAGTAATATCTTTTTAATATTATCTACTTAATTGTTTAGATTAGGTACTGTGTGGTGACGAATTAAATAATATTTTCTTTCTATTTTTTTGTGTGTGACTTAGTTATTAGCCGCAGGTGGTAATGATAACTTTACACGGACTGTGAGTGACCGCTGTGGGCTCTCAACTCGATAAAGTTAAGAGTAAGATTAAGTGTTACCACCCTCTAATTTACTTTGGGAATCACAAATGCCAGTTGAGGGATGACCAGGAGAATAGATTGAAGAAAATAAAGAGAAATAGGGTTGGGATCACCAAGTCAGCAGCACTCTCCTAGAGAGTATAAAACACAAAATGCGTTCACCAACTCATCTGTCAAGCGTGAGATTAGAGTATTATCTATTACTCTTTATCTATGCCCAATAGTGTTAAATGTCAAATTTTAGGTGATGCTGACACAGAAACCATTTAAAGCGACTGTTTGGAGTTCGTCGGTACCAGTTTACGATTGCGGCGATGAGGTTTCGAAATGGTTCACTAAGTAAGTTTCATTATCATTATTTCTAAAACGGTTTGAAATTAAACTCTATATTAATAAGATCTAGTTAGCTTATGTATAAATAATAAAAAAAAAACTCTCGATAAAATTTACGCTCGACAAAAAAAATAAACTCTCAACATAAAAAAGAATCTGAAACATACAGTACCTACTCTAGTTATGGCGGATCGAACGAGCCCAAACTGTGATGTTTACTAATAGGCGATCAAGTATTTCGTCTTCTGCCTTCGAGCTCCATCTCGCTGTGTGGTTACGGCTACGAATACTACCAACTCTTACTTTGCTCATGGATGTCGTAAAAGGCGACTAAGTGCTTTATATCGACCTGTCACCTGGACCAACACCACCTGATACCGTTTGGTCAACAGTTACATTCCAAAGCAGGGTTAACGTCAGGCAGGCGGCTGGTCATAGAATTGTTGCCGATAACTTTTGCAATATGTAGGAAGAGGAGTACATATTACGTCAACCTCGAGTGATTGGAATAAGCTCAGGAGAATGGTGATGATGATAACCTTTGAGCTCCATCATCACAGTAGTTCAAAATTATCATATATGGTGCGTTTCAAATGATATGTCACAGATATATGTGAAAGTAAAGTAACTATCCATTATGCGTCTGAGATCCCTACGGCAGTTAACAAGAAGAGCTGATAAGCTCATAACGCCTGAACAGATATTCATAAGATGTAGTTAAGAACCATTTTAATCATATCTGCTTACAAATAAAAAGAACGCATCATAGGCGGCCCATTCGTTCAGGAACTAAAATGCGGACGACAGTTCTGGAACTACAATGCGGAGACGGACATAGACACGTCCAACTTATAACATCCCTTTGCGTCGGGGTTTAATAAATTATACAACGTGTATCTACTAGTGTAGACTTATAGAGTAGGTAAGACATTTGGTGTCAGTGGCGCAAGTAGACCAGCTGATGGTACCTAATTGGTAACTGCCGTCGCTAACGAGGGCACATCGAGTTTGCTGTCTCTTTTTTATATTGTCTAAAATAAGTTAAACAACGCACTGTCTAACGTTGTTCATTGGTTCAACACAAATAATCTAGTTCTTAATGAGAACAAAACAAAATGTATTAAATTTACCACACCTAATGTAAGACAAGTGGGAACCAATGTTCAAATGAATGGTGTGGCTCTAGACCTTGTGGAATCAACCGTTTTTCTAGGCATCACTATAGATGCTAGACCCCAATGGGGCCCTTATATTGAAAAATTGTCAAGCAGGTTTAGCTCAGCGGCTTATGCGGTCAAAAAAATCGAGTATTGACCGATATTGAAACAGCTAGAATAGTTTACTTCTCTTATTTTCATAGTCTTATGTCTTACGGCATATTGCTGTGGGGATGCTCCGCGGATTTGAGTAGTATCTTTGTTCTGCAAAAAAGGGCTGTCCGCACAATTTATAATCTAGGCCCAAGAGTTTCACTTCGAGAGAAATTCAAAGAGGTGAATATTCTGACTGTTGTATCACAATATATATACGAAAATGTTTTGTATGTAAAAAGAAATTTCAGTAACTTTGAAAGATATTGTGACATTCGTTGTGTGAATACTCGGAATAAGGACAAATTAGTTGTACACAGTACGCGTCTTGAAAGAATTAATAGGTCATTCATGGGGCAATGTATACGCTTCTATAATAAATTGCCAAAAGATATCCGAGATATGACTGTGAACAAGTTTAAAAGGGCTGTCAAGAACAGACTCTTTAAAAAAGGTTATTATAAAATCTCGGATTATCTAAGCGATAGTTCAGACTGGCTATGAACAGCTCCTCTTTCAGCAATTACATTATTTTTTTTAAACTGTTTAGTTACTATTTCTTTTTAATAATTGTACATACTTGTAAAGCGTAGCGTGTGTTGCCTGACGAATTTTGACATTTTTGCATTTATAGTACATGGTATTGGTCATGCTCACTGAATGGTCCGCTTGCGGTAGCTGCGTGGAGCGGGTCTCTCCCTTCCCTCCAAGGTGATTGAGGGGAGTGATGGCTGCTCTAGTAGTTAACTCGTGATCGGGTGCCGCTTGTGGGATCCGGTCCAGTCATGGTCTTTTTTATTGTATTTTAACTATTGCGTTCGAAGGGCATCGCACCGAAGCTAATTAAATAATAAACATGTACTATTTTTTTTTTATATAAAAAATGAACAAAAATATAATAACATAGATAAAATATAAATAGACAAACCCACTGAGTTTCTTGCCGGATCTTCTCAGTAGCGGTCTCATTCCGATCCGGTGGTAGTATATTAGATTAACTTTAAATGTAAAAAAAATGACAATACGTAAATGTTCTCGCAGGGTTTATGCATAATAAATGAATTTGAATTTAGGGTTTAGGCGTCCAGCTTTCTTGCTTAACTCGAACGAAGCGTAGTAGCAATTTGGTGTTTCTCAAAAATCACTTTACTACTATGAGTCTACTCTAGTCACTTTAGTAGGTACTGTTCCAAACGAGCCGGCGCATTTATAGAAATCTCTTAGTAGCTTGGCCTCTATTTGCTTCGTTTGATTATAATCAATTTTTGATTGATAATTATCAACCGATAATGAGGTTTGATATTTCAGCACATCTCCATCTTTCCTATAGATAGACAAATTTGACATTTCAAATCGCTTAGAGTCGATAAAAATTAATACAAAACATATTTACATTTAACTTTTAACATCTTTATAATTTTACCGACTTTTTAAGTAAATAGTCCTTATAATGGACTTCTTTGGATGGATGGAGTCAAAACAATAATTCGTCAATCGCACAGTGTTGTCCTGCGTGGGAATCAAACATAATATATATCCGTTAGAGTATTATGGTTTTGTGTATACATCTTGTTACTCAGAATTAAATAATTGAGAATTAATTTGGCTGCACAGATTGCGTAGTGGTTAAGATACCGACCTTCCGTGCCAGTGCCGTGGGCTCGATTCCCACGCAGAACAATACCTACTTTGTGCGATTCACAAAGTGTTGTTCCGAGTCTGAGTGTAATTTATAATATTTTTGACAGACTTTTGAATCGGCCAGGCGACAAATACCGCTTGGTGTATTCAGCATCAAAAAAGAGTCGTCTGAGAGTAGGAAAACCGAAAATATTTACCAAATGGAGGGACTCGGACACTGTAAGTAATGTTGTTTGAATGGAAGACAATACATTTATCAATAATTAAAAATTTAAGTTTTAGTAGATATAAAGAAACCACGAAATCTTGAACTAAGTGAATACTTACAACCTCGGTATTAACAATACTATTAATCGCTTTAATGGGTGCAAAATATACGTTAATTTATTAAACTTCACACAGTGTATTTATTAATTTTATTATTTCTGTAGTGTTTTTTTTTTGTTATTGTGAAATATTTTCCATAATAGTACATCAATTTTTATTTGTGATACGTTATTTGAAAGATTATTTTCACATATAATAAAAAATAAAAAGTAAATACATTATTTAATATTAATTTTTGGATTAAAAAAAAAGATGATTTTCACGCTTAGAACGTATATGATAATCAGTCTATAAAAAAACATGGCGATATCGTGGTACTAGAGGGCTGTTACTTAGGGGCCATTCATAAATTATTAGGCGGTGTTGTAGTGAACCTGGCATTACGTAAGTTATTAAATTGAAAATTACCAATTTTGGTCAAAACTGTGATAGATTAATAAAATTAATGCTATGATACTTGTAGTAAGAAGATTGTAATAAAAGATATTATCAGAATTGTTATATTTGATCATTAGGGCCTTTTCTTACAAAACTCTTATTAAGGGGCAGGTGGGAGTAGTTGCATTCTTATGATGTCTTACGGTAGGGGGGAGGGGGCCGGGGTACATGCCAGAAACCTCCACGTGATGTACCCTGGGTGCGAGCGACAGTCCCCCAGATCACTCTGCCGAATTATCGCTCGCAGCGAATTTCTGGCGCGAGGGGAGGTTCCCCAGCAATGGGTAGAGCCCCAATTCGCTCCTGACCCTCTAATTGTAGACGGTACAGGACGCGAAATTTCGGACGGGCCCGGTCACTCATTAACGTGAGGGCTGGGCAGGCTTATGCCACCGCCGACATATCGTAAACCTGATATCTTGCTTCAAGACAAGTTGTCGTGAGGCGTAGTATCAGGAACGAGGGTCTTGACTTAACCGCCCGGACCGCGAGGAAGACAACCTCTATAAAGAATTCGACCTTCGAATTCGGAAATTACCCAGAATCCTAAGTTCTGGCGTGCGGCGAAAGGATGCATGGCAGATGGGCTGTTCTGTTCCTAGCACGCTCCAGCAAGGGTATCGGCCGACCCTCTGGTTGGTAAATGTAGGCTTGCCCAGGTATAGGGATCTCTGCCCGGGTCGACGGTTTTTCTCCCATTCTCGTGGGAATAGTCATGGATTTACCTAACTTACCAAAAAAAGACGGGGATCCTACGGATACCCACCCTACGGCCTTGCTAAGCCAACATAAAACTGGCACAAACGACGCCTCGTCCTTAGGACTGGAGGCGTCTGCCGAGGGCCCGGCACCGCCCACAGAGGCCCCCCCCACGAAGACGAAGAAGCGTCGGACGGCGCGGTTCACATGGGGGAAAGCTGCGAAAGCGAACGCTCGCGACAAGAAGCGGAATACCGAAAACCGCGAGCGTTACGCGCGCGAGCGGGATAAGGACGGCGGCAGATCCACTGCAGAGCCGTCAACGGACGAGGGCGACAGTTCTGTCGCAGAGCCGTCCAGAGACGAGGGCAGTGGATCTGCCGATGTGATGGACGAGGGCGGTAGTTCCGCAGAGCCGTCCAAGGAGGTCAGCGGGTCGGCTGAGGAAGTCGCCACCACCAGGTTGTCACCGCGTCCTGCGGCGGCCCTGACCGCGGCCCTGACGGTAAGGGAGGAGGCCCTCCCTTCGAAGGTGCGGAAGCGCCCCCTGAATAAGGAGGGAAGCTCAGGCGCCGATTCTGAAGGGAGCGTAGTAATCATGCCTCCCCCCAAAGTGCCGGCGTCACGCAGAGGGCGAGGGGCCGCGACGACGGGTAGAACGACCCACTCCCCGGCCGGCGGAGAGCGTGGAGTGGCGGAAGGCAGGCAGGCCGATAACGAGGTGGCCGCCGCGAGAGTGCTGGGGGTGTTGTCCGGCATCCCTCCTACCGAAGTGGCGGCCGCTGGTGCCCGCGCGAGTGCCCCAGCCGCAAATATGGAGGCCCTGCAGGCCGAAAACGCCCGCCTTGGTGGCGAGGTGTCAGGCCTGCGGGCCCAGAACCGCGGGCTGGAGTCGGAGCTGGCCGCGGTGCGGAGGGCCAACCGCATCCTCGCCAAGGACGTGGCTGAGCTGAGGGCCCGAATGGCGCGGCTCGTGCCACCTGTGCCAACTGCGCCGCCGGCCAGTGCTAGCCGCCGAGGAGCTGTCACCGTCGCCGCCGCTCCGAAGCCGCCCCGAGGCGCTGGCCGTCCAGTGGCTGCCGCTGCGCCAAAGACGCCTCTGACCGCGGAGCATGCGCCGGCCACCAACGCCAGCACGCCAAATGTCGCCGTCGTGGAGCAGGCCCAAAGGCGGACAAGCGGCCATATGCGGCATCAACCCCCGCCCCGCTATCCTGTAAGGATGGCCGCGTGGGGGGAGCTACGCCGGAGCCGCGGCTGGGCCCAAGCCCACGGGGCCCCCTCCGAAGAGGAAGACGGCACCGGCTCCTGCCGGACAGCAGTCGTCGCCCGCACCGACACCGCCGGCAACGACTAGCGCACCCGCGACTGCGCCTTCCGCGCCTGGCACACCCGCTGTACCCGAACAGTGTTGGCAGGTGGCCGAGCGCGGCAGAAAATGTCGCGGGCAGAGAAGGAGAGCGGCGACAAAGCGCGCCACTGAGGTCGCCGCTCCTCAAGCAGGAGCTGGAGGAGGCGGAACAAAAAAGAAGAGGCCGCGCAAGGGGCTCCGGCCGCCGAAGACAGCCGCAGTGGTGATCACTGTGCTGCCTGAGGCGGCAGAAAGGAGCCTCAGCTATGAGGCCGTCCTGCGGATAGCCCGGCGGGAGCTCGACGTCTCCGACATAGGAGGCGTTGAAGCCAGGACCCGCAAAAGGCCCGGACTGGGCCTCGGATTTTAGAGTTCCCTGGGGCCGAGGGCACCAGGACGGCCGATAGCGTGGCGTCGAAGTTGAGAGGTCTGTTCACCGAAGAGGGTGGCTTTAGAATCGCCAGACCCGTGAAGTGCGCCGAAATGTGCATCGCGGGTCTGGACGACTTCGTGACGGTGGAAGACATCCGGGAGCCCATTGCCTCGAAAACCGGGTGTCCCCTGGACACCGTCCGGGTTGGCGCCATCCGGCCCGGTCCAGGCGGCGTAGGTGCCGCCTGGGTGCAGTGCCCAGTGGAGTCGGTCAGGCAACTGGCCGGCTCAGGTAGGCTGCTCGTGGGCTGGAGCTCAGCGCGAGTCACCGTGCTGGAGCACCGGCCTGTGAGGTGTTTCAAGTGCATGGCGGTCGGGCACACCCGGCCAACATTCACTAATTGTTTTGACTGCGGCGGACTCTGTTTCCGTTGCGGTCAGACTGGGCATATGGCGGCATCTTGCGCCGCCCCACCCATACCCCGGCATTGCCCGGCAATAAGCCTGCCAAGCACCGCATGGGCTCTGGGGCGTGCAGACCTCCAGCTTCGGCCCCAAAGGGGCGAAGCGGCCTTTCGACCGCAGCCGCTCCCGCTCCTAGCGCGGCCCGATCGAGGTGATGGAAACACTAATGGCTGCCCAATCCACTCACCTCCTGCAGGCCAACACCAACCACTCCCCCGGTGCGCAGGATCTCTTCCTGCAATCCATGGCGGAGTGGTCGATCGGTGCAGCCGTAGTCGCGGAACCGTACTGTGTGCCTGATCGCCCCAATTGGGTGGTCAGCCGGCACGGAACCGTGGCAATCGTCGTCTCCACGCAGCGGAACTTCCCGTCCTTGTCGCTTTTGGATAGGGGCGAGGAATTTGTCGCTGCGGAATGGGTAGGGGTCACACTCTACAGCGTATACCTCTCCCCTAACAGGCGAATGGACGATTTCGAAGCCTCCCTCACCACCTTGGAAGCCTCGATACGGCGATTGGCACCGGGCCTCGTCCTGGTCCTGGGGGACTTCAACGCCAAATCCACGGCGTGGGGGTCCCCTACGACGGACGATCGCGGGCGGGCGGTCGTGGAATGGGCGGCGTCACTGGGCCTCTGTGTCCTAAACAGAGGCTCAGTGAACATGTGTGTGCGACAGCAGGTCACAGACAGGCAGCGATTCTGGTAGGATCGCCATGTACGGACGGGACTATTATTGTAAATCAAAGACGAGTTTACAGTTTGAAGTCTGGTTTAATACTCCCTCTTATAATTATGATACATACCTTATATATTACTTAATTACTACGTCACAGTAGGTCGATAGTGGACTTGTCGTTCGCTAGCCCCGCTGTCGCATCACGAGTGAGGAACTGGCGTGTCCTGGAGGAGGCGGAGACCCTGTCGGACCACCGGTATATTCGGATGGAGGTCTCCCCCCTCCGGGACCCCAGTAGGGGTCACAGGGCGGACCGAGCTCCCGCGTTTACGCGGTGGGCTGTGGGGCGTCTAAATAGGGACCTACTGGCGGAGGCGGCCATCGTAAACACGTGGCTGTCCTCACCATCCCCAGCGGACGGAGTGGACGCTGAGGCTGGCCGCATTCGCGATGCGTTAACGCAGATATGCGATGCGGCCATGCCCAGGGTACGGCGTCTGCCTCCGAGGCAGGGGGTCTACTGGTGGTCCCCAAGACTGGCGGACCTTCGTGCGGCGTGCATTAGTGCCCGAAGGTCCTACACCCGCAGCCGGCGGCGTCGCCGCGATGCTGAGCGGGAGGGCCAGCTGTACGAGGCGTACCGCAGTGCGCGGATTGCCTTTCGGCTGGCCATCCGCTTCGCCAAGGACGCGAGTTGGCAGGAGATGCTGGACGGTCTCGACCGTGACCCCTGGGATCGCCCGTATCGCGTGTCGCTGAATAAGCTTCGCGCGCAGGGCCCCCTCCTAACCGAGACCCTCCAGCCCGATCTCCTTCGTAGGGTGGTCGAGGAGCTGTTCCCGCGGCAGTCGGAGCACATGCCCTCGGTCATGGCTTCGCCAGATCACGACCGGGAGGCCGACGAGAGTGTTCCGCCCGTGACGGAATCAGAAGTGGGGACGGCTGTGGCGAAGATTCGTTCCGCCACCACGGCCCCCGGCCCAGACGAAATACCAGTCCGGGTGTTGACGTTGCTCCTCGAGCACCTCGAACCTCGCCTCAGGCGACTGTACAACGCCTATCTGACGTCTGGACAGTTCCCTAAGTGCTGCAAAGAAGGGAGGTTGGTTCTCCTGCCAAAGCCGGGACGGCCCTCGGATTCGCCGTCGGCCTACGTTCTCGACGATGTGGGTAAGCTGTTGGAGCGTGTCCTCGCTGCCCGCATCGTCCGACACCTGAAAGAGGTGGGGCCCGATCTATCGGACGCTCAATTCGGCTTTCGAAGGGGGCGTTCGACCATCGGGGCCCTGCTACGCCTGAGGCAGACGGCCGCGGAGGCTGTCACCGGCAGAAGAGTGCTGTTGGCGGTGTCGTTGGACATCGCCAACGCATTCAATAGTCTGCCATTCAGCTGCATCAGGGAGGCGCTCCGATTCCATGGAGTGCCCTTGTACCTGAGGCGGCTGGTGGCATACTATTTGGAGGTGCTCAGTGTTCTTTGCGCGAGTCCCGCAGGGGACATTGTGCGGACGCCCATGTCGTGCGGTGTTCCGCAGGGGTCGGTATTGGGGGCGACTCTGTGGGACATCGGTTACGACTGGACGTTGAGAGGGAGTCTCCCTCCCGGGCTGAGCGTGATATGCTATGCTGACGACACGCTCGTCACAGCCCGGGGCAGGACACTCAAAGAGGCGGCGTGCCTGGCCACTCTCGGCACCGAGGAGATGGTCAGGCGAATCGAGGCACTGGGGCTCAGGGTGGCCCTAAATAAGACGGAGGCCCTTCTATTCCATGGGCCCCGCGTAAGGCCGCCTATCGGCGCCTCGTTAGTTGTCAACTCCATCCACATCAGTATCCAGGCCCATATGAAGTGTTTGGTGGTCTGGTGCTCGACGGGCGTTGGTGGTTCCGGGAGCATTTCCGCAGGATTGCTCCCCGGCTGATCGGAGCGGCGTCCGCCCTATCGCGGCTCATGCCGAATATGGGCGGACCCAGTTTCGAGGGCCGACGGCTGTATGCGGGGGTGATCCGCTCAATGGCCATGTACGGCGCACCCGTGTGGGCGAGGGCTCTGAACGCCCAGCTCAGGGCGGTTCTATGCAGGCCACAGAGAGCCATGGCGGTCAGAGCCATTCGCGGGTACTGCACGGTGTCGACAGAGGCGGCATGCCTATTGGCCAGGACACCCCCGTGGGACCTAGAGGCGGAGATGCTCTCCGACCTAGAGGTCGGAGAGCATCACCGATTACCCGCCGGTAGACCGGCGGGTAATCGCAGTGCGCGACGAGGGTAGCTCCTCATCGTCTGACGAGATAGCCACCTGGCGCGAGGACGCCCGCCGAGATGTCATCGCCCGTTGGGCTACGCGGCTGGAGAGGCCTAGACACGGTGTTGTTACCGTCGAGGCCCTCCGGCCCGTACTGATGGAGTGGATGGAGCGGCGGCACGGAGTGCTCTCCTTCCGGTTGGTGCAGGTCTTGTCGGGGCACGGTTGCTTCGGCAAGTACCTGCACACGGTCGTGCGGAGGGAGTGGACTCCGTCCTGCCACTGTTGCAGTAGCGACGAGGACACGGCGCAACATACGCTCGAGGTATGTTCGGGCTGGGACGGGCAGCGCCGTGACCTCGTCGCTGTCATCGGTGTCGACCTGGCGCTGCCGGCTGTCGTGAAAGCGATGGTCGACAGCGTCAGGAATTGGGACGCGGTCGCCGCCTTCTGCGAGGCTGTCATCTCGCAGAAGGAGGTGGCGGAACGAGTCCGGGAGGATGCCCGTGACCCGGGGCGCCGCAGGCGCAGATATCTGCGCCTGATGCCACCCTAACCGAGGCTTCGGGTGATCGGACCGGGGAATTGTCCGGTCACCCGACGTGAGGCCACCGCGCGAGGGCGACGCCCCGACGGCGAAAGCTGTCGGGGGATCGACGAGAGAGGAACCCGCAAGGGTATACCGCCGGGCGGGCCACCGAAGACAAAGATCTGGTACCGGTGGCCCGCTCATACGACGAAGAGAGGTGCTTGCAGGATGGGTCCAGGGGTTGCGCGCCGCCTCTTTTGAAAAAAAAAGGGGGGAGGGGGCCAAATCATTCTTCAAAATCCCTTACGTAATTTATAAACGGCCTCTTACATAATAAGTCCTATATGTTTAAAGGTTCCGTGTATTTACACAAGTCTTCTAGCGACAAGTTATTCTGTAAAGGTTTTGGACATTATTATAGTATCATTATATTTTACTAACAAATAAACAAATACTCTGAAATACAGGTTAAGTAATCGTCGTTATAATGTTCCTAAGAAGCACAAGATTGTGTTGTTACTCTTTAGATAATAGTTATTTTTCAAAGTTTAGCGTAAGCTGAGAAAGAATAGGATTAGCTTAGCTCCCGTTGTCTATAGTTAGTTACTTACTTCGTTTACAACCAAAAAAAAAACAATTGGAAATGCTAAGAAAATCTGCTGCTGTTATGTATTTTAGAAATTCTGATTATAATATAACATTTTTATCTTTAGGGTTTCTTCTCAGATGAAATGTCATACAATCTAATAAATGAATCGTCAGTTGAGGATTTGAACAAGCATTTGAAGACTACAAAGGTTACACATGTCAACTTTAGACCCAATTTCCTGTTGTCGGGCGATATAACGCCGTACGACGAAGACAACTGGAAATTTATTAAAATCGGAGGCAACATATTTGAAGTTATCAAACCGTGCACGCGGTGAGTATAAAAACTGTTCCTATAACTTTATTGTTAGTTTGTTAGATGTAATAGTAGAGCTGCGATGCTTTGATTATGGACATATGCGATAACTGACCTGACAGCAATGTTAGGAAAAAACTACACGTTTTATTGCATATAGTATATAAACAAAACAGACAACAAAATTGACAAATAATAGTTATTTGTCAATTTTGTTGTCTGTTTTGTTTGAAAAGTGGCAGCACGATTGGGCCGGAATCCCAATAGGCGCGGGTTCGAATCCCGCTTGTGACTTCATTTTTCGCTTCGTAATCGGGTTTTATAAATAATTAAGCATATTAAATGCTAAATTTCAGTAATTTGATTAAGTAACTACTGTCCAAAATTATATTTCTAATTTTAGTAGTTTCGGCTCGTTGTTGACGAGTCTATCAACCAGCTTTTTTACATATATAGATGACTCCAATGTCTTAAGTTTGACTCCATGTCTCTAGTAACATATGAATGATTATTTTTTCCAAATCCATACAGTAGTTTTTGCGTGATGCCTGTACAAACACGCAGACATATTTTTAAAAGTTATTGTTTTGGATTCTGTTGCTCTGATAAAAAGCTCTCAACATTGGCTGCCATATACCTAATGTATAGAAATAGCTCTGTTATAATTTTATTATATGTATACATAATAGTTATCTTAACCTATTATTTTAGGTGTGTACTTACGACCATCGATCCCGAAACTGGAACACGCCACATGGAGGTTTTGGATACTTTGAAGGGGTAAGTATTATTATTTATATATTTTACGATAACTAATAAAAAAATATTAGTTGTATTTATCAAAAGCCTAACTAGTATTGTTTTGCCCTTCACGTCTAAAGTACTCAACTGATTAGGTAATTAGGAGCTCCTATTTAGGATGCTCCTAATTACCATAAAAAACGGTAGGTTTATATTTTGAATATTGTTTATCTTTTGTTTACTTGTACGTTTAAGCATTTGCTGTGAAATATAAAGATCGTAGAGTCACGTAAGTGACGGTCAAACTGTAGATGAATGACCGCCGTTTTAATAATGGTACGTCATTTCGATTACTAAAGAGTCACTTGTCGGTTTTTTAAGTTCTACTCGTATATGTAAAGAGTGGTGCAATAACTCTATTAACTAACTCTTAGTAAGACTTCGTTCATCTGTCATCAGGCATCTGATGAACTGCAATAGATTGAGCATTGAAATTTTAATGTGTAGGTATTTTTATTTAACAAATATATAAGCTCAAAATATTAAATAGTAGGTATTTTTATTTAACAAATATATAAGCTCAAAATGTGGTCACTGTACCGAAGGACATATCACGAAGTCCTGCCCAAATAAAGACAAATCAGATTTTAAACCAAAATGTGCGTCGTGTAAACGTTTTAAAAAACCTTATGATCATCTATGTGGCGCATCGGACTGCCCCACCTACAAGTTAAAGTTAGAACAATTAGTACTCAATACAAATTATTAAAAAAAAAATGGATAGTTTAAATATAGGGCAATTAAATCTCCATAATGATAGGGTAGCGACATCAGAGCTAGACCGTCTAGTTATGGAATATAATCTAGATATCGTACTTATACAAGAACAATACCATAGTACTCGCTTACGTAATAGGGTTGTACAATTGGACAACAAAGCACGAGCCGGCATCTATGTTGCAAGTGCCAAATTTACGGTTACGTCACTACAAAATCTTATGACGTCACACTGTGCTGTCGCTGAGATTACATCCTCATCCTGTAGGGTTTACGTTGTGAGCTATTATTTTCAATATTCAGACCCCGTAAATCCACATTTACACCATCTTCGCCATGTTTTGCGGTCTCTCACGGGCCGTAAAATTATAATAGGTGCTGACGTGAATGCGTCATCTACTCTCTGGTATGGCAAGTTTAGATACACCGACACTGATCGACGGTGTGCGATAGAAGATTTCATCGCTGAGATGAATCTGTCCATCCACAATACACCTGATGCACCACCAACATTTTGCAGCCCTATGGGTGAATCTTCTATTGACGTCACGCTTTCAAGCGCAGACGTCCGCTTAAATAGATGGCGCGTTCTCCCTGACGCGTCGTGTAGTGATCACCGTCTGATCGTGTACGAATTTGGATCGAGTCTGTCGCAGGATCCTACTAGACAGAGCTACAATTTTAGATATAAATCTAAAGGAGCTAACTGGGATTTTTTCAGCTCGCTCTTTTCCTCATGTGCTAGGGATTTCACTCGCAGTCAATTAACCGCAGAAGAAAGTGCTGAAATAATGTCAAACTCTCTAATATACTGTGCTGATATAGCTTTGGGTCGAACACCCCTGCCTAATACTAAGAGGTGTGATTGGTGGAATAATCACTTAGTAGAGCTCCGCAAACGCTTCCGAAAGGCGCGCAGGAAACATAATAAACTCAAAAAGACATGCAGGATGGGAGCGGCCTTTGATGAATCTCTATCTTTACTGAAGGCTGCCCGGTCTTGCTACCGAACTGCGGTGGAAAAGTCGAAAGACGCTTTATTAAATAGGATTGTTGAAAAATTAGAAAGTGAAGGTCCGTGGTCTCCACTATATCATGAGTTTAAAGCAAATCGCTCAATCGACCTAGCTTACGTACAAAATATCAAAGTAAATGATAAACACACTACGGGTATTGAGGAGACCACGGAAGTTTTATTAAATACGTTAATTCCAGACGATAACATATCAGTCGACAGCGAACACCATAAACAAATACGCGCGTGGGCCGCTGACCCACCTCTCTCGCCTATGTCTGACCTTCCGTCTTTTGCCGAGTTTATGAATACCGTTAGAGCTCTTCCCCTCAACAAAGCTGCTGGTGAAGACAAAATATCAAATAAAATGATCAAAGAAGCTAGTCGAGCATCGGGCAGCTCAATGTTAATGGTTTTTAATCGTTGTATATCTGAAGGTATTTTTCCTCGGTCATGGCGTCGCGGATATATACGAATAATTCCTAAAGGCGGTGATAAGCCACCAGATGACCCGAAATCATATCGACCAATCACCTTATTGCCCTCACTAGGCAAACTCTTAGAACGGCTAATTGTTCCTCGTTTATTGCCGGGTGGACCAACATTCAACCATAAGCAATTCGGCTTCACTCGCGGTAAATCAACTATCGACGCAGCCATTGCGGTGAGAAAAGTTATTAATACATCCGCTTTTAAATACGTGCTAGGCGTTTTCCTGGATATCTCAGGTGCCTTCGACAACGCCTGGTGGCCAATGCTACTTCTTAAATTAAAGACTCGTGGGTGCTATAGGAACATCTACCTAATTATACAGTCATACTTTTCACAAGGCTCGACTAAACTGAAACTTGGTCACCATGCTGTGTCGAAGCCACTGACGATGGGCTGCCCCCAAGGTTCGGTGCTAAGTCCATATCTGTGGCATTTAGGTTTTGACGATTTCCTCGAATTACCTCTGCCGAAACACTGTCAATTGATCGGCTATGCCGACGACGGTCTTCTACTCGTAGAATCCAACACTAGAGACGGTTTAGAGAAATTAGCAGAAATTTGTCTCAATAATATATTCGAATGGGGCACACGAAATCGGCTTACATTTGCCCCACAAAAAACGTACCACCTTTTATTAAAAGGAAATTTACAATCGTTGCCGCGTATAAAATTCAATAATATGACAGTCAAAAAGAAAGATTCAGTTTGCTATCTTGGTCTACTCTTAGAAAAGAATTTTTCATTTGTCGAGCATATTAAAACTGTAGGTGAAAAAGCGAAACGAAATTTCTATGCGCTTACTAGAATATCAACGTCTACCTGGGGCCTTCGTTTTAATACACTGAAAACTATATATATGGCCACATATTTGGGGTGTATTTGTTACGCTGCACCCGTTTGGGCTGATAGGGCTACCATAGGGGCAGCTCGCCTTAAATTATTACAAAGCCAACGATTGGCCTTAATATTCTTGTGTAAAGCCTACAGGACGGTCAGTACCGAGGCTTTGCCGGTACTCGCGGGTGTACTTCCGGTTGACTTGGAGATTCAGAGACGGGCATCAATGTATTACACGACAAGGGAAAATATGAACACAGATTTCCTTCTACCGCGCGACCGTAATAAAATCGCTCGATTGTTTGCACCGCAGTCCGTTGTCTATGAAAAACTTTTAATTGAATGGCAAGAAAGATGGGATTCATCATCGAAGGGCCGTCACCTCTATCTATTTTTCCCATGCGTCCGCGAGCGCCTAGAGAGAGTGTGGCTGGAGGTTGACCATTTTGTAGCTCAATTTCTAACTGGACATGGCAACTTTAAAAGTAAATTATTTTCTTTTAAACTCGTACCTTCACCACTATGTCAATGTTCTACAAATAACCGCGAGTATGAACAATCAGCACATCACATTCTCTGGGAGTGCGATCTCTGGCGTAACGAGCGCGACCTTATGTTAGACAGTTTGCAAGTAACATCTGGAGTAGTATACTACACGGATCTTGTAGCAACTCGAGAAAATTTCCGTGCGTTTAGGCGTTTCTGCCATACCTACTACTGCAACCAATCTTAAGGCTCACATATAGGCCCCGTTAAGTTATCCCGTATCCGTGGTGCCGTACTGCTGCGCTTATCGTAGCTGTACAACCCTTTACTTATTGGCTGACTAGTCAATATTGCTTTCTGTCTCCCGCTTTGCCTGGGAGGGAAGTGGAATCACTCTTTTCCAACTCCTCCTCTTTAACTTTTCTAATTAAATTTGTTGCGGGTTCCAAGACAATTAAAATCATTTCCCGGGACTGCCTGAGGGTCAAACCTCGGTGTCATTTATAGTGACCATTGTGGATCCTGGCTTACAGGAGTTACAATGGTGGGAATGTGTGGTGGGATTAGTCCCAAAAAAAAAAAAAAAAGCTCAAAATATTAAGCGAACGTAAACAGGTTTTTTTTCCGTGTGGTGACGGAGTAAGAATACAATTCACCACCCCCTATCTTACCCGTGGGTGATCGTACGAGATATAACATCTATGCGAGAGAAGGAAAACTCGAAACAAAATCTTATACCAACAGACCAACACGTCTAACTAGCGTGGTATAGTAGGTCAATTACCCTTCCACTATGGAGTAGGCTCGAGCCCAACAGCGGGACATTTATGAGCTGAGATGAAACGGTGTTTTGTTTTACGAAATTATTTAGATTGAGTGATTTCGAAGGAAGTTAAGAGCAGTGACAGCAAAGGATGATAAAAAAAACCGATGTAATATAATAAAATTTAATATTTATTTAAAATTACAAAATTAAGATTTAAAGCACAGGATTATATTTTGTACCATGTTACGGAATGCTTCGTGAGCGAGTCCACCTCACAGTTTTCCCTTTATTTTCAATTAACACTGCTATAACTTGATAAAGTGTTAAAAGAAAACAATAGGTTGAAATGATTGTAAAATATAAACTGCAATTTCGAGGAACCTTAGATAGGTACTTGAAAACGGTCTTTAATGCTTGTAAATGAAACACGTCGTTCTTCTGAGGCACAGATACAGGGACAAAATTTATTGGTGTAGCCGGCTGTTGATGTAAAAATTCAATAGTTCTTTAGATTTTAATAACTGACATCATATTGTAACCTAATAAAGTAAACTTATGTTATCCCCTTGAGTTGCAATTTGACTACGGCGACTAGTATCATTGGTCACGAGTCAATTGCGGGCGACATTTATTTCACAAATGTGTGCGCAGGCACAGATACATTTGCGCAGATGAGATTTGATGGATACACAGACATTATTTTCTTATCTCCATCTATATCTGACAGTATTAAGTGCCACCCATAGCACGGATATTAAATGATAACTTACTAATTTCCATTATTTCTTTTCAGCCCATAAATATTCTACGTTAGGATCGGGTTTCCTACATAATATTCTATACTGGTCAGCCGATTTGGCATAGGGTTTTATGGCGAGTTTTCTTTTTAACCGACTTTAAAAAAGGAGTTTTTTTATGTTTGTTACCTCATAACTTTCGACTGGGCGAAGCGATTTTAATGATTCTTTTTTTATTTGAAAGCTGGTGCTTCCCGTACGGTCCCATTTTAATTTGATCCAGTTTTCACAATAGCACCCATGAGAAAACCATAACATAGGACTAAAATTAGCATTAAGTATGTGTGCGACAAAGAACGAGTAACTCAAGCCCCGCTACTAATAGAACAACCTACGTGTGTCTGTAACACTAAAAAGTAAAAAAATAAATAAAAATACGATTAAAAAACCGACTTCAAAAACGGGAAAGCACAAAATAACTTAAAATACTATCATTTTTATGCGCTATCTATTGATAGGTTTGAAGTCGGTGCCGGTGTCGGTATCTTTAGTGTAGGAATTTCATTACAGTAAGTAAGCTGTTTATAATTTTGTTTAAGGCTTGGCACCGATTTGAAACCTATCAATAGATAGCACATACAAATGATAGTATTTTAAGTTATTTTGTGCTTTTCCGTTTTTGAAGTCGTTTTTTTTAATCGTAGTTTTATTTTACTTGCATAGATCTTATCTACATTCCGTATCACCTTTATAACACCCACGGGCAAAAGAGTGTGGTGCATTGTATTCTTACTCAGTCACAACACAGAAAGCGAGCCACCATAATTGGATGGAAATTAGTCTCATCATCATCATCTCATATACGTCCCACTGTTGGGCTCGAGCCTCCTCCATAATGGGAGGGAAATGACCACTATACCACGCTGGTCAGGCGTGTTGGTATAGGGTTTTGTTTCGAGTTTTCCATCTCTCGCATAGATGTTATATGCGGTTTATATCCCTTAGTCGTCTCTTACGATCACCCACGGGTAAGAAAGGGTGACGAATTGTATTCTTACTCCGTCAGCATGTTACTCGGAAAAGAAATTACTCTACTGTACTGTTTTGTTTCTAGTTTGTTGATATTTCTAGTGGTGGGCATGAACCACTACACATTTAATGAAGGGATTCTAACAATATTATAATTGTTTCAGCTATCGTCTAGCTGAAGATCCAGAGGTGCTTAAAGCGACGGGTAAGTCGCCACGTTTGGGATTGCAGATTGCGTTACGCAGCGAGCCTGACAAGACCGTTTCAATCAACGATCCTATTTATGTTGCTTATTAAATAATTACGATATAATTAAATATTTTGTTAGTCGTGGTTCAATTTGGGTTCGCACAGTCGCTAAGAAAACTGTTCTACCGACATAAAATCTATCCTATCTCTAAATTTGGACCAAACGATATATTTCCAATATTTTTTTTTTTTAAATTAAAATCTTATTAAAATCGGTTAAGTTTAAATATTAGTTGGTAATTTTGGAGATTAACGTGAACACACATCGGGATACAAGATGTCCAATAAAGATTATAATGAATTCATACGTAATGTCTATAGAATTAAACATTTTTTTTTGTATAAAGGTTTTTTCTTTCATTAGAGCACTTAAATATTCCACCCATAGACGTAAGCAATCTTCTACAAAAACAAGATAAATATTAGGTCCTTACATAATATGAAATTAGCGTTTTGCCGTACTGACCACTTTGATCTGAAATATCTCCTCTTTGGTTAAAAATTCCAAATTCAAATTTATAAATTCATTTAGCTGGTACGTTTGAGTTTTGAAAACAGTCATTTGTTTTCCCTCATTGTTTTTTTTCTTTGGCGTCGCTTATTATCGCACAATGGAAAACATAAAATATCAGTATATTTACGAGCACGAGTTCTACCGTGGCACCAGTGCTGCAGAAACAGCTCGAAGGATTAATGATGTGTACGGCGCTGGTGTCGCAAAAGAAAGCACGTTACGATTTTGGTTTCAACGTTTTGATTCTGGAAATTTCGGCCTTCAGAACCAACCCCGTGGACGGCTGGAGACCAAAGTGCAAAATGAAGAATTAAAGGCTGTTGTGGAAACGGATCCATCACAAAGCACTTCAGAGATAGCTGCAGGCTTCGGGGTACCTAATTGACAAAACTGTATTAATCCACTTGAAGCAAATTGGGAAAGTAAAAAACTTGAACGATGGGTACCTCATGAATTGAGTGAATCGAACTTGCAAACACGCGTCGACTGCTGTGTTACTTTGCTCAACCGACACAATAATGAGGGGATTTTAAATCGAATCATTACTTGTGATAAAAAGTGGATACTGTACGATAATCGGAAGTCACCGGTACCCGATCTTTGTCTTCGGTGGCCGGCCCGGCGGTATATCCTTGCGGGTTCCTCTCGTGTCGATACCCCGACAGCTTTCGCCGTCGGGGCCTGGCCCTCACGAGGTGGCCTCACGTCGTGTGACCGGACAATTCCCCGGTCCGATCACCCGAAGCCTCGGTTAGGGCGGCATCAGGCGCAGATATTCGCGCCTGCGCCGCCCGGCCGCTGGCGGCGACCCGAGTCAAGGGAATCCTCCCGGACTCGTTCCGCGGCCTCCTTCTGCGAGATGACAGCCTCGCAGAAGACGGCGACCGCGTCCCAGTTCCTGACGCTGTCGACCATCACTTTCGCGACAGCCGGCAGCGTCAGGTCGGCACCGATGACAGCGACGAGGTCACAGCGTTGCCGGACCCAGGTCACGCAGACCTCCAGCGTGTGTTGCGCCGTGTCCTCGTCACTGCCGCACTGGTGGCAGGACGGAGTCGACTCCCTCCTTGCGATCTTGTGCAGGAATTTGCCGAAGCAGCCGTGCCCCGACAACACCTGCACCAACTGGAAAGAGAGGACTCCGTGCCGCCTCTCCAGCCGCTTAGCCCAACGGGCGATGACGTCTCGGCGGGCGTCCTCGCGCCATGTGTCTATCTCGCTAAGCGATGGGGAGCCACCCTCGTCGCACACTGAGGTCACCCGCCGGTAGAAGTCGGAGAGCATCGCCGCCTCTATATCCCACGGGGTTGGCCCGGCCAACACGCATGCCGCCTCGGTCGACACCGTGCGGTATCCGCGGATGGCTCTGACCGTCATGGCTCTCTGTAGACGCCACAGAAAAGCCCTGAACTGGAAGGTCAGAGACCTCGCCCACACGGGTGCGCCGTACATGGCCATTGAGCGGATCATCCCCACATACAGCCGTCGGCCCTCAAAGCTGGGTCCGCCCACGTTCGGCATGAGCCGTGATAGGGCGGACGCCGCGCCGACCAGCCGGGAAGCAATTCGGCGGAAATGCTCCCGGAACGCCCATCGCCAGTCCAGCACCAGGCCCAAGTACTTCATATGGGCCTGGATACTGATGTGGATGGAGTTGACGACTAACGAGGCGCCGATAGGCGGCCTTACGCGAGGCCCATGGAATAAGAGGGACTCTGTCTTGTTTAGGGCCACCCTGAGACCCAGCGCCTCGATTCGCCTGACCATCTCCTCGGTACCGAGAGTGGCCAGGCTCGTCGTCTCTTCGAGTGTCCTGCCCCGGGCTGTGACGAGCGTATCGTCAGCATAGCATATCAAGCTCAGCCCGGGGGGGTTACTCCCTCGCAACGCCCAGTCGTAGCCGATGTCCCACAGAGTCGGCCCCAGAACCGACTCCTGCGGAACACCGCACGACATGGGCGTCCGCACAATGTCCCCTGCGGGACCCGCGCAGAGGACACTGCGCCCCTCCAAATAGTCGGCCACCAGCCGCCTCAGGTACAAGGGCACTCCATGAAATCGGAGCGCCTCCCTGATGCAGAAATGGCAGAATGCGTTGGCGATGTCCAACGACACGGCCAACAGCACTCCTCCTCGGCCGTCTGCCTCAGTCGTAGCAGGGCCCCGATGGTCGAACGCCCCCTTCTAAAGCCGAATTGAGCGTCCGACAGATCGGGCCCCACGTCGCCCAGGTGCTGGACGATGCGGGCAGCGAGGATGCGCTCCAGCAGCTTGCCCACATCGTCAAGGAGCACGATGGGCCTGTAAGCCGACGGCGAATCCGGGGGCCGTCCCGGCTTTGGCAGGAGAACTAACCTCCCCTCCTTCCAGCACTCAGGGAACCGTTTAGACGCCAAACAAGCGTTGTACAGTTGCCTTAATGGCTGAACCCTGGAGTCCCCGCCAAAACGGAAAAAAAAATTGACTCAGAAAAAAAAATTTGCTTGAGTGTTTGGTGGACTAGCACTGGTGTTGTTCCCTACAGCTTTCTAAAATCTGGCCAAACGATTACGGCAGATATCTATTGTCAACAACTGTAAACCATGAAGGAAAAACTAGCTGCTAAACAAGCGAGATTGGTCACTCGCTCTAGGCCACTGCTGCTTCACGACAACGCAAGACCACACACTGCACAACAGACAACCACACAGCACAATTGGAATGTCTGCGACATCCACCGTACTCCCCGGACCTTGCTCCAACAGATTACCATTTTATCCTAGGGATGTTAAAAAATAATCGATTTTTATTTTAATCAATTATTTTTTTCTAATAATCGATTTTTTATAATCGATTTTTATAGTAATATTAATCGATTTTTAAAAAATCGATTATATAAATTATGCGTTTTAATCAATTTTTATGAAAAGCGCCATCTGTGGAACGGATGAATAAAACTCGAAGTAAATCCATTATTATTTACAAGTTAAGAGTGCCATAATATACATATATACCATAGTTGTTGGTAAACAATAAAAATGTCTTCCAATAGTAAAACATCTAAAAGCGGTTGGCGAAAATATTTTACGATTAATAAACATACAGCAATATGCAAGTCCTGTTCCAAAGACCTAAAAACTTGCAGTAATACTACAAATTTAAAACAGCATACATACATACCATCACGCCATGTCCTTTGCAGGGTAGGCAGAGAGAACAGAGTGTCAGAGAACTCTATCCATGCATACTTCACTCGCTTCCTCAACATTCATAATTCTCTTCATACACGCTCGCCGGTTTCGGAGACTCTTGACTCCACCTTCCTTCAGTACATGACCGATCTGGTCTAGGTAGGTTAGTCTCGGTCTTCCCCGGTACCTACATCCTTCCACTATCGCATTGTATATCTTCTTAACCAGACGTTCGTTCGGCATTCATTCCACATGTCCTAACCATCGGAGCATTTCCTTTAATCCTTTCGCATCTTTACACCAATACTCTCTTTCATACCTACTCGCTCTCTTACGTCGTCGCTTTTTTTTTTGGTTCTGTTCGTCCATTCGGACAGGCAAAGGGATCAAAGCCCATACAGCCAAGTCTTATTTAATTATTTTTCATATATTGTTCATCATTTCTTCATATTATGTAGCCTTAATAGTTATTGTCTGTCAGTAAGTCAAGTCGTTATCATTGATCAGGCGCTGATAACCTAATTAATGATTTTCTTCGGGAATTTTGGGCAAATATGAAAATACACGTAAACCACTATTATAACATATTCACTACACTTCAGCACTTTAACTGTGTATATTGCATAAAATACCAGCAAAATTATTCAATATAACACCACAAAACACTAAAGAAATGAATATAATACAAGAGCGTGACATGACATTTCCATATTCGCGCCAAAACTCTCTTACGTCGTCGTTACGAATGCGATCGATCAGCCTAACTCCACAGATTTTCCGTAGAGATCGCATTTCGACCGCATTAATTTTACTTTCATACTCTTTTCTGCATATCCAACTCTCGCTTCCATATAGTAATGTTGGGACAAGCACTGCGTTATGTATTGCTACACGTGCCTTCTGGATGAGGTGGTGGCTACCGAGAAGTTGTCCCAACGCTCTGTTCACTCTATTTACCTTCCATCTCGCCTAAATTCACATCCAAGATATAGAAATTCATCCACTTGTTCTAGTACATCATTACCTATTGTTACTCTTACATCTGTTCTGGCGTCATCTCTTTCAAAGACCATTATTTTGGTTTTACTCACATTCATGCGTAGACCCCTTTTCTTACAATCTTCTGTCATTGTGTCGACTAGGGTCTGCAGGTCAGTCGCTGACTGCACCAGCAGGACTGCATCATCTGCATAGAGCAGAGCAATGACCACTGAGTCGCCGATCTGGACCCCCACATTCATATCGTTCAACCTTTGGAGACATTTATTCAGATATATGATAAACAGCCTGGCTGATAGAACGCACGCTGCTTAACGCCGATATTGACGTCAAACCAAGGCGACATTCCATCATCCAGCCGCACACAGGCTCTATAGCCCATGTAACTGGACTGCACAGCCTGGAGCAGTTTACCGTTAATACCATACTCCGATAAAATGTCCCAAAGTTCCTTTCGTGCAACCGTGTCAAATATTCTCTCCAGATCCTCAAAATTGCAGAAAACCCTCTGACCTAGAGCCAGATGCTTCTCCACAATGTTGCGCAGAGAGAACACTTGATCCATGCATCCCCTTCCACTCCTGAAACCTCCTTGTGCCTCACACAGTAAACCATCGGACTCCATCCTTATTCTTCTTTCAATAATTTTACAGTACACTTTTGCTGCCAAACTGGTCAAGCTTATGGCTCTGTAATTTGCACAGTCATAACGTGAACGCTTGTTTTTATACAAAGGCACGATGACTGCGTTATTCCAGTCCCTGGGAACCATTCCCGAGCTCCAACATAAATTGAGGAACAACAGGAATGCCTCCCAGACACAGGAGCCGCCAAGCTTGATCATCTCGGCAGACACCATATCAATGCCCGCTGCCTTACCATTTTCAAACTTCTTATCGCCCATTCAACTTCATCCATACTGATGCCATCGGAGGACGCCGGTGCCGAATGTTGATCTACTAGACCACATGCAACACCGGCGCCAACCCAATTCGCATACATAATATCTCCAAAATATTCACTCCATCGGCTTAACACGTCTTGTGTTTGTGTAAGAATGTCTCCACCTTTAGACCTTATTTTATTCATTCTGAAGGCTGACCAACCACCCCGAGACCTCTTCACCTCTCTCCAAAAGAGTTTGGTGTAACCCTCGAAGATTTTAGCCAGCCTATCTTCTGCACTCATATTTGTTCTATCACGTTTCTCTTTCACTAAGGCCTTGGTGCCATTCTTACATTGCCGATATATTTCTTTCTTCTGTTCAGTCATACTGTCATTCAGATTCAAAGAAGAGACATAGTACAGCCACGCTTTCTTCTTTTGCTCTACGGAAGCTGCCACTTCCGCATCCCACCAAGCATCACCATTTGTTTTTCTATGCTTCTTTGAGCTTCCAATACTTCTTTCGCTGTATCTACCATACTCTCTTTCAATATTCTCCAGCATTCTTCTATGTCCGATTGCGGCTGGCTTGCCATCGTCAGCCATTCTCGAACACCCCTACATACTTTTCTCTTACACACTCTTCTTGCAAACTTTCAATCTTTATTCTTTCAAGCCCTCCGAAGTGGACACTCTCTCGCCAGTGCCCCCACTTTCTGAACAGACCACTAAATCTCGCAATAACGAGATAGTGGTCCGTATCGACTGTGGGGCTCCTGTAGGCTGCGTCCAATATTTTACTTCGGAGGCGACTGTCTACCAAAATTAAATCTATTATACTTTTCTGTTCATTCCATCTCCATGTATACATATGAATGTCCTTATGTTGGAAAAATGTGTTTGACACAATAAGGTTTCTCTCCATGCATACATCCGCAATGAGCCTACCTGCGTCGTTCACTCTCTTATCACCAAATGGACCGAGTACGTCGTCATAGTCGGGATGCTTGGTCCCTACCCATCCGTTCAAATCTCCGCATACAATCACGCGTTCACTGGTTTCTGCCATATCCAGAACTTCCCTAACATTATCCCAAAAATTTCCAAGTCTGATGCCACCGAGGATCCTACGGGAGCATATGCTACAATCATGAAAGATGACACCTAGTTTTATACGGACCCAAAGAAGTCTGGGATCATAAATTCCGTAATCTTTCACACCTGAGGCCAAGCGAGAGGACAACAGCACTCCTACCCCATGCTGGCTCGATCGCTCTGTGGTACACCAGACCACAGGGCCATCCCACCACCAGGAAGATCGCAGGCGTCGCTACCCCTTCGCTTGGTCTCTGTTAAACAGAGCACGTCTAGCTATTTGTCCGCCATGACGGTTATCAGCTCGTGCAACTTACCTTCCACACAACCTCTTACATTCCACGTACCCACCCGGCACTCTGCTCTCCTCTACTTGCCTGACTGGGCAAGGCGTGATGGGTGGTGGTCCCCATCGCCGCACCTACTGATTTTCGTACCGACGGGGGCGGGTCGGTACGCGTCGCCTCCGAGGGACACCCTAAACCGCACTGCGGTACGCATATGAGCCGGATTGAAGTCTGACTAGATTGACACGCGGACGCGACGTGCACGCTCCGGACTATGCCTCCCTAACAAAAATCATCATCAAGTCAGGCTATTGCCGTCCACTGATAGACGTAGGCCTAAATGTAAAATAGTACTGGACATTTATGGCATTTTTTTGTTGTAATTTATATTTTAGTTTTTGAGACAATAAGGTTGTTATTTTGTTAGGATGCTCATCATGTCATTTTTATGATAATAAAAAAAAATGTGTCAATAATTACATTTGGTTTCCTTATTCCTTATCTTGAAAATTTAAAGGAATATTCGCTTTGATGAATTTTTAGATTTGAATTGGTTGATTTTTTATTCATATAATTTTATTTGATTTTAATCTGATAAATTGTTAATATGAATCTCTTAGGTTTATTATTGGAATATGAAAAGTATATACATTTTTAAATAATGGAAAAAAAAGCGTTTTTTTCGTAAAAATCGTTTATTTATTTTGATTATAATCGATTTTTGGCAAATCGATTAATAATAAATAAAAAAAAATCGAATTTTTTTAATCGTTTTTTTTTCCAGTAACCTCACATCCCTATTTTATCCCGAATTTGGACAACTTCTTATAAGGAAAAAAATTCAACTCCGACACGGCAGTCCAAACCGCCTTCAAAGAGTTTATTGATTGTCGCCCCCATGGTTTTTTTAGTAAAGGGATCAATGAACTACCTATAAGATGGCAAAAGTGCATAGATAACAACGGTGCATCGTTTGATTAATTAAATATATTTTACAAAAAAAAATTGACTTTTTATTTCTCCCGTACAAAACCCCAATTTCATATGTAAGGACCTAATATACGAAATAGACTAAAAACCTAATTAGTGGCCTAAAATAATTTTGTACAAAACAAACAATAACGAAAAACAAGGTGAATATCATTAATTCTGACAAATGTGAAATAAAATTATGTACATATACTTAAGGATCTTGTGGCCTTACATTTTAACTACCTCTATTTCGGACAAGTAATCACGAGTTACTGCACATCTGACATCTACGAACTATGTATATATTATATTATTCTACTTTTCCATCATTTATAATCAAGGAAAAACTAAGAGCACGTCAATAGTTCTTGAAGGGCAAGAGTCTGAATCATCATCATCACAGCCCACATGTCCCACTGTTGGGCTCGGGCGTCCTCCGTAATGAGAGGGAAATTAACCTACTATACCGCGCTGGTCAGACGTATTGGTATAGGGTTTTATTTCGAGTTTTCCTCTCGCATAGATGTTATATGCGTTTTATATCCCTTAGTCGTCTCGTACGATGAGGACACGGCGCATCATACGCTCGAGGAATGTTCGGGCTGGGACGGGCAGCGCCGCGACATCGTCGCTATCATCGGTGCCGACCTGACGCTGCCGGCTGTCGCGAGGGCGATGGTCGACAGCGACAGGAACTGGGACGCGGTTGCCGCCTTCTGCGAGGCTGTCATCTCGCAGAAGGAGGCGGCGGAACGAGTCCGAGAGGATTCCCGCGACCCGGGCCACCGCCAGCGGCCGGGGCGGCGCAGGCGCGAATACCTGCGCCTGATGCCGCCCTAACCAAGGCTTCGGGTGATCGGACCAGGGAATTGTCCGGTCACCCGACGTGAGGCCACCGCGTGAGGGCGACGCCCCGACAATCTTCGGGGTGTCGACGAGAGGAACCCGCGAGGGTAAACCGCCGGGCGGACCACCGAAGACAAAGATCGGGTACCGGTGGTCCGCTCGCACGGCGAAGAGAGAGGAATTTTACGGTGGGTCTATGGGGTCACGCGCCGCCTTTCCGTCACCCCGGACCGATTTGGCGGGGCGAGACGCATCCATAGACCACCAAAAAAAAAAAATCGTCTCGTACGATCACCCACGGCTAAGATATGGGGTGGTGAATAGTATTCTTACTCCGTCACCACACGGTAAAAGAGTCTGAATAGTAAAAATAAAATAGTAAAATCCGTAATAAAAATAATTTTAATCCACAAACGATTTTAACACATTTTTCTTTCCTAAAAGAAAATCTATTCTTTTTCAATACCTTAATATTTTTTGTATGATAATTCATACAAAAAATATTAAGAGCCATTTCACGTTTACGCACGAAATTCTCACATTTTGGGCTCCTCAACTACTGTCTTAAGTAACACCTAGATATTGTTGAATACATGTAAAAAATAGGTCAATATTTTGTGTTGACATTGAATGTATCATTTTTACTAAAAGTTACTTGCTCGATCCGTAGTAGCCCATCTCCCACAACTATTTTACCGAAAAATCACCACAGAGTCAATTTCAGAGTCCTATATCTATCAATAATACTTATATGTTTGGCCAAAAAAAAATCAGTAATTATCAGATATATACTCTATTCTTAATTTAATGCAACAAATTCTTTATTTTTATTACCATTCATCAGAAAAAAAATAAATCCTTCAGCCGATTTTTAAGTTTTACATTGCAGTTTTGCCGCGTATTTTATGGTGTTAAAATGATAAAAATTATTCCAAATTAAATTCTAAATTAAACTATGATCATTGAAGAATCGAATTCTACAATTATTTTGACAAAATTTGAATAAAATTTGATAAAATATCGATATAAACATTAGTCCAAATTACAATAAATTACGATACACAAGTGCTAACAACTAAGACGCACAAAAAAAAAAAAAAAAAAAAAAGGGCATCGATTAGTACGGTGCGAGCACCCGTCGAGGGTGGAGCTATGTCATTTGTTCCCGCGTCCCGATTCTCATGCGCTCGTATTCTGAAGTCATTATTATACTACGATTCCATAGTTTTGATACCCAAATTGACTCAGTTTTACCAAAACTGTGTATTGCTAGAAATCATAGATCCAAGTAAGACCCGATCTATGCCTTTACGGCAAATATTCATTTAGCAATTAACTGACCTGTGATTGTATTTATGGTAGTTGTTATATATTTACATAACATACTTGTTTGTGCTTTCATTGGACAATGAAAAAAAGACTTTATATATATATATATATATATATATTGAATTCAAATATATGTACCAGCAGTCTGCTCAAAGGAAAGAAAGCGATATCTCGTGAGACTCCATGACTCACTCCTACCCGTTGGGATGTTCAGACCATCGTCATGAAAGTCACTCAAAATAAAACACCTAAATTGTAATACAATAATACAAATGACTGAACAGATGGCGTAGTGCTTAAGCTACCGACCTTCAGCATCAGTGCTATGGGTTCAATTCCTGCACAGGATAATACTTTGTGCGATCCATAAAGAGTTGTTCTGAGTTTGGGTGTAATTTGTTTACATTAATTGCATGTTTGTAAAGTCTACCGCAATACATGAATTATTTCTTTAGCGCAGCGTGGTGTTTTTAAAAAAAGCGCATAAAATTCTTTTCGGATATGGAATTTCTTAAAATTCTACTTCATCCAACAATATATATATATATATATTAGCATTGCGCATAATGTGTCACTGAAATGAAAAGATATATATGCGTCTTTTCACTATTGTGAGTGAAAAGATATATATCTTTTAGTTCATTTACTTCACGAAAGTGTATTTGTCTTTCGTTCAGTTTTCTTTCAAAAGATCGTCGACAGATTTAGAGATATAGAATGAGTTGTTTAAACAATAGTTCATTATATCATCATTTTATCAGCCATGTAAGATTAGTTACACGAACTCGGTTGAAATGAGTTGGAGTGGATGTGGTGAATGCGGACATAAGGGTGTAATTCTATATAATTGTGCATGAAATTTGTACGTATATATATAAAATTACTTGTCCGGATTGACTGATTCATCATCGCACTGCCTAAACCGCTAGGGCTAACTATATGAAACTTGGACAGTTGATGCTTTTTACGTTGTAGGCGCTCACTAAGAAAGGATTTTTGTAAATTTCGCCACTAAGGGTGTAAATGGGGGTAGCAAGTTTGTATGAAACTTCATCAGTTTTTAAGTTAGATTCGTGAAAAGATGTATTTGTTTATTTAATATTAAATTTTTGTGAAACTTCGTCAGTTTTGAAGTTAGGTCTATAAAAATTAGTTTTTAGCTATATAATGTTAAATAAAATACATGTTTCAGCATTTTTTGATTTTTTTCCCTAAGCCTATAAAATAGGAGTTGCAAGTTTGTACGAGACTACCTCATTTTCGAAGTTAGATCCCTGAAAATTTGTTTTTAGCTCTTTAATATTAAGTAAAGAAATATGTTTCAATATTTTTGAAAATTATTTCCCTAAAGATCTAAAGGTGTAAAATAGGGGTTGCAAGTTTGTATACAACTTCGTCAGTTTTGAAGTCAGATCAGTGAAAAAGTATATGCGTATTTAGTTATTTAATATCAAATAAACAGTGTTTCAGCATATTTAGCAATTTTTTACCTAAGGCTACAAGCCTTAGGTAAGAAATTACAAAATATAATATCTACAGATAAGGGTTGCAAGTTTTTATTAAACTTTGTCAGTTACATTCTTGAAAATTTGTATTTGGTGTTTTGGTATTAAATAAATATACATGTTTCAGCTTTTTTGGAAAATCAAACCCTAAAGAGGGATGTGGAATTTGACATTTGTATGGAAATTTATTTTGTTTTGCTTTTTTATAATTCTGAAATCTGTACTCGTTATTTAATTAAAAATAAAAAACACGTACTGTAATGTTTTTCGAAAATCAGCCCTAAAGATTAACCTTCTTTATATATATGATATTAAAATTGTATGAAAATGCGTAAATGTTTAGGAAAGTTTATAAAAAGTTTTAAAATACTATTGTTGTATAAAAACTAAAGAATATATTTTGATATCACACAATGCTAAAAAGTTCAAATAATAATAAGTACATGTTAAAAAAAATAAACTTTGACTTAGTTGAAAAAAAAAACAAAGTTAAAAATACATAATCTTTTATCAAAATAAAAGTGTGTTATGTTATTTTTTTATGTTTTACTACTTTGAATTTAAGACATTATCTGACTAATTAATTGTTGACCACTGAAACAACTAACCATATCTTAATATACAATATATCCAAGCGGGTGACGCCACGGGAAACAACTAGTTAAAATTTATAACTTATTTTCATATAGTTCATGTCTTATCAAATCACATCACGTTTACGGCTCAAGACTGCTTTGTCCATCTCGACGCTCGCGTTATACCGCAGCTGTAGTTAGCTACGCACACATAAACAATTATACTGTCTTTTACCTAAACTCGACCGTTAATATTTTGTGAAATGGCTCTTAAGGTGCGTCAACATTATTTTATCTCTTTGAAAAATACTAATACGAAAAATCGTTCCATGCATTCCTTTATAAAAAAATCATTTTTGTGAATAAATAGTGGCCATGCAAAAGGGTGCTTTGTAACAATTAAAACAAAGAACATCTTAAAATACATATATTTATTTGAACATTGCAGGTTAAATGCAGTAATATCGTATATCAAATATTGAATCGGTAACAATAATTAAAATGTTCTTAAATACGCACAATTTGTGCGGCAATTTTCAGATCAGAGTCCCTATAACTTGCTATGTGTAATCGTGCGAATGTTCCACCGCCTGTTCCTTTCGTCAAATGTTCCGGGTTCACAATAACGCTGCCGTTCACCTCCTATAAACATAATAATATTATATTAATTAAAACTAAACTAAACTTTCCGTGTGGTGACGGAGTAAGAATACTATTCACCACCCCATATCTTACCCGTGGGTGATCGTCAGTGGCGTAGCTAGTATGGGTGGCACCCGGGGCGGTTATTGTAGGTGACACCCCTAAACTCAATCAAAACTGTTAAAATAAAAAATGAAAGTAACAATAATTTACGTTTTATTAAAGTCCGATTATTACAAATAATTTTTATATATGTGAAAGAAATTTAGTTGATAAAAATTTAATTTTCTTCCTTCTAGCTTTAACACTTGCAAACTCTGAAATCACGTTATCGAAATTTATATTTTATGTTTTTTTATTTTAAGTTCTATCGTTAAAATACCAACATTGTTTAATCTATGTAGTTTCAGTCATTGTAGGCCGCAAGTAATTTTTAATTAATTTCAATTTGCTGAAACTCTCTCACATAAAGCAACTGATGCACGTACATGTTGGACATAGGCCTCTCCACGAGAAGGCCATTCGCAACGGTCCTGCGCCACCTGCATCCAACGGTTTCCTGCGACCTCAGTAATGTCATCAGTCCACCTAGTGGGGGGTCATCCTACGCTGCGTCCAGGGCCGGCTTTACCTATAGTGCAGAGGGTGCGGTGCATCCGGGCGCCGAGTGTTAGGGGGCGCCGAGAGCCGCTTGTAACCATCAACCTGTTCCATTTTGTTCACCCAGTTTGGTACAAGAGGGCGCCAAGTTATTGATTGCACCCGGGCGCTACATGTGCTTGAGCCGCGCCTGGCTGCGTCGTCCAATTTGTGGGTTGCCACTCAAGAACCTTTCTTCCCCGACGGTTGTCGGTTCCTCGAGCGATGTGGCCTGTCCATTGCCACTTCAACGTGCTAATTCTTCGGGCTATGTCGGTTACACCCGTTCTTCTACGGATTTCCGTATTCCAGATTTCATCACGTAGAGAAATACCGAGCATAGCCCTCTTCATAACACGCTGAGCGACTGTGAGGCTTTTTATAAGGCCGACATTTAGAGACCACGTTTCGGTGCATGCGGTTTGTAATTCATCGCTGGTAATAGACACTGGTTATAAACCTTTGTTTTTAAACACCGCAGAATATTAGACGAGAAGATCCTTCTAAGTTTCCCGAACGCTGCCCAGCCAAGTTGGATTCGTCGGCTGAACTCTTTCTCGAAATTAGATCTACCTAATTGGACTGTTTGTCCTAGGTAAACATAGTGATCGACAACTTCGAGAATTGCATTCCCAACCAGAATGACATGAGCATTAGACATGATTTTCGTCTTATCCATGTTCATTTGCAGCTCTACTAGTTGGGAGAATTTGCTGAGGTCACTGAGAATGGTGCCAAGGTCCTCCAAGGATTCTGCCATGACTACGTTATCATCTGCGAACCGAAGGTGAGTGAGGTATTCGCCATTAATGTTGATGCCGAGTCCGGTCCAGTCTAAGAGCTTGAAGACATCTTCCAGCGCAGTGGTATACAGTTTCGGAGAGATGATATCTCCCTGTCTCACGCCTTTCTGCAACTGAATCGGTTTCGTACTCTTATCCTGGATGCGGACCGATATAGTAGCGTTTTTATACAAACACTTTAGCACTTCGATATATCGATAGTCAATTTGGCACCGCTGAAGGGACTGCAGCACTGCCCAAGTTTCCACAGAATCAAAGGCTTTCTCATAGTCCACAAACGCTAGACACAGAGGCTGATTATACTCCTCGGTCTTCTGTATAATCTGGCGTAGCATGTGGATGAGGTCTATGGTACTATAACCTTTTCGGTAACTGGCTTGTTCGGACGGCTGGAAGTCGTCTAGCTTGCGCACGAGTCAGTTCGTAATGACTCATAAAAAAAAATTGTACACGTGGCTCAGGAGTGAGATGGGTCTGCAATTCTATAAGAGCGTTTTATCGCCCTTCTTGAAATACAGCACCACCACACGCCTGGTCCACAACTCTCGCCGGGAATAACAGAATTAAACAGCTTCTGTAGGGCTTCTAAAACCGGCTCGTCGCCTGCTACCTGCTCAGGAGTTCTGTGGTAATTCCGTCATCTCCCGGTGCCTTTCCGTTCTTTAATTGTTTTAGAGCCATTCTGATCTCGTACAAGCTGACGTCCGAGATTTAAGCTATAAGCTAAGTTAGCTTAGATCTGGGATCTTGGACCAAACCGACAACAGGATTTAGGGATGATTTATACAACTGCCCATAGAACATTTCGACTATTCAGTTTAAATGTTCAGTTTTTACAAAAAGCAATGTGTTTGACTGACTTTGACTGTACAACCTCAAACAATTAAGTTACGTCTTCAATGGACTGTAATCTTGTTTCAAGTTCAATATTGAATCTGTCAAGACATTCTAACGTGTCCTTTTGAAGTTCCACTCTAAGTGTAAGTCCAGCATCGGGTGTCACCCCTAAATGGGTGACACCTGGTGCGGGCCGCCCCCACCGCCCCCCCTTAGCTACGCCACTGGTGATCGTACGAGACGACTAAGGGATATAAAACGAATATAACATCTATGCGAGAGAAGGAAAACTCGAAACAAAACCCTATACCAACACGTCTGACCAGCGCGGTGTAGTAGGTTAATTTCCCTCCCATTACGGAGGAGGCCCGAGCCCAACAGTGGGACATTTATGGGCTGTGATGATGATGACGATGAATTAAAACTACGTATTTATCTGTGTGGTTATGGTATTTATCTGTATACGCATTCTGACTACAACCGTTACCACTCCCTGCTTTACGTAGTAATCATAAAAAATATTTACTAAAGTACAACATAACTGTAAGAGAAGGAAAATCGTAAATAATATCCTCTGTCAATCAGTTTGGCCATCGTAATAGGTTAATTACCTTCTTAATAGAAAATAATTCCACTTCTCTCCTCTGTTAAACGGGAGACATGAAGCAAAATTGACTAATAAGCCAATGAATAAGACATATAAATAGCTACGAGTGGCGTAGCAGTACATCAAGGATATGAGTGAGATTAAGCGGCCTATTTGCGAGCCTTAAGACGTATAGCAGAAACGTCTCTGCTTTCATAGTACATGTTGTAAAAGTCATTAGCAATAGTTTTATGACCGGCCACACGCTACACTCAACCGTTCTTGGAAACGTAATTGTGGACCAAACGGCATCAGATGGAGTTGGGCCAGGTCGTTATAAGGCTCTTAGCCGGTTTTTACGACATCCACGAGCTAAGTAAGGGTTGGTAGTATTCGTAGCCGCAGCTTGTGTGATTTGTAGACTGTCTAACATAAAGTTGCGCTTGTGTCGTCGAGACTACACTCCGAGAGGATGTGATGAGCTGTTTGTTCAAAATCGCAGTTAGACGTGGAGCATTCCCCTTTTCCACGTAAATTGTGTGTCGATAATTTCTCCTTCCATATTTTTCTTTAGTAATTAATTTGACTATGGTATTTAGTAGCAGATAAAGGCAGTAATATCCTGGTGAATGTAACACCAACTGCGATGGTAAACCCGTCTGCCAAGCGTGGCCATTACAGCATTATCTCCTCTTTGGGGAGGAGGGGAGGAGGTCGATAGCCTGATAGATGATGTGTTTACCTTAACAAAGTATCTGAAGTTAGACGGCATGATGAGTAGGTGCGGAGAGACCGACATCTGTGCATATGAGTTCCACAAGCCCGCATCAACGGCCAGGCCGGGCGGCGGTGGCCACAACGGGTAGTATGTCTGCTGCATCACGGTATGTCCTGCCAGTCGTGACAGTTTGTCACCCACCATACCTCTACGAAAAAATACAATTTAACAGTATTGCATTATAGTACATTACTGCAGCGGCCAGCAAAAGAGGTATTGATGGACGAACGTGTAAATGTGGGCCGAGGCACACGTAAGTAAGTCCATCAATTCCTAGTTGTGGCCCAGGCTTGTATAGTGCTTTTCTCAAATAATGCGCAGAAATTAAAACTAAGTAGTATTAAGTAGAACTATACATGACGAACAACGAACAACATATTTCATGTGCTACAGGGTTCATTTGTTTTTTTTTTTTTTCATTATTAAGCAGCTTTCTTTTTCAAGCCAGTTCGAAATTTAAATAAAACTCTAATAAGTTACCTATATGGTTACTAGAATATGAAGTAACAAATCGTTCCATTTTTAAAATACACAATAGATATGAATTTACATACATATATATTTATTTGGCCGCTAAAACACGACAGATATGGATTTTCATACACTTTTTGCCGGCCGCTGCTCGCTCAGTACAGCAATTCCGATTTATCTCGAAGAAGGTTGTCAAAATAATGCTCCAATTTCCAAGCATGTTTGAGAAAAATATATTCTTCTATTATATCCTAATGGCTTTACAATTAGATTAGCCTCATACAGTGGGGAGGGAAATTGAAGTTAACCACAAAAACAAAGTGTTGTGTACTTACGATGATATCTCTTCTTGGCTAATATGCATAAGGATATCCGTGCCGGTTACACCAATGACTATGCCGTTGATGTTCAGCGTGCACGGATCTGGTACAAAATGTAGATTCGGGTGTTTCCGCCGGCTCGAGTACGCCGGTGTCGGATAAATATTCACGTGGAATGCATCTTTACTATTCGATACTATATAAATTTTAGTATTTGGACTGAAATAAAAAAATATATGAATATTTTTATAATCTTAAAAAAAACTTAGAATATATAAAACTTTTTTCTTTTCAACACGTATAAGTAAGCACAGGGCGAGAGAAATTGACCTATTGTACCACAGTGATTCGCCGGGTTGGCATAGAATATGGTCCAATAAATAATAGTTTTTAATCTAATATTTCGTGAGATAACCATCTAGCCAATTAGAATTCCAAATTTCAACAATAAGTAATTAAAACATAATTAAATTCCCAAGGAGGGTTGTCAGGCCACCGAAGACAAAGATCGGGTACCGGTGGTCCGCTCGCACGGCGAAGAGAGAGGATTTTACGGTGGGTCTATGGGATCACGCGCCGCCTTCTCCGTCACCCCGGACCGATTTGGCGGGGCGAGACGCACCCATAGCCCACCAATAAAAAAAAAAAAAAAAAAAAAGGAGGGTTGTCAGGGAGGTAGCCGACCACGGTCAAGAATGATGGAACATTGGCTGTACACCGTACAAACTCATTTTTTTTTAACCTATGGCAGATTCGCGAAATATAACTTGACGTTTTTTATTTCCCCCTCTTCACTTCTGTACTTACCCCTCGTTGCCAAGATTACAAATGGCGTCTTTTATATTGAAAAGACAATTTCTATGATGATGATGATAATAGTGACGATGAACTGGGATGTACTACTTTCGAATAATAAAAAGAATTACTTAACAGCTTTAGTTTAATAAAATAAAATCCATCGATTTAAATTTAGTAATATTTTCATAGATTGTTTTACAAATATAATCGATTTACCCATCCATTTGATTGAATTTCAATAAGATTTTCATATATTGTTTTTCAATTGCAATAGCAAATAACTTGATAAATAAGGAATTTTATCGACAAAAATACGGACTACATCGTAAGCGTGCAGCACTGGTGACAACGGTCACAGAGATCAAGCTATATTTTATGGACTATAATAACTATTTGCAATATGTGCGAGGGAAGAAGTGTACCAATCCAGTTGTGATAAGATTAGGATGATGATGAGTAAAACTTAATAACTTACCTTGTATTAATTAAATCACCTAAATTATCAACTAATTTCTCAAAAAATGATTTGTATGTTTCAGCCATTGTGTTGTCTTTCACTTTGTTATGTTCACTGTCCAGAAATGGCCCTGTCATTATAACTAAGTGAGGCTTTTGAGTACTTATATAAGTAACTAGATCCTTTAGGGGCTCGTACGCAATGTTATCTGAAGTGGTGTAAGGGCCTGAGGCGACAACAATAGATAGTTTACCTAAAAAAGACAAAATTTAAAATTAACTGCACAAATGGCATGGTTAATGGAAAATGGCTGGGCTCTAGCCTCCTTCATAATAGAAAGGAAATTAATCTACACAGGATATTATAGTGCTTCATTTCGAGTTATCCTTCTCTGCATAAATTTCTAAGACGTTTATTATGTCACCCAAGGCCAAGATAAAATGGTGAATATAGTATTTTTACTCGCATCACTACACGGAAAAACCTCTTTTAATACTCACCGTTTAATGTATTAATTATATCCGCCTTGTGGTCAGGTATTGGTAGTGAAGCGTCACAGAATACTTCATTGGCTATAAACCTGTCTCCGCGAGGGTTCACACCACGCATAACCACGGTCTGACCGGGGAATAACGAATACTGCTTCACACTGTAAGAAACATATTTATTACACACTAGCCGACCTTCATTCCGTCTAACAGTCAATGAATGAGCAGATTTTGATTAATTTAGTGCCAGCAAGACAAAGAAGCACCTTCTGATATAAAACATTTTTCCTTTTGTTATCAGGAAGAACATTTCTTCTTGCGCGTTGAAAATTATGTAGTTATTGATTTTTGAGATTGCTCAATGATTTCGCATTGTCAACCGAGCCGTTTCAGAGGCTGCCTCACTTTGCTCTTGTGATTGAAAACTACGAAGTCGGACCACACTAACGTTGCGCTCTTCACTTGCAATATCTAGTTCTTTTTTCAGTAGTTTAATTCGCGATGTTTCGAATCTTAATTGCGTTGCGGCACGCGACGTTTGTGTGTATACATTGTATATATTTATTTAATTAATTATAAATTTTCTTTTTCTTGTCATACGATCATTTATTATACATAAGCCTAATCCGTTATGGGAAGGATATTAACATAGCATACAAAAGAAGTTAAGAACATATACAATGCGGCAGTGGAAGGATATAGGTACCGGGGGAGATCGAGACTAACCTACCTAGACCAGATCGGTCATGTACTGAAGGAAGGTGGAGTCAAGAGTCTCCGAAACCGGCAGGCGTGTATGAAGAGAATTATGAATGTTGAGGAAGCGAGTGAAGTATGGTTCTCTGGCACTCTGTTCTCTCTGCCTACCCTGCAAGGGACATGGCGTGATGGTATGTATGTACTTTACTCATTTGGGTGAAGGACTGATTTTTAGAATATTTCTTTTTAGTTAATTTCTACATCACAAAAGTAAGATACTGCTTAGGAAATATTTATGTACACTACTGGAAAAATTAAGGGATCAAAAAAAATCCTTTGTTTTTGGGCAATTTTTAACAGCCCATAACTTCGAGAGAAATGGTCGTACAGGAAATCAAAAAAAAGGAAATTGTAGCTCTAAGTCTCTAGTTTTTGGATTGGTGTTTTTGGATTGTTGTTTTTTGGATGGATGGTTGTGATGATGTGAAATTTTGTAACCTCCGCGGTTTTTGGGTAATCGTAGAAAAACCAGCAACAAAAAAAACTGAAATTTTTTTGTTTTTTTTTTTCGGCCTACGGGCGTAGAAAAAAATTTTCCAACGTAACTACTTTATCTATCAGATAACTTGTTTATTCAGCTTGAATTTGCTTTTTCAAAAAGTTCGATATGATCATTTCTCGCTGAGATATCGAACTTTGAATGGAAAAGGATCATATTGTCTTTAACCATCAAATATCTCAGCAACCAATGATCGCACAGAAAGTTAAAGGTGGGTTTGAAGAACTTGAATGAATTCTCCTTAACGACTAGCCATTGCTTTTCCGAAAAGACTGATTGTTAGGTTAGGTTATTATCTGATAGTTTTTTTGTTCCCTTAATTTTTTCCAGTAGTTTATATTTTAATTCAACAAGAAATCAAGTAAAAATATTAATGATTTAATCCCTCGTTATGCACCCTTAGAGGATGAAAATTAGAAAAGCTCAAACACATTTATTTATTCTTACAGATGATGACAATGGATAAAGATTTTGTTCTTCCCCTACAAACTTTGCTACTGCGTTTCACACCTCCTTTGGTGTTAAATTTTATTAAATCCTTTCATAAAGAAATCCATACATACATACATATCATCACGCCATATCCCTTGCAAGGTAGGCAGAGAGAACAGAGTGCCAGAGAACTCTATCCTTGCATACTTCACTCGCTTCTTCAACATTCATAATTCTCTTCATACACGCTCGCCGGTTTCGGAGACTCTTGACTCCACCTTCTTTCAGCACGTGATCAATCTGGTCTAGGTAGGTGAGTCTCGGTCTCCCCCGGTACCTATATCCTTCCACTGCCGCATTGTATATGTTCTTAACTTCTTTTGTATGCTATGTTAATATCCTTCCCATAACGGATTAGGCTTATGTATAATAAATGATCGTATGACAAGAAAAAGAAAATTTATAATTAATTAAATAAATATATACAATGTATACACACAAACGTCGCGTGCCGCAACGCAATTAAGATTCGAAACATCGCGAATTAAACTACTGAAAAAAGAACTAGATATTGCAAGTGAAGAGCGCAACGTTAGTGTGGTCCGTCATCATCACATCCTTCCACTTTCGCATTGTACATCTTTATTCTCTTACATACAGTAATGTTGGGACAAGCACTGCGTTATGTATTGCTACACGTGCCTTCTGGCTGAGGTGGTGGCTACCGAGAAGTTGCCCCAACGCTCCGTTCACTCTATTTCCCGCATTCACTCTTCGCTCTATATCAGTGGTGTACCTTCCATCTCAGCTAAATCCACATCCAAGATATACAAATTCATCCACTTGCTCTAGTATATCATTACCTATTGTTACTCTTACATCTGTTCTGGCTTCGTCTCTTTCAAAGACCATTATTTTGGTTTTGCTCACATTCACACGTAGACCCCTTTTCTTACAATCTTCTGTCATTGTGTCGACTAGGGTCTGCAGGTCAGTCGCTGACTGTGCCAGCAGGACTGCATCATCTGCATAAAGCAGAGCAGTGACCACTGAGTCGCCCACCTGGACTCCCACATTCATATCGTTCAACCTTTGGAGACATTTATCCAGATATGTGATAAACAGCCTGGCTGACAGAACGCACCCCTGCTTAACGCCGATATTGACGTCAAACCAAGGCGACATTCCATCATCCAGCCGCAGACAGGCTCTACAGCCCATGTAACTGGACTGCGCTGCCTGTAGCAGTTTACCGTTAATACCATACTCCGGTAAAATGTCCCAAAGTTCCTTTCGTACAACCGTGTCAAATGCTCTCTCCAGATCCACAAAACTACAGAAAACCCTCTGACCTAGAGCCAGATGCTTCTCCACAATGTTGCGCAGAGAGAACACTTGATCCATGCATCCCCTTCCACTCCTGAAACCTCCTTGTGTCTCACACATCAAACCATCGGACACCATCCTCATTCTCCTTTCAATAATTTTACCGTACACTTTTGCTGCCAAACTGGTCAAGCTTATGGCTCTGTAATTTGCGCAGTCATAACGTGAACCCTTGTTTTTAAACAAAGGCACGATGACTATTCCAGTAGCACTATTCCAGTCCCTGGTAACCATTCCCGAGCTCCAACATAAATTGAGGAGCAACAGGAACGCCTCCCAGACACAGGATCCGCCAAGCTTGATCATCTCGGCAGACACCATATCAATGCCCGCTGCCTTACCATTTTTCAAACTTCTTATCGCCCATTCAACTTCATCCATACTGATGCCATCGGAGAACGCCGGTGCCCAATGTTGATCTACTAAACCACATGCGACACCAGCGCCAACTCGAGTATCCGCATACATATCGCCAAAATATTCACTCCATCGGCTTAACACATCTTGTGTTTGTGTAAGAATGTCTCCACCTTTAGACCTTATTTTATTCATTCTGAAGGCTGACCAACCACCCCGAGACTCCTTCACCTCCCTCCAAAAGAGTTTGGTGTTACCCTCGAAGTGTTTAGTCAGCCTATCTTCTGCACTCATATTTGCTCTATCACGTTTCTCTTTCACTAAGGCCTTGGTGTCATTCTTACATTGCCGATATATTTCTTTCTTCTGTTCAGTCATACTGTCATTCAGATTCAAAGAAGAGACATAGTCCAGCCACGCTTTCTTCTTTTGCTCTACGGAAGCTGCAACTTCCGCATCCCACCATGCATCACCATTTGTTTTTCTATGCTTCTTTGAACTTCCACATACTTCTTTCGCTGTATCTACCATACTCTCTTTCAATATTCTCCAGCATTCTTCAATGTCAGATTGCGGCTGGCTTGCCATCGCCAGCCGTTCTCGGACACCCTCTGCATACTTTTCTCTTACACACTCTTCTTGCAACCTTTCAACCTTTATTCTTTCAAGCCCTCCGAAGTGGACACGATCTCGCCAGTGCCTTCACTTTCTGAACAGACCACTAAATCTCGCAATAACGAGATAGTGGTCCGTATCGACTGTGGGGCCCCTGTAGGCTCTTGCGTCCAATATTTTGCTTCGGAGGCGACTGTCTACCAAAATTAAATCTATTATACTTTTTTGTTCATTCCTTCTCCATGTATACATATGGATGTCCTTATGTTGGAAAAATGTGTTTGAAACAATAAGGTTTCTCTCCATGCATACATCCGCATGAGCCTACCTGCGTCGTTCACTCTCTTATCACCAAATGGACCAAGTACGTCCTCATAGTCGGGACGCTTGGTCCCCACCCAGCCGTTCAAATCTCCGCATACAATCACGCGTTCACTAGTTTCTGCCATATCCAGAACTTCCCTAACATTATCCCAAAACTTCTCTAGGTCTGATGCCACCGAGGATCCCACGGGAGCATATGCTACCACCATGAATACCTTGGTGACACCTAGTTTTATACGGACCCAAAGAAGTCTGGGATCATACATTCACTTTCACTTCACTTTCACCTCACACCTGAGGCCAAGCGAGAGGACAACAGCACTCCTACCCCCATGCTGGCTCGATCGCTCTGTGGTATCAGCTCGTGCAACTTACCTTCCACACATCCTCTTACATTCCACGTGCCCACCCGGCACTCTGCTCTCCTCGACTCGCCTGACTGGGCAAGGCGTGATGGGTGGCGGCCCCCATCGCCGCGTCTGCCGATGTTCATACCGACGGGGGCGGGTCGGTACGCGTCGCCTCCGGGGGACACCCTAACCCGCACTGCGGTATGCATTCGAGCCGGATTAGCAGTCTAACTAGACTGGCAGGGGACGCGGCGAGCACGCTCCGGACTATGCCCCCCTAAATAAAGAAATCTCTACGTCACAAATAGAAACTACTGTCAAATAATTTTTAGTTTCAGTAGTTTCGGCACGGCATTGATGAATCTGTCGGCCAGCTTCTTTATAATAGGTATATGTAAATGACAATAGGATAACTTACTTACAATGTTCAGGTTGAGAGCTCTCAGCGCTCATCCACAGTCCGGGTAAAGTTGTCATAGCCATCTGAGGCTAACAACTAAGTTAAAAATAAACTTGCTTAATTGGATACATACTTATCCAAATCAACTGGTACTGTTTGACTCAGTGATTGTTCCCATGTTCCTTGTAGTACCACACTCTTGGGATTAAGTCTAGCGTCTGCATCACACTCTATTCGACCGACTACCGCCACTTCAGCCTGAAATAATTATCACTCAATTTTATGAAATGCTGTCGTTACTCGCTAAGGAAGTCGTGAATACCGTCTCAGAGCGGCTAGTAGCATTTTCTTGTCAAACACTACCTGCAATCGCCAACTGGCCCACTAAACATGGCGTTCATAGTATTATACTCTCACCAGTTGTGCAAATTACTATAATACACGCCGTTAGGCTATGGTTGGCTTGATGTTGATAGATGAAGCTTATGCGAAAATCCTTTCAGTATAAAAACTCCTTTGTGTGCGAATAAATATTATCACACGTAGGACTTGAACCCACATATATTGAAAATTATTTCCAATCGCCTTACCAATATGGCCAGCGTTGGTACCTATAGTAACCAAATTGTCATTTGCATTCTGTTCTTAAATAAATGCTACAACAACATTGAACAAATTGAAGCATTTTAGTACCCACCTGACTTTTGTGCCTAACTGACGTAACATCGGTAATTCCATTTTTTTTAATAATTGTTTGCGATAGGTAGCGAATATTATTGTCAAACATGCTAGCCTTTTCGTGAAGCAGCTCGAAGCCAAACCTAGAACGGTTAAACATTAATAAATATCCCCATGCCTTCTGTAATTAAAAAGATAAAATTGCCTCCATTTTTTTTGAACACTGAAAACGCGAATTCTTATTTTTACCCGACTGCGCGACGCAAAGGAGTGGTATTGTGTTTAACAGTCTATGTATGTATGTATGTTCCTTTGAAGCACTATATAGACCAAACGCCTGGGCCGATTTTTATGATTCGCACGTCAATCGATTCCTCTTAATCCGGCGAGTGTCACTAAAGATATGGCGTTAATGAAAATTCAATATGGCGACTACTGGACGCCATATTGTGAAAATTAAAAAAATTAAAGTCAACAAACTATGTCGAGTGGGGTATCGTTAAATAGGTATTTAAAAATCATTATTAATTTTCTCCCAACATTTTTCGATTTGACTCGCCGTTTAGGATCTATATTGATTTAAAGTTTCGTAACAACCTTTCTCACATATATGTAGGTTTTTTAGACAGTAGAAATTTACGATGAAAAGACGAAAAAATCATATAACTGGATGTGGATGGACATATACTGAAGTATCTAGTAGGTATATTGTCCAATATACCATAGGTAGTCCTACCTAAAGTATCTAATGTCTGACACGGTCGCCCATCTCCAATTTCTAACGATTTAGTACTCAACTTCAGTCGAAAAACTATATATAGTTAAGTACTTACCTACTTATTAATAAATAAGATAACTATAGCTACCTAGGTATTCATAACTAAAAAGTATAAAATAAAAAAATATAATTAAAAAATACAAATTATTCGACAGCAAATCTAATTTTTCAGTGGATCCCGACGGTTCAGTTGTTATGTTCTATTATTAAAATATATTTTATTTTCTGCAATAGTATTTATTCAATAATATATTATAGAATTCTAGACCACCGGACATCTAAGTGCTTGTTTTTTTCTTTTCAGTTTTTTTATTATGTACGTAGTTTGGGTTACTTTTTACGCAGTCAGGATTTTTTATTTTTTATTCAGATTAATAATGTAAAAATAATTGATATTATAAAAAAGAATATTTAAAATAAATCTTAAATAAATGGAATTAAGCTTAGAGATTCTTCTATACTAAAAATGTTGATAAATATCTTAAGATTTAGTTAATTATTTAGACAAGTAAACCAAGAAATTATATATTAAAACATTTATAACAATTCGCGGTAGATTTATTACCACAGATACATTACAGTACTGATTACCGATTTCGATGGTAACACAGCACACCTGATGGTAACTGTTACTGCCGCCCATAGACCTTTGCAATATAAAGAGTATAACTAGGCCACTGCCTACCAATACAAACCCCAAACCCACCCAGTTGGGTTTCCGGCTCTCTCACTCACCGAACGAAGCTCAATAGCACATTGCCATTACTCAGACGTCAATCTTCTGTGAGAGTGTGGTACTACCCCGGATGGACCGGCCCGCGGCTGCAGACAGAAAACTGTGAACAGCGTGATCCTACCAATAAAGTTCTTTATACTCATAATTTTACTCTTAAGGAGATTAATAATTTTCTCAAAGTGTTTAATAGTAAAAAAAAACAAGTATTTCGGTTCCTTGTAGATTCAGTGACTTAGTGTGCAATCACTGACAAGGATTTTCTAGAATCAAATTCTGGATCAAGCGTTTTTAGGATTTACTGTCTGGCAGTTCTCAATAAAACTATATAATCGATCTGTCCCCAATAGCCGCAGGTGGACAACGTGGAACGTAAGTTATTTATGCAACTATAGGCATAGGCGCAATAAAGGTTACATTGCATTCTAATTAGACTCTCAGGGCTAAGGCGCTACTAAAAATCTAATTAGCTAATATCGTTTGAACTAATTGAGTACTTATTTAAAAATGATACGTAATTTTGTGTGCAATTATGAAAAAGATAAAGATGATATATGTGATGATAAAAGGAGGATGATAAAAATAATATAGAGAACTACCACTAATGTATTATTAAATTATAACACTGACACTAATATAATATTAAATATTACTTAATATTACTCGAGACGATAGCCCTTTAGACTATATCATAAACCTTTAATGACTAATTTTTTTAAAAAAGAAAATGTAGAAACTCACAAATTTATACTTACATTGCTTTTGTATATGTTTCACCGTCATCATTCGGTACTTGAACAATTTTTATATTCAAAATATCATTTGGTCCACAAGGCTCAGCAATAGTTTGCAATAATTGCTCATCGCCATAAGAGTGAACTACTACTCCCGAGTTACCCCTTGACGCGTATTTTGCAGATCCACTGAAAAAATGCGAAAACAATAGTTGACAGATATCAAACTGAAATCCATCTCTCAGAGAAATGCATCAATAATAAAAGCAGAATTATACAAAATTATCTTGTTTTGTTAGAGTTTATACGGCCATATTAAACCCAAACTCGTTCTAGTGTAGAATAAATCAATGCAATGAGCTTCATTGCATTCATCAATTCTCTCGCCCCACGAGGATTTTATCAAGTAGGCATACGGCGATTTGCAGTCGGTCACAATTCCTTTGTAAACCCGTGCGGAATCGACAAAGGGTTTTTATTAACGTAATAAAAAAATTATTATGCACCAAACCCATTCAAATAATGCATATATATTATGCATAGATTACTATAATAATATAGCATAACCATTATTTTTTATTTTTGAAAATTTGATTGTTGATTTTCTATCTACTTCCACGATAACATTACAATAAATGTTTTGTAAATTAATCTTAAATTATATTAAAAATTTTAGGTAGAAATTTTCAACGACAAAAAGCCTTTCAATGTGTACCTGCATAAATGTATTAAGTCTGGGTACTATACGATTAAGCATTGTAGTATTATTTTGAATCTGATGATTGCTTAGTTTCGTCTGATGGTTAATATTGATATAGGATGATATACCATAATCAATGACATACTTACACAGTTGGTGAATAAGTAGCTGGTCGTAAATCATTTTGTGGGTTAGATGCAGATTCAATTTCAACTTTAACTCTCTGTAATATAAAATATCTCGTAATTATACACACTGTAAATTAGTGTAAATACTTGATTACGAGCGAAAAGTGATTGTCACACATCCCATATGTGACAATCATTTTTCGCAAATATAAATAATCAAGCATGTTAAATGGTAAATTTCAGTAATTTGACTGTAAATCCTTTTTAGCAATTTATCTACATCTTTATTATTATTACATTTATTAAATATACATTTTGACATAATAATCATGTAGGACAAGTCCTTCCAGAATCCCACTGTTGGACAAAGATCTCCTCTAACATAAACGAGAGCAGTCGGCAGTAATACCATGCTAGGCAGATGCAACCCGACAGAAAAAAATGGTTTATACAAGAACATGTGGTATATATTCTAGAGGCATTCATAGCGAATGTTTACCAATAATTACCATTTGATTATAGATATATTATAATTTTTTTTTTTTCATAATTAAAATACGTTTTTTTATATAATAAGAATGGGCACCTAAATATAAGATTATATTAAGATTCATTTATTTACATATCTTTTTTTTTTCATAGCTTATGCATGCAAACGAAAGCATCACACCTGATGGTAAGTGTTACTTGCAGCCCATGAACCTTTACAATACTAGGAGTATAGCTAGGCGGCTGCCTACCAATCAAAACACACCTAAGTTAGGCGTCCGGGTTTCTTGCTCATCGAACGAAGCGCAATATTGCCACTGCTGAGACTTCGATTTTCTATGAGAGTGGAATCCTGGACAGAACGGCCCGCGGCTGCAGACAAAACTAGCGTGGTACTACTACAACTTATATATAGTACAAGTAACTCTTGAGCAAGGCTAAAGTTTAGTAATAGTAAATACTTATATAAACTAGGTGATACAATAACATGAAATAAATTTGGTTTGCAGATTGAATAGTTCAATGAACTCAACATAAAAATATAGAAACTAACTTATATTATAATAAAAAAAATCGTAACATTAAAATAAATCTAAGCTAATCACAAATTAAACGGTTCACATGTTTCATTTAAGTGATGCAATAAATTATAATGCTTACAAAGTATTTCATTCTAAAAGATATTTTAGAGTTTCAAAGTATCTTTTTAATCTCATAAAAGTTGTGAAGTATTTACATCAAAGTATAGATTTCTGTTTGCTAAACAAAATTAACTTTGACAGACTTGTATAGAATTTTCCAGTCTACATGAGTTTACAATAGTTTCACCAATGCTGTCATTAATATCTTCTAGCAATACCTCAAGCTGCGATCTCTACCCTACAGAGCAGTACCTACCCTTGGGCTATGTGGCTTGTATTCTGTTCAGTAATAAAAAGCCACTGCACTAATGAACTTTTGCAAGGTTCGGAGGTCTTTACAACCATGCGATTAAGGCACAGAAACTACATCCATATTAAGTACAAATATTTTCAGAAAACTCTAGATAATTATTTTATAGTGCCTCAATAATTGCCCTCCATGAGAATCAAACCCACTAGACACAGGAGAGAAATTGAAGCAAGTGAGCACTCAATCATAATTAATAATATTCAATTAAAAGGTGAAAAAAAAGCTTGTGCCAAAAGATGAAATCTATACTAGTATTATTAAGCTAAAGAGTTTGTTTGGTTCAATGGGCTGATCTCAGAAACTAGTAGATCGAATTTAGGAAAATGTGTTAGATAGCGCATTTATTGAAGATTATAGGTAATATAACACACGTCAGGACCAAATAGAGTGAAGCATTAATAAAAAATATTGCGATTTTTTTACTGCTTTATATGGGTTGCTTTCCATTTAGTTAACACAGATCCCTCTGTGTTCTCTGCGGTACATTGTGAAACACTACCAAATACTGTGTAAAAGTTTTAATGAAACAGCTAGCTGTTTCTTTTACACAGTGTTTGGCAGTGTTTCACAATGTACCGCAAAGTCCCTCTGTGTTGTAAATGGAAAGCAACCATGAATGCTCAGTATTATGCTATTCTAACCCTTCTCTCTCTCTCTCTCTTATGTGAAGCAGACGCATTTGCGAGGTCAGCCAGTGGTTACTAAAATGCTACTTACATTTACAATAATTGATAAAAAAAATAATAACAAATAATTTGCACATACAGGTGGTTCTGTAAATGAGATATATAAATAAGAGTGAGAGTCAATTTATATGTACCTAACGTACCTATTAATATTATAATTGTGTAAGTTTGTAAAGATGTTTGTTACTTGTTTAACAGATTTCAATGAAAATTGGCACATAGATGGTTCATTTCCTGGATTACTACATAAGATAATTTTTATCCTAGTAATGTATCAACTGGAGATAATTGTTTAACTTTGGGCAAGTTGGTTAAGTGGCGAAGCCACCAGCAAGAAACTAGTACTTTCTATAAAGTATTTCTTTATGATAATAAGATGAATTGGTGCCATCCCTTACTTGTTCATAGGTTTCATATAATAATCTGTTAAATGTCTCAACAGGAGTGGTCAGCAGTTCTCTCCTGTGTATTTATACATATAAACCTTATTATGATCCCAATCCCATCTGCAAAGATAGCAATTACAGAACTATCCTTTCATTTGTGGAGTTGATATATCCAACAGTAAATAGCAAAAATCTGGATGATAATGATATTTTTACAGAATATAATATAAATACTAGACTGGGTCAAAAAAAACGAAAATTTTTTTTTATTAACGGTACTGTGAAAATATTGTTCATGATGACAAAAGAAAATTATTCTGAAAACTTGAGCCCTTAATATTAAGAGGTGCATCATTATGATTATCGATTTTTGAACAGCTACTGAATTTTTACACAAAATTCGGACATCATGAATTTTAAAAATTTTCAATTTCATATCTTTGAAGGAAATTAAATTCCCTACAAAAAAAGCTCTCCTAATAAATTAACGTAGGACGAGCCGTTCCCTTGTAATCAAGCCTTAAACATTGATATATTTTTTTAATTTGGGTTCTGGATTTTTTTAACCACTATAAATATCAATATTTTTATATAGCAAATAATTATTCTTAAGTAAAATTTCATGCTCTACAAAAAAGGTCTCTTAACATTTTTTATCAAATTCACTCCTTTCAAAGTTATTCGATTTTAAAATTAAATTCAAAAGTAATTAACCGTTTATTTTGAAATGGAAAAATTTTTAAAATTCATGATGTCCGAATTTTGTGTGAAAAATGCAGTAGCTGTTTAAAAATCGACAATCATAATGATGCACCTCTTAATATTAATATTAAGGGCTCAAGTTTTCAGAATAATTTGTCATCATGAACAATATTTTCACAGTAACGTTAATAAAAAAAATTGTTCGTTTTTTTGGCCCGGTCTAATAAATACAAAGAAATTCAAGTAATCACAACTGTATAATTTTTTTTCAGTTAGCAACATTTGATAAGTATTTAAATATGGACATATAGGTTGCTTTCCATTTAGTTAACACAGAGGGACTCTACGGTACATTGTGAAACACTGCCAAACACTGTGCAAAAGTTTAAATGAAACAGCTAGTTGTCTCAAAATAACACTAGAGTGCATCAATATCGCAAAATTATGGGCGTTGTATACCTAAATGCAAAAATGCCTTGACAAAGTCTTGGCTCAATAATTTATAAACATAACCACATTATCAGGGCTCACTTCAATAGTGCAATATTTGCATTTGAACATTTTTATTCAATTTTAATTAGCAGTAAGAGACAAGCTCAATTTAATAATCTCAAATAATACTACTAGAATATGCCATAAATAAATTGCGAGGTTAAGTAATGATACTTAATTCAAGCAAAGTAGTACCTATATATTTAAAGTACTCTATGAAAGTAGGTAAGCATCTGTCAAACACCACTTTTTCGAGTTTCGAACAGTACGACTGTGTTCAACAGTGTCGTTGATGGTAAACGCTTTATCAAAGACTGCGTTACTTTTTGTGTTAAATGGAAAGCACACATATATATGGCATAGGCACTATATGTGTACAGATAATAGTGCATATAGTTCAAAAAGTTAATGGATCTCATAAGGTAGCTAATAAATTTTGTAAGCTATTGGGTTATCCAAATAGAGAAGTGACCTACATTTCAATGATAATTCAATTTATATTTATTATTATATTCCACATATTTATATTCCAAGGGAAGAATAACTTCAGAAGGGTGGCTAGTTGTAAAACTTAGCCAGTACTCAGCTATAGATATTATGCTTCACATTTAGTTATACAATGTTGATATCGTGAAGCTTCTCAGATTTAAGATGGTATAATTGACTACAATAAAATATAATATGTTTTTCTGGTTCTGATATTTTAAACAAATTTTACACACACATTAGACTGTTTTGGTTAAAATATTTATGCTGATTAAGTTGATGGCTGCAGACGAGTATGGATCTAGTCATGATTAAAGAGAACATGAACCAGAAGCAAACTCGCCCACAAATATCATCAAGTTAACATATTTTGAGTCTATTACAATAAATATTTAATCTGCCTTCTTGAAACTTCAGTGATGTCTCATCTACAAGCAATCAATGAGTGTAGATCTAGTCACATGTGTTGTGAACTGTGTTACTAGACATATACCCATTAACTGCAAGTAGCTCTTCAAATATCCAGTTTAGTCTTCAAGACAATTTAGTGTTAGTAGATCATTATCAGGTCAGCCGGTATTTCAGTTCCTTTATTAAGATTAATGCACGAGAATAAAATTAAGCACCAAACTTTTGTTTTGTTAAATACATGTACTGCAAATAAATTAATATTAGTTGTCTAACAAAGGATTAGTAATTAACAATATTGAAATCAGAACACAAAACACAACCATGCAAAAAGCAACAAAGAAAACTATTTATGGGGTTAAATACCTTTGGTGTTGTTGTCATATAATTTGATAGCACTTCACTATCTGATCTGAATTTAGATGTAAGGATAAAACAAGTGTTAAAGGATTTCATAACTTACGCTATAACACATAGCATAGTAAAATATTTGACAATAAACAATAGTTAATTCCATCTGCAAAAATCCAAAGTTACTGTTGAAAATAACAAAAAAAAACACGTGGAAAATGCCCTTCAATCAAAAGGATACTGGATTGGAGCGGGTGCCCCGTAGACTGTCAAACTTGTACCGGTACCCCCTTGGCCATTTACTTTAGCGTTAGAATGATTACCCGTCCGCTTGGAAAATTCCTTTCTAATAAATACTTCCAAGTTATCTAAATTCGGTGCAGAACCATTCAAGTTGTTTAGACTAAAGGCCATCCATTGTTCGATGAAAGATTCAGCGTCTATGTTGTACTCTTCACATAAACTTACACCTTGGAAAAAGGAGTGATTAATGGGACAACCTTGAACATTCATTTTATAGCGGTCTAAGTTAGTTTCAAAGTAGCGGCAAAGTTTGATTAACAAAACTATTCATAACTTTTATGACATATCGCGGATTAATTGGGTTACTCACATTTATGTATAACTTCTTTTGAAACATCTATACCGAAAAATTGAAATTGCTCAGTCACCAATTCTTCGGAAGCCATTTTCTGTAAAATTGAAAGAGCGAATGAAAGGTAAGGAAGCAAAAGAGCGCCAACGCCAATAAAAAAGTTTGCTTGCGTTCGTCAAAGTTTTAGCCATAGACAAAATGCATTATTTTATTTTGATGGCAATTATGTCTATGGTTTATAGATTTCCGTTGAATTTATTATAGTCGTATTAGAATACCACTAAAAACTTTAAATATGAAATTAACATTTTATAGAGCAGGAGACTATATGGTTATTCATCCACAAAATTAAGCGAATCAAAATACTATCAATTTGAAATATTACTCCAAACATATTTTCTTTATTTTTTGGAGTCTTATAATGATTTAAGCGACTTTCATCCTAATAACTATAAGGATTCGTTTTTGTTACGAAACAAGTTCCTTACACTATAACATGGTGTAATGAACTTGTTTCTATAATAATTGTTTTAGAGGATTTACCTATAGGAAAGACAATAAACGCGGGGCAGATTGTGGCGAGCAGATTATATGAGTGACGATATTGCGATCATGAATGATTCATAGAGGTCAACTCTTCAATACTCTATAATTTAGGCTACTTCACCTAACTGATACCTATAAACACTTGGGTATGACTTTGAGCGAGCCGACATCCTCGATTTACTGACCGACGCTGACGATGCTATTACAATCGCTCAAGAAAGAGCCCACAAACGGCCCGCGCGGCCATAACACATAAATATCCGCGCTTCCGCCCCTGCCGCCGGGGACGTAAGACGCGACGCGTAATAGTCAATAATTCTAAACTGGGCACGCCCACTCTGCTATCAGCGACGCCCTGAGCCGAGGTTCGTTCTCCACAGGGAGAGCCCTCGAGCGTTGTCGCTTAAAATTTTTACCAGATTGAGAGCCCTCATCGCTCACCCTCCGGGTTAAGCTGTGACAGCCATCTCTGGCTATCAGCTAAAAGACAGACACAAAAAAAAACAAAAAACAGACTGAAAATGAATGAAATGGACATAAAACAAGCGTGGCGGTAACATTTCTTTGGTCGTTTGGAGGTTTTAAATAGCCTTTATCAGAAGGCAAGCGCACCTTAGAACGTGCCTATAATGTGTGGATTATGCTAATTCTGAGATACTCCTTTGGCATACCTACTCAAACCAAATTGGACACCTTGAAAAGAAAAGTCCACACGCTGTTGACATCGCACAGTACGCATCATCCTCGTTCATCAATAATGAGGTTGTATATTCCGAAAATCTGGGGAACGAGGCTTTCGAAATGCAAAAGCTCTCCATTACCACGAAATACACAATAACAGTTAAAAAAAACAGTTTGAAATTAAACTATTTTGCTGGATTCTATCACACTTTACAGCGTTCATGGTAAAGGGAGGACTGTAGTGTTCGAAACGTTGGGAAATTAAAAATCAAATAAGTACAAATGCGATAGAATCCGTAAAAATAATTTTATTTCTTCTTTAAATTGGGTGGTGTACCGCTACCAACATTTCATTTTTAGCCACCCTTATGCTACACAGTCCTCGACACAATATGAAATCTTGATTTGGGTGGGAGAAGCTTGAATCGCGAATCCAAGTTGTAGTTCTTTGTTTTGATGAGATGCCTAGATTTCAATTATAATGTAAGTATAAATAGTCTAAATTCTGTGATCCGTTATGCATTGTAACCATTCGCCCTTTCATTTGATACCCCTAAACCTACCTCCCCTCAGGGTTGCGATAAAATATGTAATCTGTCATTTTGTAGCAGTGGCTATTTTACATAAATACACATACATATCATCACGCCATATCCCTTGCAGGGTAGGCAGAGAGAACAGAGTGCCAGAGAACTCTATCCTTGTATACTTCACTCGCTTCCTCAACATTCATAATGCTCTTCATACACGCTCGCTGATTTCGGAGACTCTTGACTCCACCTTCCTTCAGTACGTGACTAATCTGGTCTAGGTAGATTAGTCTCGGTCTCCCCCGGTACCTACCTAGGGGGGCCATAGTCCGGAGCGTGCACGTCGTGTCCCCTGCCAGTCTAGTTAGACTGCAATCCGGCTCGAATGCGTACCGCAGTGCGGGTTAGGATGTGCCCCGGAGGCAACGCGTACCGACCCGCTCTCCTTCGGTACGAACATCGCCAGATGTGGCGATGGGGGCCGCCACCCATCACGCCTTACCCAGTCAAGCGAGTCGAGGAGAGCAGTGCCGGGTGAGCACGTGGAATGTAAGAGGTTGTGTGGCTATTTTAAATTTATAATAACACCAAATATATTAAATTGCATTGTCATCAGAACTAAAAGTGTTTACCAAGCATGAGAAGGTGGGGAGGGGTGTAAAATTTTATTTTACTAAATTTGACTCAAACCAAAAACAAGGCAAATTTTGTAAATTTATATTTGACATAAAAGTTAATAACAATATTAAAGAACAGTTAAACCCAGGTGCTGAATTTAAAAGTGTGATAGTCCAGTTAGTAAAGCAAAAATTCAATAATTAATCTTGAATTTTTGCTCTGCAGGACTTTTGAAAATATCTGATACACAGCACATATATGTATTATCTTGGTGACAGGGTTCTTGTTTCCTCCACCATGGGCAGGCCAATTCACCTACCTATTTTATGTTATCTACCTGTTGGTTGGATTTGTAGTCATACACTTTTATTACCAGTTTTCCTTTCTAGCATTGAATATATTAGTCATAAAACTATTACCAAAAAGCTTTTGCAATATGTAAAATAGAAGACTACATTATGCATCAACCCCAAGTAAGAAATGGGATCAGGATAATCATAACATTTAAAAAAAAATTCTAGATTTATACAATATTTTAATGAACATTAATATTTAAACTGATATTACAGCTAGCAGATTAATCACTTCAATAGTCTATTCAGGAGTATAGATTTTCTTTGCTAAAATAGAATGATAGTTAGTATGCGAGTTGAATGTATTACACCAGCGATCGGCAACATGCGGCCCGTGAACGTCTTCTTTGCAGCGTGTGAATGTTTTGTAAATAAGTTATAAATATCAAAATAATAGGATAAACGAACCACAATCATTTGTATACAGTATATTCTAGTGTTAATATCACTAGTGTAAATAAAAGCAGGTCATGCTCTTACTTTATTTTACCACCTTGTGGCCTTTGCCTGCTAAAAGGTTGCCGACCATTGTATTACACAATACAATACAAAAAAATTAAGATGTGTTATAACATAATAAAAATAAAATATACAATGTTGTACCTAATTATCACCAAAAATTAAGTTCTTTGTACATGTATATGAAATTTACAGGAAGGCATTGACTGTACTTCAGCAGTTACAACACTATTTATACTTAGGTTAGCCAAACCACCTCTTATCAGTCCACAGGTATATGCAACATACTGAAACAAAACATTATGTTAAAAGGATAGGAACAAATTAAAGACAGTATTATCAAAATATGCAAACATAACACTTACTCGAGGGGCAAATTCTAAATACTGATGACCATTCGAGAAATTTGTAAGAAAGCGAAATGCATTATCTTGTAGAACATAAACACCTTGATGGTTTGTCCGCAAATTATCAATTTGCTTTTTGTAGATACATGTCCAAAAATCTGTACATATAAATTTCATGGTATCTAGTTCATCTTTGAATCTGGGCCACTCCCTTGTCAATCTTTCCATAATTTTATAACCAGCTGCAAATCCTATATATTCCACTACAGACAAATCCACCTCCTAAAACAATGATGTACAGGTACTGGAGACAAATTCAAGTATTTAAGCAAAAGAATGCTAAGAATAACTATAATTATTACCTTTTTCTCATTATTGTTATCTTTTACTTGTTCTAAAGCATAATTGATTATTTCCGAATGTAATAACTCAAATACGATATCGTCAGCCATACCTAATAGAATTTCTACCACGTAAGCACACCTTAAACTTTATATTTTAATTAGCTATACACAAAACCATGAACATTTTTGTAAAAACTTTACTTCAAAGAAAATAAAAATAACCATTAACAAATTATTTTATAGAAATAATTACAACCACCTACAACAAAAGCAAATCAAGTAATCAATCCAATTTTTGACAAGTATTACCAGTGTTGCCAATTAAGTAGAAATATGATGTACATATACTGGAACTGGTCTCAAAACCCGGTGTGAACTTGGCAGTGCGCGCTCTTGAACCCCATAGGTAGGTATCCTGTCGGTATCGCGTAAACTACTGCTATGTGCCGAACGAGATCGTATGACTTTAGCGGGATGGCCCATACGTACCCATGCTGCTGGTCTTCCCTTATAAAGATTTAGATGAATAGACAATGAATATAATTATTTCAAGATGGTATTAGGTATATGTACTTAGATCGTTACACTATTACATCGTAAAGAAGACGTATTTATAAATATTCTTATTATGAATATAAATACTCGTCATTCTTAGCGCCATCAACCATTCAAAAACCTACACAAATTAAAAAACCATTTAATAATATTCTATCTTTTACATTGTTAATATGATTTTTATGATATACAAGCGACATCTAATGAAGCTAATATGCGATTTACCTGTGTGTGTCCTTCATGCATGTGTAATTGTGTTAAATTTCAATACACAGTGAAATTTGATTTTGAATCAAATATAAGTAGTAATTTTATATAATAATATTGGCAAAAAGCACTTCTTTAGCACATAAACGAAAAAAGTATTAGATCGTTAAATCTTCATTAGCAACATCACGAATATCATCAAAATGTAGCAAATCCAGTTCTAAAGAAACCCTTTTTTGGCAGGCAATGGGTTGGGTATACCTCGTCTGTAACGTTCGGGAGGAAGGAAGGGCAGTTTGCGGCCCCATAATCCATAGTATCCTCTCCCCATTAACATTGGACTGTCAACCCAGTAATTCTAAACAGGTATAGGTAACACTATAGGTATTTTATACCGGGTATATAGTGACATCCTTGCCTTTGAAGCCGGGTATTGAATGGTGCAATTTTATGGCATCGCTGAAGTGATTCTGAAGACATGCAACCCGGGGCTGATCTCCTCCGCACACGCCTACATTGACTTTTCTATGACGCTAATTGGGGTTCCATATCGTGAAGCTAGCCCAAGTCCATCCGATCCTAAAAAGGGGAGACCAGTGGGATCCGTTGAATTACAGACAGATTGCAATAACGTACTTGTTCTCCATGGTAATGCAGAAAATAATAAAGCACCAGCTTGTGCAGTACTTTAAGGTCTACCAGCTGATCAGTGATCGCCAATACGGCTGCCATCATACTCAGTCAGCTTGTGATCTTCTTGTGTACATTGAGTATAAAAGTTGTTGTCGATGGTTCCTCGCACACGACCGTTGAGCTGGTGTACCACAGGGCTGAATACTCTCATTGATATTGTTTATCCTGCATATCAATGCCACGATATCAATAGAAAACATGCGTTGCTATGTGGATGACAAGACGAGTGACGAGCAATACACCACGCATCAAAATCCCTCAGAGTATGTTACAGGAAAGACAGGCTCAACTTTGACCGAAGTCTAGCACTCTGGGGTGGGCCTCGGATTGAGGTGAACGGAACTTAGTTCAGTTCAATCCCAGGAAGACACAAGTTTGCGCGTTCATTCCAAAGATGGACGCGTTTATCATGGCGACTCAGTTCTACGGAGTAATTTTTCCAATTACCGAGAGTATTGGGATCCTCGGTGTCGAACTGCCGAGCGAAGTCCTTGAATAGTTTTTATAAACTTTAAAGGTCATTTTTATAGAAAATATAGAGAAATTCATAAAGAATTAATAAAATTGCAAATATATTATAACTTAAGATATTTTCTAAAACTTGTTAATACCCAATTGAATTGATCAGTTCCATTCCCAACAAAAAAAAAGCATATCTCCAAGGTCAAACAGCTTCTTTTCTAACCACCCCTTCTGATAGATAGGTAGTTTTTTTATAGGTGATATGTCCTTGATATCACAGTACCTACTTATTTTTATCTATGGCACGTATTAACACATTCACACAAACAATAAATAAAGATGGCGAATTGTGTTTTCGATGTTGTTCTGCTCTGTGTGACAGTGTTTACATATTTAGACTACATATAGCTCAAACGCTCTGCCAATTCTCTTTAAGTGTTATAGTGACTTTGTGGTTACGAACGAATAATCTTTCCTTATTTGAGTGTATTTTAGAAACCTCAAATGGCTGAAATAAACATCATCACAAAAGATGGCGGCCCGACGCGATCTGTTCTTCTTACGCCATCTGTAGTTGATATAACGAATCAAAAATTCGATGGAACTTTGAAGAAAAAAAGAAGGCGCGGGAAATCTAAACGGAAAATAATGAAACCTTTTATCAAAATACCCTGGCAAGACAGAAGGAAAAATGACAAATCTAAAAGGAATAATCGATTTAGGAAAATAGTGTTGGCTAAAACACATGCTCCGTTTAATAACAATCAATTTTTGATGGAAATACATAAACCGGAACCTGAAAATACTTTTCATATTCTTCGAACTCCATCGGCACGCACCCGCGATTCTAGTTTCAGTGTCGATTCAGAAGATAACTATTTTTATTCACTGCCCGAAGACGAAGAAGAATATTTGACAAAAGAGTTCTCAAGTGTTTATGAAGATGCCCAGAGTGAAAGATTATCCAACATGTCAAAAGATGATCTTATTCAGGAATATCTTTTGTTAGAAGCAAAGTATGATAATCTTATTAAAAGAACAGAACGATCAAAAATAAAGTGTTTAGATGACGATAAAGACATAACAGTGACAGACGTGAATGAATCTGTTACTGATAGAGACAGCATGATAACAGAGAGAGATAGAGATACATCAGGAACTTCTTTAGACTCAAGTCTTGTTGATGAAAATTCACTTAGTGATTTAATGCAGCGAATCAAGGACCAAGACGATCAGATACTTGCACTGAAATTGGATAATGATAAGTTAAGACTTGAAAATGAACATTTGCGTCAGCGCTCACATGACTCTTCAAGCGCAGATTCCGAAAGTGATAGTTCTTCAACATCTGACAGTGATAGCAGCTCTAGTCGAAGTGCGAGTCCTGTTAATGTGGCTACTGTTGAGAATAATCATGTAGCTCTTGAAAATCACGTACACATCAATGGTCAAAATGAGGAGACTGAAATTTCAGATACTACTTACCCATTGGTCAATGGCTCTCATGATGTAAATGAATGATTTTTATTATAGGTAGTAGGACTAAATTAATATTATACTTTGTTAATGTTAAAGATAGCATGTGATTTTATTACAATGTTACAGTGGATAAGTATATATTGTGGTGATACTAGAAATATACTATGCATTTAACATTTGCTTATCACACCTTACCATAAATAAACTACATAACTTTCTTATAGGACTTTAAATGTAATTGTGAGATCTCAAAATATTTGCAAAACTGTTCAATAGTTACTTAAAATAAAACAATGCAATACTTTCTAAGAAAGATCTCACTTGTATGTCATAGTTGATATTTTATGTTAGATTATTAAGATGCAGTAAATTTTGTTTAAATCATCCTTTTTCTATAAATTCTATTAATAGTCTTTGTATCCTAATTAGAATTCTTGTTTAAAACACAGGAACATGTAAGTACTTTCTAGAGATAGGTCTTATTTTATAAATGATATTATTCTACTTGTCTATTACATACAGTGAGAATATTGGGTTTACAAAAAGATGTTTTATTTTATTTATATATTTTATTATCTTATCCTAAATTATTGTAATACAAAATGTAATTAATCCTGGTTGCTATTCATTCAATAATATTTTTTGCATGGATATTAAAATTTTATTAAAAACTGGCTAGAGGACTGCAGATAAACGATCCTATTAGAATTACTATATTGATTTTCTATATTTCATAAATTACATTTTATAGACTTGCAACAAATAGTAGGCTATATTCGACGAGCTTCTAGTCGAATAGGCGAATATTAGGCAAAAGTATTCGGCCGCTGCGTGGCACCTAAAACTGGTAACAACGTGATTGTTTCACGCTCGTTCTAATATATTCGTCGCTCCTTCAATCTCCGCTCCACGCGCTCTTATGCTATCCGACGGCGTGTTTTAACAAATTAAAATCGTGAATATCCTAAATACGTTAAGTACATTTTAACGTGCTATCCTCCGTTCTGATTTGTAAGTAAAATTGCGTGATATAAGATCTAACAAATAATAAAATAATTACCTATTTATGTCAATAATTAGGGTGAGCGAAGCGAGCCCTTTCAACAACCTAAGCATTTTTGTTGTATACTTTACTGAAAAACTATCACACCTATAGATTTTTGCTTTTTTTTTTTTTTTGTTGTTGTGGCTCTGTTTATACTTAAGCCAATGTCAAAGTTAAGTTGCAGCTTCTTCTTCTTTTTATGTATTGGCAATCAGCTACTTATACGAGCCATTTTTGCCAGTGTCGAGTTATAATTATCTTCACGTTCTTAATCTCTTCAAGTTAGTCATTGTCTGTCAGTCAGTCGAATTGTCGCCATCAACACTGCTATGGTGACACTGTTAATGGTATGTTGTAGGAATTTTGATGGAAAACGAAAACGTTGTAAAGCACTTTTATATGATATTCACTACATCCCAGCTGTTCTGTCACATCATATTACATAAAACACCATAAAAATTATCTAATATAACACGTTAAAACACTAAGATATCGAATATAATACAAGAGCACAACATGACGTTTTAGATTCCCGCCAAAAGTCGATTTTTGCTTTAACATAGTAATTTAACTTTTTTTTTTTTTTTTTTTTTTCTTGTGGCTCTGTTTATACTTAAGCCAATGTCAAAGTTAAGTTGCAGCTTCTTCTTCTTCTTCTTTTTATGTATTGGCAATCAGCTACTTATACGAGCCATTTTTACCAGTGTCGAGTTATAATTATCTTCACGTTCTTAATCTCTTCAAGTTAGTCATTGTCTGTCAGTCAGTCGAATTGTCGCCATCAACACTGCTATGGTGACACTGTTAATGGTATGTTGTAGGAATTTTGATGGAAAACGAAAACGTTGTAAAGCACTTTTATATGATATTCACTACATCCCAGCTGTTCCGTCACATCATATTACATAAAACACCATAAAAATTATCTAATATAACACGTTAAAACACTAAGATATCGAATATAATACAAGAGCACAACATGACGTTTTAGATTCCCGCCAAAAGTTCCGTAATTTAACTTCATATCTAGACGTGTCTATCTGTCAAAAATAAAAAACATAACCATTATAAAAATGTTTTTTTTTTATTCATTGGATAGGATGTTATTGTACTACTAATACCATCTGTTAGAAAACCAGAGAGTTAACATCGCTGTAACAGAACTAAAAAAAATATCTTGAAAATTGTTATCCGTTGGAAAACTACGCGAGCCCACACAAAGCGCAGCTTTTTGCTAGTAATAAATAATCGATGGCCTTTAAAAATCGCCTATATGGATGTACTTGGAGGATATAAGCAAAGTGAACGGCCAAGTGGCATACGTAAACTACAAAATAAAAATTTCTCGTGGTGGCGTTGGAAAAAAGAGACTAAGAATGTTTAATCATCCGAAAAATAAACAGAGGACCATAGTAAGTAGGTACCTACGCTAAGGGGACAAGAAATTACAAATCCAGATACGAGTGTAATAAATAATTAACCCTCGACATCAAAAAGGCTTTTTCATTTGAATAAAATGTATGACCCCAAGGTTCTAAATAGCATTTTTTTATTGCCGAAATAATTGCACTTGAAAACGAGGCAGTAAGTATAGTACAAAGAGCTGGTTTTAGAAGATCGTTTAGTAAGGCTTTACCATGGTATAATAAACCAGTATAAAGCATACTGTAGTAGTATAAGCAATATAAAATATTTTGATCGACAACACAGCATGATACTCATATCAATGAGTGTAGAAGAAATTGCAAATTTATGAGAAATCCGTAAAAAAATATGTCGTTATTCATGATAATGGATAAAAACATAGTAATGCAGTTTTAACTTCAGCGCGTTGATTAATTCATACTCTTCAATTATCATAGATTGTCTGAAGATTGAGTTAGATGTGACACAAATGATAGCTACTGGTATATAAATATCTCTCAAGAATTGGTCCAAGATGTGAGTCCGCGGTGGAACTCTAACATGGTGAAAAAAATCTCGCTATAAAATACATTAAAGGAACACCTAAGACAATAAGTCTACCAGCTCTGCCAAAAAACTAAATCCCATATCTATTAGCTCAAATAATCAAGAACTATCTAATATATCTTATCAATGTGTAGTAAATCATAACGAAATAAATACTTCTAAAAAATCACTTAAATTCTTATATGCAAATGTACGTAGCCTAGTAAAGCCTGGAAAACTAGACGAAATAAAGTGTATCCTACAAACAATGCCTATAGTTCATATTATAGCCTTAACTGAGACTTGGATAAAGAATGAAACTGAAGCCCAGTCAACATTACCCCTACAATTTTATACTCATTATTATAATTTCAGAGCGCATAGTAGGGGAGGTGGAGTATCTATCTATGTGCATAAAGACATTGCACATAAACTTATAGAATCAAAATGTGAAGAAGATAACCACTTTCTCTGGATTCATATAGAAAAGTTTTGTTTGGATATTGGAATTGTTTATAAGCCAGAACGTACAAACAACGAATGTTTTATAAAAACTTTTTCTGAACAAATACGAAATCGGAAACGTATGGTTATATTTGGCGACTTTAATTACAATTTGTTAAAAAAGACTACAGCTGTAACAGACTATAGCAGCTTTCAAGGAACATGGATGTACTATCCTGAACAACATCTCGGAAAAATATTGCACCAGAGAATACCATAACTCAAAATCTATAATAGACCATGTAATATCGAATTTAAAAAACCATGATTTTAACTTAGCAACAATAGAAAGTACAATGTCTGATCACAAACAGTTATATCTTGAAGTTAATAATTATAAACCAACTAAAATCAAAACTATCTCTTATGAGGCATTAGATTATGATAAATTGTACACAGCTATTGAATGCAATAATGTTGAAATAGGATGTGAGTATTCAAATTGGGCAACATTTTTGCTAAATAATATTAAAAAACAAAATTATCAAGAAAAAGAGGCAATATCCACCTAAAAATGACTGGATAAATGGTAAAATTATATTTGCAATAAATCAGAGAAATATTATGTGGCAAAAATTAAAGGCCAGGCCAAATGATGTAAATTTAAAAGAAGAATATATGAAGGAAAGAAAAAAGGTACATAAAATGATACAAGACACAAAAAGAGAATACTACCTTAGAGAATTTAATGCGTGAGAGAAGAAGCCAAAAAAATGTGGAAATTAATAAGTGCTCTTACTAGCTATAAAACAAATAAAAATAATACTATTCCTAAACTATTAACTCCAGTGGGTCCTATTACAAATGAACAAGAAGTTTGTGAATATTTAAAGGATTTTTTTGTAAGTATAGGCACTACATTGGCAGGAAAAATAACACATCAAAATATTTTAGAGAAAACTTTAGACACTGATGTGAATTTCTTTAAAACGCACTCACTCTCTGAACTCGAACTTACCACAACTGAAGAAGTTGATGCGATTATTACTAGTTTAAATTCTAACACAGCGGCTGGTATCGATGGTATCAGCACTAAGGCCATAAAATTCTTGAGACCACTAATAGTGGAATCACTTACAAAATGTATTAACGGTTGCTTGGGAGTGGTTTTATTGCCGGATACATTAAAGGTTGCTAAAGCAAGTCCCATATATAAATCTGGTAGTAAATCAGATCCTGGTAATTATCGTCCCGTGTCTGTGCTCAATGTAATCTCAAAAATTTTTGAAAAGATAGTACATAAAAGAACTAGTAAATATTTGAACAATATAAATTTTTATTATAATGGACAGTATGGCTTTAGGTCTAAGGCGGGTACTCTGTCGGCTAGCATTGATATAATAACTGATATAAAACTAAATATAGATAAGAAAAATGTTATACTATAATCCTTAAAATATAGCTTGATCTCTGTGACAGTTAGCTACAAAACCGATGAAGTGATTTTGAATACGCGTCATGTTTACAATTTTATTTTGTATCGCTTATATTTTCATTCTTTACATGCCACTTATATCTCAACTGAATTATGAATATAAAAATATAAATATTTACACCAAAATTTGTACCTCATATGTTTTATAATACTTAGTAACCATTTTATAAAAATATGATGCTTACACAAGTACAAAGTCATACTGGACTGAGAATAAGTTAGAGATGGGGCAATCGATAACATTCTTATTAATTATTTATAAAACAAGTAAAACCAAAACATTACTTATATAAACCACATGGTTACTCTGTAAAATAAGTAAATTGCGTTAATTTAATATTCAGACATCAGTTATAACATTAATAAGACCATTTCTTTTATATTAAAAAAATAATTACTTTTATAAAATAAACATGATTATTCATGAAATAATCTGTGACGAAGAACTCATCATCAACCTACAGGAATGTGCCAGCGGTGATGAACTTGGATGTATTCCTTTTGAATAATAAAAAGAATTAATTAACAGCTTTAATTTAAATTAAATAAAATCCATTAATTTAAATTTAATAAGATATTCATAGATTATTTTAAATCAATCAACCTTTTACCATCAATTCACCCATCCATTTGATTGAAATTCAATAAGATTTTCATACATTGTTTTTCAATTGCAGTAGCAAATAACTTTAAAAAATAAAGAATTATATCGACAAAAATACGGACTGCATCGTAAGTGCGCGGCACTAGAGAGAACTGTCACAGAGATCAAGCTATATTTTATAGACTATAGGTGTATTTATTGATCTTAAGAAGGCATTCGATACTGTGAGTCATACATTATTATTGGATAAACTAAGAGGTATAGGAATCACCGGTTTAGCGTTCAGAATGTTTCAATCTTATCTTAATAATCGTTTTCAGGTTACTAAAGTTGGGAACAGCTTTAGCAGTCCAAAATTAATAACTTGCGGTGTTCCTCAAGGTTCAATCCTTGGGCCACTGCTCTTCTTAGTATACATTAATGATATTCACAAAATTGGATTGCTAGGACATGTTACATTATATGCAGATGATACTTGTCTATTTTATACAGCAAATTCACTACCAATAGCAATGAGACAAGCTTAAAGTGATCTAAATATTCTAGACCGATGGTTTTCAAGTAATTATTCAACTATAAATACTTCTAAAACTAGTTACATTATTTTAGCAGCAAAAAACAAGAAACTTCAAGAGTGCATATCATTATCAATTAATAATAACCTTATTAAGAGAGAAGTGAAGAAAAGTATCTAGGTCTTTAGATGATCGGTTATCATGGAAACCACATATTGCTAAATTACGTGCTAAGGTATCTTCTCTAACAGGCATGCTCAGACACTCAGCACGCTGTTTTCCTTACAAAATTCGTTACCAGATTTATAATACACTAATTAAACCACACCTTGAATATTTGATTGAGCTATGGGGTACCGCTTCGAAAACCATTTTAAAAGACCTACAGAGCTCGCAAAACAAACTTATTAAAGTTTTATTCAACTATAAATATTTGACACCAACTTTAAAAATCTATCAAGAAACTAAACTGATGAATATAACACAGACCTATATTTATAAAACTTGTATCTTGATTAGAAAAATATTAAATAAGGATATTCACACCAAAATATCATTTACTAAAAAAGGGCATGTTCATAAAAGGCAAACAAGGCAGTCAAATAATTTAGTAGTTTATGGGCCGAGAACAAATTATGGTAAGCGAAATATATTACATGAAGGAGTACTATTTTATAATAAAATGCCTACAGATATGAAAAATGTCAAATCATTGTCATGTTTTAAGAAGCTACTCAAATTATATGTTGTAAAAGAGTGCTAAAGTAAATTCATAAAACTAAATACAGATGAATAAATATCAGAATGAATAAATATTGGCCAGTTTAATTAATTATTTTGATATGTTAAACTAAATGTATACTCATTTTGTACAAACTAACTTAGATTAAGATCATATTGTTGTTAACTTTCGTTTAACTGTGTAACTCATACATGTTTTGATGTATAATTGATAACTTACCCACAATTGTCAGTTTGTAAAAGTTTTAAGAATAATCATTGTGTGTTCTTACTAACATATAAAAATAGTGTGAATTTTATAGTGTTTTCTCATGTAAGTGATTTTGTATTATATACAAAATTTAAAAAAATGAATCTTTACTCGAAGGGCATATCACTGGAGCTACATAAATTAACCATGTAACCAAACTCTTTTGTGAAAAATATAATAAAAAAAAATGACGAGCCCACTGAGTTTCTTGCCGGATCTTCTCAGTATGTGGCTGCTTTCCGATCCGGTGGTAGATTAATTAAATTTAATTTAAAACACAATGTAAAATTGACAATATGTAAGTGCACCTATGGGGCTTATGCAAAATAAATGATTTGATTTGATTTATAATCTTTTATGAGAATAAATGAATCTAAACTTAATTCCAAATAGCTGTCTCAGTCTATCTCATAGATTATAATATTGCCAATCTGACTGCTACACAATGGGAGCTTTTGGAGCAACTTCTGATTTTTTTTTAAAGATACCACCCTTTTTTTTTTTTTTTTTTTTTTTTTTGCGGTGGGCCATGGACGTCGCACCCCGCCAAGTCGGTCCGGGGTGACGGAAGAGGCGGCGCGCAACCCCATTGACCCACCCTGCAAGCACCTCTTCTTCGCCGTGCGAGCGGGCCACCGGTACCCGATTTTTGTCTTCGGTGGCCCGCTCGGCGGTATGCCCTATCGGGCTCCTCTCCTGTCGACGCCCCGACAGCTTTCGCCGTCAAGGCGTCGTCCTCACGCGGTGGCCTCACGTCGGGTGACCGGACAATTCCCCGGTCCGATCACCCGAAGCCTCGGTTAGGGCGGCATCAGGCGCAGGTATTCGCGCCTGCGCCGCCCCGGCCGCTGACGGCGGCCCGGGTCACGGGAATCCTCCCGGACTCGTTCCGCCGTCTCCTTCTGCGAGATGACAGCCTCGCAGAAGGCGGCGACCGCGTCCCAGTTCCTGACGCTGTCGACCATCGCCCTCGCGACAGCCGGCAGCGTCAGGTCGGCACCGATAACAGCGACGAGGTCACGGCGCTGCCCGTCCCAACTCGGACACACCTCAAGTGTGTGTCTCGACGTGTCCTCGTCACTGCTGCAATGGTGGCAGGCCGGAGTCCACTCCCTATAAGCGACCGTGTGCAGGTACAAACCGAAACACCCGTGCCCCGACAATACCTGCACCAGCCGAAAGGAGAGGACTCCGTGCCGCCGCTCCATCCATTCCATCAGTACGGGCCGGAGGGCCTCGACGGTAACGACACCGTGTCTTGGCCTCTCCAGCCGCGTAACCCAACGGGCGATGACGTCTCGGCGGGCGTCCTCGCGCCAGGTGGCTATCTCGCTCAACGATGGGGAGCCACCCTCCTCGCGCACTGAGGTAACCCGCCGGTAGAGGTCGGAGAGCAAAAGATACCACCCTGCACTAAAGAATTAATCCTTGTATTGCGGGAGCGATGTACAAACATATAATCATAAACAAACGGACGCAAATTAAACTTAGACTCATTGTCAGAATGTTCTACGTAGGAATCGAGCCCACGGCACAGGAACAGAAGTTCGGTATCTTAACCACTACGCCATCTGTGCAATCGAATTATTGCAACCATTTGAGGAAATAACAAAATATACAGGTTACGGATACGCTTGCATTTCTGAAATTATTCCTTATATATTATATGCTACCTTAATATAAAATACAATATAATAAACACATCGAAAGAGCAAACACCAATGATGGTGGAATGGTGATACTTTTCATACAACTGGGGTTACAAAATCTACTTGCAGATATCATATTAAGTAAAAATTACTCGGTGGCTACCTTTTTAGATTCACGCTTTAATATCAATTTCACCTATCAATTGCAAAAAGAAGATGAGGGAAGGTACACCACTGATATAGAGCGAAGAGTGAACGGAGCGGTGGGGCAACTTCTCGGTAGCCACCACCTCAGCCAGAAGGCACGCGTAGCAATACATAACGCAGTGCTTGTCCCAACATTACTATATGGAAGCGAGAGTTGGGTATGCAAAAAAGAGCATGAAAGTAAAATTAATACGATCGAAATGCGATCTCTACGGAAAATCTGTGGAGTTAGGCTGACCGATCGTATTCGTAACGACGACGTAAGAGAGCGAGTAGGTATGAAAGGGAGTATTGGTGTAAAGATACGAAAGGGAATGCTCCGATGGTTCGGACATGTGGAAAGAATGCCGAACGAACGTCTGGTTAAGAAGATATACAATGCGAAAGTGGAAGGATGTAGGTACCGAGGGAGTTCGAGACTAGCCTACCTAGACCAGATTGGTCACGTACTGAAGGAAGGTGGAGTCAAGAGTCTCGGAAACCGGCGAGCGTGTATGAAGAGAATTATGAATGTTGAGGAAGCGAGTGAAGTATGCAAGGATAGAGTTCTCTGGCCCTCTGTTCTGTCTGCCTACCCTGCAAGGGATATGGCGTGATGATATGTATGTATTAGGTATGCGTCCGATATATCAAAACGAATCTGAAATCGGATTTCAGTCAGAAATCGTATCGTATCGATATTCAACACTATACAAACTGATTTTAGAAAACGTATTTCGGCAGAAACTAAATCAACACATATCAAAACAAAACTACGAAAACGCAAACTAATAATAAATCTAATCATCGCGCAATCGTTTTCTATTGCTAGTTTTGCAAACCAAACCAATATTTGAAAACTTACTAACTATCTCTTTCACTCCGCTAAGCGATCGCTTAGTCAGAATGAGAGAAAGCGAATTTCATTAAAATTCGCCTCCTTTCATTCTAACTAAGCGATCGTTTAGTGCATTGAAAGAGATGAAGCGAATTGTCATCTGTTTTGGAATTTGGCGGTTTCTAAGAAACTCAGAATGGCAGATGGAAACGAAACAGAATTACAAGAGTCAGGGAATAAGATCTATATTAGAATGCAACTACTTCCATGATAATATTACACAATACTTAATGATAGTAGTTTAAGTTTTGTGTTTGTTAAATAGATTTTTGAATTATGGGAGTTTTTGCACACTTGACCTTGGTGACACGTGCGGTGTGCGCGTAATGTTATTTTTGTGATCTCGTGAACTATATAATTAGATAGGTATTTTACGATTCAATACTATACTAACGTATGTTAGTATCATACATACGATTTGATGAAAAATAAGAAATAACTATTTAATGTAAAAAGGTAAGATTTTCGCTTCGTAATCGGGATTAATAAAAAAAAACCATACAAAAAAAAATGTACATTATATAATATAATCATGAAATCATTGTAAATATGACGATTTTTAAATACGCAAGAAAGTTTTGTATCATATCCAAAACAAAACATTTTTGCTAGTCTAGTAGGTACTCTAGTTAAGCCTAGATAAAGCATGAAGGAAAATCGTACACCTAAATCCATTCAACAAAGAAATTATAGAAAAATTATTTGAATGCGTTCGTTCGATTGCGTTTTTCGTTTGCTACGCTAAAATAACTAAAAACATCGAATATCGATCGAAACTAAAGTAAACCCGCTCCGTCAACCGCTCTGGAAATCGATTTCTGAAATCGGTTTTTAAAATCGATTTAAATATCAGAAATCGAATTTGTATCGGTTTGCGTAAAAATCTGAAAACGCCCATCTCTAGTATGTATGTAGAAAAATCAAAGTATGTAGTATGATTTGATTAATAGCCTAAAGATGAGCTGCAAAGTAAACAGCGAGGATAGCGGGGAGTAGATCCGTAGGGGATTCGGCCAAGATGAGAACAGAGCAAAGTCTAAGCCGGACTATTCACTCAACTTTTATGGTTTGCGTCAAAGAAATGATAGAAGAAAAACCAGCTCCTAGTAACACATAAAAAAAGTATTAATAATTTGACGTCATGACCGTATATATGGTAGCACGCAAGCAAAGATAAATTTCCGTGTTTGATCAAAACTGCAGCAAAATACCTATAGATCGAAGTCTGAGTAATGGCAATGTGCTATTGCGCTTCGTTCGGTGAGTGAGAGAGTCGGAAGCCCAACTGGGGAGGGTCCGGGGTTTGTTTTGGTAGGCAACGGCCTAGCTATACCCTTGGCAAAGCTCCATGGGTGGTAGTGACATTTAGCATCAAGTGTGCTGTCTGCTCGTTTGCCACCATAAAAAAAGCAAAGCTTTTGTAGGAGCGAAGAAATAGTGTCTATTCTGAGCGGCTTTCTCTGAAGCTGGAATGGTCTACGAGAAAAAAAGAAGTAAACTACTGCCTAAAAATGCAGAAAAGTAGTCTTTCAGCGCTGTAACCTTAAACTTCTAAATGTTGATTACGACTTATTGTCGTCAATTGCATAGAAAAATCGTTAAATTTTGTAAAACAGAATACGATTTGTAGCAGTGTCTATTTTCATTATACGAGAAATAAAATTATTAATTTAAATGAATATTTAATTCCTTGTTGTACCAATTATTTCACTACAATATATATATTACTTAAGTATTCGCTGGAATATAATAAAAGCAACCGAATAGACCCAATATTCGTTGCAAATCTCACATTTTATGATAAAAAATTTCAAAGTTAGTGTTTTGTATTTTTTGCTTTAGATTCTGGAGTATTAGGATTATTACCTTTATAAAACTGTTTCAACAACGCCATGGCTTCGTCAGCTAGTAAATTTCCTGTTAATCGGTAATTATAATTATGAAACTGACTAACATCCAATACAGTTTTACCACCAAATCTATCATTGGCACAACCATATATCACCTCTTTAATACATAGATTATTGAGTGCCGCTGCACACATTATACAAGGTTCAACTGTTACAAAAACAGTAATATTTTTAAAATATGACTTATAATCTATGTTTTTAGCCTTACAATAATCAAAAACATAATCAATACAATTAATTTCTGCATGTCTTGTTGGATTATGGGTTGCATTGACAGTATTTCGTGATTGTGCAATAATATCACGGTCAATAGTGAAAATACAACCCACTGGTACTTCTTGCGCTGCTAAAGCTTCACCAGCTAACTCAAGAGCTTGTTTCATAAAATCAACCATTATTGTATGTTGTGTCGAATATAAAATCAATTTCTATAATCAGACCATCAATGTTGCAATAAATTGTTCAAGATTTAACATAATATTGAAGGAGATTCAAATTCTTCAAACATTCGACCGCTTTCTGATCCCAATTATTATTATTCACTGTCCTGGGGCTTGGATGTGGCAAATAAAGTATCTGTAATGGCAATATATGTAATATTAATAATTGTAGTTTATTAGGATTCAGGAAATCCTGATTTTTATATTTCAAAACAATAAAATTTTTATTTTAATATATATGCAAAATACATAATTGCTATATAATATTATTATCACCCATGTGGCGACGGGAAAAGAAAACAAATATCGTCACCCCTTGCTTGCCCGTGGGAATCGTAAAAATCGGCTGAGGATCACACCGGGAGAATGGGCAGTGGCTATCTCCCGGGAAACTTCATAACATCTACCGCGATCGCCAATCCGCTTGCCAGTGGCGATTATGGTATTATTCTCCACCAAAACAATATGTATGCACAAAAAGTGACGGCCCCCAGTCACGGCAGTTCCGGTTCAAGGTCGCAGGAAACCGTTGGAGAAGGCGCGGGACCGTTTTGAATGGCATTCTCGTGGGGAGGCGTATGCCCAACAGTGGACGTTTACGGGTTGATGGATGGACGGATATAATATTAGAAAAGTACCTATAACAAATCAAATACTAGTCATTATTCCAATATGTATTACATAATTATTATATAGCTTTTCCACAAGCTTGTGGTGACAGAGTAAGAACACAATTCACCATCTCCTATCTTACCCGTGGGTGATCGTAAGAGACAACTAAGAGATGAGAAAATGCATGTAACATCTATGCGAGAGAAGGAAAACTTGAAACAAAACCCTATACCAACACGTTTGTCCAGTGTGGTATAATAGGTAAATTTCCCCTCCTATTATGAAGGATGCTCGAGTCCAAGAGTGGGATATATATGAGCTGATCTGATGATGATGAGGTGATTATATAGCTATCTTATTTGCACATTTATTTTGGGTTACAAAATCTCCAATAAAAATACAAATAAGAGCATGAATATGAAACTAAGTTTGGTACCTAATTGCGTTTAAAGGTGTGAAGCATTTATTTCACTTCTGGCTCACAATATAATATAAAAGGCGAGACAAAAATACATAGCATTAGAATTAGGATAATATGGTTTAAGTACCTGAATAGGTCTTGATGGTGAATATTTCTTAAGTGTCTTTTTAGCCCTAGTTTCACAAAATCTACCAACAGCTACGATTTTTTCAACTTGGTATAATTCAAGGACTTTACTCAGTGTTGTATCACAAATATTATACAACTCTTCTACTTCACTGATCTGAAAGTAAAGAAAATAAGAGGTGTATTAAATATGCTGGCTGTACTTGTGAATAATTTTTCTAATCAGTACACTTGGCAGTTGGGTTGATTTTACTTTTTTTTGTGTCTGTCTTTTAGCTGTTAGCCGCAGATGGCTGTCACAGCTTAACCCGGACTACGGATGAGTGCTGAGGGCTCTCAACAAGGAGAAAAAGGCTTTAAACGACATCGCCCAAGGGCTCTTCTTCCAGCGAAGGGACTTTGAAGGGACGTTAAGTAAACCCAAAAGCTCTAACTCAAAATATTGATGAATTGGACGTGAGGCCAATGTTTGAAAATGAAAAAAAAAATACATTATAATAAAATACTTGATATACAGCTTGATGTTCTTGTCATGCCGAGCCATAATGTGACAATTTTGTAAAAGAATTGTCTTAGTATGAAGTAAAAAGTTTTTTCCAATTTGTTTATTTATTTAATCACTGAATATAAATAAAACAATAGCAAATATATAAGGCAAGCGTGAATGGGACGAATACAAGAAGAAGAAAACACCACATCATACTTTAGAAGAGAAGACCACATCATACTTTTCTGCACCAAATTGGAGATGTGTTGACGAGAGGTCTTATTAAGAGTATGCGTAATCGTAGAGCATACATGAAGACTATTATGAGTTTGAATGAAGCAATGGAAGTTTGCCAGGATTGTGGTTTGTGGTAATCCATAGTCTCTGCTTACCCCTCTGCGAAACAGGTGTGAGGCTATGTATGTACAATACCTATATAAATATTTAGGAGAAAATAGTGGAATAAAATATGTAAAAATAATATTGATCATCATTTTCAATGAAATCATCTTCATGTTGGAAGTTTTGTGTGATTTGTTTGCTTTTATTTCCACCAGCTGTGGCATCATTACGAGGGACAAGTATAGGGATGGTGCAAGAGACTAAGAGATAGGGAAAGATTGAGGGGGGACAAGAGGCGCAGAGGGAGAAATTCACAACTCTTCTCAGCTGCATGTTTAAGTACTTTGACTTGTGAAAAACAGCAGATCACATTTATCAAAACTTGATTATGAGCAAAAAATTATTGTCATACATGGGATTTGAACCCACAGCTATTGGAAATCTGTTCCGATCATGCTACCACTTACACCAGCGTGACTGATGCTGGTGACAATAATTTTTCGCTTGTAATCCAGTTTTTATAAATAATCAACAAATTCCATAAAAGATTCAATTGTTATGCAATTTGATAAATAGGACAAAAAAACAATGATGTCAAATAGAACTGTGTTATTTCTATCATAGATTCAATTACTGCAGTATTAGATTGAGAATAAAATTGAAATTTTAATTCGATACAGACTGAAGTATATAGAGGCACAAAGTTGAAAGAAAAATATGGAAAGGTGATATTGCTAATATTGTAGAATTTATGCATATTTCATTTATACCTTAAAATCATCTGGAGTAAGATTACATCCTGTATTAGACATCCATTGTTGTGGTAAGTAATTATACACAAAACTGCTTTCAAAAAAATTTTCAGGTGTCCCACACAGTGATTTAAACAGACCCCAAAATCTCTGGCCACTTATCTGTAACATATAAAATATTATTGATTCTAAGTTTCTTATTCCTTATTTTTGTTAGTATTAATAATTGTTTTCGAAAATAGTACTCACTTCATTTCTGGTACATTCAAAACCCAAAACAGGTCGAGGTTCAATTTCTGTAGAAGGTTTACCTACTGGTCCTATAATATGTAACCAATCCCTAACAGATTGAATTTCGCCAAATGGTACCTGTTGATAACCAAATCATTTCTTTACATTACATACATACATATCATCATGCCATATCCCTTGCAGGGTAGGCAGAGAGACCAGAGTGTCAGAGGTAGGAAGGATAGAGTTCTATCCTTGCATATTTTACTTGCTTCTTCAACATTCATAATTCTCTTCATACACGCTCGCCGGTTTCGGAGACTCTTGACTCCACCTTCCTTCAGTACTTGACCCATCTGGTCTAGGTAGGTTAGTCTCGGTCTCCCCTGGTACCTACATCCTTCCACTTTCGCATTGTATATCTTCTTAACCAGATGTTTGTTCTTTACATTAATTTTTAATTGTAACTATATATGCAAGTGGCATGCTTAGTGGAAAATTGTTATTACATAGAGTTCTATTCTGTAATAGTGACGGTAACACTTACTGAAATAGTTAATATAGTCAGAATATCAATACAGAAGAATATGAATTTCGACTGTATATCAGTCGAAATTCATATTGTTACCTACTCAATGTGAAAATAAATGCAACAAATGTGTTCTTTCAATCGATAAATATCAAGATTTAATTTATTAACTAATTACATCCCTTTCTAGTTTATCTTTCTATTTGTTTATAGCGTAAATACATAAAAATTACTCTTACACTCCAAATATGTTCTTCATATATAAGACTACAGTTTTGCTAATAAAATGTTGATACACTGCACTCTTTTATTAGCAAAAAGTTGTGAAATAAAACTTAAGATTCTTACTCCAGTTTGAGACATTCCCCAAGGTCCAGGGTTCATGCCGAAGTACATGATATGTTTTGGTGTATTGCAATATTTACGTACGTACATTTCATATGTAAGTCGAGCATATATAGTGGGATTGTATACAACTTGTACTTTTTTGGGTATTTTTATACTTTCAAGATGCACGTTTAATTCATCAGCTAAAGTCAAGAAATCATCACAGATATCTGCCGTACCGGACTGCCCAGTATTATTAAAAAAATAGGTAGAAATAACGTCTTGCTCTATCATTATACTAACGAAACAAATGTAACTTTGGTATTTTTAATTGATGATTTGTTTTTGTAATGTATATACCTACTCACTCCCTATTTTTTGGCCGCAGCTATAGTACCGGCTTGTCAGATGATGACCACAGACTATTAAATACCTATTTTCGAGTTATTAAGTCAAAATAGCGAATTAAAATTATAAATTGTGCCCAAGTAGTTCGTTCACCACGGATAATGTTGCCATTTTGAACCCAATTAAGGCCAATTAATTTGTTTGACAATTTAGATAGGATAACAAGACCAGTGCGTCGTCACTCTAGAACATATTATTTTTATGACAGAAATTCAGGCAATTTTAAACCTTATTCCGATGCAGTAGGTTTCATTGCAAAAAAAAAAAATGTTAGCACAGCGTGTGCAGCCAACATGACAACAGTTTTTTTTACTTTTGTGTGTTGGCTGCAGATTCTTTTCTGCATATTTGGCGCCACAGGGTATTGAGAATTTATTTCCAAGTTTTTATAATAACAATAAGAGTAATATACATTTAATAGTATTTGATTTTGAATAGTTTTAATAATATAGCGTTTAGATTTATGTGAAACATTCTAAGTGGATGTGCAGTTATTACCTTCCTGTGATAAAGGGCATAAAACTTTTTAACGCCTATTTTCTTACATAAAACATTGGTATTGGATGAAATTGTTGTTTTTGAAAGTTATAATAAGTGATCTCGTTAAAATGGATAAACCTGCTATTTGGGAGGAATTACAAACTGAAAAAAGATATATACCGGTACCGGCATCAAATGTATATTTAACAAGAACACCACTGGATCAGATATGTATGTCTTACTTATCTTCATATATGTGAGTAGCTTTTATATTTTGAAAAGATATAAATAATTCTAATGGCACGTTTTGTTTTAGATATCGTGGTTTGTAAAAGCGATAAGCCAGAAAGGTCATATGTATTTAATCATAGAAAAACTAAATGAAATTAAGTATGTGTGTAATTTATATTTTAAAGAAGATTATAACAGTTTACTAAACAAGTACATAAACCAAGCTTTAAATTTACCATTAAAGCCATTAGAAGACTCTTGTGGATTTGCCACTACATATTGGCTAATATCTAAGACATAGTAAGTATGATTAATTGCCGCCATTATAGTATTAATAAAAGTTCAATAAGAAGATGAGCATTGTTATAAAATGAGAATTGGTAGATTGCTAGTATATAACTATATTTATTACACTTTATTATTCCAAAGGATTAAGTAAAGATGTATACTCCCACCGTTCTGTACATAATATTCACATAATAGAAATAGAGCATGAGTTGTGAGTTCATACTCAACAGTGTCGCAATAACATAGTGCATGAAAAAGAAAATAGTTACTACACTTTTATGCCCGTTATCTAATGAGTCATGTGGTGTAAATATCCTATTAACAGGCTTTGTGTAGCTTAGATAGAGAGAAGGAAAACTCGAAAAAAAACCCTATATCAACATGTCTGACCAGCGCGGTATAGTAGATTTTTTTCCCTCCCATTACGGAGGAGGCCCGAGCCCAACAGTGGGACATTTATGGGCTGTGATGATGATGATGATGTGTAGTTTAGATATTTCATCATTTCACATGTTTTATAATAGTAATAATTTGCCGTGTGGTGACGGAGTAAGAATATAATATTCCCCACCCCATATCTTACCCGTGGGTGATCGTACAAGACGACTAAGGGATATAAAACGCATATAACATCTATGCGAGAGAAGGAAAACTCGAAACAAAACTATACCGACACGTCTGACCAGCGCGGTATAGTAGGTTAATTTCCCTCCCATTACGGAGAAGGCCCGAGCCCAACAGTGGGACATTTATGGGCTGTGATGATGATGATGAATAATTTAGGTGGTTTATTAGAAATTGCATAATTTACTCATAGGGTGATGAAGTAAGAACACAATGGTGTCCTCAACTTTCTCATGAATTGACTGTAAAATATTACTAAAAGAGAAAATCTTGAGAACTTCTTTGGCATGCTTCGCTTCAATGATTATGGTACCACAAAATTTAAGAACAACTCTTTTTTAGGCTTAAATTTTCTTTTAAGGATAACTTGCATTTATCATTTCTGTTTCAAATTCTTTATTTTCTTCAAATTCTTTCTAGAAAGGTAGGACCATGCTGTTGATAGTTCTCTGTCTACAGGCAGGGACGGCCCATTCGGGGCAGTACCACTCTCGCAGAAGATCGACATCTGAGTAATGGCAATGTGCTATTGCGCTTCGTTCCGTGAGCGACAGAGCCGGAAGTCCAACTGGGTGGATTTGGGGTTTACTTCGGTTGGCAGCGGCCTAGCTATACCCTTGATATTGCAAAGGTCCATGGGCGGCAGTGACACACCATCAGATGTGCTGCTTGGTTGTTTGTCACACATAAGCAATAAAAAAAAATTCTACTTAAACTTTGCCTAATGGTATATTTGTAAAGCTATTTTGAAAAAAAGAGTTAAAATATGTCTTTGTATTGCGGGGGAGTTCTAGACTTCACAAACATACCATTAACAGACACAAAGGATACCCAGATTCACAACAATCATTTATGGATTATACAAAGAATTATCCTACATGGGCAATGTACTCACAAGACAGCATGGCTTGGATTAATAATATGACTAGTGGTTTGAATGTTTTATTTGAGTTTAATTATTTTTGTTGTTATGCCGTCATAACCTACACTTACTATTTGCTAATTGAATTGTAATTATTTTAATATTGAATGATGTACTCAGGTCAGGTCTCATAAACATTGGTTCTCTGACTGTGAAAATGATAGTCATTATTTTGCTACTAGTTGACACTGGTATGACTTTGTCAACAAAATAATTATTGAAAACATTTGGACTGGATTGCTAATTATTATAATTATTGCTTTATTGATATATCTACTATCATTATTATATTTTTATATTTTTTTTAAATTTCTTTCTTTTTTTTTATACTATTTGTTTTTATACTACCCTGAATACTCTGCACTAAGGAAATAATCCTTGTATTGTGAGGGACTTAACAAACGTGCAATTAACGCAGACCTATTACACCCAGACTCAGAACAGCACTTTGTGGATCGCACAAAATATTGTCCTGCATGGGAATCAAACTCACGACACTAGTACGGAAGGTCGGTATCTTAACCACTACGCTATCTGTGCAGTCAAATTTGTTCAGTTAAAAGGGTTCAGTCTTTTAAGTGCATATTTTTATACCTGTAGAAACCCATTTAGACCTCTTTGTATTTTATAAACTGTCATCTTGAATGGAAAGAAGTCGTAAAATAGCTTAAAATTATCAGAAAATATATGCCCGGTTTGGGTCCTCAGCAAAATATTTTTTGTAAATGACAAGTTATTAAGGGAGTATTAAAAGTTTGACATGTTTGCTTTATTAAAATCATGATGGTTTACGCGCCAGTATCGCCAGTTCGAATAGTTTTGTTTAGTTACAGGGCTTTCTATTAATTGTGAATTGTGATCTGATAGAATTAAATCTATTATGTTAGATTTACATTTTTGTTTTATATAGTGCATAAAATTATTGATGCAGATTTTAATTTGATGTCTAGTAGAATTTAATTTCGAATGTGAAAATGATATATAATCCTATAATATGTAAAAATTTCTCTGTCAGAAAAATAAATAGTAACAATATTACATGACAAATTAATAAAATTAAGCAATGATGAAATGGTTTTATTTATTGATTCGAAATTCCCTTGTGTGTATTCCAATCCGAGGTCTTAAATATTATGAACGACCATAATAAATGGACCCTGGGAAAAAGTATCGATAATAAATTAGAATCCCAACACTACTATATCGTGAATGTTTGTCGATATGTGCGCAGCACTAAAGTATATAATGACGTTAGTATGACGTTGCTAGGCAACAGACAATTTACAGACTAGCCAACATATAACAAAAAAAGTGATTTGTATGGTTGGTAATACTTTGCTGCCGCGTGTAGCTGAAAGCCATGTATGGAGTTCGGACTCTTAATACGTAGTGTTACATACTCTTTGAACAAGACGATAGTGAGTTTTCTATCGCGATTGTGACTTTTTCTAGATTAAAGATATTGTGTTTTAGAAAATAGGATCATGTTTGTCTCAACAGGAAACCGTAAGTCAGTTTTAATGTAATTCATCCACTTTATAACTGTCTATAAAATTTTACATTTATATTACAATAACATAACCTTACATTGATACATCTTCGTCTCATTATCAACCTGTTGTTAAAGAACTGCTATTCCTACGTGGAAGAGGCAATAATTTGTCATAGCTATTTATATTTAATATAAAATTGTTATTTTAGTAGTGGTCATAATATCAAGTTTTGTAAAACACAAGACGCATTACCAACAAGTATTAATATTGTACACAAATGTGCATGATATCCTCATAGACATACAATATACACTTATTTGCATTTATATTCATAAATTATCGCTTCCTTGAAATACAGAATTATATTTGTGAGAAAACTTTGAATCACAGGGAAAATTAACATTTAGTTAATAAATACAAATTATAATCAGAAGTATCATTCGTGCATTGCCCTGCTTAGGTAATAAACTGACATTGCTCTATACTTAGTTCAGTCTAAGCCTATGCCTTAACAATTTAAAAGAAAATGTTCTCATGTCTTTGAACAGACTTGAAGAGAAGGAGTGACCACAGACATGACGTCTGATAGAGTTGTATGGAAGGAGAAGACATATTGCGTCGACCCCAAATAAATTGGGATAAGAGCAGGTTGATGATGATGATGATGATGATGTTCTCATGTCTTTGAATATTGGTGTGTGATGACGGCTATGAATACTACTAACACTTCTATTGCTTGTGGGTGTTGTAAAGGATTATTAAAATCTTTACAGTGACCTGGGCCAATTATATATGCTGCCCTCTGGTCACTAAATACATTTCTAAGTAGGTTTGACTCAGGCAAGTGTTCATAAAATTATTGTCAAAACTGTTGCAATGTGTATGATAGAAATTGACTATGTATTGTTTCAACCCTAAGTAATTCGGGATAAGAGCATGACCATCATGATTTTGAAGTCTTTGTAGATGCATTCTGCTTCCATTCCTAAGAGAATACACATCAGTAGATTAGTTGAACTATAGTCAGACTATAATCATGTTATAATTGAATGATATTTTTTTCAACAGGATCAAAATGTGACTTGATCTTGGTTCTTACACACTCAGTTGTGGTCTTATTCTTACAGGAGGCGTGCGTCGTAGTTTCGTGACCGTATATACGTCCTTCACCCGCAGTCGGAGACGTGATCGCGATAACCAATGCCAGGGCCAGCCGTGAAAGGCTTACTGAAGAGCGCTGTCTGGCCTTCAGGCTGGCCGTCTTTTGCGCTAAGGATGAGAGAGGAGAGAAGATGCTAGACAGTCTCAAACGTAACCCTTGGGGTCGCCACTATCGCGCGGCGTTCAATAAACTCCCTACCCGGGCCCCTCTTCATTGAAACCTGATGGGACTGGTGGTGGATTATTTGAAAGGGCGCAGTGCCCTCTACGTAGATCGAATAGTTGTATGAACACTCATGTCGTGCAATGTACACCATCAATTATTTTTCTACCGATCATGTCATTTAAGTTGTTGTCCGTCAGTAAATCAAATTATTACTACTAGTAGTGCTATGGTATAGCCACTATTAATTGGTAAAAGATGAAAACATACATATTGAAACAACTGTTTCACAACTATTGACTGCACAGATGGCGCAGTGGTTAAGATACAGACCTAACATGTCGGTACCATGGGTTTGATATCCACACAGGAAAGATCTATGTGCGATTCACAAATTGTTTTTTTGAATTTGGTTGTAATTTGTGTCCGTAAATAGTATAATCCCCACAATATAAAGATTATTTCGTTGGGTGTGGCCGTTCTTGGTTGTGTCTCAAAAAATGTTTACCATTTTCCATGCATTACATTTAATAAATGCCATAATTTTTTTTTAATGAAGCAAGTATATTGTGCCTAATACAAAACCAACCACATGAGGCTTTGACGTGATTGCACCAAAAAACTCCGGCGCTCAGAACTTTGGTATTAATTGCAGAAACACAGGTCATCACCTGAGTTCATATACGCGCCACTGCATCTAAGCCTCCTCCACTATAGGAGCAAAAGTAATCTACTATATGCGCGCTGGTCAGATGGGTGATAAAGTAGTAACGTGTGGATGGTATTGGATTTTATTTTGAGTTCTTTTTTTCTTACATAGATATAGTCCTTAGAACTCTTTTATGACAGCTACAAACAAAATAGGTGAATTGTATTCTTACTTCATCACCTCACAGAAAAACGCACAGGTACTCTACATGCACTCTTTAATATTAATTTTCTTTAAATAATTATATATTAGTATATTCTGTGAATAATACAAACTTCAAATTTTCTACATAGATTCCTCATGAAAAGATGGTATTAGTTAAGATCGATCTTGTGGAAATTTCACCCCTAGCAAGTATAATACGGGATGAATGGTTGTATGTGATTTCGTAATTTTTAACCTCAACTGCACAGATGGTGCAGTGGTCTAAGTAACGACTTTCCATGCTGAGAGACCTAGGTGCGATCCTGCGCAGAACAACTGTTTGTGCGTAAGAATAATTGTTCTGCGTCTGAATGTTATTTGCGTCCGTTAATTGTTTGAGTAATCTCCAGGGACAAGAGTTTATTATTCTTAGTTGGGTGTTATATGAAAAGAATATAATAAGCATGGACTCTTCTACACATGTTCCTGTTTATAAATAAAAGTACTGCGTTTCGGTGTTTGCAATAATTTAATTTTGAAGAGGTTTAAATAGAGGTGAAATATACTATGGCAGAAATACGTTTTGAAAGTAAAACATTGAAAATGTTTATGTATTTTTCAAGTTTCAAATTTTTTCATATTGAAAATTAATATTTTTACCACCTTAGTATCCGATGTTTTAGAAGTAGCATAATGTTAACATAACATCCTACTTCTGACACTAAAAGTGTATTAATTTTGCTATACTGATACATAGTCATTATACTCTAAACTTATGGATAAAAAGGAGAAAAATATCTTATGAAGTGTAAACTAATTAACATAATGCCAATACATAAAAAAAACAGGAAATGGTCTGTATGTTACTTACTTGTATTTTACAGCATAAAAGCGACTGCATTAATTAAATAGTTACGTCTGTTTTTAAAATTAATAGGCGGTTATACTATTTAGAGCATTAATATTTTTACAGCTTTTATTTACCAATTGTTTATCAAGTTTTGCGTTCACAATTATCGTCAAATTGTTTGTTTTGCTTGAAGAATGATTAATGCCCTAATCGCCCTAAAACGAGCTTCATTTATAGCTATGCTTACACATTTTTCGAGTTACATAAACAAGGCTTGTAAAATGTTGAATGAGGTGCAAATATTTAAAACGGAATATTGGATTGATATATTCGAAACTTATACGTAAAATATGATGTTTTACATAGTGACTTGGAGGCATTGGTGGACGATCCCAGCGAGTCATATGCGGAACACGAGGTGTTTGAGAACCAGTAAGTACTTCAGTTTGTTGACCACTGCATGCATTTTAATCGGCAGTGCTCACAGTCAACGTGTGGAAGGTTCAGTGTCCCAGGTTGTACCTGGTACTAATAACACAAATAACCACTATTGGATATTGCTACCATTCGCTATAATTGTTTTATACTATTCCAAGTATGTATATAGATAGACTAATGTTCAGTCAAAACAATTTGGCCACAATAAAAACACGGCCATACACCCTTATAAAATATTTCATCATTGATTCTAGCATCTGACATGTACTAACTCTAAAACAAACGGTAAACTGTTTCAGTAGTTATTGTAATAAAAAGAATGGAATTTATGTGGTGATTTTTATATAGCGCCATATAATAAACAATCAGCCTTCTCCATAATGGTAAGGAAATTGACCTACTGTACTACGCTGGTCAGACGTGTTGGTATAGGGGTTTGTTTCGAGTTTTACTTCTCTCGCATAGGTATTATATGCATTATATATAATATTATATATTCCTTAGTCGTCTCTTACCATCACCCACAGGTAACATAGGAGGTGGTGAAATGTATTCTTACTCAGTCACCACACGGAGAATTTATTTCCTCAAATATGGTTTATACAGGTGTTACATTTAAATTTAGGTACATCATATTCTGCACAGTGGGGTTATAATTAATTAATTAAGCGTCACAATGATTTCAATTGATAAATATATCAATAATAAATAATACCATTGACAATGGTTAGTATCCATATTATTCATGTTACCATCCATGTGGTTTTTATAATGTACTAGCTTTTGCACGCGACTTCGTCCACGCAGAAGTCATCTCTGACGGAGGCAAATAGAAAAAGCAATGCAAGGCGTTGAAGTTTTGTCGCTAGGACAATGCACAACAGCGTGAGAATCTGGGATGTGGTCGCAGCCTTCTGCGAATTAGTTGTCTGGCGGAATTAGGCAATAGGGCGGGTGGGAAAGAAAATACTCTACGGTGACACGCTCTACCGTTGGTGCGTTGGGCGGTACAGGTGTGAGTACCTGTAGTGAGGTTTATTGTGTGAGGGCTTCGAATCGAGATGATACTCGAAAGAGTAACCCACCGGATGCGCCATCGCTAACAAACATTCGGTTGCAGTAGTCCGCCCGCACGGTGTAGAGGTACGCGTACGGCGGGGTATGGGGTCCTACGTCGATTCGGACATTTTGGGCGGCATGTGTCTATATGACATAGCCGGTCACTAAAGAAAAAAAAAATATTGCCTTTAATATCCTATTTACCGTGTGGCGATGTGATAAGAATATAATTATCACCACCCCTTATTTGACCGTTTTGTTTCAACGGCAGAGTTGGTCTCTCCAGCAGAATGTGCTGCAGCAGCCTCTTCCTGAGAAACGTATATGGACGCACTGCTATGTTGCCAAGCGTAGCGATTGCATCTCATCTGTGGGGAAGGATTACGGCGAATAGTGAACGGAATATGTTCTGTTTCTGTTGATTAAAATAGATTAACGTACATGTGTTAGTGTAGTCTCAGATATTACTTCTCTGTGCAAGAATTACCTGACTATTGGCGAAAATGAAGTTCAAAATTATTTCCATTATTTGTATTGTAGGTTGAAAATATCAGAAATATCAAAACAATTTTCATCCTCCCATTCACACCTGCTGACACATTTTCAAAAAATATATTTTTAGTGAGTCTCATCATTCAGCCTTTTGTAATCCACTGCTATACATAGGCCTCCCTCATATTTCACCATAAAGTGCGGTCTAGTTCTACCCGCATCCAACGATTCCTAGCAACCTTCACCAGGTCGTCGGCCCACCATTGGGCGATTAACACTGCGATGTCCGATACGTGGTCGCCACTCGAGAACCTTTCTTCTCCAATGGTTATCGGTTCATCGAGCCATGTGGTCTGCCCATTGCCACTACAGTGTGCTAATTTCTCTTTTTTTTTTTTAAATACACCTCCCTGCACTTAGGAAATAATCCTTGTATCGCGGGGGACTTTACAAGCATGCAACTAACGCAGACAAATTACACCCAGACTCAGAACAACACTTTGTGGATCACACAAAGTATTGTCCTACGTGGGAATCGAACCCACGGCACTGGCACGGAAGGTCGGTATCTTAACCACTACGCCATCTGTGCAGTCGTATTCTTAATTCTTCTTACTATGTCGATTACAGCCGTTCTTCTGCGGATTGCCGTATTACGGATTCTCTCTCGCAGAGAAAATCCGAGCACAGTCCGCTCCATAGCATGCTGAGCGACTTTGAGCTTTATTATGAAGTCTACAGTTAAGGACCACATTTCCGTGCCATAGGGGAAAGGAGGGCAAGATGGAAGGTTTAACTTTATGATTTAAAAACAAGTTAAACAACGTAATATAAAGCTTTTCTTTTAATCAGTCTTGAAATAGATCTTCTGAAGTTATAAAAATTAGTAATTAAAAAATAAAAAATAATAAGTAAATATATTTTATAAGTAATTCAAAAATAACGTCAAAAATTCCATCTTGCCCTTACCCTGAGGGCAAAATGGAAAGCTTGTTCGGGCAAGATGGAATGTATTGGAAATCATTACATTTTACAGTTTACACATATAAAACTACCCTCTTCAGTATCGGTACACAATTCATATGCCCAACCATTACATATTGGACATTGTACCCAGTCCTCAGTTGGCCGTTCCACATAAGGTTCTCCACATAATACACAGTAGACATTGTTCTCTGAAGAATCTTCTAAATTTTGTACAATATTTATTCCTTTTTCTTTTCCTTTACCCTTTTCTTTTATTCTTAATGGTTCCTATTTGCATGCTTTTATTTTCCTTGCCTTTGATGGTCCGATTACATACTAGCTTTGGTTTTGTTTTTATCTCATTTTTCATATCAATGGTGTTTTTAAAAAGAGAAATGGTTAAAACTTCAGATTTTTGACATTACTTTCCGTTTCTTTATGGTAGGTGTAACTTTTGGTGATGGAAGAATTTAATTGGAGAAATGTAGTGCGAGGTAGTTATCCCAGATAATTGATGCCAGCTCTTCTACAATACTGAAACGAGATTCACGCATACTATCTTCTGCTATTTCATTCTATGTTTTAGTAGATTTTTGGACGAATCCCCTTTTTTGATATGACGATGTAATTTTCCGATTGGAATTCCATATTTTTTTTGATGCGATGCTTATTGATGTGTTGTTTTAGCTCCATACATTGCCATCAGCATCATTCCTTCAGTCCAAGAACGTCTATTGCTTTTCCTTATATCCTTGTTAACCATCTAAAAACAATAAAAAACAATAATTTTTGTTACGGAATTTAAAAACAATGAATAAAATAAGTGCGCGGGTATGATGGAAACACTTCCATCTTGCCCTAAAGTCTAATTTTCCATCTTGCCCATAACCCCCTTTTTAATAAAAATGTTAATACTTAAAGAAAGCTTTATTAATTCTCTCATTTAAATATCAATTAACACAATCTATCCCTAATATAATATTTATATAAATTCATAATAGTAATATTACTTACCTTGTTTAAATAATCTTTTTACAAAAATCATATAATTGCGTAATATTTTTCCGTGAAAACAAAAAGCATGCATACACGTCGACAGGTGGTGCGAGCCGGACTGAGCGGTCGTTCATAAATGCTGCTTGGGCACCTGACTCTGTTTACGTGAAGACTCGGGCGCTTCGTCACTCGGATCGTAATTGATAGATAGTTTCCATCTTGCCAACTCCTTCCATCTTGCCCTCCCTTCCCCTAAGTCATCCCTGGTAACACACACTGGTCATAGACCTATGTTTCTGTGTTAGTGAGTCTCAAATAAGCATAATGTAAGTAAATATTTTGTATGACAATAAATAAATTATTTTTAAGTGTTGTTTTAATTATTTATGCACAATTATGAATGTATGTAGGTAATACAATATAGCGACCTATTAGATAAATCCTGTTAGTAAATCATATATTATAACTGGTATAGTTATAGGTATTCTACAAAATGAGAGTGACGTCGCTTTGTAGTCGAAGCTTGTATATAAATATACCACAACCACCGAAAAACCGACCACGTGAGGGTGACGTGTCGAAGCGTGTATGTACCCAAAATGATAACTCATCGGACGAGACATCGAAGTCAAGGAATCTGTAACAAGGGCCCGCTCAAATAGCTGTAAGGGATATAGATATATACGGCATGTGATATTAGGACACACGACCTTTCCGTTGACCCGAATGGTTCCGGAAAGGTGTGATTAAACTGTAGCCTCATCTCAGCTCATAAGTGTCCTACTGCGGCCCTCGAGCCTTCTCCACATGAAAGGGAAATTGTTAATATTGGGTATTACTTAGAGATTTCCTTCGCTAGTGACGTTGTTTATGAAGTTATTTATTTATGTCTTTCGGTCGTCTCTTACAATGATCCGTAGGAATGGAAAAGGTCAAGGGTCATATTGAAGCTATTCTTTCTCCATCATAACACGAAAATAGCTTATGAAAGAAAAAACAGGGATTGCCCACTTTTTGTACAAGTAAGTAGTAGTATATACTTACCTATATATTTAATTAGGAAACAAATTGGCTTAACAAAGCGAGCCCCAACACTATCCCACAACCTGAGCATTTATATAGTACTCTTTATTGAAAAATTATCACACCTATATATTTGTGCCATAGTAATTTAACATCATATCTAGATGTGTAATTTATCAAAAAAAAAAATTATAACCATTAGAAAAAATATAACATTAGGTATAGCAATTTTTATTCATTGAATAGACGTATTTTACCATTAACGCCATCTGTTAAAATACTAAAGAGTTAACATCGCTGTAGCAGAAATACACTCAATACTAGAAGATATCGTAGTTAATCGGTATAATACTAGATGACACTACACATCAAGTTGTAGAATAACACTTAATATAATTTGATAATTAACTTTACGTTCGTTAAATGTTTGTGTAATCTTTAGGGACAAGAATTTATGTATTATTTATAGTTGGGGTGTTATATTAAAAGAATGTTATAATAGTACATTAATGCCATCTGTTAGACAACTAAAGAGTTAACATCGCTGTAGCCGAACTAAACTCTGTACTGGAAGACCTCATAGTTTATCTTTATAATACTAGATGACCGCTAAATCAATTAACGTATAATTTAATTTGATTAATAAAAAAATATCTAAAATGATTTGTCGTATGAATTATTTACCGAAACCCATATCAATCCGATATTCTATATAAAAAATAATACTTAAAAAAACTGTCTTAAAATTTATTACCCGTTAAAAAAAAAAACCGGAGGTGTCAAGGGACACCCGGATGGAACGAAGTTCTATTTTAATTATATAATTTTTTTCTGCCTTAAGCGATTTTTATCGTTATATTTTAGCCAATTTGCAAAATATCTTTATAAATTATAGTCTATGTGTTATTCTGATGTGCAAGCTATATTACTATAAACATCAAAATCCATTCAGTAGTTTTTACGTGAAAGAGCAACAAACATGTTCACATCCATACATTATTACAAACTTTCACGTTTATATAATTAATAATAGGATATAAAATTCCACTAGACTACCAAAACTTTTCGGCCCCGAGCTCGAACGCGAGCCGGCCACGCGGCCCGGTCACGGGCGAAAATAATTTCGTTGCGCATTATTTTGATTTTGCTATATCTCTTAAGGTATTGATTTAATTTGCATGGTCTGAAGGAAAAAAAATATCTTCATGAAATGCTCAAGCCAACTAATGTATTTAAAATGATAAGGATTAATACAGTATTTGTGTAAATAGCTTTTTAATTATCGTTTTATAATAGAACATTTTTTAAAGTATTAAAATAGATATAGTATGTTATCCTTAAGAGATAGATATATACCATCGCGGACTTTTTTGTAGGCCTTTTTAAGCTGTATAATACTGTAGTACTTTATTTTGATCTATTTCGTAGGGTTCAGCCAGCGTTTGCAATGTAAGCGCAAAATAAAGTGTTTATTTACGACATCACATTAGAAACCTCTAAAATTATCAGTGTTTCTCTAGTACATTATGCATATATTATACTTATAAACCTTCCTCTTGAATCACTCTATCTATAAAAAAAATCGTCGCGACACCACACTGTTCAATGCGAAATAGAAATGAAAATATCTGGCTTGCTTTCTATAAGAGAGCCGACGAGCGACGCCGCACAGCTTACAATAGCTTACTATAGCAAAAAGTGTCGTGACAACTTTTCGTAAGAATTTTTTCCGTCTAGCCCCCTTTCACAACGCGCGATAAGGAACTTCGTTCCAAAACTACGCGAGCCTTCACAAGGCTCAACATTTTACTAGTAATAAACCATATTTTACAAAAATAAACAGTATTTCATTTTTAACGTTTCCATTCAAACCATATATAATCTACATAAACAAAACCCACACTCAGAATAATCATTTATGGATCGCACAAATAACTGTTCTGCGAGGGAATCGAACCCATGATATTCCCTATAGGTAATTATTTTACACATAAAATTATACAATATATGGATGGCGTAGGTATTTTTTTTGAATGTTTTTGGCAAACACATTTAGATCTTAAAATATTAAAAAAATATATTGAAAAAATAAGTGTTAAAATTAAAAAAGATTTAACCTAGACGAGAACCGTAGCCGCCTAGAATACACTGCTCGATTTCCCAACTGAGTTATACTTATTTTCAAAACCAATGTCAAAATTTGCCTTCATATTCTAATAGTTTTCAGCCAAAGTAAAATTATATTCTGTTAGCTGAAAATACTGCTATACAATATTTTATGAAAATCGTTTACAAAGATTTTAAATAGATATTAGATACAATTATAGTTTTTACTATTTATTTTGAAGTAGGTAACTAAATAGATATAGACATAGGTAAAAGAGCAGACGGTGTTCCAAAAATACAATATGTCATTACTCCTTCTTTTCCCGTCTGCCTCAAAAGGCAAGGTTGAGGGACATAAGGCAGTTATCATCACTGCAGCAGGTACCTAGTAAACTTGAAACGAAATTATATGCCAACCCGTCTTGAAAGCGTACCAAGTATAAGTAGTCGGCACGTGCCTGCATTAGGTACAATGGAAGAATAAAAGGGAAGTTTTAAATGTGTATTTTACTCCTCAAATTGGAGTAAGTATTCTTCCCTCATTATTTTGAGAAAGTGGACCACCTGACCTGTACTATAGGTACCTACAAAAGTACGTTTTGGCTTGTTAAATCATTATACTGGAAACCATGTACCTATTATACGACGCAAGCATATATACGCACAGCCTAGTTAAGGATACTACGTAGGTATCCTATAACTATTATACTATACACAACCTACATACATAACTATATATATAATTATTATATATACACTCATTTGCAAAAAAAACGGGCACCTAAGCAATGAACCATTTCAAATGTTAATATTTCTTTGTTTGATAATTATAGGTAGTTTTATCCACACAATTTGGTAAATTAATAAGAAAATAATCGTTTTCATCAGTATTTCATAAAATTTAGATACAATTTATGGGAAATAATGCTAAACCTCGCTAGTAGTGTATATTCGCTAGTAGTGCATATGCTCATTAAGTAAAAATAAAAAAGTTTTTTTGTTTGTTTTTCTTTAATAAAGTAAAAGCAGATAAATGTTTAGTATCGAGTGTGACCCCCTCTAGCTAAAATCACAGCTTGAATTCGTCTGGGCATGCTAGCGAGTATATCCCGGATACTTGCTTGCGGAATACGTTCCCACTCCGCAGTAATCACATTCTTCAGCTCTCTGATGGTCTGCGGAGCCGGGTGTACTGATCTCACACGCCGTTTCAGAACGTCCCAGACATGCTCTATGGGATTGAGGTCGGGACTTCGAGCTGGCCAATCCAAACGACGAATGCCGACCTCTTGCACATACGCATTAACATCGCGGGATCGGTGGGCGCGAGCATTGTCGTCCATAAAAATCGAGTCTTCACCTAGAGCGGCCAATGCGGGTTGTGCATGAGAAATTAGAACTTCCGTTATGTATCGATGCCCAGTCAGTGAGCCGTTTTCAATGAAGACTAACTCTGTACGATCCATTGAATTTATTCCTGCCCAAAACATAACAGAGCCCCCACCATAAGGTGTGATTTCTTCGAAACATGCCTCTGCAAAGCGTTCTCCTTGTCTTCTTAGCACTCGCCGACGTTGATCTTCACCGAACAGAGATATCCTGGCTTCATCAGAGAACAAAACCCTATTCCAATCGTCTTGAGTCATGATTCACAATTTCTAGCGAACCTAAGCCTGTGAACTCTGTGCTCACGGAGTAATTTGGGGCCGCGGGCCGGGCGGTGACTGCGTATATTGGCAGCGAGAAGCCTCCTCCTGACCGTCCATAGACTAATATGCACATTTCTTACTTCTTGGAGGTTGTTCTTAAGATCCACATACGAAGATTTGCGATTTCTCAATGCGCGACTCACAAGAAAACGATCATCCCGTGGTTGGGTACATGGTTTTCTTCCAGAACCAGGCCTTCTCTCGACGGAACCAGTCTCCTGATATCGCTGCCAGGTCCTTTGGACTGTCGAGCGACTAACATTTAGCCTCCTAGCCACGAAACATTGGCTGCAACCCTCTTCAAGCAGCGCGATAATTTTGGTAGCTTTTACCACTTTATCTACCATTTTTGATACAGCCAAACAGCATTAAATAAAGCTTTGACAGTCAAGGATATGAAAATAATCGATAAAAATTGAATAAAAGTTATGAAAGTCGATGTTAACTTCTGGAACTTCGCGCCAAAAATGTAGGATAAAAAGGGGTTTTCTGTAAAAATGAACATCAAATGAAAAATTGAATTTAGAACGTACTTTTTTAAATACCACAGAATTTTTAAAACCGGCCAGTAACGTGTACAAACGATTGAAACCTTTTTGGTATTGTATCTTTTTAAATATGAATGAAAATCAAAACCGCCCGTTTTTTTTGCAAATGAGTTTATATACATAACTATTATACACAACCTACAATACACAAAGTATTGTTGTAGGATAAGAAATTATATATTTTAAGAAATTAATTTAAAATATTCAAGTACATATGTATTGTTTTTACTTTATATATTTTTTATATTTGATAGCAATTTTAATCAATTACATCCGTAAAAAGGAATGTTCTCAATATTCCTATCTTCACTTGGGACCATATCTATACAGCACACTAACGCAATTTTGGAAAAACCAGGTCCTAGACCTTTGTTTACTATAGAAAGCAATGGTGTCAAAGCTCATCTTATGTTGGTAGTTCGGTAAAATAGAATAAACAAACCACAACTGTCAGTCAAAATCCATTAACACATAAACAAAAACGACAATACATTCTCACAATTACACACATACTCATGAAATACCAAACAATTTTATTGCCAGTCTACATGCCAAATGATATAAGGCCACTTATACGTTTCATCAAAGTATAATATGTGAAATAAAACTAATTTAGGGGTTTTTATGGAATGAATAATATTCAGTTTAACTTATTCAATTATTGCAGTCTTGAATATTATTACAGCATTTTTACTGACGCAAATCGAAAATTGAACTATTCATTCATTGAGCAACTCTTTTGTGTTAATAGCTCTTCCCACAGATTACAAAAGAATATGACATTGACAGTTACAATTGTAACGTAATTGTATGAAGCTGTAACTGACATTTGTCTAAGGTAGTTCGGCAAAATAGCCACTGCGCTATTTTTTACTTAATATTACCTATTCAAATATTTTGAAATGCATTTGCATCGCATGTGTATAAACATTAAACAAGTTAAATAAAATAATACAATAGTACACACTTTAGTCTCATAGAACTATCTAGTGGCTTTCGCCCTAAAACACAGAATATTATAATGAAATAAAGGTTCGATAGATGGCGCTATCACTAATGGATAATCGGAACCAAATAAATAGAAGAGTTACAAGAAGAGTTATACATAGTGCGAATAATATCTTTTAAATTAAATTCTATACCAAATAATTGTTTCACTTTTTATTTCGGTATCTGTTTATACGCTATTAGACTAAAATAATTACTGCAAGTCTAAAATAATTACGCACAACTCTGAAACTCCGAAAACAATTCAACGCTGAAAACAATGATAGCATTATTCAGGAACAAATGTAAAAATCTGTTTTCTGAAGAATATGTGGGCAAACTGAGACTTGCTGTGTGGCTATGAATAGTACCAACCCTTAGTTTACTCGTGGGTGTGTAAATGTAAAAGACAATTTAGAGTTTTAAATTGATCTGCAGTAACTCCACTTGACTAACGTCAGGCCGGTTGTAAAACTCTGGTTTTTATTTTTGCAATATACATTTGAGATAAGAGCAGTAGGCAAACTGAGAAAGAGAAGAAACAGAAAGATCTAGAATTTATTTCTTCAAACCGACCCCCTCAATCAAATATTATCTGTTTGCGAACTTTATTAGGTATAAATAAATAAATACTAAAAGGGTATTTATTCGAGCGGTTTTATTAATTTCATCTAAATGTGTAAGCTGTGTAATTCTAATGGTGTAAGCTGCCCTTCCACCACGTCATGTCTATGCGGCGCTATGCCTTTGGAATACATGCGTCATCTCTTTCATAAGCAAGTTTAATCACGGCACCATGTCTAATCATGTTAATATACTCTATAGTTATCTACTGAATTTTTCAACATTTTAGAGATCGTATTTTAAGTACCTTACACTAATGACACCCAAGATAATGCCAAATGATCAGAAAGAACTATAAAACTCGCCTCTTTTATAAGTAGTTGACGGGTTTTAACAGTTTAAAAAGCCTGCTTTGGGATTTCAAGTCATGGCATTTGGATTTTGAAACAGTTTTTTTACATCTACAGACCATATTCATTTACATATATAGTTCCAGATTATGTTGCTGTGATTAGTCTTTTAAACGAATGTAGGGAGATAACGTCCGACAGGGAAAAATGGCGAAATATAGTGAAGAGCGTAAAACTTGCACCCTGCGATATTTCATCTACATGAATGATCACGATCGCTATACTAAGAGCATACCGACTATAGCTATATTGATCGTGATTAAACGAATTAAAATAATCGAATTACCCTCTTTGCATGACTGACCAGGCAATTCTCACTCATAGAAATAGATCACGAAAATGATGTCAAAATTTGAATTCGAACTTTGCGCAAGCGAGACTGGACCGTTGTCAAAGACTCATCGAAATCCAAACCCGTGCTACACTGCGTCGTCCGGTATGTGGTCGCCACTCTAGAAGCTTTTCCCCCCAGCCATTGTCGGTTCTTCGAGCGATGTGGCCAGCCCATTGCCACTTCAGCGTTCTAATGCTTCGTGCTATGTCGGTTACACCCGTTCTTCTGCGGATTTCCGTATTACGGATTCTATCACGCAGAGAAATCCCGAGCATAGCTCGCTCCATAGCACGCTGAGCGATTTTGAGTTTGGTTATGAGGCCTATATTTAGGGACCACGTTTCCTTGCCGTAAGTCATCACTGGTAACACACACTGGTTGTAGACCTGTGTTTTCAGACATTGAGGTATGTTGGACGATAATTTCCTCTTAAATTTCCCGAACGCTGCCCAACCGAGTTGGATTCGTCGGCTGACCTCTTTCTCGAAATTGGATCTACCTAACTGGACTGTTTGTCCAAGGTAAACATAATGATCGACAATTTCGAGAATCGCATTGCCAACTAGAACCGGTACAGGAATGACATGGGCATTTGACATAACTTTCGTCTTGTCTATGTTCATTCGTAACCCCACCAGTTGGGATACCCTACTGAGATCGTTGAGCATGGTGTCAAGGTCCTCCATGGATTCTGCCATCGTCTGCAAATCGAAGGTGAGTGATGTATTCGCCGTTAATGTTATTACCAAGTCCGGTCCAGTCTAAGAGATGAAGACATCTTCCAGTGCAGTGGTAAACAGTTTCGGAGAGATGACATCTCCCTGTCTCACGCTTTTCTGCAACTGGATCGGTTTCGTACTCTTATCCCGGATACGGACTGACATTGTGGCGTTCCTATACAAACACTTCAGCACTTCGATATAACGATGGTCGATTTGGCTCCGCTGAAGAGACGGCAGCACTGCCCAAGTTTCGACTCAATCAAAGGCTTTCTCATAGTCCACAAACGCTATACACAGAGGCCGATTGTACTCCTCGGTCTTCGGGATAATCTGTCGAAGCATGAGAATATGGTCTATGGTGCTATAGCCTTTTCGGAAGCCAGCTTGTTCGGGCGGCTGGAAGACATCGAGCTTGCACGTGAGTCGATTGGTAATGATCCTCGAAAACAACTTGTAGACGTGGTTCAAGAGTGAGATGGGTCTGTAGTTCTTTAGAAGAGCTTTGTCACCCTTCTTGAAGAACAGCACCCCCACACTCTTGGTCCACGACTCTGGAACGTCGCCCCCGAGGATAACGGAATTAAATAGCTTTAGAAGGGCTTTTAAGACCGCCTGCCTTCAGTAGCTGCCTGTGCCCGGTGCCTTACCGTTTCGTAGTTGTTCGAGAGCCATTCTGATCTCGCACAAGCTAATGTCCGGCATTTCGTCGGTATAGTGCCGAGCTTGGATCTGGGATCTTGGGCCAAGCCGACAGCAGGACTTCGGGATGATTTATATAACTGTCCATAGAACCTTTCTAACTCTCCCAAAATCTCACTCTGGGATGAAATGACAGTGCATTCATCGGTCTTCAGCTTGGTCAATTGGCTTTGTCCAATAGACAGATCTTGTGCGAACACTTTTGAGCCACGGTTCCGCTCTATCGCTTCTTTAACACGGAGCGTATTAAATTGGCGAATATCGCGACGCACAGACCTGGAGATCTGCCTATTTAGCTGCCTGTGTTCGGACCAATCGGCTGAAGACTGTACTGTCATTTCTTTTCTCCGCTCCATGAGCCTGAGAGTCTGGTCAGAAAGATTTTAGGTCTATTGGCGCGGTGAGGCTTGAAAAACTTCGACCCAACCGTGTGGACAGTTTCCACCAACCTGTTGTTCATATCGTTCGGAGATTCGCACTCGTCTAGACATTGGAAGCGATTGTGTAGTTTGAGTTGAAAGCTTTCGAGGTTCTGGTATTGGACAGGTGTAGGTCGGAGGGTAGACTTCATCAAGCGTGACCGTTCGACTTTTGTATGGATATTTAATGTGCCTCGTACAATTCGGTGATCGCTCCCAGTTTTAATCCTGCTGATCACTGAGACATCATTAAATATATGTCGTTTGGTGGCTGCTTTCTGAAGAAGGAATTCATCATAAAGAGGCTTTCCTTCTCCAGAAATTCAGCCAGTTTCTGGCCCCTCTGGTTTCTCTGTCCATATCCATGTTTCCCTACTCTCAACTCATCATCACTCTTTTTGCCTAGTTTCGCGTTAAAGTTTCCCATAACCACCGTAAAGTGGGTTTTGGACGCGTGTATGGCTTTCGAGATATCCAAAAGTAAAAGGCATCCACCTCGTCGTCGGAGTATGCCGAGGTCGGTGCGTATACCTGTATGACCTTCAACGAATACCGTTTGGTAATTCTGAGTATCGCTACCAGGCCCGCTACCACAATGAGCCCGTAGGATAGTGGAGCTGCCGTGACTGGGGACCGTTTTTTTATTTGTGCTTATCATTAAGGGGTTTTGAGCCATAATCGCCACGCTTGGCAGGCGGGTTGGCGATCGCAGTATGGTGTTATACGTATCCCAGGAGAGAGCTGCTGCCCTCTCTCCTGGTGGACCCTTAGCCGATTTTTACGACTCCCACGGGCAAGCAAGGGGTGGCGACACTTGTATTCTATCCCGTCGCCACACGGGTAATAAGATATGATTGTGTAGAATATTCTATTTATTATGTTATAATTATGTTTTAGTTTATGCCATCTAGTTATATTTATTTACATAATTAGTGTCAAGTTAAATAAAAAAGATATATTTAAATACTTCTTCTAGTACGCCGCGCCGCACCCGTGGTCTACTTTGCCTTCGTCTTAAGCACTTTCGACCAGGGTCACGTCTCCTGAGGCGAGCTTAACATTTTTTACCCATCACAAAAAAGTGCTCAACGCCGTAAAAGAAAATTGGCTTTGACTTCCGATAGTGTCAATTCTTTATTAGTTAAGACACTAAAATTATAAAATATAAAATATTTACCGGGTCCCCCAATGACTGATGGTATGGGTGGTAATGAGTGCCCATTGCACATCCCCATGAGTGGCAATGGATATCATAAATGTGAACCCCTAATCCCTACGAAAAGTAACGGATGTTATGTCTAGGAAAGGATCTCCACCTCTCATTCCCATGGTCAGGGGCGGCTTTACCTATTATGCAGAGGGTGCTGTGCACTCGGGCACCGGGTATTAGGGGGCGCCGAGAGCTGCTCGGGACACATAGAGCCTCTACTGTAATGCTCCGCACGGAGCACGCGAGCCGTACGCAGCGAGTGCCTTTAATCATCTATAAACGTAGTGGGTGCGTTATTTAACAGGTTTGGGTAGGTTGCTTTGTCTCCATGCTCACTGTAACTTCATAATACAATTGTGTTTACTTGGTTTCGTGTTAAAACAACGAGACTAAGCGTGCAACAACACATTCCAGCGAGGTTCGGAGTTTCGTCGAACGTATTGAAAATTTGCAACTATCAATCTATTCCATTTTGTTCACGCATTTTGATACAAGAGGGCTCCAGGTTATTGATTGCACCCTGGCGCTAAATGTGCTAGAGCCGCCCCTGCCCATGGGTGGTAACACTTGGGGTTAGGTGATGTCGTGGTTACGGATGGGGATGGGGGTGATTGGGACGTACGCAATGAGTGGTAACGAATGGGATGAATGGTGTAGTGATTTTTTTATCCTAGACAAAATTATATTTTTAACGTATAACTTTGTCGATTTAAATTCAAAATTACTTTGTCATGGTCCCGATCAGTCTAGATCTAAGCCCTGCAATTCGAGAGCTAGTGCTCGAAGAGTGTAGGGCAGGACATCTTTAGAATAGCATAGTTTGAATTACAATTATGACAAGTTCCACTTCGTGGTCATAATACGTGATTCAATCTTCGAGTTTTACACTAGAACTAGGAGTTCGAATGGATAATTCTAATTAAATATTGAAGAAAATGAGAATTGCTATACGTCGTCAATCAATAAAGACTTGTATCATTTCTGAGCGATGCGCTGGGGGGGCACACTTAAAACATTACTTATTTTTACTGACCGTCGCGCCGTCTACAGATTGGTTGTTCAAACTTAACTGCTGCCATTTTGTCCTGTCTGTCAAACGTTTGACAACTGAGAATTTTAATTTTTTGTTCCTAAAATACAATAGATCGATGACAATAAGTACCTACGTACTTATTGTCATCGATCTATTGTATTTTCGGTTATTGATGTACTTTCTGAAAATTATCTCAATTTTCATTGTAAAGCTGATATTGTTATTGTTTCGTTATCAGCTGATATGTTTTTTTTATATTTCAGGGTAGCTTTCATAGTAAAAGAAAATTCTATATAATTACACACATGTAGATATGTATATATATATATATATATATATATATATATATATGTATATATGATTTCAACTTTAGTTCACCGCGTAAACTCTGGGTAGCAGCACTTTCCATACATGCATATTTTATCATCGAGTTGCCACTCTTTTTCAGTTTAATAACTTTAGTCTTTGGTGATGCGCAACACCTATGATTAGGGTTGTCAACATTTTTTAGCGAAATACAGTATTTTTCAAAATAAGCTATAAAAAGATATAATATAGTATTATAGTAAAAATAATAATAATATATAGTAAAAATAATAACTATAATAATATAGTATTGTATGGAAAATTTAAAAATAAACAAATATATATTTTTTGCTCGTTTATTTTTATTCAAACTATTTTTTTTTTGCACTTCTTGCATTTTAAAACAATTTTTTGTCTGAAATAAAAGTTTCATATGTGTATTCACTTTTTAGATTACTGTAAATCCAATAGGTCGTTTTTTATTAATGAGAAACTACTTCAAAAGCATTTTTTATTAATCTGATAATTCTGTTACTCTCTTCTCACCATTTCGAATTAATAACTGAAAAAAAAAATAGATTTCGTTCGGTGTTGAAAATACAGTATTTTTGCATACTATATATTCCTCCAACAGTATATAGTACGCAGATCTTTTTTTTTTCTTTTTTTCCTGCAGGGTGGACCATGGAAGTGGTCGCGCCCCGACATATCGATCTGAAATCCCATGTAACCCCATGGACCCACCCTGCAAACACCTCTCTTCGCCGTGCGAGCGGGCCACTGGTACCCGATCTTTGTCTTCGGTGGCCCATATAGTAGTACGCAGACCCGAACTATAGTACAATACTAGGTATATATTATACTACGGTTGACAGCCCTACCTATGATCCGCCTTTTCCCCAGGAATTTCAATGGAGATCGAAAGAAGTGAAAGAACCATTAGATCGAATAATCACTACGTGATCGGCGACTTGCAATTATTATTTATATTTATAATGATGAATCGCGATTGGCGAAACAGTCGATAAACCGCGATGGGCCGTGGGCCTATTTCAATAACTAAATACGATTTTGTATATATGGAGCATATCTCAGAAAATAACTGACCGACTTATATATAGTACCAATAAAGAAGAAGAAAAATAATGATGATTCGATATAATTTTTCAAACGATGTTTTATCGATTAATTGAACCCGCCACTAGTTAGTTATCTTACTGTCGAAGTGTCGAACCGGCGAGTGTTACGTACGTCTGTTGATCTGTATTTCTGTAATAGGCGAATGTGGTTTGCGAGCCTAGTTTGGAGTGTTTGTTGTTTTGGTTAATCCCAAGGGTCCTGAACTCTTTCAAATAATTATTAATCTAAATGTCTGTACTTAAAGAGGAAACTATACGTAGCATAATAGCAAATTACAGCGTTCCGTTGGTGTTTCGCGGTTTTGTCCAAAACTGGCCAATATGTCAGTGGAATATGGAAAAGTGGTGGTCAGTATTTGGAGAAAAGGAAATACCATTTCGATGTTTAAAAAAAGATTTTATTACCGATGAACCTTGTTGGGAACGACTTTGTTCTACTAAACATATGACATTTAAGAGTTTTGTGGAGAGCTCTGCAGTAAACGACGAATGGATGTATTTTGATTATAAATATATTTATCAGTGGTTTAATAATGATACTGAATTATACAAGGTATGTATCCTAAGGCTTGTATACAGCCGTAATTGTTTGTGTTGTTAGAATATATTAATTCAGGTTAATTGCGTATTATAGGATATATCTTGGAAGCAGTTTGGCTACTCCGAAAGAGGCGCAGCGGACGCAACACTGTGGGTAGGCAGCAGAGGCGCTCACACCCCTGCCCATCAAGATACATATGGAGTTAATATTGTCACTCAATTATATGGAAAGTAAGTAAAGAAACTTAAAACTCTTATAAATATAAATAAACTAACTCTTCTAACATAACTCTTCTAAATATAAACTGATATTTTGTAATTAAAAATTCCAAATTAAATATTTTTGATTTTTCAATATATTAAAATAATATTTATTTGAAATAATAAAATCGTTTATATTTCAATGTATATAATAAATAAAATATTTTTCTCTATTAAAATGATTGTATACTAATATTAATCATAATTTTATCCTAGTATTATACTTTTGATGTTAGAATAATCTCATACTTAATATTAAAATAATATTATTCTAATTAATAACATTTTGTTATAGAAAACGGTGGATATTATTTCCACCGGAGACGGGTGGTTTAAAACCAACCAGAGTGCCTTATGAAGAGTCTAGTGTCTACAGTGAACTTAATTTTTACTGTCCGAATAATTTAGAAGTCTTCAATAGTGAGTATTCTATTTATTATATATTGCCAGTGTTCCTCTTAGATTATAATTTAATAGTTTTTAAAGAAAGGTTATATATATTTATACATAGTGTCTCCATTGTATGGTTTGAGATGTAGTTAATTAAAGATTAAGTACCTTTTTTTCAGGTAAAAAATCCAATATATATTAATTATTTGTAATAAAAATATTTTAATTATGGATTCTATCACATTTGTATTTGATTTATAATTTCCTGATGTTTCGATTACTTTACAACATTTACGGTGACCATAAACGCTGTCTAGTGTTTCATACAAACATGATAGTATCCATAAAAATAATTTATTTCAAATGTGTAATTATTGTGTAAACATCAGAGATCATTATATAATAATTCATTTGGAATATCTAATATCATGTCAGTGTGATAATGGGACATACATATATGGGCCTGAGATAAAGAAATAGAATTAGGATGCTGGGTGCGCAACCTAATTAAAATTCCCAATTGCCCTTATTCTTTTCTTTTTCAATATTTCTGTAATAGTTTGTATCTATACAGTCGCAATGCCTTTCTGCTATGTCAGTGCTTAAGATTATATCATCACCTCCTCAGCTCATATATGTCCCACTGTTGGGCTAGAGCCTCCTCCACAATGGGAGGGATATTGACCTACTATACCATGCTGGTCAGATGTTTTGGTATACGGTTTTGTTTCAAGTTTTCCTTCTCTTGCATAGATGTTATAGGCATTTTATATTTCTGAATCGTCTCTTACAATCACTCAGGGGTACGATAGGGGGTGGTGAATTGTATTCTCACTCCATCACCACATGAAAAGGAAGATTATAATATATACCATTGTAATTTTATCATAAAATTAATTTATTCCTAAAATCACTCACTTATCAGAGGAATTACAAATATCAGCTATGTAAAAATTAAAAAAACATTAATATAATAGTTGTTTAAATAAAAATGTTTTAAAAGAAAAAATGAATTATGTTATGAACAATTATAATATGTTTTTTGTTTTGTACTACTTCCTACCTAGACAATAAAAAAAAATTTGGATGATATAAAAATTGTAACAATTGTAAATTTTATTGTTAATTCAATTAACTAAAATTTATTAATGACTTCAATATTTGTAAGTATTTTATTGATGTATTCAGATCCTGCAGTGTTTGTATACCAAGCTCATTGTAATGATCTAAGTATAGATTTAAAATCTGTGCTAGAAGAAACAAATCTGATAAATGGTCTGCAAAGTTTCACCCGTTAAGACAAAAAGTGAGCTAGAAATTAATTACAACACATAAATCAATCAAGATGTTATATTTGATTATTTGTTAAATCAATTGGACCAGATTGTGAATTGATGTAGATTCTAGACCTGCCCGTGTCCAGTCTCGTTTCCATGAATGAATTCTCTTTTCAATGAGTTAAAACTTATTTTAAATCTGAATTTAAAGTCTTTTATCGTCTTTGCATTACTTGTGTCTTTGCACTACTTCGGCTGTGATAATTGTTTTACAAATAACAAACAAGTAGTGCTGAAATAGTATCTTTATCATTTAAATTGATTTATTTTTCAATTAAAGGACTGAGGATCAGTGGGAGGATTTATATTAAAGGATCCTCAGTGGGAGGAATTATATTAAAGGATCCTCAGTGGGAGGAATTATATTAAAGGATCCTCAGTGAGAGGAATTATATTAAAGGATCCTCAGTGGGAGGAATTATATTAAAGGATCCTCAGTGGGAGGAATTATATTAAAGGATCCTCAGTGGGAGGAATTAGTCTGCAATATGATATGGGTCAGACAGGTCAGGGATTTATTTCGTGTTTTACGTGAATTTGTGCCAATGTTTATTTGTATTACATCAATTTGATGAGAAATCTTGTGATGAGTTAGACTTTTAATTCAAATTTAAGATTTGGTAGTATTATTAGTCACACAACTTTAAGTATGTAGGTTAAATAGATTTTAAGTTGTCTCTGTCACAAAAGCTTTGTTTAATATAACTCTTGACTGGTGTGTTACACTTTTGCTTTGCCAATTTGGCTGACAGATTTAAAATATCTTTCAGTCTGTTAGAATGAAGTACATACTATACGGTGATAGACTGAAAGGTGTTTATTTTCTTTTTTGTCCCAAAATTCTTTTTTTTTAAATATTTAATAGGCCATATTGAGGATTATTTTTTTCTATAATTTTAGAAAATAAGCCTTAAAATTAATATTTCATTTAAAAAATATAGTTTAAAACTTAATTTGCAACATGCCAACTGTTGGTAATTTATTCATTTTAACTGTTGTCAAACGATAGTTAACATTGACAAAAGTAAATGAAGTTGGTGGCAAACTTTAATAAATATTATGACTTTTACAAAAATATAGAAAAATATATAATTGAGTAAAATAAAGAAAAAAAAATCATAACTATATCAATTATTGACCCATGTCAACAATTATGATTTGTTTCTTAAGAGACCCATGTCTCCTAGTACTTATACATTTTATTCCATCCATCCATCAGCCCGTAAACGTCCACTGTTGGACATAGGCCTCCCCACGAGAATGCTATCTGCAACGGTCCCGATTAGACCGATAGATAATAGATAGATTTTAATATACTGTACTTATATATTGTTTCAGATTTAACAGGTGGCCGCATGGTGGAGCTGTCAGCTGGTGATGCCCTCTTGGTGCCCAGGGGTTGGTGGCACTATGTACAAAACTTGGACCCTATTAATATAGCATTAAACATGTGGTTGCCTCATGTATGTATGCAAATTTGTAACACTAATATATTTATTATTATCCATCTTGTAATGGATTAAAAACGTAGTGTTTACAGCCTTTCCCTTGGGTATCGAAATAGGCAATAACCTTTCAAAATAGGGGTAAACTTGACCGCTGTCTACGACGCTTATCAGATAGGGGGTTGGTATAGAATTTTATTTCGAATTCTCCTTCTCTACATATCATCTCTTTTAGTCGTCTTTTACTATACCTACGGGCAAAGGGTTGATGAATTATACTGCATTCTTGCTTCATTAACACAAAGAGAATACAAGTTTAAAGTTAGTAATTTTCCGTGTATATTTTTCTGAAGAAATTAAGAGAAACATCAGTGTCGATTGGACAATAAATAAGGATCTTTTACTTGGTGCTAAAAGTTGCGGATATATCGGCATAGTACACGCTTGCTTACTCATTTCAGGCTAAAGACCTGTTTTAAAAAATAAAAATGTTCAATAATTGATAATTTTTAAAGTTTTAAAAATCTGACTAATTCGATAAATAAAGAAAACAGAATTATAATTCATCGTTTTGACCTTTATTAATGTTATTGGTTATATCATCTCGTATTAATAATGTGTCTAATAATAACAGACATCTGAATCATCATTCAATATAGTAGGTACATCGGTCTTAAAATCCTTTATAAATAATAATGGTAGAACGGTATACCGTATACGCTAAAGATTAACTTTTCAAAATATCCGTGTAGTGATGGAGTAAGAATACAATTAACCACCCCCCTATATTACCCGTGGGTGATCGTAAGAGACGACTAAGAGAGAGCCGGAAGCCCAACTGGGTGAGTTTGGGGTTTGTATTGGTAGGCAGTGGTCTAGCTATACCCTTGGTATTGCAAAGGTCCATGGGCAGCAGTGACACTTACCACCAGGTGTGCTGTTGACTCGTTTGCCACCATAAGGAATAAAAAAAAATAGTAAGAGCTATAAAACGCATATAATATCGAAACAAAACCAACACGTCTGACCAGCGTGATATAGGTCAGTTGCCCTTCCATTATGAAAGAGGCTCGAGCCCAACAGTGGGACATGTATGAGCTGAGATGAGATTATCTGTTCAAACGGTTAAACCATATGATATATTACCAAAAACATACCATGTGGTGACGTAATAATAATGCAATTTAAAGAAAAAAAAAGAAAACATTTATTTGGCGCTCGTTAAAAACTAAAAAATAAAAATAACCAAAGAAAATAGCTTTTTATATAAAATAACATTAAGGAGAAATAAAAAAGGCTATTGGCTCAGCTTTTGCTATTTTATTCTTATAAAATAGAGCTGATATTCTATCAACAACTGGTCCTTTTAAGGAAATTATAAAATATACATATTAACACCCCTTAAGCTATGTGGTAGCTAGTGGCTACAAATACTACCAACCCTGACTTTGCTCGTGGATGTCGTAAAAGACGACTAAGAGCTTTATAACGACCTGGGCCAACTCCATCTGATGCCGTTTGGACAACAATTACATTATTCCTAAGGAGGGTTGACGTCTGGCAGGCAGCCGGTCTTAAAACTATTGCCAATAACTTTTACAATATATAGGTACTATAAAAGAAGAGTACACATTGCATCCACCCCAAGCAATTGTGATAAGAGTAGGAGAATGATGACACACACACACCTTTCCTTTCTGTGGGTGTCGTATTAAGGGATTTTGCAGATAACGTCAAACCATCTTATTAGCGAGTAAACACTAATGTTGAACATCTATTACAGGAAAAAGATGGATCAACACGAGTTTCTGAAGCTCTTATTAAAATATTTGTGGCACAAATATGTAAAGATCTTCCACAGGAAACTGCAAAACTAATTGTTAATCCAAATGAGGTACGTGTTTAACTGTGTGTAATATAGGAAGTGGTTTTTTTAGCCTCTTCGTGATCTTCGCTGATATCTTTTTGTTCATTTTATAATACGGGTAGATATGATTCGATAATTACGAAGTGTGTCAAGACTTTGTGTATATTTAAGATTTTTTATAAGAGTGTGTATAAGTTAGATTTTGTAGGCGATCTGTCTATTGACGCAATCAGTAGATTTATGATACCCGAACTTTTAATAATTAGCGTACTTTATGGTAAACTTGAGTTATCTTGACATAGCTTATCTTACTCTGTCTATAAGGAAAATTAGAATGTTTTCGTGTGGTGATGGAGTTAATATGCAAATGTATATTTATATAGTGGTAAAGTCATCACCCCCCTTTCTTGCTCTTAGATGTTGTAAAATACGTCTTAGAGAAGAAGATAACGTATTTATTCTTGTAAATATTTTAATTCTAATTTGTATTATTTATTTGTACCACCATTATTTATTTGTACCATCATTATTTTCTGGCTTTTATTGCTCAATAAATATTAAGAAAGAGAAGGAAAACTCGGAATACAACTCCAAAAGCAAAATAATATAGGAAGAATCCTCATATTTCAATAAGTAGAATTCAGCAATGTAGTTGATGTACTACTAGTAAATTCCCTCGGTTTTATCTGTGTATTTTACGTTCCCGTGGGAATACAGGGATAAATATATATCCTATGTTACTCGCTAATAATGTAGCCTTCTATTGGTGAACGAATTCCATAAATCGGTTTAGTGGTTTAAGCGTCAAAGCGTAACAAACAAGTAAACTCACATTGACATTATGAGAGAGAGAGCCGGAAGCCCAACTTTCTGGGTTTGGGCTTTCTATTGGTAGGCAGCGGCTTAGGTGTACCCCTGGTATGGTATATAAAGGTCCATGGACGGCAATAACACTTACCATCAGGTGTACTGCTTGCTCGTTTGCCACCAAGAGCTATAAAAACAAAGGATCTTTTTATTATAATGACAAGTTGACAACTGATGGTAATTACTTTAATTATCATTCATTGTGTGCACATTTGAAATTACTATATAATCAACTAAATATATATTTTTTGTATTCTAATTGAGAGTTATGGCTAATATGTTACATAATGATATAACGCCCGCAGTCTTTCTTGCACATATCTATGCATATAATTAAGATAGGGTATCTCAATTGCTAGATTTGAGCAATTTTTTTAGTAATTTCATTTGGTTATATGAAATTTAATTACAGAATTATCATGTACATGAGGTCCAAAAATGTCATTATTAGGTAATATATATTATGTTATTATTCATAAAATTCATATTACATGTTAGCAACCCGTGTGGTCCGCAATAAGATTACAATATTTTACTACTTTTGCCGCGGTTGTCGTAAAATACGTGTAAGGAGAAATAAGACAAAGAAAATTCGGCAAAAAACCCTGTCTATCTGATCGGTCAATTCCCAAATGATAATCCGAGACTAATAGTGGGACATATATGTACATATATGTATGTACGAAAAACAACAAAAATATAGCGTTTTCAATTAATATAATTATGTCTCTAAAGATTAATATAAAATTGCTTGTTTATCATTCATAGAAGATATACACTTCATTAATTATCACCATCATCACCTCGGCTCATATACATCCCACTGCTGGGGACGAACCTCCTCCAAAATAGGAGGGAGATAACCTACCTACAGTATCGTAAGCGTCACATGAGTTGTTATAGGGTATTTTTATGAGATTTTCTTCTCTTGAATAAATGCTATTTGCGTATTATATCCCTTAGTCGACTTTTACTATACACATGGGCAAGAAGAGTGATAATTTGTATACTTGTTTCATTAGCACACGGAAAATATGCGTGATTACATATAAATTTTCGTTTCTTTCGGCATCGAACCTATTGCTCTCGGTGCACTGGAGCGCGACGGCCACCTTGACCAACGTACCGTGCCAATAGTGTACCCATTATTCCTTTGTGATTATACATTTCCGGAATTTAAGCTAAAAGCGTCATTCTTTAATAGAAGTTTGCTATATATTGGGTCTTTATTTAATTAATGCTATTTAAAAAAAAAGATAATTGTGTCAGGTTTAATAATGTATGAATACGAATGTCCTCGAATTAAGTCATCAGTATCTTTAAAATATCGAGTATGTATTGTTATTAACTTGTATCGTATTTAATTGGAGTTTATTAATGAGATCATCTTGTGACATCAACAGTTTTATGACATCACAGTTTCCGTGAATATAAGTAAGGTCATGCAATAATGTTATGCGGTCGTTCAAAAATGTGCATATTTTTATTAACCTTATGAGCTGAGATTTTAAGTATATTTTGAAGAAGTTAAAGTCTAAAAGTTTGCGTAGCATCCCTTCAGGTGCTCTCTTCAATCAAATGACTCTCAAAATATCCCAGAAGAGTGCTGTTACCCATTCCACTCGTGACGCCCTGTACGAGTTACGAATTCTACATTATACGCTGTATTCTTCATGTGGTCACGGTTTAATACAACGTATAATGTGGAATTCGTAACTCGTATGGGGGGGGTCACGAGTGGAATGGGTAGCAGCATTCTTCTGGGAGATTTATACTCGTAAATACCAACTGTGGTTATTAATCTATCTACCAAGCGTGACGATCATGATATCATACCACTTGGCCTGTGTCCAGTGAATGTAGTTAGACTGATAGATATAGGATGGGATATAGGAGGTAAATGGATGGATTGATAGATGGATGGACAGATTGATGAATGGATAGATATATATATAGATGAGTGGAAGGCTAGGTGGATTGATAGATGATGGATAGATGTCTGGATAAATGTTTGGACAGATGGATTGATAGATGGATGGATATATGAATGAAAGGTGAATGGATATGTTGCGCTTTTGTTTGTAGCTGCTTTCTATGCATAGCTACTAAAATAATAATATAATATCCCCTGTATAATCTACCCGTTTTCCGTGTGGTGACGGAGTAAGAATACTATTCACCACCCCATATCTTACCCGTGGCTGATCGTACGAGACGACTAAGGGATATAAAACGCATATAACATCTATGCAAGAGAAGGAAAACTCGAAACAAAACCCTATATCAACACGCCTGACCAGCGCGGTATAGTAGGTTAATTTCCCTCCCATTACGGAGGAGGCCCGAGCCCTACAGTGGGACATTTATGGGCTGTGATGATGATGATAATCTACCCTGTGCTGTTAGGATTTCTTTCTTAGTGTATTGTGAGCGTAATCTCAAGATATTGTTCCTTTTTTGTTTACATACGAAGATAACATCTCTGTATCTATCTACTGATTCGTTATTAACAATTCCTTTACTAATAGGAAGCTATATTATCGCTAAGTACAGTATTATTAATAGTTTAGTATACAGTATTACTAATAATGGTGCTAGCAAAATACACACACATGCACACGTACACACACACACACTCACACAAACACACGCGCACACACAAACACACGCGCGCACACACACATACACACACACACACACATACACACACACACACACACACACGTATATACACACACACACACACACACACACAAACACACACACGTACACACAAACACACACACACACAAACACACACACACACACACACGTATATACACACACACACACATGCGTACACACACAAAAGCACATACACACAGGCGCGTACACATACGAATGCACACTCATGCACGCTCACACACGCACGCACACTCATGTACACGCACACACGCGCACACACACACATGCCCGCACGCCCGCACACACGCACGCCCGCACACACGCACGCACGCACACACACACACACACGTACGCACACAAAAAATATATGTTTCATTGATTTTTTGACGATTATTTAAAAAACCGGCCACTTAAAAAATAGTTCACCTCAGCTCTGAAAACTTGGAGCTAAAATTAAATTTTTTGTCTTTTTTTCCTACGACCATTCCGCTTGGTGTTATCCCTTGTTGAAAAACACTCAAAAATTTTGTTCCTTTTCATATCCTCTAATATTTGCGGGTACACTACCCTCAAAAATTCAGAATCATCTTTATTTATGTAAGGAGTCTTAAACTAATGAATATTGCTACAATTTTATTATTGGTCACAGTCATAAATTTGTTAACGTCCAAATTTGCATATTCATATTATTTATATTCATTTAAATTATTTAATTAATGTTCCTTATGCCTTAATATGCATTATTTAACAGAGATTAGTGATTCAATGTAATGTAATATTTTATGCTGTCTGTCGAGATTTTAGCTGCGAACCTTACAACTATGTGTGATGTTTCTGCCTTTTGAGTGGACTTATGAAAACTTGTATATATATAAATATATAACTTCAGTGGACACAAAATTCCATTTTCCCTATTGACAAGGGGTCGGTGATGTAATCACCACGCTTGCTATTCCGCTTTAGGAATCGCAGCACGTATTATAAGTTCCTCAGGAGCCCATTCGCTTAGTAATTCTTTGGCCTTTGGTTTGGTTTTTTTGATTGGTGACAATTGTATTTTTAATTCGTCTAAATTATAACACCTGTTGTAATTAATTTGAAATTTATGATGATTATTTGTTTTCAGGATGACATAGCTGATACGCCATTGTCTGTTCTATTTTTACAATTAGAAACAGTAGCCAATGCTTATTTAGACAATAGGCGAAAGCTTCGTAGGGCAAAAAGACAAAGAACACAAGAAGACGAACCAACACCGACGGGAATTGATGATATCGACGTCAAATCCTTAATAGAAGATAAAACGAATAATTTAGAAACTGCACCCATGATCACAGGCGAACAACTGGTGCAATTAATAAAGCAGAACCTTCGAGAATATGCCAATAAAGATAGACCTTTATGTGACGAAGAAATTGATGGTTCTACAAAGGGACTGTGTTTAACTAAAGCTATTATTGATTCTTTTAGCGAAGGAAATGTAGTTGATTTGGTTAAACAAAATTTATTAGCTCGAATGAGTTGATACAGTACTACTGACAAGTTGTAAGTAAGATTAACGTAGGTATCTAGGGTTAATTCAGATCTTGCGTAAATACGATTGAGTATATTCGACTAATTATGGAATGGTTATTAAATGTTAACGTTAAACTTAAATGTCTATCTAATGATAAGTAGATTCTAACTAATATAATACATAAAAAAAAAAAATTGTTTGTAACCCTTTCACGATTTAACTATTAATCAGCATGAAATATTGTTTTAAACTTGTCAGAATTAGCAGAGGCACAGGAGAAGACATATTTTCATTCAGGAAAAAGGACTGTATACTAATGCTCGAAATAAATTTTATACGGTTTTTCTTTTTACAAATTGGCCTTTTAATATGAATAAATTGTATCTACATGGTTTTGTTTAGGACGGAAACGGGAAAGAAAAAGAAAACTACTGCTGAATTAGTTTATATTTTCCATACTGCTATCAGTTTATGGGGAGCACAAAGCAGTAATGATTCAATAATCGTTTATTTAAAGTTTCATATAATACTACTTTATTTCGTACCTTTAAACATAATATAGTTTTGCTCTCATGATATTCAACCATATTTATTACTTTTAAACGAGAGAAGAGCCCATAAAAAGAGACTAACCTATAAAGTTTACACAAATTTATAGCTTTGTCTTGTTCTCAAGAATGAACGAATTGGAGTAACACACTCAAGACAGCTTTGAATTATTGATTTTAAAATGAGGTGATTTTGAATAAGTCACCTCATTGTAGGAGCATTTTTAAGCATTTGCCGCAAGATCTGAATTGAACCTTAATCGAGTTAGTTGACTAATAATTTTATATTATAACGGTGCTGATGTCCATTTACGGATTATATAGGAAAAGACTGTCTAAGTTCATTGAAATCTCTTCGTAACTTATATTAACTAAGATTGATTATAGTTATAGGCTTAATTTATTTTCGGCTTTCTTTTAATTCTGTGCAATTGAATGATTGCACAGTAAGAAATTTTAAGCATAGCAATGATTTAACTAACGATACTCCGTCCGTTTTGGGTTACATGCGGGAATAAATATGTGAAATTCATGAATATTTGTATCAAATTATATTTGGACTCCTGGGTCTAGGTGGACTTTGGATGAGGTGGTTTTAACTTTGTAAAGTTCCTCATCGCATTCGTCATATAGCTTAGAATGTGGTATTGTAATTTATATGTAGTATTTTTGAGGATTATATAGATAAAGCATGCCTTAAATGGCCGATGATGATGAAGATCTTCTATCCATTCCATTATTGGAGATAAGTCTCTCAAAAGTGGTATAATGCTAGAACCGCCATGCTTGGCAATTGGGTTGGCGAAAGCAATTGAAGTCATTAGTTTCTTTAAAGAGTACTGCTATCAATTTTATTAGTAATTTTTTCCTGACCCATCTCTTCAAAAGTTGAATATTAGTTTTAGTTCACTGTGATGTCAAAAAAAAATAGTGATTAAATAATGGTATTTTAAATGATTCGACATTATGGGATGCTTACCGCCTATCTTTTTATGTTCGCATAGTTTATTAATATCTAGAATATGCTTTCGAAAAAAAACTGCAATAACAATTAAAGAAATAAATTATTTACTAGTCAGAATTGGCGTTAAATATCCCATAAATATGTTTCGTTTAAAGATTTAGAAGTTTAATTTAATATATTATATAATTCCTTTATATGTATATAGGAAATTCTATCGAGGTACATAATTAAAAGCATATAGAATATATGTCTGTACCTGAATTATATACTAGCGCAGAATTTCTTATTGAAATTTTCAAGAGAAAATTGAGACTTGAGTTATATATTACTAAACAACCGCTTAGGTTGTAATTATTAATACGACTTCCCTGGGAATGTCGTGTAAAAATGTTAAAAGATTTTTTTTTTAAAAGAGGTATACGTTATTTTCTTACGCTTATTATATATTAATAAATAATTACGAAACTATTCATAGTATTATTATGATCAATTCCCAGAAATATATGTCAATTAAAATGAATGAATAGCTTGACTAGACAGTCATGCAATAAAATTTGTTCAACATTTTATTAAGCTTTCGTGTATATGTGAAATTATAATATAAATATATTGAAATAGTTATGATGTGATTAGTAAGCCTGTGACACACTTTACATATAACAATTTATAATAGTCACGTCACGATAACAACTAAATTGTTCAGCGCATGAAAAGTCAACACATTTGTATACATATGTCATATAATCTACTGATTTATTACACGTATGTATACAAATGTTTTTACTGAAACCGTGTCTCTGCGCATTTAATAAATTAATCAAAAAATGGGCGTGGGGGATAAGTGAAAAGTAAAACATATTTTTTTGTCTGTATGTTCACGTTAATCTTCAAAATTACTGAACTGATTTTACACATAGATTTAAGCTCAGTTGGACCGACATTTAGACTTTGAATCATTGAAACCTGACGTGATTGAAGATAAAACTGGATAGGAATGACGATAAATAAAAATATAAATATATATGGAAGTGAACCTTTTGAATTACAGGGGAGTATTTTAATTATTTATCAATCACTTTTGAATAGCATAGATTGTGTTTATCATGTATTTATTTTCATAAAATTATGAAACTAGTTAGAAAACCGTGTATTGATCTTCTCCGATATTTAATGACAAATGAGACACTGCTCCCACTCTACCATACGGTTTCTTTTTATAGCTTATAGTGGCAAACGAGCAAACAGCACACCTGATGATGTTACTGCCTCTTATGGACCTTTGCAATACCAACGGTACAGCTGGGTCATTGCCTACCAACCCAAAACCACCCAGAAAGTTGGGCTTTCGGCTCTCTCGGTCACCGAACGAAGCGCAATAGCACATTGTCACTGCTCAGGCATCCATTTTCTACGAGAGTGTGGTAATACCGTGGGTGGACCTGCCTGCGACTGTAGACAGTAAACTGTCAACAGTGTAGCCCTACCACAATTAAAACAATATTTATTGTTACCATTTTTCGTCTCGAAAAGACTAGATCAGAATTTCAAAGTCACCCATATATATTTTCATCGTTTTAAAGATAATTACTAAACAAGGGAGCGGCAAAAACCTGAAGTTTACGAGAATTATATCGCTGGCACTAGCTAGCATCTAATGTACCAACAGATATTAAACAATTGTAAATGTAATGGCTATAATTACTTATATAATGTAATCAGGGGCGGCTCTAGCACATGTAGCGCCCGGGTGCAATCAATAACCTGGCGCCCTCTTGTATCAGAATGAATGAACAAAATGGTTGATAGTTACAACGCGTCCGACTAGACTCCGAACCTCGCTGAAATGCGTTGTCGCATGCTTAGTCTCGTTGTTTTGACACGAAACCAGGTAAACGTGATCGGATTATGAAATTATAGTGAGCATGGCGACAAAGCAACTTACCCAAACCTGTCAAAGAACGCACCCACTACGTTTATAGATGGTTAGGCACTCGCTGCGTTCAGTGAGCCCGCTCTGTGCGTAGCGTTTCAGTGGAGGCTCTATGTTTCCCGAGCGGCTCTCGGCGCCTCCTAACACCCGGCGCCCGGGTGCACCGCACCCTCTGCACTATAGGTAAAGCCGCCCCTGAATGTAATATGACTATTACAGCAATTAATTAAGCATTATTATTTGTATTATAGGTATATTATACTATCTCCTGCCTATGACTTTGCTAGCGTAATATAGAATAAAATAATTTCAGGAGCTCACATTATTCCTTTCTTCAAAAAAGTAGCCCATTTTCATTGTAATCAGAGTCAAACTATAGTTGTATTAGAATTCATCAATTGGTTCAAACAAAATCACTTCCATATTTGTAATATTAGTAAGAATAAGGATTATTATTGATTTGAAATTATATATATATATATATATATATATTTTTCAACCCAACCCAACAAACTTTAGCTGTTTATAATATTAGTATAGATTGCTATGCAGTGGCTACAAATACCCTTGGTCCTTTATAAAGCTCGTGGGTATCGTAAAACGACTATGAGTTTTACATGGACCTGGGAACGCTTCATTTGAGTGTGGTCAAAAATGATTTGGTGCCGTCTGGTCAAAGATGACATTCACGAGGAAGGTTGACGTTTTGCAATATGTACGAGGGAAGAAGAATACCTATTACATTAACTACAAGGAATTGGGTAAGAACAGAATGATTTTGTATTTCCTATATACTATTTTTTTTCTACTAACTAGTCATTTTCCGTCACGTTTTTCGTCACTTCCCATGTGGTGACGGAGTAAGAATACATTTCACCACATTCTCTCTTACACGTGGGTGATCGTAAGAGACAGCTAAGGGATATAAGGAATAAAATGCATATAACATCTATGTAAGAGAAGGTAAACTTGAAACAACCCTATACCAATACAGACGTGTCGTCAGACAACTACGAGCTGAGATGATGATGATGAACTAGTCATTTCTGGTAGGGCGAACAGCCTGTTACATCAATAAGACCGTAGTTTTATAATTTATATTTTCTCTACTTAATTATCTTATGACCGTTTTCATTAATGACCCTCTAAATTTTAAGTAACACTTGAAGCTACGTAAATTAAATATAAAATCATTCTTACGTTTTTTTATTATTTAATTATTGCTCATGGTGGCAAACGAGCAAGCAGCACACCTGATGGTAAGTGTCACCACCGCTCATGGACCTTTGCAATACCAAGGGTATAGCTTAGGCCGCTGCCTACCAATAAACCACCACGTGTCAAATATATCGCTTTAGGTGTTAACTTCAACTTAAATTTGATTTAATTTCAATTAACATCAAAAAATCTTAATAACATCAATGTTATGCGTCATGTATAATAATCTTAGCTGTCACCTACAATTTAGAGGTATTTGGTGAATATGGAGATTAATCGCCTTTTAAGATACTAAAGTAAGGGATATATACATACCTATTTTATACTTGAGCATTAATTACACAATAAATTTTCGATGTTTATCTGATTTAGTTTCTGTAATGATTACCGGTCAAAAAAAATCATGTTATAAAATAGTTACCGGTGGTTAAATGATTACCGGTCAAAAAAAATCATGTTATAAAAATACTGCATTAATGTGCCGTATTTTAATTGTCAAAATATTTAAATTCGACTCTGTGTAGGCATTTATGAATTTTATCGTTGTTTATGAAGAAAGAAATATATCGGCAATGTAAGAATGACACCAAGGCCTTAGTGAAAGAGAAACGTGATAGAGCAAGTATGAGTGCAGAAGATAGGCTGACTAAAAACTTCGAGGGTAACACCAAACTCTTTTGGAGGGAGGTGAAGAAGTCTCCGGGTGGTTGGTCAGCCTTCAGAATGAATAAAATAAGGTCTAAAGGTGGAGACATTCTTACACAAACACAAGACGTGTTAAGCCGATGGAGTGAATATTTTGGCGATATGTATGCGGATGCTACGGTTGGCGCCGGTGTTGGATGTGGTTTAGTAGATCAACATTCGACAACGGCGTCCTCCGATGGCATCAGTATGGATGAAGTTGAATGGGTGATAAGAAGTTTGAAAAATGGTAAGGCAGCGGGCATTGATATGGTGTCTGCCGAGATGATCAAGCTCGGTGGCTCTTGTGTCTGGGAGGCGTTCCTGTTGCTCCTCAATTTATGTTGGAGCTCGGGAATGGTTCCCAGGGACTGGAATAGCGCAGTCATCGTGCCTTTGTTTAAAAACAAGGGTTCACGTTATGACTGCGCAAATTACAGAGCCATGTGCTTGACCAGTTTGGCAGCAAAAGTGTATGGAAAAATTATTGAAAGGAGAATGAGGATGGTGTCCGATGGTTTACTGTGTGAGACACAAGGAGGTTTCAGGAGTGGAAGGGGATGCATGGATCAAGTGTTCTCTCTGCGCAACATTGTGGAGAAGCATCTGGCTCTAGGTCAGAGGGTTTTCTGCAGTTTTGTGGATCTGGAAAGAGCATTTGACACGGTTGTACGAAAGGAACTTTGGGACATTTTACCGGAGTATGGTATTAACGGTAAACTGCTACAGGCTGTGCAGTCCAGTTACATGGGCTGTAGAGCCTGTGTGCGGCTGGATGATGGAATGTCGCCTTGGTTTGACGTCAATATCGGCGTTAAGCAGGGGTGCGTTCTGTCAGCCAGGCTGTTTATCATATATCTGGATAAATGTCTCCAAAGGTTGAACGATATGAATGTGGGAGTCCAGATGGGCGACTCAGTGGTCACTGCTCTGCTTTATGCAGATGATGCAGTCCTGCTGGCACAGTCAGCGACTGACCTGCAGACCCTAGTCGACACAATGACAGAAGATTGTAAGAAAAGGGGTCTACGCGTGAATGTGAGCAAAACCAAAATAATGGTCTTTGAAAGAGATAAAACCAGAACAGATGTAAGAGTAACAATAGGTAATGATGTACTAGAGCAAGTGGATGAATTTGTATATCTTGGATGTGGATTTAGCCGAGATGGAAGGTACACCACTGATATAGAGCGAAGAGTGAATGCGGGAAATAGAGTGAACGGAGCGTTGGGGCAACTTTTCGGCAGCCACCACCTCAGCCAGAAGGCACGTGTAGCAATACATAACGCAGTGCTTGTCCCAACATTACTGTATGGAAGCGAGAGTTGGGTATGCAGAAAAGAGTATGAAAGTAAAATTAATGCGGTCGAAATGCGATCTCTGCGGAAAATCTGTGGAGTTAGGCTGACCGACCGCATTCGTAACGACGACGTAAGAGAGCGAGTAGGTATGAAAGAGAGTATTGGTGTAAAGATGCGAAAGGGAATGCTCCGATGGTTCGGACATGTGGAAAGAATGCCGAACGAACGCCTGGTTAAGAAGATATACAATGCGAAAGTGGAAGGATGTAGGTACCGAGGGAGACCGAGACTAACCTACCTAGACCAGATCGGTCATGTACTTGAAGGAAGGTGGAGTCAAGAGTCTCCGAAACCGGCGAGCGTGTATGAAGAGAATTATGAATGAAGAGAATTATGATGAAATTGAGGAAGCGAGTGAAATATGCAGAGATAGAGTTTTCTGGCACTCTGTTCTCTCTGCCTACCCTGCAAGGGATATGGCGTGATGATATGTATGTATGTATCGTTGTTTATTTCTTTTTACATTTAAAAAATATAAACTTAAAATAAATGTATATTTTATTAGTTTTTTTGTCATGATAGTTATCGAATATAGGGTTCTCTTTGCACTTGCAAATGATACTCAACACTTTCCTCATTGCCATTATCACCGGTCATATACGTCCCACTGTTAGCTCAAGTCTCCTTCACAATAGAAGAAAAATTATCTACAATACCACGAGGGTCGGATGGATTCACACGAAAGTTCTTAAGGGACATACTACGTGCCTATTTCAGGCTGTGAGCTCTCAGCGCTCACCAATAGTCCGTGCAAATCTATTATAGACATCTGCGGCTAACAGCTAAAAGACAGGACAATAGTAACCATGTTCCTTCGACAATAGTAGGCTGCTATTTACTTTTCCTTTAATAAATACTACGCTTGAATGAAATTGGATCATGTGTTATGTGTACGTACCCTAATTGCACTTAACACAATTTTATCTACGTACAAATATATTTATATGTTTTAATATTAAATTAATAATTTTAAAAATTCATTTTGTTTTTAATTTTAAAATTTCCATTAGTGGATCTATGTTGTATTGTACATAAGCTTTTCAAAGTGGAGAACAGTGCCATAATCACGGCGATTGGCGTACGGATTGTCGATCGTAGTGGATGTTATAAGTTACCCAGGAGATTGTTGTTGCTCATTATCCTGATCATATCTCAACCAGTTTTTATGACTCCCACGGGAAATTAAGGTGATACATTACATTTTTCTCCTGTCACCACACGGAAAAAAATATATACATACCTATATAATAATATATACACTACTACTACATCCTCGTGCAATAAAGGGAAGTATTATTATTATTTATATATATTAGAGTTATCAAGTGTAAGGACTACTCTTTGCAACCGCCGACACAGAAAAGCTGTGTTATACGTTTGATATGTATGTGTGTCTGTTTGTCTGTGGCATCGTAGCTCCTAAACGAATGGACCGATTATGATGCGGTTGTTTTTTTGTTTTAAAGCTGACTTGATCGAGATGGTTCTTAGCTCCAATCATGAATATCTGATCAGGTGTTTCAACGTTACTGATAACGTTGAAACACCAAAGAGCTGACTCTTTGTTAGCTGTCGTAGAGATCTTAGACGCATAATGGATATTTTACTTTCAAACATGTACCTATTACCTACATATCGAAGCTTGAAAGACAATAATTACCGAGCGACATAATAAGCAATATTGAGTTAAATACATTATAGAATCAGCAAGAAAATCTGCGTCAACTGGTCATATTGTAATATCGCGAAGAGTTTTGATATTGCGTGGTAACTAAAAAAAAAACTAGGTGACTATTATTTTGATGATTTATGAATAACTGTCTTTTTATTTACATGTCGTTTGGTAATTATTAACTTTCGAGCGTCGATAAGTGTTTTAATATTGGAATTACCAATTTATATGGTACCACTGAGCTACTCTGATGATGGAGCGCATTGAATGCGTCTTAATTAGTTCTGGTCATTAGGCTTATTTTTTTGCTTTTATTACTTAAAATGTTTCAATATTGCCTGACTGCCGTTTCACCATTACCAATATTTTGACTTCAGTGGTCCGTCTAGCACGAATCATATCTGGTGGCGCCGAACGAGTGTGATACTCGGTCACAAGTCTTTACAGTGAAGTCTTGAATGATGTAGCGAATATTTCAATACAAAAAATATAATTATACAAAGATTCTTTTAAAATCTGTTCCGTGTTTTTTTTTTTGCGTGACGTTGTATCAAATCAATAGACACGATTTATGAGTTATTGTGTATAGATAGTTAAGTACTAATATATTGGGAGCTTTGTAAACGGAAATAAAAATAATATCAGTATCGCTGAATAGGTGCCTTTGTTTTGAGTTTCATAAGTTTCACACATATTAGTCTTATTCCTTTGTAGCTACTAATGTTTAAGCGAATATAACACATTTGAAATAAAACGAAGATGATAAAGGGCATGCTCCGCATGCTCCGATGGTTCGGACATGTGGAAAGAATGCCGAACGAACGTCTGGTTAAGAAGATATACAATGCGAAAGTGGAAGGATGTAGGTACCGAGGGAGACCGAGACTAACCTACCTAGACCAGATCGGTCATGTACTGAAGGAAGGTGGAGTCAAGAGTCTCCGAAACCGGCGAGCGTGTATGAAGAGAATTATGAATGTTGAGGAAGCGAGTGAAGTATGCAGAGATTGAGTTCTCTGGCACTCTGTTCTCTCTGCCTACCCTGCAAGGGATATGGCGTGATGATATGTATGTATGTATGAAATAAAACTACTTTTACGGATTCTATCGCGTTTGTATTTGATTTTCAATTGCCCGACATTTCGAACTCTTCTACTTAAATTAACGATCTCTACGATAAGCACGGAAAGGAAGAAAGTTTGGTGACCATTTAAGTATTATTAAGTCAAGCAAAGGTGCATGAAATCTATAAGTGGTATATTACGTGGGAGTTATAAGTGGAATGTGGCTATACAGTGGCGTAGCGTGGTCTAATATAGACGGGCAAAGTGGCATCAGCGAGGCCCCGTTTGTTTTGTTGCTAAAGAGGTTTCGCGTTGCCCCTTTATGCGCGAGGCCGTGGGCGTATGCCCACTTCGCCCACGCCTAGCTACGACACCATGGCTATAAGCGAAATGTGACTGTCTAATCACATACAGTATGCCACACGGTATGCCGTTATTATCATAACACTAAAAGCTAACTCTGTATGTGATAAAAGATTGAGAGAAATTGACTTAAATTCGTGGAAGTGGAAGTGGAGTGGCAAATAGCCTATTTTAATACGAGCATTTAAAAATAAAAAAAAATGGTATAATAGTTTTATTGCGCAATTACTTTAAAATCTGTGAATATCTATCGTCTTGAATTAAAAATAGAAATGTATTATAATTGTGTACTTTTTGTTCCTGTTTTGTCATAAAAAAGTGTTTTGCTTTATCATAAAATATATCGCGCACACCTAAAGTGACAGCTCAATGTTAGGAGACGGTCGGAGTTAGTTTAACAAGGCCAATATTGCAGACTATTCCGGGTTAATAAACCAAAGCTATGTAGACCAAGAGTAGAATTTGATAGCGTCTTCGCTACGTGTGAAATATCTTTAACGGTTTGTGATAGCAATTAATATTGTTACAACTAAATAAATTATTTCCCTTGTGTAGCGAGCGAAATGTTTCAATTTAGGATATTTATAACCTCCATTAGAATTAGTTGTTATAATATTAAAATTTGACAGGCTAAGCGTACCTACATGACGTAAAGCAGGACTTGGGGCAGAATCGGTGTTACATTAATATCTCCGAAGTTGCGGTTAATCGCTAACAGAAGCCATTCATCAAGAAGAAGAAGAAGTTAATATCTCAACATGAATCTTTCATCTGCTGATGCTATGAACGGATTATTATCAATGAGTAAAACAAAGTAGCTAAAAGCTTATTCCTATAATTACTTCTCGATATTTTTGAGAATAATACCTATAAGTAGGTATCTCACTTGGGCTCTGCACGATAGCTTTAATACTTATTACCTTTGTTAAATTATATTTTGAAAGAGTAGAATGAGATAATTGATACACGTATAAAGATTGCAATAGTAGTAAGTAGCAGTATCATCATCATCATCTTGCTCTTATCCCAATTATTTGGGGTCGACGCAATATGTCATCCTTTTCCATACGATCCTATCAGACGTCATCTCTGCCGTTACTCTTAGACTATCCATGTCATGCCTCACGCAGTCCATCCATCTTTTCTTTGGTCTTCCTTTACCTCTTAAGCCTTCAACATTCATACCTAAAACTTTTCTCACAACATTACTTTCATCCCGCCTCTGCACAAGTCCATACCATGTCAGCCGTTCACTCCTTAACTTTTCCGTCACTGGCGCAACTTTCAAACTTCCTCTAATGTATTCATTTCTTACTTTATCCATTCTTGTCACACCACACATCCATCTCAACATTCGCATCTCCGCTATATGCGTCTCTCATCCGTCGCTTTTGTCGTCCAACATGCTGATCCATACAGTACAGCAGGTCTTATAAGTAGCAGTATATACAGTAAAAATGTATTTTTTATTATTGTAATATGGCTGTATCAGGTTTTAATGTCTTGAAGTAAGAATACTATTCACCACCACCTATCTTGCCCATAGCTGTCGTAAAAGATCACCAAGGGATGTTACCTAGATGCATTTAACGTCTATGCAAGAGAAGGCAAACTCGAAATAAAACCCTGTACCAAACCATCTAACCAAGGTGTTATTGTAGATCAAATCTTCCCCTAATGTGAAGGAGGCTCGAGCCCGATACTGGAACGTGTATGAACGTGAACGTATTCAAATATTGATGATTTCAGCTAACAATTATATTTACTGTATAAATACATGAAACACTTATCTACTAATGCTTTCAGCGCCTGTGAATTCTAATACAGCAATAACGTACCTAAGTAATTAGTACGTATCTTCTTACTTGTTTGTTGTGTCAATCGAACCATTGTCCATAAATATCAAATAGGTAATGAAAAAATTTAAAAAACCCCCGACACAAAAACCTATGTTCTATTTAAAAAGTAAAAAAAAGAAACTCAATCTTAAAGTACCTAAGTATGTATTAATAATTCTAACAAAATACCTCGTGTTACTATTATTATTTATTATGTTATTATTTTTATTTATGTTTTCATTTATCTCGGCTAACCGGTTATTTAATACTAATGGCACGGGCCTAAGCTAAGTAGACATTAGTGGAACCTGTTAATAACCTAAATAATAATAATAATCTTACTAATCTATCACAGTTTTGAACAGAATTAGTTAACTAAAATCTCAGTCACAAGCATACATTGTTCAATTGCGCGTCTCGCTCACTCACTCAGTAATACAAACAAATACGCGCTGGACGAAGCCGTCGGCCCTTAGAATAGTCAGTTGCACAGAGTACATTTTATAGACCGAGAGTCAGTTGCATTGCATGCACTACATTCGCTTGTATGGATAGATTGCTTGTTTCATCGACAGTTAAATCGGCAATGGTTTTGTTAATTGTTAAAATCTTGTTTTCGCATCTTAAATCAACTAGAGCCAGATTTATCATATGTATTACTAGATGTAATATACATATGTATTGCTAAGTACTAATTAATTCAATAATGTAATAATAATCTATTATGTTGTTTTACTTAAAAAAGTGGACTTAAAGAAATTAGGTGAACGTTTATTTATAGGTTATATAATGAGTTACCGATTGTTTTTAATGTATTTTTTTAAATATGTATGTATTACCTATTTATATAACATAAATAAATTTATATTCTTCCATTTTTACGGAAATGAATGTTGGGTAAGGCAAAAGACATATAATAATAGAATAAATATAGCATTTAGTAGGAATGAGCGTGTACGGCATTTCTTTGAAAGATGGAGTGGCAATGGTGTAAAAGGATGATGTTAGTGAAAGCAAGAATTAAGAAAGGTGTACTAAGGTGGTTTGGGTGATACATATTTGTTTAAAAAAAAGTTGTTTCATTTGCATCGCAAAAATAAGCGTCACAAGTATATTTAAATAGTGAAAAAAAGCATCAATATATCGTTCATAAATATCGATATATCGTTCATAAACATCGATATTTTTCACATCGGTGTTTTACTTTTGAAAACATCGATATCCTAACATCGATGTTTTTTAAGAACGATTATTATGCATCCCTAACTGAGACCATATGATTTTCATCAGTTTTTATATTAAGTTAGAGAGATGAAGTACATATGGCGTTATTCAGTAAACGACGAGTAGTAGAAGTAGTCCTGCATAGGAATCGAGCTCACGGCACTGGCACGGAATGTCGGTATCTTAACAACTACGCCATCGTGTAGGCAGCAGTATTATTCCAAAAACGAGAAACAATATTTATTTAAACTTTTGATAATTTCATAGTTCTAAAATTAAATAGAGCGCCTTTAATTATTCATTTAAAAAACATCATTCAAAATTATATATTTATATTATATTAAGAATATAAAGTTTTATAAATTATATATTATTTCTTAAATGGAAATTCAGGATGCTTATCGGCTCCCTGGAAAAATGTAAAATCGCAGACACGTCCATTCTCCCCGCGGTCCAACGCCGCCAGTTCGCTCATTTCAGCATCACTTAGGTTAAAGTCCCAAACTGTAATATTCTGTAATCAAAAAATTATTGATCAGTTAATTATATTCCTACATCGGAAAGCCTACATGTCATGTCATATAAAATTATTGCATCATGCCATCCATTAAGGAGCGCCATCCATTTTTAAACAGAGTCTTATAGATGGGTGCATTACTAATTGTTTCTAATAACTTGTATTGTATCAAATTTCACGAAACGATTGCAGTCTAAGAACCGCTACTTAAGGTAATAATAATTCATTAAGTTTAGATCAGATGTTGGGAATTATCTACTCATCTACAAAATTATATCGGCCACTGACCCAGGTACCAATAAGAGCAATGACCGTTGCTCTCCGATGAATGGCTTTTACAGATCTTCGTTTTCATTGTATAGAGCTCTCAGATATGCAGATATGTAATCTCGCAATGTTAAGACAATGTTGTTGTAAGTAGAATGTGTGAACGGGCTCACATGTTCCCTCTCGTTTTTCAATCGGATGTCACAAAAATTAAAACCATAGTATATTTATTATTTGTATTTTTATTGACATTATTGGCAGTCCAGGAGTATGGTAATTAGTAACTGTCGCCCCTAACTCGCGAATAAAATTCAATAATATGACTGTCAAAAAGAAAGTCAATCAGTTTGCTATCTCAGCCTAGTCATAGAAAACAAAATTCATTTATTCAGCATATTGAAACTACCTAGGTGAAAAAGCGAAACGGAATTTCTACGCGCTTACTAGAATACTACATATACTTGGGGCCTTCGTTTTAATACACTTAAAACCATATACATGGCCACATATTTGGGGTGTATTTGTTACGCTGCATCTGTAAGGGCCGATAGGGTGTTCATGCGTTTCTGCCATACCTACTGTAGCAATCAATCTTAACACGTTAGCTGCCATGTCGGCCTATATGTCCGACAAATGAGTGTATCATTCAGGCCTTGTCGGACTATATGACCGACAAAACATACCTAAATTCAACGTATCTGTGTAGATACGTTGTCGGGCGTATTTTGAAGCCTAAAACACGATATTGAGTAAAAATTTGCAAAGCATTTTTTTACGATTTGTTATAATAGACTATACCAGTTAACGTGTTAACTAGTGTTGCCCAAATGCAAGAACAAGACGAGACTTAGCCAGTCTTGGTCTTGGTCTTGCGCCAATACACCTGGTCTTGGTCTTGGTCTTGGTCTTGCGCTCCCAGTCTTGGTCTTGGTCTTGGTCTTGCAGCAAGAGTCTTGCAATTCTTGCAATTACCTATTAGTCTATTACTATTTATTAAAGTTTACTTTAAATCTTAGAAAAACTTATTAGAATTGAAACATTGTGAGCTTGAATTAACATAGCCATAGTAAAGATCAAGCAGATTAATAAATAACTGAGGATTTGATAAGAAATTCGAAAAATCAACTGACCTATATGTCGTTTTCCATGGAAGTAACTGTTTCTTAATAAACATTTATGATTTATAAGCTTACATTTGCTAAAACATGTAAAAAACAAATTAATTACAATAACTTGACTGTATTTTAAAGAACAATATCTGTCTAGAAAGAGATTGAACCCTCAACTTATATGAAATTTAATAAAAGAGTTTTACGATTTATCATTTATTTCAATAAAAAATAAAATACAACACAAATCAAACATAACAGTACACAACAGCTTTATCATTAGGTTATGTTACTTTATATCAATTCTTTTGACCAAGAATTAATACAAAGTAACCATCTGGCTGACTCATCACTTAACCTATTTCTATGTTTTCTAATTACTAATGATGCTTTAGAAAATAATCTCTCAGCAGGTACTGAAGTTGCAGGTATTGAGAGAAAATCATGGGCCATCTTCGATAAAGTCGGATACTCTGTCTCATGCGTCCTCCACCAATCTAAAATGTCTTCCGAGCTGACAGTTCTTGGTTTTCTCAGGTACTCCTCCAACTCGTCTATCACTAAGCCTTGAAGACAAGATCCAGATGACGTCGAGGGACATTCATAGAGTTTATCAAAGTCTATTACGTCTTCATCTTCATCACATACTTTATTTTCTTTTTTTGGTAATTCCAGAGATTTGTTCAGTGAGTGTAGACTTTTATATTCTTCATAAAGTTCATTGAACTTGCGCAGACTTTCTGTTTTAAGTTGCTTCCCCCACATTGTCAGGTCAAAAGTCTGAGCCTTATGCCTTGGCTCTAAAATTAAAGAAGTACAATAAATCCAGTTGCTCTTCTTATAATGTTTAAGCATTTTGTCTCGAGCTGCTTGGAAAGCTAGAATGAGCCTTTCATCCACTTCAGATCGATTAGGTTTCTCATCTAACTGTTTTACCATGGATTCAATTTTATCTAGCAAGAGATTGAATGATACAATGACTAGCGGTAATGTAACATATTTGTCTCCACCAAGTTTTGTACTTAAAAGTTTAAAGTTTATTAGAAATTTATGTAATTTTTCGAGTACCTGCCATTCACTAGCTGTGATTTGAAAATCATTCAATTCGGTGACAGAACTGCACAATATGCCCGCTCTCACTTTTAAACCAAATCCAATCATATCATGTGTGGGATTCCATCTCGTTGGACAGTCAAGAATGGCATTTAGATTTGATGGCACGCCAGCTGCTTCACAAGCAGACTGAAACTTCTTCTTCACTATCTCACTTCTTTTTATTTTACTGGAAATACTGCGTAACTTTGTTACAGATGTACGCGAGTCAGCAATATTTGGTGCATATTCTTCATCTTCCTCATCCTCAGTTTCGTATGCATAGTCTTCATACTGCTGATCTTGCGCGTTAGTGTCAGACTCATAGTGTAATGCTAAGGTCTTTAATAAATCTTGTACACCAAGGTTTAAAATGTGAGCAAAGCACCGGAAATGTTGATTGTCTGGATCAAAGTGTGACGGCAGCTGTTTGCCCAGTTCATACATAAATTTGGTATTTGCAGTTGCGTTGTCGACCGTGATACCTTGTATTTTATCAATTATGTCATATTCCAATAAACATTCATGGAAAATCGTTGCAATATCTTCCCCAGTATGTCGACCGCGTGATGGTATAAAATCAAGAACTACAGATCGATACTTCCATTCGTTGTCTATATAATGCATAGTAACCCCGTAGTAACTCCTACCAGCAATTGACGTCCACCCATCAATAGTAAACGACATTTTAGATGATAATTGTTGAAGTCGTTCCTTGAGATTCAATTGGAGCTCTTCAAATCGCTCTTTGACTTTCCTTCTAAGTGTAGACCTTTTAGGAAACACCATATTAGGGAAAATACGTCGAAAATATACTTGTGTAGCTTCGTCATCGAAAAATGAGAAGGGAAGATATTTTTTCACCACCCAATCAACTGTAGCTGTCGTGATGTTGTCACTGCTGTTTTCCGACTGAAATAAAACAATAAATCTTGTGTTATTATTTAAAACATACTAGGTTTGAGCGTTTAGGAGGAGGAGGTTTGTTGTTGTTAAATCGAGAAAATCGTTAAATTGACATTTGTTATATTACCAAAATAAAGTACTAAGTTGTTACTGGCCGATTATGAAAACAAATGAAAATATGGGTGTTTATAAAAAATATTTAAGACGATAATTACATACTTAATATGTCGCACCCCTAGATGAAAACACCACTAACTCAAAAATACTTACGTAAGTTAATGGCGTTTTTGAAAGTATAAGTATAAGTTTTTGTAGCATGAATAGCTACGCGGAGTTAAAATTCCCGTAGCGACAACTTCGACCATTGTTAAATAAATATTCTTACCTGTCCACTTCTTCCAGCGGTTACTAAAAAGCTTGTGATATCTCCACTTAATTTTGGTTTAACAGGAAGAAATATTTGTGATTCCTTTTTGTGGAAAGATATTAGATGTTTCCTTAAGCCTGAAGTGTTTCTGTTTTTCATTTTTATTTCAATCTTTTTATGTTGGCACAATTTACACAAGGCAGTTTGGGATGCATGAATTATTTCGAAAAACTCCTCAAATTTGCTTTTGAGTCTTTTAGATCTGTGACTCAAACTCTCGTTACTCGGACTAGAATAATTTGAATCTTCGTCACTCATATTAAATTGTACACGTGATACGTTTTTAGAAAACAACAAGAATTAGTAAAAACAATTATTAAGTTAGACTCGAAGCACAGCTCAATTGGAAATGACTGGAATTAAAATAATTCCTTTATTTATAGTACGTTTCCTTGCTTTCTACCGCGCCGCCTCGCCACGTGCCGGCTCTATTAAAAGGATGCCGCCGCAAATCAAACGATGCCGCGTGCGGCGTACAAACACAGATTATTACCTACTTGTACAGACGCGACGCGTGAATAAAATATATGTAAAGAATTAGTGCCAATCACTATTCTTTACATATAAGTGAATGTTTTGGCGTACATCTATACTTATCTATACTAATATTATAAAGCTGAAGAGTTTGTTTGTATGTTTGATGACAGAAGTTTTAAAATAAATAAATAAATCCTGAACGTCACTATACCTCCAAAGTTACTATTCCTCGTGGACGAAGTCGCGGGCACTGCTAGTAAATACTTACTCTCATCATCTCTCTCAGAGATATTCGGGCTGGTAAGCAATACAAAACTCTTATCGCAGGCTTTTTATTTTATTAGTAGGTAAGTACCTACGCTTTTTATATTATTTTATTAGTTTTGTAGAATTTTTTTACACGTTTCAAGTATATATAAAGTGGCTACAATATTTATCAAACGGGTGATATTTGAACACTTTTTTGCTATTTTTTCTTGTAAAAACTTAAGAAATATAATGACTAAATGTACAATAATAGTACCTAAGTAATTAGTTTAAAACCATATAATCAATATTATAATATATACTTACTAGAATAAATTATTATGACATCTACTACCTATCCTTAACATTTTTTCCTATCATAATACTACTTGCGTGATCAGTATAATGTATTCATTTTCATTCTAAGCACTCTGAAACTTATTTATTCTTTGGAACACCTGTAGGTATTCTTAAAATTCGAAATTATTTTGCATGAGTATACCTACGCCCTGTGGCGGCAATCAAATAGTGTCAAATGTTGTGATTTCGGCGCGGCGGCAACGATTGTTGTATATGATTTCAAAAGAAGCCGCCGGCGCGTGTATCATAACCATGTACTTCCGAAAAGCGGCAAATTTCTTTGAGAAGTAAGTACAAAACCTTTGATGCCGCATTATCAAAGTGCCGATGGTTAAAACATAACTATGCATGCACTCAGTTTGATTTTAATGGATATTTTTTTATTCGCTATGTAGGTATGTTTATGGTATTAGTCGTAATGCGCATAGGTCCAGTTTTTCATATTCTTTGATACAGTTTTTTGCGTCTCATAGAATTCCTAAGCGTACCTATACACCGAACTGTTACACCTAACTACTCCGTGAAATAGCGTTAAGTCCTAGCTGCAAGACGCAAGAGTCTTGCAGGCTTAGTCTTGTTCTTGCTCAAGTCTTGCACGGTCAGTCTTGGTCTTGGTCTTGCTAAAAATACGCGGTCTTGTTCTTGGTCTTGGTCTTGCAAAAACGCAAGAACAAGACCAAGACTGCAAGACCAAGACTGAATTTGGGCAACACTAGTGTTAACGCTCACATATAGGCCCTATTAAGATCTTCCGTATTCATGGTGCCGTACTGCTGCGCTTGTCGTAGCTGTACATCTCCTTACTTATTGGCTGACTAGTCATTTTGTTTTCCTGTCTCCCGCTTTGCCTAGGAGGGAAGTGGAATCATTCTTCCCAACTCCTCCTCTTTAACCTTATCTAAATAAATTTGACACGGGTCCCGAAACAAATAAAATTATAACCCGGGACTGCCTTAGGGTCAAACCTCGGTGTTATTTATGGAGACCGTTGTGGATCCTGGCTTACAGGAATTAAAATGGTGGAAATGTGTGGTAGGATTAGTTCCATAAAAAAGAACTGTCACCCCTGGGCCTTTGTAATATATAGTATGTGCATATAGTATGTAGATGCAGAAAGAAAACTGACTGACATTTGACTAAGCTAGTAGTATAGTAAATAAGCTAGCTATCTGTTCTATTATAGATGTGTTAGATCTAGCACCCGAAGATGCTTACACATCCAAATGCATGCCATTAGAGCCGCTTGTTGGTACCCTAAAGTTTTTATAATAAAAGAACTATTTACTACACAAGTTAGTGAGTTTTTGATTAGAAATACATGCGTTTCAAAGTAAGAACAATATTTTCAACAATGTATGATATTATCCTCTGACTAGAGAGTGTGTACCTGTTTAATACGAGCAGGGTTGGTGCTTTTGGGAATGACGGCCAGGCCCCTCTGAAGGTTGTATCGTAGTAGAATCTGTGCAGGAGTGCGCTCATGAGCTTGTGCTATACGCTGCACTTCTGGTAATTGCAAAAGATCAGGATACTCGCACCTATAAATGCATAAAATAATGGCAACTACAATATTGAAAAATTAATTTTATAGGTTGGTTTTCGTTGAATCAGGTGATGTGTCTAGTCAAAGTCATATTTATTATTACCTTCTAAAGAGGTATCTTTTTAAATTTCAGTTTTAGTTGCCTACAATGATTTTGTAATAGCCCTTATTTGCCCCAACATATTAAGACCTATACTTAACAGGTCTAAAAATCTCTAAGTTGAATGAAATCATGCGAGTGCAGTGGAAATACAAATTGACTACACTTCTTGAATGAAATGCCTGAATAGATATTCATAAATTGTAGCTAAGAACCATCTCGATCAAATTTCAGCTTTCGAACAAAAAAAGTCGAATCATAATCGGTCTATTCTTTTAAGAACTTCGATACCACAGACAGAAACACAAACACGTCAAACTTATAACATCCCTCTTTTTACGCGTCTTAAAACGTTTTTTCTACCATGCTAATTGTGCTACTTATTACAGCTCTCATTTGCAACATGCTAGTTACCATAATAATTATTTGGTACTTACCCGGTTTGAGCTGCTTTAGCGTTAGCCAGGTCTCTGGAGCCAAGGGGTGAATAAGCTACTATTGGTACACCAAGTTTCTTAGCAGCTGCGATTAAATCAGGCTGCTGACATAGGACGTGGTTTTCAACTTGCAAGCATGCGGGTTTGGCAACACTACATATACGCGCCAACTGCTCCGCATTCACGTTAGATACTCCAACATGACGAACTCGCCCAGACTCTTTTAGTTTTAATACAGTCTAAAACAAGAGAATTTTATACATTCTGTAATTTTGTACTGTTTAACATTTTAAACTGTATGTTGTAGACATATATCCAACTAGAAATCATATGTAAAGTTCCTATTGAATATGAACTTTATTATATTAATTTTACCCTTCAAGAAGAGTGAAATTTATCAAGGCAAAATTCTCCCCCTACTTTACATCTTTAGAGGATGAAGATTGGTAAATGCTGAAACAAGTTTTTGTTATTTTTTTCTAACAGTATTTGTGCTTAATTTGAAGACAATGGATAAAGTCTTTTTTTCTTCCTATACAAACTTTGGCGTGGCATTTATCTTACCTTTGAGGCTGAGTTCCGTAAAATCCTTCTTTCATCTCAGCTCACATGTGTCCAACTGCTGGGCTCAAGCTTCCTTCACGCTAGGAAAGAAATTGACCTACTACACCACGCTATCAGACGTGTTGGCATAGGGTTTTATTTCGAGTTTTCCTTCTCTTACATAGACGTTATATCCATATTTTATCCCTTAGTCGTCTTTTACGATCACCCGGTAAGATAGGGGTGGTGAATTGTATTCTTAATCCGGCACCACACGGAGTTTTTTCTTTAATGAGGCTTTAAAATCAAAAAGAAACTAACTATAAAAATTACATCTCTCTTTTTACTTTTTAGTTTTGTTTCAGCGTTGATGAGTCAACGAGATTCTTTATATATACCTACAGATAGCGAAAATGGTAAGGTGGATTGAATATCATATGGTAACGGGTGAAAAGTACTGTGTCACCACCTTTTATTTAATCATAGGAGTTGTAAAAAGCTTGAAGTCATTAGAAGAATGGACAGCTGCATTCTTCTGGGATAGTTTAGCTGCAACTCTACCAAATATTCAATTAAAGCACTGTTCTGCCCTTTTTTTTGTTATCGCTGTGCAAACGCATTTACGCGCTATCCCTCGTCGGTGACAGACAGGGGGAGTGTGGCACTCATCGGCTAGCTGAAGCTCGAACAGAATACCCACTAAAACCACAGCGGCGCCTTCGGTGCTTTTACGGAGCGCCGGAGAAATCGTCTACTGACATTCGATCCCCGGCACCCAAACACTGCTCCGCCCTGTGGAGAGAACCACGTCCAACAGTGGACGTTCGATGGAGTTTTTTTTTTTTTTTTTTTTCTATCTCCCCTGACATGATCAGGGACCTTGTTTAGATTTGATTATATTAGATTTACAATTTACAAGTTGAAAAGAACAGAAAGTACAAACACTAAAGTACATACAGAACATAACTATTAGATTAAGGTTAAACGTTCGATGGAGTTAGCACAGCAATGAGAGCACTTGATATGGACCTTCGAAATATTATCTCAAATTTACCGTTTCGTAATTTAATAAGGGATTGCCTATTCCGTAATTTAATCTAAGTAAAAGTCTCTTATTATGTGAAATGCTAAACTCATTATAATTATATGTGTGCTTACTGTTTGATTGTCCCACTTTCATACCTGTTCGTTGCCCTTCGTTAGGTTAGCATAGAGTGTATAATTATATTCACAATAGCGGTAAAAACATGACAGTTCTAAGATTTGCTAGTTAAGTATCTATTCATCCATCCATTAGTCACTCTACGTCCACTGTTGGATATAGGTCTCGTCGTGAAAGGACGATATTGTCTTAAACGTCACGTTTCGGAGGTGGTAGTTGGTTTTCATTCGCAGTTGGTTTTACGTTTCCTAGAGGAGCACTGCAATCCGATCCACTGTTATTTATTCAGCTGCTTTATATGACTGCTAGTGTTGCCCAAATGCAAGACCAAGATTCGCTGCAAGGGTCTCGCAGTGTTCCCTTAGACACCATTTTAGGATTCCTTTGGAAAAAAAAAGGATTGTAAACATTTTGTATTTTTAATACCAGTACAGAGAAGAAATAATTTGATGTTGTTTTAAACAGTCTTATGATAGAGATGTGTGATTATAGCACTACTCCCGTTAAGTGGTATGTACCTAAGTATTGTTAGTTGTAGGTATTAGTTGTAGTTGTAAGTATTGTTAGTAGATGAATGGGATTTCATTAATTTAGTTGGATTTTTCATTTCTATTAAAACAAGTGACTCTGTGTTATACCAACAGCGAGAGTTGCAAGCTTTGTGAGACTCGCAAGAGTCTTGCATTTAGGTAACACTAATGACTGCCATAGGTAGAAAGAGTGGTGACATATTGTATTGTTACCTTATCACCATAGGGTTAGGCAAAGTGTTTTTACTACACTAAATTTAAATTAAATTGATTTACTTAAGTCGATTTATATTACGAGAAATTAACCAGGTTTCTATATCTTTGTTATACAACTACACATCCTCATTATCTGCTCTTATGTCAATTACATAAGGTCGACACAATATTGGAGTACCAATACAATTGTACATATTGCAAAAGTTATTAGCTTTAATTTTATGACCGGCTGTATGTATAATTTCAACTTTCCTTGAGAATGTAATCGTTCACCAGACGCCAATAGATGGAATGGAAAAAAGCTCTTAGTTGCCTTTTACGACACCCGCAAGCAAAGTAAGGGTTGGTAGTGCTCGTAACCGTTATAAAGTACCATGTGAGATTTTATAACCACAAATATCTCAGTAATTTGTTTCTCTGAGAAATTATTAACTGGAGTAATCTTTTGAGTAGTAGAAGTATTCTGTTTCGTCATTACCATGGATGACGCTGAATATAAAAAAAAACAAAAAAGCAGTCACGAGGACTGCTGATAGAAGTGAAAACTTAAACCTATGAAAAACATAAAAGTGTGCCCCAGGGAGTACTTACGTATACAAAAATCGGGTACCGGTGGCCCTCTCGCACGGCGAAGAAGAGGTGCTTGCAGGGTGGGTCAATGGGGTTGCGCGCCGCCTCTTCCGTCACCCCGGACCGACTTGGCGGGGTGCGACGTCCATGGCCCACCGCAAAAAAAAAAAAAAACAAAAAAAAGGGAGTACTTACGTATGACTGCCGGCCGTCGTGAAAGCGATGGTCGACAGCGAGAGGAATTGGGACGCGGTCGCCGCCTTCTGCGAGACCGTTATCTCGCAGAAGGAAGCGACGGAGAGGATCTTCTCTTCGAGGATTCGCGACGCCGCCGCGCCGCCGGCGACTAGGGCGGTGGAGGCGTGAATACCTCCGCCTCATGCCGCCCTAGCCGAGGCAGCGGGTAACCGAACCGGGGATTAGTCTGGTCGTCCTTGAAGCGAGGCCACCGCGTGAGGACGACGCCCCGATGGTGAAAACTATCGGGGCGTCGACCCGAGAGGATACCCGTGAGGATAGACCACCGGATGGGTCACTGAAGAAAAGAACCCGTCCCAGTGACCCACCCGCACGGCATCGAGAGGTATATTGTAGGGCGAGTCTACGGGGTCTTGCGCCACTTTGCCTGTCATCCCGGATTTATTAGCGGGGTTTGACGTACCGTAGCACGCCGCCAAAAAAAAAAGGAGTACGTATGAGTGTGACCATACCGTAGCCAGCCGTCAAAAAAAATATTTTGGAATGGTTTTTTATAATTTCGCACGAATTGCTTTATTTATCACTATAAAAGTACTATCGTTTATATAATTAAATACAATATTCTCGGTACGGTCTACTCTCCCTTCGTCTTACGAATTTTCGATCAGGACACGTGTCCTGACGCGAATTTAGTTTTTTTTACCCATGTCAAAAAGTGCACAACGCCGTTAAAGAAGATTTCACTTCAAAATAAATTTACCTTCCAGATTTCAAGAAGGTTTGTTGAGTGGTCCATTTTCATACTGCCATCTGGGTTTTTGGGATGTAGGTCATCTGGCACATATTCAAAGGCAAACGGAGTGTGTATAAGATACAAGTCCATATATTCAAGATTGAGATTTCGTAGTGAAATATCGAAGTATTCTTGAACGCGCTCTGGTTTGTTTCCTGTTGACAACAACATAATAACTAAGTACGTAGTTACTCAATACTAAACTTTACTTGGCATAGAGGGGCGATGCTGCCAGCATTCCATGCACGTTGACCATTGGCAGCGGGTTATTTGTTAGATTTATTTTATAAATATAATTGTGTATAACAATTTGGGCCCTCTAATATATTCAATAATTAATATAAGTATACGTGGAGATACCGGTTTTTAATTCTGGATCGGTCAAAAGCATTTGTATAGAGAGTTTATTGTGGTCGGTAGGCGGCAATGGGCTTGTATAACTACGTAGGTATGTGTGTGCAGCTATATTAATTCACGTAATTTATATTTCATAATTATATTTCATAAACTCCGTGTAGCAACGGGATATGAATACAATTATCGCCAACCTTTACTCAGCTCAGCTCCCTCCTGGGAAACGTATATCACCTCACTGTGATGACCAATCATCACTATACTTTTGTGGAGGAGATCCACGTCCGAATTTCGACAGCCAACATGCCTACCAAGCGCGCCGTTCATACTTTGGAGAGAGATACGTCCGCAAGTTTAAAAGAGTTTCGACGGCTGATGCTGATGATGATGAGGCTGATGGATATATTCTAAATTGACTTAGGACTTAAGAAGCAATTTGCTATTAACTGCACAGATGGCAGGGGGGTCTAAATATCGACCTCTAGGTACCTACTTACTGACAATACTGAGTGTCATGAGTTCAATCACCACGTAGGACAATACTTTCTACTATGGATAAGTGGTTGTTCTGAGACCGGATGTAATTTGTGTTAATTACTCATAATTGTATGTTTGTTAACTTCGTCGCAACACAACAATTTATTCCTTATTAATGTAGAATGTTATCGTTAAAAAATGTAAAGAAAAATGGTGGTTGTATAGCCATAGTTATTTATATAGTTAGGGACTTCCATAAACAATGAAAAAGTTTTTACTAAAAACTTCGTCTATAAAGAAGCCATTAGATATATTGTGGAAATATATTTCAAGTTTAATGGCAACATTTAATTTTAAACCCCCTCATCTTTTATTTAAATAAAATATACATAATATAAAACATACCGTTTTATATGTATATTTTTTTTATTTCATTGTTCATTTTTGTTTTTCTTGATGATTGCCGAAGTAATGTGTGGCTTCGTACGTTTTGTACACTAGAATGTTATCACGATAGTACTGTGGTCATATTAGCGACTTCAGTATTTTACACGAAGCATCGTGCAATAATTAAAGATGGCCGAAATAGTTTTCATGCGTTTAACTATGGATGACGAGTTGCTTTACTTTTATAGCTATATTATACTAATAATTATATAATGATTTTTTTTTGGATCCCTTCATGGGTTCCGCTTCATAATGGTGTAAAAATTCTAACATTTTTTTAATTTCATTTCATCGCTCCATATTTAATGATTAACTGGAGATCCTCGAACGCGTCTAAACACCAAATTGCCGCCGAAATGAAAAACGCAAGTCTGATCACAGAGCGCGATATATTGCCGCGCTAAAACCCTTTGACTTATCGCCACCCAAGCGATAACGCACACGAAGCCCGAATGTTCGCGTCGATAGCCAATAATGACCGGTTACGCAGATGCGTATATCGTCTCATTGCACGAAGCTCCGTGACGATACACGCAGCTGCGGCACTAGCATTACTGAAATTATACAATTTGAATAAGATCTGATTAGTTATTAAATGACTGCACAGATGGCGTAGTGGTTACGTGCCAGTGCTGTGGGTTCGATTCCCACGCAGGACAATACTTTGTGCGATCCACAAAGTATTGTTCTGAGTCTGGGTGTAATTTGTCTGCGTTAATTGCATGTTTGTAAAGTCCCCCGCAATACAAGGATTATTTTCCTTAGTGCAGGGAAGTGTCTAAAAAAAAAAAAAAAAAAAAAAAAAAAAAAAAAAAAAAAATAGCTTAGGCGAAACTTATGTTTTTGTTATAAGAATTTTGATAATGTTTAAGCTTAAAAAAATAAATGATACTGATACTAAATAAATAATTTTATTAATATTTATGTTTGTTAATTATTTCTTTGTAAAATCATCTTTTTTATAAAGTTTTAGTCCAGAATATGACTTAATATCCTTGATAATAAAAAATTAAAAGTGAAGGCTATTAAGCCCTGACCTTCAAACGAATAAATATCAAATAGCTAAATACAAACTTACATGCCTTTTGTTTTTTTTTGTTTTTTGCGGTGGGCTATGGACGTCGCACCCCGCCAAATCGGTCCGGGGTGACGGAAGAGGCGGCGCGCAACCCCATTAACCCACCCTGCAAGCACCTCTACTTCGCCGTGCGAGCGGACCACCGGTACCCGATCTTTGTCTTCGGTGGCCCGCCCGGGGTTATAACCTCTCGGGTTCCTCTCTCGTCGACGCCCCGACAGCTTTCGCCGTCGAGGCGTCGCCCTCACGCGGTGGCCTCACGTCGGGTGACCGGACAATTCCCCGGTCCGATCACCGGAAGCCTCGGTTAGGGCGGCATCAGGCGCAGATACTCGCGCATGCGCCGCCCCGGCCGCTGACGGCGGCCCGGGTCACGGGAATCCTCCCGGACTCGTTCCGCCGTCTCGAAGAGGAGCCGCGAGGCTGTCATCTCGCAGAAGGCGGCGACCGCGTCACAATTCCTGACGTTGTTGACCATCGCTTTCACGACAGCCGGCAGCGTCAGGTCGACACCGATGAAAACTTACATGCCTAAATAACACTAATTTCATGTTTCAATTCAATTTACTTAAGAGGCTGATGACGGCATATGACTGTTATTGTTTGGCGGTTTTATACTAAATGAGTGGATAACTTACTGAAGCCATATAATATTCGAACTTTTCCACGTGTATTTCGATGAATTATTATGTTACCTTTTAGTTAAACGATACTAGTCTGTAGTACAAACAGAATATCTTTAAAATCTATGTGTACCTTTAAAACTCAATATTTAACTATTTCTTATCGATCAATGAACGCAATCGACTATCAACTCCGTGATCGTTCCATTTAAAGAGGGAATTATTATTTTGAGAGCCGTCAGCGCTCACCCACAGTCCGGGTAAAGTTGTCATAGCCATCAGAGGCTAACAACTAAGTCACACAAAAAAAAAAAAACCTACGACTTCTATGATTAACACTAATGTGTATGTTAACATACACAATAATTATTAAGAATAAATAACAGTTAAAAATATAAATCCTTACTAACTATTATAACTATAAATCCTTACTACTACTATTATAGATGCAAAAGTAACTCTGTCTGTCTGTTGCTCTTTCACGCCAAAACTACTGAATCGATCTAAATGAATTCAGGTACACATATAGTCTAGAGCCTGATAAAGGACATAGACTACTTTTTAATGCAAAAAAAAGGGTTGTAAAGGGTGATGAAAAGTTGTAAGGAAGTATCGTCATTTTTAAAACCAGAATCTTGAAACTTATTTTAGGCTATTGATAAGATATAAATAAATATGACATTAACATGTGGTAAAAAACCTTAAGGGGTAAAATAAAAATAGGGGATGAAAAACTTTAGGAAAGTAACCTTTTATGCGTGCGAAGCCGCAGGGAGAAGCTAGTATAGGTATATAAAAGAAAACAATTTATATGCATTTTATCATGTTTGTAGTTATATAATTATCCCGACGTTTCGAATATTTATCAGTATTAATTCAGGCGGTTTGTCCACCCTTAACCATATATGCAGAAAAATATTTGTGGACCTTGGAATACCAGGGGTAGCAAGACCGCTGCCCACTGACCAAAACCATCCTAGAAAGGTGGGATTTCTTGCTCACCGAACGAAACGCAACGGCACAGTGCCATTGCTCTGATTAAATTTTTGTACGACACATTTATTAATTTTTTCATTTACGACAAATGGGTATTATCACAGCTTAATTGTTTGCCATATTCCGTTGGCGCCGACTTAAAATTACTTGTGTGTGCTTAAATTAGTGTAAGAACTTAGTTATTAAGCTCAATGAAAACAAAGTTTATAATTTTTTGCTTTTCAGTTTTTTTTGCGGTTAATTTTTTTGTTAAAATGTTTTTATTTTATAATTTTTTGTGGCTATAATGTATTAATTGCTACATGCTTAATTTTTGATTACTTTTAAAATAGCAATCTACCTTTCCTGAACTCATCATTCTCCTACTCTTATCCCAATTGCTTGGGGTCGATACAATATGTACTCTTCTTTCATAGCACATATTGTAAAAGTTATTGGCAATAATTTTATGACCGGCCGCCTGCCAGACGTCAACCCTCCTTGGGAATGTAATTATTGACCAAATGGCATCAGATGGAGTTGACCCAGGTCGTTATATGGCTCTTAGTCGGCTTTTACGACATCCACGAGCAAAGTAAGGGTTGGTAGTATTCGTAGCCGCTACCACACAGCTACTACCTTTCCTGAACTATTAACTGTAATCTGTGTGTAATCTGTGAATGAATTATAAATCATCTCTTGTTTTCCTACCCTTAGGGTTGTATTTTTTTCCAAATTTATATGGGACCAACTTCGGGGTTCATTTCCCCCTTTTCCCTTTCCAATAAAAAAAGAATTATCAAAATCGGGCAACTCTCTAAAAAGTTGTGCGTGGTCATACATAAAATAAAATATATGCGTCAACTTGAGAACCTCCTCCGTTTTTCTCGTCGGTTAACGAAAGGTTATAATTGATAGTATGAAAATCGACCCTTAATATATTTACCTCCTGGAGGTAGTTTGGTGACGATGAACAACTCTTTCCTCTTATTTGGTTCGTCGCCGATCCATCGGTTGATAGCTCGCCCTAGAGCCGTTTCATTTTCGTACACATGAGCAGAGTCGAAGTGCCGGTAGCCCGCTGCGAGTGCAGCTTCTACAGCTTGTTCAAGAACGTCTTCGGATGCCTGATGAGAGATGCATTGATTATAAATACGAATTTCTTTTCGGTTCAGTCACAAGATTGCGAGTGTCAATTGATACTTGCAAATGGATCCGACAACGTGTCATTAAGAAGTTCAATTTCAAGAAAAAGTAAGTGTATCTTGCTTTTCCCAAAGATCAAACACTCGAGATTCTCTAAAACATCGATAGTTCGTAAAATATAAGTAATATACATTGCAGTAAGTTTTGTTTTACTTGCTATAACAGATTGTAAACAGCGAACGAAGAGGCATGTATTCTTCTGCTATTTACTATGTTCTAACCATGTTCTAACGTATAATTTGGACAATAATAAGCAGACATGGTTTATTATAGTCATTATTTTGAGGTACAAAGCTAGTGTGTCAAGCGAGTGAGATAAAAGATTTGTAAGTTTTTCGCTCATAATAGGGACATTTTAGTACAAATAAGTTTTATAAAAAACATAATATTTATATACAAAAATTTATAAACCTGCTTTGCGCTATACTCTAGTAGCATTTACACAAATAAATAAATAATTATATAAAATAATGAGTTTGGATAGCCAACCTACATATACATGTACTCTTTGGATTATACTGTCAAATCAATTTTCTGACGATGGCTTTTGTGTTTATGCTAAGTTAAAATTTCCTGTCATTACATCATCATTTTGAATTACTTATTCATGTAATTACAATGTTAAGCTTTTTAAAACAGTGCAGTTGGGAGGCGATATACCTACTAACCTAAGAATGAGTAAATCACTGCTAAAAACTCAAAATGGATAGTTGTAGAAGAGATTGTATTGGATTCACGCAACAATCAAGTTCACTGCTATGTGATTTTTTTGACAATGTCGAGGATAAATTGTGGCAGTGTACACATGGTTATAGAAAATTGGTCGCGGGACTCGAACGTATGCTTCGCGTCCACATCGAGAGGCCGGTCTCATAGCAACGTAGACATTGACGAAGTCGACGAAGTTTCAAGTGATTCTCATAATAATTCCATATCACAGTCCTACGGAATACCTTGTCGAATAGCTGATTCCTCATCACGGCTTGTACATAAATCAAAGTGGGGGATTTTTAAAGATTACCTTAAGTTTGGTATTAAACGAAATCGAAAAATTATTAAAAAAGAAAGAAAAAACAAAGAGCACGCCGTTCCGAAGAAAATAAAAAACCTTTAGAATAAGCTTCATCAATTACTTACATAAATAAATCTTTCATAGCAATGTTCCTTTTGGGCAATAATAAATTTATTTATTTAATTACATAGGTATATAGTATTTAATCGATTGTCTTGCCCAGGTAGTAACTTAAAATTAGGCATCGTATAATTCCGCCATTGAAACTGTCTCAGACAAAAACTTTTGTTGAGTTTCGCTACAAAAAAATCCTCAACAGCAACCATGCAATCTCAAACTCTATTCGGTTTATATATGTATATCACAGATTACTTAATAAAATGTAAGACGGTATATACCTATGTATACGTAGGACTACAAAATAGATACCCATTACAAAATGTTGGAGTTATGTTAGAACTGTAGCAATAGTACTAACTGTACGTTAGGAATGTAAAAAAATATATCTCCCGCTAGTGGTAGGACTACGCTGTTGACAGTTCTCTGTCTACAGCCGCGGGCCGGTCCGTCCGGGGTAGTACAACACTCTCGCAGAAGATCTGACGTCCGAGTAATGGCAATGTACTATTGCGCTTCGTTCAGTGAGCGAGAGAGCTGGAAGCCCAACTGGGTGGGTTTAGGTAATGGTAGGCAGCGGCCTAGCTATAGCATTGGTAAAAGCAAAGGTCCATGGGCGGCAGTGACACTTACCATCAGGTGTGCTGCTTGCTCGTTTGCCACCATAAGCAATAAAAAAAAACCTAAATAGGGTAAGAGCACCAGTAGCCAGTCACTAACTAGTATCCAGCCGGTCCTATGTTTTAACACTGACTTTAAATATATAAAAATATAATTTAACATGAAGTGACTGGATAATGGTTAGGGGCTGGCTACTGGTGCTCTTACCCTACCTAGATATATCTTTATTTATGTAGGTAGGTAAGTATACTGCGAAGCATAAAAATATGACAAGTTGCTGTTCAATAAGAACTGACACACTCAACACCAAAATCCTGCCTATTAAACAAAGTATAAAAAAAGGATCTATGAAACATTAAAAGTTTCTAATAAAAATTTAGTAGATTAGTTGGTAAAATTTTAGTAGTAAACTATTTAAGTAGGTAGACTTACATTTTTTACCTCACTTTCATTAAACATCTCAATATATCATTATACACACCTATAAGTTTGTATTATAAGCTAGATAATATGAGGAACAATATATAAAATTTTATACATAAACACTCATAGATTTATATAAATAATATATGTTAAAAAGCTTAGTCTAAAAGTCAAAACTAAAACTTACTTGCCAAGTACCAAATCCGACTCGCGGCATACGATCACCGCCTTCTAAATCAAAATATTGAGGAATAGACATTTTATTGATTTATCACAAAAGCTACGAGAAAAAAAAATACAGCATAAATTTAACGTCACAAACTACTATCTTGGTCTGTGTTTTAAAACACAATGCTGCAAATGCACAAAGCGATCGAGGCGTCAGTTGAAAGCAACAGTCTCTATACTAAACGCATAGATTTAGGCCTCGGTTGACCTTGATGTTTACAGGCAATCAAGCGGCTCGATAAGTAGGTACCGGTTTGTCTTGAATAGCTAGTGCTACAAATACACAACAGTAATATTTTTGGTACCTATCATATGCAGTAAAGTTATATATGGCGTCTATATTTTTTTTAAACATATCGAATTAAATTGAGGAAAACAATAAATATATTTTTAAATGTTCCTTAATTTAAAATTTACATCAAAATAAATAAACACAAACATCTGTATGTTTGTGTTTATTTATTTTGATGTGATTTTTTTAAAATGCATTTGTGTCTTAGTAGATAATCTTGTAGTGTGGTAATAAGTATACAGCTATACAGTTTACGAATATCTCCTTTTCTGTGGTTCTCGTAAAACCCGATAATGGTGTGACAAGCAAATGATGTAAGTCATGTTTCGGTGTGATACTTAAGTGAAACTATAAATAGGTACGTGTCTAGTTGAGTGCTTTTTGTCGTAACAAAAAGCACTCAACTAGACACGTATCTATTAACGTAACTGTATAATATGTCTACCGCAGAATATGCCCTACAATTGGTACCTAATAATTTTTAATTATTTTTATTTTAAGTACCTACCACAAAGGAACTTGTAATTTTTTTTCTATTAGAGGCGTACATTAATTACGTGCGGCATTTTAGAGGATTCTCTCACTACAATCCCTGATGAGATGTCCTAAGATTATTATCGATCCCCTCCCCTTCCCCAATCTCACGTAAGATTTTTCAAAACTTGTACTTGGGTATAATTTCTTTTTACTGTGACACAAGCTTAGGTGTTCGGCACTGCGGGACTCTGCCGTAATTGTGTCAGATTTTGCCATATTTTATTCAAGACACGTTTTTTACTTTCATTTAACCTAACACTTCACATAGTTTTACACCATTTTCTGCTAAAAAAAATTATGTGAAGTTTGCCAAGACCCCTCTTGCCCCCAAGCGAGATTTAGTAAGATTCGGCTCGACCCCTTCCTCTCCGTGAATACTTCACGTAATTAATGGATGCCCCTTAGGTACTCTTCCCCATATAATAACAGATTAAGAGAACAACGAGTTTTCAGGTTGAGAGCCCTCAGCGCTCACCCATAGCCCGGTTACGCTGTAACAGCCCCTAGGCTAACAGCAATCCCATTCGCGGGTACCGTACGGTGTCGACAGAGGCGGCGTGCCTATTGGCCGGGACACCCCCGTGGGACCTAGAGGCGGAGATGCTCTCCGACCTCTACCGGCGGGTTACCTCAATGCGCGAAGAGGGTGGCTCCCCATCGTTTAACGAGATAGCCACCTGGCGCGAGGACGCCCGCCGAGAAGTCATCGCCCGTTGGGCTACGCGGCTGGAGAGGCCTAGACACGGTGTCATTACCGTTGAGGCCCTCCGGCCCGTACTGATGGAATGGATGGAGCGGCGGCACGGGGTCCTCACCTTCCGACTGGTGCAGGTGTTAACGGGGCACGGGTGTTTCGGGAAATACCTGCACACGGTCGTGCACAGGGAATGGACTCCGGGCTGCCATCATTGCAGTAGTGACGAGGACACGGCGCAACATACGCTCGAGGAACGCTCGGGCTGGGACGGGCAGCGCCGCGACCTCGTCGCTATTATCGGTGCCGACCTGACGCTGCCGGCTGTCGCGAGGGCGATGGTCGACAGCGTCAGGAATTGGGACGCGGTCGCCGCCTTCTGCGAGGCTGTCATCTCGCAGAAGGAGGCGGCGGAACGGGACCGGGAGGATTCCCGTGACCCGGGCCGCCGCCCGCGGCCGGGGCGGCGCAGGCGCGAATACCTGCGCCTGATGCCGCCCTAACCGAGGCTTCGGGTGATCGGACCGGGGAATTGTCCGGTCACCCGACGCGAGGCCACCGCGTGAGGACGACGCCTCGACGGCGAAATCTGTCGGGGCGTCAACAGGAGAGGAGCCCGAGAGGGCATACCGCCGAGCGGGCCACCGAAGACAAAGATCGGGTACCGGTGGCCCGCTCGCATGGCGAAGAAGAGGTGCTTGCAGGGTGGGTCAATGGGGTTGCGCGCCGCCTCTTCCGTCACCCCGGACCGATTTGGCGGGGTGCGACGTCCATGGCCCACCACAAAAAAAAAAAAAAAAAAGGCTAACAGCAATCGCAGTGGATGCGTTTTAGTAGGTAACCTAGCCCTAGGCTAGGAGTCCCATACTTCCCATCCGGGGAGTAAGTGCGTAATGCATTTCGGACCACTGCGTTATCACAAAAAAAAAATAACGAGTCACTGCCCTTTACATTAACTAAAAAAGCATCAGCAGAGGCTCTCTTGGGAAACGAATAACACTAACTAGGCTAAACTGCCAAATGTGACGATTGTGCTATTATCCCCACACACAGGCAAACGTAGGCCACGTCTGATTTTTTTTTTTTTTTTTTTTTTTTTTTTTTAAGACCACCCTGCACTATTTTGATCCTGATTGTGGTATAATTTCCTTTTATTACGAAGAAAACTGGTGTTCTTCTCACCTTGTACTTATGACGTGTGCAATCGACTCCAGTCAGTTCTATAGACAATTACGCACATAATGTCAATATGATAAAAAAAATCATCAACATCTTATTAGATCATCAGTCCATAATGTTAAAAAATCATCAATTTTTCTTAATGTTAGAATTAATACAAAATTTCCAGCCGTATATTAAAAAAGTATTGTTTTGCGGAGATTTACATCTGCTCCCCAATACGGTTTATCATCCCAGCGGATCAATAAAAGATTTCAATGATTTCCACTTACAAGTGGCAACCTAATTGTTGGTTGTACAATAGTGTTTTATTTGTCATTCGATGTATCCGATGGGTAACAATAAAATAATGTAATGATAATGCGGTTACGAGTGCAACCGCCGTGAAACTGTCAACGAATTATATCGTAATGTAAATAATAGATAATTGTTGTGTTGAGTGTAGGTATATTTAGTTTTGCAACACACGACATAATTATACTTATTAGGCTTTATGGCAGGTAATTACTGGTTTCCTACATAAAATCTATCAGTCAATTCAATATTAGCTTTATTTGTAGCATAATTTGATTAAATATATAAGTACACACGTCTTACATAAATATGTAATTAATTTTCAAAATAAACAGTAGGTATATGTATGTATCAATCCAGAATACAAATTTTTTCTATTCCGAATTGTGCCAGGCTTCCTCTTACTTTTGTGTCCACTTTGACTTTTCTGTCCACATCATCCTTCACACAATTCATCCATCTTTTCTCGAGACTTTCTTTATTGGTTCTACAGTGCGTGCTTACATAAATATAGCTATAATCTTAAGTGGTAATTTTTAGTGGTGTCTACAGCCGGTAGCCGGTCCGCCCAGGATAGTACCAAAGTTTCTCAGAAAATCGACGTCTGAGCAATGGCAATGTGCTGCTGTGCGTCGTTCGGTGAGCGAGAGAGCCGGAAGCCCAACTTTCTGGGTTGGTTTGGGATTTCCATTGGTAGACAGCGCTCCAACTGTATCACTTGTAATTTAAAGGTCCATATGCGACAGTAACACTTACCATCAGGTTGTGCTGCTTGCTCCTTTGGCACCAAGAGCAATAAAAATTAGGAACTTCGTTCCAAAACAAAATATGATCATGGAATATATCAACGATAAAAAATAACTATATAGATTAACTACTTATCAAATAGAACGGCAACTGCTTTCACAATGTTAATAAAATATTAATAGGTTAAGTTATCATGTTACAACTCGATTAGTAGCTAACAATAGCAATATAATCGAAATACAAATTAATGTTCCCACAAACCCTTAAAGTAATATCATCCTTTTGTGTATAAACAGTATCTCTTTACAATTCTATTTGCGAAACGTATGAATGAACGAACGTCACAATATTTATGGGATCATCGATGCATGTAATTCCCGGTTGTGGTCAGTGATAACATCTATAATACCCGTCCACCCTTAGGCGGGTTTTATTTAAGACCCTCCTTCTATTGTGATTTTTATATTTTAGGGGTGGTTCAACAAATAAAATTTAATAGTATTTTAAGGGATAGAAATGGATACACCTCCAGTAGAATCAACCTCAAAGTGTAGATCTGATTTTAGCATAGCGCGTATATTAAGCAGTGACGATAATCAACATAGAATTATTCAAAGTGAAAATGTGACAGCTCCAGATTGGTTATGTTGCACCCGATATCGACCACCTCGTATACCACGTAAGATATTTATAATATACGAATACTTATTAGACGTATCTGTGTAGTCACGGAGTAAGAATCCAATTCACCACTCCCTATCTTACCCATAGTTGATCGTAAGAGATAACTAAGGGATATCAAATGATTATAACATCTATGCCAGAGAAGGAAAACTCAAAACTAAACTATACCAACACGTCTGACCAGCGTGGTATAGTAGGTCAATTTCTCTTCCATTACGGAGGAGGCCCGAGCCGTGGGACATATATGAGCTGAGGCGATTATGACGAATTAGACGTATCTGTGTGATAACATAGTAATAAACTATCATCACTCGTTCTTTTCCCGTAGAGTAGTATAGAATAAGTCCTCCCGTGACCATGGTAACTGTAAAGTGTTCGAAACGTCGGGCAATTATAAATCAAATACAAACGCGATAGAATCCGTAAAAGTAGTTTTATTTCAAATGTGTACCTAATAATCGCGTATACATCATCATTATAGTAGAGAATAATTTTGATGTTTATGAATGTGACATAATCACAATACAAGCCAACGTAGATAGTAAGCTTGATTTATTTATGGGAAATTAATCTCCACAGATGTATATGAGTCGGGTGTCTTGCATATAATCCTTATTATACGGATGAGTATATTGCAGAGAATTCGAGTCAAATATGCGTTCGATTATGCAAGTATTGTTTATTATAATCTATACTAATATTATAAAACTGTAGTTTCTTTGTTTGAACGAGCTAAATCTTGGGAACTACTGGTTCGAAATGAAAGATTCTTTTGGTATTAATAGCTCATTTATCGAGAGAGGCTACAGGCTTCATTATATTACGCTACGACTAATAAGTGCTGAGCATCAATTACAATGATGCTAAAACGGACAAATTGTTCATTGTAAGTAGAAAAGGTACCTATAATCAACTCTACTAAACCTCGCCCGCACAACTGACAGGTAGGACAGCTAAATTTGCGCGGATCAGTTAGTGATTAGGTACATAATTTTACGGTAATTTCATTATTCTAATTTAACTTTGTCACTTTGAGTCAGTGGAATGTATTTTTATTCACAAGGAGTTGACACTGACAATATCTTTGAGTACCGCTTTATTCCTAGTCACATTTACCACACCTACATGTTGTTCATTTCTCTTTCATTCATTCTTTCGATACTTCTGATACCCGAGCTCTTCTACCTCTTTAAATTCTGCTAGCACTATTAACATATTAGACATATCGATGGGTCCTATATATATATATACACATACATACATACATATCATCACGCCATATCCCTTGCAGGGTAGGCAGAGAGGACAGAGTGCCAGTGAACTCTATCTCTGCATACTTCACTCGCGTCCTCAACATTCATAATTCTCTTCATACACGCTCGCCGGTTTCGGAGACTCTTGACTCCACCTTCCTTCAGTACATGACCGATCTGGTCTAGGTAGGTTAGTCTCGGTCTCCCTCGGTACCTACATCCTTCCACTTTCGCATTGTATATCTTCTTAACCAGACGTTCGTTCGGCATTCTTTCCACATGTGCGAACCATCGGAGCATTCCCTTTCGCATCTTTACACCAATACTCTCTTTCATACCTACTGCTCTCTTACGTCGTCGTTACGAATGCGGTCGGTCAGCCTAACTCCACAGATTTGCCGCAGAGATCGCATTTCGACCGCATTAATTTTACTTTCATACTCTTTTCTGCATACCCAACTCTCGCTTCCATACAGTAATGTTAGGACAAGCACTGCGTTATGTATTGCTACACGTGCCTTCTGGCTGAGGTGGTGGCTGCCGAGAAGTTGCCCCAACGCTCCGTTAGCTCTATTTCCCGCATTCACTCTTCGCTCTATATCAGTGGTGTGTGGTGTTCCATCTCGGCTAAATCCACATCCAAGATATACAAATTCATCCACTTGCTCTAGTACATCATTACCTATTGTTACTCTTACATCTGTTCTGGTTTCATCTCTTTCAAAGACCATTATTTTGGTTTTGCTTACATTCACGCGTAGACCCCTTTTCTTACAATCTTCTGTCAATGTGTCGACTAGGGTCTGCAGGTCAGTCGCTGACTGTGCCAGCAGGACTGCATCATCTGCATAAAGCAGAGCAGTGTTATATATATATATATATATATATATATATTGAAAGTACATACGTCTAAACGTTATAATTATGTTTTTATTGTTTATGTTGGAAAATGAGTAAGCAAGACCGTTGGCCCATGAAGAAAGAGCTCTTCTCCTCTCCTCTTTCTTGTTTAAAGAAGGGCATGTCATAGAGCTCAAGAAACACCGCAACAGATAATTTATTCTAAATCTTGATCATACGTGGAAGAAATTATCGCTGAAAATGTACAGTTGACGACCGTAACGTTCCCAGGTGAAATGGATGAACCCTGTTACGGTGTCAAGTGGTACGGTGGTAAATAGGTGATGCTGATATCAAGTCAAACTGTTCCTCAGAGTACCCTTTGTGAATGAGCAGATTGGAATATACAGTGTGACCTAAAGTCTCTTAGCAACTCCAGCGTCTCGTCTGTCCGTGACACTAAGGTCATTGACGATTCAAACAACGCGCCTTTGCAGGTAGTTAAGTGGATCTAGCTGATATTTAGACGCGTCTGGCCAGAAATGGGACTAGTACTTCACGTGAGGACGAAATTGTGCTTTATATAGCACAGGGCATTATCTTGGCGTGAAGTACCACTTCAGTTTATTCAGAGCGTTTACAATTTAGCTTTTACCTCCAACTGGCTCCCAAATTGGTCTTTAGTCCACAGTTAGACACTGAGGATCTCACTCATTAGTTAATCAATTATTCTTTGGAATTGAGGTGGTATGATAAACGGATTCCTTTTGCAGTGAACGCGCAAATTTGTCTTTATGGGATTGAACTGAACTTCCGTTCGCTCCATTATGAGGTTCGGTCCAGAGAACTCTCGACTTCGGACATAAGTGTAAGCCCCTCTTGCCTGTAATATTCTACGAGCGACATTCTAATGCTCTGTGTATCGCTCGTCAATCGTATAGCAGCGCATATTTTTTATGAACGGCATCTCGTTGATATGTAGGATAAACAATGTCGAGGTGAGCTCCGAGCCCTGTGGTATGCCAGGATTAATGGTTATGTCGTGCCTTTTCTAAATGCATGAAACTTACAAATACGGTATAAAATATAGGAGGCTTTCAAGACTAGATATTTTTTTTTGTTTTTAAAATACCACCCTGGACTAAGGAAAATAATCCTTGTATTGCGGTGACTTTACAAACATGCATTTAACGCGGACAAATTACACCCAGACTCAGAACAATACTTTGTGGATCGCACAAACTATTGTCCTGCATGGGAATCGAACCCGCGGCACTGGCATGCAAGGTTAGTATCTTAACCACTACGCCATCTGTGCAGTCGGCAATATTACCTCCTGCTATAAAAGAAAGCTATTAATTAGGGTTAAGCACCGGTTTTTTTTTTCATTCATATCAAACAATTTCAAATGTAAATTATTTAGCAAAAATAATTTTTAATAAAAAAAAATATTATGACTGCACAGTTGGCGTAGTGATTAAGACACCTACCTACCATGCCACTGTAATAGTTCAATTCCCACGCAGATTTTGTGCGATCCTCAAATTGTTGTTCTGAGTTTGGATGTAATTTGTATCCTTTAATTATATGTTTGTAAAGTCCCCTGCAATAAAAAGATTACATCCTTAGTGCAGGGTGTTGTCTTTCAAACAAAAAAAGATTTTCTATTACTTAGTAAATCTCAGAACTATAGTATAATATCTAACGTGGTTATTCGTGCACAAAATTTATCGAATAAAGTTCATTCAGACTAACCTCAACAATTTGTTCGTCACTGGTAGACATACAGGCCTTGGTCTTACGTTCTCGAAAAGTTATTTAAATAACAATAAAGGTCAGAAGTGCAGTCAATTAAAGTATAATAGACTTGTTTTTATTGTAGGTGTAGTGAACGGTGGCGGAAGTCGCGCGAGACGGTCAGGGCGCCATGCGCGGGTGCCGTTCACGTCTGCTCAAGCGACGGCGTTGGAGGCAGCGTATGCGCGCGCTCCGTACCTTGCTCCGCCAGCTTTGCGTGCCCTTGCAGGCGCCTTGCAATTAAGAGATGACAGAGTAAGTTGCACAGATAAAATTCCTACCTTACGAAAACCTTTTTAACGTTACGTACATGTGTATAATGCCTTTATCTATAGGATTATGTTTTGTCATTCCATTCGGTATTTTTCAAGAATGTATAGAGGCATTCAGTTAAAATTTACAGTACATACTAAGATCTCTACACTCCGCCTCCAAAGTTTTGAAAAAATCAATCTTAATACATTATCGAAAAAAATAAACAAAACTGCGTGTAAAAATTTTTAATACCAAAAATAAAGTGCGAATTTGCGCGAATCTGACTCGCACTGTTTTTTGTTTATAGTCGCCTTTATCACCGAGATGGTTCATCACGTTCACGTTATGTTATAACGACACAATTCTTCTTTCCACAGTTTCAACTTTATTTCACATTAGTTATGCCAGTGGCGGCACTCTAGAAAATGTAACCGTATTTTTTCTCGTATTAAAAGTACTCTATATTCTGATCAGTTAACTTGTTAAGTATCATTTATGTCATGAAAGCGTAATTAAAAACGTACACTCTTTTCTTTTACGTATCCATACCGCATATACATATAATTACTTGAACTTGATTTTATTTATTAACCGTGTGGTGACGGAGTACGAATACAATTCACCACCCCCTATCTTGCCTGTGGGTGATCGTAATAGACGACTAAGTGATATAAAACGCATATATCTATGTGAGAGAAGGAAAGCTCGAAACAAAACCCTATACCAACACGTCTGACCAGCGCGGTATAGTAGGTCAATTTCCCTCGCATTATGGAGGAGGCTCGAGCTCAACAGTGTGACATATCATCATTATCAACTTGCTCTTATCCCAATTTATTTGGGGTCGACGCAATATGTCTTCTCCATACAACCCTATCAGACGTAATCTCTGTGGTCACTCCTTGTCTATCCATGTCATGTTTCACGTTGTCCACCCATCTTTTCTTCGGTCTTCCCTTACCCTTAAAGCCTTCAACATTCATGCGTAAAACTTTCCTGACAACATTACTTTCATCCCGTTGTTTCATCACATGCTCATACCATGTCAATCTTTCACTCCTTAACTTTTCCGTCACAGGCGCAACTTTCAAACTGCCTCTTATATATTCATTTCTTATTTTTAACCAACTTCAAAAAGGAGGAGGTTCTATGTTTCATATTCATTCTCGTCACACCACACATCCATCTCAACATTCGCATCTCCGCTACATGCAGTCGTCTCTCATCCGTCGCTTTTGTCGCCCAACATGCTGATCCATACAGTACAGTAGGTCTTATTAGGGTTTTATATATTATAAGAGTAACAATAGGTAATGATATACTAGAGCAAGTGGATGAATTTGTATATCTTGGATGTGGATTTAGCAGAGATGGAAGGTACACCACTGATATAGAGCGAAGAGTGAATGCGGGAAATAGAGTGAACGGAGCGTTGCGGCAACTTCTCGGCAGCCACCACCTCAGCCAGAAGGCACGTGTAGCAATACATAACGCAGTGCTTGTCCCAACATTACTGTATGGAAGCGAGAGTTGGGTATGCAGAAAAGAGTATGAAAGTAAAATTAATGCGGTCGAAATGCGATCTCTGCGGCAAATCTGTGGAGTTAGGCTGACCGACCACATTCGTAACGACGACGTAAGAGAGCGAGTAGGTATGAAAGAGAGTATTGGTGTAAAGATGCGAAAGGGAATGCTCCGATGGTTCGGACATGTGGAAAGAATGCCGAACGAACGTCTGGTTAAGAAGATATACAATGCGAAAGTGGAAGGATGTAGGTACCGAGGGAGACCGAGACTAACCTACCTAGACCAGATCGGTCATGTACTGAAGGAAGGTGGAGTCAAGAGTCTCCGAAACCGACGAGCGTGTATGAAGAGAATTATGAATGTTGAGGAAGCGAGTGAAGTATGCAAAGATAGAGTTCTCTGGCACTCTGTTCTCTCTGCCTACCCTGCAAGGGATATGGCGTGATGATATGTATGTATGTATATATTTTGCCCTTTAATTTAAGGGGTATTTTGGGGTCGCATGTTGTAGATACATATATGACTTGTAATGATGATGAATAGAATAGAACATTATTTCATCAAAATAAAATTACTAAATCATGTTTAACATAATTCTATTTAATATGCTTAACAGTTTAATGTTGTTATTCCTTACAGTTTTACATTATTCTAACGGCAATATTGTAATGAGCGCGGCGTTGATTTCCCACGAGTGAATGCGATGCTACTTAGATCATGTAGGTACTATAGAGTTGACTATTGTACGCACTTAACCAATTTAAAACCGTGTGAAAAAACGTAATTAGGTAGGCATTGTTCAAAATTAACTAGGTAACACGATACGATCGTCGAAAGTTGTCTTTTAAAGTTTTGTCTAATAATTTGACACAAATGAAACTTAGTTTTGTATTTTAATGTATTTCAAATTTCTCTTTTAATGTATTTCAAATATATTAAAAGGAATGGCATGTGTAAAATTTCTTTATTTAAATCTACTCAAGCTTGCTCTAATGCAAACATAAGGAGGAATAAGTGAGGGGGTATGTAATTGAAAACGATAAACCTGAAAATAGTTATATCATTAGTCATTGGAACGGGTTTGGTGTCTACAGGTAGGCAAGCTAGCCCATATACAAGTTAATCTGCATAATAATCAAATGGGTGTAGGCATTCAACCGGCAGTCAGTTATAAATGATATCGTAGACAGATGTGGTAAATTATGAATTTGTTGAATTTATTATTATTATTTATTAATTATATTCTTACTCCATCACCATACAGTAAATAAATAATTTAACATGCTAATTATTTACAGATTAAAATTTGGTTTCAAAATCGTAGAGCTAGAGAAAGAAGAGAGAAATGCACTAGTATAACACCGCCATTAGCCGTGACGTTACCTTCAACAGCGACCGCACAGGTGTCTTGGATATCTTCAAATTGTTCCTGGACTACAAGAGACGAAACGTGTAGGCAACCTTTGAGTTTTAATTTTGCAATGAAAACTGAAAATACAGGTTTTGACATAAATACAATATATGAACCAAATACGAGTTTAAGCGAAACTTCAGTTAGCGAAACCACGGATGAAGATAGATCTGACTTGCCATTAGATATTGAAACTATCGAAGATTAGAATTTAGTTTTTTTCTTCTTTATTGAAATTATTTGGGCAACGACAAATATTAAAATTTAGGTTAACACTCTCCTCTATTTGGCACATAACATAAACGATTGATGTTTTATTATTTAATTTAACATTGATGTTTAAATTATTTTAGATGTAACCTAAAATCTAGGTATCGTTGGTCTGTTAGCATAAGACAGAATATGAGCGCAACAGTGTACCTGATAAAATTGATATGATTATTTATATACATTAATTATTGTCTAGTTAATTAGACAATATGTATCCATTTATATGTAAAATATCATTAAGTATTTGGATTAAATAAAATAATAATTCCGACTCTTTTTATTTTAGTTGGTCATTTACATTTTTTTATTGTTTACTGTGGCAAACGAGCGAGCAGCACATCTGATGGTGTTGCTGCTGCTCTTGGTCCTTTGTAATAATTTCTTTCCAAGGGTACAGTTAAGCCTCTGCCTACTAACCAAAGCCCACCTAAAAAGTTGGACTCGCGGCTCTAACGCGCCCCAAAGAAGCCCAAATAGCCCAGTGCAATTACGGAAATAAATAAACATAAAATTATGTAGTTTGGGGATTATGAAGGATCGATAGGGGGGTGTATTCTGAGCATATATTCCAATTTGAGGGATTCTGGCGAGGTCAGCTCAAGGTCATTTCGATGAAAACGCGTTTAATTCGATATCTCGAGAACGGCTAGTGTTAGGCAAAAAATTGTGAAGACCTTTTCTCTTCTAAATTAAATTTACTAACTTTATTATCTAAAACTTTTTTTTCATCAATATTTTTCAATTTATTGCTTCCGAAAGGCAAAAATTTTACTTTTTTCTTCCCTTTTTTTATTTTTCACCATTTTCTCCCCAATCGTTCAATTTTATTGAACTTTACCGATTATATAAGTGTAGATCTTTTATTTATGAACAACTTTTTTCTTAAACTTTTTTCTGTAATGCCCAATACCTTCAGAGTTATATGTTACTTTACCGAGTGAAATATAGGGCTCCAAATTGCTTTGCTTTCACCCTGGACAGCCAGGTAGGAACCCGTTATACAAAGGTCATCAATAAAGCTAAATGTTATTAAACTAAACAGTGATGTTAAAAGGCTATTTTCAGGATTACCTAAATTATGGTTAGGTACGGTTAGATATCTTAGTCTTCTATTCTCATGAACTCTTTCTGACCTTAAACCTGTGGATTATGGTTTATCCTTTAATAAAATTCAGTTTATAATGTTGTACTTTATTTGGTTAAATCTTTTACTACGCTGACAATTTTATCGAAAAATATTTATGCAATAACAACCCACATAATTACAATTTTGATGTAAAATGATTAAAAATACATTGATTACATATCGATGTAATGTGTACCAATGTAATACTTCAGTGAGATCGAGAGATATGTAGCCACATTCAGCTCAGTTAAATGTACCTAAGCGCAAGTTTTTTGACGGAAGATTTTATGATTGAATGCTACGTTTCATGGAGGCGGTGCCAACCTGTGCGTTAGGGCTCCATGGGACATCTAATGGATATTAAGTAATCGGGCCGAGTCCTAACACTATAACACAACCTGAGCATTTTTGCGGTACCTACACTCTACTAAAAAACTGTCACACTTTTAGATTTGTGCTTTAACATAATAATTTAACTTCATAACTAGATTGTGTTATCTGTCAGAAAAATATAATTTTATGACTATTAAAAAAAATGAACATTAACAGCTTTCACAGTTAAAACACTACTTATTTTTACTGATCGTTGCGCCGCCTACAAATGTAGGGTAAGGTGTTCTAAGAGTAGGCTTGGGTAAAATAAATCGATATATCAAAATATCGATATTTTTTCAAAAAATAATCGATAGGTATATATCGGCGATTTTATCTTTTTCGATATATCGATTTTCGATATTTAATTCCTGATATCAAAACCGATATATTTTTCAACAGCTCTAATCAAGCTTCGCGTCATGTATCGATCTAACGAAAAGGCTTGATAGACTGTATGAGTATCATTCGCCTGGCCTCGAACATAAATAAAAAAATACCTATAGTCTATGACCGTTTGTGCAGCACAACCAACCTGAGGAGCCAACTTGAACTAGGACAAGGAGAAAGAAATGCATGGAAGTAATAAGTACTCTGTACAACAGGAATGAGCTCTATCTGTGCATCTTGCAGCAAAAATAAAGAAAATAAAACCTTATGCTAAGGTAGTAAGAGTCTTGTTGCGCGCAAAATAAAAATGAAGCCGAGTGAGAGGGCAACCAGTCTACCCTGTGTCCCGTTCTAACAGTGGACTTAGAATTGCCAGAGTTAAGTTGATTTCAATCCTTTCCTTGTTGGTAGAAAAATATGCGATTGATGTAATGTAATGAAGTAAAAAAATTTACTTCTAAAATGTTTTTAAATATAAATAATAATTTATTACCGACATATTAAAGCAATATTATTTGTTGCTAAGTGTAAAACCTTATTAACGCAAAATTTTGCGATTGGGGTATAGGTTTTCTTTTATATGTATGAAATACGGACACCTGACCTGACAACCCCACATGAAATCGTAAATAATAATAACATAATTTGTTAGTGAAGAATTACGGTGACCATGCATGACTATTCAATCCTAGTTCAAGAACAAATAACTTAAATACCTATGTATTTTTTGTTTTTTTATGAAAATAACTTTGTTTAGATTTCAAATTTCCTAAAGATCTAACATTAAGTTCTTTAGAAAATTTAGGAACAAAAAGAAAGCTATTGTGGAAGAATGTAATAAAGATCAGTCGACATGATCGACATCAATAGATGATTTGTTAGATCTCGTAGATAACGCTCGTGTTTCAGATTTTAAACTGAACATTATTTTTTATATTGCTGGATATATCGGGAATGGGATGATTCACAAAATTTCTTGTTCAAATTGTGTGGTGTTATTGGATCACAACACCATAGAACACTGTTTATTACATTATTAAATCAATCGTTAAAAAACGTAAACAAAAATAAAATTATCATGTAGGTATGTCGTCCGAGAATTTTATAGCAAACTACATACATCGTTAGAATCAGCACATCCACCTCAATCTATATTTGAAGATCCACATGATATTCTATTGATGAAGGCGTTAGCGAATTCATATCTCAATTTACGTTTAACTCAATGCAAAATTAGAATCAATGAAACATATAAGGAATAAGCTGGGTTTGCGGCAGAAACTGCACAAGACTGTCTTATTTAGCAATGTCTGATTTAGAATTAAACTTAAATGTAAACTTAACTGTTTTTTCTTAGTTAAATATACCACACACCAGCTTATCGTAATTTTATCTCAGTCCAGCTGCATGTCGTGTCCCACAAGGACCAGTAGATAAGTACCTACCTATATGACGCGAGTGTGAAAAGCAAGCAAAAACAGAAAATGTATAGTGCCACAAAGGGCAAGTTTATAAGTTTATCTTCGATTAAAATCCATCTGAAGCAATGATCTGCTGACGTCAGATCACAAATATTTTTTATAATTATTGTCCTTAAATCATATTTCAATATGGTCACCATCGCCAGAGAGGGATAAAAGGTCCAGTTCTGAGCTCTCGCTCGACTTCAATTTTTTTTTTTTTTTTTTTCCTTTTATTTTGGACCACTCGGTTTGAGTATTTTCCATTTACATGTGAACGAAGTTAAGGAATCTTAATTGTTAGAAATAGGAATTTGGGAAAGATTATAGGAAAAAATCTGGTGGAAATGTTAGGATATCTAAGCATAAAAATTATAAAATTAACGTAAATAAATATTATATTTTAATGCTATTGGAGGTTATGAAATCGGAAAGAATTTTATAAATATCAATATTATTAGAGGCAAGTAGTGTTAAGGTAGAAGTAGGAAGAGGGATATTAAGGGAAATTAAGGATAGAAATAATACAGTATGGTCATATAAAGAGCAGGAAAATATAATATGGTTAATGTCCCCAATTTCTCCACACTCGCAAGCATTAGACGGAATAATATTTAATCTAGCAAGATGAACAGGTGTACATGTATGTCCGAGCCTCATTCTTATTAAAATCGTGGTGGCCCGTTTTCCAAGTTTTGCTTTAAAAGACCATGGTTGATTAGGAATAATAGGCTGAACTAGAGAGTAATGTTTGCCTTTGACTTGGCAACTACTTAGCCAAACCCTTTCCCACGATTCTTTAAGATATAAAATAGGTAAAGCTGTTAGATCATGACAGTAGTTTAAATAGGGGCAGATGTCACCGGACACCACCGCATCAGTTGCAAGACTGTCTGCTTTAATGTTACCGGAGATGCCAGAATGGCCCGGAATCCAAACAAAAGAAACGGTAATGTTTTTTTGAGCACATATGTAAAGCAACCTTCTAATTTGAATTATAACTGGAAAAATTGTTCTACGTGTGAAAGGAAAACATTCTAAGGCTTGAAGTACACTCTTAGCATCAGAGAATATTACAGTCCTTTGAAGTTTCATAAGTAAGATATATTCAACTGCTTTTAATAATCCGAAACATTCGCCTGTGAAAACTGAGGATTCTGGGGGTAATTTAATTTTTTGAACGATGTTATAATTAGAATGGTAAACACCTACGCCGACACAGCCAGCATTGGTGCTTGTATTGTTTGTGTGTGGCGTAGTACCTAAGACAGTAGGGGTGTATGTTACGGCTTTAGAAGCATCAGTGAAAATATAATGCCAGTCTTTCCAGTAAGTATTTATGAAATGATTAAAAGAAAATGGTGCTGATAAATCAGATTTCGCCATACCTAAATTAAGGCGAACATCGGGAGTTAGGGTTAAAGATTCAAAAGGCGTACAAAAGAGGGGATAGAATGCTGAATGATAACATGGTGCTCCAAGAGAATTGAATCTTTGGAAACTTTTAATCAGACAAGGAGGGTTTTTATGGGACCAATATCCAGAGGAAGCGATCTGATATTGAAGTTGTTCAAGCTTCAATCGTAATGGATGTTTAGAAATTTGGAGACAACGCAATAAAAATTTGTCGGATATGTACTGACGCCGTAAATATAGAGGAGGGTCAACTAATTCAACCTGTAAGGCGTTATTTGGGGAAGATTTCATGGCACCAGATATAATCCTTAAAGCTTTGGCTTGAATTCCGTCCAATCTCTTTAAGGCTTTAATATTACCAGGTTCTAATAAAAATGTACCATAGTCAAGAATACTTCGAATGATTGTATTATAAAGTAGCTTCAAAGTGTAAGGATGAGCACCCCACCAAACACCAGCGAGACATCTTAAAATGTTAAGAGATTTTTCGCATTTTGCAACTATGTAGTCACAATGAGCAATACCAGAAAGTTTCGTGTCTAAAATAAACCCTAAGAATTTTATGTTATTTTGTGAATTCATTAAGTGACCGTCATAATAAACGTTAATAGGTGGTGGAAGACGCGATCTTGTGAACAACACGGCAGAACTCTTATCACAAGAAATTTCTAGGCCATTGTAATCCATCCAATGTTTAAGATCTTTAAGAGAGTGTGATAGATGATAACAAGCTTGATTGATGGATTGATGCGAATAATATAACAGTAGGTCATCTGCATATTGAACTACTCGAACATTTGAATCTAGGGTGTGTTGTAAATCATGAGTGTAAATATTATAAAGAATGGGGCTCAGTACGGACCCTTGCGGAAGCCCTTTATTTATTACTCTATGTTCATTTGAAGAACCTTCTAAATAAATATGACGGTCCATTAAAGAATTCATAACAAAGTTTGTAAGAATAATGGGTATATTCATTTTTTTGTATAAAATAGATAAAATAACATTATCATAAGCAGATGTAATATCAATAAAAGAGGCTACAATAGACTCATTAACTGAGAATGCCAAATGAATATCGGTTACGAAAATACTAATGCTATCTATTGTGCTTCTTCCTTGTCTAAATCCAAATTGACTACTACATAATAAGTTATTACTTTCAGTATACCATTCTAGGCGATTTTTTACTAAATGTTCAGTTATTTTCATGAGAACTGAAGAGAGCGCAATAGGGCGATATGATGATACCGAAGATGAACTTTTACCAGGTTTCAATATTGGTAAAACTAATTGAGATTTCCATGAAGGAGGTATCTTCCCTGTTATCATAATGGCATTTATCATGTTAAGATAATAAAAAAGAACTTTATCTGAAGCATGTGAAATAAAAGAATACGTAATACCATCTATACCAGGTGAAGAATCTTTTAGCTTAGTTAATACGCCCTTAAGTTCAGAAATTGAGAAAAGAGCATTAAGACCTGTAAGATTATTTGAAATTTCGTTAAAACATGGAAGCGTTAGTTTTTCAGGGACAGACGGAGGAGCTATTTTATTTAAAAATTGTGTTTGTAAGGAGGAAGGAAGTGATGTAGGAGAAGATTCTTTGAAAGCAGATCTAAATTTTGTAATATTTTGCCAGACCACTGAAGGTGAAATTGATGAACAAAATGTTTGCCAGCTTTAAAATTTTTCCTTTCTAAATAATTTGCGGGTTTCCGTAATGATAGTGGATAAGTTTTCAAAATTTTCATTGGAAGAAAATTGAGAATATTTTAATTCTGCTGCCTTACGTCTTTTAATCGCGTCTGAACAATCTTTATCCCACCACGGCGGAGAAGGAATAATACCTAAAGTTCCATTTTTAATAGGGAAAATATCGTTAGCAGTTTTAATAATTGCTTTAGAAAGGGCGTCCGCACATTCAAATGAATTAGGCGTTATTGTAGGCGTTAATTCAGGAAGGTGCAATATTTCTTCATCTAAAGAGGTTCTAAAAGTATTCCAATCTGCATTAACCAATTTGTATCTAAGACGAGGAGAGTGAGGGATTGAGCGTGTAGTTTTAAAAAAAAGGAAAAGAGACAATAATTGGATAATGATCACTACCGTATGAATATGGAAGACACCTCCAGGATACCTTTGAAGCCAAGTTCGAAGAACAGATAGATAAGTCGGGTGCACTAACACCCTCATGAGGAGCAGATCGACGAGTACTAGATCCCGAATTAATTATACAAAGATTATGTCTATCTAATAGGTCTAAAATAAAATTTCCAAAATAATTTGATGTGCTACCCCAAGAATTGTGTTGGCAATTAAAATCCCCAAGTCAACCAACTCACCTTACCCTCAATCGTAATTTCTTCAATTGTTGTATTCATAAGACAAAATCTTGACTTATTCAAGACTCGCGGAGACAACTCAAATGGCTACAACACACGCGGTAATAAGAAACTTGCTGAGATACCTCGCAGACTTGCCAAATCCGACAAATTGACACACGTGATGGGACCCACTTTATATAATCAACTGCCTGAATATATAACCGACGCATCTGGCTTGCCAATGTTTAAAAATAAATTAAAGTCATGGCTTGTTGAAAAGGCTTTCTATCGTGTAGAGGATTTTGTCCCTAGGTTAAGATAGCTTTAATAATTAAATTGTACAATTCACATTTGAACAATCCTTATTGACTCCTGTGTATTTATGAGGATGCATTAATTCCTTAATATTTTATTACAATTTAATTTATATTATATTATTTATGACAAATTATCACGAAAAATGAAATCATTTAATGAATGCGTTTGATGATAGTTTATGTAGATTTTTGACTTGTAAATACTATATTTACCAATAAATTGATTATTCTGATTATTATTCTGATTATTATTATGACAAACGGTTTTGGTATGTTTTACAAAATATTATTAATTTCATTGAATATAACACAGGATGGACGAGGAATATAAATTGAAACAAAACAAATATTATTGACAATAGCAGCAATTATAGAAAAATTATTGCTATGTGCAGCAATTGGAAAATGTGAAAAAGTTAAGTTTCGTTTGATGAGTAGGGCAACACCACCATACCCATCAAAACGGTCCTCACGAAGACAAGCATAACCAGATAACCTAAAAGTGAAATCTGGCTTAAGCCAAGTCTCCTGAAGAGCTACTATAAATGGATTATATTTATTAATCAGATAAATTAAATCAGATTTCTTAGATATGATGCTGCGACAATTCCACTGAATGATAATGTTTGTATTGTCCATTATCGTTTGAAATGTGTGGATGAGTAATATCATTGTTTATAAGGGCAGCGTTGGACGGTTGAATTAATTTTGACTGAGAGAGAGTATTGAGTAACATTATGATCAGCTCCTTAATAGAAGCATTGGATATATCTTCGTTTTCTAAGGGTTTAAGAGCACATCCATTTGAAAAGGTCTTCATATCATAATCTTTAGTGAGAGCTTTATGTGCACCAATATCATAGCCTCCAGTTGTTTTAACTTTTTGTCTAGATTTATTTATAACAGTTTTTTTGTATGAAGTAGTTACAGGTTGAGATGAAGAGTGAATAGAGTGAGTGTTAGAAGATTGAGGCACTAGGTTGGAACTTAATAAAGCATCTGCATATGACATTTTTGATATTGGAGAATGTTGTTTAGATGCTTCAGAGTATGATACACAACTCTTAGCCATGGTTTCCTTAATTGACTTTTGTCTTTGATATTCAAGACATTTATTACTTGTTGCTGTATGAAGACCTTTACAAAGAATACATTGAATATCTTCTTCCTCTACATCACAAGTGTCACCAACATGATCTAAGCCACATTTGTAACATCTTGGGCGTGATCTGCACTGGATTTTTACATGTCCAAAACGACAGCAATTAAAACATTGTATTGTGGGGTAAATATACAATTCCACAGGCAGGGCATTGTAACACATATAGACATGTTTTGGTAATGTTTGTCCATCAAAAGTTAACACTACTGATTCTGTAGGCTTAAGTTCTGTGGTATTATTAGTTGAAATTTTTCTTTTTAGTCTCCTAACTTTAAGAACCTTACCACAACCATAAGGGAGATTGATGTTATTAATAATATCTTCCTCTGTATAATCAGCGGGAATACCCCTAACAATACCCATCCGTGTCACTAAGAAAGATGGAATGAATGCTTTATAATTACCACTTTCAAGAAGTGGTGAGTTTAAGAATATATTGGCATCACTGTAGTGTTGAAATGCAATAGAAATTCTATTTCTACCTATCCGCCTTAGGCTACCATTAATAATATTTTTAAAAGAATTATTCTTTAAAAAGCGACCAAATGTAACTGGATGTAGATATATATTATCATCAGGAGATGACATTTTCTTCTGAACATGTACGATAAAAGGTGATATATCTGATGATTCATAGGACAATCTTGCAATTGATTGTGGTGTATAAGGTTTTGGCATACTATTACTTTCCAGTTCGCTTTGTGTACTTTCTTTGTTGCCAACATTTTGTTGACACTGTGATTCAGAGATGCAGTCACAATCATGGTCCTTCATTTTACTAATACCCTGTTTACGTCGTCGTTTATTGCAGTGTCTACAAATATGCTGGCGAGATGGCCTTTTACGTTTAAAACCACCGACGCTGGAACAATCGGTGTCCATACTATCAGTATTCGGAGCATTAGTTAAAGTTATATTGTATCCAACGTCGGGGGCGGTACCCCCCGGATCATCCGGGGGATCCATATTAAGAAAAAAAAAGACTTACCTAATCACATATAAGAGCACTAACTAATAGGAAAAATGATTATGTACATTAAATGAACTATTTAAAGATTAATATTTCACAAAACCACCAGAAAACACAAATAAATTAAAAATTGCAAAAAACTCACGACCACCAAAGTCAAAGATTCCCGCGCTTCCGGCTTCAATTTTGCGACAACAGCTCATTCCTATTGTACAGAGTACTTATTACTTCCATGAAGAAATGACAATGAGGACAACACTGAGTGACAATCAGTTGGTTTGGTTGGTGTCACTGTGTATCCTTATTGTGTCTAATAATGGGTGTGTGTTAGGGATGACGATTCTTTCCGAAAAAGCTCGATTTTTATAACGATCCAATTTACAGCCTGATAAATCGATTCACAAGAAAAAAATCGCAATGAAAAATATCGATTTCTAAAAATCTTTTATTTTTTAATTTGTTGAGGCAAGCTCTGGGGGGGGCACACTTAAAACATTACTTATTTTTACTGACCGTCGCGCCGCCTACAGATTGTTTGTACAAACTTAACTGCTGCCATTTTGTCCTGTATGTCAAACGTTTGACAACTGAGAATTGTTATTTTTTGTTCCTAGCGTAGGTACTTATTGTCATCAATCTATTTACGGTTATTGATGTACTTTTTGAAAATTATCTCAATTTTCATTGTTAAGCTGATGTTATTATTGCATCGTTATCAGCTGATATGTTTTTTTTTATATTTCAGGGTAGCTTTCATAGTAAAAGAAAATTCTATATAATTACACATACACATGTAGATATGTATATATATCACTTCAACTTTAGTTCACCGCGTAAACTCTGGGTAGCAGCACCTTCCATACATGCATATTTTATCATGGAGTTGCCACTCTTTTTCAGTTTTAATAACTTTACTCTTTGGGCAAGTTACAATAATAAAGGATCTATTATCAGTAATGTCAGGGATTTATTTAGTTCAGGGTATTCGATATAACAATTATTTTTGTTGTCTTCGGTGGCTCACCCGGCGGTCTACCCACTTGGGTATCCTCTTGATTTGAACGTAAGTCTACCCCACAGTTGAGACGAGTGTCACGTCACTACCCATAGCAAGCGGGTTAGCAATAGACATGCGCGAAACAGTACTTCGCGAAGTGATGTGATATGGCATTACATTTCGTGCCGATTAATATTACATTTTACTAACACTTCAAACATCACACATGACATTTCATGTCGCGTAATGCGATAAGCGCTCTATATATACGGCGGGCGGCGTCAAAAAATATTAGCCTTAACGTTCTGAAAATAAAGCTCAAAATAAATATTGAATTGCTGACATTTCACGCCGGTTCTTTCAGAAATTGCTTTAAAATGTTTGATATGTCAAGCTTCATCAGTATCATCCGAAAGGGTTGCTTCAGTTGTTAAATTAACAGTGCCGGACAACAGAAGTAGACTAACTGGGGAGCACATTAAACAAAGAGTGCTGCTGATGTCCATTCCAGATGAATACTGGTTTGAATGAATAGTTGGTTCATATATTTTTTTTAATAAATAATAAATATGGCAGATGTGTATTTACTTTATTTAATATTAAATTTTCCACAGTGTATTATAGATAACCGCTTCGGGAAAAAATATCGATATATCGATATTTTTTGTAAATTTATATCGATATATTTGAGAAATATCGATATATTTTATCCCTTTGCCCATCCCTATCTAAGAGTACGCGGGCGATAAGAGTACGCAGTGAAGCTAGTGACCAAACGGTTTGCTTATTAAAGTTAACTTCAGATGTGTTTAGATCGGCTAACAGCGTAAGAGTGTATCACGAAAAAAAATCAATTGTGCTGTAAAACGAAGAAGTTAGGTAAGTTTAAAGTTTTCTATTTTAAAGTATTAGAACTTGAGAGCGGGATGTATTTCATAAAATAACGATTATTGTTTTCGTGTCAGTTCATCAAGATTGTGATGTAAAAAAACATATTTCCGTTAATTGATACTAGATGGCAGAAGCAGATGTGTTTTCATAAATAAGTGCTGTCGTGTAAGATGACGCAGTGCGAAGGTGTACAGGAGTACGCGCGTACTCTTATATGACTATTTCATATACGTTTGTAAAAAATTGTTTCTCTTTATTATTGCAGCATGTCTCGACGAAAACGTATTACAGATCGAAGTCTATGGTCGATTACCGATCTTGAAAATGCAAGACAGCGAGTAGATGATAGTGAACCAATAAAGAGCGTAGTTCGTTCGTTGGAAGTTAATGAAGCCACTCTTCGTAAAAGGCTTAAAAGAGTGACGCCGGCAACGTCTCTTGGGAGATATAATACTACTTTTTCACCGGAGATGGAGCAAGAATTAAGAATTATGTCACAGGCATATATCCATACAATCCGGACGTATTTAAGGAAGATTTTTTGTGTAGTGAAGTGACTGATAGACCACAACCTGATATAGTCATTACTGCACCACCCATGCCATTGCCAGCACCACACCTAATGACGTCACAATCAATGATGAAAATGAACCTGACATGTCAAAAACGTTGCCTCCCATATTAACTACACAGGCTTCTTCCACAACACTGAATACATCAGACAAATCTATAGAAATTTCAGCTCCATCTGTTGAGATCCCGTCATCGTCAACATCTCATACATCGATTTTTGAAGTAGCTCCATTACCTCACGTTGATACCGTCAATAGATCTACAAGGAAGAAGAAAAGGTCTGATATAATTAGTAGTTCTCCATATAAACAGGGGCTGAAGAAAGAGATGCAAGACAAGAATAGACCAAGAAAAGTAAGATTGAATACATCAGATATGGCGACAAGTACTAAAACAAAAATAAATGCAAACCCTAAACCAAAAAAGACGCCTAATAAGATACCAAAGAAGACGACAAATATGAAACCAAAGAAAATGTCAAACATTAAACCAAATGTGATTTATACTTGTGGAGGATGCCAAGAATTATACAAAGACGAAGAAGAAGAAGACTGGATTGAGTGTTCGATGTGTAAAACTTAGTGGCATGAGATATGCACTGCCTATATCGGGGTTGGCCAATTTATTTGCGATTTATGTGTTGATTAATACTCGCATACTCTTATCGACCCCTGTGCGTATTGTTATACACCTATGTGTGTAAGAGTTCGCAAATACCATATTGTGATTTTTAGCTAATTACGCAAGATTATACTAAGATAAATAGTTGTTCCTCATAATTTAATTATTTTATTAGATAATCTTTCAATTAAAAGAAGAACTGATTAGAAAAATAATTTATTTGTTTTCTTTTGACCTTCTGAAGCTTAAGTGCGTACTCCTATACCACCTTACCCTACATATGCCGCGTGTACATATACTCAAAAATATATTTTCGGTTATTGATATACTTTCTGAAAATTATATCAATTTTCATTGTTAAGCTTATATTATTATTGTTTCGTTAACGGCGGTCTTATAGTAAAAGAAAATCCTATAAGGGATGTTAAAAAATAATCGATTTTTATTTTAATCGATTATTCTTTTCAAAAAAATCGATTTTTTATAATCGATTTTTATAGTAATATTAATCGATTTTTAAAAAATCGATTGTATAAATTATGCGTTTTAATCGATTTTTATGAAAAGCGCCATCTATGGAACGGATGAATAAAACTCGAAGTAAATCCATTATTATTTACAAGTTAAGAGTGCCATAATATATGTAGTTGTTGGTTAACAATAAAAATATCTTGCAATAGTAAAACATCTAAAAGCGGTTGGCGAAAATATTTTACGATTAAGAAACATACAGCAATATGCAAGTACTGTTCCAAAGAGCTAAAAACTTGCAGTAATACTACAAATTTAAAACAGCATACATACATACCATCACGCCATGTCCCTTGCAGGGTAGGCAGAGAGAACAAAGTGCCAGAGAACTCTATCCTTGCATACTTCACTCGCTTCCTCAACATTCATAATTCTCTTCATACACGCTCGCCGGTTTCGGAGACTCATGACTCCACCTTCCGTACATGACCGATCTGGTCTAGGTAGGTTAGTCTCGCTCTCCCTGAGTACCTACATCCTTCCACTTTCGTATTGTATATCTTCTTAACCAGACGTTCGTTCGACATTCTTTCCAGTTGCCCGAACCATCGGAGCATTCCCTTTCGCATCTTTACATCAATGCTCTCTTTCATACCTACTCGCTCTCTTACGTCGTCGTTACGAATGCGATCGATCAGCCTAACACAGCCACAGATTTTGCGTAGAGATCGCATTGCGCATTAATTTTACTTTAATACTTTTTTCTGCATACCCAACTCTCGTTTCCATATAGTAATGTTGGAACAAGCAAGTTATGTATTGCTACACGTGTCTTCTGGCTTCGGTGGTGGCTACCGAGAAGTTGTCCCAACGCTCTATTTCCCGCATTTACTCTTCGCTCTATATCAGTGGTGTAGCTTCCATTCTGGCTAAATTCACATCTAAGATATACAAATTCATCCACTTGTTCTAGTACATCATTACCTATTATTACTCTTACATCTGTTCTGGCTTCATCTCTTTCGAAGACCATTATTTTGGTTTTACTCACATTCATGCGTAGACCCCTTTTCTTACAATCTTCTGTCATTGTGTCGACTAGGGTCTGCAGGTCAGTCACTGACTGCGCCAGCAGGACTGCATCATCTGCATAGAGCAGAGCACTGACCACTGAGTCGCCCATCTGGACTCCCACATTCATATCGTTCAACCTTTGGAGACATTTATCCAGATATATGATAAACAGCCTGGCTGATAGAACGCACCTCTGCTTAACGCCGATATTGACGTCAAACCAAGGCGACATTCCATCATCCAGCCGCACATAAGCTCTACATCCCATGTAACGGGACTGCACAGCCTGCAGCAGTTTACCGTTAATACCATACTCCAGTAAAATGTCCCAAAGTTCCTTTCGTGCAACCGTGTCAAATGTTCTCTCCAGATCCACAAAACTGCAGGAAACCCTCTGACCTAGAGCCAGATGCTTCTCCACAATGTTGCGCAGAGAGAACACTTGATCCATGCATCCCCTTCCACTCCTGAAACCTCCTTATGCCTCACACAGTAAACCATCAGACTCCATCCTCATTCTCCTTTCAATAATTTTAGCATACACTTTTGCTGCCAAACTGGTCAAGCTTATGGCTCTGTAATTTGCACAGTCATAACGTGAACCCTTGTTTTTAAACAAAGGCACGATGACTGCGCTATTCCCGTCCCTGGGAACTATTCCCCATCGCCCATTCAACTTCATCCATATTGATGCCATCGGAGGACGCTGGTGCCGAATGTTGATCTACTAGACCACGGATAATCGAGACAACCCGAGTATCCGCATACATGTCGCCAAAATATTCCCTCAATCGGCTTAACACGTCTTGTATTTGTGTAAGAATGTCTTACCTTTAGACCTTATTTTATTCATTCTGAAGGCTGACCAACCACCCCGAGACCTCTTCACCTCTCTCCAAAAGAGTTTGGTGTTACCCTCGAAGTTTTTAGCCAGCCTATCTTCTGCACTCATATTTGTTCTATCACGTTTCTCTTTCACTAAGGCCTTGGTGTCATTCTTACACTGCCGATATATTTCTTTCTTCTGTTCAGTCATACTGTCATTCAGATTCAAAGAAGAGACATAGTCCAGCCACACTTTCTTCTTTTGCTCTACGGAAGCTGCCTCTTCCTCATCCTACCAAGGATCACCATTTGTTTTTCTATGCTTCTTTGAGCTTCCACATACTTCTTTCGCTGTATCTACCATACTCTCTTTTAATATTCTCCAGCATTCTGGCTCGACCCACGTCGCCTCAGGGGGACACCCTAACCCGTACTGCGGTACGCATATGAGCCGGATTGAAGTCTGACTAGACTGGTAGGGGACGCGACGTGCACGTTCCGGACTATGCCTCCCTAAAAAAAAATCATCATCATGTCAGGCTATTGTCGTCCACTGCTAGACGTAAGCCTAAATGTAAAATAGTATTGGACATTTATGGCATTTTTTTGTTGTGATTTATATTTTAGTTTTTGAGACAATAAGGTTGTTATTTTGTTAGGGCGCTCATCATTTCATTTTTATGATAATAAAAAAAATGTGTCAATAATTACATTTAGTTTCCTTATTCCTTACCTTGAAAATTTAAAGGATTGATAAATTTTATATTTGAATTGGTTGATTTTTTATTCATATAATTTTATTTGATTTTAATCTGATTAATTGTGAATATGAATCTCTTAGGTTTATTATTGGAATATGAAAAATATATACATTTTTAAATAATAGAAAAAAATCGATTTTTTCGTAAAAATCGATTATTTATTTTGATAATAATCGATTTTTGGAAAATCGATTAATATTAAATAAAAAAAAATCGATTTTTATTTAATCGATTTTTTTCCAGTAACCTCGCATCCCTAAATCCTATATAATTACACACACACACACACATGTAGATACGCATATCACACACACACACACGTATATTACTTTAACTTTAGTTCACTGCCTATACTCTAGATAGCAGCACTTTCCATACATGCATATTTTACCATCGAGTTGCCACTCTTTTTCAATGGATATAACTTTACTCTTTGATTAAGGCTACGTCCGCACAGACAGGCGGCTTGCTTAGCGCCCAGAGCCTAGCGGGTCACCTAGCGAGTAGCTTAGTATAACGAACGTTCTAGCATGTTTACGAACGGCCGCATTGCGCGCTTGACGCCTAGCTAGTCGCTTAGCGTGTATCGAGGTAAACAAACGTGTTGGTTTTTTTGTCACGAGGCGCAAGGCATTTTAGAAGAAACAAATGGATGAAATATTAATTACATCAGTTTTTAAAAGAGAACCACTATGGAATCCGGCTAATGAACTCCATAAAAATGCGGTTGTCCTAAAGAAACTATGGGAAGAGGTAGCAGTTGAAGTAGAAAAAGATGGTTGGTAGATACCTACCTACTAAAAAAAGTTATTTATTTTTGATGAGATAATAATATTTTTACAGTGAGTTACTAAAGATGTTAATGTATGTTATTATGACGTATTATATTTTCAGACATCTCGTCAACGTGCCGACAAGCAAATGACCAAGGCACAGTGCGGCCACCTGTATCCTAGCAAGTAGCCAGATTATAAGCCACTAAACTCTAGGCGATAAGCAAGCCACCTGTCTGTGCGGACGTAGCCTAACAGTTTTGTGTTCATTGGATAGTATGTTATTGTACTACTAACGCCACCTGCTCATTAGCACGTTGTAGAGACATTGGGCAGGCCACATCGCCCGCCGAATTGACACCCATTGGGGAAAAGATTCCCGAGTGGCAAGCACGACTCGGATGGCACAGCGTAGGATGACCCCACTAGGTAGACTGGCGACATCTCAAGAGTCGCAGGCAGTTATTGGAGGCAGGTGACCCATGACCGTTCTGAGTGGTCTTTTCGTGAGAAGGCTATATGCAACAAGGACTGTTAAAAAATAATCGATTTTTATTTAAATCGATTTTTTTAAATCGATTATATAAATTACGCGTTAAAATCGATTTTTATAAACAGCGCTATCTATGCGACAAATTAATAAATCTCGAAGTAAATTCATTATTATTTACAAGTTAAGAGTGAGATAATATAGTTGTTAGTAAAATAAAAATGTCTTCTAATCATAAAACACCTAAAAACACCTGATGAAAATATTTTATAATGAACAACTATAATACCATAGCAATACGCATGTACTGTTCGAAAGAAATTAAAACTTATAGTAATACTACAAATTTAAAACAGCACATAGAACGAAAACATCCCACTGTCTTACAGGTAACATGAACAGCGACTTATTGGTCTCTATAAAATTCGTTCAAAAAAACTGTCAGTCATGCGAAAATTGAAAATTTAAAGGAACATTCGCATTGATTTTTAGTTTTGAATTGGTTATTTTTTTAATTATATCATTTTATTTGATTTTTAATCTGATAAATCGTTAATATGAATCTCTTAGGTTTATTATTGGAATATGTAAGGCATATAGATGTTTAAATAATAGAAAAATCGTTTTTTTTTTTTGTAAAAAACGATTATTTATTTTTATTAAAATCGATTAATATTGAATAAAGAAAAATAGATTTTTATTTAATCGATTATTTTCCATTAACCTCACATCCCTATATGCAACAGCGAACGTCTTTGGACTGATGAACGGATGGGTAATAAAATATGAATATTAAGTAATAAAATAATCGATCTGAAACTTTAAAGCTTGTATTCAATGATGTTATAACAGTATTTGTATAACTTAAGTAGTCATTTTTCATTTTTGCGGTCAGATAAAAAGTGCTCGATCTTCTAGTACATAACATGAACAAATATATGTATTATTTGTCTCATGTACTGAATTAAACTCATTTTAATCTCATGAAATTGTTACAAAATTAAACTTAGTCTTTTCAACCACACAATCTGAATATTCTTTAGGAGTAAACACGTATATTTTCAAGTCAGTTTATTTTATAACAAATTCTACTTTATTTTAATTACTTCTTTCTTAAAAACTACACGGAATAATTCCTTGTTTCAAGTAGTTCTTTACAAACATAAAGAACATATGCAAATTACACTCAGACACCAAACAATTATTTTTGGTTCAGTGACATAACACTCAGCCATGAGATAGTAGTTATTTAGGTCACTACGCCATCTGTACATTTAAAAACAAATGCAACAATAGTGAATACTACAATTATTTACAAATGAGATTAATAAATCGGTCATTGTGGATTAGTGACTTGTACGGCCCGCATACTGTCACTTAATGAGCATTTGTCTTCAGTCCCCGATGTTTCCTCTTGTACTTCATTTGTTAACTTGCTTAATATCTCGTAGTGTGCCACTTCATCTTTTGGGGGGCTTGTCTCATCTAAGCTGTACCTGTAAAGTGTTCTTATTTATAATATATATTTATCATCATCACGTCCGTTTATATACAGCCCCCTGCTGAGATCGAGCCTCCTCCACAATACGAGGGAAATTGATTTACGCTGGTGAGACGAGTTGGTATAGGAGTTTATTTTGAGTTTTCCTTCCCTCTCAAATGTTATATGCATATCATATCTCTTAGAAGTCTTTTACGATTCCCATGGGCAAGAGGGGGTAGTGAATTGTATTTTTACATTGTCGCCGATATTATTAATTTTGAGGGAACAATTTCGTCTTTTGTCAAAATTTGCCAGTAACAATAAAAAAATAAAGAATTATAAACACAAGTTATTCTGTGAAATGTTAGATCTTCGCTGCTCACAGTTTTCAGTCTGCAGTCATAAATGATTAGCGCACGCCTTTTTTTTTTTTTTTTTTTTTTTGTGGTGGGCCATGGACGTCGCACCCCGCCAAATCGGTCCGGGGTGACGGAAGAGGCGGCGCGCAACCCCATTGACCCACCCTGCAAGCACCTCTTCTTCGCCATGCGAGCGGGCCACCGGTACCCGATCTTTGTCTTCGGTGGCCCGCTCGGCGGTATGCCCTCTCGGGCTCCTCTCCTGTTGACGCCCCGACAGATTTCGTCGTCGAGGCGTCGTCCTCACGCGGTGGCCTCGCGTCGGGTGACCGGACAATTCCCCGGTCCGATCACCCGAAGCCTCGGTTAGGGCGGCATCAGGCGCAGGTATTCGTGCCTGCGCCGCCCCGGCCGCGGGCGGCGGCCCGGGTCACGGGAATCCTCCCGGGCCCGTTCCGCCGCCTCCTTCTGCGAGATGACAGCCTCGCAGAAGGCGGCGACCGCGTCCCAATTCCTGACGCTGTCGACCATCGCCCTCGCGACAGCCGGCAGCGTCAGGTCGGCACCGATAATAGCGACGAGGTCGCGGCGCTGCCCGTCCCAGCCCGAGCATTCCTCGAGCGTATGTTGCGCCGTGTCCTCGTCACTACTGCAATGATGGCAGCCCGGAGTCCATTCCCTGTGCACGACCGTGTGCAGGTATTTCCCGAAACACCCGTGCCCCGTTAACACCTGCACCAGTCGGAAGGTGAGGACCCCGTGCCGCCGCTCCATCCATTCCATCAGTACGGGCCGGAGGGCCTCAACGGTAATGACAGCGTGTCTAGGCCTCTCCAGCCGCGTAGCCCAACGGGCGATGACTTCTCGGCGGGCGTCCTCGCGCCAGGTGGCTATCTCGTTAAACGATGGGGAGCCACCCTCTTCGCGCATTGAGTTAACCCGCCGGTAGAGGTCGGAGAGCATCTCCGTCTCTAGGTCCCACGGCGGTGTCCCGGCCAATAGGCACGCCGCCTCTGTCGACACCGTGCGGTAGCCGCGAATGGCTCTGACCGCCATGGCTCGCTGTGGCCTCCACAGCACCGCCCTGAGCTGGGCGTTCAGAGCCCTCGCCCACACGGGTGCGCCGTACATGGCCATTGAGCGGATCACCCCCGCATACAGCCGTCGGCCCTCGAAACTGGGTCCGCCCACATTCGGCATGAGCCGAGAAAGGGCGGACGCCGCGCCGACCAGCCGGGGAGCAATTTGGCGAAAATGCTCCCGGAACCACCATCGCCCGTCGAGCACCAGACCCAAGTACCTCATATGGGCCTGGATACTGATGTGGATGGAGTTGACGACTAACGAGGCGCCGATGGGCAGCCTCACACGGGGCCCATGGAATAGTAGGGCCTCCGTCTTGTTTAGGGCCACCCTGAGCCCCAGCGCCTCGATTCGCCTGACCATCTCCTCGGTGCCGAGAGTGGCCAGGCTCGCCGCCTCTTCGAGTGTCCTGCCTCGGGCTGTGACGAGCGTGTCGTCAGCATAGCAAATAACGCTCAGCCCGGGGGGGAGACTCCCTCTCAACGCCCAGTCGTACCCGATGTCCCACAGAGTCGGCCCCAGAACCGACCCCTGCGGAACACCGCACGACATGGGCGTCCGCACAATGTCCCCTGCGGGGCTCGCGTAGAGAACACTGCGCCCCTCCAGATAGTCTGCCACCAGCCGCCTGAGGTACAGGGGCACTCCATGGAACCGGAGCGCCTCCCTGATGCAGCTGAATGGCAGACTATTGAAGGCGTTGGCGATGTCCAACGACACCGCCAACAACACTCCTTTGCCGGCGACAGCCTCCGCGGCCGTCTGCCTCAGGCGTAGCAGGGCCCCGATGGTCGAACGCCCCTTCCGAAACCCAAATTGAGCGTCCGACAGATCGGGCCCCACCTCCTCCAGGTGCTGGACGATGCGGGCAGCGAGGACACGCTCCAGCAGCTTACCCACATCGTCCAGAAGCACAATGGGCCTGTAGGCCGACGGCGAATCCGGGGGCCGTCCCGGCTTTGGCAGGAGAACCAACCTCCCTTCCTTCCAGCACTCAGGGAACTGTCCAGACGTCAGACAGGCGTTGAACAGTCGCCTGAGGCGAGGTTCGAGATGCTCGAGGAGCAACGTCAACACCCGGACTGGGACTCCGTCCGGGCCGGGGGCCGTGGTGGCGGATCGAATCTTCGCCACGGCTGCCCCCACTTCCGACTCCGTCACGGGCGGAACACTCTCGACGGCCTCCCGGTCGTGATCTGGCGAAGCCATGACCGGGGGCGTGTGCTCCGACTGCCGCGGGAACAGCTCCTCGACCACTCTACGAAGGAGGTCGGGCTGGAGGGTCTCGGTGAGGGGGGGGCCCTGCGCGCGAAGCTTATTCAGCGACGGATTAGCGCACGCCTGTGGTAGTAACCACACTTTCGCACAAATTCAACGTTTAAGTAGTAGTAGTAATTGGTACCAATCGAATCGCTTCGATCGAAAGACGAGAGAGATGGATGGATGGAACTTTACGGTAGGCAGCGAATTAGTAGTGGTCTATTTAGTTACCACTCACCATTAGGTTGACTTCTTGCTATTTTACTAGTAAATATAAAAAAGTAAATCGAGCAAACAAAGTTGACGGCAAAGCTAGTTTGATACAAATTGCCATTGTAATGACAGATGAATACAATCTATCAATACTGTTTTCCAATGGTTGTCATGAGGAGAGAAGAATAATAAGAAATAAACACTATTAACTCGCTTGGCTAGTGTGGTATAGCTTATTTAGTGACGAAACTCGGTCCAGTCTCGGTCGTTTTAAAGAGAAGAACGTGACAGTCGAATCTAAGTTAAATTTTGAGATGATATACTAAAGATAAAACGAGATCATAATTGGAGTTGCTAGCAACAATGATATGTGGTAGTGTATATGACATGGAGGTTTGATTTAGAGTCTGGAGCTTGTAAAACGATGTTATTTATTTTAAGAGGGATTGGTAATGCTAGGTGATTACGAAAACTACCAACACTTGTATTGCTCGTGGGTATCGTTAAAGACGACTAAAGATTTATATTGTCCTGAGCCAACACAATCTGAGCTCGTCTGGTCAACAATTACATTCCCAAAGAGGGTTGATATCAAGCAGGCAGCTTGCTGCAGTCATAAACTTTTGCCAATAACTTTTGCAATATGGAAAGAGGTATATATTGCGACGACTCCATCTAATTGGGATAAGAGCAGAATGATGATGAGGCTTTCCGTGTGGTGGAGTATGAAAACAATTCACCACCCTCTATCTTACCTGTGGGTGATGGTACGAGACGACTAAGGGATATAAAACGCATATAACATCTATGCGAGAGAAGGAAAATTCGATACAAAACCCTATACCAACAAGTCTGACCAGCGTGGTATAGTAGGTCAATTACCCTTTTTTTTGCGGTGGGCTATGGACGTGGTCGCGCCCTGCCAAATTGGTCCGGGGCGACGAAAGAGGCGGCGCGCAACCCCATAGACATACCCTGCAAGCACCTCTCTTCGCCGTGCGAGCGGGCCACCGGTACCCGATCTTTGTCTTCGGTGGCCCGCCCGGCGGTTTACCCTCGCGGGTTCCTCTCATGTAGTAGGTCAATTACCCTCCCATTATGGAGGAGGCTCGAGCCCAACAGTGGGACATATATGAGCTTAGATGAGATGATGATGAGGTAATGCTAGGTCCCTACTTAATATGGGGTAAGGACATGATAATGTTATAATTAATGAGAATGTTGCTAATGTTTATCCAGCGATGTAAGCATACGATTGCTGATAGTGAATTCTTGGGTTTGTCTTTTAGGATGTTATTAATTTTCATTCATTAGTCCAGTCCACTGTAGCTCTTAGGCCTCTTCAAGAGGGAATATTTGTTATAATCGCCATGTTTGGCAGGCGGGTTAGTAATCACAGGTGTTAAAAGTTTCAGAGGAGTGTGCTGTTGTTAACATTTCTGGCACGCTTTCAGCCGGTTTTTATAACATGTATCTATGTTTGTAAGGTACCCGCGGTACAACCTTTTACATCTTAGTAGTAAATACATCATTTAAAAAAGGGTTAGTTTGCATACTTACCCACAGGCTTTGAAGAAAGCGTTTGCTGAGGGATTGTGAGTAAGCGTTGTGAGACGTACGTAACGCATACGAGTTGCACGCGCAAGCCTTTCCAGCACAGATAAAACGCGTTGACCCAATCCTCGCCGGCGACCGTCAGCCTCCACTTGAACTTCGTAGCTGCAACAAAATTATAAGCAATAATTTTTTCATTTTAAAGTTATTAAGTTTATTAATTGACGTTCTTGTGATTAAATTTCGGTTTGACCATAACATCGATAATTAAAAGAAAATACGATAATGAGACGTGATTATCACGTGACTATGGCAAGACATAAGTATCTACAATATTGGTTATCAACAAGTTCTTTAAATCTTTTTGGATTAATGTTTCGAAACTGCTTAAGAAAGAAATGGGGTATATGAGCTATTACTATTGCTAATAAGACAGCATATTTGTATTGATCGAACAAAGTTAATAGTCCATTGAAATGTAAATTTTTTTTGGACTAACCTTGTGTTTTTCCAACTACGCAATTTTAATGTTGGGGTGTTTCAGTAAGAGCTTAACCCCAAGTTTATGGGGTTGCAAACCTTGTCTCGCGGCTGACATATTGGAAGAAAGGGTGCAAACGCCTTTTTCGCCATATCTTTGAAACTATTAATCTGATAAAAAATTTATAAAGACATAATTTGTAGCGAATCCCTTTGTCTACAATTTTGTTAATATAACTTTTTTCAATAAAATTAAAAATAAAGAAGTTATTAACAAAAATATGGAATAATTACTCAAAAAAAATCTTTTTTGTTACATAACTTTTTCATTCATTAAAATAGAAAATTATGCATAAAAATAAAAAAAAGGAAATTAAAAATAAGACTGACTTTATCGTTGTTATTGGATTCTTCTGAGTAGTAAGAACCCGGTTAACTTTGGAGCGTTCTAAAACTCGCATAAATACACGTAATCGTAAAAAAATATAGGTCGAAATGTTTGTCAAAAGACCCTCCTAAAAGATTGTCCTGAGGTCATTTTATCGTAAAGTAATAAATAAAAAAGTTGTAATGTGTTATAATAAAAAGAAAACTTGTTGAGAAATTTTCCCATATTTTTGTTAATAACTTTTTTATTTGTAATTTCATTGAAAAAGGTTATATAAACAAATTTGTAGACAAAGCAATTTGCTACAAATTATGTTGTTAGAATTTTTTATGTCAGATTAATAGTTTCAAAGATATAGCGGCAACAGCGTTTGCATCCCTTCTTCCAATATGGCGGCCGCGGGGCAAGGGCTGCAGCCCCACAAACTTGGGGTTTAGCTCTTACTGCCCTCCTTCCCCCTATACATCCCAACAATAAAATTGCATACTATGAAAAATGCAAGCTCCAATGTAACTTTTCAATGGACTATAACGCTTAACGCGGACACCCTTTTCTTGACAGATATTGCATTTCGGGCGAAAGTGTTGGGTTGACATGTGTTATTGACGGCCTGCACCTATTGGGATAGCTAATCAGTACCCAGTGATCAGTTATTGATAGGAACGAAACATATTAGATACCGAGATATTCAGACTAAGAAAAAGAATCATGCATTTGCGTTTTTAAATTTGAATACAATATCTCATTGCAATTATGTGCGTATTTTGTTTATAAATTATGAATGGATTCCAACTTCGTAGATCGCCTAAAGCTGTAAAGGTCTACATCTCTCTCGTGTCGTGATAAATACCATATTTATTAGATTATAGAGATTGGAAGAAGGAAGCGCAGGAACAAATTCAGACTTAGATTTTCTGCGAGAGTGTGGTACAACCCCGGACAAGGGCTCATTTATAACTGCAAATGCAACTGCCAATAGTAATTTCCTCCATTTTAGATTGACTGCTGCCATTTTAGATTGTCCTGCGCTGTAGGCGGATATGCATTGACAATGATCGGTGCTCTTCTAATACTATCATTCATTCATTCATCAGCATACAGACGTACATTTTTGCACTTAGGCTTCGCCACGTGAGGATATATTTTTTATTTTTATTGCTTGTGGTGGCAAACGAACAAGCAGCACACCTGATGGTAAGTGTTACTGCCGTCCATGGAACTTTGCAATATCATAGGTATATATAGCTAGGCCGTTGCCTACCAACAAAACCCCCAAACCCACCCCGAAAGTTGGGCTTCCGGCTCTCTCGCTCATGGAACGAAGCGCAACAGCACATCGCTTTTGCTCAGACGTCGATTTTCTGTGAGACGGACCACACGGTACTACCCCGGAAGGATTGGCCCGCGGCTGTAGATAGTAAACTGTCACAACCGATCATATATGATCCTCACGGGAGAGTAGAGAGATACCGTCAGTAACACATTTCGTTATTATCTACATAATATGTATACTCGTATGATTCTTTTATAAGGTGTTGCTCTGGAACTTTAGTGGATCTTTTTGCCTGACGTTCTAATGACGTCACATGAAGTCCTATGACCAGTATGTTTTACCAAGGAGAACTAACATCACAGAAAAGTGGTTTCTAAATAACGCTTCTAGACGAAGCTCAGGGTTTATTTACGAGCACGCTAATTGGCAGTGTATTGCTTACAGCAAACGATGAAAGTAAGACGACCTGTCATGAGATTGACTAAAAATATAATGAAAGTCACAGGGAACCGATCTATCAATTCCAGGATAGTTCAACGCCTAAGATGTGCTGATGAAGCTGAAGTGGTGAAATTAATATTGTTATACCTGAAATATAACTAAATTAGTAAAAAGGTATATCCAAAAATCACTTGACGATGGTGTGATCAAAATAATTATATCAACGGATTCGTGACCTTTTAAATGTTTATTACAATGTGACTAGTTTCTTGAGATACCTATCTACTTCATATGCACCATTTATTAATTTATAGATAAGAATTCGTTTATAATGTCTCGACCCTATTAAAATTGACAGACAGACGATAAAGATTGTCATCTGAATTTTGATAAATTTATCTTAATATTGGTTCAATTATTTAAATAAATAAATAGATGGAAATTAACAAATAAAAAACAACTTTTTGAATTTAGTTAAAGTGGACAGATGGATGGATGGAATGGATATACCGCGAAAAAAAAATCTGTGCTGGACCGTACTTTTAACTCAATTTTAAAAGGTGTTGGAGGGTATTTCAAATTTCCCATTTAAATAAAATAAAAAATAGTTTATTTTTTATTAAAAAATACTATCCTTTCAACCATTTGTGATAAAAAATTTTACTAGTCAGATTTTGTATACCATAAAATTTCCTAAAAAAATAAACCCAGAGTAGATATATTTAAATAAAAAAAAATCATATATTTAGAAAGCCATAAATAACAAAATGGCTTAAAAGTAATACGATGTATTCGATGAGAGTTAAACCAAAAATATTATATGTACATAGTATCCTATTCTTGAGATCCGTGAGTAATGGGCACGGATCTTGTAGGTACACAATATCATAGAAATTAACCTACTTGACCACGTTAATGAAATTGGTTGGGAGTTTTATTTCAAGTTTTCTTTTTCTTACAATGATATTATCTGAATGTTGAGGAAGCGAGTGAAGTATGCAAGGATAGAGTTCTCTGGCACTCTGTTCTCTCTGCCTACCCTGCCAGGGACATGGCGTGATGGTATGTATGTATGTACATATATTATCTGCTGTTGTCTTTTACGGAAATTGAGAGAAACAACACATTGTAATCTTTTCTTATTAATTCAGCTTAGGTCGACCTATACGAAGAACAAAGTTACTTATGATTATGATACCAAATAGTTTTTATTGTAGTTATAAAGTTAAGCTAAGCTAACTGCTGGGCTCGAGCCAACTCAATAATAGGAGAAATATTACTTAATAAAAAGTTGTCAGACAAGTTGGTATAGCTTTTTATTATCAGTTTTTCCTTTCTTGCATAGAGATTACACATTTATCCCTTGTCTTTTATGACATCCACGGGTAAGACATGGTGGTGAATTGTATTATTACTTCATCACCTCACGGAAAAACTAACCTCTCCTCTCAATGTATTCTGCAGATTTCTTAAGTAAAAATCATTGTAAGTTTAAATCGAACTTTATTAAACAAATTACAGCGCAATAAAAATTTAATATTTCAACTAAAAAGCATGCAGTAAGTTTGTAACGCAATCACGTTTCACACACGTAGACAAATAAGAAATTTTACTTATCGATAAGCTGTTGTTTTTTTCTGAGCTTTGTTTGGTGCAGTATCACACAAGGGAGCAATGTTCATTTTATCTTAAAATATTTATCTCAAAACAATGCATTTCAATAACATTATACTTTGCAACAAAAAAATACTGTTTATTTGAATATTTCTAATTGTTATTGTGGTCATTGGCTGAATTCTGTGCCAAACTATTTATATTATAGGCTGCCCTACTTATTAAACTCATGATCTGTGCCGATTGTGACCTGTACTCGATCCAATTTTTTTTTGGATTATATTACGACTTATATCTTGGTCTATAAGTCCACTGAGTTGTTTGCTGGATATTCTCCGTATTCTGCACAAATTATTAGTAACTTAATCTGGGTGTTACGTGTGTTCTTTAACTGTACGTTTGTATAGTGCTCGCAATACAAGGATTTATTCCTCAGTGCGCGAGGTTGTCTTTTAAAAACTGGCTCTTTGGTTTCATGGATAAAAAGCTTGATACATAAACTAAAAAAAAATGCACTCTGGGAGTGCCGGCAGAAGTAAAAATTTGAACATTAACGTTGTGCATTTTTGAATATTTTGGAATGGTTAGGTAATAAATTCGCGTGAATTGCTTTATTTATCAGTATAAAAGTATTATCATTTATGTGGTTAAATACAATATTCATTTATTGCGCTATATTGTACACAAACATGACAATTTAGATTACGTACAAAATTTAAAACTTCAGAACTATTACATTTACTACTTATTTAACATTAAAAAGTTTACCTCTCAGGCAAATCAATTCAAATTCTTTCATCCATAATTTCAACGACTCATTCACCATCATCATCACCAGCATCATCATCGCCAGTTTCTTAACCTTATACAATAGGTTTATGGTAGCTTGAAGTGAGAGACGAACGATTTTGCTTCGAATCTATTTAAATGTCTATAAAGAGCGCGTCAATAGTAGTTTTGTATTTCGTAGTACTAAGAATGTGATCATTTGACATCGTTAAACCAAATTCATTATTCAAAAATTCTTACGAGTCATCAACGTCAAAATCGTCTTATTAATTTTCGATCAGGTCACGTGTTCTGACGCGAGTTTGACATTTTTTTACACATCACAAAAAGCGCAGAACTCGCTAAAGAAGTTTTCACTTTAAAAACTTGACAGAGTTCGTATTGCTTATTGGGAAGGCAAATAACAGCATTATCAAAGTGTATTATTTTATATTTCGATTTGTTTAAACCATTTTTGGGAATCGAACCTACGGCACTGACATGGTAGGTATCTTAACCTATTGGTTACCATCTGTGCCGTTAGTTGTCATCTTATTACGAAGACGACGACATACGTATCTATTCGTTACACATATCTCAAATTATTTTGTGATCGACCTATGCCAATATTATAACTTTTATAACAATCAGGTTATGGACCTATGTAACCGTAATCGAAATTATCGGATATCCAAAAGGAAAACAATCGAATCAAATCGTAACCGAATCGGACATAACAGTTTCGAATAATTACGGAATAGGGACGTGTCACTTTATAGTACCTACCAAATGTTGACATACATAATAAAGACAATTCGTTAGTTTGCCATTTTCCTTTTCATCATTCACCATCATTTAGCCTTTTGACGTCTACTGCTGCATGTAGGCCTCCCTCACAGTTGAGTATGAGAGGATAATGCGGTAATTGCCACGCTTGGCATCTGCCAACCTGTCTAGGTTGGCGAACGTAGCGTGGTGTTATACGTTTCCCAAAAGAAAGCTGCTGCCCGCTCTCCTGGTGAGCCTTTAGCCGACTTTAATACCCTAAAAATTTAATATCCCTAATTAAAACAATTGGATTATCCGAAATAATTTGATAGCCGTAATTGCATCCGAAATCAGTATAATGTCGTTTTATTATTCGTATTCAAATCCAAAACTTCATAGTAACATATAACACAAAACAATAAAATCCTAATTCAATTAAAATAATTTCTTGCATCTAAATCATGTTATATCAAATTTTTTTTTAATGTTGCCACTTACGCTAGAAATATACTGCACGCTTTTCTTCTTTACAAGCGATATATTTTAGTGCTACGATTGGACGTGATCTATCGTCGTTTTCGTCTATAGCAGGAGGGATATTAGTTTTTATGCGAATTTTTCTTTTCATTTCATCTTCTCATATCCATGAGTCATATTTTAAATCAACCGTTAGAGAGGAATTAATGTTGATAGTGTGTACTTAGTCCCTTACCGCAGGATATATTAATTTCATAGTTTCGTAACTATGTCTGCAATATATATGCAAATCACTGTACGAAGATTTTTGACACAAAAAGTTCACAATTTCACATGTCTGAATACAACCGAAATAAAAAAGGAATTGTAAGGCCAATGCAAGCAACGATTCAAGAAGTGAATATTAAAAATACAATGCAGCATTTAATTACACTACAAAGAAAGTGGAGGGGTGGAGAAATTGGGCGACGGGTCATAAGATAATGTTATCAAATGCCCTCTAGGTAAATGACGTAGAGATCAATGCAGTTTGATACTTTCAGACTAAACAGCTTCGCAATCCGAGACGAGCAGCCGAGATGCAGGCACGGCTCCTGTGGCTGGTATTGTTATGGGCGGCGATGGGGGACGCCGCCCGCTTGCTCGCCGTGTTGCCGACCAATACTAAGAGTCATCATGTCATGTACGCCCGGATCTTAGACGCATTAGCCAAGAGAGGTCACGATCTTACTGTCGTCACACACTTTCCAATGGTATGTATGTCATTATGTACACTTCATGAGCTCGCAGGTGAGAGTCAATTAATCGGTCAATTCTACATAACTTACTTGCCAGTTGCTTAAAAATAATCAATGCTACACGACTTACTTGCCGGTTATTTTTAAATAGAATGTATGAAATTCATGTTAATTCTTTCTTTGGTAATTGTATTATTTGTGAAAGGCCATACGATAACGAATTAGATAATTTTACTTTAAGAAAAGTTCGTAATGGTATTAATAAATGATTAGGGAATAGAAATTGGTAAAATTGTTAAAATATACTAATTTTATAAACTTGTATAAATTCCAAGACACGTACAATCAAAGTTTCAAATATTTTTTATCATAGTTGATTCGATATAGTTTTCCAAGTTTTTAGAAAATAATCGGGATAGTTACAAAAGAAATGTTGGATTGGATAATTCATATATAATTTATGATTATTCATGCATTCAAGCACTAAGCAAGTTATGTAATGGTTATTCGAAAATCCAAATCTCGAAAACCCTCGTTTTATATCGACTTAATTTAAAAAAATGTTTTAACAGTAAGAAGCCTTCGAGAAAAATATATTTTCGAGTGTTATAGGCTACCTTTTATCTTTATACAGTACCTGTGTGTATTTTTGTAAAGTGAAACATATATAAAATCCACAAAACAATCACTAACACAGACCGCATAGATAACGGAGTAGTCTAAGCACTGACTTTCTTGGCCGAATATTATGAGTTCGACGCGGCGACGGTGAGAACTCGTGCGATTCAAGAATGATAGCTTTGAGTCTAGGTGTTATCTGTGTACGTAAATTGTATACTTGTAAAGTCACCCATAAACAGAATTTCATTCTATAGTGTTTCTATAGTTTGTATTTTAAAAAGGGCAAACGCCTGAACATTTATCGGGGCAACTGACATGCACAAAATAATATTATGTACACGTACATATGATAAGTAAATGAATCGATCTCAATTAAAAAATGTTATTAACATTTTATTAGAATAATTAGGTGTATAATTCTGCGCCTAAGTCTGTTAATTGTAATCATAGCGCCATTTAACCATTACGAAGCTCATTGTTGGTGAGCTTTAATAAAAAAAAGTGTAAATACCTAGTCATTAACATAACGCACAGGACGGATCAAGAAAGCATCTCGTTGGACGTTCTATGGAGTCCACGTACGACGTTGATAATTATCAACGTCGTACGTGGACTCCATAGAACGATTATAATCTGAATGGTACATTAAGATTTGCGGTGAGCAGAGTTGAACACTTATTAAATAATTCTTTATAGCAAATTTGTAGATAAGCAGTCCTAAGGCTATCAAGTCTATATATTTGACTGCACAGATAACGTAGTGGTTAAGATACCAATCCGCCGTATCAAGAGTAACATGTTCGCTTCCCACGGAGGATAATTCTTTATAGATCCACACATTGTTATTCTGTGTCTCGGTGTAATTTGTGTTTGATGATTGTACGTTTTTAAAGTCATCCGCAATAAAAGAATTAGTGATTTAGTGCAGTGCTGCCTTTAAAAAAATATATAATGTCATATTTGTCTGTTATTTTGTTACTTCATAACGCAAATGTTCAGTATTTTAGTAAAAGAGAATGACGGGGATGTTAAGTTTACATAGTTCGGTGATATCATAATACTCATCTCTCTTACAACTTAGGGTTCGTCTATTAATTAGGTGAGGAATCAGGGGTGCACGGGTTCAAACCTAATCTCATTATATCACACGTGGTAGAGAGAAAAATTCGAATGAAAAATAACCGAAACCCTACCACGAGTCTCATGACATTTCACTTGAGGGTGTCAAAAAATCCACAAAAACATCGCGTAATTAATGGATGGGAACACGTAATTAATGGATGCCAATATATTCGATTGTTAAGCAAGAGGCTCCTCCACAATAGGATGCTTACTATCACTGATCAGAAGAGTTCGCGTAGGGTTTCATTTCTAGTTCCTTTACTTTTGAAGTTATAATTCTTTCGTTGTCTCGTAATCGCAGAAAAGAAATGGGCATGGCAGTAATGGACACTGCAAGTGGGGCTTATTAAAAATGTTTTGTTTTTAATTTAGACATGCTACGGTGTTGGTCACTCTTGTACAAGCAAAAGACTCACTTTGAGTGCACGGGTTCGGTTCTGGCTCAGATGAAAACATTTATACCTAAAGGGTTTTTCCGTCTGTGAACAACGACTTAAAAGGCGAAATGTGAAGATCTTATGTGCATCTAATCTATGCTTTCAGAGTTACATAAGTGATCCTTACAAACGTGCATCTATCCCAATTACTTTAGGTTGACGCAATATGTACTTTAAGCGTACACACAATATGTGGGTACGATGGAAGAGTACATATTGTCTTGACCCTATGTAGTTGGGATAAAACAGGAGAATGATGATGACCTGTATAAAATATTTTAAAAATCAGTTAAATGTTACAGTTATATATAATACAATAAAAATCTTAAATAAATTTAATTTAATATTTTTAACCGACTTCAAAAAAGGTCTCAATTCGTCTGTATTTTTTTTTATGTTTGTTACCTCATAACTTTCGACTGAGCCAAGCGATTTTAATGATTATTTTTTTATTTGAAAGCTGGTGCTTCCCGTATGGTCCCATTTTAATTTGGTCCAGTTCTGATAATGGCACTCATGAGAAAACCATATAAGTCTAAAATTAGCATTAAGTATGTGTGCGACAAATGAAAGAGTAACTCAAGCCCCGCTACTAATAGAACAACCTATGTGTGTCTGTAACACTAAAAAGTAAACAATAAAAAAAATAAAACTACGATTAAAAAAACCGACTTCAAAAAGTGAAAAGTACAGAATAACTTAAAATACTATAATTTGTATGTGCTATCTATTGATAGGTTTGAAGTCGGTGCCGGTGTCGGTATCTTTAGTGTAGGAATTTCATTACAGTAAGTAAGCTGTTTATAATTTTGTTTAAGGCTTGGCACCGATTTCAAACCTATCAATAGATAGCACATACCAATGATAGTATTTTAAGTAATTCTGTACTATTCAGTTTTTGAAGTGGGTTTTTTTAATCGTAGTTTTATTTTTTTATTTTGTTTTTATTATATATTATTGAACTCTGATACTATTTAACAACATTGAGATAATAACTACTATGAATGAATGACCGTGTGTCTCGTTAACCTTGATTAGTAACAGATTAGGTGCATTGCCATATGTTTGCTTGACCCAAGATTATCTTATCACCTGACAATAATGCGCCTTTTTTTTTGGATATTCCCAGCTACTTTTTTTTTTGAGGGGTGGGTTACGGTCGACGCACTCCTCTCACCACTCCGTCCGAGGCGACAGACGGGCGTCAGCACGCACACCCGTAACCCACCCGTGGCACGTCGCCTTCGTCATTGGGCTGACCACCGGAGCAGAGTGACTTGACGTCTGATCACTTGTAAAATGGAAATACCTACCTAGTTATTAAAATTTGTATGAGTTCTTTTTAATAGTTTCATATGTGACAAATGCAATATCTCTTTAGTATGAATATTGTCTTTTACATAGTGCAAATTACATATTTATCAGCAGTATTTTTATCTCTGTCCCCGTACTCACCTATGTAAACTATTAGCAGCGACTGCTCTCATGGATCTTTCAATTCTTATACAAATAGCGTTTGCCCGCAATTTTACTCGAGCAGAAATACAATTAAAATTTATCGTTGATACAATCAACAATAGATATTCTCGCCTTATTTGCGTTTCATGAAATTGAGCTTGAATATTTATTTCTGTAAGATATAGGTATTATTATATAATTTTAAATCAATAACTTTCCAGCAAATATAATGTTTTTAATATTGTAGGCAATATGTCTACAGTATAATGCTTATTAATATTATAAATGCGAAAGTAACTCTGTCTGTCTGTCGCTCTTTCACGCCAAAACTATTGAACCGATCTAAATTAAACTTCGTACATAGATACTCTAGACTCTAGAGCCTGACAAAGGACATAGGCTACTTTTTAATGCAAAAAAGGGTTGTAAATGGGGATAAAACGTTGTAAGGTATTATCGTCATTTTTAAAACCAGAAGCTTGAAACTTATTTTTAGGCTATTGATTAGATATAAATAAATATGACATTAAAATTTCGTAAAAATATTACCCTTAAGGGGTATATGTAAATAAAAATAGGGGATGAAAAACTTTAGCATAGTAACCTTCTACGCAGGCGAAGCCACGGGCGGCAGCTATTTTATAATAATTTGTAATCTTGATGTTAATAAATAAATGACCAGAATAAAAAATAAATAAATATTTTATACATATTTTTTTTTTCTATTAATATTGCACTTATTATAAAGTATAAGTCAAAAATTAAAAATGTAGTGTACCTATACCTAAATGAAAACCTTTTTTAAAATTATCCGTAACATGTCGTTTACCATTTTTAACGGCATTAAATGTAAAAGAAAAATCATGCGTAATCCTCGCGTAAAATGCAGAAGTCATAACAAACATTACATATTAATAATATGTTTACTCGTATTTGTGGTAATAAAAAAACTTTTTACTCGTATATTGAATCACTTGTCATGATAATGTCATTTAAAAGATAAGAAAGTATGCTGAATGGCCACATATCATAAGTTTGATAATGATGAGTTAGGCACGCATTATTACTTATTTATTTCTTTTTCATCAATACACCTTCTATAATGAAAGTGTTGATAATAAACACGAATGTTTTCAAGTTACTGAAATTTTAGCATTTAACATGCTTGATTTTTTATAAAAATTTGATTACGAGTGATAAATGATTGTCACACATGGGATTCGAACCCAGGCCTATTGGAAATCCGTTCCAATCCTCATTGTTTAATACAATTCTAAGAGCGGTTACGCACTACGTCCGATCCGAACCCGTGAAAATATGGATCTAGAAAATTCGGACCGAATTCGGATATTGCTTACGCACTTGCCCGATCCGAACCCGTGAAAATATGGGTCTAGAAAACTCGGACCGAATTACGTGATTTTACGTGGAGCCACAGCAGAGTGTTCACGTCGTTGATCATAAGTCCTATAAATCGACGTCAACTTCTGGCAATACTATTGTACGTACGAAGAACGTAGACGTACGTTCATACAAATAATTCTATGGCTACATCGGTCCGTCAAAAATCTTCTCCGGCATGGAGATTCTAGAATGACGGAAAGAAATCGGATGAAGGAGATCGGATGTAGTGCATAAATTACCATAGAAATAGTTCTACGGCTACGACGGACCATATTTTCACTGATTCGGATTGGATGTAGTGCGGAACCGCTCTAACTGCAAAGCTAGTGTATTAAATCTGTATAATGTGTAAACATTGGCGGGTAGATGGCACACGTCTCCTTTAAGGACGAAAATATAATACGAAGCGAAAATTGAATGTCATACAACCTGTTGTGCGTGACACTACGCAACAGATGCGTGTTCAATCCTCTGCCTTCAATCAATCAATCACAATCCGTTCCAATCGTGCTACCACTTACACCAGCGTGACCGTCGTCACGCTGATGTAAGTGTAAGCCACAAGCCAGCCCAAGGTGGTGTAATGCTATCTGGTCAAATACATCCCCAAGCGTGTACTAAGTGTGAATACTCTAATAATACTCTGGGATTCTCTGTTCTTCTTCCGTGAGATATCGCTTTGCACAAAAAGACGGAGACTCAGTTCCTACTGGCGCCCGGCCGCGAATGACAATGCTGTCAGCAATAGATCTACTCAGATAGTTGCAACGAGTAGTTCAGAGTAAATTCTCGCTTTACTATCCTGGCAATTGTGTGCTAACTCTTATTTGTTACTTGTTTTGCTAATGTGATATATTTATAACATAGTTATTGCTATAGTAAATATATACAATAGTTTCTGTAATTGTATGTAAAGACTCTAAAAATTGGGGACATTGAAGTAAATGAACCGGAATATTGATAACAACATTTAACGGAAGATACGTTTACATGTCATGGTTCAGGGATCTCTGCTTGGTCCATTGTTATATACAACATATGTAAACAATATTCACACTTGCTTGCATCAGGTTGAGAGCCCTCAGCGCTCAACCACAGTCCGGGTAAAGTTGTCATAGCCATCTGAGGCTAACAACTAAGTCACACAAAAAAGAAACGCTTTCGATCATGTCAACTATTATGATTTGCAGATGACGTAAAGTTGTTTGCCACTATTACAACTCCTGAGGATGTAATTGCACTTCAGTTGGATCTAACAAGATTAGAAAAGTATTGCCTAACGAACAAACTCGGCCTTAACCCTGAGCAATGAGAGAATACCCGTCAGAGTAGACCGCCGGGTGGGCCACCGACGACAAAGATCGGGTTCCGGTGGCCCACTCGCACAGCGTGGAGAGGTACATTGCGTGGCGGGTTTATGGAGTCGCGCGCCGCTTCAACTGTCGTCCCGGACGGATTTAGCGGGGTGTAACCAAATCATAGCCCGCCGCAAAAAAAGAGCTAATATCACTAGTGTGGCCACACGGTGGTATCACTAAAGGCGGGGCCGCCTTTAGTTTATTTCTTCACCTTGCGGCCCTTCCCTGGCAAAAGGTTGCCGACCACTGCTTTAACTGAAGCAAAAACACTTAAAATTTTATATTGTACCTACGTTCGTACGCAATAATTTGGAATATGCATCTCAGATATGGAAGCCACAAAATATACAAAAGCGATTCATTAAAATATTTTTGTTTTCATCAAAGGATCCCTTATCAGTCTAATCAAAACCAACAATACTGTAAAAAAAATAATTTCGTTGCCACAGGTAAAACGCCGTGAGGATAGCTGACTATATATTCTTCCTAAGAGTCATATAGAAACATATAGATAGTCCAGAGCTCCTATATAAAATTAATTTCAATGTGCCATTCAAATCTATTTGTTGTCATCCATCAGTTCAGATACCACTTGCATCAAAAAATTATAGGCCAAACAGTTTTATAATACACGCAAACAGAGGCTTTAATAATTTAAGTAAACAGCATGATTTTGACCCATTTATGACAAATATAAATGTAGCACGTAAACTTATAAGCCTAGATTTTTTAAATTAGTTTAACAGAAGTAAATATATTGCGTATAGTCAGAGTGCTCTCAATCAATTTATACAACGACTATAAGTGAAGACTTGTAAGTAGGCCCCGCCAAAACCACCAGGGACGACGGAACGTCAGCGTGGGACCCCGTAACAAGCCGTTTTACCCCTCTCCGCTTTCAATTATGTATATGGATCAACAGAACCGATAACTGCACTTTGTTGTGGCCTACTACAACCCATTTCACAAATGAAAATATAAAAATAATTTATATGCTTTATTTTCATCGTTTACAGAAAAAGTCGCTGCCTAATGTGAGAGAAATAAGCCTGGCAGGAACGAAACCAGAGATCCAAAATAATCTCAATTCTATAAAACACAATTCTATCAAACCTAACTTCATTAGAAACTTGGAACAAATAATGGAAGAATGTGTCGATTCCTGTGACATTGTTTCAAAAGTACCCGCAGTTAGAGCATTCTTTAACTCTTCCGAAACTTTTGATTTAATCATTACTGAAGTTTTTGGCAGCGATTGTTTTTTACCGCTTAGTGTAAAATATAAAGCTCCAGTCGTCGGACTTTTATCTAGTGTACCACTACCATGGGTCAATGAGCAGTTAGGAAACCCTGAAGCTACTGCATATGTACCGTCCTACATGGTTGGATATGGACAACGGATGACTTTATGGGAAAGATTTGCAAACACAATGTCTGCGTTTATTGCTAAAGTTTTATATAGATACAAATCACAAGTTCCTTCCCAGGTTAGTAAGAAAATTCGTATTTATATTTGAAGATGCCTTTTGTCGACAATTATTGAGCTATTTCTTTTTAACAGGTTATAGCAGATCGCCTGTTTGGGCCTGGACCGAAATTAGAATCCTTAGCTCGAAATTATAGTTTGGTTCTGTCTAATAGCCACTTCAGCATAAATGAAGTACGACCATTAGTCCCAGCTCTGATTGAAGTCGGCGGCTTACATTTAGACGATTCACCAACTCTCCCTCAAGTAAGTTGCACTGTATTCAGTCATAATATTACGTAATTAGATAACGACTGCTTAGATAATGTTTTATAATTTATTGGAGTTACCAATAATGAGCAGTACGCGGCTTAAGACCAAATCACTCTCGCAAGTCACTAGGTCATTCAGAATGCGTGTCAAATGTAATTATCATTATTATTTATTCGTTTTATGGACTGGTTTTATAGATACTCAAAATATTAATTATAGTAGACATATTTTCTAACATAGGAGAATAAATAATAAGCTAATAAAGACAGCGTATTATAATACATAAATAACAAGAACAATGCCAAATAAATACGAATTTAAATAGAGATGATAATTGTTAACACGGCATTAATAAGTCATCATTATCTTGCCCTTACCCCAATTACTCGCGGTCGACGCAATCTATTCCTCTTTCATTGTAAATATTGCAACAATTATTGCCAGTAGTTTTATGACCGGCCCTCTGCCTGACCCTCTTTGGGAATCTACTTGTTGATCAGAAGGTATCTGGTGGAGTTGGTCCAGGTAAATATCTCTAAGATCTTAGTAGTATTTTACGACATCCACAAGCAAAGTTTTTCAGTATTCTTAGCCGCTACCACACAACAAATAGCGTTAGTATGTATAACTACTTTTATTTGTTTAACATTTTATTTTAAGTTATTCCAAAAGCTACCAGCGGATCATTTTATGTGGGATCGACCGAACGTAGATACCTATACGGCCTTTTTTAATTAATGTAGTTTTGCTTGCTTATAAAAGTAATGTCTCTATATATATATATATATATATATATATATATATATATATATATATATATATATATACAGATCTAAATTTTAAGTAGCATAATATCTTCGTGTGGCCTCGTATTTAGTGAAATCGACAATGAGAGTCCATTTCTATGCTAGCGGATTTAGCAAATAATTTTATATGTACTTGTATATACAAAATATATGGATTGGACGGTAAAAAAAAAATATGATATGATGTTGTGGCTACGTTTTAATAGATGACATTACTAATATCTGTGTTTTACGTTCATAGCATATCTAGTCATCGGATCGGTCAAAGTACGATAGGGTTAAAGGGCCTTTCTTAAATACTAAGAAATAATCATTATATTTAAATTAACGTATAAAAAGTATAAACAATATTAAACAATAAATTTTAATATCAGTTCAATAAAAATCTTCAAGATATAACACAATGATGTCATAAAAACAACGCATATACATAATTATTAGTTAATGATTCATGTGACAGTTCTGATAATAAAAGCTTAGTCTATAGAATAATACGAATACGTAGGTCACACTGAAAGTTTTTTATTCGATACTCTTTGGGAATCAGAAGACGTGTAATGAATTCATAAGGCATTTGTTTTCACAAATTGGCGGCAATTTAAAGTTTCTGTCGTTCTTTGAAATGGATTTAGCTAGAGAAAATTTTCGCGTAATGATTTATAGTCCATGGAAAAGAACCACACTTTGTGGATAGCACATAGTATTGTACTGCGTGGGAATCGAATCCACGGCACTAGCATGGATGGTCGGTATCTAAAGCACTACGCCATCTATGCAGTAAATGAACACTCTGAATAGAAATTATGGTAAAAAAATAATAATATTTTAAGTTGTATGGTAGGAAAATGGTCAATAATAACTAAATAGAAACATAGATAACTAAGTAATAAAATAGAAAACAAAGCTGTAGCAGACCATTCTAATATTTAATATCTTGGGTCATTATAAATTGTTTCATCATGTGGATACGAGACGGCGTTAGTAAATTACATTTTTCTGAATCGCGATGTTAAGATTCTCTGAAGCGTAATCACCTCACATAGTATTAAATTATTCGTTATCAGATCAGATCATAACAGAAGAATCGATCCAAGCTACCGTGAAGAGTAATTAGTTGGTAGTTGCGTCCTGATTGGAATAGCTCACTGGGACTCTCTACGAGTATAGCGCTGCATTCGCTGCCGAGAGTTTTGGCGCGAATGTGGAAAAGTCATGTCACGCTCTTGTATTATATTCATTTCTTTAATGTTTTGTAGTGTTATATTGAATAACTTTGCTGGTATTTTATGGAATATGATACAGTTAAAGTGTTGAAGTGTAGTGAATATGGTATAATAGTGGTTTACGTGTATTTTCATATTTTGCCAAAATTCCCAAGAAAACCATGATTTGGTTATCAGCGCCCGATTAATGGTAACGACATGACTTACTGACGGACAATGACTATTAAGACTAGACAAAATGACGAAGTGTCTAAACTATGAAGACTCGGCTTAAAGGTCTAAGTAACCAAGCCATAAACAACAAAAAAAGAAAAAACCATTCGCTGCCTACGTCCTAATTGGAATAGGTACGTGAATAAGTGCTCCGCTTATTAATAATATAGACAATACCTATTCTCTGTAACGTTGTCTATTCCAAATAAAACAAAGTTACTACAAGTACCCGCTCGTTTAATTCACCGCTGCCAACCTCCGTGCCGCTACATCGCATTACAGTATAATAAAAAAAATTAAAAGTAATCGTATCGTTGTCACTAGATTCTTACGAGTAGTAAGAACCCGGTGAACTTTAGAGTTCTCTAAAAACCGCATAAATACACGAAATTGTAAAAAATATAGATCAAAATGTTTGTCAAAAGATCCTCTACAAGATTGTTCTGAGGTCATTTTGTCGTAAAATAATAAATAAAAAGTTGTGTAACAACAAAGAAAATTTGTGAAAATTTTTCATATTTTTGTTAATAACTTTTATATTTGTAATTTTATTGAAAATTTACAAGAACAAAATTGTAGACAAAGCAGTTTGCTACAAATTATGTCTGTAAAAATATTTATCAGATTAATAGTTTCAAAGATATGGCGAAAAAGGCGTTTCCACCACTTCTTCCAATATGGCGGCCGCAGGACAAGGGTTGCAACCCCCACAAACTAGAAGTTCAGCTTTTACTGACCAACACAAAACCCAACAATAAAATTGCATACTTTGAAAAACTCAAGGTTAGGACAAAAAATTTATCATTTCAATGGACTATTATTACGACTAGTGTTGCGGTTCTACTCCACAACAATACCCATAGATTTAGATTAGCATTTTATGACTACGTCCCATCTCGTGCCACTGTTTACAACTAGTTTAAATGTGGTCGAAGCAAACTCACTTATAATTTGCGAGAAGGACGTCCTTCTATGACGGCTACTGTAGATAACGTGAGTGTTATGTGGCTAATGATAGAACTTGATGTAAGGGTGATATAATATATCAATAGATACGGGCAGCTTTAGTCTTTGGATGAGTCAAGTATAAAAAATCTTACACGAATATTTAGGCGTCAGTAAGCTTTGTACGAGATAGATACTCCATAACTTGACTGAATGTCAAAAATACGTCGTTTGGATTAGTTCCGTTCGATGTTTGAAAAGAATCGTCCGTCATGCTTTCAAATAGAGTTGCCCAAATGCAAGACTCTTGCGAGTCTTGCAACGTTTGCTGTTAGAATAACACAGAATCACTTGTGTAAAGAAATGAAAAATCCAACTAAATTAATGAAATTCCATTCATCTAGTGGCACTAACTGTACAACTATCAATAATTTGGTAGGTACATATCACTTAACGGGAGTGGTACTATAATCACAATCTATCATGAGACTGTTTAAAATAACATCTTATTATTTCTCTGTGTACTGGTGTTAAGAATACAAAATGTTGACAATCATTTCTTTGCCAAAGGAATCGTAAAATGCTGTCTAAGGGAGCACTGTAACTCTTGCAGCGAATCTTGGTCTTGCATTTAGGCAACACTACTTTCAAAACAAGCAATCACCTCTTGGTTTAGAAATAGACATGACTACTGTAGTAGTATACCTTATATCAAGAAAAATCACTATCAGACCTACACTACGGACCCTAAGGTCAACAAAAACAGATAGTTTCGATAATATTTATCATTTCAAATGACTGTAGGTTCCTCAATTATATTGCCGAATATACGTGATCGATATATTGAGAGGTTGGGGTTTAGTTTGAAATTTAATCATCATTTTATTGATATGGTGTCTGCCGAGATGATCAAGCTTGGTGGCTCCTGTGTCTGGGAGGCGTTCCTGTTGCTCCTCAATTTATGTTGGAGCTCGGGAATGGTGCCCAGGGACTGGAATAGCGCAGTCATCGTGCCTTTGTTTAAAAACAAGGGTTCACGTTATGACTGCGCAAATTACAGAGCCATAAGCTTGACCAGTTTGGGAGCAAAAGTGTATGGTAAAATTATTGAAAGGAGAATGAGGATGGTGTCCGATGGTTTACTGTGTGAGACACAAGGAGGTTTGAGGAGTGGAAGGGGATGCATGGATCAAGTGTTCTCTCTGCGCAACATTGTGGAGAAGCATCTGGCTCTAGGTCAGAGGGTTTTCTGCAGTTTTGTGGATCTGGAGAGAGCATTTGACACGGTTGTACGAAAGGAACTTTGGAACATTTTACCGGCGTATGGTATTAACGGTAAACTGCTACAGGCTGTGTTTGACGTCAATATCGGGGTTAAGCAGGGGTGCGTTCTGTCAGCCAGGCTGTTTATCATATATCTGGATAAATGTCTCCAAAGTTTGAACGATATGAATGTGGGAGTCCATATGAGCGACTCAGTGGTCACTGCTCTGCTCTATGCAGATGATGGAGTCCTGCTGGCACAGTCAGCGACTGACCTGCAGACCCTAGACGACACAATGACAGAAGATTGTAAGAAAATGGGTCTACGCGTGAATGTGAGCAAAACCAAAATAATGGTCTTTGAAAGAGATGAAGCCAGAACAGATGTAAGAGTAACAATAGGTAATGATGTACTGGAGCAAGTGGATGAATTTGTATATCTTGGATGTGGATTTAGCCGAGATGGAAGGTACACCACTGATATAGAGCGAAGAGTGAATGCGGGAAATAGAGTGAAGGGAGCGTTGGGACAACTTCTCGGTAGACACCACCTCAGCCAGAAGGCATGTGTAGCAATACATAACGCAGTGCTTGTCCCAACATTACTGTATGGAAGCGAGAGTTGGGTATGCAGAAAAGAGTATGAAAGTATAATTAATGCGGTCGAAATGCGATTTCTACGGAAAATCTGTGGAGTTAGGCTGACCGACCGCATTCGTAACGACGACGTAAGAGAGCGAGTAGGTATGAAAGAGAGTATTGGTGTAAAGATGCGAAAGGGAATGCTCCAATAGTTCGGACATGTGGAAAGAATGCCGAACGAACGTCTAGTTAAGAAGATATACAATGCGAAAGTGGAAGGATGTAGGTACCGGGGGAGACCGAGACTCACCTACCTAGACCAGATCGGTCATGTACTGAAGGAAGGTGGAGTCAAGAGTCTCCGAAACCGGCGAGTGTGTATGAAGAGAATTATGAATGTTGAGGAAGCGAGTGAAGTATGCAAGGATAGAGTTCTCTGGTACTCTGTTCTCTCTGCCTACCCTGCAAGGGATATGGCGTGATGATATGTATGTATGTATTTTATTTGAAATAAAACTATTATTTCAGATTCTATCGTGTTTCTATTGGACGAGAACTGAGTCCTCCCGTGACCATGAACGCTGTAAAGTGTTCGAAACGTCGGCAAATTTTCAAATATAAACGCAAAAGAATCCGTAAAAATAGTTTTATTTCAAATGTTTAATACTCGCGTAAACATCAGAAATCCCTATCATTATATTTTAGTTTAAATTTTTATGTAAATGTACCAGATGTTTTTGAGGTCTCTATAGTTAATTAATTCTATTTTGGGTTAGCACATGAAAAATCTACTCGATGTATCTGCTGAGGGTGTTATTTATTGGAGTTTTGGATCTATGTCACGAATCGAAACCATACCAAGCGAAATGCTTTCGAAGATTTTTAACATTATATCAGAGCTACCTCAGACCGTGCTCATAAAAATGGATAGACAGAAGCTAGCTCAGAATCTCACTGTTCCAGATAATGTATACACTATGAACTGGATACCACAGCACGCCACATTGTGTAAGTAGAATATTGTTATGCTCAATTTTTTTTCATAATAGGTACCTATTTGCTCTTAGATAATTTTGCTCATTGACTGTTCATATCAGTCATTATTAGGAAAACCGTCGATAACAGAAACTGGGACGAAGTAGCCACGGAGTATGAATCCAGAATAGAAATCAATAATGTCCCAGGTTCCTAAGGCAACGGAGGCGCGAATATCAAGAATACCAATGCTGTTATATCTGAGGAAGTGGAGTGGACAGATGCTAATATGTCCATCAATAACCGCACAGGCAGGCTACGGTGAAACTATAAACTGAATTCTTTCCCCACCCATATACAGTTTTTCTAGTAGAGTATAGCAATGCATATTTTATTTTTTAGGTCACCGAAATATGAAGTTATTTATATCTCATGGTGGTTTACTGGGGACACAAGAAGCTGTGGCTTGTGGAGTACCTATGCTTATGGTGCCTCTTTATGCTGATCAAGCGCTCAACGCTAGAGCGATGACCGAAAGAGGCGTGGCAGAAGTCGTCAAGCTTGAAGACCGTGATATAAATATATGGAGACAACGTCTTCGCAACTTGTTGTCTGACCCAACGTAAGTTTTTTTGACTATTCTAGCAAGTACCTATTCTCAGTAAAACGGAAGTGGTATAGTGTGAACATTTAGTTTCAGTTTCATTTCTACATATTTTTGTACATATACAGAGTGGAAGTAGACCGCTCCCGAAAACAAAGACAGGTGACTCTACTAGACCTACTTGTAATGATAGGCTAGAAAAAAAAGTATTTTTACAGCAATTTTTGCGTTTTTCTACATTTTATCATATTAGGACAGTGCTGTGTAATGATAATTTCATAAAAAATACGTAACTTTACTCAGATGAGAAAAAACGCAATGTATTCAATAATCAAAACATCTGTTCGGCCCATACCTACCGCGTATAGGTATCGGCCCAATACCGCGGTCATTCACCGCGGGCATGTAGGTATCACCTCTGGAACAGCTGATTTGAGTTTTGAATACATTGCGTATTTTCTCATCTGAGTAAAGTTACGTATTTTTTTTTAAATTACCGTTACAAGGCACTGTCCTAATACGATGGTGTGTGGAAAACTTCCAAAAATTGTTGTGGTAAATAATTTTCTTTTTTCATCCGAATCGATTTTTTTCTAGCCTATCATTACAAGTAGGACTCTCGATTCTCGACCTCGGTGATATTGGACCCATCCAGAAATTCTCAAAATCATTCTTGCAGTCTGAAGGTTTTCCATTTGTAGGTATCACCTACGCCTACACTTATAGTTAAGTCACTAAATTTTAAATTATAAACATCATCCAGTAAATTAACAAATTTTACTTCGTATTAATAAAATAGTAACTTGAACAAAAGGAAAAATAATTTTGAATTATAAGCACTACGTATAGTTTTGCTAGCGATATTAATGGAAGACTTCAATTCGTCCATCTTTTCTATAGCTAGTCGGGTTGTGGTAAACCGCTGTAATTTTAGAAGATAGCTCAGTGAACTACTCCTACTACTCCTTTTATTTACAGTATGTAATTAAATCTTGAGAAAAACATCAATAAAATGTAAAAACTGGGCTTCCAAAAACCCCAAACTTAAGCAACATTCGCAACAAGCCTTCATTGCTATAATATAAAATTTCATGTGATGCATGCTGACTTCATTGAGTGAAGATAACCTCTATTGTACCTAAATAGGTGGCACATGTTTAATATTAATAACCTTTATTATTAAAGCAATTAGGTAATTTTTTATCGATAATTGGAAGTCGTATGGCTGTTATTGTTTATAATAACAAGGGCAAAAACACAATAAATACGACAGTCACACGTGACAATTCCGTGGTATCACGAAACAAAGATATGTCTGTGGATTTTATTGAAATTCACACCAAAAAATATTAATCTCAAAATAATCCTACTGCCACGGTTTGCTAACCGGCGTTTATATTAAATTCACACATTTTTCTAAATTAAAACTCGAATATTTCAGAATAATATTGAAAGCGGCGCCCGAGTGCCACTGTCGCTAGTAGCCAAATTAGCCAATTGTTATCGATTATCCTAGTACTTAGGCTTATTAATTATTTCTTTTATCGTCTATGGTGGCAAATGAGCATACAGTCCGTATGCTCATTTGCATAAACCTGATGGTATGCAATAATTGCCGCTTATGGACTTCGGCAAAAAAGATACAGCCTGCTAGATCGCCTGGCGTGAGAAAAGTGCTCTTTTAAAGGCTTTACTTTTAAGGACATATCATAGAGCATGAAACAGGGCAGCAGTTCGTTTACTGAGCCTGCAAATACGTTAAGTGAACGCTAAAACAGTACAGTTGGTGAAGACATCGTTCTTAGGTGATATTAGAATATCATAAACAGCATAACAAAGCGGGTTTGATGATCCTAGGGGGTGTTATAGGGTTCACAGGAGTGCTGCTGCCTGCTCCCTGGATGGTATTTTAGCCACTTTTTAGGACTCGTACGAGAAAGTAAGAAATTAATCAATCTGTGCGGTTTGCATACTGAGTCCTGTTACATTTATGAATATCCTTCCATTATTATCCTTAATTCCGTCTTAATAAGTCGCGTTATAAATTTCCAATATACTTTTATCGACTGTCTATAAGGCCATTAGTAAAGCATTGTACATACATAAAATTTTACGTAATATTTATTTATTTCAGATATAAACAAAACGCATTAAAATTGCAGAACGTGTTCTTGGACAGGCCAATGAAACCGCTGGATTTGGGAGTGTACTGGATCGAGTATGTGTTAAGACATAAAGGCGCCTCACATTTACGATCACCAGCCCTTGACCTCACGTTACCACAATACCTATTACTTGATGTACTAGCATTTGGATCTATAATAGTTCTGTTAACTATTTTCATACTACACAAGCTCTTTAGATATCTGTGCACAAGGTGTATCAAATGGTGGCCAAAGGAGAAGCTTGTATTTGAAAAGCAGCTGTTGAAAAGAAATATTAGCTTTTTCCTGTGCATTCTATGGAAGTATAAAGCAAAGACTAATTAAGTTTTTGTAACTATATAGAGATTCTGTATTATAATTTTATTTAGTTGTAAATATTATTTTGTAAGTTATTTATAAAAACCTTTAAACAAACAGTGTGATTTTTATGCTTAATGTCACTGAAAGTAAAGGCTTTAGATAACATCTAGTCTTATTTGGACAGCAGGTTGGTCTGACCTGTGCTCGCTCTGCAGTCTAGAGGATAGCAGAGCGACATAGGATCCACAACCAACCATACTGCCGACCTCCATCCGCCTTTAGAGTATACTAGTGGCACCATGAGGATTCGTAATAGCACTTAGCAATTGGTTTATTAATTTACTCGGTTTTTAGAAAATTTTAGAACCATTAATGCTGTGTGATTTAGATTACCTTAATTTGTAGATAAAATTTGAAGGCATTGGTGAAAACAAACATCAAAAATTTTATTATATAAAACGTGGGAACACCAGTCGTAACCGATCAACCTCGGTGGACCTGGTAAACGCCGTTGTATTTGCCTTCTAGGGGGCTATGGGCTTTCTGGCGTTACCCCCTTAGTGACCTTTAGATCGACCCTAGTCGTGGGAACGACATGGATGATACAATTTTTAAAAACAACACAACGAAACAAACTGAGCAACAAAACAAGACACTAACACAGCAAACATTCAACAAGAGCCTATTTGTAACCAGGCCCAGGACTCAATCCTTGAATAGTGATGACTTGGCACATATAAGAACAGAACAATCTGAATCCAGTAAAAGCTCTGAAAAAATTATGCACAGTGAACTAAGACATTCAGCTACATGGACAGAAGTGAAAGAAATAAAGCGCCCGAGAGAGAGTCCCGACCATAGATGTGGCCATGCTCAAAAGCAGACTAAACTTAGTAGCTACTGGCTGAGTCAACCAGTACCAACCTCAAACAGATTTGAAGAATTAGAGATTTTTTCAAACCAAGGAGATGCTGCAAAAAAAGAAGACAAGGAAAAGATCCCTAAACCACCTCCTATTTTTGTAGATAAGGTTGAAAATATGCGGCCACTAAAACAACTTCTTGAGGAACATGCTCCAGAAAACTATGAACTCAAAGTCCTAAACAACAATAGAGTTAAAATTCAAACAATGGCATCAGACACTTACAAAGAAGTAGTAAAACTGCTGCAAGCTAAAAAAACAGAGTTTTATACATACAAACCAAGGCAGCAACGCTCTTTCAAGGTTGTATTAAAAAACATTCACCCGTCTATTGATACCGAAGAAATTCATCAAGCTCTAAAAGAGATCGGTCATGACACTGTTAATATATGGAATATTAAGCAAAAAACAACAAGAAAGCCTCTGCATATGTTTATTGTTGAACTATTACCGAAAGACAACAACAAACAAATATATGAACTGACAAGCTTATTGCAACTTCGAATAAAGGTTGAACCACCGAAACCAGTTCGTAACATACCCCAATGTACCAACTGCCAGCAATATGGACACAGAAAAGCGTACTGTCGTCGATCACCCAAGTGCGTCAAATGCGCTGGTGACCACTCATCTGCAAACTGTACCCGAAAAGAACGGTCCGATTCAGTAAAATGCGTATGCAATCACCCAGCAAACTATAAGGGTTGTAATGTATATAAGGAACTCCAAAAACAAAAATATCCCCATTTACGAAACAAAAAAATTGAAAGTCAAACCAACACACAAAATAATAAATCCTTGAAACAAAATGACACCAAAACTTCACAAAACAAAAGATCATATAGTATTGTCCTTTTGAACAAAAAATATGAAAATTTACCAATCACATGAAAATAATTCTAACCAATCAAACGATCAAAAACAACTAATGGATATGTTCAAACATTCAATGGTCTCAAATTAGTACTGTGGAATGCTAACGACTTGTCACAACACTTCTATGAAGTTAAATTATTTCTAGATACAAACGATGTGGACGTTTTATTGGTAACAGAAACGCATTTTACAAACAAAACATTCTTCAATATACCTAAATACAGATTATACCACACTATGCACCCAGATGGGACAGCGCACGGTGGAACAGCTATCCTAATCAAAAACAAATTAAGACACCATTGCACTTCTCCTTACTGTACGGAAGAAATACAGTTCACTAATATAGTAATTGAAGATCCCAAAGGCAAAATCACATTGTCCGCGGTTTACATTCCGCCCAAACACAATATGAAAACCAACGAATACTGCAAATTTTTTGGAACCCTCGCTAATCGGTTCATTGCTGGCGGTGATTATAACGCGAAACATACATAATGGGGATCACGACTAACAACCCCTAAAGGACGTCAATTACTGCAAGCTCTCAGGACCTTACAACTTACTGTCACCTCAACAGGGGAACCAGCATACTGGCCCACTGACGTCAGCAAAAAACCAGATCTTATAGACTTTTTCATTAGGAAGGGACTTCCTCAGTCACTAATAGAATGCAGCTCTTGCTTTCAAATGACTTCGGATCACTCACCAGTAATTGCTCATATATACAGTAATGTCACTAATATAGTCAAGACATGCAAGCTGCACACTAAAAAAACCAACTGGTCATTGTTTCGTGAGCTTATTAAACAATCGCTTATCTGCCAAATACCACTTAAATCAGATGATAACATTATTCAGAGTGTGGAGTACTTCAACAAAACCATACAAGAAGCTGCATGGGAGGCAACTCGACTTCAAGCTGACAAGGAAAAACCCAACTGTTCATATCCTAAACACATTCTTGAGCTGGTGAAGTCAAAGCGCAAAGCAAGAAACAAGATATCCTGCACATAAAACAATATATAATAAATTAACGACCAAATTAAAGAAAGCCCTATAAGCAAATACAAATACACAAATGGAAAACTATCTAAGGAACCTCGATGCAACACAACCTACAGATTACTCTCTTTGGAAAGCTACAAGGCAACTTATTTAACCAATAACACATCGTTCCCCTATTATGAAACCTGATGGCACTTGGGCAAAAACTGACGAACAAAAGGCAATCGTCTTCGCTCAACACCTATCAGAAGTGTTTACGCCAAATCCTGATAATGGCTCTAGTAAAACTAACTTAATCAAATCAGTACTTGATCAACCACGTCAAATACCTAACTCTTTCAAAAAATCACCAAAAGAGAAGTACTAAGTGTAATTATCAAAATGGACATTCATAAGGCACCAGATTATGACTTAATCACGGCCAAAGTCCTCCGTGAATTACCTGATGTTGGAATTACACTTCTTACCAGTATTTATAACGCATGTCTATGTAAAAACTTTGTGCCGTCACAATGGAAGGTCGCAGAGATCATAATTATTTCTAAGCCTGGCAAGGATGCTACTGATGTTAATTCTTATCGCCCAATTAGTCTTCTTCCGGTTCCATCTAAGGTTCTGGAAACGCTGATACTAAGACGTCTTACTCCTATAATTGCAGCCAACAAAGTTATCCCAGATCAACAGTTTGGTTTTAGACAAGGACATAGCACCATAGAGCAAGTACACAGGCTGGTAGAGAAAATTAACCACACATTTGAGTATAAACTTTATTGCTACGCCGCTTTCTTAGATATCTTACAAGCTTTCGATCGTGTCTGGCATGATGGACTTTTGTACAAGATTCACACAAAAATCCCTTTAAATTACTACTTTCTCATCATATCATATCTCTCAGACAGACACTTCTACGTTAAATATGGTGATAATACTACGAGGCTCCATGACATAAGAGCAGGTGTCCCACAGGGCAGTGTAATGGGCCCAATGCTCTATCTCATATACACCTCAGACTTACTAAACAGAAAAGATATAACGATGGGCACGTTTGCTGATGACACTGCCGTGCTACCTGTTGATAAGACTGGGAACGAAGCATCCGCCAAATTGCAACTGAATCTGAATGATATCTCGGTTTGGCTGAAAGACTGGCGTATAAAGGCTAATGAAGCCAAATCAGTCCATGTTACCTTTTCCTTAAGGAAAGATACATGTCCTGAAGTTGAACTTAATCATATAAAGATACCCCAAGCAAATGAGGTTCGATACTTAGGAGTCTACTTGGACAGAAGACTAACATGGAAAAAGCATATATCTACTAAAAGAAAAACACTTGACCTGCAACTCAGAAAACTGTACTGGCTTATGGGAAGAAAATCCCAAGTCACAATGGAAAATAAACTCCTACTGTATACGTGTGTACTCAAACCGGTCTGGACTTATGCCCTACAACTCTGGGGCACTGCTTCCGTGTCTAATATTGAGATATTACAGCGTTTCCAGACAAAAGTCCTGCGTATGATAACTGGAGCACCATGGTACATGAGAAATAATCTCTTGCACCGTGATTTGAATATCAAAACTGTCAGAGAAGTAATAAGTGACTCTTTGCTCGCCTACTCGAAAAGAATCAAAGAGCACCCTAACCAGCTGGCAAGAAGTTTAATGAAAGAAAAACCATACCGCACAATTAATAGAACAAAAAGGAGAGCTCCTCAAGACCTCCTTCCTAACTAAACAATTTAAAACATTCTATAGATGGACATGTCAGTGGATATTGTACCATGCGTGCCACATTTTGAAATTCTTAAAATCCAGCTCAATGTCACCTAGATAGATTGCAGGAGCATATGAAAGAGATAAAAAAAAAATATATAACAAAAAATTATGTGAGCATATAATTAAAAATTTGAATAAAAATAAGATATTTGGATATCAAATTTAATAATATGCAGAAAAATAGTAACAATAAATTCAAGACTTTCTTATCCAGTTTTACATTAAATAAATATGGGAACATGAGGTTTTTAAAAATTTTAGACAAAATGTTTCATTGACTGTGAAGTAACAGACTAAGAATACAATGTGTCACTAACCCCTATTCTAATTACAACTGCTGTTGTAGATTGAATAAGGAATATGAACAAGTAACATAATGCAAGAGTGTAATAAAAATAATGCTCCAATGGTTCGGACATGTGGAAAGAATGCCGAACGAACGTATGGTTAAGAAGATATACAATGCGAAAGTGGAAGGATGTAGGTACCGGGAGAGACCGAGACTAACCTACCTAGACCAGATCAGTCATGTACTGAAGGAAGATGAGTCAAGAGTCTCCGAAACCGGCGAGCGTGTATGAAGAGAATTATGAATGTTGAGGAAGCGAGTGATGTATGCAAGGATAGATTTGTCTGGCACTCTGTTCTCTCTGCCTACCCTGCAAGGGACATGGCGTGATGGTATGTATGTAATAAAAATAAAACTTGATGCCAACCCGTCTGATCTTAACAGGATGGTAGACTAATCACTCTATAATGGAGGATATAGCTACACATAATAGATATAACAATTCAAATTTAATAAGTAATATTAATACTTACCAGTAGAGTACTGGATCTCCAAAATCCATATCAAATCTGAAATGCGAAAATGCTAAGAGTGATCCATTTTTTTCTCTAGCAATGAGATACCATGCTGTATCATCTGTCATTTCCTCCACTTTACGCTCCTTATTCCAACCCCAAGCACAAGTTTCATATCTAAAAAAAATATAAAGATTACTTAATAGCTTATTCAGCAGGTCACATATGTGCTGCTGTTTAGTGTAGGCATTTCATATATTGGACAGTTAATTTGAAGTATAAGCATATGCCAATAGAACAGAAATGTGAATAGACTAATTGCCTCTTTAATATGAAAAAATATGAAAGATATTTGTGACCAAGAGAGGAATATATGTACACTGTAAAAGCAAAAATGAATAAAGCAAAGAAGAAATTTTGGTAAAAACATGTGATCTATATACTATTGACATTAATGTTGTTAAAATGAAGGGGTAGATGGATTACTATATTAACATTTTTTTTTTGATATTAGATTTGTTTCGCATTTAATAAATTCTTGGCTTCGGAATTGTTAAATGTTTCATTCATTTCAGAAACCAGTCTTATCTTACTAGGGCTTTTCAATTTTCTAAGATGTTAAAAAGAAAACCTGTGTATGTATGTCATGTATACATATAACAATGAAGCAAAGTTTCATGCAGAAAATAGGTTACCGAAATATGTATCCCTTACAATTGTCTCACATTCCTTTCTGTCAAGCCGATAGCCCAATGAAGTATATTTTTGTCTAGCTCTGTGACTCGTTGTATGTACATTTCGACCTCTAGCTCATCGTTTCGATATACCAAAAGTTCCTTGCATAGTGAAGCCAAATCATTTAATTTGTTGGCTGATGTTACATTTGACATGCCATCAGCTATACGACGCTGTTCTAGTTTCCTTGCTTGACGCTTTTCTTTGTTTTTGTTAACGCTTGCCTGCGTTTTTTTCTGAAATAATCAATTATTATTAGTAGTATTTATTATATTATTAAATATGAAATAAATAAATACTTACTCCCATTTTTTACAAATTGTGAATAAAATTGAATAAATAGAATTATATAGGTACACTATTATTTAATTTTAATCTTATTTTATGGCGGGAAAGACTAAATTGACATTTGTTGACAATAAATCATTTTTAAGTTCTGTTCGTCCGTTCGGAGAAGGAAAGACATCAAAGCCTATACAGCCAAGTCCTATTTAACATTTTTCGTATATTACTTACCACTTCTTCATATTGTGTAGCCTTAATAGTCATTGTCAGTCAGTAAATCAAGTCGTTACCATTAATCGGGCGCTGATAACCAAATCAATGATGTTTTTGGGAATTTTGGCAAAATATGAAAATACACGCAAACCACTATTATACCATATTCATTACACTTCAGCACTTTAACTGCATCATATTCCATAAATTACCAGCAAAATGATTCAATATAATACTACAAAACACTAAAGAAATGAATATAATACAAGAGCGTAACATGACATTTCTATATTCGCGCCAAAACTCTCTGACAATAAAACAAATCGGTTTTTGCTTTGTTATTAGGTTTTAGACTTGGGTAGCTCCTGAATGAGAGATACAAATGAACTAGGTCTTTGATTTCAATCTAGCTCACATTAGATAAGTAGCTCAGTTAATAGTTCAATCCCTCAAAGGGCTCTTTTACTCGCGTCGTCATGTTGTGCAAACAGTCGACGACCGAAAGTGCCCGATCTATCCTGATCACCGCTGAACAGAAAAAGTATTGAGCATGTTCTAATATGCATTGTGACTATTGCAGCACTAAACGTACAAGTTATATTTTCAACAAAAAAAACATGTTTGAAAAATAAAAAGTTATATTTAAAAAAATAATATTCATCGTTGAATAACAATATTCAATAATAATAATAGTTACCAGTGCAAGCCGGCAAATTTCTGGACGCTGTCAGCCCACATGCATTTAGTGAAAAAGAAGAAGAGAAGCTTTTGTGAAAAAGGTATCAAAACATCGGCACAAGTGTATCAAGATACCATTCTTGAGAAGGTAGTGAAGCCCCTTAACAACACCATGTTCAATAACCAAGAATGGTCCTTCAAATTACTGAAATTTAGTATTTAATATGCTTGATTATTTATAAAAACCCGATTACGAGCGAAAAATGATTGTCACAAGAGGGATTCGAACCCACACCTATTGGAAATCCGTTCCAATCGTCCTGCCACTTACACCACCGTAACTATTGTAGGACATTCAATTCTCGCATCGTATTATATTTTCGTCTTTAAGGAGACGTGTGCCATCTACCCAATGGTCATTCCAGCAAGACTCGGCGTCGGGTCGTAAAGCTGGGTCCACGCAGTCTTGATTGGAAACGAACGTTTCGGACTTCATCAGAGCTGAAGATTGGCTGTCGTCTAGTCCCGATCTTAATCCGCTGGATTATAATTTATGGTCAGTTTTAGAGAGTATGGCTTGCATAGTGGCGGCGTAAGACCTACATTTGATGTGGGCAAGATTCATTTTGCCCTCTGCTAGTGCAAGACGAGGGATTGTATAAAATGAAAAAAAAAAAAGAAATGAAACACTTGACATTAAGAAATTTTTATTCGTGTCAAACTAACATCTCTGCCTACCCTGCAAGGGATATGGCGTGATGATATGTATGTATGTATGTATGTCAAACTAACACCAAAAAATAAAGATCATTAAGTACCATTAGGACGAAGTATAGATACACGTGTTTCTATACTTCGTGTCCAATCCAATCACGAAAATAAAATATAGAATCTAAATTGAGTTATTGGCGAAATCTTGTGAACGCCATTTATATAAAAAAAAAAGTACCATTAGTACCAACACCAAAGAAAATTTCTAAAAATATTAAAGAAACAGAAATTTGAAATTCTTGCCAATAACAGTTTTTGGCGCGTTCGTGGCTTTTAAGTAATGCATTGATTTTCGAGGCGCGAGGCCCCCTGGGTCACGAGGCCGTAGGCGGTGGCCCACGCCTTACACCGCCACTGGACTTGCACTAAACGCCGTGATAATTTGGAGTCCTTAAAACAATCCATAAGATTGGCAGTGAAGAATTTTCCCATGGAAAGAGTGCGTGCTTTTTTTGACAACTGGCCTCAACGTTTAAAGGACTGTATTGCAGCCAATAGAGATCACTTCGAATAAGCTTTTTACATTTTAAATAGTTTTATATTTCTGTATTAAACTAACATACTGTAAAAGTAATAAATGTTATTTGCAATATAAAAACTTTTTCTTTGTTACAGTATTTGTGGCAAGAATAGGTATGTAGGGATATCTTAATCATCAAATAATCTTATTTTTAGTCATGATGTTAAATTTTTTTGAAATTAGTACCTACAGCACAGTTGCTAAATTGGCCAGACTGCGGTGAAGGGCTTCGGCAGCTATGATGTGCGTGTGTTCAGGTAAGCGAGCTGGCAATGCTGCATGTGTTACCATCGTAGAGTGCCGAGAATGTGAGTTTGTTTTTTGTAAATTGATTATATTTATTACTAGCTTTCGCCCGCGACTTCGTCCACACAGAAGTCATCTCTGACAGAATTAAATAGAAAAAGTAATGCAAGATGTTGAAGGTTTGTCGCTAGGATGATGATCAACAGCGTCAGAAACTGGGATGCGGTCGCTGCATTTTGCGAGTTAGTTGTATAACGGAATTAGGCAATAGGGTGGGTCCGAGAGAAAATACTCTACGTTGACACGCTCTACTGTCGGTGCTTTGGGCGGTGCAAGCGTGAGTATATACCTGTATTGAGGTTCACTGCATGGGGCTTCGACTCGAGATGATACCCGGTTGCGGTGCACTGTGGGACCGATCGGTATATTTCATCTCAAAAATCGATAACTTTGTTGTTTTGTGATGTTTCCCCTTGAATTTTTTTTTATGTATTAATGAATATATAGGCAATAAAATAAATTAAACATCATTATTTTAAAAGTTATATAATTTTCATAAAAAAATGACAAAGATAACGATATACGAAATTACATATAAAAAATTATACAGTTATAATAAAATGACAATAAAAGTAACACTTTTACTTAAAATAAGTTTAAGACTTAATTATTATTATTATTATCAAACAAACATGCTAAAAAATGACACCATAAAAAAAATTGCGATCCTATTCATAACCTTCTATTTCCAATAATTCTTTAGCTTCGTTAAACAATTCTTTGGATATTACAAAACTGGGTTTATTTAAACTAGATATATAAGGATCAGATGTATATAACAAAATATGCAGAACGTCCTCGTTTGTTGCTGATCTGGAACACTTACTAGCGTGATGTAACCTATATTTTTTGTAATCTTTATTCCTGGCTTCCTGAGCATCTTCGGATAATTGTCCTATAGGCAGAACTGCATAATGCTCTATTATTTTAGCACCATGTATAAGTACTTTATGGACCGAAGATGGCATGTAATACCAGTTATATTTGTTTACGTATAATTGCGCGGTTATCAATGTATACTGACCAAATTTTTCTGCGTTTATAGGGAATCCCGATGACATTAAGAATTACATAAAATCTCTTAATTAATTCTCCATCAATTCCAGTTATCCCTGCAGAGCATTCGTAATTTTGGAAAAATCGCCTTGCTGTATTTCCGTCATTGCTATTACCGGAACCTTGACGTGGTTTATTAATGTGCAAACCAAGCACTTCTCGGAAACGTTTTTGGACATATTTTTTCTTGTCTTCTTTAAGTTGCTTGTTTTCTGGAGTTGTTGCTGACCACTTCTCAAAACCCAAATTATAAGAAATATGGAGGATCGTCTCCATAAATCTTATCCATGCATGTAGTGTCGACAATCCGTATTTAAATGCATCTTCATTTTCAACTCTTGATGTAACTTTTAAAAGATCGTTCATTTGTCTGGGAGTTGCTCCACAAACAGTGCAGGTAGCACTGGATGATGTGTTCGTTAACACTTGAGCAACTTTCCCATCAATCATTGTCATAAACAGTTCATGTTTAACCTCAATGACTTTGTCGTCTATAGACACAAGAGTTGAAATCAATTGATTAATTTTGGCTTCAATTTCACTGACAACCGCTGTAGTTTTTTCGGGTGTTTCTTTTGCAAATTCTAATGAAATTGGTCTGCAATATCTAACAGATGAGCAAGTAGGATTCTGCCATATAACTGTAGACGTTTCTTCGTCTACTAGTCGCAGTGGTACAAGGGACACTATAAACAAATTAGCATCCGATATTTGTTCGTTTTCTTCCGGTAGAATTTGTTTATACTCACTTTGCCCGGAAGATCCATCACACCCCCATTTAGTGAACAGCTTGAGACGATTGTAGTTTGTCGAACCTGACTTTATCTTTATAATACGGCAGACTGTATGGTCTAAGAGATCTTGCAGATTAATTTTTGCGCTTATATTTGTCACCGTTATGCTAGATGCAGGCGGATAGCAAGCCTTTTTTGCTTCACTTAGTATTTGATACGAAGGTAAATCTCAATGCCTCTTCTTTTGTAAAAGAAAGTGCACTATCTGGACTGATTATGGTTTGTAGAATTGCTTTCTTCTCGTCTTTTTCCTTGTTTCTGATAATAGACACAATTGACGCTTCGTCATTTTCACCCATAGATCGTAAACCTTGCACATAAGCGTTACGGACATGTCCCATTCCATACTCCTGGAGCAGTTCCATATTTTTTCGTTTTTTTGTGTTTTCCGAACACTCGTCGTATGGTTTTGTTGGTCTACCACGATCACCAGAAGTATTCAAGCCAGATATTTCAGAGGTTGAGGTACTGCAAGAATTCAATGGTACTTTAAATTCACCGTTTAACCAATTTGAGTATATAGTAGCGTTTTTATACAAACACTTCAGCACTTCGATATATCGATAGTCAATTTGGCACCTCTGAAGGGACTGCAGTACTGCCCAAGTGCCGACAGAATCAAAGGCTTTCTTATAGTCCACAAACGCTAGACACAGAGGCCGATTATACTCGTCGGTCTTCTGTATAATCTGGTGTAGCGTATGGATGTGGTCTAAGGTACTATAACTTTTTCGGCAACCGGCTTGTTCGGGCGGCAGCAAGTCGTCTAGCTTGCGCGTGAGTCGGTTCGTAACTCGACTCTTGAAAACAATTTGTACACGAGGCTCAGGAGTGACATGGGTCTGTAATTCCTTAAAAACGTTTTATCGCCCTTCTTGAAAAACAACACCACCACACTCCTGGTCCATGACTCTGGAAAGTCGCCCCCGATAATGACAGAATTAAACAGCTTCTGTAGGGCTTTTAAAACCAACTTGCCGCCTGCCCTCAGGAGCTCTGTGGTAATTCCGTCATCTCCCGGTACCTTTCCGTTCTTTAATTCTTTTAGAGCCATTCTGATCTCGTACAATCTGACGTCCGGGGTTTCTTCGGTATAGTGCCGAGTTAGCTTGGATCTGGGGTCTTAGACCAAGCCGACAACAGGATTCAGGGATGATTTGTACAACTGCTCATAGAACCTTTCGACCTCTCCCAATATCTCACTCTGGGATGAAATAACAGTACCGTTATCGGCCTTCAGCTTAGTCATTTGGCTCTGACCAATAGACAAATCTCGTGCGAACACTTTGGTGCTTCGATTTCGCTCTATCGCCTCTTCAATACGCAATGTATTGAATCGGCGAATGTCGCGTCGCATAAATTTGGAGATTTGTCTTGTCTATTAAGCTGCCTGAGTTCGGACCAATCGGCTGAAGACTCTACCGTTATTTCCGTTCTGCTCTCCATGAGTTTAAGAGTCTGGTCAGAAAGCTTTTTTGTTCTAGTTCCGCGATGGGCCTTGAAGAATTTTGACCCAACCGCGTGGACAGTTTCCACGAACCTGTTGTTCGTATCGTTCGAAGATTCGCACTCTTCCAGGCATTGGAAGCGATTATGTAATTCGAGTTGAAAGCTATCGAAGAGTATTTGTATATAATTTAAAAAATAATCGATAAAGGGTTTTTCTTCCCATACAAACTTTGGCACTCTGTTACAGTTTAAGGGCCGAACTTTGTAAAATCCTTTCTTAGTGACTCTCTACGTTATAAAACGAAATTACCTCAAAATTTCATGTTTCTAGCTTTGTCAGTTTTAGCTCAGCGATAATGAGCTGTTCAACCAGCTTCCTCTAGGCCCAATTTATACTCCCAGAAGATGAAATTTGACAAATGCTAAATACGTACCTATTTATGTATTTTTACCTAAAAATATTTGTACCGTAATTTAAAAATAATTGATAAATAAATTTTTGCTCCCAATACACAAACAAACAAACACAAACTTTGCCACTTTGTTACACCCCCTTAGGGGCGGAATTCATAAAATCCTTTCATATTGAATCTCTACGTCATAAAAAGAAACGTCTGTCAAAATTTAATGTTTCTAGCTTTAATAGTTTCGGCTGGGTGGTAATGAGTCGTTCAACCTGCAAAAATTGACAAATGTCAGATTTATTATTACCCTAGAATATTTGATTCGTCTCGTAATTTGAAAAGAATATATAAATATATTTTTCTCCTTATACAATTTTGCCACTCTGTCCCCCCTTAAGGGTGTAATTTCGAAAAATCCTTTCTTAGTAAATCTCTACGTCATAGAAAGAAACTACTGTCAAAATTTCAAGTTGCCAGCTTCAATAATATCGGCTTGGCGCTAATGAGTCGTCCAACCCACTTCGCAGGCCTAATTTACATCCCCAGAGGGTAAAAATTGACAAATGTTGAAACACGTGTTTTTTTATTTTTACTGAAGAATATTTGTACATAATTTGAAAAGAATCAATAAAGATTTTTTTCTCCCAGCATTGTTTAAATTGGCATAACTTTTTTATTTCTGAACCAATTCACATGAAGACTAAATGTTAAGTGAAGCTTACCACAATATATAAAAACATCTAAATCGATAAGCCGTTTTTGAGATTAGCGTGCACAAACGCACAGACAAACAAATGAACAGACAAAAATTTTAACAATCATTGTTTTGGGTTCTATTTGTGTTGATAAAGGTCCCAGTAATATTTTTCTTATATATCTTCCATGTACAGACAGCGATCCATTACATTTTAATAATATGTATAGATTAGAGAAGATGACAATGGTTTATATTAAAATAGAAGCCTATCTCACTATATCTTTAAACGAGCAATTCTTGTATATATATATATATATATATATATATATATATATATATGTAATCTGAATCTCGGAAACAGCTCCAACGATTTTCTTGAAATTTAGCATACAAGGGGTTCCGAGGGCGATTAATCGATCTAGCTAGGTTTCATTTATAGAAAATATTATTTTGTCATTATATTTCGGCAACAAAAATATAATTTTTCGTTGTACTAAAACTATTAGAACATGAAGGTTTTCAAATTTTGACGCTGTCATTAAGAATAGACATTTAGCTCAGTTGGAAAATCAAGTGGTCTAATCCAAACAAACCGGAGCTCGGTTCGGATCCTTACTTTTTCTTATTTACTTTTTGGCATTATTTTTTATTAATTATTATCATTTGCCCGCGTTTTTGTCTCCGAAAAAATCGATAATGTTTTAATAGAATATTTTTTTTTGTTTTTTACGTTATTATTTATATTGTTATTTGTAGATAATTATGTATCAATGTGTGTATTCTTATATAGTACTAGCTTCTGCCCGCGGCTTCGCCCGCGTAAAAGGTTACTTTCCTAAAGTTTTTGATCCCCTATTTTTATTTTTGACCGTCGGTAATACAGTGCAACGGTATTACATACTTTTAATACCTCCAAGAATATGTGTACAATGTTTCATGATGATCGGTTGAGTAGTTTTAGCGTGAAAGCGTAACAAACAAACTTACATTCACATTTATATATTAGTAGGTATAGGGATAACAATCTTATCCGTGTGGTGACGGAGTAAGAATACAATTCACCACACCCTATCTTACCCGTGGGTGATCGTAAGAGACGACTAAGGGATATAAAATTTATATAATACTATGCAAGAGAAGTAAAACTCAAAACAAAACCCTATACCAACACGTCTAACCAGCACGGTACAGTAGGTTAACTTACCTCCTATTATGGAGGAGGCCTGAGCCGAACAGTGGGACGTATATGGGCTGTGATTATGATGATGATAACAATCTTTGTTATAGTGTAGGGAAGGTTTAATAAACATAAAAATCAAATGAAATTTTGTTATATATTATGGACACCAGGCTTTTTCTTAGCAGACCATGTTTTTAACACAACGCGCTCATTGCGACCGAGACGGCGGAAGGGTAGTGTGCGGCAATAACCCACCGTCTTTTTCATCGAAATTAAGCCGACCACTGGTACCGCTTCATTGACATCCTCGCCCACCCACGATTCTACACCTATTATAGTATTTCTTTGTAAACAATATCATTTGTTTTCTTTTCGGATGCTAGAGTCACCAGGCTACTCTGTGAGCTTACTCTGAAGCATGTCACATACAACTGCCCATGGGAGAAGCAGCTTTCTCTCAAGTCTACTCCCGCTACCTTAAGAATATGACCTCGAGCTTTGTTTATGGTTATTGCGAAGCAGATTTTAATGGCAAACTGCACTCTCTGAAATTCGAAGGATTAATTTAATGGTATTTGGAGAATCCTAGGAATAAATATAGACTCTGCTCAAGAACAAACGTTCAGTATAGTTGACCCGATTACATTGCAATCCAATGTTTTTTCTTGCAAACTGGTGGCATTGTATAATTTTGGCGCGCCAGCTCTCAATTTTAAGATGTGAGTTGGGAGACCGGGACCTTCAGAGTATTCAGGAACTCGACCGGTTGTCGGACTCGGGGTTTATTACTTATTCGAACGATTTATTTTAATATTCAACCCCTTCGAATTATTTAAAATATTAGCGCACGACATAGTAGCGCACATAGGTAGGTCATGTCGTCATGCGACCAATCTGATCAGCATTAACATCTTGTCTCCCTATCGTATCTTACTGATTGTTCCTAATATAACTCAGCCTTTCCGTCTCAATTTTTACAAATACCTATGTTGATTAAACCCTGACTGAACAGTGAAAAAAAGATAGAAAATGACCATCTCTCTTTACTAATCATTATGCGGTAAAAATACCCTCGCCAGAGTAAAATTAAAATGGGTAATATATCTTATGAGCGATGGATTTCAGTTATACGATGCAATGTGTTATCATGGCTCTCAATTACAATATTCGGCTTAGAAAATTGCTGTCCAACAATTTAAAATTTCAAACTCTACGTTCCTATGACGCCGTGTCCTAAAAGTGACCTCTTTATAGCTTAGAAACTTTCAAATGCCGTGTTAATACAGTATTGTGACTTTTGAGACATTCCAATTTTAAAAAGTATTTCCATTGTACCAAGCTTTTATGTGAGTTCAACTTCTTCAGGGTTCCGTACCAATAGCGTAAAACGGCACCCTATAACTAAGAGTTCGCCCGTCCGTCCGTCCGTCCATCTGTCTATCTCATGAACCATGATAGTTAGACAGCAGTCAGACAGAAATTTTCACAGATGATGTGTTTCTATTGCCGCTATAACGTCAAATACTAAAAAACAAAATAAAATAAATATTTAAGGAGTGCTCCCATACGACAAACGTGATTTTGGCTCCTTTTTGCTCGATACATTTTTTTATTTTCTATTTTTGTACTTTTGCCTTTTTAATTTATTTTTTCATTATTTTAATTATATTTAAATATATCTTCCAAAACACACTAATAAGAAAATACCGAGCAAGGCTCGGTCCTCCAGATATTTTTATTTATATATGGATCTAATATCTTTCAATTCGAGCAATTCTTGTATATTGCTCCAACGTATCTCTTGAAATTTAGCATACAAGAGGTTCCGGGGGCGATTAATCGATTTAGCTAGGTTTCATTTATAGAAAATATTGTTTTGTCAGTATTTTTCGGCATATAAAAATATATTTTTTCTTTGAATTAAAACTATTAGACTATGAAGGTTTTCAAATGTTGACGCTGTCACTCAGTTGGAAAATCGAGTAGTCTAATCCAAACAAACCGGAGCTCGGTTCGGATCCTTATTTTCTCTTATTTACTTTTTCGCCTTTTTTATTATTTTATTCATTATTATCATTTGGCCGCATCTTTGACTGCGTAGAAGTCGAAAATGGTCTTATCGTATGGATTTTTGTTTGCTTTTACGTTATTAATTTTATTGTTACTTAGAAATTATTATGTATACATGTTTGTATACTTATTAGGGTGATTCATTTCCGCAAATTTTTTTTTTTTTCGTTGCTCATGCAAAATATTAATCTACACATAGAAAAAACATTTTCACCAAATTTGAGATCTTAATATTAAGTTTAAGTATTTGCAATTTAAATTTAAAGTTTTACTATTTAAAATGCATGTAAAAAAATTTTTTTTTTCAAATTTTTAATGCTAAATTTTTAAAGCCGGGTAGGCTTTCACAATATCGCAAATCGGTTTGATGGACCTTGTGGGGAATTTCACGCTCTTCAAAATAGCCTTAGAGTTTTTTTGTGTAACTCGCACTGGTTCACCAGTAGGAGTCGTCAAAGTACAGTTTTTAATAAAAATATTTTTTTTTTAATTTTTTGAGCGAACCGCCAAAATTAGCAAGAAAAAAAGAACTGACTCATAAAATAAAAGTTATCCAACCAATATTTAATGAATTTACAGCCATTTTTATACCGGAAAATGTAAGAAATTGATAAATATTAACTCATAATGTCATTTAGATTCATTTATTACCATTATATTTCTTTATACTAAGAACTTTTTCAATGAATGATTTTTACTTATACAAAGTTGGCGTGAACAAAGTTTACGATGAAAAATATTAAATTTTTACTAATTTTGGAATTTCGCTACAAAAAATTGAATAATCTTCATTTTCATTTTTTTGCTAAACGACAGAAATGTTGAAAAATTGCAAGATCTATGTTACAATTTTATTCTTGTGTTTTTTTATGAATTTATGTGTTGTTTTTGTATTCATTATGAGTAAAAAATCATACTAATTTTGAAAAAGTTCGTAGTATAAAGAAATAAAATGGTAATAAATAAAAAAAATGAATCTAAATAACATTATGAGTTATTATTTATCAATTTCTTACATTTTCCGGTATAAAAATGCCTGTAAATTCATTAAATATTGGTTGGATAACTTTTATTTTATGAGTCAGTCCTTGTTTTCTTCCTACTTTTGGTGTTTTGCTCGAAAAATTAAAAAAAATATATATTTTTATCAAAAACTACTTTGACGACTCCTACTGGTGAACCAGTGCGAGTTACATAAAAAACCTCTAAGGATATTTTGAAGAGCGTGAAATTCTTCACAAGGTCCATTAAACCGATTTGCGATATTGCAAAAGCCGGGTAAGCATTAAAAATTTGAAAAAAAAAAGATTTTTTTACATGCATTTTAAATGGTAAAACTTTAAATTTAAATTGCAAGTACTTAAAATTAATATTAAGATCTCAAATTTGGTGAGAATTTCTTTTTCCATGTGTAGATTAATATTTTGCATGAGCACCTAAAAAAAAAATTTTTGCGGAAATGAATCACCCTAATACTTATATACCTAGTATAACAATCTTTATTATACTGTAGGGAAGGTTTAATACACATGAAAATAAAATAAAATTTTGTTATATTTTATGGACACGAGGCTTTTTTCTTAGCAGGCTATGCTTTGAACACATCGCGCCCATTCCGACCGAGGCGACGAAAGGGTAGTTGTGCGGCCCCAATAACCCACCGTCTTTTCCATCGAAATTAGGCCGAGCATAGCTGTATACCTATAGCATGCTGAATTGTATGTACTAAAACACAATTTGTCTTATTGTTCTTTGTTTTACATATTCTTTAGGTTCGTCATCTTCTTCTGCCAGTATCGAGTTATAATTTTGTTTACGTCTGTAGTCTCTTCAGGATAGTTATTTTCCGTGAATGAGTTAATTTGTCGGCATCAACAGTGCTATGGTCACACTGTTAATGGTAGCTTCTGGGAATTTTGGTGGCAAACCAAATAGTTGTAAAGCACTTTTATAGCATATTCACTATACCTATCTCAACAGTTTCGTCGCATCACATTACATAAAATGCCATCAAAATTATCTAATAATATATAACACGTTAAAACACTAAGATACCGAATATAATACAAGACTACCACATACCGTTTTTAGATTCTCGCCGAAGGACATTCTGTAGGTTGTTAGAGAAGAGTTCCATTTTTAAGAATTTGATACAGTATTAAAAATTAAAAATCAACGAGAATAGCACTAAACTACCATGGAAAATATAATGTAATATATTCAGTCACTCACAAAAACCTTCAGCGCCCACAGTAGGACGTAGGCTACCCCATACAGTGGTGTATGGAGACCATATGGCGCAACCATATATTGAAGTGGTTATTACCATAATCGCCACGCTTAGCAGGTGGGTTGCTGATCGTAATTGGGTGCTCCCAGAAGACCGTTGTTATAACTGTCTTGTTATTAATAGTATTAAATATACAATGTTTCATGGAAAATTACGAGGAGACCTCGAATCGCTGACAAACTAACACGTAATAATTTTATTGTAATAACGATAGCCACGTTTCGGCAGTTAAAATTGTTAGTTTAGAAATCACGACTAGCACTAAAAATATATTATAACATAACATATGGTAATTAGATTATCCCTGAACGTATTATATATTCGCACGCGTCTTCCTCCGTGGGGACTACAGATTGTTATTTTTTTTTAAATTACAAAGCGCCTTCCGTCCGAATTGATTTATCATTTTCGCCATACTTTCTTCGTATTTTTTTTATCGGGATTAATCCCACCACACATCCCCACCATTGTAATTCCTGTAAGCCAGGATTCACAGTGGTCTTCGTATAAGACACCGAGGTTTGACTCTCGGGAAGTCCCGGGAAACGCTTTTAATTGTGTTGGGACCCGCAACATATTTAAATAGAAAAGGAAAGACATGAGGATTTGGAAAATTCCAATTCCCTCCTATGCAAAGCGGGAGACATGAAGCAAAAATTGGCTAATAGGCCAATAGATAAGAGGATGTACTGATACGTGAAGCGCAGCAGTACCGCGCCACGGATATGGCAGAACTTATGGGGCCTATATGTAAGCCTTAACATTGACTACAACAGTAGGTATGGCAGAAGCGCCTGAACCCACGGAAATTTTCTCGAGTTGCTACGAGGTCCGTATAATGCGTACGGTATTAACTCCAGACGTGTCTGCAGTCTGACGTCTACTTTCTTCGTATATCCCTTTGAGTAATAACATATATTATCACAACCTAGTCAGGTGGCATACATAGCTAACAGTAAAATGTAAAAGCAATGTGAATCCGAAAAGATTTTAATGTGAAAAGAACATAAAAAGACAGACAGACAGTGTCGTCATTTGTTATAGTAAAACTAAAGTAGAAATTAAAATAGGAATTGGTTTCAGATAGCTCAATTAGTTAACAGAACCTTTTGTTATTCAAGTTAGAGTGATCGTGTAGGTACTTCGTACATTCAGGTAGGATTTTACAAAGACAAATTGTTATTTTAGCTCAGCTGTTTGTCGGAAGGCTATACTTGGCGGTTGCCCTGAGGATCAGGGAAAGAGAGAGTTAATTATTTTTTCGTTCGTCGTTCAAGGCGACGAAGGAAATTGATAGATACATATCAATTTGCTTAGTACTACGCCCATTAACCTAGTAAGTCATACCGGATAAGTGAAGCAAGTGGGGTTTCACTGGATGAAACAAAAACTCGAGATTTTTGTTTCACCCACTGAAACACCACTTTCTTTTTTCCAATTGTAATGGCACTGCTAGGTAATTAATAATTCATGGCTTCCATAAATCAAGATTGTAATAATATAAGTGCCTAGAGCCTAGAGTATTCAAAGTAGCAATAGCCTAATAGGTCAACAAAAGTAGTTGTATTAAATAATAGAAAATGTTATGTATAGCTTGCTTTAATGGTGAAAATACACGTTATCAAGAAACCGGCATGTTTATGAGTTTAATAAAAGAAAATGTCTTGCAAAATTTTGGCATCGCAGCGTTTCGAGTACATTGATACATTGTGAGGCGTTTGAAATCCATGTAAATAATACAGTAATTTGTGTCGTTCCACCTCCTTCATTATTCCTGGCTATCGCATGCAATACGTGCAGGGACTACTCTGGTGACTTAACCATACGCTTGCCGATCGTGATGGCTTAGTTTGAAATTTAGATCGGCTAAACATCTAATGAGGCAATCTTGAATCTAGTGATGGTGGCTACGAATGCTACCAACCCTTACATTGTTCGTGGGTAGTGTAAAGGACATACATAAGCGTTTTATATTAACCTTTTTTTTGCGGTGGACTATGGACGTGGTCGCGCCCCGCCAAATCGGTCCGGGACGACGGAAGAGGCGGCGCGCAACCCCATAGACCCACCCTGCAAACACCTCCCTTCCCCGTATGAGCGGGCCACCGGTACCCGATCTTTGTCATCGGTGGCGTTTTATATTGACCTGGGCTAACTCCGTCTGATGTTGTCTGGTCAACAATTACACTCCCAAGGGGGATTGACGTCAGGCAAGCGACCGGTTATAAAGCTATTGCTAAAACTTGCAATATGTGCAGCGGAAGTATCTAAATATTCCGTTAACGCTAAGTAATTGGGATAAAAACAGAATGATGGTGATGCTAATGATGGGAGTATCATTACGTTGTCTGCATGTAGTTCACATTTATACCTATATTTTTGCTTAGGTTAGGGGCTATCCTTTTTTGTAGTTGACTATGGACCAGTCACACCCCGCTCGTTAAATCTTGGGTGACGAAAGTAGCGTGCCCAATAACCCACCGTATCGCCCCATCGCCGTTGGATTCAGTGGCTTATCCTTCGAGTACCGTGCCTGTCAACAACATTGCTACCGAGGCGTCGCCCTCACGCGGTCAGCCTCTCTGCGGGTGGCGAACTAATCCCCAATCAGTCAACTTGCGACTTCCGCTAGGGTTACCACCCGGACTACTACTAGCCTACCGGCTAGGGCTCCATATAGCCTTGAGTGTAAAAGGGTTTTCGGTGGAAAGCTTTTCAATAACATTACGGAGCCTGGATAGATCTGTTATTTTCTGATGAATATAAATATAATATAATATAAGTATAATATAATATAAATATATTATAATATAAATATAATATAACTGAAGGAAGGTGGAGTCAAGAGTCTACGAAACCGGCGAGCGTGTATGAAGAGATTTATGAATGTTGAGGAAGCGAGTGAAGTATGCAAGGATAGAGTTCTCTGGCATTCTGTTCTCTCTGCCTACCCTGCATGGGATATGGCGTGATGATATGTATGTATGTATGTAAATATAATAGGCAAGTCTTTTATTGCGTAAGGCTAAATGCAAGACGCCGTCTTTATGCAATCGGTTTTCATGCGGGTGGTGGTGCTTTTTTTGGCGGCGAACTATGTGTGGTTATACCCCGCTAAATCCGTCCGAGGCGACAGAAGAAGCGGCGCGCGACCCCATAGACCAGCCCTACATGTACCTCTCTTCGCCGAGCGGGCGGGCCACCGGAACCCGGTCTTTGTCTTCGGTGGCCCGCCCGGCGGTTTACGGTCACGGGTATCCTTTCGAGTCGATGCCCGGGCAGCTTTCATCGTCGGGACGTCGTCCTCACGCGGTGTGGCCACGCTCCGAGCGACCAGACTAATCCCCGGTTCGGTCACCCGCTGTCTCGGCTAGGGCGACATCAAGAGGAGGTACTCGCGCCTGCGCCACCCAAGGCGCCGTCGGTGGTGCGTGTCGCCGTAGAGGAGTTCCTCACGGACTCGCCCCGCCGCCTCTTTCTACGAGAAAACTGTCTCGCAGAATGCGACAACCGCGTCCCAGGCAGGTGGTGCTAAAATAGTTCTCATACTGGTTTGTCAAATGTGCCTAATGTTGACGCATCTTGTATTTAGGTTGGAATAAAAAATTTCCAATAGTGTCGTAATTGTATTAAATACGAATCTATTAGAAGTTTTTAGGGCTTTCTTGGTGTATCTAATTTAATTGTAATTTTTTTTTTAATTGTAATTTTATATCACTCGCTCAGGAGCTGCACAACTTTACTAAGGATATTCGCTTATACCCCTGAATTTTTAAGAATTTTTGCAGTAAATTCAACTAATGTTAACACGAATTAATCGTGTCGAACGCTAGACATATGTTCCTAAAGTTGATAAACTTTATATTTCTTGAACATAAGAAGCACGCAAACCAGTTTTTTTATTGTCTGTGAATAGTATTGACGTAGTGTCCCGATGTCGGTTTAACTCTAGGTGTTATAAATAGTCTGTTGTCTGAAGGCCGCCATATTTAAAGTTTATTTCAGCTATCACAATAATGGTAGATGTACAAGTGCTTTAACAAGATACACAAAAACGGCATTTTACTGTTTTTACTCCAAGTTTTAAAGAACACACCAACAAAACAACCATAGATTTTAAACTTTTGTTTCATTGAAACTATTGGCTTTCAGCCAAGTTTAATTCTGTCAGTTTTCTTTCAGCTTCAATTTATCGATTTTATGTCAAGCGTGTCTTTACAAAGTCAGGGTTACTGTTACAGCCACAATCATTAAAGAAATATGAAATTTGTAAAGCTTTCGCAAACCAATGACTTGATGCCTACTTTAGGCTTAGGCACATGGCAGGTAAATATAATAATTAGCATATGATATCCAGTTAGTATTTTGTGCGAAAATATGTTAATATTGTTCATATAAATTTCAAGGCTCCTCCTGAAGTAATAGAATCAGCTGTAAGCAAAGCTTTAGATTTGGGTTATAGACACATAGATACTGCATTTAATTACAATAATGAAGAAGCAATTGGCAGAGTGATAACGAAATGGATAACTGACGGAAAAGGGTCGAGATCTGATTTGTTTATTACAACTAAGGTATGCGTAAGATATGTATAATAAGTACTTTATGATGTTTGGCTGACCGACTGCCTGGATTTGATATTTATCTTTTTCAGCTGCCACATGTTGGAAATAGAGCATCAGATGTGAGGAAATTTCTGAATTTACAGCTGAAACGTTTGCAGATGGATTATATAGACTTATATCTTATTCATGTAGCATTTGGGTTTAAATGTGACTCGGAAACTTTAACGCCAGTCGTTAAGGAAAATGGAGATTACGACTTGGATATGGACACCAATCATATCTTAACATGGCAGGTATAATGTGTGGTTATTAATTATATTGAATTATGCTAGTGCTCGACTACATCTCAATTTATGGTAAGTCGTTATGTATTTAAAGATTTGATTAATTTTACTTTATCGTTAAAGGATTAGGGAATGTACTTAAGTTTAATTTATTGCAATTGTCTCGTTGCTTCAGTGCCTTAAATAATAATCGGCTAAGTATCTTGAAGTCGAGGTTCTGAATCTTGGATTGATAAGTGTTTTTCATTGAGAAATTCTCTATAGGAAATACGATACCTTTTTTTTCTTTTTTGCGGCGGACTACGTTGCGGTCTTACCACGTTAATTCCATCTAGAGCGACAGAAAGAACGGCGAGCTACCCCATAGACCCACACTATATGTACCTCTCGACGCCGCGCCGTGCGAGTGGGCCACCGGAACCCGATCGTCCCAATCGTTATGTTCAGTGGCTCACCAGGCAATAAATATAAGGAATTACGATGCCTGGCAATATGCCACGTTGATCCGAAGGTGGCAACTTTTGCCATGGCATTGACTTTTTAACTTCCGTACGCAAAGTTTGCCAACGGAACTTTGTTACTAAGCCGTTTTCCTATCCGTCCTGTAGTCGACTACAACACATGAACAGTAATGCTAGGGCCGCACCTGCGTGTATCGTCTCGAAGTAATGTGTGGCTAAGCTTCGTACGTTTTGTACACAAAAAAGTTATCGCGATAATACTGTACTGTGTGGTCATTTTAGCGACTTGGGTATTTTACACGAAGTATCGCGCAATAATTAAAGATGGCCGAAATTATTTGGATGCGTTTAACTATGGATGACGAGTTGCTTTACTTTTACAGCTATAATATGCTAATAATTACCTAATGATTTTTTTGGATTTCATCATGGGTTCAGCTTCATAATGATGTAAAAATTCTAACAACATTCCATCGCTCCATTCCACATTTATTGATTGACTGGAGACCCTCGAACGCGTCTAAACACATCAAAATTTCCGCCTCTCAACCCGTACAAGCCCAACTGGGTGGGTTAGGGGTATATATTGGTAGGCAGCGGCCCATGGACCTTTGCAATACCAAGGGTACCTATAGATATACCCTTGGTATTGCACAGGTCCATGGGCGGCAGTGACACTTACCATCAGGTGTGCTGCTTGCCCGTTTGCCATCATAAGCAATAAAAAAAACTTCAATTTCTCATTAACGTATAACTGTAACATTTAAAAACTTTTGGCAGTTAATAATTCTTTTTCTCAACTAACTTCCTCAGCACATGCACCTACCTTTTACCATCTCTGCGTCACCTGTGGTTGACTGGTAGAGAATGCCTCTGGCATTAAGTCCGCCAATGTACATGTTGCATGAAGTTTAAATAAATAAATAAATAATTATTTATATTTCATGTCTTTAGGTAATGGAAGAGTGTCAAAAGGAAGGTTTAATCCGCAATATTGGCTTATCTAATTTTAATGAGAGGCAAATAGAGAAAATTATAAAATGTGCTGAAGTTAAACCTCAAGTTTTACAAGTGGAAGCGCATGCATACTTTCAGCAAGTGGAATTACGAAAATTTTGCAAAGAAAATGACATTATAGTTACAGCGTATGCACCTCTTGGTAGCCCTGGAGCGAAGGATCACTTTGTGAATAAATACAAATATAGGTAGGTATAAGTAACAATCTTTATGCGGCGACAGTTTGAGTAGGTATATAGTTTTTGTCTTTGGTTAAGTTTGGAACTTGTAAAAAGCAGTTGAGGGATCACTGGGATATTTGGCGGCAGTATTCGCCTGGGAAACTTATAATAGGTACTAATATCGACAAACAGTTTATCAAGCGTGACGATTATGAAATTGTCTCCTCTTAGGGCGGCCCTGGGGGGGGGCACACTTAAAACATTACTTATTTTTACTGACCGTCGCGCCGCCTACAGATTGTTTGTACAAACTTAACTGCTACCATTTTGTCCTGTATGTCAATGGTTTGATAACTGAGAATTGTTGTTTTTTTGTTCCTAGCGTAGGTACTTATTGTCATCAATCTATTTACGGTTATTGATGTACTTTTTGAAAATTATCTCAATTTTCATTGTTAAGCTGATATTATTATTGCTTCGTTATCAGCTGATATGTTTTTTTTATATATTTCAGGGTAGCTTTCATAGTAAAAGAAAATTCTATATAATTACACATACACATGTAGATATGTACATATATCACTTCAACTTTAGTTCACCGCGTAAACTCTGGGTAGCAGCACCTTCCATACATGCATATTTTATCATGGAGTTGCCACTCTTTTTCAGTTTAATAACTTTACTCTTTGGGGCGGCCTATGCTGGGAGGGCACAGTTAAAACATTACTTATTTTTACTGATCGTCGCGCCGTCTACAGATTGTTTGTACAAACATAGCTGTCATTCTGTCCCGATTGTCAAAAGTTTGACAACTGAGAATTGTTATTTTTTGTACCTAGCGTATGTACTTTTGTCAATAATCTATTTTCGGTGATTGATGATCTTTCTGGAAATTATCTCAATTTTCATTCTTAAGTTTATACTATTGCCGTTTCGCTAACGGCTGATATGTTTTTTTTTATATTTCAGGGTAGGTCTCATATTAAAAGAAAATCCTATATAATTACATACACACATGTAGATACGTAGGTATATATGTATATTACTTCAACTTTAGTTCATCGCCTAAGCTCCAGGTAGCAGCACTTTCCATACATGCATATTTTACCATCGAGTTGCCACTCTTTTTCAATTAATATAATTTTACTCTTTGGGCCTATGTTAGCTGTAGAGGTTAAAAGTCTGAGGAATCTATGGTACAAGATATCCGTTACGACACGGAACGGTGTGTAAGTAAGAAATTAATTCCTTACACCTCATTTCATGCGGTTCTTGTAAGGACAACTATGGAATACGAACAGACATGACTGCAAGAAAGAAAAATTCGAAATAAAATCAATCCCTATGATTAGAAATTGACCTACCCAATGTAAATCAATTTCTTTCATTGTGGAGAAGGCTCATGTTCAATAATGTATTTTATTAAAGAGAATCCCCCCGTATTAAAAAAAACCTTGTTTCGCGGTTGGCTTTACAAACTTATTAACAAACACAAATAATACGTTGACTTAGAATAATAACTTGAAGATCACTCTTCTTCTTCTTATTTTTATGTATTGGCAATCAGCTACTTAAATGAACCATTGTTGCCAGTGTCGAGTTATAATTATCTTCAAGTTTTTAGTGTCTTCAGATTAGTCATTTATCCGTCAGCAAGTCAAATTGTCGCCATCAACAGTGCTATGCCCACACTGTTAATGGTATCTTGTGAGAATTTTGATGAAAAACGAAAACGTTGTAAAGCACTTTTATATGATATTCACTACATCTTAGCAGTTCCGTCACATCACATTACATAAAATGCCATCAAAATTATCTAATATAACACGTTAAAACACTAAGATAACGAATATAATACAAGAGCACCACATGACGGTTTAGATTCCCGCCAAAAAACCCCCTGAAGATCACTCAAAGTATTGTCCTGAATAGGGGTGTCCACTTTGAAAAAACATCGATGTTTTTATCGATTCGATAAATCGAAACTGTACATCGATGCATTTCGATGTATCGGATGAAAACATCGTGTACTTTTTCTAAAATATATTACAAAACTAAAGTCATATCAAAAGTGATACTTCTAAAAAAAAAGGTCTTTTTTGTGGCATTTATACCTATTCCAATCCCTTATAAAACTGTAATTTATTACATAAACTTGAGTTTTTGTGACATTAACTGGTTATCATCGGTTCGATGTTTTGTGAAAAAACATCGATACATCGAGTATTTCGATAGCTTTTCAAAACATCGGATCAATTCGATGTATCGCTTTGTAAACATCGATGTTTTCGATGTATATCGAATATCCCTAGTCCTGAATGGAGATCGAATCAGTCGTGGGACTTTTGGCGGGAATCTAAAACGTCATGTGGTGCTCTTGTATTATATTCGATATCTTAGTGTTTTAACGTGTTATATTAGATAATTCTTATGGTATTTTATGTAATATGATGTGACAGAACAGCTGGGATGTAGTGAATATCATATAAAAGTGCTTTACAACGTTTTCGTTTTCCATCAAAATTCCTACAACATACCATTAACAGTGTCACCATAGCACTGTTGATGGCGACAATTCGACTGACTGACAGACAATGACTAACCTGAAGAGATTAAGAACGTGAAGATAATTATAACTCGACACTGGCAAAAATGGCTCGTATAAGTAGCTGATTGCCAATACATAAAAAGAAGAAGAAGAAGAATCAGTCGTGGGACTTTTGGCGGGAATCTAAAATGTCATGTGGTGCTCTTGTATTATATTCGATATCTTAGTGTTTTAACGTGTTATATTAGATAATTTTTATGGTATTTTATGTAATATGATGTGACAGAACAGCTGGGATGTAGTGAATATCATATAAAAGTGCTTTACAACGTTTTCGTTTTCCATCAAAATTCCTACAACATACCATTAACAGTGTCACCATAGCACTGTTGATGGCGACAATTCGACTGACTGACAGACAATGACTAACCTGAAGAGATTAAGAACGTGAAGATAATTATAACTCGACACTGGCAAAAATGGCTCATATAAGTAGCTGATTGCCAATACATAAAAAGAAGAAGAAGAAGAATCAGTCGTGGGACTTTTGGCGGGAATCTAAAACGTCATGTGGTGCTGTTGTATTATATTCGATATCTTAGTGTTTTAACGTGTTATATTAGATAATTTTTATGGTATTTTATGTAATATGATGTGACAGAACAGCTGGGATGTAGTGAATATCATATAAAAGTGCTTTGCAACGTTTTCGTTTTTCATCAAAATTCCAACAACATACCATTAATAGTGTCACCATAGCACTGTTGATGGCGACAATTCGACTGACTGACAGACAATGACTAATCTGAAGAGATTAAGAACGTGAAGATAATTATAACTCGACACTGGCAAAAATGGCTCGCATAAGTAGCTGATTGCCAATACATAAAAATAAGAAGAAGAAGAATCAGTCGTGGGTTTGAACTCGGTACGGCCGGTACTTATACTATTGCGCGATGTGTACTGTCAAGTGGGCAAATCTGAACATAAATGGGCTTAAAGTATCTATAGATTATTGAACTCTTATTTTTTTATTTTATTTCAGTCCTGAAACTTTTCCAGACTTATTTACATTACCAGATGTGGTTGCTTTAGCAAGCCGTTATAACAAAACACCTGCTCAAATATTATTACATTTCTTAGTGAAAGAAAATATTACAGTTATACCTAAAAGTTCTAATGAACAGAGAATAAAGGTAAGTTGAGATAATCATCCATTGTCTATTGAAAGACATATCACCCTTTTTTTTTTTCGCAAGGTGGGACCATGGATGTGGTCGTGCCCTGGCAAATCGGCCCGGGGCGACGGAAGAGGCGGCGCGCAACCCCATGGACCCACCCTGCAAACACCTCTCATCGCCGTGCGAGCGGGCCACCGGTACCCGATCTTTGACTTCGGTGGCCCGCCCGGAAGGACATATCACCCTAGGAGGGATAATAACGTAATCGCCAATAAATGAACTTTGTGATTTATAAAGTTTTTATCATCTCAGCTCATATGTCCCACTCTCGGCTTGAGCCTCCTCCATAATGGGAGTACGTTAAGCTCCCATTAACCTACTATACCACGCTGGTCAGACGTGTTGGTATAGGGTTTTGTTTCGAGTTTACCTTCTCATGCATAGATGTTATATGCGTTTTATATCCCTTAGTCGTCTCGTACGATCACCCACGGGTAAGATAGGGGGTGCTGAATTGTATTCTTACTCCGTCACCACACAGAAAATATATAAAGTTTTAGTGTGTTAAAAGACAAAGATAGTTTTCTGTGAGGTAATTAAAGTGCCATTTAGTGGGCGGTCGCAAATGACTTTGTAGCTTAATCAGTTTTTACGATTTCTACGGGAATGCAAATTCTATTGCGAAACATTGCATTTTTATTTCATTGATATTCATAAATTCAACATTATTATCTTATCTCGCATACGTCCCATGGCTGGGCTCAGCCTCCTCCACACGGGAGGAAAATTAACTTATCAATACCAAGCTGGTAGGATGTGTTGGAATTTATTAATTATCGTGTACTTGTGTATTTTTCCAGGAGAATATGGAAATATATGACTTTCAACTAACGGACCATGAAATAGAAACGTTGAGAAAGTTGGATAAAGGAGAAAACGGTAGAATTTTTAACTTTCTGTTTTGGAAAGGAGTTCAGAATCACCCTGAATACCCTTTTAAAAATGTGGAAGCTGCTCATTAAAAAGTATTACATTCGAAAACCGAACTCTATATTGTAGTCAATCGGTGCTTATTTCAATTTATTTGTAATTTAACTAATGATGATCAAATGGTGTTAGGCTAAGTTCAGATGACCGCGCGGCGACGCGCGTTGCCGCGCGATTTAGCTGTTCAGATGGAGGCGGCTTGCGCGCGGCAATCTAGCGTGAACATTCAGCGATAATGGACGTGGAGGAGGCTATTTGGTTGTGGGTTTTATACCGCAAATTGCGACGTCGTGGTGGAAAGCAAAGATAATACTGGGTGTACCCTATTTTCAGTCAAAGACTTTCTTTAAGTCTTTTTGTGACTTTATATACCACACAGACTACACGAAGATCGATTTTTCAACTACTTTAGGATGACGATTGATTCCTTTGATTTTTTGTATGATTGCGTTGAAAAGGATATGCAACCTGCAGATGGTGCTGTAAGATATTGCATATCATCAAAAGAAATCGTCCTCCATTTTCGTGGCTCCATGTGTCCGTCCCCCTAAAACCGCGCGGGTCAACTGAACAGGTCCATACAGGATTGTAGATCTCAAACCGCGCGTCGCCGCGCGGTGACGCGCGGTTCAAGATCTTGCGCGCGGTGCATGGCGGTGCGCGCGGGCACGCGCGGTCATGTACACAACAACATTGATTTGTTACAATCTTAAACCGCGCGTCAAGCCAACCGCGCGTCGCCGCGCGGTCATCTGAACTTAGCCTTAGTGGAAATCAATTGCCACGTTAAATGGGATTCAAATCCCGCACGGGTTTAAAATTTGTAATTGACAATCTTGCTCAAAATTTAAATGTCCTTTGTTTGTTACGCGAAGTCTTTAACTACTCAACCAATCGTTTTGAAATTTGTCTTGCAAATTTGTCAGGGATACAGAAGTTAAAAAGCCTTGTCCGAAGTATAGAAAAATATTTGCATGTCTACATTAACGCGAACGAAACCGCGGGCACAGCTAGTTATTATATGTATTCAGATTTAATTGCAAATGTCAGCAGATTTTGTTTAATTAATATTGGTATTTTGAATTAAAAGTGCTGTAGTGTAATATTTGAGCTTTAAGAGTGATTGAATTTTGATCAGTAAAACTGATTAAAACTTTGCTTTAAGCACTCATTGCCGAGCAATAAACTGTCGTATGTACCTATATTTTAAACAAATAATTAAATTACGAAAACAATTTGCATTTTATTTTGTCTCCTGTATTCCAATGCTTGTATATAAATACGTACATCCAAGTTTTTCGGTATTTTGTGATAAATATTCATTTACCCGCTGTTGTAAGTCATCAACACCATACTCCTGTTCTTATCTTAATTACTTGTGGTCGACGCGATATGTACTCTGCTTCTATAGTACATATTGCAAAAGTTACTGTTAATAGTTTTATGATCGGCCGCCTGCCTGATGTCAACCCTTCTTGGGAACGTAATTGTTGACCTGACAGCATCAGGTGCAATGCAATTGGCCCAGGTCGATTTTGCAAATGTTACTATTTAAAATGTATGTCTCTGGAAGTCATTACATGATCATACAACGAATCAATTAACCTGGATGAAACGTAGTAGCATAGTGAAACTTTTAATTACGCAAATGATAGACAATATAGTATTAAAGTTCGATTTTATTTATTAATAAATGTAAAAATGTCCAATGAAACGGATTAATGGCCAAAATATTAAATCTTATAAAATTTACGAGAGCCTATAAAGCATTTTTCTCTGTAAGCGATGTTGTAACTCCCCACGTCGGATCATTGTGTGAATAACTTTTAGAATGGCTCTTTCAGGATACTTTTGTTTAAGGAAGTCATTGATGATTGTTTGCTCTGATACTTGTGAGCCCACTGCGAACCTGCGCTTCAATTGTTTTTCAATACGAGAAAGCATTTCGTGATCTTCTTCTGTTGTAAAACCTTCTGCACCTAAAAGAAGAAATAAATATTTAAATACCTACATATGTATATTATTATTCTGGGATTATTATATATACAGCATCTAATGTATAATCATCAAAGTAAAAAATAGTTGAGGTATCGTGAAATGAGTAATATTTTTGAAGTGAAATTTCTTTATCGACGTATGGGAGAGAAAATAATATGTGACGTTTTTCTGTTACGCGCCATCTTTATTTCTAAGTCACATTTTACCGTTACGCGCCATCGCGCCATATTAATTTTGAAGTGAATCTTCTTTGCGCGCATAAGGGTAATTTTTTTACAGGTGAAACGCGACACGTTTACGCGGCACGAGAGAGAGAGAGAGAGGGGGGGAGAGGGAGGGAGAGAGGGAGGGAGAGAGAGAGGGAGAGAGAGAGGGAGAGAGAGAGGGAGAGGGAGAGGGAGAGAGGGAGAGAGGGAGAGAGAGAGAATATATACGCTATTGGTTGATGTATTTAAAGGAGTTTTAAAAATTAGAGATTTAAAAATCTCACTTCTGATATGTGTAATTTGTACGCACGCATAATTTTTACTATAACTTTCACACTAATGTCTTATATACGCAATTGATAAATATGAGCTGAGAATGAAAACTCGAACGCAAAGCGTTTTTAGTAAGTTTATACTATTATAAATGTATTTACATTTGGTATGTATGTGATTGATGCATCGAAATTATTTTCAAAATGTACTCTCCCTTCAGCCATTCTCCGTATTTTACAGTTTTTACTTAACGTAATAAATTCTTTGATTCTTTAGCTATCAAGTGATGTAATTAAATTTTGAATGTAGACAAATATGTAGACAAATAATACAAGACAAAATTTCAATGAAAACCGTCATTTCTCTTCAGTTGTCAACTTCCATAATAGCAATATAAAATAAATAAATAATAAAAGCTTACCAGCCAAGCTACCCGTCATAGCTGCATCTAACGTTGAAACTTGGAATAGGCGTAGCGCTTCGGTGACATGAGTTTCATTAGCGAAAGGTTGTAGTTGCATTTTCGCGAGGGATTCTGATATCCTAATAACAGCTTCTAACTGTCTGAAAAAAGAATGAAAGTTCCGAATAGCAGTTAAAGATAAAAACATCAAATGCATTTACGTATGTACCAATGTACATAACGTAAAAAGTTTTTGGAGTTTACTCCTTAAGAATCGATTTTCATATAAGGCGCCCGGTATGAGAAAAATTTGAGGAGTAAAATTTAGTGATCGAATGACCTCGTTACGTTTTTGGTGCGCAACCTATTCTGCGCACCTTTCACTTTCTGACGTGAGATAATACTTCACTGAACAGTTTTAATAAATGTAAATAAAAATATATATATTATTTTTAGTCAAATGAGCTTTTTTTGCGCCTGTTTTGATAATCTTACTTAACCCTTTACCAGGCCTTGGACAAACCATGCAGTACTAGTGATTTTTTTATAGATTTGTATGAGTAATAACATTTAGTTTAAGATTTTATGAATTATATTTAGAAAATTAGCTAAAAATAAAAAAAAAGGACGTGGGAATACATAATCCCATTGCGTGTCTATACGGTGCCTCTAATTATCTATATATAAAAATAAATAAAAAAATGATTTTGGGACATAATCTAAAGTTAGATCTTCATGAGCATCATTTTCATCCTCTGATGAAAACATCTCATTAAGTATATCTACTGTCGATCTGATGATCTTGTAATACCTATATAACAAAAAATACATATAAGTATGTACATACTGAATGACAAATCAATGACTATAAAAATTTACCACTATAATCAATGACTATAAAAATTTACCCATAATTTATACTTCGATAGAATAAAGCGTGGGTATTTTTTTCTTTAGTTGTAATATTAAATTCATGCAACCAGCGGCAAGTAACTAGTATAAAATAAAGATTTCAATTCACCGGGCAATGGACATATAGCTCCCACAAACTAAGGTCCTCTTCACAGGCTAAGGTCATATGGTTCCCCACATGTTTTATTTTGTTATATCATCGTATTTTTTAAGTATTTACATATAATTTACGCATTTAGCACTAGAAAAGCTCAAAATCTACAACATATCGAAAAATTGCACGACTTATCTTTTTCCGATTAGACAATATGAATAAAATATGCTGCACTTTTCATAAAAATAACCGTTGGACAGACGACCATAGAAAAAATGATTCTAAAAGTGACATTTGCGTTCGGTTCCAAGATTTTTTTGAGTGACCACGGGTAATATTTCTATTTTGAAGTGTTTGACAGTTTGTGGGACATTCTTTACCAAAACCTGGTAATAAGCTTCAAAAATCTATGCTCAATCCATAGCCTGGTTAAGGGTTAAGGAGTAAACTCCAGCCGGAGCTGACGCACACTTTTTTTTTATTGGTCTTGGTGGCAAACGAGCAAGCAGAGCACCTGGTGGTAAATGTTACTGCCGCCCATGGGCCATTGCAATACCAGGGTACAGCTAGGCCGCTGCATGCCAATGAAAACCCGAAACCAACCCAGAAAGTTGGTCTTACGGCTCTCTTGTTCACTGAACGAAACACAGCAGCACATTGCCACTGCTCAGACGTCGATTTTCTGCGAGAGTGTAGTACTACCCCGGACAGACCGGATCGCGGCTGTAGACAGAAAACTGTCATAAGTGTGGCCCTACTAATAAAACTAAACTACTAATTTCCATAAACCTTTTAGTAGTATAAAAGGTTTATGGAAATTAAAGGTAAATTATTAGTACATAGTAACGTTAAACGGTCAAATCTAATTATAGGTATAATCACTTACATCTAATTTACAATATAGCTCACAGTAGATTCAAATGCCCCTTCAGAAAAGAAAATAATTCTCGTAGCTTACAAAACTCGGAGATAATGTAACTGTTTATTACCATAGTTTATTGACTGTTTCTTACCTCACTGTAATTGGTATAGATAGACGTTTGTCGGCTTGTCTCTCGTGTTGGGAAGCTCCTGTTCTCATGAGCACGTAGCGAGACCTTAGCCGTTCTGCTGCTGTTGCCGATAGGCGCGGCCCGCATCGTGCTCGACAGTATGCGGCGTATCGTTTCAGCAACGCTAGTGGTAGTTCCCCCGCAGCAGTTTCACGTTCCACGCTGTCACCACCCATGTGTACTGAGATTATATGCTTTGCCAATATCTAAAATAAATAAAAGATATTTGGTTAATAGAATATTAATCTATAGCGGCCTTACTTATAAATGATTCTTAATCTAAAACAATATTTAAGGCGCAATTAAAAATGTTACCGCCGCTGTTTACTTTTGTCTCAAAATGATAGGCATTTAGAAATAATGCAGTAATTACTAATAGAATCATATTTATATTAAAAGCGAAGGTTAGCAAAAAGATCAATAGACAGCCATGCAAAGCTTTCGAGTTTGAAGCCACGCACCAGGTTCATCATAACTCATTCTCCACTTCTTATCTCCATTACTTGGGGTCGACGCAATAGAACTCCTCCTCCATCGTACATATTGCAAAAGTTATTGGCAATAGTTCTATGACCGGCCGCCTGCCTGGCATCCACCATCCTTGGGAATGTAATTGTTGATCAAACAGCAACAGGTGGAGTTGGCCCAAGTCAATTTAAAAAATTTACTTGTCTATTACAATATCCACAAGCAAAGTAAGGGTTGGTACCCATGCACCAGATTATGCAGTAGAATATTTAAAATACAAAACATGTATTTCAGATTTTTGGATATGTGGTGGTTTTTTTTGTTGCATTAGTGTTGTAACAAACATCATGAAAACTCGTGCAGATTTCATTCATATATCTTGTAATAAACTCATTTGCAAAAAAAACGGGCGCTTTTGATTTTCATTCATATTTAAAAAGATACAATACCAAAAAGGTTTCAATCGTTTGTACACGTTACTGGCCGGTTTTAAAAATGCTGTGGTATTTAAAAAAGTACGTTCTAAATTCAATTTTTCATTTGATGTTCATTTTTACAGAAAACCCCTTTTTATCCTACATTTTTGGCGCGAAGTTCCAGAAGTTAACATCGACTTTCATAACTTTTATTCAATTTTTATCGATTAATTTCATATCCTTGACTGTCAAAGCTTTATTTAATGCTGTTTGGCTGTATCAAAAATGGTAGATAAAGTGGTAAAAGCTACCAAAATTATCGCGCTGCTTGAAGAGGGTTGCAGCCAATGTTTCGTGGCTAGGAGGCTAAATGTTAGTCGCTCGACAGTCCAAAGGACCTGGCAGCGATATCAGGAGACTGGTTCCGTCGAGAGAAGGCCTGGTTCTGGAAGAAAACCATGTACCCAACCACGGGATGATCGTTTTCTTGTGAGTCGCGCATTGAGAAATCGCAAATCTTCGTATGTGGATCTTAAGAACAACCTCTAAGAAGTAAGAAATGTGCATATTAGTCTATGGACGGTCAGGAGGAGGCTTCTCGCTGCCAATATACGCAGTCACCGCCCGGCCCGCGGCCCCAAATTACTCCGTGAGCACAGAGTTCACAGGCTTAGGTTCGCTAGAAATTGTGAATCATGGACTCAAGACGATTGGAATAGGGTTTTGTTCTCTGATGAAGCCAGGATATCTCTGTTCGGTGAAGATCGACGTCGGCGAGTGCTAAGAAGACAAGGAGAACGCTTTGCAGAGGCATGTTTCGAAGAAATCACACCTTATGGTGGGGGCTCTGTTATGTTTTGGGCAGGAATAAATTCAATGGATCGTACAGAGTTAGTCTTCATTGAAAACGGCTCACTGACTGGGCATCGATACATAACGGAAGTTCTAATTTCTCATGCACAACCCGCATTGGCCGCTCTAGGTGAAGACTCGATTTTTATGGACGACAATGCTCGCGCCCACCGATCCCGCGATGTTAATGCGTATGTGCAAGAGGTCGGCATTCGTCGTTTGGATTGGCCAGCTCGAAGTCCCGACCTCAATCCCATAGAGCATGTCTGGGACGTTCTGAAACGGCGCAAGCAAGTATCCGGGATATACTCGCTAGCATGCCCAGACGAATTCAAGCTGTGATTTTAGCTAGAGGGGGTCACACTCGATACTAAACATTTATCTGCTTTTACTTTATTAAAGAAAACAAACAAAAAAACTTTTTTATTTTTACTTCATGAGCATATGCACTACTAGCGAATATACACTACTAGCGAGGTTTAGCATTATTTCCCATAAATTGTATCTAAATTTTATGAAATACTGATGAAAACGATTATTTTCTATTTTTATTTATTATTAATTTACCAAATTGTGTGGATAAAACTACCTATAATTATCAAACAAAGAAATATTAACATTTGAAATGGTTCATTGCTTAGGTGCCCGTTTTTTTTGCAAATGAGTGTATAATGTATATAACGCACGTCGCGGAAAGTGATGTGAAAGCATGGTTACCAGTTGAACATTTTATTGGCAGATAACAGGATTGTATGCTTTCAAATATCGTGATAACCCTTCTAACTGTATAATCCCCTTGAGATGTAGAATTTTGTTCAGTTTTACTCGGGCAAAATTGATTTTACACCAAGTCTAGTAAGACAAAAAGAACCCGATACAAAATAGGGGGATCAATCCTCTATTCAAGATTTGTCACCTCATATGTTCAACTTGCGTAAGACCTGCTCCCTGGAGTCCGTCTTTAATAGGCGTCATCACCCTGCTCTTTTCCCAATTACTAGGATTGGAGTCGACGCAATATGTTATTCTTCTGTCATAGTACATATTGCTAAAGTTATTAGCAGTAGTTTTATGATCGGTCGTCAACCCTCCTTGAGAATGCAATTATTGACCAGACGGCATCAAATTGAGTTAATGCAGGTCGATGTAAATGAGTTGAAGCCGCTCTTGAATACTTGGGTATATAATGAATACTAGGATGATGAAGAACAATCTATAAGTGGGGGGTGACAATACTTACAATATCTCTGTTCTGATCATGTTCATCTTTAACAATAAATATCATGTCGAATCTGGAGAGTATAGTCGGCATAAAGTCAATGTTGTCATCGGCCTTAGTGTCATCCCATCGTCCAAATACAGAATTGGCTGCAGCAAGTACTGAACAACGAGAGTTTAACGTTGTCGTGATACCAGCCTGTAAACACAACACATTATAATATACCTCCAAAACTTTCTATAAAAATAATTTATAGACTAAATGTAATTATTTATCTATCAGCCTATTGACGTCTACTATTAAACCTCAGCAAAAAGGATGGCAATCGCAGTTGGTGTTATAAGTTTGCTAGAAGAATGTTGCTCCTTATTCTCCTGGTGCTGCCTCAGTGGGTTTTTATAACTCTTAGGAAAGTAGGGAGATAATGACATTATATTTTTAACCCATTACAAACAGAAAGCCCAAATCTGTTCAAAATCTAGCATTTTACACCAAGCAAATTGCTACTATTTAGACTTCAGAATTTCTGCGAGAGTGTTATTACTCCGGATGAGCCGACCTATTTATTGCTGCAGGCAGGAAAATTTAAGTGTGGCTCACTACTTCAAAAATATATCTACCTTGGCAATGGAGATAGTTTGTTGTTCCATTGCTTCGTGGATAGCAACCCTGTCATCTTCTCGCATTTTATCGAACTCATCAATACACACTACACCGCCATCGGCGAGTACCATTGCTCCTCCTTCCATGACGAAGTTACGCTATAACATAATAGTTAATACATTAATTAAAGTTTTAAGATACAATATCTTCTTTTTTTTTTTTTTTTTTTTTTATTGGTGGGCTATGGGTGCGTCTCGCCCCGCTGAATCGGTCCGGGGTGACGGAAAGGCGGCGCGTGACCCCATAGACCCACCGTAAAACCTTCTCTCTTCGCCGTGCGAGCGGACCACCGGTACTCGATTTTAACTTCGGTGGCCCAAGATACAATATCTGGCAATAGCTATTGCATATCGACCCTTGGAAGGAGATAATAAACTAATTTAGACTTTATAGAGCTTTGTCCCTGTCGCACACTACTTGTGTGACATCGCACGAAAAACTAATAGTTTGGCAACTATTAACACTTTTTATTACAAAATAATATACACCAACTCTACAAGCTTTTCTTTTTAAATAGTTGTTTTAACATTGAGTGGACGCTATTACTCTCTCATTTTTGTACAACTGACAAATGCCACATAGGTCTCTACAAAGTTGAAATTAACCGACTACCTCTATCTAAGGATCAATGTGCAATATATATTTCCAGGCACTGTACTTCTATACATAGTGAATGGGTTCTTGTTCAGACATCCATCTAACATAGTTGGGCCTTCGCACAAGTGGGAATAATGCCGTAATAGTTGGTTAGCCATAGGCAGGTGTTATAAAATTCTCAAATATTTTTACGGCCTTGTACGGGCAATGGTCATTAATAAAAAAGATAATCCACTAAATATCGTGGTGACAGAGTAAGAATATCATTCACCTTGCCCGTGTATGGCTTAAAACACGTCTAATGGATATAACATGCATACAGTAATAGGTACAGTATGCATATTATATGCCTTAAACGAAAATTCGAAATAAAACCCTGTACCAAGCCATCTGATCAGTGTGGTATGGTAGGTTAATTTCTCTCCTATTATGGAGGAAGCTCGAGCCCAACGTGTGAGCTGAGATTAATCTGCTCAATAGGTAGACAGAGAAAGAATCAAATGACTGCCCCATAGCATAGATAAAAAGTACCTTAATATATTTTTGATTTAAGTAGCAAATACTTACGGAGGCAGGATCCCTGATAACTGAAGCAGTGAGACCAGCAGCACTGGAACCTTTTCCTGAGGTATAGACGCCAATTGGAGCGACCTTCTCTACAAACTTCAACAGTTGAGACTTGGCAGTACCAGGATCACCAAGTAATAATATGTTAATATCTCCTCGCCGTGTCAACCCATCAGGCAGTCGTTTACGTGATCCTATATACAACTCAAGTTATAAAATGAGCATTTATTCACCTATATAGGTATATAATAAACATATAGGTATATAATTCTTCTGTACGAGTGGGACTGAATTCTATTTATAGGTCAATCAATATTGATGAAACTTTTGGTGTATTCAGATGGATTAAAAAATGGTTAAGATTAACTATTAAATCCTGTTAGTGATAGTGCAGTGCAATCAATTTCAAGGAATTCTTTTTTAGATTTGAAGAGAATAGCAAATGATGTGTAAGTTAGTATTTTAAATGTGAACTCCAAAAACAAGCCTCAATATAAAGGGCAAGGCTCTGCATTAATAGTACAGAAATTAGGCAGAAAGGTTGGCTGCTTTGGGTTTTACTTTTCTTGTAATAATGAGCTTAAGCAGCTAACTTAAGGCAGTTCTATTAAATAATAACTTACCACCAAACAAAAGAGTAGAAATTGCCTTTTTCATATCAACAGCACCAAACACACTAGGAGCGATAGATTTGGCGATGCGCTCATATATGTCGGGGGATGATGCCAATCTTCTGAATTGTTCTTCTTCATCCGCAGTGAACGGACGTAGACCTCCAGTCACCCCCTCTTCAGCGTTGAGACCGACAGCTCTTAAGTATGACGCGCGGACACCGACTGAGCCCTTGTCTCGCCCTTCTCTCTACAAAATAATTAGATTTTCCCGAATTTAATGAAAATGAAATCCTGTCACGTGCTCCTAATATGGTATGGGTTGCCACTTTTTTGGCGGCGGGCTGTGATGTGGTCATACTCTGCTAATCCGTCCGAGGCGACGGAAGAAACGGCGCGTGATTCTATAGACCCGGTCTTTGTCGTCGGTGGCCTACCCGGCAGTCTACCGGTCATCGGGGCATTATCCTCACGCGGTGGCCTCACTCTGGGCGACCAGACTAATCGGCATCAGGCGCAGGTACTCGCACCTGCGCTGCCCAAGGCGCCGGTGTCGGCCCGATTCTCCGACTCGTTCCGGAGCCTCCTTCTGCGAGATAACGGTTTCGCAGAAATAGCGACCATGTCCCAGTTCGACCATCGCTTTCACGACGGTCGGCACCGAATGGGTCGCCATGAAGGGAAGTTATATTATTTAAGTAACTGTACTTGATCGGGAGGTTAACACGCTGGTGGGTCTTGGCCACATACGTAGGGTCGAGGGGGTTAAAAATTCATAAATAGTTACATACTACAGCGCAAAAAGAGCCGGCGACCCAAATCCCGCACTATTGTGGGCAGCAATCTCGCTGTGTCCCTGGTATAACAGAGGTCTATGAGCGGCAGTTACCACTTACCATCAGCTGGGTTGCTTACTCGCCACCAAAGGCAATAACAAAAGAAAACATTCCTAGTACTGTATTGCGGATATATCACGAAGCATTTATATTCTATATTATGGTGATGGAGTAGAATACAATTTACCACCCCCTATCTTGCCCATGGACGTTGTAAAAAGCGACTAAGGGATATAATATGCATACATCTGTGCAAGTAAAGGAAAACTTGAAATAAAACCCTATACCAACATGTCTGACCAGCAAGGTATAATAGGCTAATTTCGCTCCAATTATAAAGGTGGCCCGGGCCCAGCTGTGAGACATATATGAGCTGAAATGATGATGTCAAATGCTAAATCAACAAGAATCCCCCGCGGTGGAAAAGCAAGTGGTTAGATAGGTTATCATAGATTTTTGTTAGAGTTTCTTTAGCAACGACGTTCTTGCAAAAATTTAGCTCTCTGAGTTATGTAGTAATTACTTAAGTCATATCTTATACCCACAGGAAAGGAGTTGAATTATATTATATTCTTATTCTATCACACTAGAAAAAAATATTTAATAATAATTAAAAAAGAAAGATGTATAAAAAAAGAGGTACAAATTTCTTCAATGCGGTATTAGCTGACAATGCAGATAACTACTGCAAGGTATTACCACGCATTACTATCTCAAGGAAGTAGTAGTAGCTTTCTCCTGGGCAATTAATGCCTTTAATTAAAATCACTAGTCCAACTTTTAAAGGATGGCGTTTATAGCGTTATACCTCGCTCGTCGGGTGGTTTACGTCAACAGTGAATAACGATAGGTAAGGTGGATGAATTGATATACTCCTAACTTACTCCAGTTTTAGCTATTTTTTTGATGGAATAAATGCCAAGGACTGTAACTCTAGCCCCTGGCGCTACCCGCTCACACAGCATGCGCTCGCAGTAGACAGTCAAATGGCGAGGCATCTCTCCTTGAGGAATACTTTCAGGTGCTTCTTGAAGTTTTAAAACCTGAATGACAACAGAAAACAATACAATACATTCACTTTCTTAGTGTTCGCACAAGCACTGTTTCTAAAATACATAAAATATATCATTACCTGATAGTCAACACACTTGCATTTGTCAGGAATGATGAAGTAAGGATCTAATGGACATTTTGGTCGACCAGCTTGTTCTCTGCAAAGTAAAATTGAGAATTATTTGTATGAATGTTAAATATGTTAACTTACAAACAAAACCTATCTTGTCATGAATGTCTACAGAACTGAAGTGCCTTTTATTATTTAGTTTACATATAATGGCAGAATCTGGAGCTCATATCACTTAGTCTACATGTTATGATTAATAATACTATTTACATTTATTTATTTTAAATTGAGAAATTTGTTAGATCTATGCCCATTTTAAGATTCTTCATAATTGTACACATATGCTAGTGTTAAATCTAATTGCTATATTTTGCAGGATCACATCTGATATATTACATAAAGCATTCTCTTCTGACAATCCACTGTTGGAGATAGGTTCTTCTAAGAGGAGCAACCGGTTGTCACAACTCGCAATGAAAAATAAGGGTATGGTGACAGTGTTTTTAGCTGTCATTACATGGGGGATTGATTACAGTTGATAATAATTTAGATTTTCTCCATTATAATCTTCAATTACAGTGTTTGCAAAATCACATTGGTTTTTAAATAAAAAAAGGCACACACCCTGGCATGTCAAGTTTAAGTTGATAAAAAAAAACTAAAATAAATGAATCTGTCATTTAATTTTCTACTGGCAATTTGTATCAAAATATGAGTCTTAAAAAATAATATTACTACAATATTAAGCACAGATAAAAAGCTATATAATAATGATGACCATGGATCGGGTTGAAAATCCTCAGTGCTCACCTGCAGTCCAGGTAAAGTAGTCATAGCCATCTGAGACTAACAAATTGTCACACAAAAAGAAAAGATCATTTCAGGACTAAGGTATTACCAAAGACTGGAAATGCATTAGTCCTGCCATGGCTGAATGATTGGAAAATTAAAAAACAAATACAAATGTAATAGAAACCATAAAAATAGTTTTACTTCACATGTGCACTAGTAGCTTAAATATCAGAAATCATTAGCCATGTGGTGACAGTAAGAATACAATTCACTACCCCTATCTTATCTGAGGGTGATAGTCTGAGACAACTAAGGGATATAAAACGCATTAATATCCATGTGAGAGAAGGAAAACTCGAAACAAAACCCTATACCAACACGTCTAACCAGCGTGGTATAGTAGGTCAATTACCCTTCCAATATGGAGGAGGTTTGAGCCCAACAGTGGGACATATATGAGCTGAGAATTGATTGTCATTGATCTGATTATCAATGAAAAAGTAAGAGAAATTGCTGTGAAATTTTGAAACAAAAATTAATTATTTTGTATAAGTTAAAATACTTACGTATTGCATTTTCTGGGCATAACATATCCTTCTAGCCCAGGTTTCACAGGTAAATTTGGGATAATATTGCGACATGATCTGCATTGAATTGAGATTTTTGTTGCCTTTGCTTTTATACCCGATGCTGATATCACTATACCAGGAATCTTTACAAGTCGAGATACCGTTTCTGACTGAAAGTATTATAAAATATCAACAAAGAATTTACTATTTACACATATATTTAATAACTTTAAATTAGCAATTGTTATATTCATGAGTATATAAATATATTTCATGTATCTTAGACAGAGTTTCTGTATTTCTAGATAGTTTTATTTTTTAATGAATTTATATCCATAATTTGAATTTTTATTTTCCATGTGATGATGGAGTAAGAATACAATTCACCACCCCCTATCTTACCCGTGGGTGATCGTAAGAGACGACTAAGGGATATAAAACGCAAATAATAACTATGCAAGAGAAGGAAAACTCGAAACTAAACCCTTTAACAATACGTCTGACCAGTGTGGTTGTAGTAGGTAAATTTCCCTCCTATTATGGAGGAGGTTCGAGCCCAACAGTAGGACATATGTAAGCTGAGATGTTTGTGAATCCCAATTTTGAACATAAAAGCTTTTTATAATGTTCCTATCTATTCCAAACTTCCTACTACTGGTATACTTGCATTGTTAGATTTATTATAATTTTAGTTAATATTTTGTATATTAAGCTTAATTAAATTTCTGAAAGCCATATTTTACAAAAGGAAGCTAAGCTTAGTTGTCAAGCCATTTATACTCTTAGTAGCTGGTTTGTACCTTCAGATATTCTAAACCTGTGTTGTAAATTGTTTATTTGTTATTACAAAGACAGAAAAATTCATCTCCATTCATACCTTCAACTCCCTCAAGTTAGATGCATGAGCATCTGAAGATAGTAGTACTTGAATGTCTTCAACTTTTTCTTCCCCCTCTGGTCTAGGAGCAGTTAATTCATCAGCAAGCTGTAACAGCAGTCACACAATATGAAATGATGCAAAAACTATAATGATAGTATGATTCACTGTTATCTGTATTTTTTTTAAAAGACCACCTTGCACTAAGGAAATAGTCCTTGTATTGCCGGGGACTTTGCAAACATACAATTAACGCAGACAAACTACACCCAGACTCAGAACAACAATTTGTAGATCTCACAAAGTATTGTTCTGCGTAGGAATCAAACCCACGGCACTGGCACAGATGGTCAATATCTTAACCACTACACCATCTGTGCAGTCAATTGAAACAAATTAGAAATGGAAATACAGTATTCAGATAAAGAATTCCCTAGACCAATTGGGATGTCTCAAAGATTATAGCTATATTATTATTATAAGAATTAGTTAAAAACACTATTTATACTATATATATACTATATAAAACACTATTTATACTATACTGACTGAGATTTAATGGTATGATTTATTGAGATCAACACTTAGCACCATATGTTATTTAAGTGTCAACAAATTAGAGAACATACCTCCTTTGCAGCCTCTTCCAGGACAGGCAAATGTTCTGTAGGTTTTTTATAAAGTTTCTCTGCCAACACTTCATCAAAACTAGATAAATCTTCAATATTTATCTCTACCCAATAATTACTCAAATTGTAATTACGTTTTAGAGCATCTCTGAAAATAATCGGATTTTAAGAACATGCTAATCCTGTTAGCAATACTAAAATGCGAAACTACCTAACTTTGAATTAAATAAATCTGTTAAACAGATTGGAGTGAGATCTGTCATACAATTTTGATGGTGATGAAATTTAGAATAAATTTATTATTTTATTCTTTCATATCACACACGGTAGAAACCACAGCGGGTTTAAATGTAATAATTACTATGTAGTTATGTAGTATAGTAATAATTATTACGATCCAAAGACCCACAACAGCAGAGTAAAATTAACCTCAAATCCCCTAAAAGCTTACCTATATTTATAGTTGAAATTTCCTGTGTGGAATTGACGTATAAATTCTTTAAACTTCTTTTTTACGGCTTGTAGGTTAATTTGATCTTGGGATTCATTTTCTTCAACACCGAAATTATCAGAAAAGAAAACACCGGGATCATCAAAGCCTTCCATGAGTGAATATTTAGAAGCGTAGGTATATTAAGATATCCAAAGAAGCAGTCACAGTCAATAACTTAAGTCTTGAGAGAGATCTTGAGATTTTAATTAATTCAATTGTTAAAATGTTGAAATGTTGTCATAACGCCGATAAGCATAGTTGACATAATAATTCACAGTTTTGGCGCGTAAAATTTTACAACAATTTGACAATGACATTACTATGTTTATTTTTTAATCACATAAAACTTAAGGTCCAGCGTCTAAGACCTTAAAGCCAGTAGTTTTATTAGTCATAATTTAAAGTCGGTCAGTCTGCATGTCTCAGGTTTTAATAAACTTTAGCCATTAAAAATTTCATGAAAATCTGATGAAACGCAATACAGTAGTAAAGTTTATATTAAACGAAGGAATATTCGATTTGAAACCCTACGTCAACTTGTCTGACCAATATGGTACAGGGGGCGTTCAAGTATTACGTAACGCAATTTTTGAAGATTTTTGATAATGCCTCCCCCCCATGTAACGCGCCGTAACGTTTCTCTGTACTTCACCTCCCCCCTCCCTGAACGTTACGTAACACCCAAGTGACCGTTTTTAAACGTATTTGCGTCAATAATAAATAAAAAAAGAGCTTCCAAACTCGCCATACATGTGTATATTGTTTGATCATCATTTAAAAAATAAAAATTGCTTGGCAACTTGGGAAATTTTAATTCCCTAGTTTTTTAATAAAATAATTTAATAAAATAACAATGTTACGTAACGCGTTGTTTGAACCCCCCTCCCGGCTATGTAACGCATTGTAACATTTTGCAAGACCCCCCTCCCCCCAAATTGCGTTACGTAATACTTGAACGCCCCCACAGTATGTCAGTTTACCTGCTAGTTTGGAGGAAATCTGAGTCCAATACGGGCAACAAAAATGACGGAATTACATTTAAAGTAAAAGGTACTTTAAATGTAATTCCGTCATTTTTGTTTTTATTTAATATTAAATTTAATTTAATATTCAAGAGCAACCATTTTTCCGATGAATGCCAACACCATAATTATTCTATTCAATAGGTAGGGGAGACCTAGGAGAGTTGTGCCAGAGGTGAGTTGTGACAAGCACGATTTCTCCCAACCTATTATAGGTGGCGAGCTGGCAAAAATGCATGCATGACGCTTTCGATACGCACTACTCGACTTAGTACTTGCCGGCGACGCACCAGTCGCTGTTGCGTAAATACGACGGCTGTGTGCAAAAAAAATCAAAAAGTAAGTTTTTCTTCAAAATTTCATTTGAATTTATATCATTTCTTATAACATGTGCTTTGCTTTCTTATTTTTTCTTATTGTATGTATTGTTGTATGGTTATTCAACTCTCAAAACATTGCAATATTTTTTTGTGTGCGCATCGTGTTTAGAAAATATGAATTATGATTCAGATCAAGTCGTCATTTGAAACACTTAGGAGAGTTGTGACAGCTTGTCACAACTCTCCTATATTACTCCATTTTTAACCTTGGCTAATTCCTTAATGTTTTTTATTATTTTTTGATTATTGTTTATGTCTTCGTCGGTAGGTATATAATGTATATAATGGCATACTGCATGCTGAATGACTCTTTTTTGTTTCAGAATGCCTAATACACGAAATACATAATACACGAAAGACTGATAGAGGAACCGCTAGTCTCGAAATGCTGAATGGTTCTTTTTTGTTTCAGAATGCCTAATACACGAAATACATAATACACGAAAGACTGATAGAGGAACCGCTAGTCTCGAAATGTACCACCTAGCTTTTGAAGAAGTTAAGAGGTAAAAATTTAAGAGATGCTGCGGCCTCTTACAATCTAAACTACATGTCTTTATCAAGATATATTAAGAAGAAAGAGACTTTTCAAGCAACTGGAACATGGCCAGTTAACACAGACATATTTCAAGATTCTGATTTCCTGCCAAGTCAAGCAACTGTTCGTCCCAATCCAGAAGTAGAACAATCCGTTTCAGAAATTGTTGACAATCCAGCAGAAAGTACAATAACTCCAAATCTTAACCCTGATGCAGTTGATAATGATGAAGCAAGAGCTATTATTCCAGGTACATCTGCAGATCAAAGCATGCCATCTAGCAATTCATCAGTTGTGAATAATAATGCCAATGAACCTGTTGCCTCCACGTCCACAGCCCATACCCCAGTTTTGAATGATATAGCCATTGAACCAATTGCATCCACATCTACAGCTCCTAGTGCAATAATATATAATATAATAGTGGCACTATTTCTAATGTGTTCTTGCCGGAATCAGTTAGGCCATTGCCGAGAGCTCCGCCAAGGAAAAACCGTCAACGAAACCGACGTAAAATCAAATCTGCTGTCCTTACTGACACTCCCACGAAAGATGAAATAGCTGCAATAGAGGCTAATAAGAAGTCTAAGAATGTTAAGAAGCGTATCTTCAGCGATGGAAAGAAGAAATCTAAAACTGCCAAGAAGACTTATAAGAAGAGGTTAACAAGTGGTCACGAAGAAGAAGCAGAAAACAATTGTTTTTCCTTGGTTTGCCTTGAAGCTTATGCAAACAGCAGATCGAATGAGCAGTGGGTCCAATGCCTAGAATGCAAAGGCTGGGCACACGTAGATTATACTGGAGACGAGCGGCATTGCGTTTGCCATAATTGTGAATCTGATTAAATTAAGATTTTGGACTGATTATAATAATAATGATTGATCTCAAAGCGATGCCATATTAGGCTAATTAAAACTATAATTACTTATTATGAGAATGTTACTATGTTAATTTTATTGATACTTAAGCATAATAAAAGTACTTTTTTCTAAAAAAACAAATGTTTGATTTATTAATATTAAGTGTTATGATAATTTTTATACCTAATATAATGCTGTCACAACTTACCTCGGTGCCTGTCACAACTTACCTCGGTAGTAGGAGAGTTGTAACAGGGGGAGTGGTCTTTAATTTTGTCGATTTTCTCAGAAACCGTAATATTTAAATTAGTTTTGGTGATTGGTTTGAAAACAGAAGGAATGCCGCTAAAATAATCACATGGGTCCATAACTGTGGAATGATTCTTGAGCGAAATATGGCCCCAAAAGTAAAAACTGTCACAACCCTCCTAGGTCTCCCCTACCACAAGCTAGGGTTTTCTATGATTTTTCAGATTAGATTGAGATGATTACTATATTACATCCCGAAAGAGGAGGGATTATGATTAGATTGGGTTACTTAGTAGTTTGTAATGAGGAATACTTTTTTTTTAAAGGCGTTTGCAAGATATCAATCACCAATAACTCAATTTAGATTAACAGTTATAGGAATCTAAATTCTAAGAAGTTAAACGAGTTAAATTTTGCTGGTGGAGGAATATATATTTGTGGCTATTATTTGAGCAATTACGATGAATACAATGTGTCACAACTGCTTCTTTTCTCTCGGTCATGACGCCCGTAGCATATTCAATTAACAACATATTTTTGAATTATACCAATCAACCATCATAATTCATAATCCTAAATTTGTAGAGTACCTACATTATTTTTTATTTTCTCAGTGGGCCCCAAAACTTAAGACAGCCCTGGCTATAATTTTATAATCACCAAACTTGGCAGGCTGGTTGGCGGTCGCAGTAGTTGTTATAAGTTTTCCAAGCAAATGCCCTTTCTCCTAGTGATCCCCTATCACGGTAAGGTTAACATAACACAATACAATATTTTGATCTGTTACTACACTTGAAATATATTTATTGCGGATTATTAATATACTAGAAACTTTATTTCTAGTACAATATTAATAATATACTTAATATTAATTATACATATATTAATAATTTGAAAGTTAATTAAATAATTGTACTTAGTTACACTAAGTACAATTATATAATTTACAACTTTTAACTAGAAAGTTCTCCGTTAGATTCTATTTCTTTTGCAAAACTCGAAGATCAAGATGATGATGACAATGATGTTATACCATATGCTGGCTATTAAGAACATTAATTTATATTCACCTAAATTTAAAAATATGTTATCTTTATATGTTGCCATGGCTACTCACAATTGTTTTTTGTTATCGTGATATAAATGCTAGCGTTAATAGTTTGTAGAAGTGTTAAAAGATATATAGTGTATTTATTCACGAAATATATATACAGTAGAGTATTTGATCTCAATAACATATTTTTAGTTTTGTGTAATATTACAGTAATGTGTATAATATTTGTTGTGTAACAAGTACAAAATGGGTGATGTGCGTATTTACTTTAATTATATTACTTATACACGTAAAAGAAAACAGATGGTTGTCTATAAAGTTGGTTTACGGACGACAATTTTAGGTGATAACGTCATTAGAAAACATTGATGAAAAATTGCATACTTTTATGAATTGATCAAACATAAACAATGGAAATCACATTAACTTTTCACTTCACTGTCACGTCATGACATGTCGTCGTGTTTTCGCTTGCACACACAGCTCAGGCACAAAATGCCACTTTTTCCTGCGTGCGCGTTCGTCGTTCATAGATTTATAAGACGTTATCACGCAAAAAAATACTTTTTAGATATTTTTCAAGCTTCAAATAGAACCAATATTTTTGATAATGGTAACCACTGCCAAAATACCTTTTACGCACGTTCATATTAGCTTGGTTTGTATGTGACGGAATCTTTAAACATGATTTTCATTCCCTTTTAAACGTTAAAACGCTGTTAAAACCCAGCTGCGGCTAACAGCTAAACACGACAAAAAAGATCAGCCTACTTAACATAAAGAGTAAGCTCTTTCTAAAACGCCAAGTCCTACTTTACACTGCCAGCGTACGTGTAGTATGCGCTCATGTTACGGCGACACAGGTTTCATAGGTTACAAACAATACAGAATAAGTCGCTGTTATCGCTGCGCCTTACGTGTAAATTGGGTGTACTGCTGTTCATACGCAATGCCGTTCTATATATCGACTTGCACTTTTCGACCATCAGGTAGAATGTGATGTGATATGATGTGTTTCGACCATCAGGTAGAAATATGTATGAAACTGTGTTCGTAGATTCTTTGATTTTACCAAGACGAACCTCAACCCCTTAGCGGTCGCTGTAGTCCTATGCCCTGTTCTGGATGTAGAAGTTTCTTCGGCTGAGACTTATTCCCAACGAGCCCAATGATAATGACAAATGAGATCATCACAGTTTAGATAAACGGTATTCACGGGCCGTAAGGCCGTAACGAATAAAAAACCACGAATCGGTTCTTGTCGTCAAGTTGCGAAATCATGTCGCGTAGTAATAAGTTCATTTAACCTGGGAAATCCCATATTGTTCTCAGTAAAGTCCCAACCGAGATTCGTACCGTATAGGGGTTGCCTTTGGGGGCTGTTACTTAAAAGTAATGAGTGGGACAAACAAAATTTATGAGTAGGTATATATGAAGTACCTACTCTTTTTCATTTTTTGTCAAATTAAGTAAGACAGCGGGGAAGGATACCTCGTTTTTTTTCTTTTTTTTTTTTTTGTTAACGCAGTGGTTCAAAAATGCATTTTTCGCACTTACCCCCGCCTGTCGGAAAAAACAGACGAGGAGTGTGGGACTCGCTAGCCCCGTGGCTAGAATACCCACTAAACACTTTCCACTGCAATCGCTGTTAGCCGAGAGGGCTTTGACAGCTTAACCGGACTATGGGTGAGCGCTGAGGGCTCTCAACCCGGTATAACTTTTAAGCGACTAAGCCCGAGGGCTCTCCCTATGGAGAACGGACCTCGGCTCGGGGCGTCGCTGGTGGCAAAGTGGGTGTGCCTACGTTTGAAATATTAATTTTTACGCGTCGCGTCTTCCTTCCCCGGCGGCGGAGGCGAAGGCGCGAGTATTTATGTGTTATGGCCGCGCGGGCCGTGTTGGCTCTTTCTTGAGCGATTGTGATTTCATCGTCAACGTCGGTCAGTGCGTGTCGAGGACGTCGGATAGCGGATATTTTTGATGGGATGTAGTTAGCCGCCTCAACCACTAGTTGGTTGGGGTGAATCATGGCAGAGGTACCCCGAGAAGAAGGAAGGGGCACTTATTTAATGACCACAAAGGCACTGAACATCTAATAAGCCAACATTTGATTTAGTTTTAATTTTATTAATACATTTTCAGCAAAAAGAAGATGCTGATCTTCGTTTGGAATTTATTTCTGAGTATTTATTAAAAACGCTAAAGCAGAAACAAGATAAATGGAATAAATTTATTACTGGCGATGAAAGGGTAAAGTGAAAATTTTCTGTAAATTTATTCCAACGTAGGTACCTATATAGATTGTTGATATCCGTGTGGTGACGGAATAAGAGTAGGTACAAGGCTTACCATCCCTTCTATCACGCGGTTGATCGTAAGGGATGACTAAGGGACGGAAGCAGATAAAATCACTGCAAGTGAAAGAAACCTTGGAACTAAAGCCTTTACCATACCCATTTTGATAGTGTTGTATAGTAGGTCAAAAGGCCCAATGTAGAAGAAGCTAGAGCCCAACAGACTTATATGATAAATTACAGCTAGGTAAAGAAAGAAAGAAAGAAAAACATTTATTTTGTTCTCGTTAAAAACTAATGAAAATAAACATAACTGAAGAAATAACTTCTGGTATAAAATGACATTAACGAGAAAAAAAAAGGCTATTGGTTCAGCTATGGCTATTTTATTTTATAAAATAGGGCTGATATTCTGCCAACACCTGGTACCTACATTTTAAAGAAATTATTAAAAACATGACTAGTATAAAAGTGTCAGAGTGTGTGTGTGTGTGTGTGTGTAACGATGTATGAATAATTTTAACATAAGTAGGTAGGTGTATCAAACAGTTAAGTTTTCCATGTGGTGAAGACGTAAACTTAATTCGCCATTTCGCATCTTGCACGTGGGTGGCGTAAAGACTAATGGTTATCATATTTACGACGTTCATGTAAGGGAAGGAAAGGAAGAGATGAAAAGGAGCTCTAAATGAAATCATAAATTAGCTCTTCTTACCAACTCGGTATTTTAGTTTAATTTTCCACTATTGTTGAGGAGGGTAAAACCCCTACTGGGTCGAGCCACTACTGGGAATGCATAATATATAAACTCAGATAGTAATGAAACAATTAAATAATCTATGAAGAAATTATATGAGTATTTTGTTGTTGCAGCATATTCTATTTAGATTTTTTGATTTGCCAAAGTATGAGGTGCTTGTATTTCGTATGAGTACGGCAGGTTTGCTAACATGTGCCACAACGTTCCCGCCAATAAGCAGAGGCAAAGTGGTATACTTTCTTCGCAATGAAGACAAGATCACACAAAAGAATTTTCGTACAGTAAGTATTATAATATTCTCCAGAATATCAACATCATCTTCATTTCACTTGTATGCCTGGAGCAAATAAATAAAAATAAATAAATGTAAATAATAAATGGTGACGATTAAGAATACAATGCATAGATTACTTTATATACCTATATTTTTCTTTTTATCATACTTTTGCAATGATGTCGTAATAATACCATTGCAAAAAAAATGATTAAAAACAAAACCTATACTAATACAGTTGAGTAGCTTAGTATAGTAGGCTTTCTTTTCAATTGTGAAGGAGATGATGCGTAATATTAAGATGTTGACATAATATACCCCATCTTTCGTCTAAATTAGATACTTCACAATTCCGTCGAGGTCGAACGCACTAACATGCTTCTCTAAGTTCTCCAGGGCATTTTAAGTTTCTAATTATTAGATGGTAACAGTGAAAAAAAATGTTGGACAGATTTGTGGGAAGCCATATGACCACCACTAACATCGAGTCATGTGGTAGAATCATCATTCTCCCACTCTTATCCCAATTACTTGGGGTCGATACAATATGTACTCTTCTTTCATAGTACATATTGTAAAAGTTATTGGCAATAGTTTTATGACCAGTCAGTCGCCTGACAAACATCAACCCTCCTTGGGAATGTAATTGTTGCCCAAACGGCATCAGGTGGAGTTGGCCTAGGTCGTTATAAGTAGGTGTGGTAGAATATGGTTTTAAACTGAGAAGAGCAGGTTAATTTTATATGGGAGATGAACGATAATAATCATCTATGGAATATTAAAATTTTATTTTTTGACGACAAAGCTCAATAATTCTTGACTTAGAACTAGAATGTAGATTTCTTCTGTTAGCAGGCGTATTCTTATGTTGTTAGGCAAAAATAACAACGCTATTGAGAATATTGATAATAACATAAATATACATCAATGTATATGTGTATTTTATTACAAAGATGCCCAATAGCGTTGTTATTTTTAAAAAAATAAGTTTTCTCTTCAAAAAATTCTGTATGCTGGAAATTACTGCGAGTATATATTAACAAATACAAATTAAATCTTCATTTTTCACGGGTATAGTACAAGTTGGTTCAGTGATGTTAACAGATAACACAACAGCCAGAAGTTATTACTAACCCGTCGACAACAATAGTTATTACTACATACATACATATCATCACGCCATATCCCTTGCACAGCAGGCAGAGAGAACAGAGTACCAGAGAACCCTATTCCTTGCATACTTCAGTCACTTTCTCAACATTCATAATTCTCTTCATACACGCTCGCCGGTTTCGAGTTTCTTTGTGGTATTTAGTTATTACTAAATACCACAAAGGTCAACGTCGTGGTATTTTGGTAGGTTATTATCCCTTGCATTGTGGAAATTTGTCAATGTCCAATAGTAGGAAGTAGTATGTACATGGTTTGAAGAAGAAAAATAGGTACATGATTATTTAAATTAAGGTTATTGAATTTTACTGGACAGTGAGCTTTGGTGACTGGCTTTCACTTCCCTATCTCTTTATACCAAAGCAAGTGTTTAATATATATTTAAGTTGATAAACTATCAATACTTCCAGGCTATGACTATCGGTGAAATGTCAGGTAACGTGTTAATGGATTTAAGTGTGATGGCTGATGAAGTGATCGGTCCACTTCTTTGTAACCCTGAGAATCAGAAAGGATGGCCAAAAATAGTAAAGAATGATATGATGAAGCACGTCAATGACTTAAGGAACTTAATGCATCAGGTTTGTTATATTTTTAAAGAGAAAAAAACGTTATTAAGGTAAAATAAAAAAATAAAAAACTAATGATAGAAATGCATACCGGTAAATTCCGTATTAGATTTAGCTGCTTAGCCTATAAAGTTTTATTTATTAAAAGCCTATTTAGTATTATAGCCTATTTAGTTTTTTTTTCTGGCGATTATACGAAGAAAAGTGATCCTTTCACTGCATATGGTCACCGCAGAATATTGTCTTTTACTTACCGGTCTGAAGCTAAGGAAATAGATGCAAATATGACGCTTTAAAGCTAAAGTCGGCGTTAATTTTTACTTCCCCGAAGCTTGCAAATGCATAAAAGAAAACCAAAATTATTTATTACGATTATCCATTTATGTATTTAATACGTCAAGCTCGCTTCACGGCTACCTTTTATTGTGTATATTGTAGTATTTAGAATACAGCGATAATATGGGTTTGTCATGATCGAAAAAAAATATAAAGTTTTATAAACTGTCCCGTCTACCGTAATAGTTGTACTAGGGTCTCAATGTTGAAAGTTTTCTTTCTGGCCGTTCCGTCCGGGGTAGTACCACACTCTTGTAGAAAATCAACGTCTGAGCAGGAGCAATATGCTGTTGTGCTTCGTACGGTGAGCGTGAGTGCACAGGTTCTGGGTAGGTTTGGGTTGGTTGGCATCGGCCTAGCTAGCATTTTGCAAACGTCTATGAACGGCAGAAATACTTATAATCAGTTGTGCTGCTTTATCGTTTGCCACCTTATGTAAAAAAAGGATACAATTATCATACAATATTAATACTTAGAAACTTTTCATAAATGTATACAATTGAATGTTAAATATTACAGTTGAAAGGTGAAATGTCTAGTCAAGTTATGCTACCGATGCCAGCTGGGATGGCAGATATTTTTCATGCTGAAGCGAGATTAAAAGAAAGGTAATGAAAAGGGATACATGCAAATAATTTTCTTAATTAAAAAAGTATTTCATTAATTTTTAATCATTGTTATTTTGAAATTAAGTTTAGAGAGAAAACTTAATGGGCCTGGCTTGTCAAAAAAAGAAAAGAAAGAAAGCTTGTGGTTGATCCGTACTTAATTTTATTACTAGTATTACTGTCCGAAATGTGAAATGCAAGTTAATAGATACGCGCAAGTGCGTGTAAGTAAGTGGTACGAACTCATACTGGCTTAATTAAGGCGGTTGGAATGGGTTTCCAATTACTGTGACTCTATTAGTAGCACAAACCACATCAATAAGTTTTCGGTTGCAAATAATAACCTCGTATATGAATGAAATGGTAGTGTACAATTCTAAATCATTATCATCTCACGTTGCATCCCATTTTGTATTCAAGGCTCCTCCACAGTAGGAGGTACAATGAATTACTGTACGGCGCTGCTCAGGCGCTTTAGTTTTATTAAGTAATCTGTGCTTTAGTATATGGTTGTATTTCGAGTATGTTTATACATGGTTAAAATATATATTTTCTAATTTAATTTATTACATTTTGTTAGTGATGGTGAAGATGTAGATTTGCATTTGAAAACAACCATAGAAGGTGCTGTTATAAAATGGGCTCAACAGGTGCATGACTTATTATCCGAGGACTCGTATTTGGGTAAATATAGTTTTCTTTTTAATTCGAATGTTCGATAAATTCTTCCAGGCAATAGGCAGTGAAAGCGAAATATTATGCTTCATTTAGATCGAATGTCCCATCTGCAGCTCTAGTGGTGCAGCGAGGTGTTATGGCCAAATTTAGTAGAAGATATAATTTTTATTTGATGTTTTTTTTAACGGCTAACAATACTACCAACCCTAACTTTGCTCGTGGATGTCGTAAAATACAAGCAAGAGCCTTATAACGACCTGGGCCAACTCCATCTGATGCCATTTGGTCAACATTTACATTTACAAGGAGGGTTGACGTCTGGCGGCCGGTCATAAAACTGTTGCTAATAACTTTTACAATATGTACTGTGAAAGAAAAGTACATATTGTATCGACCCCAAGTAATTGGGATAAGAGTAGGAGAATGATGATGATGATTTTTATTTGATCTGCAGCGTCACGCGTATGAAGTTGCAGGTATGATAACTATAATATTAATTTTAAATGTTTATGTTACCCAATTTGAATGCTCACAGAAATATAAATTTACGTTAATTATTAGAAGATACAAATTGAATGGAATTCTGTTCTATATGCATCTTCCATTTATGTATCATGTTGCGGTTTCGGTGACATTTAATAGTCCAACGATATTATATTTACACAGAAAAGATAGTTTTGCAAAATTTTATATAATTAGGGGAGGGATAATTTTGTTGCAAGTATCTTATTGATTCCCGCCGGGCTGGCCACGGATGGTAAGGAAGCGGTACCACTGGCCGGCTCAATGGCGATGGGGATGGAATACGGTGGGTTATGGAGCCACTCGCTCCGTCGCCCCGGACGGAACGGGCGGCATGTGTCCGGACCATAGCCTACCAAAAAAAAAGGATCTTATTGATTGTAAATCGATTTTTAAAGTTGATATTAGTTTAACTATAGCTATAAGGTTTTATTCCAACCACCCATCCGCTCGTAAACTGTTGGCAATGGGCCTCCCCAAGATTTTAACAGTTCTTTGTAATATAATGTCTTTTAAAATTTAAAATACGAGGTCACTTATCAATACGTTTGTTTGTGATAAATAATTAACGTTTGTTTCTAATAAATTAACTTTAAATTTGCCAGCCTTCAAAAGAACAAAGTTCCCGCTGCCCATAGCAGATATAAATTTTTATTCACAACGCTTGCACAATTTGGAAGGTATCTATTCTCAGTTAAGAGATCCTCGCGTCAAACGAATGGCCCATTACCTTGAGGATACACACAGCGTCTATCTTAGCTGTTTCAAAACTATGCTCACCAATATTGTAGCAGGTAAGAAAATATACGTATAATCTAGTTTTTACTTAATTATTTTTTATTGCATATGTTGGCAAACTAGCAAGCAGCACACCTGATGGTAAGTGTCACTGTCGCCAATGGACCTTTGCATTATCAAGAGTATAGCTAGGCCACTGTCTACCAATGAAATCCCCAAATCACCCAGTTGGGCTTCCGTCTCTCTCATTATTATGAAGAATATATATAAATAATATATATTTGCATTTCACCACCCCCTACGATCATAATCCCTATGATCGTAAGAGACGACTAACGGATAAAGTATGCATATAACATCTATGCAACAGAAGGAAAACTTGAAACAAAACTCTATACCAACACGTCTGACCAGCGTGATATAGTAGATCAATTTCTCTCCCATTACGGAGGAGGTTCGAGCCCAACAGTGAGACATATATGAGCTAAGATGATAATGATGATGATGATACTACTAGCGTATAATTATTGAGAGGTATCTACTAGCGTCTATATACTACTTTTCAAATTCTTAGTATTATTATTAAAGTTATCGAGGATTCATAACAAAAACTACTTAGTGAATTTATATACGTAAGTAATTTTAATTTTACATAATTTATATTTTCAGCTATTGTTGAATGTCGTGATATATGCGTGTATCAAAAACCTTTAATTTCTCACTTTGAAAACTTCGAAGGTACAGAATTCTCTGATGCGAAACATCTTATTAGACCCATGTTCCACTGTATTGGCTTACTGTGGGGTACTTCTAGATATTATTGCAGCACAGAAAAGCTTATACGTGAGCATATATTTATTTTAAAATCGTATTCAAATAAATCAGCCTCTTTTCCGTTATGTAATAACGGGATTAATATATAATATGGTTCTTTTTTATTGCTTGTAGTGGCAAACGAGCAAGCAGAATACCTGATGTTGAGTGTCACTGCCACCCATGGACCTTTGCAATATCAAGGGAATAGCTAGGCCGCTGCCTATCAATATAAATCTTAAACACACCCAGTTGGGCTTCCGGCTCTCTCGCTCACCGAACGAAGCGCATTAGCACATTGTAAATACTCAGACGTCGATCTTCTGCGTGAGCGTCGTATTACTCCAGACGGACCGGCCCGCGGCTGTAGACAGAGAACTGTCAACAGTGTGCTCCCACCACTTATAATAATAATAATGTCTATAGTAATGTTAATGTTTATTGTATGTGGACCCTTTTATTTTGATTGAACAATATATCTATCCTGCAATACCTAAATATTGGACATCGATTTTGGGAAATAGCAAATAGTTAATTTCGATTTCATATAGCATTGTCTCTAACGTATACTAAATGTGGGAGACACCACGTTGTCAGTGCTTTGTCCAATGTCATTCAGGTAGTGTACGACAGGGACAATGCTCTATGAAATTAATCGATTATCTCTTTCCAAGTGCCGATGTGCAACATTTACCACCAAGTGCTGTTATGTATAATTATAGAGATAGTTAGCACCCAATAATGGTACATCATTGTTTGTAAATAAATTATGAATGAGGACCAATTATCTATATTTCAATTTAACTTCAAGTCGAGACAATAATGATTTTAATTAATAAATGTATTTTTGCAGCTTTACTTCGTGAAGTGTGTAATCTTGTTATTCAGCAATGTACAAGTTCAATTGATCCAATGTCAATATTTCAAGGCGAAGCTGATGAACAACTAATTAAGATTAAAAAGGCATTAACCATACTTAATCATTTCATGTAAGTAACAACTAAGCAGGGGCGGCTCCAGCACATGTAGCGCCCGGGTGCAATCAATCACCTGCCACCCTCTTGTATCAAAATGCGTGAACAAAATGGAAATAGGTTGATAGCTACAACACGTTTGACTAAATTCCAAACTTAGCTGGAATGCGTTAATTGTCGCATACTTAGTCTTGTTGTTTTGGCACGAATCTAGGTAAACGCGATCGGATTATGAAGTTACAGTGAGCATAGCGACAAAGCAACCTACCCAAATAACGCACCCACTACGTTTATAAACGGTTAGGCACTCACTGTACGGTGCGCCCGCTCCGTGCGGACCGTTACAGTGAAGGCTCTATGTGTCCCGAGCGACTCTCGGCACCCTCTAACATCCAGCGCCCGGATGCCCCACACCCTCTGCGCTATAGGTAAAGCCATCATAATTCTAAGACATGATAGCAAAGAAAATCTTCAAAAGGATATAAAGATAGCAGTAACGCAATCTATTAACTGGTTGGAGCAAAATAATCTATCAATAAATTTAAATAAAACTAAAATAACAAACTTTTCTCATAGATTGCATAAAAACTATGACCTTAACATTCACTTTAACAATGAAATCATTGAATTTGTAACAAATACTAAATTCCTTGGCCTTACTATTGATAACAAGCTAACGTGGAAGGAACATATAGATTCATTAAGTAAAAAGCTAAGTAAATTTACATTTGCTTTGTATAAGTTACGAAAAATAGTAAACCGGGAAGCAGTTTTAATGGCTTATCATGGATACGTTGACTCTATTCTTCGTTACGGTGTAATATTCTGGGGAAATTCTACTGGCAAAGACATTATTTTCAAAGCACAAAAAAGATGCATTAGAGCAATATGTGGACTAAACTCAAGAGAAAGCTGTAAAACTTATTTTAAGCAATTAAATATATTAACATTTCCATGCTTGTATATGTATGAGACTGCCCTCTTTGTACCTAAGACAGAATCAGCACCTATTTAAAAAAGTTTCAGAAAGTAGGATGCGTCCTGTTAGAGAAATATATAAACATAACTTTTGTATACCTAATTCTAAAACTGCTTTAATGCAAAAAAGTATATTGTTTATGGCTCCTAAAATCTACAACGCAATACCAAATCATATAAAATTGTTAAATACAATACAATTTAAATATAAATTACGTTTATTATTAATTAATAAGAGTTATTATACAATTAATGAGTTTTTTACTGACAATTTATAATCCTAGTATTAAGTATATAACATAGTATTGTATATTAATAATTATAATGATACTGGACATATATGAATAATATTAATAATTACTATGAAACTTGACATGTTCCACAATTTATTATCTAGATGACATTTCACTTATTGCCTTTGCCTCTTATATATGACATGCATGTTAAAATACACAATAAATTGATAAACTTGTACATTTTGTTAACAGTGTAAGCCAACTGGCAGATTTTGGAGGACTTCATATGTAATTTAATAATAAGACCAATTGTACCCATTATCACACTAATAAAAAAATCTAATTCTAATCTAATCTAATTCTAATCCCTGCAACTAAGGTTACAACCATTTTAGAAGCTGTGAAGACTAGTAATTCATAACAGTCTGTCGGCTAATAAGAATTGTGGTAAACAGAAAATAGGTGTACCTTTTAAATACTTTTCAAATACATACACATACTCTTCAAATTAATATTGTTTCGTAATTATCTAAAGCTTTTTTGCAATATTTCAGTGAGACGTATGCAATGAATAGAGATAAAGTGGCGTCATTTTTCCCCGCCGGTGTGATGCCGGTACGGTGGTCATTTGACTTCGACCGTGTCTTTATGCGATTCAACGTTTACATAGATCGCTTAAAGATGATAGAATCTATTCTAGAAGCTACTGTTGAAATTCTCAAGTTAGAAAAAGTAGAATTTTGTGGTTTAAGAGGCAAAATACTGAGCACAGAATGCATGACGGTGAGATTCATATAAAAGTGTTTCAACCTTACTATTTTGTCAGTTGAATGTTGTATATAGTAAACAAAAGATGTCTTATCTACTTTTAAAATTTTATAGGTATTGGAAGAGTATCAGGCGAGCTACCTCCTCCTTGGTAATATTACTTATGATCCTGCCGATCCTGAAGATCAATCATTTCTGGAAGACTACAAGCAGTTTCAGAACGCCCTCGCCGATACTGACCGCAAGCTTGCATCATTATTTTCTCAAGGGGTTGACGAATGTCATAATCTGGAGCATTTCTTTAAGGTTAAGTAAAATGTTTCTATAAAGCGTTAGTAATAAATAATTTTATTACAGTCATGTCGCGTTGGTAATAATTTTTTTTATCCTTGTCATGAAAATCATTATGAGATTATTTAGCGTAATCGTTGTGCCTAATGTTGTTTTATCTTTACAGTTCTTCCAAATTATAGGCGATTTATTTCATCGTCCTATAATAAAAGCAGAATTAAAACCAAAGCTTTCTAAATTACTTGATTTCATGCATAGTAATGTTGATGCTGTGAAAGAAATATACGATGAAGAGATGACGGTTGGTATACATGAATTATTAAATGTTCTTGTAATTAATTAATTAATAATAATCATATAATGTGTGTATATTTCAGAAATTGGGTAAAGGTCCGGAGAGGCCAATGGTAGATTTATACTTTCCACCTGTCGCTGGTATGATATGGTGGGTTCATAAACTGCGACAAAGAATTCAAATACCAATGGAAGATTTTATTATGTTTGAAGACCCGTAAGTACTAAAATGTAAATTCAGTAACTTTTGCATCATTCTAAAATACTAGTTGTATCGTGTAGTGACGGAGGAAGAATAAAATTCACTAACCCCTATATTACCCGTAGGTGATCGTAAGAGACGAGTAAGGGATATAAAACGCATATAACATCTATGCGACAGAAGGAAATCGCAACAAAACCATAGGGTTTTGGACGTACTGGTATAGACCAGTACGTCTGATTAGCGTGGTATAGTAGGACACTTTCTCTCCCATTATGGAGGAGGCTTGAGCCCAACAGTGCGAGATATATGAGCTGAAATGATGATAAAAATACTAGTAAGATAATATTTTAAAATTTTCAGTATAATAGAGTCATCGTATGCAGTTTACATGAAGCAAAAGACACATGAAATGCTAGGTTATTTGAATGTGGTTGAAGATAGACAATTCAAGACTTGGTGCGCCACTGTATCACCCATCTGTAAACAACATCTAGCAAAGAACTTAATTTATAGAGACCCACCGTTTGTCAGGAATAATTTTAGTCCCGAGGTGAGATTATGTTTTTGAAGTAATAACCTCTTATGGGAGAGTAAACAGCTTCGTTACGTAACGCGTAACGGCGCCAGTTTGGCTTTACACATACGGCAGCGATAGGCAGGCTGTGTTAACCCCACATAATTGGGATAAGAGCAGAATAATAATGATGATGATTTATTATAAATGTGTATGTATTTACTAGCGATAATTTTTTGTAACGAATAGAGTATTTAAATGGTGAACATGCAAGTTTATTACTAAATTTTGATATTTTTGTCAGTTGGTATTGCTGTTGCGAGAGATACGTTATATGAAGTATTTAGACAAACAAGGTATACCAACCGAGGGACTTGAATTATATGAAAGAAATGAGAAGTTACAGGTAATCATGATGTAATCGATTATGTTTTCTTTTTTTTATTGCTTATGATGGCAAACGAGCAAGTAGCCTGATGATAAGTGTTACTGCCGCCCATGGACCTTTGCAATACCAAAGATATAGCTAGGCCACTTGCCTACCAATACAATCCCCACACCCACCCAGTTGGGCTTACGGCTCTCTCGCTCATCGAACGAAGCGCAATAGCAATGTTACCATGATTTTGTTTATTAGGGTGTTTATTAATAGAATACTTGGTTTTTCTTCAACTTTAATCTTCAATCACTAACCATATTCATTCGTCCATCAACCTATCGATATCTATTGGTCATAGATCTCTCTACGAAGTAGAGATTATGTCATAATCACCACGTTGTGTGCAGTGGCGATCGCAGTATTTGTTATGAGTTTCACAAATTAACATACCTGCCAATTTCTTTAATACTCCTTTACTTGGTTTTTAGGATTCCTACAGCTAATTAAGGAGTTTTGATGTATTGTACCTGTTTTTAAGAATAGGTGATTTATTTTTTAGTTAAGGGCACAACGCCTTCCTTGTTTATTCGGGCGATGCATAAGACAATTAAACTCCTTAACTTCTTGCATATAAAGAACTTAGACAAAGTTTTTACTACTGCTAAGTCATCACCTACGTAATAATCTGTTTAGCTTACAGCTAGTGTTGTCCTTCTTCGTCAGGAAAGGCATTCGCAACAATTTACGAAAAAAATATCTATAAAATGAGTTATGAGTTGTTTGCTATGCTGAAATACATAATCCCGCGATCCCGAACAATAAAGTATTTATGTATTATTAATATGACTATGAAATTCTATATGATAATTTTAATATGACTATGAAATTCTATATGATAATTCTAATATGACTATGAAATTCTATATGATAATTCTAATATGACTATGAAATTCTATATGATAATTCTAATACGACTATGAAATTCTATATGATAATTCTATATGATAATTTTAATTGATTATGAAATTGGCTGTTTGGTAGCGGCTACGAATACTACCAACCCTTACTTTGCTCGTGGATGTCGTAAAATACGACTAAGAGCCTTATAACGACCTGAGTCAACTCTATCTGATGCCGTTTAGTCGGTTTAGTCAACAATTACATTCCCAAGGACGGTTGATGTCTGGCAGGCGACCGGTTATAAAACTATTGCCCATAACTTTTACGATATGTACTATGAAAAAAGAGTACATATTGTATTGACCTCAAGCAATTGGGACAAGTGGGAGTAGGAGAGTGAATGAATATGACTATGAAATACTAATAAATATAAATACGTGCAACAAACGTTTTGTAACCTTAATGAATAGCATGTAGTTGCCACGTGGTTACAGGTTAATAATGTCATCTGTAAGTTCCCTTATAGCGTAGTCAAGTTTTTATTTCAGAGGCGGTAAAAAAATATAGATCAACAAAAATATGCATGAAATAACACTAATATGTATGTTGAAGTTACATGAAATAAAAAATGCAGTTCTAAATTTTGAGCTTTTTTCTGGGTTCCTCATCATTATAATCTCAGGTCATATATGTCCCACAGCAGAGTTCGAGCCTCCTTTTCAGTAGGAGGGAATTGAACTACTTATAGGTACTATGCTGAGCAGAGGGGACATTTTACCGGAGTATGGTATTAGCGGTAAACTGCTACAGGCTGTGCACTCCAGTTACATGGGCTGTAGAGCCTGTGTGCGGCTGGATGATGGAATGTCGCCTTGGTTTGACGTCAACATCGCCGTTAAGCAGGGGTGCGTTCTGTCAGCCAGGCTGTTTATCATATATCTGGATAAATGTCTCCGAAGGTTGAACGATATGAATGTGGGAGTCCAGATGTGCGACTCAGTGGTCACTGCTCTGCTTTATGCAGATGATGCAGTCCTGCTGGCACAGTCAGCGACTGACCTGCAGACCCTAGTCGACACAATAACAGAAGATTGTAAGAAAAGGGGTCTACGCGTGAATGTGAGCAAAACCAAAATAATGGTCTTTGAAAGAGATAAAACCAGAACAGATGTAAGAGTAACAATAGGTAATGATGTACTAGAGCAAGTGGATGAATTTGTATATCTTGGATGTGGATTTAGCCGAGATGCAAGGTACACCACTGATATAGAGCGAAGAGTGAATGCGGGAAATAGAGTGAACGGAGCGTTGGGACAACTTCTCGGCAGCCACCACCTCAGCCAGAAGGCACGTGTAGCAATACATAACGCAGTGCTTGTCCCAACATTACTGTATGGAAGCGAGAGTTGGGTATGCAGAAAAGAGTATGATAGTAAAATTAATGCGGTCGAAATGCGATCTCTGCGGAAAATCTGTGGAGTTAGGCTGACCGACCGCATTCGTAACGACGACGTAAGAGAGCGAGTAGGTATGAAAGAGAGTATTGGTGTAAAGATGCGAAAGGGAATGCTCCGATGGTTCGGACATGTGGAAAGAATGTCGAACGAACGCCTGGTTAAGAAGATATACAATGCGAAAGTGGAAGGATGTAGGTACCGAGGGAGACCGAGACTAACCTACCTAGACCAGATCGGTCATGTACTGAAGGAAGGTGGAGTCAAGAGTCTCCGAAACCGGCCAGCGTGTATGAAGAGAATTATGAATGTTGAGGAAGCAAGTGAAGTATGCAGAGATAGAGTTCTCTGGCACTCTGTGCTCTCTGCCTACCCTGCAAGGGATATGGCGTGATGATATGTATGTATGTATGCTGAGCAGATCATAATTAAGTTTTTTAACATTTAGTACGACTTGAATCGTCTGAATCGTGCTATCGCGTGGTACAACGCAATCCGTGAGGGAAGCCATGAGACAGAAGTAGCCCTTATCGAGAAGGAGATCGATGCCATCGATAAGCTGCTTGGTCGTGGTGTGGAGGAGCTCACATGGAACGATGACTGTAAGAATACGTCTTATTTTCGATAGTTCATCATATTTTCATTAAATAAAAATATCATCAAAGTAATTTTAAGTATTTTAAATAAACTTCTTTGCCCTAGTTACTGATTGGATGGCAGAGGTATATGCTGCTATCAACGCGCTACAGGAGCGTGTACTCACTGCTCAGAACAACGTGAAAGGGGGTTTAGCAGACATATCACGTTGGGGCGATGTACCGCTGCATAATCGCAAGGAAAACCCAGATAGATTAGAGTTGCTCGCAGTCAATGAACGACATCCTCGTTTCGTAAAAAGGTAAGGCAAGTAGGTAAATAAAATGTAGCTTATTGATATCGCAAAACTATAATTGTATTTAATAAATTTAAATATTATATTTAATAGGCGTAATAATATACTTCAAAGTTGGAATGACTTTCAAGATATTCTCAAAGAGAATTACAAATTATTTTTCAATATAAAAGACGAGGAAGAAGAAGAATCTGAAGAAGAAGTTTTGGAAGAAGTTGATGAATCAACTTTAGATCAAGATGAAAAGGCAGCACGAGAACAAAAGATTAAAGAAATATTGGAGCGTCGTGAAGCAAAACGTATAGCTAAAGAGGAGAGAGAAATGGCTCAGATCGAGGCAGAGGAAATTAAATTTGCCAGACGAGAGGCACGAAGGTTTAAAAGAGAAAATAAAGAAGCTGAGAGGGCTGCGAGAGTAGCTTTAAGAGAAGCAGGTGTGGTATTTTTATCAAATTTGATTTATTGGCATTTGAGTTAATGATTTTTACTTATTCAAAACATCCAATTATCTAAAAGTACATAAATCTAGCTTTTAAGCTATGGTCTGGACACACTCCGCTCGCTCCAACCGGGGCGAAGAAAGGGCGACAACGATCACATAACCCACCTTACTCCCTCTCCATTGGATTGACCACCGGGGTTGTTACCGGGGCGTCGATAGACTTTTTTTTTAACGGGCTATCAAGAATATACTTTTTAAAAAAGGTTATTATAAAATCTCGGCTTATCTAAACGATAACTAAACTAAACTGTTACAGGATTTTTGTAATAACTATACATAATTGTACAGCGTATTTGACTGTAGTTAGTATTTGTAGCATATGGTGTTGGTCATGCTCATTGACAGTTCTGCTTGCGGTAGCTGCGATTTTTCTTCACTTCAATCTCGGACTAAAAATATCTATAGATCTAGCTTCATGTACTGGCTGATGGTCGGCGAATACAAGTTGATGTGGAGATCGGGATTGTGTATGAACCACGTCGGCACTATTCCTATGAAACAAGATCGCTTGACTCTTTTCGGGGTTGATCTCAATTCTTCTTTTCCTAAACCATTTGCCAAGAGCTCCGCCTTTTGATTATTTGTAAATAGCATTATTTTATTCTAGTAGCTGAGAATACTTGTTATCATTCCCTTCTTTCTTGCCGATGTCTTTAAATATAACTAAACAATCATTTATTTGTAAAAAGCACAGAAATATTAATACATTAGAACGGCCTTGTGGGCGGGGCAGGCGCGCCGCATATATGAGCAGATGCTTGTAGTAAGTCAAAATTCGTTTTACCGCCTAATAGTTGCGCTCATACTGTGACATTGAACGAAGCTCTGCAAAAAAAGTAAAAATATGCCATCTTGCGCGGTTATAACGTGTAGAATAAGAAGTCAAGTGTGTAGTATAAATCCGGGATTGGATTGATTGATTTCCTTTCATCAGTAAGCTTAGAAACATATTATTTCAGTAAAATTTGTTAATATTATAATAGTATTATGTCGTTTATAAACGAAAACAATAAAATCGCAAAACAGATGGAATATACATCGTCTGCTATACATGAATGTCATATTTTATTATTTGAGTGACAACGCAATATATTGCGTTCATTACGATGTTGCTAGCGCTGAGCTAACATTGGTTTTCATAAAAAAATTAAATTTGACCTCGGATATCGATAGTGATGATCCAATTCCGATGCGTTTTCGATTTAAGTATTTAAATAGGTATATATCTATAATAATTTTTTATACTTTGTTTCTATTTAGTAATTGTTTAATGTAATAATGTGTTTAGTAATTGTTTAATGTACAAAGTGTTTAAATAAACGCAAAGTAAAATTAATTGCATGTTTTTACTGAAACTGTATAATCATCAGAAGTGAAAATTTAACAAAATTGGATCAGTAGTTTTAATTAGAATAGACAAAATGAATATCTAGTTATTGTTTCTAATATAAAAATACTAATATGAATAATTATTCTAATATAAAAAACTGACCTTAAAAAAGCAAAAAATGTCAATTTGTTTTCAATGTTGGTTACATTATTATTGCGTCATATTAAAACTGATTTGTATTTTTTTATTTGTACGGATTGGTGATTCCTCTATAATTGAAACAATAAGTATCTAGAAATTTCTATCTTATTATAAAAACAAGCTTATATCACACTGTAAACGGTTACAAACATATCTGTATGTATTTAATTTAAAATTTTTTAGGGGGGCATAGTCCGGAGCGTGCTCGTTCGCGTCCCCTGCCAGTCTAATTAGACTGCTAATCCGGCTCGATATGCGTACCGCAATGCGGGTTAGGGCGTCCCCCGGAGGCGACGCGTACCGACCCGCCCCCGTCGGTACGAACTTAGGCAGTTGCGGCGATGGGGGCCGCCACCCATCACGCCTTGCCCAGTCAGGCGAGTCGAGGAGAGCAGAGTGCCGGGTGGGCACGTGGAATGTAAGAGGTTGTGTGGAAGGTAAGTTGCACGAGCTGATATCCGTCATGGCGGACAAACAGCTAGACGTGCTCTGTGTAACAGAGACCAAGCGAAGGGGCAGCGACGCCTGCGATCTTCCTGGTGGCGGGATGGCTCTGTGGTCTGGTGTACCACAGAGCGATCGAGCCAGCATGGGGGTAGGAGTGCTGTTGTCCTCTCGCTTGGCCTCAGGTGTGAAGGATTACGGAATGTATGATCCCAGACTTCTTTGGGTCCGTATAAAACTAGGTGTCACCAAGGTGTTCTTGGTTGTAGCAAATGCTCCCGTAGGATCCTCGGTGGCATCACACCTAGAGAAGTTTTGGGATAATGTTAAGGAAGTTTCGGGATATGGCAGAAACCAGTGAACGCGTGATTGTATGCGGAGATTTGAATGGATGGGTGGGGACCAAGCGTCCCGACTATGAGGACGTACTTGGTCCATTTGGTGATAAGAGAGTGAACGACGCAGGTAGGCTCATAGCGGATGTATGCATGGAGAGAAACCTTATTGTGTCAAACACATTTTTCCAACATAAGGACATCCACATGTATACATGGAGAAGGAATGAACAGAAAAGTATAATAGATTTAATTTTGGTAGGCAGTCGCCTCCGAAGCAAAATATTGGACGCAAGAGCCTACACGGGCCCCACAGTCGATACGGACCACTATCTCGTTATTGCGAGATTTAGTGGTCTGTTCAGAAAGTGGAGGCACTGGCGAGAGCGTGTCCACTTCGGAGGGCTTGAAAGAATAAAGGTTGAAAGGTTGCAAGAAGAGTGTGTAAGAGAAAAGTATGCAGAGGGTGTCCGAGAACGGCTGACGATGGCAAGCCAGCCGCTATCGGACATTGAAGAATGCTGGAGAGTATTGAAGGAGAGTATGGTAGATACAGCGAAAGAAGTATGTGGAAGTTCAAAGAAGCATAGAAAATCAAATGGTGATGCATGGTGGGATGCGGAAGTGGCAGCTTCCGTAGAGCAAAAGAAGAAAGCGTGGCTGGACTATGTCTCTTCTTTGAATCTGAATGACAGTATGACTGAACAGAAGAAAGAAATATATCGCCAATGTAAGAATGACACCAAGGCCTTAGTGAAAGAGAAACGTGATAGAGCAAGTATGAGTGCAGAAGATAGGCTGACTAAAAACTTCGAGAGTAACACCAAACTCTTTTGGAGGGAGGTGAAGAAGTCTCGGGGTGGTTGGTCAGCCTTCAGAATGAATAAAATAAGGTCTAAAGGTGGAGACATTCTTACACAAACACAAGACGTGTTAAGCCGATGGAGTGAATATTTTGGCGATATGTATGCGGATGCTACGGTTGACGCCGGTGTCGCATGTGGTTTAGTAGAACAACATTCGACAGCGGCATCCTCCGATGGCATCAGTATAGATGAAGTTGAATGGGCGATAAGAAGTTTGAAAAATGGTAAGGCAGCGGGCATTGATATGGTGTCTGCCGAGATGATCAAGCTTGGTGGCTCCTGTGTCTGGGAGGCGTTCCTGTTGTTCCTCAATTTATGTTGGAGCTCGGGAATGGTTCCCGGGGACTGGAATAGCGCAGTCATCGTGCCTTTGTTTAAAAACAAGGGTTCACGTTATGACTGCGCAAATTACAGAGCCATAAGCTTGACCAGTTTGGCAGCAAAAGTGTATGGTAAAATTATTGAAAGGAGAATGAGGATGGTGTCCGATGGTTTACTGTGTGAGACACAAGGAGGTTTCAGGAGTGGAAGGGGATGCATGGATCAAGCGTTCTCTCTGCGCAACATTGTGGAGAAGCATCTGGCTCTAGGTCAGAGGGTTTTCTGCAGTTTTGTGGATCTAGAGAGAGCATTTGACACGGTTGTACGAAAGGAACTTTGGGACATTTTACCGGAGTATGGTATTAACGGTAAACTGCTACAGGCTGTGCAGTCCAGTTACATGGGCTGTAGAGCCTGTGTGCGGCTGGATGATGGAATGTCGCCTTGGTTTGACGTCAATATCGGCGTTAAGCAGGGGTGCGTTCTGTCAGCCAGGCTGTTTATCATATATCTGGATAAATGTCTCCAAAGGTTGAACGATATGAATGTGGGAGTCCAGATGGGCGACTCAGTGGTCACTGCTCTGCTTTATGCAGATGATGCAGTCCTGCTGGCACAGTCAGCGACTGACCTGCAGACCCTAGTCGACACAATGACAGAAGATTGTAAGAAAAGGGGTCTACGCGTGAATGTGAGCAAAACCAAAATAATGGTCTTTGAAAGAGACGAAGCCAGAACAGATGTAAGAGTAACAATAGGTAATGATATACTAGAGCAAGTGGACGAATTTGTATATCTTGGATGTGGATTTAGCCGAGACGGAAGGTACACCACTGATATAGAGCGAAGAGTGAATGCGAGAAATAGAGTGAACGGAGCGTTGGGGCAACTTCTCGGCAGCCACCACCTCAGCCAGAAGGCACGTGTAGCAATACATAACGCAGTACTTGTCCCAACATTACTGTATGGAAGTGAGAGTTGGGTATGCAGAAAAGAGTATGAAAGTAAAATTAATGCGGTCGAAATGCGATCTCTGCGGAAAATCTGTGGAGTTAGGCTGACCGACCGCATTCGTAACGACGAAGTAAGAGAGCGAGTAGGTATGAAAGAGAGTATTGGTGTAAGGATGCGAAAGGTCATGCTCCGATGGCTCGGACATGTGGAAAGAATGCCGAACGAACGTCTGGTTCAGAAGATATACAATGCGAAAGTGGAAGGATGTAGGTACCGAGGGAGACCGAGACTAACCTACCTAGACCAGATCGGTCATGTACTGAAGGAAGGTGGAGTCAAGAGTCTCTGAAACTGGCGAGCGTGTATGAAGAGAATTATGAATGTTGAGGAAGCGAGTGAAGTATGCAGAGATAGAGTTCTCTGGCACTCTGTTCTCTCTGCCTACCCTGCAAGGGATATGGCGTGATGATATGTATATGTATGTTTAATTTAAAATCCGAAAAAATAAGTATTAGACATATTTTCGGTAAACAATTATCGAATTAATATTGATTAATATATCGACCACGGTAAGCACTAGCGTACATGAATTTTTTTCGTAGGTAATATACGTTGCTATAGAAGATTTTGCTAATGTGTGTGTATGAATTGAAGGGCCGTGAATTGCGGCGCCAGGATGTGTGTGATGTGTTTGTGTGCGAAATAGTTGTAGGCATAGCCTTGCGTATGTGTTAACCTTAACTATACTATTTCCATTTCTTTATTTTCTTGATGACAGTTCTAATTTGATAGTTGTAGTGTTGTGACCAAATAAGTAATGATATCGATCGCATATATGTTTTGAACAAAGACAAATTCAACAAAAACATTCAAATATATTTTTTCAAGCTGGAAACTCTCAATGACCCACGTCCATTTTGTATTTGTTTTAATCTGTCACTCGCAACAAGGCGGGCGTGCTATATGGTCATTTCTGTTCGCTGAGTTTTTTCACATTATCCATACGTTACGTTGTGTATTTTGTGTTCCTCCGTGTTGATTGCTGCCAGAGCTGTCAAATATCAAAATGCCTAAAGGATCTGTTCTGAAAAGTCAGGCGAGAGAACTGGTGATCAAGGTTCGTAATTACTTTGAAGCAGAATATCAAAATGGCGGCCCGCTATTACCACTGTCGCACGTGCGAGAGTGTGTTGCGGCCGCATTAGGAATTAGTGGACCTACTGTTTCAAAAATTACTACCGAAGCTTACGGTACAAGCGGCATGCAAGCAAATAAGCTTCGTACGCCGAAGAAGAAACGCCAACCACGTCGTGTGACATCAGTTGACAACTTCGACGCTGACGCTATTCGTCGTCATATATATGACTATTACTTGCGCAAAGAAATTCCAACACTTAAAAAACTTGTTGTTTCTTTACGTGAACGTGGTTTGTTCCATGGCCAAAAATCGTCATTAAGCTTAGTTTTGAAAGAAATTGGATTTTCTTATAAAAAATCGGACAAACGTAAAATATTGATGAAGCGTCACGACGTTGCTATGGCTCGCTGCGAATTTTTGAGCGAAGCTAAAAAGATATCAGATTGGTCAAATGTTATTTTCACTGACGAGACTTGGTTAAATGCAAACCACACAGTATATGGACTGACGACACCGCCGCTTCCACTAGTTCAGTGCCAATGGGAAAAGGTGAACGCCTTATCATATGCCATGCAGGGTCTACGAAAGGATTCGTGTCAGATGCTTTACTGGCTTTTAAATCCAAGAAAACAGTGGACTACCACGAAGAAATGAACGCGGAGATTTACGAAGGATGGTTCAAAGAAATGGTGCAATCTCTGGAAGAACCGTCGATAATTGTTATGGACAACGCTACATATCACTCTAGACAAATTGATAAAATGCCGACGCAGGCTAATAAAAAACAAGAGATTCAAACGTCATGGCGAAAATGTGGGTGATACTTTATTAAAAGTACAATTAGTGAATATTTTAAAATCTAAAAAAGCCTCCCTAAAAGATATATTACCGACGAAATAGCTGCCGAATGTGGTTATTGGGTTCTTCGACTTCCGCCGTATCATTGCCAGTACAATGCTATAGAACGAATATGGGCACAAATCAAAGTACACGCCGCTCGAAACAATACCCATCCCCCTTTTACGGCAAACAAGATGTTAGATTTATTAAAAAATGCATGTGCGGAAGTAACCGCCGAACACTGGGAAAAAATTGTGAGAAGAACCCAAAACATTATAGTGTCGGATTGGGAAATTCATGTGGCATTCGATAATATAGAAATACAGGAACTTATAATAAATGTTGAGGAGAGCTCATCGAGTGATAGTGGCGATTCATCAGATTTTGATTAAAATAAATAAATGAACAATCAACATAATATAATTACATCTTGTAATGAAATGTAATATTAGTTAATAAATTTGTATAAAATTATCCGGCAATAGTTTAGTTTCTTACACTTTGTAAAAAAATATCGGGTCTCTTATCGTGTTACGTTTATCGATAGCTCCATTCCTATCAGTTTCTCCGACTCTGCTATGACCTTGTACGCGCGTAAGCGTCATATTTTTATTAAATAATGTATACATAATGTAAAAAAGACGCTCGTTCAAGTTTTCACAGGAGCTGTCATCGAGAAAATAAAGAAATGGAAATAGTATAGAGGGAGTAAAGCGACGACACTGGTTTTAGTACAAAATAAGACCGATGGCCGTTCTAAGATAATTAATATTTCTGTGGTAAAAAGATATCAAGTGTATAAGCTAAATTAAATACAACTAATTGTTACAAAATTATCATAACTCAGTATAAGTGGTTGTATTATTCTATTCTATACGCAAATAACGAGGATCTCCATTATGACTAATTTGTTGACGTTCTTATTATTATCGTTATTATTATTATTAACTCATTTATTTATAAGGGTTTCTTACATGTCATTGTTACATTTCATAATATATAATTAAATATTATTTAGGTACATCAAATTAAAAATATAATTTATAATAAACAAATAAAATAAAAAAGGCAATGTCAAACAGTAATAATAATGTCAAATATTAACAATAATAATAAAACGTAACGTAACGTAAACATACATACATACATATCATCACGCCATATCCCTTGCAGGGTAGGCAGAGAGAACAGAGTGCCAGAGAACTCTATCTCCGCATACTTCACTTGCTTCCTCAACATTCATAATTCTCTTCATACACGCTCGCCGGTTTCGGAGACTCTTGATTCCACCTTCCTTCAGTATATGACCGATCTGCTCTAGGTAGGTTAGTCTCGGTCTCCCTCGGTAACTACATCCTTCCACTTTCGCATTGTATATCTTCTTAACCAAACGTTCGTTCGGCATTCTTTCCACATGTCCGAACCATCGGAGCATTCCCTTTCGCATCTTTACACCAATACTCTCTTTCATACCTACTCGCTCTCTTACGTCGTCGTTACGAATGCGGTCGGTCAGCCTAACTCCACAGATTTTCCGCAGAGATCGCATTTCGACCGCATTAATTTTACTTTCATATTCTTTTCTGCATACCCAACTCTCGCTTCCATACAGTAATGTTGGGACAAACAGTAAGAAAAGTACACAGTAACGTAAACAATAGCTGCAAATAAGCATTGTCTACATTTTTATAAATTCGTCATAAGTATAAAATGCCTGCCTGACGAGGCCACTGCTTTAGGTGAACTTTGAAGCTATTGAGACTTGGAGTGGAAGTTACCTGTCTAGGCAAGTTATTATACACCGCTGGGCCCATAACATGAGTAGTTCCAACTTGCGGGTGTTAAACAGTGGAGACATGCCCACATTTGATACCTTCAGAGGCGGGCTGCGGTATATCAGTCATGTCGATATAACGGCTTGTAGTATACGCGCGTTGTGGATGAACTTACCGGATCGGATCACAATGGAATCCTCTTTAAAATGAAGCTAATAGCAGACAAAGGAGTTATAGTAAAAAGAACCACTAGATTGTACAACACAAGACAAGCAAATTGGTAAGATCTCAACACAAAAATAACGCAACTCAAAATAGACAAGAATATAAATATAAATACAGTAGAAAAATTAGTACAGAAAAAGAAATAGACTATCTCATAGAAGAAGTAACAAAAATAATACCTACAGCATGCGAACAAACAATACCCAAGAATTATCAGCATCAAAAATTAAAGATTCCATGGTGGTCAGATTCGCTAAGAGAGATGAAGCGTCAGGTGGTAACCATGAGACGCCGGATCCGTAGTGCAAGATCGTCGAGAAGAGACATTGTAATAGACATTCATACCTGGCTGCAAAACAGGAATATGAAACCCAAGCAAAGACAGCTCAAACAGAAAGCTGGAAGAGGTTTTGCCAAAGTTAGAATAAAGAAACTGTCTGGGAGAGAATGTACAAAGTGATGAGAAAAACGATGAAAAGAGAAGAGGATCTCCCATTATTCGATCACGGGAAACAACTAAGCAACAAAGAGTCGGCTGAAAAGCTAACGTAAGTGTTCTACCCAATAGATACGGAGGAAGGGGAGACTTTAGAGCACAAAGAAATCCCAGAAAGAGCAAACGCCAATATCCAAATTGAAAACAAAAATGAACCGGACATTACCGAAGAAGAATTATGGCAATCTCTCACAAGCTTCGACCCCAAAAAAGCTCCCGGGCGTGATGGATTTAATGCCGACATCTGTCAGAGAGTCATAACACAAGACATAAACCTGTTCTTAGCAATTTTCAACAAATGTTTGAAGCTATCCTATTTCCCAGCCAGGTGGAAGGAAGCAATAATAATCGTGCTCAGAAAGCCAAATAAGCCCAATTATACCGACCCAAAAGCTTATAGACCCATAGGCCTCCTCCCAGTAATGGGGAAAATTCTGGAGAAAATTATAATCCGTCGGCTAAAATGGCATTTGGTACCGAGACAGAGCCCTCGCCAGTACGGAAAGGAATGGAGGTCTCTCTTTATGATCTGATGGCCCACGTGAGAGGTGAACTCGACAAGAAGAAACTAATCACGATGGTGTCGTTGGACATAGAGAGAGCCTTCAACAATGCCTGGTAGCCCGCAATTAGAGCTAGACTGGCGGAGGAGGTGGAGAATGTCCTGATAAACTGCGGAATTCCTACACTCCTACATGGACGACAGATCTATTGAAGTAAGATACGCGGGTTACATACACAAAAGAAGAACGAATAAAGGGTATACAGGGCACCGTCGAAGGCCTCACTCTGTGGAACCTCTTACTCGAACCATTGTTGTGGTATCTGGTGAGGGCCGGGATCTATTGTCAAGCATTCGCTGATGACGTGGTCCTTGTCCTCTCGGGAGACACGGCAGCGGAGATCGAGGGACGGGGTAATGCCGCTCTCGAGCGCGTTCAGAGGTGGGGTGTGGTAAACAAATTAAACTTCGCGTCACAAAAAACTCGCGCTATGATAATAACGAAAAAATTTAAATACGATATTCCGCGTCTGAGCATGGGCGGGATAGGCATTGCGACGTCCAGAGAAATCAAAATCCTAGGATTGACAATTGATGATAAGCTCACATTTAATAGCCATGTCACAAACGTTTGCTGTAAAGCGATGGGAGTGTATAAACACCTCTCAAGAGCAAAAAAGAATAAAAATCATATACAACGCAGTAATAGAGCCAATAATAACTTACGCTGCAAGTGCTTGGGCTCCTGCAAGCAATAAAAAATGCATCCAAAAGCAACTAAATACCGTTCAGCGCTCTTTCGCACAAAAAATGTCCAAATCGTATAAAACAGTCTCCCTAAACGCCGCACTAATGCTGGCCGACATGCTCCCTCTGGATATCCGTATCAGGGAAAATGCTTCCCTATACGAGTCTAGACGGGGCGTGTTGCAGTTAGCACAAGATATAGAAATAGAACGACGAGTACCATTTTTAGAGAAACCCCACCCAGCTAAACGAATAAAACGCCAATATGGAAAAATAGAAACTCAAGCGGACCTGGACGGCCGGATGAACGGTGCAGTAACCGTGTACATGGATGACTGTAAGGTAGAAGATCGAGTCGGAGCCTCAATAACCATCTGGCAAAACAATACCGAGACCAAACACCAGAAATTCAAGCTGTCCAATTACTGTATGTATTGTTTACCAGGCCGAAATGTACGCGATATATAGAGCTACACAGGAAATATGCAAAGGGAAAGGCAATAAATACGCAATAATAACCGACTCTAAAGCCTCACTAGCCACAATAGTTAGTTAACAACAATACAACCTACCCATTGGCAACACAAATTCGAAATAACTTGGTCAAATGTAAAATACAGAACAAAAGTCTCTCTATTCTGAACAAAGGCGCATTCAGAAATAAAGGGTAACGAGCGAGCAGATAGTTTAGCAAAAGAGGCTGCCTTACTTTTAAAAACAAAACCCCATTATAATAGGTGTCCTATTTCCTTCGTCAAGCGACAAATCCGTAAGGAAGCGCTGGGCGAATGGACCCGGAGGTATCAAAATGGAGAAACAGCAAAAATCACTAAACACTTTTTCTCTGATGCAATAAAAGCGTACCCAATAATATACCAATAGCCCAAGAACTTACCCAAATTCTCACAGGACACGGTGGGTTTGCTGAATACCTGCACCGGTTCCACTGCAAGGACAGCCCGGCGTGTCCTTGCGATGGAATAACATCTGAGACAGTTCCACATATACTCTTTGAATGCCCCATCCATCTACACAAGCGATATGATCTAAAATTATTAATAGACCAGATTCTAGAAACAGATAAAGCAACACAATTACTAGAAAACAAGCAAACAAGATATAATTTTATAAGATATTGTAAAGAAATAGCAAAATAGTTAATAATAGAAACAAAAGGTAATTTAAGAAATCACGAATAAATCACTGTCTTTTCAGCAGCCCATGCCCTATTAGAATGAAATACGATAACATGACATGAGCAAAAATATCATATGTATAAACAAAAAGTACAATTATCCGTGTGGTCGACGAAGTAAAAATATCGCCACCCCATCTCCTACCCGTGGGTGTCGTACGAGGCGACTAAGAGACACACAAAAACCATGCAATCTTAGAGAAGGAAAACTCGACACAAAACCCTATGTGCATCATTAAATTACTTAATGAACATAGTAGTTAACAAACAAATACTAAAACAAAGAATACTATAATGAACAAGTATAATTATATAAAAGTATAATATAAGTAAAATTGACAAATATAAATAAAACTACATTAAATAACCATCCGAATAAATACTATAAATAATAAATATCATGAATAAATATAAAAATTTACAGTGAAAACATAAGTATAAAATAGTTACAAAGTATATATATGTGGCTGAATAGTCATGCGAACAAATAAATAATTAATTAATAGTAAAAGAAACTTTAACTAGAATAAACAAAAGGGATGCTCACGAACCGGGTCAAACTTTGACCTGGAAATAGAAAAAAAAGCATGAGTCGTTCTCTCCGTCTTGGTAAGTGTGCATGATATGGCCGAGAGGTTTTCACGATGTCTTGTATATATAGTGCTTGGCTTTGCAAAACTAATTAAATTAATTCAATTCAATTAAATTCGCGTCATCGCTTGGTATACCGACTATTGCTCGCATGGCGTGCTTCTGCATTCAGAAGATGCGCTCGCGGTCTGCCGCTTGACCCCACAGCTCTGCACCGTACTGTAGCAATGAGTGTACTGTTGCAAAATAACAGGCTTGCACCTCTCTCTCAGATACTATCCGAGCGATGCGACCGAGAGCGATACAAGCGCTGCCTAGTCTACTAGATACTCTATTAATGTGGTTTTCCCATTTAAAACATCGGTCTAGCTCGATTCCAAGGAAGGATATTGAGTCGACCTGGGTTAGTTGCTTATGTTCATGCCTACTGTCAATGCCTTAGTTGACCGTCTAGATAATTCAAAATGAATCAAGTACGTTTTGGTTAGATTAAGAACTAGACCTTTCGCACGAAACCACTCGTATAGCTCTTCAGTGGCGTCATTTAATTTTTGTTCGAGCTATTCTACTGATGAGGCTACAACCAATAAAAACAAACTTTACGTAATCTACTATTAATTCGTCTTAATTTTTTTTTTTACTCTTACATCTTTTTACAATTTAAATTACTAGAAGGGCCTGTGCATATACATATGTAGTTTCATTATATATTTTGATAGGTGAGGACGTTGAATCGCCAGTAGAAGACGAGGAAGAAATAATAGATCCCGAAGAGCTTGCTGATATAGAAGCTGAAAGACTTGAATTAGAAGAAGAGACTTTTAGAACAGAGCGGTGGCCTGCTTATGTCAAATACATTGATTCACTTGTAATATCATTTTATAAATTACTAACATAATACTAGAAAGAAAGTAATTCCCTAATACTTTGATGCTAAATCATTTTTGTAGGTTTCTCGTCAAGTAATGAAAGCGGTCCAAACAAGTTTAGATTTATTTGAGAATAATACTAATCTAGAAAAGGGGCCACAAGCCGCATTTATGGAAGTTATTGCAGAACTGAGAGATCCAAGTAAATATCTGCAATGAACGGTTGTTTTTTTTTTATTATCAAATTGAAATTATCCACAGGTTTACTTGTATAAATAAAGTGCTGTAGTTTGTGAAGTGTGGTAGCGGCTACGAATACTACTAACCCTAATTTTGCTAATGGATGTCATAAAGGATGACTAAGAGACTATATATCGACCTGGGCTAACTCCACCTGATGCCGTTTGGTCAACAATTACATTCCCATGGAGGATTGACGTCAAGCACACGGCCGGTCATGAAACAATTGCTAATAACCTTTGCTATATTCATAAGTACATACTGCGTCGAGCCCAAGTAATTGGGATAAGAGCAAGAAAATGATGCAATGATGACTTGTATAAATAAAGGAATTAATTGTTAAAATTTATCAGATTAATTTTAATCCCATAATGAATTAGTCATGCAATCGAGTAAATAATAAAATTACATTATTTCTGTGTACATTAAATATTTCTTTATTCTTTAATTCAGATATATTTTTTTCACCTTCAATTGATGTGGATGAAGAAAATGGTTTGTATGACACAATGCAAGAAATGATGAAAGATATGTTTCTCCAGACAACACTTTTTTCTAGAATAGATCCTATTATACCAATAGAATCATATGAAGGTAATCTTTTTTCAATACACTGTGTACCTATTGTAAAAAAAAACTCACTGTTGCTACGAAAAATATCTTATTATTATTATTATATAGAAGTTCGAATTCACCTAATGTTGTTATTCTGTATAATGTTACACTACGAAATGTATAAACAGTATATGCAACATTAAATAGAACATATTTTTGTAGATGATTTGGTTCAAGAAGATGCCATGATCGACCTATATCATGAAATTTTACAGCGTATTGAAAATAGTATAAATGATATTGTCAGCTATTCTACGGTGAGTATATACCTACATATATAAAAATGTTCAGTCATATTATTGTTTAGCAAAAGACTAATAGTAATTGAGTATTGACTCAAATAGGGAAACTCTATAGGCCTTGTCAAGTATGTAGACTCTTAATGTCTACTGTATTTTTAACCGACTTCCAAAAAGGAGGAGGTTCTCAATTCGACCGCTATTTCTTTCTTTTTTTTTGTATGTTTGTTACGCGATAGCAACGCCAATTATGGATGGATTTTTATAATTCTTTTTTTGTTAGAAAGAAGATACTTTAAGGGTGGTCCCATATCCAGGGTATCAGGATATGATGCTGGAATCTGGAGAAATCGAGGGGAATTCCTCAAAATTTATGGCAAACATGCTGTTTCTGATGCCTCTATACATAATTTAGTTTGAATATTTGTGTATGGAGATTATCTTCATGATTTTTAGCTGATGGTAAAACAACAATGTCACTAAGGGGTAAAATAAGAGTCAAGGGATGAACATTTATATGGAAGTTCGTCATTTTCAAAGTTAGCAGTACGAAATTTCGCACACCTGCATCTTTTTAAAAATAAAAGAATACGTGTATTAGCGTTTTTTCAAAATATCACTACTAAAGGGTAGTGTAGTAGTGTAGTGTAGTATGAAATAGGTAAAAACAAGTGAAAAAGATGTAATTTTTTTTTCATGTATATTCATTACTTTTTAAATTTTATATACATATATATTTTTTCATTTTTGATAAACTTTCGTGTATTAAGCCAATACGTTGCGATCGTTGTTTCTCGATATCGTTTGATAGACGTTCGCGAATCAAACTGAGTCGCTGAGAATGACTTTCTAGAGTTTCGTTACGCCTAGATAAGTTTGTGTATGCCCTCATCTGAGAAAGCCTATTGGCCCTCTGCTCGTCACTCTCATTTGCCATATTCATCCCATTTCCTAACCCCATTTTTCTTTAAACGAGTATCTCTCTCGTCCGTCGTTTCTTCCAAATGGTCTGTCTCATTTGAGCAGCTCGTTTACTAGGTCTACCCATTAAAAAATCTAAATTCACTTATTTTTCACTAAAACCGAAAAATAAAAAATATTTTTAATAAAAACAAAAACCGACTTCAAAACTATGCGACAAACGATATACACAAACCTACACTAAAAAGTAGGAAATAATTATTTTAATTATTTTAATCTCAAAAGAATATCACAATAATTTACGAAATTATAATATACCTAACTATTTACAGGTAGGTATGTAAAAAACTTATACTATGTCAAGAAAAATGGATAATAATATTATATTTTGTATTTCAAAGCAAGGAGCATTGAAACATAATAAACGAAATTATTAATATTTATTTACAAGAAAAAAAAAGAAATTATTAATATTTATTTAATATTTATTTACTATTTTTTTTGAGTCGGTGCCAGCTAAATCAAAATTAAATTCCCTTGAATAAACCTTTTAAGCGCATTAAATCATCAACGACATCTGCCCTCGTGCGTCTGCCTGCGTTCAGATAGTTCACTCAGTGACATCGCCTCTTCGTTCTCGCACCTGCCCCGCTCCAGCTATCGCCCTATTCGCAGTGATCTTTACGTAGGTTAGGTAGGTACTGCGTCAGCCGCGTGATGTTTGCAAAGTAGAGAAACTGTCCTTGGCTGGCACCGACTCCAAAAAAAATAGTACTTGTAAATAAATATTAATAATTTCGGTTATTATATTTCAATGCTCCTTGCTTTGAAATACAAAATATAATATTATTATCCATTTTTCTTGACATAGTATAAGTTTTAAAATATTTTTGTAAAGCTAGGAACGTTACAAGTATAGTCAACACTTAAGATTTCATAATAGTAAACGTTTTTTTGTACTGTAACAGAAATATGAAAAATACGCACCGTTATGGTTGGAGGACCGTCAAGAAGTGCTAGCCGGATTTATGAAGTATGGGCGGTTTATACCTCCCGAGGAATTTGATAAGTACATATTTGAGAATGGGTGCGAACCACCTGAAGTGAAGCCTTCACTAGAGCAGTACCAAAAGGAGGTGACTTACCATTTTGTACTGTACCTACTTCACAAAATGCCTTATAATAGAAATATATAAAATAGAAAATGTCGAGTGTAGTATAAGCAAATATAAGATGTGTAATAGCTATTTTAGGAATGTGAAATACTGTAAAAGTTTTGATAAATTAATATCAATATACGCACTTTTATTTAATTAAAGTTAGTTAAATTAAGTTTTATTAGTTAAGTTTTATTACTAAATTTTAGGCTTTCCTATGTTGGGTATTGGCAAAAGTCAAGATTATATAAAAAAAGCGTCCATTAAATCTTATTAATTACCTAATTTAGAAATAAATAATGTAGTGTAAGCGAATACCAATGATTTTTAGGGCCCTTGTCAGTATGGGGACTCTGAGCATGAGTCCCGCGTGTTTATACGTGTGTCCCCCCTTATGGTAAAGACGGTAATAGTGCTGACATGTTTATATCCCTTCATCTTTTTAAGATAAGGCTTCATCTTTTTAAGATTTTGCTGTGTGGTACCGGCCACGAATATTATCAATCCTTATTTTGCTCGTGGATGTTGTAAAAGACGACTAAGAGCTTTATAACGACCTGGGCCAAATCCATCTGATGTCATTTGGTTAACAATTACATTCCCAAAAGAGGGTTGACGTCTGGCAGCCGGCTGGTCATAAAACTATTGCCAATAATTTTTACAATATGTAACTATGGAAGAAGAGTACATATTGTATCGACCCCAAGTCATTGGGATAAGAGTAGGAGAATGATGATGATCTTTTTAAGATAAGGGAAGATGACGTAGAAGCACAGTTAATGCAGGATTGGTGCCAGGTGTGAAATCATGAGTTTACAATTTCCATAGAGTCTACTTCAAATATAGGTTATTCCTGTGATCTCTAACACCATTATCTTCCAATCTTTTGGACTCTATGGCTCATAACTATAGCCTCTGTTGCTACTGAAAATTACCTGGCAGTAAAAAGTAACAACGCTTTCTTTGGTTCAAGATTTTAATTCCTTAGAGTTTACTGACAAGTTGTGTACTTTTATCACAAGACCAACACTCGAATTTTAAGAATATATTTAGTAGTGATTGAGCCACGCTCCACACTGTTGAATTTTTTTTACCAATAGTCGCCAGCGAGAGGAGTAGTTCCACTCTCTGGTAGAAAATAACTATACCCCTAGGGGTACAATTATTTTCTATACCAGTATAGCAAAGATGCATGAGCGTTAGTAACACTTACCATCAGTTGTGCTGCTTACTTGTTTACCACCATATGCAATAAAAAAAACATCGTGTCATTTATGATTACAGATTGATAAATATAATGCCTTGTATGATGAAGTAGCAGCATTGCCTACAGAATACCTTTGCAACGGCTGGTTGAAACTTGACTTGAGATGGCTGAATCAAGCCATTATGAACACAGTATGTAAATGGAGTAATTTATATAAGACGAATTTGAAAGAACATGTTCATAAGAGGTATATTTCTATTTTGATGACATTGTAATTTTTTGGAAAGGAAACCAAACAATATGTAATTATTTTACAGCCTTGATGACTTAGAAGCATTTATAATATATGCGACAAAAGAACTAAGCGTTGAGTTAGGAGAGGATGATTATGAAGGTTTACTGAAAGTAATGGGCGTACTAAACGAAGTGCGTGCTAAGCAGGACAGTGGCACTGATCAAATGTTTGAACCATTGAGAGACATAATTTATGTGCTTAAAGAGTACGGTGTGGAATTTCCTGATGAGACTTACGAGCAGGTACGTGAGTGGTGTACATTAAAATGTTTAATGTCATAATTAGAATAAATATGCGTCTTTTATACATATGTACCTAATGTAGATTAGATATTAGTATAGATAGTGTTTACTACATGTCTCTATAATAATTTGTTAAATATTTTTCGCTTACACTTACGGATAATTCAGGGTGAAAAGGAACATAAATACTCTGTCCATACTTTGGTAAGTAGATTTATTGATTACCTAATTTATGCTCGTGAATTTGGCCTCGTGTAAACAGCCTGGGTAAGTGCAAAACCAGTCTTTATACCAAACTAGATTGGAGTCAAATCGGATATTTAAAAGAACGGATGACGAATGGCTCTTGATTTTAACGTTAACAGTTATCATCTACAAATAATAAGTACCTATCAGTGTTTTCATTATATTTTTCTTAGCTGGATGTATTACCCGAAAAATGGCGAAACTTAGTGAAGTTGGCGACATTCGTGAAGAACAATGTGGCGCCATTGCAAGCAGCTCAAGCCGCTCTCATCGCTAAACGCGTAGCACTGATCAATCTACGTCTTACTATGTATAGAGAACAGTTTAGGATCAAAGAGGTAATGTTAATAAATTTTACCAATATTTACGTAACGTGTTGCCACTTCTTTTCTCACGGGAGTCGTAGAAATTGGCTGATCATTAGAAAAATGTGTAGTAGGATTTTGCAGGGAAACCAATAACACCAATTACGATCGCCAACCCGTCTGTCAAACGCGGCAATTATGGTATTTACCACACTTTGGATAGGTCACCAACAGTGGGTGTCAATGGACTATGGATGAATGGATAAATAATAATGATGCATATTAAGATTATAAGTTATTTATTTACATAATTATGCATCAAAAATTAATAAATTTCTTAATATTTTAGATATTTTACGAATCGTGTAAGGAGCCATATAGGAATATTGATAAAATACACCAAGAGCTGCAAGGTTTTGATGATATTTTGACAGCATTAAAAAAATCCTGTTATCTGTTTGATATCCAGCCGCCAGATGAGAAAAATTTGAGGCAATGTCAACGGGAATTGAAACTAGTTAAGGTATAAGTTAATTATCAATTGTTTGTGGGGAATGTATGTGTCACCATACATTCCTTATCCTGGGTATCATAAAAAATACTAAGGAGCCCAAAACAGTTATCACAACTACCAGAACAGGACCACTCGAAATCTAAACATTTTTTAAACGATAAGTGTATGTACTTTCTCGAGTTGTGGCAACGGATTAAGATTAGCATGTGTAATCATCTTTTATTTAACTATAACAGTTATAAAATTCTTGTTTTTAATTGAAGAAACTCCCTATTCCTCTGCCGAGCGGGCAGAAGGGTTATGAGGAATTCGCACGCAATCTAATCGTTGAAACCACAGAGCATTTTTTAGCCTAAATATTGCAATATCCCTCTACGTTCATTACATTTTATCCTTTATCCCCGGCAGCAGCTCTCTCCTTGGAAGCTTATTAACACGAGCGTGATAATTATTACATTATTCTCCCTTTCGTGGTCAGACTTATGTCCAATAGTGATAGTTAATAGGCTAATGAATGGATGGTAGTTATTCTCATGTAAACAACTTGGCAACTATTCAATCATACAATATCATTAGGTCAACAAGGTCATGCTTTTTTTAAACATTCTAATAATGTCGAATAACAGCAACTTTGGGATTACTACTTCTTGGTAATGGGTACTATTGAGTTCTGGAAGAAATCACCATGGAAAAAGATTGATGCTGATGGCATGGATCAAGAGTGTAAGCGCTTTACTAAGGACGTTAGGCAACTCGACAAGGAAATGAGAGCATGGTAAATATCTCAATTGATATTATTGAAACTTTATAACACAAATCCAATAAATTTAAAATTATTTACTAGTCTGTTTCTTGTTTTTTTTTTGTGTAAATGCGTGATTTTCAAAAAAGGCCAATCGGTTTTATTTATCTAGTCGTATATATTAGCTAATATTAAGACTAACTAATGATTGCCTCGACGATTTACAGTAAGTGATTAGTAATTCTAACTAAAATCTTCTAAATTGCTAGATCCTTTACATCTTTTAATAAATATGATTATTTTTAGGGAACCGTATACGGCTATAGAATCAATTATAAAGAACTTAATGACATCATTGCGTGCAGTAACTGATCTCCAGAACCCGGCAATTAAAGACCGACATTGGCTTGAACTTATGATGGCGACTAAGGTAACATTGAATCATTTTTTACTTAACAAAAATCGTTTTTGTACACACACACACACACACACATATATATATATATATATATATATATATACTTATAAATTAATTGTCTTATTTTTCATTTAGAGATCATTTAGATTGCACATCGCATCCATCAAAGCACCGTCACAACCCCATTCCATAAAGTCTATAGTGCATACTGTTATAAATATGGACGATATTCTAAAAGAGTTTAAATCATTAGACGTAGAAGATAATGTAGAAATAAATACCAGCAACCACAGCGTAAATTCAAATAAATTAAATGATAACAATGAACGAAAATATGTTCAAATACAAGACTACAGGAGGCCGAAATTATTGGAAGGAAACAAAATAAGTACATTTAAATTGAGCAAATCGTATACGACCCAAGAAATTGTGGAAAATGGTTTCCCCTTGAAGTCCAACGGGCGTTCAACATCAAAGAAAATGTTACATCCTTACATACTGTCTGAATTCATACTGTAGATTATAGAACATGATGTAAATAAAATAGTATTAGGTGTTAAGGTAAGATTCATTTTAACATTTTTTGATAGATTTATGATCTCCTCTGTGCTTCTTTTTTTTCTGAATAAATAAATTATGATGAAAACAATATTCTAGGTTAAATTCCATATCGATGACGACACAACACTAGCAGATTTGCTTGCACTAAATTTACATAAGTATGAAGAAGAAGTGAAAACCATTGTTGATAAGTCTGTTAAGGAAGCTGCGATGGAGAAAACGCTTAGGTAAAATTAAATACTAAAGACAAGTATGAAATTTTGTAACTTATACACTTTGTAACGTCTTTTTTTATTGCTTATGGTAACATACGAGCATGCAGAACACCTGATGGTAAGTGTTACTGCTGCCCATAGACCTCTGCAATATCAAAGGCCCGCTGCCTACCAATAACCCCGAACCCATCTTGTTGGGTTTCCAGCTCTCTCGCTCAGCGAACGAAGCGCAATAGTAAATCCTCGCTTAATACTCAGACGTTGATTTTCTGCGAGAGTGTGGTACTACCCTGGACGGACGGACCGGCCCGTAGCCGTAGACAGAAAACTATCAACAGCGTGGGCTTGCCACTAAAAGATTACTTTACCTTCACTTATTGTAAGTTAAAATAAGAGTAAATATTTAATGAAATTGTAATTGAGCTAACTTGCATCATGGATTGATAACTTAATTTTGAGTCTGAATTATATTGATGTTTAATATGTGAGTACATATTTTATATGGCTAATACGTACGGCACAAGTTGTTTTAATAGCTCAACGAGTGAGTATAATTAGTATTATTTATATAAATTGGCCATATAGCAATCTCTAATAGTCTAATTCCCTGGTAGAAGCAGAAAATCTCATTAATAATTACTAGCCAATGTAATAAAATTCGCTATTAATGATTTTTTGTTTGGTAATATTATATGTATATAATTGTGACAATGAGATTATTTCAATATTGTATTAAGATTCGTGTATCTGGAAAATCCATTTCCGTTATGAAATTTCACGAAAGCGTAATTATTGCAAAATAGTTTATCATTACCTTCAGTACTTTAGCTAATTTACGAATAATATGAATATTTCTAAACCTATTTTCATCACGAATTTTCAAATGATGAGTTTTTTTTTTAAATTGGATTATGAGCGCGGACAAAAATCTGTATTGTAAACTAAAGAAAATATGAGTATTATGTATTATGTATATACATAATACTCATTTTTTCTTTAGTTTACAATACAGTTTTTTTATATATTGATATTTTGATGTTTTAATATTTTAATTAAATTAAGGGAGCTAGAGGCAACCTGGTCTCAAATGGAATTTGATTATGTACTGCATGAGAGGACTGGACTAAAGTTGCCAAGAGCTAGCGAGGAACTCGTTGAAATATTAGAAGATAATCAGGTAATTTCATATACATACTTACTAGTGTAACAATTGCAACCTTTCAAGATCTTCTTCTAAGAGTTTCTTTAAAAAGCTTACTATATTGTAGAATGTAGAAATGTAGTTTAGTAAATATCCCTCGGTCAGCTTAACGTCATCCACTTCTACATATAGGTCAAACGCCGATGGCCGATTTACCGATCCCAATTGGTGTTATCATTTTCAAATGAGGTTCCCGCTACTTATTCTTCTAGTGAATGTAATTAAATCAAATCATTTATAAAAGTCATATAAGTGTACTACAATGTTGTCAACTTTACATTTTTTTTTTAAATTAAAAATCTACCCGGATTGAAACGTCCTGAGCTGGCTTTCCAAGATCTGGCAAAAAGCTCGACGGGTTCGTCACTTTATAAGTTATTATTATTAAATATAACTTATATACACAATATGTCTCAAAATCCTTCCAACTGAAGTATATTTTTTTTCGAAACTATAATACGATGAATAATGTCTGGACCAGAGTCCACAAACGGCACCCTGCTATGAGTTAATTCTCACAGCCAATTTTTACAATACCCACGGGAAATTAAAGAATACTGACACATTATATTCTTAACACATTACCTCACAGTTTAATAAATATGTTATTGACATAATAAATACTCTATACAGAACCAAGTACAGAATATGATGTCATCTAAATTTATCGGCTATTACGAAGATGAAGTGACCGCTTGGCAGAGTAAGCTTGGCACTGCAGATGCTGTGATTGCGATGTGGTTTGAGGTACAGAGAAAATGGCAATACTTGGAGAGTATTTTTGTGGGATCCGATGATATTAGAGCTCAGTTGCCTGAAGACTCTAAGAGATTCGATAATATTGATAAATCGTTCAAGGTAATATAGTAGTATAACGGATATTTTTATCACAATTTGCTCTTTAATTATTTTGTACTCTTACAAATAAGTACTTCTTTTGAATTCATATTAGCCTAGTAGGGAAGACAATGCAGATTAGTGTAATAAATATGGCACAGAGTTCTTAAGCATGAACCCTACGCTCGAGATTTCAATGTATGTTTGCCGTTGGTAATTCTCAATAGGCCAGTTTATTCTCGACTATAGCCGAAATTCATCTCTTGCTTTGGGAATACTTATGGCAAATAGTAATACTTCATAAAAACTTTTTAACAAAAACCGCCGAAAAAACTGAAAAACAAAGTAGGCGCCAAACTTAGGTGACTCAAAATTACTTAGGTGTACTTAAATTCACCCGCCGAGAGGCTGACCGCGTGAGGAAAGACCGACGTCCTCTCCGAGCGGTGGGGGGACGTCGGTCAAGGAGAGGGTACCCCTCAGGGGGTATTCCGTCGGGCCGGCCACTGACGTCAAGTTCACGCTGCTCCGGTGGTCGGTCCAACGACGAAGGCGAGGTGTCACAGGTGGGTTGCGGGTGACCGTGCTTACGCTCCTCTGTCGCCTCGGACGGAGTGGTGCGAGGAGTGCGCCGACCGTAGCCAACCCCAAAAAAAAAGAACTTAGTTATTCTTAAGGTCAATAGAAACAAGGTTTATTATTTTTTGTCTTTCAGTTTTTTCAGCGGTTTAATTTTTTGTTAAAAAGCTTTTTTTAAACACAACAATAAAATCTCTGAATGAACTATAAATCATCTCCTGTTTTCCTACCCTTAGGGTTATTTTTTTTTCCATATTTATATGCGACCAACCGGGGTACACCCTTTCCAATAAAAAAAGAATTATCAAAATCAGACTACTCGTAAAAAGTTGTGCGTGTTCATATATAAAAAACATGCTCCTCCGTTTTTTTGTCGGTTAAAAAAGGTTTATTGTGAAAGAACTTTAAAAAAGTATAAGTATTATATTTAGTAATAGTTATAATTTAACTTCACAGCATTACATTCTTGAAACCTCAGATTTTGTATTATTATTTTTAGGATCTAGTAAAAGATATTGGTCTGACGCCAAATACAGTGCAAGCTACTAATAAACCCGGTTTATTAGATAAACTTGAAGAACTAATGTCAGCATTAAACCTCTGCGAGAAAGCGCTCAATGATTACTTGGAGACAAAAAGATTGGCTTACCCTCGCTTCTATTTCGTGTCCTCCGCAGATTTGCTTGGTAAAAATTTAAAATTTGTTATTATTTAATTATTAATTTACTACCTTTCGTATGTTGAAGAAGTGAGAATACAATTAAATAGAATTCACCACTCATCTTTTCCCACAAGTGTCGTTAAAGGCCATTAAAGTCTTATAAATAATATAAGTACAGGGTATGGAAACACGAAGTAAAATCCCATACTTCTGTGACTACGCGGTATAGTAGATCAAATAGGGAAGGCCTGTGCTTAATATTTGGCTTGTGTACGGACGAAGAATACGACTTTTATTTTGGCAGGCTATGGTCTGACTGCGTTTCGATGACTGCTCAACGAAGTAGCAAGGGGCGCCTTAATACCGAATAAGTAGGTTTACTACGAAATTAGAAAATTCGTAGGCAAACATAATCATCGTTCTAAAATGTATTCTAAAATATTTTATACCCTTTTGTTTTGAATGGATAGTTAGTCCTTCAAATGGACACCCTAAGTTAACGCCTGAAACGTTGATCTGATCGACGAATATGAAAGGTTTTGGTGCTAAGAAGATAAATGATCCACTACATTTTAATTTATATGGACCTACTTAGTAGGACTCCTTATTATCTGCTGTCTCGGCTAGGCTCATCAGGAGCTGGTATTAATAGATCGGCGGTCTCCCATTCACAAAACATGTTTTATTGTGTATATAATTGTAATTACAAAGTATTTTACCAAATCTAGAATGTTACCAATTCTAATTTTTTAATAGTTGGTTCAATTTACGTATTGGTATTCTTGATTCATTATTAAAAATTTTCAGATATATTGTCCAACGGCAACAATCCGCCTGCGGTATGTCGACACCTTCCTAAACTGTATGACAATTTGGCGAAGTTGGTATTTCCTAAAGAGGGCAGTAAGCAAGCATTTGAGATGATCTCGAAGGAAAATGAAGAACATGTGCCCTTTAAAGCCCCATGCTGTGACTGTTCTGGGAAGGTATCATTTCAGCTCTCTATCATAATTTCAACTCGTCCACAAAGGGAGTGAAATTAACCTAATATACCACGCGAGTCAGACAGGCTATATGGTTTTATTTCGTGTTTTCCTTTTCCTGTATAGCTGTTATTTGCATGTCATATCCTTAGCCGTCTTTTACGATATCCAGGAGTAAGAAAGGGAATGGTTAGCTGTATTCTTACTCCATGGAAAGCTAGCAAAAAGTATAGGACTTATACTTAAATAGCCAGCCGTTTAGGAGGAGTTCAGTGATATACACACGTACATAAGAATTATATATATGTAAAGATTAATCAGCGACTTAATAAACAAACCCGTGGCTAATGTGGTTTTATTTGTATATTTCTAACATAATAATTTAATTATTGGTCAGGTGGAAACATGGTTAAATCGCGTTACAGACTGCATGCGATACACTCTACGTGATATATTTGAACATTGCGTTAAGTCATATGAAGATAAATCTCGTGATGAATGGGTATTTGACTGGCCTGCTCAACCAGCACTTGTTGGGACTCAGATCTGGTGGACCACAGAAACCAATCAAGCTTTCGAAAAGCTTGAGGAAGGTACCGAAACTATTTTGCTCATAATTAACTGCGTTCCACGTGTGGTGACAGATAGGCATACACGCCACTACTAACCTGTCCGTAGGAGTCGCAAAAATCGGCTAAGGGTTTACCAGAAGATTGGCTACGAGCTCTCGTCTGGGAAACGTATAACACCCTGTTACTCTGGGTATAGGTAACATAAAAAAAATTAAATAGAATTAAATATTTAATTAATTAAAATGAAGAGAAGGTAAAATTAAATAGAATTAATTATTTAATTAGTTATAATGAAGAGAAGGTATGCAACGGGAAGTGGGTTCGTTGGCCTTTCTAGCTATTCCCTAGGCTCTGCACTGACATGAACAGGAAAACAGTAGGTACTCTCCTGACGCTTCTTTCCCGCAGTGATCCGTAGTGAAGAAGATGAGCAACTGCGAGTCTGCTTCAGAAGATTGACTGTTGAGTCTAATCTTAAAACCCTGTAATCATTTTAGGGTGCCCAATAAGTATATGTCCTCCATACGATCACCTTGACTGTAGCCCAGCGATAAGCGAGAAGCCACTGATTCCGTCATAAAGTAATTGTACATCAGTAATCTAAGGTGAGACAGTCAAGGTGTATAGCAAAGCGGAAGGACATAACAAGCAAACAACACAATTAAAAGTAATTACACTATATGTTTAACAAAATTTATAACATGAACATATGATAAAAATATTCTACATATAATGACTGAGCAAATATGAATGATGTAGGTATACGTTAAATGATTGCTAAGAAACTATTAATATACAATAAGAAAGGATTAGTTACATTTAAAATCTACATACTGCTAATTACTCTATGGCTAGGCAGAGCTTAGTTTCTAAGATTACCTATTTGCATTAACTATTAAACCAGTAAAAGCACAACTCACCCTATAACGGGGTTTTAATATCCACACACACACAATTAAATATAATGATATTATTATCTAGGGATGATCTAGTAATTATTGACTTTAAAATAAATAATAAGATTATATAAGGATTAATATTGAAAACATTTGTTAACGGACGCACGAGTAGTTGAAGCGTTCGTTGGTGTGAAGTGAGCGACGAAGCGGCCAGCGCGGTAGGTGTAACCAACGTGAAGTTCTCGCAGCCTCTGCGTTTAGTTCCTACTCACGAATATGATTATTACAGCAATGTAACAACCCTACTACGGCTACCGAACTGCCTGCCAAGCGTGGCGATTACGGTACTATTCCCTCATATGAGTGTATAAAGGAGACCTACGTCCAGCAGTGGACAAGGTAAAGGTTTAATGATAATGATGATCAATCCACGTATTACTCTCATATTTTTTTAGACATTTTAATAATTCAAAAAATATAATTAAAATATTTGCACTAAATAATTTCTTTCACATTAAAGGTTATGAAAATGCGTTGAAAGATTACCAAAAGAAACAGATTGCTCAGTTGAACGCTTTGATTGTTTTACTTTTGGGAGATCTAACAATTGGTGACAGGCAGAAAATTATGACAATTTGTACGATCGATGTACATTCGAGAGATGTAGTCGCTAAACTTATTACTTCAAAGGTGGAGAATTCTAACGCATTTCAGTGGCAAAGCCAGTTGAGGTAACATTATTTCAGACAATAATCCTTACTAATATTATAAATGCGAAAGTAACTCTGTCTGTCGCTCTTTCACGTCAAAACTACAAAACCGATCTAAATAAAATTTGGTACACAGATACTCTAGAGCTTGATAAAGGACATAGGCTACTTTTTAATGCAAAAAAAGGGTTATAAAGGGGATGAAACGTTGTAAGAAATTATCGTCATTTTTAAAGCCAGAGCTTGAAACTTATTTTTAGGCTATTGATTAAATATAAATAAATATGACATTAAAATTTCGTAAAAATGTTACACTTAAGTAGAATAAAAATAGGGGATGAAAATATTTAGGATATAGTCCTTAAAATATAGCTTGTTCTCTGTGACAGATATCGACAAAACCGATGAAGTAATTATGAATACGCGTCATGATTACAATTTTGATTTGTATTTTTTTTATTGCTTATGGTGGCAAACGAGCAAGCAGCACACCTGATGGTAAGTGTCACTGCCGCCTATGAACGTTTGCAATACCAAGGGTATAGTTTGGGCCGCTGCCTACCAATAAAATCCCCAAGCCCACCCAATATGGCTTCCGGCTCTCTCGCTCACCGAACGAAGCGCCATAGCACATTGCCACTACTCAGACGTCGATCTTCTGCGAGAGTGTGGTACTACCCTGGCTGTAGACAGAAAACTGTCAACAGCAGGATCCTACCACAATTGATTATATCGCCTATATTTTCATTCTTGCTTGCCAGTTCCATCTCAACTGAATTATGAATATAAAAATATGAATATTTACAGTCGGCCGTCAGCAGACGAATCCAACTCGGCTAGGCAGCGTTCAGGAAACTTAGGAGGATCTTCTCGTCTAATATTCCGCAGTGTCTGAAAACAAAGGTTTATAACCAGTGTGTGTTACCAGCGATGACTTACGGCACTGAAACGTGGTCTCTAAATGTCGGCCTCATAAAAAGGCTCAAAGTCGATCAGCGTGCTATGGAGAGTGCTATGCTCGGTATTTCTCTACGTGATAAAATCCGGAATACGGAAATCCGTAGAAGAACGGGTGTAGCCGACATAGCCCGAAGAATTAGCACATTGAAGTGGCAATGCGCAGGCCACATCGCTCGACGAACCGACAACCGTTGGGGAAGAAAGGTTTTCGAGTGGCAACCACGAATCGGACGACGCAGCGTAGGACGACCTCCCACTCGGTGGACTGATGACATTGTGAAGGTCGCAGGAAACCGTTGAATGCAGGTGGCACAGGAATGTTGCGAATGGCATTCTCGTGGGGAGGCCGATGTCCAATAGTGGACGTTTATGAGCTGATGGATGGATGGGTGGATGGAATATTTACACCAAAACTAGTACCTCATATGTTTTAAAATACTTAGTAACCATTTTATAAAAGTATGGTGCTTACGCAAGTACAAGATCATACTGAACTGAGAATAAGATAGAGATGGGACAATCGATAAACGTAAATCAATAACATTCTTATTAATTATTTATAAAACAAGTAAAACCAATATATTACCTATATAAACCACATGGTTACTCTATAAAATAACTAAATTGTGTTTTTAGTTTTCAGACATCAGTTATAATATTAATAAGACCATTTCTATTATATTAAAAAGACAATTTTTTTTATAAAATAAACATGTTTATTCATGAAATAATCTGTGACCAAGAACTCATCATCAACCTACAGGAATGCTCCAGCGATGATGATAATAGTGACGATGAACTTGGATGTATTCCTTTCGAATAAAAATAATTAATTAACAGCTTTAGTTTAAATTAAATTAAATCCATTAATTTAAATTCAATAAGATTTTCATCAATTGTTTTAAGTTTATAATCGATTCATCCATCCAATTGATTGAAGTTCAATAAGATTTTCATGCATTGTTTTTCAATTGCAATAGCAAATAACTTTAAAAATAAGGAATTATATCGATAAAAATACGGACTGCATCGTAAGCGTGCGGCACTAGTGAGAACTGTCACAGAGATCAAGCTATATTTTATAGACTATAGTAACCTTTTACGCGAGCGAAGCCGCGGGCAGAAGCTAGTTATATAATAAAATAACGTGACAATCAAAAATTTACATCATATACTAGCCGATCTAACAATTGCTGTTTTGTGCAAACTTAAATAAAATAGAATTCTTTGAAATCAGCGCATGCAGCATCATCCACCGGGTTCAATTGTTAATCTAAACAATTCTTGAATTCACTTGAACACAAACACAAATTATCTGAATCGGTCAAGCCCCTTAGGATATACGACAGTCACGTACTGAAGAATTATGTTTATAAAAATTATATAATTGAAGCTGCTAGAACCAGAGTGGCCTAACTGCAACTTTTAACCTAATTGCAATTTCGTAATCAAAAAATGTTAATCTACAAAAGCACGGTGGCCTTATATTGTTTACAAGCACTTCACAATAGATGGCAGTAGAAGTATATTATCGGCTTATGTTCAAATCGATTGAATTGAATTTAATATAATTCTAATTCCCTCCATATTATAAAACATGGTTCTTGTAGTTAGGCCTGTCTGGTTCTAGCAGCCTCAATTACATAACAGATTATATATTAGTAGAGGCTCTCTTTTGCAGACATCGCTGGAGTGTAACTGCAAATAACTGCTACGCAAATATCTGTGATGCACAATTTCTCTATGACTATGAGTACTTAGGTAATACACCTAGACTCGTTATTACGCCTCTTACTGACCGTTGCTATATAACATTGACCCAGGTAATTATTAACTTAAACTAAATAGTTTTGCTTTAATCATCATTCATCATCATTCAGCCCTTTGTCATCCACTGCTGGACGTAGGCCTACCTCATATTTTGCCACAAAGTACGGTCTAGTGCCACCCGCATCCAACGACTCCCAGCAACCTTCACCAGGTCGTCGGTCCACCTGTTTTGGGGTGGGGGCAACCTACACTATATATATGCATCCGATATAATTACATTATTATTTATTCACATAAAATATTACAGAAATAAATACAGCATACAGTAATGAAAAAGTATTTAATTTCTAAATTCGTAAATTAGAATTAAGAATTTCTCAAAAATAATGGCTGCGAAGTTTAATTACCTTTTTTCAGAGCTTACATTTAGTAATGGGTGGCGCTCCAGCTGGACCAGCTGGCACAGGAAAAACAGAAACCACCAAAGACTTGGGCAGAGCTTTGGGCATAATGGTCTACGTGTTTAATTGCTCCGAGCAAATGGATTATAAATCTTGTGGCAATATTTATAAAGGTCTTATCGTTATGAATAATTCTGGCAAAAATATATTATATTTATGTATAGTCTAGTAATATAGTTCATAAACAATAATAGAATGTTAAGAAATGAAATTTGTAAACAGTAAACACGTTGATTGCGAACATTATTAGCTTAATTGTAATTTCTGTTTAATGTTTTGTTATAAAGGTCTCTGTCAAACGGGCGCATGGGGCTGCTTTGATGAGTTCAACAGAATTTCTGTAGAAGTACTATCAGTGGTATCAGTGCAAGTAAAAACAGTGCTAGACGCTATAAAGGGCAAGAAGAAGAAATTTGATTTCATGGGAGAGTTTATAGTTCTAATACCAACTGTAGGAATGTTTATCACTATGAACCCCGGTTACGCTGGTAGGACTGAACTACCTGAAAATTTGAAAGCTTTGTTCCGGTGAGATAAAATGATGATAAACTTGTGAATTTAAACTATACCATGGCATATTTAATTTAATAATAATATTACAGGCCCTGTGCTATGGTGGTACCAGATTTTGAGCTCATTTGTGAAATCATGTTGGTTGCTGAAGGTTTCCAAGACGCGCGTTTATTAGCACGTAAATTTATAACATTGTACACCCTATGTCGTGAACTGCTTTCTAAACAGGATCACTATGATTGGGGCTTGAGGGCTATCAAATCCGTACTGGTGGTTGCTGGATCTTTAAAGGTAATTGAATAATTTACCCATAAAAGATTAGCTATATTAAGATTAGCTATATTAGATTATTAATAAAGCAATTATTTTAAGATGACAATTGTAATTACCCTTATGTGTACATAAGTATAAATAGATTAATATATATTAGGTGTACAATTTTGCTTCCGCCGTTTTTTTTCAAAATTCGAGACTTTATTGTAAAAAACTGGTTATACATTTATGATTCAAAGTATTGTCCATAGCTGGCCACTACTTTCACCATCTTTCGGGCAGCGTACGAAACCCGAGTTGAAAAAACTGGTCATCTTTTTCATCTTTTGGTCAGCGATTCACAAATCGATTCAATTTTTTACTTTTTCATCAGACTACTTCCAGTCTGATGCTGCTGGTCAGCCAGGGCGTGTGCCATTGATCGATACAAGTGATAGTCCGAGGGAGCAACGTCTGGCGAATACGGCCGGTGGGGTGGGACCTTCCATTTCAACGTTTCCAAGTATGTCTTGACCATTTTCGCAACATGGGGTCGAGCATAGTCATGCTGTAAAATCAATTTACCATGTCTCTCGTTGCATTGCGGCCTGTATCTATCAATGCTCGGCTCAAACGCATTACTTGCGTTCGATAACGATCGCCTGTGATTATTTCAATCGGTTTTAACAACTCATAATACACTACGCCGAGCTGGTTCCACCAAATACTGAGCATGATCTTGGAACTGTGAATATTCGGTTTGGCTGTCGACGTGGAAGCATGGCCGGAATATTCCCATGATTTTCTGCGTTTGGAATTATCGTAATGAACCCATTTTTCGTCCACAGTCAGAATGCGATGCAGAAATCCCTCCCGTCTTTGCCTTGCAAGCTGTTCACAAGCAAACAAACGCCGTTCAACATCTCTCGATTTCAACTCGTATGGCACCCAATTTCCTTGTTTTTGAATCATTTCCATGACTTTCAAGCATTTTGAAATGGCTTGTTGCGTCACTCCCAATGATCCTGCCAATTGTTGTTGCGTTTGACACGAGTCTTGATCAAGTAATGCCTCCAATTCTGCATCTTCGAAAACCTTCTCTCTTCCACCGCCATGCTGGTCTTCGATGTCAAAATCACCGTTCTTGAAGCGTTAAAACCACTCTCGGTACGTTCTTTCACTAATAGCGGCCACAATATAGGTGTTTGAGAGCATTTGATGAGCCTCAGCCGCAGATTTCTTCATATTAAAGCAGAAAATTAAAACCTCCCGCAAATGACGAGAATTTGGCTCGTAAGCTGACATGTTTAATCGAGAATAACTTTATGATGCAGACACAAATCGATTAATATTTCGATGACGTTATGTTTACAAATACCTAAGCTTATTGTATGACATCTACGATCTATTTATTTCGACTACCACTCACCGCTACAGTCATCTATTGCAAAACGGCGGAAGCAAAGTTGTACACCTATAGTTCATCTAATCTAAGAAGTGCATTTTGACGTTTCGCATTTTTTAATACACAATAACCTTGGTCAAACGTATACACATGATTGCAAATAATAAATCTGAAATTTTAAAGAACTATTAAGTTATTTACATAATTAACGTTGCGGGTGACTTTCTTGTACAATAATCTAATGTTGAAACTCGTAAAACTAATTTAAAATAAAAATAACATGGTAAATAGTAATTGTTATTAACGATCTTACAATGGCACGTCATCACGTTCTATACAGTAGTGCTTGACAACTTCCAATTCACGAATATCCAAATAATCGGTAAAAATATTAGAATAATATAATTAATCGAATAGAGATTTTGACAGAGATGTACCTTTCGACATTTTTATTGATAAAGAAATATTTATTAATGTTCGCGACGATGATAAATTCAATTAATAGTAGTTATTTTGCATAAATAGCCTTTTTCAAATCCAGTTTTGGTTTTTAGTTAACCTAATCCTACTAAATATGATGAATAGATTTTATGCTGAATAATTAAATTTGTTTAGTATTATAATAATAAATTTGTTTAGTATTATAATAATAATTTAGCACTTAATATATTCATTTGAAAAAAAAAATAAACCGATTATTAATTAAAAAGAATCAATATCGATTTCTCACTAAATTCGAATATTTTCGTTAGCGATTTTTTGGTTCACATACCTAGACAACTTACCTGACACCTGTCAAAATGCACTTCTTAGATTAGCCACTCAAGCGTCCGCGGTTACTGTAGTCACCATAAAAATTAATTGAGTGTAGCTATAGTAGTTTCTCTAAGGAGGGTAGATGAACTGTGCCACGGTAAACATCGGCTCCGTAGAAAAATAATAAAAAGTGATCTAAAAAGTAATTGTTGAACATAAAGAAATAAAATGCGTACAGATACTCAGTGATTAGTGAAATAGAAGTAGAGGAAGACATTAGAAAATAGTGCAAGTCGCGTAAAAATCGGCAAAAGCAAAAGTGTAAATAGACGGTTATTGTTTTTCAAATTCTCATGCCTTCTCACGCCTTGCAATACAATATTAATATAATTATCACAAGTGTAGCACTGAAAAACTAAAGTTAGTGCGGAATAAAATAAGTGCAAATAACCAACCTAAAATTGAGGATTTACAAATTTTTATCTGCATAGATATCTATAGCACGAGCAGCGCTATCTATTAAAGAAAGGACGAACTATTATATCTAAATACATCTATCAATACCACCTAACAATTGCACCGATAGATAGCACTACATACTTAGTAACGTCCAATATCACCACAGAAAGCTGGCCGACTAATTCAAAGGAGTACCACTAGAGGACACCGGCTGTACCAAAATACTGAAATTTAACATCATATCATGGAAGAAATTCTGAACGTGCTTAAATCCATAAAAAATGAACTAGATGATCAAAAGCTGGCAATCCGGGAAACTGGAAATAAGGTTACTGAGCAAGTCACACAAAATATAAATCAAATGTTAGAACAAAAACTATTAGTGCTAGAAGAAAAACAAGAAAAAATTAAAGAAACTGTAGAAAATCATGAAAACAGAATTTACCTTTTAGAAAAACAGGAGAAGAAAAGAAATTTGGTATTTTTCGGTATCGAAGAAACCGAATCATCATACAAGAGTCTTGAAAATAACATTATACAATGGATAGAAAAAATGTTCTCTTTGAAGTTGACATACAACGACATTCAAGAAGTTAAAAGAATTGGAAAAAAAGAAGGTAAACTAAGGCCAATAGTAGTAACTTTTGCTACTTTAGGCACAAAAATTAATATCTTAAAAAAGAAAAGAGAAGCACTAAAAGAGTCAGAATGTTATATAAAAGAAGACTATCCAAAACATGTACTAGAGAAGAGGAAAGAACTACAAGAACAGCTAAAATTGGAGAAGGAAAGAGGAAACACAGCCATAATAAAATATGATAAACTGATAATTAAAAATAATACTAAACGGAAGCAACCTACCTCACCCGACAATTTCACTGTACATATCTAATGACGAAATGAATAAAGAAAAAAACAAAACAAAACAACTCGAAGCATCGATAAAAAGATCGAATAGTATATCTGAGGGAGTTATAAAACCAGGAATACTAAACTTTCTTACTATAAAAAATACTCCTGATAAGAACAGTAACCGAAACCAAGGAGCATAGCAATCAATCCCCTCCATCCACACAAATCCCATAAATACATAAACTCTAACAATAAACATTCACTATCTTCCAACCCGGCTGGTCCCCGTGGGAGATTACGACCATAACCCTCCAAAGACTAGAACCAAATATATATAGCAACATTAAACATATAATATCAGATCATTATCACACGATCGTTTAAGAGAAGTAGAGGAAAACCACAAACATGATGGGAAGAAGAGATTAAGGAACCACTGGTTCAAATTGGACCGAGACGAATGGATGTCTTTGGAGGAGGCCTTTACCCAAAATGGGGTTCTTGTAGAAGAGAAGGAATAATATTAGAAATTAACAATCCAACAATTATTAAAACTGCAATTAGAAAAAAAGACCATAAATATTTTGTATGAACTTACTAACTTACATAATCACAAATCTATTTATATTATACTCATATATATTTTTTTTTTAATTAGTCTAACTACTAGTAAGTAACTTTGTTCTTCGCTTTAAGTTTTCAAGAAATTAAAGGCTTTTTATTTATTTATTTTATTTTATTTTCTTATAGTAGTTTCTCAGCAGTAATCGTTTTTGTAGAGAAGGACTCGCGCGATTCAAAATAATTAAGTGGCATTTGTTGCGCGGACATGTGAAGCGATTGTCGCTTGCGCGGGGTGGACGCTTGAGTGGTTATATAGACTATAATATAACAAAAACCCAATTTATTAGAATTATAGATTTTACATATGTCATATGATGACAGTTTAAATTATACAATCATCCATTGAGAATATCGTCAAAGACAATTACCCCTTAATTGTCTTTGACGATATATATAAGTATATATTATCACTGCAAGAAAAGGTAAACTCGAAATTAAACAATATATCAACCTACATGGTGACCTCAGTTCCATTGCAGATGATTATTCCGTAACAGTGGAACGTTTAAAGGTTAACAAAGAAAATTAAATTGTACGTACGTGACTTTTTAAATAACGTGCATATTTACACTTTTAAATAGACAACACTAAGGAATAAATCCTTACGTCACGGAGTTTAATAAACATTTAAACATACAATTAACGAACATAAATAACACCCAGAATAATCATTTGAGGATCACGCGCGACATTCAATATTTACTCGTAGACCAGTACGGCAGGATCTTTAAATTTGATTATTATATTGCATTTTAGCGTGGTGATAGACAAAGACCAGAAGATCAAGTGCTAATGAGGGCATTGCGAGACTTTAATATACCTAAAATAGTCACAGATGACATGCCTGTATTCATGGGACTGATTGGTGATTTATTCCCTGCACTGGATGTGCCTCGAAAACGTGATATGGAATTTGAACAACATTTAATTAACGCAACAGTATCAATGAAACTGCAACCAGAACCTGGTTTTATTTTAAAGGTTTGTTAAAAAACGCTTGTTATTACAAAATTAAATAATACCTATCTACATAATAATAATAGTACATCTAGCGACCTACACATATATTGCCACAATAGCACAAAAAATCTCATGAACCTATTGCTACCAAACTTAAAAAAATTAACCCCCAACGACGAATCGTTTATTTAATATCCAGAATTTTACGAACATATAGGTATAATACTTCAAGTATGATGAAATTGTTAAATGTTTTTTACGTAAAAACGTATTTGACAATAATGAGCTAGAGATGACCATGAAACTTTGCTAAATATTTAATAATTTTCTAGTTTATACAAACGTCCCGCAATGAGTTATTTATTTACTTTGCTAGATCTAATCACTAATCACACTACAACGTACGAGTACTCTAAAAGTTAACAGTACCCTATTAATGTAGATTTCATGCTACATCAACGCAGGTCATCATTCTCCTGCTCTCATCCCAATTACTTGGGGTCGATACAATATGCATACACTCTTCTTTCATAGTAAATATTGTAAAAGTTATGTGCAATAGTTGAACAGGCCGCCTGCCTGGCGTCAGCCCTACTTGGGAATGTAATTGTTGACCAAACGGTATCAGGTGGATTTGGTCCAGGTAGTTATAAGGCTCTTAGTCGTCTTTTACGACATCCACGAGCAAAGTAAGGGTTGGTAGTATTCTTAGCCGCTAGCTACCACACAGCTAACGTAACAAGCTACATCAACGCAGGTATTATAATAAAATCGAGAACAGCCAGTCGTCTGGTTAGTTGGGAGTTAGCTTGCTACAGCTTCAGTGATTGGCCTATTCGAATAATAATCTATTACTTATACTGTTGTTCTTATATTAACTTTATTAAATTTGATTAGATGGTACAACTCGTCGAACTATTTGCTGTAAGACACTCTGTCTTTATTGTTGGTTTTTCTGGTACTGGAAAATCTATGGTATGGCAATGTCTTAATAAAACTTACCATATGCTAAAACAAAAGCCGTTTTATAATGATCTAGACCCTAAGGCAGTAACCAATGATGAGTTATTTGGTATCATAAATCCAACTACACGAGAATGGAAGGACGGATTATTTTCGACGATTATGAGGGACATGGCCAATATGCCAGGAGATGGACCTAAATGGATTGTTCTCGATGGAGATATTGACCCTATGTGGATTGAAAGTTTAAATACTTTGATGGACGATAACAAAGTAAGTACCTATATATGTCAGTAGATAACCTCTACAGTTTGGACGACCTATAACTGTTTTGAAAATTAGAAATTATGATTGTCTAGTAAAAGTTTCAAAATATTAGACATCTTCAAAAATTTAAGCGAAAGTTTTATCATCATCTTTGTTTGTCAATCCACACTAATCAAATCATTTTCTCATTTTGCTTCGTATTTACTATTTTTGTAGGACGGTACTTATGCCTTTATGACATCCGTCAAAGTTTGCGTTTTAATTGTTGTACATTTTGCTTATGGTATGAAACTGCTTTACTTGTTAGTATTCATGGCAAGAGAACAGTTCATCATGAACTTTGAAAAGCATTTGTAACGTTAAAATGAAACGCGATAGTAAATAGTTTCATATTTATGTGTAATACTCTCGTAAACATCAAAAATATATTTATTAAAATGATTATTTAATTTATAATTATTTTTCTTATTCCTACGTTATATTTGATGTTATAATCGCTCCGCTTACACAAGATTATTGAAAAATTCTCGCCGTCTTGCTTTCTTAAATTTATAAAATATGTAGCAAACTCATCAAACAAATGAAAGACATGACCAATTTAAATAACAGTAGGTTGTGTTGTACGACATGTAACATCAAAATTAATCATGTATGTTATATATCATATATGAATTTGTACATCTTGGATGTGGATTTAGCCGAGATGGAAAGTCCACCACCGATATAGAGTGAAGAGTGAATGCGGGAAATAGAGTGAACGGAGCGTTAGGGCAACTTCTCGGTAGCCACCACCTCAGCCAGAAGGCACGTGTAGCAATACATAACTCAGTGCTTGTCCCAACATTACTGTATGAAAGCGAGAGTTGGGTATGCAGAAAAGAGTATGAAAGTAAAATTAATGCTGTCGAAATGCGATCTCTACGGCAAATCTGTGGAGTTAGGCTGATCGATCGCATTCATAACGGCGACGTAAGAGAGCGAGTAGGTGTGAAAGAGAGTATTGGTGTAAAGCTGCGAAAGGAAATGCTCCGATGGTTCTGCCATGTGGAAAGAATGCCGAACGAACGTCTGGTTAAGAAGATATACAATGCGAAAGTGGAAGGATGTAGGTGCCGGGGGAGACCGAGACTAACCTACCTAAATCAGATCGGTCATGTACTGAAGGAAGGTGGAGTCAAGAGTCTCCGAAACCGGCGAGCGTGTATGAAGAGAATTATGATTGTTGAGGAAGCGAGTGAAGTATGCAAGGATAGAGTTCTCTGGCACTCTGTTCTCCCTGCCTACCCTGCAAAGAACATGGCGTAATGGTATGTATGTATGTATATCATATAGATTGCAGTATCTAAAATTCAATTGTCATTGATGAAAACGACCGTTTAACTTTTATGAAACACACAAATTATATATGTTACATTAACATATACTACGCCAGTTATTGTGTATTTTACTGAATAATACACATACATACATATCATCACGCCATATCCCTTGCAGGGTAGGCAGAGAGAACAGAGTGCCAGAGAACTCTATCCTTGCATACTTCAGTTGCTTCCTCAACATTCATAATTCTCTTCATACACGCTCGCCGGTTTCGGAGACTCTTGTCTCCACCTTCCTTCAGTATGTGACCAATCTGGTCTAGGTAGGTTAGTCTCGGTCTCCTCCGGTGCCTACATGCTTTCACTTTCGCGATGCGGCAATTATATGTTTTTAATATATCATCCCTAAATTTCATAGGAACTACACTGGATGCCATTTTATTTATAACATGTGCCAATAAGAAAACGAATCTAAAATGATTGTTAGTAATTGTAATTAAAAGTTGGACCATCAGCAAAATATGATTGTCTAATAGGTGATATTTTTTTAATATAGACTTGTTATTTGATAATAAATAGCTAGATATTTAAAAAGCCATCATGTAGTAATCGAAGTGACAAAGAACGGCCATTTCTAAACACTCATTCATAACATTCCCCGACCACATATTAATAAGTTACATCTTTTTTTTATAGGACAACATGGGCACTTAATTCTACTTACTCTTGTGTGATGTTAATCTTTCTAGGTACTCACATTAGCAAGTAATGAGCGTATTGCTTTAACAAAATCGATGCGACTTCTATTCGAGATCTCAAATTTAAAAACCGCGACCCCAGCAACCGTATCTCGTGCTGGTATTTTATATATTAATCCACAGGATTTAGGATGGAACCCGTGAGTATAAATAGTAACATATTTTTTTAATACCGTAAACATGTATTATTTCAAGTTATTTATATACAGATTTGTGGCATCATGGATAGACACAACTCGTGACGATGAATCCGAAAAGGCTATGCTTACAGTAATGTTCGACAAGTATATACCATCTTTACTTGAATCGTGCAAGAAATATAAACGAGTTACACCTTTGACAGAGCTCCAACAGATTCAGCTTACATGCTACTTACTTGAATGTTTCTTAAATAAAACTTTACTTCCTAGGGATTGTCCAAAAGAATGGTGAGTTATTTTTATTAGAGTACGCACACAATTGCAATTTTGTTACGGTTGTCTTATTAAAATATTATAAAATAACGAATTTTAAAATAACAAATAAGGTACTCTTCTCTCATAGGTATGAAATGTACTTCGTTTTTTGTATTGTATGGGGTTTTGGATCAGCATTGTTCCAAGACCAATTGGTGGATTGGCGTAATGAATTTAGCAAATGGTTCTGCAACGAGTTCAAACAAATAAAATTTCCAACTACCGGTAACGTGTTTAGTTTCTTCATAGACCCAGAAACTAAGAAGTTTTTACCGTGGTCTGAAAAAGTGGAGACTTTTGAGTTAGATCCTGATTTACCACTTCAGGTAAATTTGAACACATTTCTTTGATAATAATTTTAATTTTTGACGGAACTGTACGTAATTATGCGTTTTCTTTTTTCAGCAATGTTTAGTATCAACATCGGAAACTACTCGTACAAGGTTTTTCTTAGATTTGTTGCTTAATAAATCGAAGCCAGTGATGCTAGTGGGAAGTGCCGGCAGCGGTAAAACTGTCAGTGTGGCTGCAAAACTGAATTCACTGCCTGATTCGTATGCTGTTACTAATGTTCCACTGAACTTTTATACGAGCTCAGGTAAATATTACCCGAGATACCGCAAACCGTTTTAAGATAGTTCTAGTTATTAAGTTATAATTTCAAAACCGTATTACTACTAATATGAAAAGACAATAAAAAAAATGTGGTAAATTAACTTATATATAACTGTGATTGACATTTTGCATTGCATCAATATTCATCCATCCATGCATCAAGCCGTAGACATCCACTGTTGGACATAGGGTTCCGCACGAGAATGCCACTCAGAAAAGTCCTGTGCCCATGCATCTTAAGGCGTGTGGTGTAATGTGGCTTGCCCATTGCCGCTTCAACGTGGTAATTCTTCGGGATATATCGGTTACACCCGTTCTTCTACGGATTTCCGTATTCCGAATTTCATCACGTAGAGCAATACCGAGCATAGTCATCTCCATAGCACGCTGAGCGACTTTGCGCTTTTTTATGAGGACATTTAAAGACTACGTTTCCATGACGTAAGTCATTGCATCACTAATCGATCCTTATTATGTTTAAAATAACTTTAAATTCATTTACATGTTAAATATGATTATTACACAGAAATGATTCAGAAAGTGTTAGAAAAGCCATTAGAGAAGAAGTCGGGTCGTAACTACGGTCCTCCAGGAAGTAAATTCATGATCTATTTCGTGGACGACATGAATATGCCAGAGGTAGACAAATACGGCACGGTGCAACCACATACACTTATCAGGCAATTCATGGACTATAGGCATTGGTATGAGTAATTCTTTTTATCTATTAAATGTACTATATGTTCACAACTTTGTTTATTGTTATTGTATATTTAAGATAATACAAAGAGTTTCATCCTCTGAAACTCCGGTGTGTCGCTTATATTCTTGAAATAATTTGAACGTGGCCAGTTACTGTCATGCTATGATTGTGCGATGATTGGTATTTTATAAATAATTAATTATAAGATTGACCTATACTAGACACGTGTACAAGCGTGAAATAGATTTGTTAGATGTTTTTTATGCAAGAAAAACAAAGAACAAGATAGCAAGAAATACAAAGATATTTTATAGAAAATTTATATTTGTTTCAGCAACAATAATGATGCATCGTCTTTGTTGTTGAAACAAATGAATTTGAATATAACTCTCACCATTCTTCTCTGTTGAATGTTTCCCGCCCAAAGTCTTTTCTTCTTTACTTATATTTAATATATTGAGCGTTTTCTTTTATACTACTCTTATTTATCCCTGTTGTGGAGTAGTCCCATACTTAGGAATGGGACATATATAGGCTGAGGAAGAAGAAACAGAAATGTTATCTGTCCCAATTGTTTTTTGACGCGAATTTCTTTACATTCGCGTCAAAAAAAAAGAAAGTTTGAAAAAATGTCTTTGACTTTTAAGGATATTGTTATAACTAAGTAATATACAATTTTTCACGGATAAATGTATGTATAGAATACTTACTTTTATAACTTTAATATTCTATCAAAGTTTCAAAAGTATAAATAAAACTTAATAAATCGTTATAAAGTACCCAAACATAATTTTAGAGTGTACTGTCGCTTTTTAGAATTAATAATGCCATGTAATGATCGAGTAAGAATACAATTTACCAGGCCCTATCTTACCCGTGGGTGTCATAAGAGACGACTAAGGGATATAAAACGCACATAACATCTATGCAAGAGAAGAAAAACTCCAAATAAAACCCTATACCAACACGTCTGACCAGCGTGGTGTAGTAGGTCAATTTACCTCCATTATGGAGGAGGCTCGAGCCCAACAGTGGGACATATATGAACTGAGATGATGATAACGAATTGACTGTAAAATGATTTTCAGGTATGATAGACAAAAACTAACTCTAAAAGATATATCAAACTGCATGTTCGTGGCATGTATGAATCCAACCGCTGGATCCTTTTCCATAGATTCACGCTTACAGAGACACTTTTGTACATTTGCTGTCAGGTACGTTATTTCTATAATTACTTTATGAATTTTGTTCGTCATTTATGAAGCTGAAATTGATAAATAAGTCAATTTGTATTTCTAGCTTTCCAGGTCTAGACGCGTGTCATCATATTTACAAGCAGATTCTCACACAACACTTGGCCAATCCTCTGAACAAATTTTCTATACAAGTGCAGAAGTACGCACAGACAATGGTTGAGACTGCGCTTGCGCTGCATTCCAAGCTTGCCTCTACATTCTTACCCACAGCTATAAAATTCCACTATTTATTTAATTTAAGGGATCTTTCAAGTATTTTTCAGGTTTGTTTAATCTAAGCACTTAATCCTCCGTTCGCTGCGTAATCCTCCTGATTTCGGATAAATTCCAATGTTTTAACCTCGAAAATTGTGGACGTTTACAACAGACTTATTTCAATAGCTATTTTCTAAAATTCTTTCTTAATTTATGTCTACAATAAGATGATTCGACTATTTTAGAATGTATAGTTTCTAGAAATTAGGAACGACGAATTCGTTGTGATGTTTTAGACGTATGTTAATAACTTACATTGTGCACTTAAATGAAAAGTGCCTTTTTAATATTTTGAGGTACCTAAGTGTTTCTAGAGCTTTATAAACAGAATCTATTTTATAAATTAAAAGTCAAATGGTAATAATCACCATTATCTTGTATCTTTTATAAGTACGCAAGTATATTTGTTTTTGTACAATCTATCTTGTTTTTTCTGTTGATGTTATGGAATTTTTAATATTTAATTGCCGGCAGTAATAATACATAAGTATACCAATATCAAGGTATATTACTTATGTCTTTGATATTGGTAGATTTATGTATCCCTGTATCTCTGCCATATATTAATTCACTTTAGAAGTGATCGACTGCTAATAATTTTTACTGATCAGAAGAATTTATATCTTAGTATTTTTGTAGGGAATATTATTCACAACTGGTGATGCCATTAAAACGTCCTCGGAATTGATAAGACTTTGGATGCATGAAGCAACGCGAGTTTACTCCGACAAACTAGTGGATGCAGTAGACAACGAAACCTTCGCCAAAATAATTTCAGAAACTATTAAAAAGAACTGCGAAGTTAGTAACTTATTAAATATATATTTGTGTCATATTGATGCATGAATTAGATGATTCAGTGATTCATGCCTGGTACTTTTCTGGGGCCGATTCGCTATACTTATCGTCCTATGGTCTTTATCGTGTGCGCTCTAGACAAAATAAGTAGAAATGTCGAACGGCCCGAAAACAATAAGATTCTTTTCAGGCTAGTCGTCCTAGGATAAGTAAAGAAAGAAGATTCAAGTTTGATTCTAAATAAAAGTCATTTTAATTACGAAAATATAATATTGCATATTATATATATATATATATATATATATATATATATATATATATATATATATATATATATAATATGTATGTCCTATGGTATATATATATAGTGTATATATATATATATATATATATAATATATCTGATGCCGTTTGGTCGACGAGGGTTGACGTCTGGCAGGCGGCCAGTCATCAAACTATTGCCAATAACTTTTACAATATGTACTATGAAAGTCTTCTTTCAGGGTACATATTATATCGACCCCAAGTAATTGAGATAAGAGTAGGAGAATGATGAAAGCATGAATTAACAAACAATCCTACTTAAATTACCGGATCATCTAACCAAATGCGTCTCTCCCTTCACCGAAACAATACAGAGCGCTTCTTGTCTAGTGCAGACAAGATTTTTTAGCACCGGTACAATATTCACAGTTCGTGTGTAGAAACGACGCGAAGTCTTACGAGCGACTTTTCTTAGCTTAGTACATGCTAGCCACTTCTTACGACAACCATGGGAAAGTGTTGAAATGTATAGATGAGCTACTAGCCCGAGTTACTACTTAATACAGTTACCTAAGGTACATGATAGATCAGCCCTATGTGCCGCAGACAATATTGCGTGGATAATTCTCAAATGTTAGATTTTATTTTCATGTAATTGTGTTGTGATATTTTTATTTTTTATGAATATATTTTTTTAAAATTATACAACCATGAATTATTTATTTTCAGGATTACGATGAGAAAACTGTTTTCGATAAGCCTTTAATTTACTGTCATTTTGCGGAAGGAGTGGGCGACCCTAAATATTTTCCTATTAAAGACTGGGATCAAATCAAAAAGTTACTTGACGAGTCCTTGTCAGGATATAATGACCTTATTGCTACCATGAATCTAGTACTATTTGAAGACGCTATGTTTCATATCTGTAGGTAAGATCTTCAGGGGAAGGGTAAACACTTTTATATGTATAATCCCTACTTAATATTATAAATGTGAATGTTTATTTGTTTGCTATGCTTTCACGCCAAAAGTACTAAACCGATTATCATGAAACTTTGTACACATAGTCTTCGAGGTATTAGAAAGGACATCGGATACTTATTATTTCTTTTGGAGTTGTTAGATTTTCTAATTTTTTGACAAACAATCATATCTGCCTAAATATTATTTTTTTACCCTTCGTAAAATCTTTAATATTTAATTAAGGGCTTCAACGCGAGCAATTGGCTTCGCTAGTATTTAATATATAAACACATGAGATGACTCGTGACAAAGAGCAGATAAGCCTTAATGATAATTAATATTCTTTTTTTTTAATCTCACATTTTCTCTACATACTATATATTTATGTCTACAGGTAGATAAAAACCACAAAATCCATTATATTTTTGTTAAACTTTCCACAAGTATTTTTCCTTTTACCGTTTAGCAAAAATTGACTTCCAGAAAAAGCTTGCAGCGCTTTATAGTACTGGATTTGAGAAAATCTTATCAGATATATAACACTAGGTCATAGCAGTAGTTATGATGATGATTCTCAACTAAATTGATAATTCAAGGATCAATCGTATCATGGAATCTCCCCGTGGAAACGCACTTTTAGTGGGAGTAGGTGGTTCGGGCAAACAATCACTCTCTAGGCTGTCTGCGTTCATCTCTTCACTAGAAGTCTTCCAGATTCAACTGCGAAAAGGATATAGCATAAATGATTTGAAAGTTGATTTAGGTAAGTAGAAATATTTTGATGTAAGCACATACTTAAGAGTGAAACTAAATACGGCAGACGTCGTCCTGCCCGGAAAAGCTTTAAGCGATATGCCGACAGCAGCGCCACCTACCAATTGTGTTTTGAAATCATCCAGGGACCCATTGGAATATACATGGAAAATTTCATCCCAATCGGTCCAGCTGATTGACATATCGACAACGGCGCCACCTACCGGATCCAATTGTAAATCTCAACCATTCGCGAATCCCCTCGAATACACACAAAAACTTTCAAAAAAATCCGTCTAACCGTTTAGGAGGAGTTCGCACTTACAGTAGCATTATATATATATAAAGCTATTATTTTTTTTAATTTGAAAGATGGATGGCAAATCATTGGTAAAATAAGCTTATAAATAATTTTCATGGTGGTGAAGAAGAAAAAAAAGATTTTAGGCGAAGACATGCCTAAAATCTTCTTTTGTAAAAAGTATTAGAGTATTAACTTGAATTGAATATTGTAGATTGAATTGAATACAATATTGCGGAGACTATTGAGGAAAATATTGAAAGATATACCTATATTTAACTTGGTAATGATATTTAATTTCCAATTCGTTTTTTCAGCCGGATTGAATATAAAAGCTGGTTTAAAGAACATTGGATGCATGTTTTTAATGACAGATGGACAAGTAGCAGATGAACGTTTTCTGGTCCTTATCAATGATTTGTTAGCCTCTGGTGAAATACCAGATTTGTTTGCTGACGATGAACTTGAAAACATAATCAACGGAGTCAGAGCAGAGGTGTGTTGACTTTGGGAATTGAGATATTAAACGATAGTAATTAGTCATTTCTAATCGAATTTAATTAACAATATTTACCGATCTACTTTTAACAGTTTTTACATTCATACGTTTTGACTGAAGTATAGTTTTCTATAGATACATTACGTCATTTAATTTTTAGTAGTAATAAAGAGAAAGAAGTTAAGCAGCTAGTGAAACTTTAAGCTACATATTGGGACTTTGTTCATATAATATATAGAAAATTCTATAATATTTTCCCACCTCAGAATCTGTGATCGGCTTAATGCCACCGATCGGTGTGGCAGTCTCTACTTATTTATCTACATTAATTTTAATTAGACGCACTTGTTAATTGTACTTTTGTACACGTCCCGTGATCTTTAATTATGAAATTATTGTTAAAAGTGTTCGATTCCTACAAGCGTCATTTCTATAAAACAGTGTGTTAGTTAATTACAACTAAAATAATTAATGAATGATGGCAGACGAGTAAATAGCACTGCTGATAGTAACTGTTACTGCCGCTCATGGACTTTTGCCATACCAGGGGTACAGCTAGGCCCCTCCCTAATAACTAAAATATTCCCAGAAAGTCGGGCTGCCGGCTCTTTCGCTCACCGAACGAAGTGGCACAGCACATTGCTCATACGGCGATTTTTTGCAAGAGCGTGGAACAAGCTCGTGGCTGTAGACAGAAAACTGTCAACAGTATGCACACATATATATATATATATATATATATATATATATATATATATATATATATATATATATATATATATATATATATATATATATATATATATATATATATATATATATATATATATATATATATATATGCACTAATAAATGGTATGTATGTATATATCTATTCCATTTCCTACAGACTAAAGCAACCGGTGTGCCAGATACTCGTGAAAACTGTTGGGCTTTCTTCATAAACCGTGTGAAGACAATGTTAAAGGTGAGCAGACTTCTGCTGATGTTATACTTATAACATTAAAGCAAAATAATGATCAAGTACTGCGCGCGTATTTATGACTAGCTTCTGTTCGTGACTTTGTTCGCGTGAAATAGTTACTTTGGGCTAACGCTAACTTTAACCCGCGACTTCGAACTATTAAATGACTACTCCACACAAACGAAGTCACGGGCAGAAGCTAGTTTAAGATATATATAGTGTAATTACTTACCATTTATAAGTGTTATTTATTCAGGTGGTGCTGTGTTTTTCCCCGGTTGGCGCAACTTTACGTATTCGTGCTCGCAAGTTTCCATCCATTATTAACTGCTCTGCCATCAACTGGTTCCATCAATGGCCGCAGGAGGCATTGCGGTCCGTCTCCAAGCGATTTGTTGCTGAAGTGGAATCATTACCGGTTAATATTTGTTAAGATTTCGTTGGTAGAAATGGCCTGATTGTACCTACTTTGCGCATTTGTCCTGGAATGGGACAATGTGTGGTCCTCTAATTTAATAACAAATACTATTGATTTCCTTAGAAATATTGAACAAAATTAATATCTTTAAACAGATATGTTACGATTGTGAAAATAATGTTAGTCTTACAGTAATTAATATTTTTGCAATATACTTAATAAGACAATTTCACATATGTTTCGACTATTTTTAATTATAATAAATTATGAAATATAAATAAGATTATCACAGAAAAGAATCTCCGAATATTCTTATGTAGGCTGGATACGGAGGTCAAGGAAGCAGTACCAGTGACCAGCCCAAGGGCAATGGCGAGGGAATACGGTGGGCTATGAGGCCACGCCCAGCCCTTCCGTTGCCCCAGACGGAATGGACGGCGTGTGGCCAGACAGACACAGAATCTGGCAAAAAAAACTATGTTCAAAAAAATATGTGTTGTTAAAAAAAAGGAGTAATCAAATTTTACTTTCACCATCCTTAATAGAGAGCCAATGGAATGAATCCATTAATATAAAGTACTTAAAATCAAACTTGATAGGAATCTTTAATATTATGTTATGCTTTTAATAAACGTTCAAATAAAACATTAAATTAATTTCCATATGAATTTTGCAGCTAGAGCTAGTAGAACCAGTATCGATCTTCATGTCACTTGTGCATCAGAGCGTTAACAATATGTCTGAAGTTTATTTCCAAAACGAACGTCGATACAATTACACAACGCCGAAAACGTTTTTGGAACAAATCGCTCTATACAGTAAACTACTTAACGAGAAGACGAATAATTTAAAGATGATGATTTTGAGGTTGGAGAATGGACTTGAGAAGCTAGCATCTTGTGCCGCTGACGTTGCTGTACTGAAGGTATTATCTATAGGATCTTTATTAGTCATGACCAAACAAACCTTTAACGCGTCACTCTTTTCCCATTTTTTTTTTGCTGTGAACTATGTACGTGGTCGCGTCCCGCCAAATTGGTCTGGGGTGGCGGCAGAGGTGGCGCGCATCCCCATAGACCCACCCTGCAAGCACCTCTTTTCGTCATGCGAGCGGGCCAACGGTACCTGATCTTTGTCTTCGGTAGCTAATTTGTCTTCGGTGGCGTCACCTTACGATATTTACACGAGATTTATGTGAAAACATACATATGTATGTTTACTAGGGCACCGTTTTATCAGATTTATTTTTAGATTAGATTATAGAGCGTATTATGTGGTTCATCATCATTATCATCTTAACTCATACATGTCCCACTGTTGGGCTCGAGCCTCCTCCGTAATTGGAGCGAAATTTACCTACTATACCACGTTGGTTAGATGTGTTGGTATAGGGTTTTGCTTCGAGTTTCCCTTCTATTGCATAGATGTTATATGCGTTTTATACCCCTTAGTCGTTTCTAACGATAACCCACGGGTAAGATAAGGGGTGATGAATTGTATTCTTACTCCGTCACCACACGGAATTAAAATTATGTGGTTAATTAAGTATTATTGATATTTTATTTTTGGATGGATAGTGAATCAGGAGGTATATTAGATTCTTTGTTTTGGTTATTTATATTATAAAAAAAACTCCCTTAAATGTCAACTTACAATGGCAAAGTAATAACATGAAGTATATCATAAACATGAACTCATCTTATCGTGTTTTATTTGTGACAAGAGCCAATAAGAACCGAACCGAAGTAGCTATTACCATTAAATTTATGACGGAAATTATGGTTATTATAAACTCAAAGTATAGAACATTGCGGTAAACATGCGTGGTTACAATAAAATATCGAACACGCACATAAACGACTTTATACGGATTATAAGTTTTGTGTGTGCATGCGGTCGGTGTCGGGACACTCTCATTACATATTACATGAAGTCACGAGACGGACATTTTCAATATTTTTTTAAAGACACCATAATGCACTAAGGCAATAATCCTTGTATTTACAAACATATAATTAACGCGTAATATTTTGCGTTAAACATATAATTTGCGTACCACAGTGCGGGTTAGGGCGTCCCCCGGAGGCAACGCGACCCGCCCCCGTCGGTACGAACATCGGCAGATGCGGCGATGGGGGCCGCCACCCATCACGCCTTACCCAGTTAGGCGAGTCAAGGAGAGCAAAGTGCCGGGGCACGTGGAATGTAAGAGGTTGTGTGGAAGGTAAGTTGCACGAGCTGATATCCGTCATGGCGGACAAACAGCTAGACGTGCTCTGTGTAACAGAGACCAAGCGAAGGGGCAGCGACGCCTGCGATCTTCCTGGTGGCGGGATGGCTCTGTGGTCTGGTGTAACACAGATCGAGCCAGCATGGGTGTAGGAGTGCTGTTGTCCTCTCGCTTGGCCTCAGGTGTGAAGGATTACGGAATGTATGATCCCAGACTTCTTTGGGTCCGTATAAAATTAGGTGTCACCAAGGTATTCATGGTTGTAGCATATGCTCCCGTAGGATCCTCGGTGGCATCATACCAAGAGAAGTTTTGGGATAATGTTAGGAAAGTTCTGGATATGGCAGAAACCAGTGAACGCGTGATTGTATGCGGAGATTTGAACGGATAGGTGGGGACCAAATGCCCCGACTATGAGGACGTACTTGGTCCATTTGGTGATAAGAGAGTGAACGACGCAGGTAGGCTCATAGCGGATGTATGCATGGAGAGAAACCTTACTGTGTCAAACACATTTTGCCAACATAAGGACATCCATATGTATACATGGAGAAGGAATGGACAGAAAAGTATAATAGATTTAATTTTGGTAGAAAGTCGCCTCCGACGCAAAATATTGGACGCAAGAGCCTACAGGGGCCCCACAGTCGATACGGACCACTATCTGGTTATTGCGAGATTTAGTGGACTGTTCGGAAAGTGGAGGCACTTGCGAGAGCGTGTCCACTTCGGAGGGCTTGAAAGAATAAAGGTTGAAAGGCTGCAAGAAGAGTGTGTAAGAGAAAAGTATGCAGAGGGTGTCCGAGAACGGCTGACGATGACAAGCCAGCCGCAATCGGACATTGAAGAATGCTGGAGAATATTGAAAGAGAGTATGGTAGATACAGCGAAAGAAGTGTATGGAAGTTCAAAGAAGCATAGAAAAACAAATGGTGATGCATGGTGGGATGCGGAAGTGGCAGCTTCCGTAGAACAAAAGAAGAAAGCGTGGCTGGACTTAGATGTCTCTTCTTTGAATCTGAATGACAGTATGACTGAACAGAAGAAAGAAATATATCGCCAATGTAAGAATGACACCAAGGCCTTAGTGAAAGAGAAACGTGATAGAGCAAATATGAGTGCAGAAGATAGGCTGACTAAAAACTTCGAGGATAACACCAAACTCTTTTGGAGGGAGGTGAAGAAGTCTCGGTGTCGTTGGTCAGCCTTCAGAATGAATAAAATAAGGTCTAAAGGTGACGTGAAGACATTCGTGACCACACCGAGTGTGGTTGGTCAGCCTTCAGAATGGATAAAATAAGGTCTAAAGGTGGAGACATTCTTACACAAACACAAGACGTGTTAAGCCGATGGAATGAATATTTTGGCGATATGTATGCGGATACTCGAGTTGGCGCCGGTGTCGCATGTGGTTTAGTAGATCAACATTCAGCACCGGCGTCCTCCGATGGCATCAGTATGAATGAAGTTGAATGGGCGATAAGAAGTTTGAAAAATGGTAAGGCAGCGGGCATTGATATGGTGTCTGCCGAGTTGATCAAGCTTGGTGGCTCCTGTGTCTGGGAGGCGTTCCTGTTGCTCCTAAATTTATGTTGGAGCTCGAGAATGGTTGCCAGGAACTGGAATAACGCAGTCATCGTGCCTTTGTTTAAAAACAAGGGTTCAAGTTATGACTGCGCAAATTACAGAGCCATAAGCTTGACCAGTTTGGCAGCAAAAGTGTACGGTAAAATTATTGAAAGGAGAATGAGGATGGTGTCCGATGGTTTATTGTGTGAGACACAAGGAGGTTTCAGGAGTGGAAGTGGATGCATGGATCAAGTGTTCTCTCTGCGCAACATTGTGGAGAAGCATCTGGCTCTAGGTCAGAGGGTTTTCTGCAGTTTTGTGGATCTGGAGAGAGCATTTGACACGGTTGTACGAAAGGAACTTTGGAACATTTTACCGGAGTATGGTATTAACGGTAAACTGCTACAGGTTGTGCAGTCCAGTTACATGGGCTGTAAAGCCTGTGTGCGGCTTAATGATGGAATATCGCCTTGATTTGACGTCAATATCGGCGTTAAGCAGGGGTGCGTTCGGTCAGCCAGGCTGTTCATCATATATCTGGATAAATGTCTCCAAAGGTTGAACGATATGAATGTGGGAGTCCAGATGGGCGACTCAGTGGTCACTGCTTTGCTCTATGCAGATGATACAGTCCTGCTGGCACAGTCAGCGACTGACCTGCAGACCCTAGACGACACAATGACAGAAGATTGTAAGAAAAGGGGTCTACGCGTGAATGTGAGCAAAACCAAAATAATGGTCTTTGAAAGACATGAAGCCTGAACAGATGTAAGAGTGACAATAGGTAATGATGTACTGGAGTAAGTGGATGAATTTGTATATCTTGGATGTGGATTTAGCCGAGATGGAAGGTACACCACTAATATAGAGCGAAGAGTGAATGCGGGAAATAGAGTGAACGGAGCGTTGGGGCAACTTCTCGGTAGCCACCACCTCAGCCAGAAGGCACGTGTAGCAATACATAATGCAGTGCTTGTCATCACATTACTGTATAGAAGCGAGAGTTGGGTATGCAGGAAAGAGTATGAAAGTAAAATTAATGCGGTCGAAATGCGATCTCTACACGTAAAATCTGTGGAGTTAGGCTGATCGATCGCATTCGTAACGACGACGTAAGAGAGCGAGTAGGTATGAAAGAGAGTATTGGTGTAAAGATGCGAAAGGGAATGCTCCGATGGTTCGGACATGTGGAAAGAATGCCGAACGAACGTCTGGTTAAGAAGATATACAATGCGAAAGTGGAAGGATGTAGGTACCGGGGGAGACCGAGACTCACCTACCTAGACCAGATCGGTCATGTACTGAAGGAAGGTGGAGTCAAGAGTCTCAAAAACCGGCGAGCGTGTATGAAGAGAATTCTGAATGTTGAGGAAGCGAGTGAAGTATGCAAGGATAGAGTTCTCTGGCACTCTGTTCTCTCTGCCTACCTTACAAGGGATATGGCGGATGGTATGTATGTATAATTAACGCCGACAAATTATACTCAGTAACATTTTTCCACTCAGAACATCACTTTGTGCATCAAACAAAGTATTGTCCTGTGTAGGAATCAAATGCCACTACTGACATGGAAGGTCGGTATCAATCACTACACTATTTGTGCAGTCATATTATAAATTGCAATGACGTGACTACTATTCTATAACGTGTATTATGACTAGTACTTTTATTATATCTCTGATATAAAATTATTTTTATAAGATTTTAATTCAATCTTCAAGTTTGAATATTGAGCTTTAATCATATAAAAAATATTTAGAATTAAAATGCTTATAATAATACAATCGTCAAGGTCCATTAACTTCCCGTGGCTATCACAAAATCTTTAAAGAATCGAAAAAATGTAGGTGGAGAAAACCTTGAAATAAAACGACATGCCATCTGACCAGCGTGGTATAAAAATTTAATAATCCTCATGTATAGCAGGCCCGTGTCTAATATTGGAGTATACATATATAGGACGAGAAGAACAGTGATAAATTCTAGTATTCACAGATTTATTTTATTTATTTATTTATTATAGGTGACTTTGGCTGAACAAGAAATTATCCTAAAAGAAAAAAACAAAGCAGCAGAAGCACTAATAGAAGTAGTTGGCGCTGAGAGTGAAAAGGTCTCCAAGGAAAAAGCATTTGGTATGCAAAATTTGTACTTTCTCTAACTAGCTAATCACTTATTTTATAATCAGATGTATAAATGACAATAATTTATATAAATTTATAGCCGCCGAAGAGGAAAAGAAAGTGAAGGTTATTGAAGAAGACGTGACTATTAAGGCTAAAATTTGCGCAGATGATTTGGCTAAAGCTGAGCCAGCATTGATTGCGGCCCAAGAAGCTTTAAACACTTTAAACAAGAACAACTTAACAGAGTTGAAGTCTTTTGGCTCACCGCCAGATGCTGTTGTCATAGTTACAGCTGCAGTACTTGTTTTATTTTCTAAAAGGGGTAAAATACCCAAGGATAGATCATGGAAGGCATGTAAAGTAAGTGATGCGGTATATTTAGCTGACGTTATGACATTAAAAACTAATTGCCCATTGATGTTAAGTTATTACTAGATTTTCTATTTATTATTTTAGTTAATGATGGCAAAAGTGGATCAGTTCTTGTACGACTTGGTATACTACGATAAAGAAAATATTCATCCAGACGTTTTTAAAGTAAGGAGTTATTATTAATAGAATTTTGTGGACATACATATACATACCTATCTAATAATAAGTTTAACTTTGATATCATATGAATTGTACTATAATTTCAAACAGGCTGTGCAACCTTACATAAGAAATCCCGAATTCAATCCTGATTTCATCCGTTCAAAGTCAGCAGCTGCAGCTGGTCTATGCGCTTGGGTCATTAATATCGTTAAGTTTTATGATGTGTACGTAGTAGTGGAACCTAAACGTCGGGCACTTAATGCTGCTAATGCGGAATTGCAAGCTGCGAGAGATAAACTGGCCTTCCTCACTGATCAAATAGCTGTAAGTAAACTATCTAATTCGAAGACCGTGGTGAATAAAATATTGTGTTATATTTAGGTTATTCCTTATTTGGTATTTTTGAGTTACTTGCATCCATCTATTAGTCTATCGACGTCCATAACTACGCATAGACCTCTTCAAGAGGATGTAATGCTACAATGGCCATAAAGTAAGGGATAAGTAAAATATTCTATTCTCAACTCCTCATGACACGAGTACCTATTATCATCTACTTATCTAGTGCACAATTTGAGTTGATAGTTAACATTGTAACCCCTTTGTTTCTAGTCCAGATTAGATCCAGATCCAGTTCCGATATTAATACTTTATTTCATGAAAATCCGTTATACCATTTCAGCGTGATGGCAGAACAAACATACAAATATTTTCACACATGCTCGTTCATTAAAACAGAATCAAATCCAACACAATTCTGCTTGCAGATTCTTCTGTCATTGTTACATGCCATTAACTATTTTTGTTTTAGGAATTAGAGGAAAAATTAGAAGAGTTGCTTAAGGCTTTCCAAGAAGCTGTGAATGAAAAAATGAAGTGTCAAGCTGAAGCTGATGTTACTACTGCTACTATAGATTTAGCGAACAGATTAGTCAATGGATTAGCTTCTGAAAAAATAAGGTAAAATATAACATAGATTTCCCTAGTGCCCCAAATATATTTGGGATTCGTCTACGAGATAAAATCCAAAATACGATAATCCGTAGCAGAACAAGTGTGACCGACATAGCTCGAAGAACTAGCACATTGAAATGAGTGTAGATATGCCATATCGCTCGACTATTGAAGATACAAGGTTCTCAAGTGGCGATCAAGAATCGGTCGACGCAGTGTAGAACGAACTTCCTAAACTAGGTTGGTAGGTTGAACTAGGTTGACTAACGACCTCTCAAAAGTTGCAGGGAGCCGTTGAATCCAAGTGGCACAGGAACATTCTGAGTAGCATTCTCGTGATCTATGTATGTCGAATAGGTCCACTGTTCTTGATTCTTTGCCCTGATGGATGGAAAGAACATGTAAACAGCTGTGTACGAGTATGAATTTTTTGTACCATTTTTATACGGTAGAGTCGGTAGTTTTCTAGAGTCGGACTTATATTTTTAATATAAGTCCTACCTGGACTCTAGAAATTACTAGAAACTTGTATATTACTATTGGATAAATCTATAGGTTACTAGCTAACCCAGCGAACTTCGTTCTGCCTAGCAATCAATGAATGAGCGGTTTTAGGATTTTAAACTTAATTCAAAATAAGCTCATTATTTTATTATGAGAATAAATATGAATAAAATATAAATTTAAAAAATCAAGTACTTTAATGACGTGCCAGCTAGACATTTGCTTTATTATTATTAGCCATGTATTTTGATGCATTGATTGCACTCTGCAGTAAAGCACCTTGGGATATATGAGAATTTTTCCTTTGTTATCGAGCGAACTGAAATGTTAAACGAATGTTAGTTAACCGACCGCATTCGTAACGACGACGTAAGAGAGCGAGTAGGTATGAAAGAGAGTATTGGTGTAAAGATGCGAAAGGGAATGCTCCGATGGTTCGGACATGTGGAAAGAATGTCGAACGAACGTCTGGTTAAGAAGATATACAATGCGAAAGTGGAAGGATGTAGGTACCGGGGGAGACCGAGACTAACCTACCTAGCTAATTACCGAGACTAACTTACCTAGCTAATTAAATAATAAACATGTACTATTTTTTTTTATATATAAAAAATGAAAAAAATTATAATAACAGATAAAATATAAATAGACAAACCCACTGAGTTTCTTGCCGGATCTTCTCAGTAGCGGTCTCATTCCGATCCGGTGGTAGTTTATTAGATTAACTTTAAGTGTAAAAAAATGACAATATGTAAGTGCCCTCGCAGGGTTTATGCATAATAAATGTTTTGAATTTGAATTTGAATTAGACCAGATCGGTCATGTACTGAAGGAAGGTGGAGTCAAGAGTCTCCGAAACCGGCGAGCGTGTATGAAGAGAATTATGAATGTTGAGGAAGCGAGTGAAATATGCAAAGATAGAGTTCTCTGGCACTCTGTTCTCTCTGCCTACCCTGCAAGGGATATGGCGTGATGATATGTATGTATGTTTGTATGTTATCGAGCGCAAGAACATTTCTTTCTTGTGCGTCAATATTTATCTGGTTGTTGATCTCGGAGGTTTGTGCCACAATTTCGCAATGCTAACTGAGCCGTTTTGCGGCCTGCCTCATTTTGCTCTTGTGATTCAGAAGCATGAAGACTGGCCATACTAACGCGGCGCTCTTTACATGCAATATCTTGTTTTTCTTCGAATCCTAATTAAATTAATTAGATCCTCTTGGTTGTTAGTAATAATATCGGCACAATAATATTTATTATTGTAAAGGAAAAAAAAATGACATGCTATCCCATGTACTCGTAGAACTCGCACAAAATTATAACATGGACCGGTCAACTTTAATATCAAAGTTTCGCGGTATATTCAAAACAAACCATTAACCATTAGGTGAGCTATCAGTTGCGTTTTGTTATATCATCAGCATCTCATCTCAGCCCATATATGTCCCACTGTTGGGCCCGAGCCTCCTCCATAATGGGAGGGAAAATGACCTACTATACCACGCTGCGCTGGTCAGACGTGTTAGTATAGGGTTTTGTTCCGTGTTTTCCTTCTCTTGCATACATTAACCTTCACTAGACTTATTTTCTTGTACAGAGAGATGTTTTATGTCTATAGCTGAGAAGTATATGTTGATCCAAGTTTATTATATTTTATCGTTATTTTAATTATTCAATACATCTTTAATAATATGTTATTCTCCTCAGTATGTATAAAAATATTGTCTATTATTGTGTAGGGCACACTGTTAGCAATAATGAAATGCAATTAAATAAATAAATAGATGTTATATGCGCTTTATATCCCTTAGTCGTCTCGTACGATCACCCACGGGTAAGATATGGGGTGGTGAATTGTATTCTTACTCCGTCACCACACGGATTGTTATATCATGGATAAATGAAGTTTATTAATGATATTTTTTTTGTTGATAAATATGGTATTATATTTATTATCCTATTCCTGACAAAGACGAAGACGATCCAAATACAGAAAAATCGTAAACATTGGTCCAGCCGTTCTTGAGTTATAAATGGTGTAACTAACGCGACTTTCTTTAATATATATTATATAGGTGTATATATATATATATATATATATATATATATATATATATATGTATATATATATATATATATATATATATATATATATATATATGCCTTCATCACTTGTCATTTCTATTTTAGTCATATTCTGATAATTTTAATTTTTTAACTCACGGTTCAAAATAATCTCAATGAGGGTTGACGTCAAGCAGGCAGGTTGTAATACTATTGCTAATAACTTTTGCATTATGTACGAGTATACTCATATATTGCGTCGACCACAAGTAATTGAGCAGGCGGTAATTAAGAGAAGAGAGAAGAGAGGAGAGAGGAGTGGAGGAGGATGATGATGGCTCACGGATCAAAAAATATTGTTGATAGCGCAGTACTTATGATAATGATGGTACTAGTTGCGGTTCTGTGATTAATTAATCAGTTAGACACACTCTTCATAGGAGTTACTCCACAAAGTTAGTCTAAATTAACGAACATAATTCAGTGTCTGCGCAACAGAAATAGTCTGCATGGTAACAGTCGTTTTATAATTAGGTGGTCGGCAACTGTGGTGAATCTGAAGGAGTCAGGCGTGATGTTACCTGGTGATGTGTTGTTGGTGACAGCTTTCATATCATACGTCGGCTGTTTCATGCGTCGCTACCGCTTAGAACTCATTAACGAACACTGGTTACCAGCGCTTGCTAAATCTGAAGTAAGTTTAACAATAAATTTATAAAGACTAATAAAACATAAGAATACAATAATAGTATAAGACTATGTTTAAAGTGAATGATTTCAAGCAGGCAGGATTTAGGTTGGTACTAGGAAATGATTCGTATTAAATATCGCTCTTTTAATAGTTTAACTATTTTACATAATTTAATAAGTTCAGGTTAGGGAAACAATGTTTATTGAATATGCCCAAATAGTTAATCACGCAAGATACGCATCTAACTAGCATGAAATAATAGTCCAATTTCCGTTCCATTGATGTGTATGCTCACTCTCAGTAGTAAATAATATTGACTCTGTAAATTTTGTAATTCTACCATAGTAAAAGCAATGTATTCTATGTTTATAGCCTAAAATCGAAACCACGGAAGGTCTGGATCCATTAACAATGCTAACAGATGATGCCCAAATAGCAACATGGAATAACGAGGGTCTGCCTACGGATACTATGAGTACAGAAAATGCTACCATTCTTACTAACTCGACGCGCTGGCCGCTCATGATTGATCCTCAGCTGTAAGTAATAATTAGCTCCCAATTTTTCCAAACCTGTATGAGATTGTCGCTAGTACATTTGGCTTATGCGTAGGTGAAAGAAAGGTAGAAGATATGACAAATATCTTGATTAAGTTTTGGTCTCAGCTATTTGTGAATCGCTTCATCGTTGATCAGATTATACTAATCTACTCTTACAAAACCCAGCAAAAAATATTATTTACTTTGGGAAAGTTAACTACTATATAGCAAACTTCGTGGAGGGTTATTTAAGTCTTATCAGTAAAATAGTCTTATCAGTAAAATATTGGGGGGCATAGTCCGGAGCGTGCTCGTTCGCGTCCCCTGCCAGTCTAATTAGACTGCTAATCCGGCTCGAAATGCGTACCGCAATGCGGGTTAGGGCGTCCCCCGGAGGCGACGCGTACCGACCCGCCCCCGTCGGTACGAACATCGGCAGTTGCGGCGATGGGGGCCGCCACCCATCACGCCTTGCCCAGTTAGGCGAGTCGAGGAGAACGGAGTGCCGGGTGGGCACGTGGAATGTAAGAGGTTGTGTGGAAGGTAAGTTGCACGAGCTGATATCCGTCATGGCGGACAAACAGCTAGACGTGCTCTGTGTAACAGAGACCAAGCGAAGGGGCAGCGACGCCTGCGATCTTCCTGGTGGCGGGATGGCTCTGTGGTCTGGTGTACCACAGAGCGATCGAGCCAGCATGGGGGTAGGAGTGCTGTTGTCCTCTCGCTTGGCCTCAGGTGTGAAGGATTACGGAATGTATGATCCCAGACTTCTCTGGGTCCGTATAAAACTAGGTGTCACCAAGGTATTCATGGTTGTAGCATATGCTCCCGTAGGATCCTCGGTGGCATCAGACCTAGAGAAGTTTTGGGACAATGTTAGGGAAGTTCTGGATATGGCAGAAACCAGTGAACGCGTGATTGTATGCGGAGATTTGAACGGATGGGTGGGGACCAAGCGTCCCGACTATGAGGACATACTTGGTCCATTTGGTGATAAGAGAGTGAACGACGCAGGTAGGCTCATAGCGGATGTATGCATGGAGAGAAACCTTATTGTGTCAAACACATTTTTCCAACATAAGGACATCCATATGTATACATGGAGAAGGAATGAACAGAAAAGCATAATAGATTTAATTTTGGTAGACAGTCGCCTCCGAAGCAAAATATTGGACGCAAGAGCCTACAGGGGCCCCACAGTCGACACGGACCACTATCTCGTTATTGCGAGATTTAGTGGTCTGTTCAGAAAGTGGAGGCACTGGCGAGAGCGTGTCCACTTCGGAGGGCTTGAAAGAATAAAGGTTGAAAGGTTGCAAGAAGAGTGTGTAAGAGAAAAGTATGCAGAGGGTGTCCGAGAACGGCTGACGATGGCAAGCCAGCCGCAATCGGACATTGAAGAATGCTGGAGAGTATTGAAAGAGAGTATGGTAGATACAGCGAAAGAAGTATGTGGAAGTTCAAAGAAGCATAGAAAAACAAATGGTGATGCATGGTGGGATGCGGAAGTGGCAGCTTCCGTAGAGCAAAAGAAGAAAGCGTGGCTGGACTATGTCTCTTCTTTTTTTGAATCTGAATGACAGTATGACTGAACAGAAGAAAGAAATATATCGGCAATGTAAGAATGACACCAAGGCCTTAGTGAAAGAGAAACGTGATAGAGCAAGTATGAGTGCAGAAGATAGGCTGACTAAAAACTTCGAGGGTAACACCAAACTCTTTTGGAGGGAGGTGAAGAAGTCTCGGGGTGGTTGGTCAGCCTTCAGAATGAATAAAATAAGGTCTAAAGGTGGAGACATTCTTACACAAACACAAGACGTGTTAAGCCGATGGAGTGAATATTTTGGCGATATGTATGCGGATGCTACGGTTGGCGCCGGTGTTGGATGTGGTTTAGTAGATCAACATTCGACAACGGCGTCCTCCGATGGCATCAGTATGGATGAAGTTGAATGGGCGATAAGAAGTTTGAAAAATGGTAAGGCAGCGGGCATTGATATGGTGTCTGCCGAGATGATCAAGCTTGGTGGCTCTTGTGTCTGGGAGGCGTTCCTGTTGCTCCTCAATTTATGTTGGAGCTCGGGAATGGTTCCCAGGGACTGGAATAGCGCAGTCATCGTGCCTTTGTTTAAAAACAAGGGTTCACGTTATGACTGCGCAAATTACAGAGCCATAAGCTTGACCAGTTTGGCAGCAAAAGTGTATGGAAAAATTATTGAAAGGAGAATGAGGATGGTGTCCGATGGTTTACTGTGTGAGACACAAGGAGGTTTCAGGAGTGGAAGGGGATGCATGGATCAAGTGTTCTCTCTGCGCAACATTGTGGAGAAGCATCTGGCTCTAGGTCAGAGGGTTTTCTGCAGTTTTGTGGATCTGGAGAGAGCATTTGACACGGTTGTACGAAAGGAACTTTGGGACATTTTACCGGAGTATGGTATTAACGGTAAACTGCTACAGGCTGTGCAGTCCAGTTACATGGGCTGTAGAGCCTGTGTGCGGCTGGATGATGGAATGTCGCCTTGGTTTGACGTCAATATCGGCGTTAAGCAGGGCTGCGTTCTGTCAGCCAGGCTGTTTATCATATATCTGGATAAATGTCTCCAAAGGTTGAACGATATGAATGTGGGAGTCCAGATGGGCGACTCAGTGGTCACTGCTCTGCTTTATGCAGATGATGCAGTCCTGCTGGCACAGTCAGCGATTGACCTGCAGACCCTAGTCGACACAATGACAGAAGATTGTAAGAAAAGGGGTCTACGCGTGAATGTGAGCAAAACCAAAATAATGGTCTTTGAAAGAGATAAAACCAGAACAGATGTAAGAGTAACAATAGGTAATGATGTACTAGAGCAAGTGGATGAATTTGTATATCTTGGATGTGGATTTAGCCGAGATGGAAGGTACACCACTGATATAGAGCGAAGAGTGAATGCGGGAAATAGAGTGAACGGAGCGTTGGGGCAACTTCTCGGCAGCCACCACCTCAGCCAGAAGGCACGTGTAGCAATACATAACGCAGTGCTTGTCCCAACATTACTGTATGGAAGCGAGAGTTGGGTATGCAGAAAAGAGTATGATAGTAAAATTAATGCGGTCGAAATGCGATCTCTGCGGAAAATCTGTGGAGTTAGGCTGACCGACCGCATTCGTAACGACGACGTAAGAGAGCGAGTAGGTATGAAAGAGAGTATTGGTGTAAAGATGCGAAAGGGAATGCTCCGATGGTTCGGACATGTGGAAAGAATGCCGAACGAACGCCTGGTTAAGAAGATATACAATGCGAAAGTGGAAGGATGTAGGTACCGAGGGAGACCGAGACTAACCTACCTAGACCAGATCGGTCATGTACTGAAGGAAGGTGGAGTCAAGAGTCTCCGAAACCGGCGAGCGTGTATGAAGAGAATTATGAATGTTGAGGAAGCGAGTGAAGTATGCAGAGATAGAGTTCTCTGGCACTCTGTTCTCTCTGCCTACCCTGCAAGGGATATGGCGTGATGATATGTATGTATGTATGTATGTATGTATGTATCAGTAAAATAATTGTGCAGTAATAGCAGACATAATACCCCCACACTAGGTGGACTAACGAGATTCTAAAAATAGCAGGGAACCGTTGGATGCAAGTGGTATAGGACCGTTGTGAGTGGAACAATTACTAAGCCCCTGTATGTGTTTATATATATTAATCTTTTACCGAGATTAGAAGCAAACTATCAATTTAACTTACCTTTGTTTTAAAATGACGTTACGTTACGTGTATGGTTCGACATTATGGTATTTTTATTTAATCCCGAACACAACTTTGGAATAAAATGGCATACCTACCCATGAATCGTAGAAATACCTTTTTTTATAAGACAACGCTTTACACTAATAACTAATTCATGCATCGCGGGGCACTTCATAAATAACTGTTGGACACAAATACATCCAGATAAATGATAATAATTTGTAAATACAAAGTATTCTCCTGCATGTGAGACGAATGCATTTGGCAGGGTAGGTCAATACCCTCGGTCAGTTCATCACTACCTCATCCGTGGAAGCCATATATACTTATGACGTATAGTACTTATTGTTATTTTCAGTGTAATGACTGAGTGAGAATATAACTCAACACCCCTTTCTTTAGTATGAGTATCATAAAATGTGAATAGAGATATATCTATATTGCTTATATAAAGTCACTATAAAGGGAGAAAACCTCGAAATGAAGCCCTATAACAAACCCGACTGATTTATGTAATATTCAATTTCACTTAATCAACTTCTTTCCCATTATGGTACAGATCTATGTCTAATCATTATTATCATCTCAGCTGTTATAAGCACCACTGCTGGCCTCAAGCTACTCTGCAATAAGAGGGAAATTGGCCTACTAAACCACACAGGTCAGAAGGGGTGGTATAGGGTTTTATCTTGAGTTATCCTTTTTTGCACAGAAGTTTCATGCCTATTACATCTCTTAGTCGATGTTACTACTTCCACAAGCAAGATTGGGGATGGTGAATTGTATTCTTTCACCGTCACCACATGACACATAGCGTCTCTAATAGCAGGACGTATATAACCTGACAAGAACTTACTTTTGTGTTATTTCAAGCAATCATTTGTAACTTAAATTTAATTTATTTTGGATTATAAACAGACAAGGCCTTAAATGGATAAAATCAAAATACGGTGAATCTCTTGCTGTGGTACGATTGACGCAGCGTAATTACTTGGATCGTATTGAGCGTGGAGTCAGTAACGGAGACATTGTATTGCTTGAAAACATTGGTGAAACCATTGATGCCGTCCTCGACCCATTGCTTGGCAGAGTGCTTATACGTAAAGGAAGAATACTCAAGGTAAACATCATTCTCTCAATTGTTTAAGTTTTATTTTATATTGCTTACCCAACAGACGTTGTTCTGTGGAAATCTAAAAATATGAAATTCGTAGAGCCTAATTTAAATTTTAAACTATATAGGTTTATATACAAACAAATACAAAAATACATTGGGTAAGGAATTCAGCCATTTACACACAGGTCTAGAAGTTTATTTTTCTTATTATAGACAATACCATAATTAAGAAGCATAAATATCACCCAGAATCAGACAATCATTTGCGATTCGTACAAAAATAATAAAGTACTGTGTGAAGATAGAACTCATAGTAGTCGTCGTTATATGTATTAAGAGAGCGTGTTTTTTTTCATAAATCATGAGCAGCAGGCTTTTTCAATCGGATGACGAACGCCATTAAAAATGTAATTGTTGCCCAGACGGGGATAGGCCACAGATGCTATACGCTATATAGACGGCTATAGATACAGAGGTTATTTTTAGTAAAGACAAGATACGCAATTATGGCAAATTAATACGATTTCCATTTTTTTTACATTTCTGGCTTATTATTTGAACAATAGCTGGATCATAAAAAGGCTTACAATAGTTAAATAGTATTATTTGTTTTCAGATAGGAGATAGAGAAATAGATTATCATCCAGACTTCCGTTTCATAATTCAAACTAAATTAGGCAATCCTCATTACCAGCCAGAGATGCAGGCTCAGTGCACTCTTATAAATTTTACTGTCACGAGAGACGGGTAAGTAAATTGGTATACTTTTCTCGTTCACGTATTTCCTCGCTTTTATTTAGAAACCTACATATATCATTGAGCTTGCTGATGTATTTTTTAAATGACAACATCCTGCACTAGAGAAGTAATCCTTATATTGCGGAGTACACAAATTATATCCAGGACACCTCTGAACACCTCTAGACATTTTGTACAACAAGTTGACAATCTAAATATGAAAAAATATCTGGTATCGTTTCAATATCACTCACTATAACTATATATACTATATATACGGGATATATATAATATATATATATATATAAATACGGATACATATATATAAAAATAGGAATATGTACCAAAAATCTTGTTAATTTGAGAGTTAGTAAAACTAATATTTAATATACAGTTTAGAGGAACAACTTTTGGGTGAAGTAGTGAAAGCTGAGCGCCCAGATTTAGAAGCTTTACGATCCGGTCTTACCAAACAACAAAATGATTTTAAAATTACGCTAAAAACCTTAGAAGATGACTTGCTCAAACGTTTATCTTCTGCGGGACCTGATATATTGAGCGACGCTGCCCTCGTCATTAACTTAGAGACTACTAAAAAAACTGCAGCGGATATTGAACTTAAAGTAGGGGAAGGTAAAGTAGCAGCTGTTAAAATTGATGAAGCCAGAGAGAAGTACAGGTAAATCAGAGCTAAAAGTAGTTTAAACGTTCTCCATTTTAATAAAATTTTGCATTCTTATAAACTTTATTTCGTGATTTTTTTTCAGACGTGCGGCCACGAGAGCGTCGTTGCTATATTTTATCATGAATGACATATATAAAATAAATCCTATGTATCAATTCTCTCTAAAAGCTTACAGTGTAGTATTCAAGGAAGCATTACGCGTTGCTGAGTCAGCTACAGAATTAGATAAGCGCGTGCAAAATCTTCTAGACAGTATCACTTTCTCGGTATATGTATATACTTGTCGAGGTCTTTTTGAGAGAGACAAGCTCGTATTTCTGTTTCTCGTTACGCTACAGGTGAGAATAAAAAAAAATAGTTTGTTACTTCTACAAAAAATATTTTATGGTTCATTAATTAAATAAATACGATAGAATTAATAGGAAACAAAAAGATAATGATTTTGACCTAAAATATATAATTTCTGATGTTTTACACAAATGAAATAAAAGTCATTCCTTCCATGATCATGAACGTTGAAATATGTTCTAAACATCTGGAAATTAAAAATTTAGTATAAACGCCATACTAGTTAATTAGTGATCGATGATAAACGCGGTATAATCCGTAAAATAATTTTAATTTCAAAAGAAAACAAAAAGGCCACAATAATAAGTCTCGATATATCCAGTAAAATATTAAAATGATAATTGCTGTACGTAGACTATAGATTACTTGGTCACACCACATACCCCCATATAAATCACTTCCAGCACTAGTCTTGATCGTATATAAAAATCTATTACAGATTCTTCAAGTGGATGGTAAAGTAGATCCGAGAGAATTAGATTTCTTGCTCAAATTTGCTGTGGCTCCAGAGAATTCGCCATATCCATGGATATCAAATAACTCTTGGGGCGGAGTTATAGCGCTATCTAAGATGGATGCTTTTGAAGATCTAGATAAGGATATTGAGGGTGCCGCAAAAAGGTTTTTATATACATTTAGTTTCTATTCGTAACACAATTTATTTATGATTTTGAAAAATGATCCTAAATTTTATATCTTATACTGATTAGATGGCAGAAATATTCGGAGGGTGAAGCTCCTGAACGAGATAAATTACCGGGTGAATGGAAGAATAAAACTGCATTACAACGTCTTTGTATTATGCGAGCACTCCGGCCTGATAGAATGTCTTACGCTTCAAGGTACATAATACCGTTAACTCCAAATGTTGTAATAAATCCGCTATTATGATGTTTAGTTCTTTCTTCTTCTTTCTACTTTGTATTTTTTACATACAAATTGTTGGTAATAACATGATCTTGCTTATTAATTTTAATTCATCAGCGCATTTTGCGAAGAAAACCTAGGAACGAAGTATATCGAGGCCCGCACTCCTCCGCTAGAAAAGTCTCATGAAGAAAGTAACTCTACAACAGCTATGTTTTTTATTCTCTCACCTGGTGTTGACCCTTTGAAGGTAATTATAGCACAGGATTACTTTAATTTTAACATTAATATTATTAGTTAAAGTTAGTAGAACATCACTCTTCTTCTGAAACAGTCTCCCTAGTCTTAGATTGTTTATTTTACAAAGTAGAACTACTTTTAATGGTTTGACTCTAATAGTCAATATTGTCTTTAAAAGCAATCTATATTACATTGCCACTATGTATAAGTTACTACTTTCGTCTACCTTACGACGAATATAGATCTAGTTATGCAAGTTGTCAATACGAAGAATAGATATATCATTTAATGTCGACTTACATAACTATAACAAAAAAATTGGAATTACTTTCAGGATTTGGAAAAACTGGGTCGTAAAATAGGCTTTTCATCCGAAAAGAAAAACTTTCATATCGTATCGTTAGGTCAAGGTCAAGAGGTAGTAGCTGAAGAAGCAATGAGCATAGCGTCCACATATGGACATTGGGTTATTTTACAAAATATTCATTTGGTAGCTAAGTGGCTTCCATCCTTAGAGAAGAAAATGGAGGAGTGCTTCGAGAGCCCTATAGATGACTATCGGTAGCTATCATTTTTTTATAGAATTTAAGAACTCAAATTTACACAACAGGATATCAGAACTTGTATTTTATGTGCGTCAGTCTATTTATTATGATGAATTACTATTTTAAGGTTATATTTGAGTGCGGAGCCTGCAGCAGACGCTATGTATCATATCATACCGCAAGGTATTTTGGAGTCTTCAATAAAAATTACTAATGAACCACCCATTGGTATGTGGGCAAACTTGCATAAGGTATACCAACTGCCTCAAAGTTCTTAGTAGCAGTAAGATAAATTAGCAATTATACAATGATACATTAGTAAACATTAATTTACGAGTACTTATGTTGTTATCTACTGCTGTATATAAACCTCACCATGAAGGGCGATAGATGTCATAATCTACACGCTGCTGGCCACTTCCCTGGTAAGCCCGCTTACAGATTTCCACGGGAAAGACAGAGTTGGTTGGTTGTTGGTTGGGACGTTGTATTTTTATTCTGTCACCACACGATCGAAAATTTAACCAGAAATTAAAAATGTACGTGATATATACAAAACATTTTCTTAACTACTATTTAATGGCCATTAATGAAAATATGATGATTTCTTTTTTCTTTGATTTAGTCACTGGATAATTTCAATCAAGAGACCTTAGAGATGTGCAGTAAAGAAGCAGAATTCAAGGCAGTCCTATTCTCACTTTGCTACTTTCATGCTGTAGTTGCGGAGCGGCGCAAATTTGGACCTCAAGGCTGGAATAGGTAAAATCGTCACATTTTATTTTTTATCAAATATTTATTTATATTATAGACCTCTCGTTGATATGGTAAAAGAATTTATATTGCCGGTTTATAGTTTTATTGGTGTTTTTATTAACTTCTATGTACATTAATTTCTAAAGGAAATTAACTATTGCTAATTGACTATGCCAGTGTATATCTTTATAGTATAAGTATACTAAAGTATATTAAAGAGTGAAACACTGATAGTTAAATTAATAAATATATTAACTAGCTTTTGAAGTATCCTGATACGCCTATGACTACAATTTATGAATTCTACTAAACTTCAACTCAATTGCATGCTTAATTCGAAAGTTAATACCTACAATCTACATAAGTGAAAAACACGTTGGAATAAGCCCGAAGGGCTCGACTGGCTCCTCACAAGCTCGGGGCGTGAGACTAGATATAGGTTGGATTAGCAGTTATCTCTACTAAGAAATGTTGAAAAAATAGTTTCAGAACTAATCTCTGAAACTAATTTTAAACATTTCTGAGGATTGAATATTTCTGAGATGGCTTGCTTAGTTCGACCATTTTCAAATTATACCATATAAATTTTCTCTACTTGTATGAACGAACTATTTGATTTAAATTACTGAAATTTTTAGCATTGAATATGCTTAATTATTTATAAATACCCGATTACGAAACGAAAAATGATGTCACAAGCGGGGTAATTTTTCGTTTCGTAATCGGGTATTTATAAATAATTAAGCATATTAAATGCTAAAAATTTCAGTAATTTGAATAACAAGGTTGTGTCATCGTTTAATACATTTCTAACTGTAAAGTTTGAAGTATTAAGCCTATACAATGTGTAAACATTGTCCGGTAGATGGCATACGTCACCTTGAAGACGTAAGATATAATATGAAGCGAAATTTGCATGTCCTAAAATAGTTCACGATGGTGTAAGTGGCAGCACGATTGGGCCGGATTCCCAATAGGTGCGGGTTCGAACCCCGCTTGTGACATCATTTTTCGTTTCGTAATCGGGTATTTGATTTAATTCATATTTAGGTCCCAAGCGCACGTCTTCTATCCTACCTACCGTCTGTCTAGATTATGGTACGCCCCAATGTTTACATTTTGAAATCACGCTATTTCTGGTCTCGCAGAGTATATCCATTCAACTTCGGTGATTTAACTATCTGTGTATACGTGCTGTATAATTATTTGGAAGCTAATCCTCGCGTGCCATGGGAGGACTTACGATATCTGTTCGGCGAGATAATGTATGGAGGGCACATAACTGATGATTGGGACAGGAGACTTTGCCGTACTTTCCTGCTGGAATATATGCAACAAGAACTTGTTAGTATTTTTAATTAAAATATTTATTTTGTAACATTATATCACATCAAAATTATTTTACATTTGAATATAATTTATCAAATTATAAAGCAGAGTGAAATGAAAATAAGAACGATGAATTGAGTTGTATATGATGGTAGTAATGTCCTATTTTGAAATATAATGACGGTGATCCAGTGATGAAGTGGGCTTAATGTATAATAAAATTGTTAATTTGTATTTATATAGCTTTAATCGTAAAAAAAATCTATAACATAGATGAATATAAATCAGTTATAACATTTTTGAAATTTATCAACGTGTTGGTTTGCTATTAGTCCGAGAGCTGGCACCAATTTTTGAATAGGTATTTGAGGCTAACTAAAAACTTGTCCCATACCTCTCCTATTATAGCCCAACACGGAGCTGCAGATCTGGCTGGTGAATAGTTGGTCTAGTTCAACCCATATTTTTTTTTTAATATTATTTTTGTATCAAAAATGCGATTGCGGCAATATGCAATGTGTATGTTTTGGTGGTTTAATTTTTAAGGAATAAAAAAATTGCTACAATTTAGTCAGGGTTTTAACATTGTCAAGGGCGAGCAAAAATATTATGAAAAAAAAGTGAAAAAAATGTATTTTAGATCCCGGATCTTTTAAAATAAGAGCCCATACTCATAACTGTTTACATAGCACAGTTAACATAGATCAATGTTCATGTGACAATATCGAAGAAGTGGCCCATTACACATACCTTGGATTGATCATCGACAATCGATTCAGCTGGAATAGGGAATATGCACGTGACTCCAAAATGAACGAAATATTTTTATTTGTAATCTTTATTGCTTAAGAAACATACCTATACAATTATTTTTGAAATTCATCATTGTTTCATCATATGTAAATTTAATTATCAAAAATCGGCTTTTTTGAAATTCGCTCGCAAATTTCTAAAACGCGACGCGATTGGTTGTTCAAAACGTGACGTCATCGTACACTCGAGTCTTCTGGTATCAAGGTGTTTCTAGTGATTATATTGTATCGTTACCCAGTTATTTCATGAGTTATTAGTTTTCTGTGTTCAACTATTAATCCTTGTGAATGAGAGACTTAACAAATGTCACTTTTTGTCTCTGTTCTAATGTCATTATTTTATATTGCATATAATTCTCTGTATCTGAAACCCAATAGCAAAGAGTAAAGTTATTAAACTGAAAAAGAGTGGCAACTCGATGATAAAATATGCATGTATGGAAAGTGCTGCCACCCAGAGTTTAGGCGGTGAACTAAAGTTGAAGTAATATATATACATATCTACATGTGTATGTGTAATTACATAGAATTTTCTTTTACTATGAAAGCTACCCTGAAATATAAAAAATAACATATCATCTGATAACTAAACAATAATAATATCAGCCTAACAATGAAACTTGAGATAATTTTCAGAAAGAATATCAATAAACGAAAATAGGTCGATGACAATAAGTAGCTAGGAACAAAAAATAACAATTCTCAGTTGTCAAACGTTTGACAGGCAGGACAAAATGGCAGCAGTTAAGTTTGTACAACCAATCTGTAGGCGGCGTGACGGTCAGTAAAAATAAGAAATGTTTTAAGTGTGCCCCCCCAGCCCAATAGAAAGATAAATAATAAATCATTTCGAACTTTTCTCTTACTCTATTAAGTTACATGTTTTCATTCATAGGTATCATAGATGACTAAACATATATCCATTACTTTTATAGATAAAGACCCATGTACCTATTAGATATTGAGAATATAAATTTAAGAACTTTACGTAAACTAGGTAGGTATGTGTACGTCGAAATTTGTAAACAAAACAAGTATATGCATGTAATTAAGGAAAAATGATTCTTTTATGTACTTCGTCACTTCTCTAATGTGTTTACTTACGTTAAAATGATCTTCACAACAGTATAAACTGCTTAAACACGACACATTGTCTATTCTCATCGCCTTGCACCATTTTTTTCTTATTTATTACATTTCTCGGCATAAGAAAATATACTTTGTTAGGTGCAGTTTTGATAATATTTTGGCACATAGTAACTACACAATATTTATAATACGGTTTTCTGTTCTTTTCCATGGTAATAAGTAGATTTTACACTCACTTTTTTAATTTTCAATAACTTCGTGAACCAAACATTTCGTTGTTGACATGCAACTTGTTTATGTATTCTGACGTCACAGAACCGCGCCATAATAGCCGCGTTTAAATCGCCCAAAAATGATAGTGATTTTAATATTATTTTTGATTTTAATAGTTTTTTTTTATTTTGGATGTGTTATATATATTTTTGGTTATGTAATAACTAGTAGCAACGTTTAAAAGAATGAAAAAAAATCATGCATATTTCCCATTATCATATTGATGGTGTATGCGAAAAGTTACGTGCCATACTTGCTAAATTTACTATAATTAAGCACAAAATACCTTTTGCAATACTCTTAAATATGTATGTTGCTTTAGGTGAATCTATAATATCATATGGTATAACAAGCTATGGTCGTACATTCAAATCACATTTAGATAAAATATTCTCTCTTCAAACTAGAATTTTAAAATTTATCGCAGCCAAACATATTTTAAATAAGTCGAAAGATAACGTTTTCGGACTTTTCTCCCATTGTAATATTACTACCTATCCATAAAAGTGTTGTTCACTCTTTGTCGTTATTAATCGAACAATATAATAATAGTGCAGTAAAAATACCGATATCACATAATATAGGTACTAGAAGTAGAACACAAAATAGATTGCAGAGTGCAAAAGCCTGCAATTATTACGGGAGACGAACACTTGCTTACATAATTCCTTCACTAATAAATGAAATACCAATACGAATCAATACAGAAATAAATAGTATGAACTACAAGCAAAAATATAAAAAATACTATTTGAGTACAATTTGCTGAACATTAATTTCAAATTATACAATTCAAACTGATTGCACTATACTTGGAATATTGTGTATTCAAAGTGTGAAGTAGCTTTACATTGTAAAAATTAAATAAACAGTGACAGATAATGAAATAGCATATATATGAAACACGCTGTATAAGGTTCGCTTGCTCATCTGTTGCGAGTGAATTTTATTCTACCCTCTTTAAAAGAAAATGAAAATATGTGTACTATTATTAAGATACACGTTTCTTACTTTTTCTCGATTGTCAAATAAGTTATATGTATTTGTATATTGTAATGTAAGTACCTATCATAAGACTTGTTTATTGGCCTCGCTGTTTGAATGTGAGTACCTATACAAACTTAAAAAAGTTTATAGGTACAATAATAATTAATATGTACTTTCTTTATGGATTAAATAAACTAAAAAAAAAATAAGACAACTTGAAATGTTAGTAATAATCATATTATTATTTATAACTAAAAGTAAGATTCTTAAAAAGACAGATTATTTTGATGGGATTGTCTACCTGTCAGGTGATGTAACCAATTATAGGTGCGAGGTAGTCTACTATATGAGACCAAAGTATTGTAGAAGACTTAGATAAAATAATGTTTTCGGTTCTCTTAATGTTAGTTGATATTGAAAGTGATGATAATGACTGACAATTCTTAAATGATGCCAGGTTGATGGTGAACTGCAATTCGCGCTTGGTTTTATATCGCCGCCTAATTCAGATTACGTTGGCTACCATGCCTACATTGATGACTTCTTGCCGGAAGAAACACCGTATCTCTACGGATTACACCCTAATGCTGAGATCGGCTATTTGACTACAGTGTCTGAGAGACTTTTTAAGGTAATTATTAATTTTCATTTATAATCTTTTCACCCTCACTTACGCTGTAATGATATTAGCTTCAATTTCTTGTTGAATGGTTTCGGTTGGTAGCTGACCGCAATTTTGCCAATGTCACCCATCATCATCATCATCATCATCAACCTGCTCTTATCCCAATTTATTTGGGGTCGACGCAATATGTCTTCTCCTTCCATACAACTCTATCAGACGTCATCTCTGTGGTCACTCCTTGTCTATCCATGTCATGTTTCACGCAGTTCATCCATCTTTTCTTCGGTCTTCCCTTACCCCTTAAGCCTTCAACATTCATGCTTAAAGCTTTCCTCACAACATTACTTTCATCCCTTCTCATCACATGTCCATACCATGTCAATCTTTCACTCCTTAATTTTTCCGTCACTGGCGCAACTTTCAAACTTCCTCTTATATGTTCATTCCTTATTTTATCCATTCTTGTCACACCACACATCCATCTCAACATTCGCATCTCCGCTACATGCAGTCGTCTCTCATCCGTCGCTTTTATCGCCCAACATGCTGATCCATACAGTACAGCAGGTCTTATTAGGCTTTTATATATGTGGCCCTTTAATTTAAGGGGTACTTTGGGGTCGCATGTTGTACCCGTGACCTGCCGCCACTTCATCCATCCCACATCAATTCTGTGCTTCACCGCACGATCCAGGTCGCCATCGCTTTGGATAAGAGAACCGAGGTATCGAAAGTTCGAGCATACTGGGATAGGTACTCCATCCAAAGTTATGGGTGTAAAATTGGAGAGACCGCCGAAATCGCAGAACATGTATTCTGTTTTTGGTCTGCTGATTTTCAAGCCTACATTCTCCAACTTACAGCGCCACTTTTCCAGCATGCTCTGTACCTCAAGGCCCTCTTTCCCGACGAGGACAATGTCATCAGCGAATAGCATGCACCAGGGTGCCTCTTCCTGTATCTCCGATGTTAATGCATCCATTATCAACAGGAAGAGGTAAGGACTTAACGCCGACCCTTGGTGCAGACCTACTTCGACACTGAACTCGTCGGAGTCTCCAGCCGCTGATTTCACGTACGACCTAGATTGTCGGTACATGGCACAGATTAACCTAACATACTTCACAGGCACACCTTTCTCTTTCAGTACCCACCACAAAACTGTTCTCGGTATTCTGTCATAGGCCTTCTCGAAGTCAACGAATACCATGTGCAAGTTTTTATGTGCACCACGATATTTTTCGCACAGTTGGCGCAGTGCAAACATGGCATCCGTTGCCCCGCGGCCCGACATAAATCCGAACTGGTTTTGGGTGATCTCACTTTCTTCTCGCAATCGTTTCTCAATCACTTTTTCCCACAATTTCATACTGTGTGACATAAGCTTTATTCCTCGATAACTACCGCAGTCCTGAACATCCCCTTTATTTTTAAAAATGGGCACTAGCGTACTATTGCACCATTCATTGGGGATTACTTCGTCGCGCAGCAGCTTATCGAAGAATAAAGTTAACCACATATACCCATCCTCTTCCAAAATCTTCCATACTTCAACTGGTATACCATCGGGCCCTACAGCCTTTCCATTTTTCATACTTCTCACTGCTTCTCTTACCTCATCTAATGTAATTTCCCTTACTAGGCCGACGTTCTCTGATACATCTTTTAACACTCCACTCCATGAATTCTCTTCGTTCATTAACCTTTCAAAGTACTGCTTCCAACGCTCTTTTATTTCCTCTTCTTTTATCAACACTTTACCTGCTTTATCTTTTATACACCTGACATGCCTAATATCTTTTGCTCTTTCTTCTCGGGCTTTAGTTATGCGGTATAGCATCTTTTGACCTCGAGGCCCATCTATCGATTTAAAAATCATGTCTTCGGCCTGTGCTCTCGCAATAGCTATTACCCGTCTAGCTTTTTTCTTGCATTCCTTGTATTCAAGCTTTTTTGCTTCCTTCAATCTTTCATTATGTTCATTCTGCCATTCCTTAAATACATTCTTCTTTTCTTTCCCGATCTTTTGCACATCTTCATTCCACCACCACGTATCCCTATCAATTATACCTTTTCCTTTCGTTTCTCCTAGTATTCCTTTAGCTGTATTTCTAATACAACTAGCCATTTCATTCCAACATTCATTCACAGATTTATCATTCATATCATTCATTTCAATCATTTTATCCATCACATTTTCTTTAAATCTACTTGCATACTCTTTCCTTTCAAGCATACTCCATTTTACCTTAGGAGGGGGTCGGTTTCTGGTCTTAATAGAGGGTGTTCTTTGCTCCATCACTAATATTAACGGACGGTGCTGGGATACTAGTGCTTCACCTGGTAGCACCTTACAATCCTTTACGCAGACCAACTTACTTCTCTTAATAAGAAAGTAGTCGATCTGCGTACAGTGGTTACTACTTTTATAGGTAATAAGGTGCTCATCTCTTTTTTGGAACCACGTATTACCGATGGCCAGGTGAAACGACGAAGCCGCTTGAAGTAGCGTCTCCCCCCCAGCGTTTCGCATGCCGTACCCCCATCCTCCATGCACTGTTTCATAACTTTCATTGCCCGCTCCTACGTGTCCATTAAAGTCACCTCCTATACATATCTCTTCACTTTCTGGTATACCTATCATAATTTCATCAAAATCCTGCCAAAACTTTTCTTTCACTTCATCTTTACATCCGGCTTGGGGTGCATACGCGCTAATAACATTCAGGATGACGTTCTCCCACACTATTTTGCCAATGTCACCCATATACTATTAATTACGTTGGCCGCTAAATAAAGAAAATTGTGCTATATATGATAAAATAATTAAAGGCCAAGTAATTATGACAATTACATCATAATTACCATGGTAAGTGTATATGTATAGTGAAACAAATAACAAGTATCCATGTAGCTTGTTCTTTTGTGATAGGACCACGCTGTTGACAGTTTTGTGTCTACAGCCGCGCGCCGGTCCGTTCGGGGTAGTACCACACTCTCGCAGAAGATGGAAGTCTGAGCAATGGCAATTTGCTGTTGCGCTTCGTTCTGTGAGCTAAGAACCGGAAGCCCAACTGGGGGTCTTGGAGTTTATATTGGTAGGCAGCGGCCTAGCTATACCCCTTGCAAAGGTCCATGAGCAGCAGTAACACTTACCATCAGGTGTGGTTCCTGCTCTTTTGCCACCATAAGCAATAAAAAGCACGTATTTTTTTTAAATGAATACAACAATTCTTTAATTAGCTGTCTATGTTTAATTAGGCACTTACATATTTACAATTTATTAATTTTCATAAATCTGTTAAGAATATGTCTGATCAGTGTAAGTACAAGGAAAGAAATAAATAATAACTACAAGGGCAAAATGTATTTAATAAAAATAGGACGAAGTATTTCAATTGAAGAATGTCGCATAAAGAAAAGACATACGATTGCTTCGTGCAATTGTATGTGCTAACTTCTGTATAGTTAGATACATCTGCACTTACAAGGTTATACTTTTGATTAGTATGCTTGTTGGGTTTATCTTCTCTTACTTTCTCTTACTGTCTGTACATTGATTAGTATGCTCGTTGGGTTTATCTTCTCTTACTCTCTGTATTTTAATATTATTGTATACTTTACTCCAATAAGAATTATTATATAGGTGGTGTTTGAAATGCAACCTAGAGATACAGGCGCGCAAGCTGGAGGCGGTGTTAGCAAAGATGAAACTGTGAGTAGCATTAGTGTCTCACCTATGTATATATCAAAATAGTCCACTTGATCAGGTCAGTTTAAGACATGTGGTTTAAAGATTGCTGTATTGCAATTTTACAACAATCATTACCAATTTTTTGTATCGCCACGCATTGATACTCTTTCTCGCAATATTTTAATTATAAATTTAAAAATATTGTAAAATCATGTTTTTTTTTTCAAAATACCACCTTACATAAGGACATAATCGTTGTATTGCGGAGGACTTTACAAACATATAACGTACGCAGATAAATTAAACCCAGACTCAAAATAACATCTTTTTATTTCTTATTACCACCTATCTGCTATTCTTTTTTAGGCCTTCTAATTTGCCATTTCAAAATACACTATCAGAAAGTTAAGATAAGTTATAAATAAAGCTGAGCAGAGGAAAGTTATGATTGCTCCTTCCTCTGTGGTAATTAGTGAAAAGAAGAACCACCACGGGGTTCTGGCAGTATTTCTTTATACTAAGATGATGGATTAAGAATTTAATTCTACTACTAAATCACCCAAACTACTAATCACATTAGGAGCAAATACGATGATAGCAACTAAATCGTCTTCTTGTAAAAAAACTAGAAATGACTGATATTAATTAATAATTATAATTAACTAAAAAATAAGCTGCTTTTATAGCTGATTTTAAACAATTATATAACTTTAGGCCACTATTGCCTAAATTTACTCGTATATTAGTTCTCTCTCCTGCCGTGGATGTCGTAAAAGACGTCTAAAGGATAATATATGCGAATAACATATGTAAATCAAGGAAAATTCAAAATTAAATCCTGTCCTATACCAAATGTGTAACCAGCGTGGAGGAGGTTGAGCCTCCTAACGCCTAACCGTGGGACGTATGTGAGCTGTGATTATAATAATTTAAGAATCGAAACTATAATTATAATCAATATTAAAAATACTTAAACTCTTTAAGGTACGCATACTACTAGATGATATATTGAATAGAATACCGGAGCCCTTTAATCTTCAGGAACTACTGGCTAAAGTGGAAGAATTAACACCTTTCACAATTGTAGCATTGCAAGAGTGCGAACGAATGAACATTCTCATGGGAGAGATTCGAAGATCCTTAAAGGAAACCGAGTTAGGTCTTAAGGCATGTATTTACTTTCCCATTTATTATAAGATCCAAAATTTAACATCATCAGGTAAATAATTATTTTTACTCGATCAAATTTCCAAGAATATTCTTATTTTATTTAGAATTGTATTAGGTGTACAACTTTGCTTCTGCCGTTTTGCAATACATGGCTGTAGCGGTGAATGGTAGTCGAAATAAATAGATCGTAGATATCATACAATAAGCTTAGGTATTTGTAAACATAACGCCATCGAAATATTAATCGATTTGTGTCTGCATCATAAAGTTATTCTCGATTAAACATGTCAGTTTACGAGCCAAATTCTCGTCATTTGCGGGAGGTTTTAATTTTCTGGTTTAATATGAAGAAATCTGCGGTTGAGGCTCATCGAATGCTCTCAGATACCTATGGTGTGGCCACTATTAGTGAAAAAACGTGCCAAAAGTGGTTTCAACGCTTCAAGCACGGTGATTGTGACGTCGAAGACCAACATGGCGGTGCAAGAGAGTAGGTTTTCGAAGATGCAGAATTGGAGGCATTACTTGACCAAGACTCGTGTCAAATGCAACAAGAATTGGCTGGATCGTTGGGAGTGACGCAAGAAGCCATTTCAAAACGCTTGAAAGTCATGGAAATGATTCAGAAACAAGGAAATTGGGTGCCGTACGAGTTGAAGCCGAAAGATGTTGAACGGCGTTTGTTTGCTTGTGGACAGCTGCTTGCAAGGCAAAGACGGAAGGGATTTATGCATCACATTGTGACTGGGGACGAAAAATGGGTTCATTACCATAATCCCAAGCGCAAAAAATCATGGGAATTTCCCGGGCATGCTTCCACGTCGAAGGCCAAACCGAATATTCACGGTTCCAAAATCATGCTCAGTATTTGGTGGAACCAGCTCGGCGTAGTGTATTATGAGTTGTTAAAACCGACTGAAACAATCACAGGCGATCGTTATCGAACGCAATTAATGCGTTTGAGCCGAGCATTGAAACATAAACGGCCGCAATGCAACGAGAGACATGATAAATTGATTTTACAACATGACAATGCCCGACCCCATGTTGCGAAAGTGGTCAAGGCATACTTGGAAACGTTGAAATGGGAAGTGTCACCCCACCCACCGTATTCTCCAGACGTTGCTCCCTCGGACTATCACTTGTTTCGATCAATAGCACGCCCTGGCTGACCAGCACTTCCAGTCTGATGAAGAAGTAAAAAATTGGATCGATTCGTGAATCGCTTCAAAAGATGACCAGTTTTTTCAACGCGGGATTTGTACGCTGCCCGAAAGATGGGAGAAAGTAGTGGCCAGCGATGGACAATACTTTGAATCATAAATGTATAACCAGTTTTTTACAATAAAGTCTCGAATTTTGGAAAAAAACGCCGGAAGCAAAGTTGTACACCTAATATTTATAGTAAATTCTTTGATTTACCTATTATCATTTTAAATATACTTATTTTCTGTTTGATGGTGACTACGAATACTACCTACAATTCTATTCTTCATGAGTGTCGTAAAAGACGAGTGAGAGTTTTATATACACTTGGCTAATAGTAGCAGATGCAGTCTGGTCCACAATTACATTCCCATGAAGGGCTTATGTCCGGCAAGCGACAAGCATAAAACTAATGCCAAAACTTTTGCAATAAGATGGAAGAAGATTATTTACATACATACATACATATCATCACGCCATATCCCTTGCAGGGTAATCAGAGAGAACAGGGTGCCAGAGAACTCTATCTCTGCATACTTCACTCGCTTCCTCAACATTCATAATTCTCTTCATACACGCTCGCCGGTTTTGGAGACTCTTGACTCCACCTTCCTTCAGTATATGACCGATCTGGTCTAGGTAGGTTAGTCTCGGTCTCCCTCGGTACCTACATCCTTCCACTTTCGCATTGTATATCTTCTTAACCAGACGTTCGTTCGGCATTCTTTCCACATGTCCGAACCATCGGAGCATTCCCTTTCGCATCTTTACACCAATACTCTCTTTCATACCTACTCGCTCTCTTACGTCGTCGTCACGAATGCGGTCGGTCAGCCCAACTCCACAGATTTTCCACAGAGATCGCATTTCGACCGCATTAATTTTACTTTCATGCTCTTTTCTGCATACCCAACTCTCGCTTCCATACAGTAATGTTGGGACAAGCACTGCGTTATGTATTGCTACACGTGCGTTCTGGCTGAGGTGGTGGCTGCCGAGAAGTTGCCCCAACGCTCCGTTCATTCTATTTCCCGCATTCACTCTTCGCTCTATATCAGTGGTGTACCTTCCATCTCGGCTAAATCCACATCCAAGATATACAAATTCATCCACTTGCTCTAGTACATCATTACCTATTGTTACTCTTACATCTTTTCTGGCTTCATCTTTACATATAATTTAATAACACTTTCTATAGAAAACAAATAGTATAAAAAGTATATTATACTGTTATTAGGGTGAGCTGACAATCAGCAGTGATATGGAAAATTTAATGGAATCTCTGTTCATGGATAATGTGCCCGAATCGTGGACGAAGCTAGCATACCCCAGTTTGTTGGGTCTCGCAGCATGGTTCTCAGATCTATGCCTAAGGTTGACTGAACTCGAAAACTGGTCTGGCGATTTCAATGTACGTATTATTTTAAGCTCTGATTCTTAGGTTCACTAACTTCAGCTTGTAACGAACAAAAAGTACTATGTATTTCTGTACCTAAGTAATTACTTATACTTAAGAAAATTAAAATCTCGATTGAATTGTTACTATTCAAGAATAATGTTTCTCATAATGAAAATACGTATTTTATCCGCGTACCTATATGTGGTAAGCAGTAATCCCTACTAATATTATAAATGTAAATAGGTTTGAAAGCGTATTTCACGCCAAAACTACTTAACCGACTATCATAAAACTTTGTACACATAGCCTTTGAGTTATTAGAAGCAACATAGGATATTTATTATTAAAAAAAAAAATTGGCAGGCACATTTCAATGCGAGCGAAACCGCGGGTAAAAGTTAGTCGGTATATAATTTTTTTTTTTTTTTTTTTATTCCTTATGGCGGCAAACGAGCAGACAGCACACCTGATGGTAAGTGTCACTGCCGCCCATGGACCTTTGCCAAGGGTATAGCTAGGCCGCTGCCTACCAATACAACCCTGAACCCACCCCAGTTAGGCTTCCGGCTCTCTCGCTCACCGAACGAAGCGCAATAGCACATTGCTATTACTCAGACGTCGATCTTCTACGAGAGTGTGGTACTATCCCGGACGGACCGGCCCGCGGCTGTAGACAGAGAACTGTCCACAGCGTGGTCCTACCACAATACAATTGCATATTTTCTTTTCTTAAAACGACACCCACGAAGTTAATTGTATTCCAAGTCTAAACAAAGATATATAACTGTAATATCCCTTAACAACTAACCCTAAATATTATGTACCACCTAAAGCAATATATATATTACACATAATATTGAAGATATCTTTCATTTATGTTGGCTTAGGTGATATCTAAAAACTAACGATCGTTAATAAAACTGAGCATTATAATCATATGATACAAAGATCCAATAGACTCTGAATATTTTTTTGTAGATTGTTTAAAGAATAATTTCATCCAAGAAAAGACACGAGAGCTCAAAACTTAGTCTATTACGACATCTATAAAGTCCACACGGCATTGTTAGACCTTATTGGCGTTTAATTAAATCTTGGTTCCTTCGCTAGGACGGGAAGCATGGTGCAATACACACAGCATGTTTGAAGAGATTCATGATGAATTGCATTCTTGCTACGTCTTAAAACAAATAACGCAGTAACACACCACTGTCCATAAAATTATAGTATTTATTTAATGTTTCAGTTGCCTCCAGCGGTTTGGCTGGCAGGGTTCTTCAACCCACAATCTTTTCTGACAGCGATCATGCAGCAGACGGCACGTAAAAACGACTGGCCCCTAGACAAAATGTGCCTCAACTGTGACGTCACTAAGAGGAGCAGGCATGACTTCAAGTGAGCAAAATATTATTATACATATTTTTAAGTATTTAAAATTTAACATTTGGGTTATATGTTGTGAAATTTACCCACCTATGCAGGCCAATGCTCTTTTAGTCATAGTTTTAAAGAAGATAATGTTTAACTGATATTACTATTAATTCTTGTTATTATAAATCATCTTCCTATTCGTATCCTAATTTGTAGGAATGAACTTAGCATGTCTCTTCTAACGCGGATCCAAGAAAAACAAACTATATCTGGCTATGACTGGCATATACCCTACGTCCTTCTTTGGAAAAACAATAGCTGATCAGACGACACTAGATAAAATTGTCCTTGTTAGGTCTCACTGAAAAGCTCTATTCGGTGAAGGTCTTTTAAACAGATATTTACAATCAATGTTAGGGTTGCTAGTCTACAGGACCTACACGGCATGCTACAAAGTATTGGTGCTCGTATACATACATATGTATATACTTGAATTTGTACCATGGACTAACATTTTCCTCTATGTAAAGCAATGCCTTTCGTTTGAGACAGAAGAATTCATTATAGTATAAAATTTTATAGATATATGGAAATTAGACTTAACATGACATGTGTATTTCTTATACTTTTTTTTCTTTTTGGGGTGGGCTACGGTCGGCGCTCTCCACGCATCACTCCGTCTGGAGCGACAGAGTGGCGTCAGCACGCACACCCATAACCCACCCGCGAACCTCGCCTTCGTCGTTGGACCGGCCACCGGAGCAGCGTGAACTTGTCAGTGGCCGGCCCGACGGAATACCTCCTGAGGGGTCCCCTCTACCTGAGGAACGTGCAAAAATTTCTTATACTTGATACTTCTTATTTATTTTATATTTATATTGCATACGTGTATTCTGTACATATAATTACCTTAATATTTAAATGGAATTGCGCAGCGCTCCACCCCGCGAAGGCGCAAACATCCATGGCCTGTATATGGAGGGTGCACGCTGGGATACAAACACGGGCGGCATCGTTGAGTCACGCATGATGGAACTCTTCCCCATGATGCCTGTCATCTACATCAAGGCGGTCACACAAGATAAGCAGGAGACACGCAATGTCTACGAGTGTCCCGTCTACAAGATTCGGCAAGTCCTTTCTTTTATATGTTTACATGTTGTTCCTGCAATGTTATACGCTTTCTTCTCAGCTCTACTGTTGTGCATGAAATGCACTTCTCGACAAATGGATCTACTATGCCAGCTAGATTAGTTTTCATAGAGTTTTATTTTGAGCTTTTCTTCTTATGCTGCGTAGGTGTTTTGTATGATTGTTCCAGTAAGACACCCGCGGTAAGGAGGCGCGGTGGTGACAAATTGCATTCTATTCGGCCACCTCACGGAGATGGAAATAGATAGTTCTATACGTGATAAATTTTGTTATTGTCCAATAATCTAACGCAACAAATCAATTATCAATCAGAGCCTTTAGTTTTGGATGCATAGTTAATCGTTGGAATGGACAAAATCACAAACGTCGAATAATGTCTTCATCGGAATAGAAAAAAAATCCGCTTTCATTTGAATTTCGTAGGCGACCTTAGATGTTTCGAAATTAAATGTGCTCATATAATTAACCTGTTTCTTAAACAGTATGCGCGGACCAACATTTGTATGGACTTTCAATTTGAAGACCAGGGATAAGCCGACACGTTGGACGCTGGCTGGAGTAGCCCTATTGCTCGGCGTTTAACTTTCAACATTATGCTAGCAAGTTTAATAATAAATTTTGCTGTTAATTATTAATTTTATTACGATGATAAATAAAATTGAATTATTTCAATTGTCTTTTCATTATCCTAAAAATTCTAATCAAATAGAATCGAATAATTAGATTCTAGGCTTGAATCTAATTATTCGATTCTATTCGGTTTCAGCTTATGCCAGTGGTACTACTGGGCTCGTACCTCCTCCATAATAAGAGAGAAATTGATTTGCTATATGCATGCATGTTGGTCAGACGTATTGGCATAGGTTTTTTTTTTCTATTCTTCCTTCTCTTACATAAATAGATAATAATTGTCTTTTACGGTAACAACAGGCAAGTTAAGAGATGAATTGTATTCTTACTCGCTACAACAAAGTTTGTGATCATGTGATAAAATAAAATTATGATGAAATATCCAAGTTATTAATATTTAAGCTTTTTTTATATAAACACAAGGCACTAGGGAAACAATCGTTGTATTGCGGGGGATTTTACAAACATGCAATTAACGGAGACAAATTACGCCCAGTCTCAGGACAACACTTTGTGGATCACACAAAGTATTGTCCTGCGTGGGAATTGAACCCACGGCACTGGCACGGAAGGTCAGTATCTTAACCACTACATCTGTGCAGTCAAATTAGGCGTTTTAAAATAAGCGTCATTATTTTTAGAATCAAAAAAGAGTAGTTAAATATTTCACTAGTTTATTAATACTGTTGAGTATTTCATAAAATATTTAGTGCAGACAACAGCGCTTTTAATATTGATATAAATTATTTCGTGCAATACAACACTTTAACAGGAAGACTACAAAACATAATTATTAAAGAACTTTATGTATAATTTGAGGCCATTTGTTGCATTTATATTCATACTTATATTTATAAAAATAAACATCCTTTTCTTTATATTATGGACGGCATCATTCAGTCTAATCACACAAAGGTTGAGCGTACAAGACCAACCTGCGCCATCTGTTATAAGTAATTCTGCACCTTGGATTTTTTTAATTCTGGATATATTTCCATTATCACAACTAACCATTTCGCACACTCTTCGAATTAAATGGGGCGTTATGCGATGAATTGTCGTTATCAGATGTCGGTTCTGAGCCTTTCACAGTAAAAGTCACGTAGTATCGCTTGTTTTTATCAAGTTTCTCAGCTGGTAGAGCTATCAATTGCTTTTCTGTCCCATGTGAAACTTCCAATGTGACGTGGGCCTTTGCCGTGCCGGTTGGTGGTTTTGAGCTGATTTTTGGCAGAAAACCTTTAGACTTTTTACTTGGACCAGCAGTAGAAGGTTTGGGCATTGTATGATGATCCCACTTGTAAGGAACTGAAAACAAATACATATACGTAAAATTATTCGTTAATGGATACAAGCAAAGCAGCAACTTATAAGTTTGACATTATACTCAATACTTTAAGTAGATACGGTATATAGGTATACTGTCTTAAATATCTCTAAAATACTCATTTGTCCAAAGTTGCAAAGCATGTACCGGTATAGGTATATATGCTTAAAATTAGAAATAAGCTGTAAGCTATACAGCTTATGGCTTATTTTTAACTTTAGTATATAATTCAAATATGCCAAATTATATAAAAAGTGTATAAAAGTATCAAATAAGTAAAAAAAGACAAAAATCTTAAGTTTAATCGCAAGTAAGTGCATTTGTCTATCATACTCTGAATGTGATAGCAATACAGTTGAGTATCGTTTTCTTAGGTATGCTATATTGTGACAAATATATAATAATTAAAATTATATTTTACTTTAATTGTTGAAATTGCGTCCAATATTTTAACCATATAATTATTGTTTGTGAAGTTTGAGTTTAATTTCTAGGAGTGATCAAAGTATTATTGAGTTTACTATCAAGATATTTCCAATGAAAACAATATCTGGAAATGTAAGCGGCAATATGGTCAACGTCTATTTGATACAAGTAAAGAGTCTCATAGCGAAATGTAAAAATATGTTAGACATACGAGTATACCTAGGTTTGGTTTTCTTTGACAAGCTATGGTCTGTCAATTCTACCCACCTCTTAGGAGATAAATACATATAAAAAAATTCTTACTGTAAGCTGAGCATGGTATGCCAGTATAAGCATGAACGGCATGAAAACACCTATGTGTTTTACTAGTGCATAAACATGGATTGTCCGGAATGGCGCTCATTTTATACAGTTCGCTTTCTCCATAATCAAACTCCATAGGTGTTTCTGGCAACTTATCTAAATGCTTCTTGCCACTCTTTTGTAACTTTCTTAAACTTTCGTACAGAAACTTCTCAAAACTGCTAAATGAAAAATCGGTACTACTATATGGGCCCAAGCCTACATGCGCTAGACTGGTTTTGTTGTACTCTTCAATAGCTCTTTTAACCAAAACCGCTTCGTTTGTTTTACTTGTTCTTATTTGAAGTCGTTTCAGCTCTAACAGATGCTGAAAAATTTTTCTTTCACAATAATATCTGAAATTTAAAAAACAAACACTATAGCTTTAAATGAAGTTCTAATATCTTAACTATCGTTAACATCAACATACCGCCTCATATTAGTTTGAATCCTCTGAGTGACAGACTTCATATCAACGGCATATTTATCCCCTGGCTTTCTTACAGGAATTCTACTATCAAGCTTGCCAGAATATCTGCCACTTGCATTCCTTTGTTGGTAATAGGCTGCTAGTCGTGGACTTGAGATTTGACGCTGAAGAGCTCGTGGACTCGGTTCAAAACCAGAATCCATTAAACCACTAGACTCATAACCTCGTTCAGAATTTTCACTCTTGGATCTTACTGCTATCCGACTTTTTGCTCTACCTTTCTTCCGAAATCGTTTTCTTCTTCCATCCATTTCACTATGACTGTATAACTCGTTGTCACTAACGCTTGGAACTCTTCCCAAATAGCTATCATTTTTTAAAACTTTTTCTCGTATAATCTCTCTATCGTCAGTTACAGAACCTTCATCCAGTTTAATTGAAGATTTTTTCAAAATACCTGGTGCGACATCAGGTGCGCTGGTAATATCAGATAACACTTTATAACTTTCTGTTTCATAAATACTATTTTTTCGACTATTAGGTTGGTTATCTTTAGATGTTTTCCTAGTTCTTTTTGGTGTCTGCGGTAAAGATAAATTTACATCATAGTCTTTAGACACATTCTGTAAAACAACATGTTCGACTGTATTTTCATTATTATGCATGTTATCATCAAGTATACTGACAAGGCCTTTATCTAGACTCTGTGCATTTTCACTGCTGCTACCAGTGCCAGACGTATAACTCTTTCTCTTTTCTTCTGAACTCACAATAATGCTGCCACTACTATCTTTTTGAAGAATGCTATCTCGAACTTGTTTGTCTGTTTCAGGATCCAAACTGTGATCAACGGATTCTCCCATCAAATGATCAGCCTTACTTTTGGAATCTTTACTTTCAATATATTCATCTTTGTTTGAAAAAGATACTACGGAAGAACTACTTCTCTCTTGTGTTTCGGTCTCCATACTAGGGACATCCAAACTGGTTTTTAGTTCAGATGAAATTTCTTTATTTTGCATCTGGTCATCTGGTCCAGATAATACTTGAAACGACTTTCTACGCATTTGTTCTAAATTCGGACTTAATTTAAGTGGCAATTCATTGTTTATAGTTGCACTGGTGTCTGTATTTAAATGTTTAGAACTATCCTTTGTTATAGTTGTCGAATTTGACGTGTGTTCATTTTTCTCTTGACATTCATTACCCTGAGCTTTTCCTTGATCGTCTGACACAATACTTGCTTTACTATTTTCCTCACATACAGTTTCACTTCGAGATTTGTTATCTTCAATAAAAGATTCCTGTTTTTCTATGGGTGACTCAACAAGCGATTTTTGAGTTAATTGTACCTGAGTTTTAATGTTAGAAATATCAGCTGATTGATCACCTAATAACTCCTTAACTTCAGTTTGACATTCAACGTTTTTCTCTTCAGTTTTAAGATTTTCATCCATATCTATATGTGTAACAGATAGGTTAGATGTTTCGATGGAAACATTGTTTAAAGAATCTAAAGTTACTAATATTTCGGAATTATTTTGTTGACTAGGCTGACGTTCCATGTGGATTTGAGCTTCTGTTATAACCTTATTTGTTTTTACTGAAAGGGTATCTGTTTCAGTTTCACTCTGAACGACGTTTCTTACAAATGTGTTTTCATCTTTCTGGGTATCTGTTTTTTCTATATCAGTTTTAGCATCAAGTACAGGGTCAGAATTATCATTTTTGGTAGTACTCTGAGAATTGTCTTTCCCTTTATATTTTATTATGTTAACACTTTGTTTTTCATCGTCATTTTCAATATGAATTGAAGTTTTTTTCCCTTTGCGTTTTGTATTGCGCCTATCACTTGATTCAGAACTGCTGCTTTCGGACCGAGAACTTGATTTTCGTTTGCTCCGCTTATGATGTCGTTTATGCCGACTTTTTTTAGAATAAGTTTCCGAATCTGTGGAGGTATCCGAACGAGATCTGTATCGGCGATAATGTTTCGGACTGGATTTATGCCGTCTACCAGGCTCACTCCTTGATCTATTCTTTCTGGAATTTCTATGTCTCTTTTCACAAGATTTTTCTTTTTCAAAACCATCGAGCTCTGTGTCATAACCATCACTAAAACTTTTTTGTATTTGCATTAGTCGTTTTCTTCGTTCCTTATGTTTATCAGCATATTTCTTTGTCTCAGACTTTTTTCTTGGTGTTCTATTATCTTCAGATGAATTATTTGATGTATCGCTATCGTCTTTGTATTTTAAACGACGTCTTTCTTGGACTGGGCTGGATAACTCAACAATTTCACGCTTTTCTATTCTAATTTTATCATGTACATCAATTTTTGTACTAGTAACTCTTCGTGATGGTAATCCAGTTATTGAAGCTCCATCTATTACAATATCTGTATTAGCTAATTTGGAAGCAGGTAATCCTCCATGCATTTGTAAGTATTTAGCTGTCGATCTGTGACCACGTGTGGTTGCACAATCTAATGGTGTTAATGGTTCATTTTTAGATGATCTTGATACCAGATTAACCTCGGCACCTCTATCTAACAGTAATCGACATAGATCGGCATTATCTGTAGCCGCCGCTATATGTAATGGAGTACGACCTTCATGGTTAGTGGCATTAACCTGAGATGGTCTACCGTCTAATAACCATTTCACTAATTCGCGTCTTCCAGATGCAACTGCTTCGTGTAACGGTAAATCACCTTTAGAATTCCGTAACCATAAATTGGTCCCTCTAGCTCCTGAAAAGCATTAATTACATTAGCAGTTTAAATGACTTTATTAAAACTTCAAAAGCATAATGACAGGCCCCATCATCAATATTTTGGGTTTGTATTCCTTCAAAATTCCTTCTTAGGGGGGCATAGTCCGGAGCGTGCTCGTCGCGTCCCCTGCCAGTCTAGTTAGACTGCTAATCCGGCTCGATATGCGTACCGCAGTGCAGGTTACGCGTTGCCTCCAGGCGTCCCCTGGAGGCAACGCGTACCGATCCGCCCCCGTCGGTACGAACTACGGCAGATGCGGCGATGGGGGCCGCCATCCATCACGCTTTGCCCAGTCGCTTTGCGAGTCGAGGAGAGCAGAGTGCCAGGTGGGCACGTGGAATGTAAGAGTTTGTGTGGAAGGTAAGTTGCACGAGCTGATAACCGTCATGGCGGACCAAGCGAAGGGGCAGCGACGCCTGCGATCTTCCTAGTGACGGGATGGCTCTGTGGTCTGGTGTACCACAGAGCGATCAAGCCAGCATGGGGGTAGGAGTGCTGTTGTCCTCTCACTTGGCCTCAGGTGTGAAGAATTACGGAATGTATGATCCCAGACAGAAGTCTGTGCGTTCGTCTTGGGTCCGTATAAAACTAGGTGTCACCAAGGTATTTATGGTTGTAGCATATGCTTCCGTAGGATCCTCGGTGGCATCAGACCTAGAGAAGTTTTGGGATAATGTTAGGGAAGTTCTGGATATGGCAGAAACCAGTGAACGCGTGATTGTATGCGGAGATTTGAACGGATAGGTGGGGACAAAGCGCCCCGACTATGAGGACGTACTTGGTCCATTTGGTGATAAGAGAGTGAATGACGTAGGTAGGCTCATAGCGGATGTATGCATGGAGAGAAACCTTATTGTGTCAAACACATTTTTCCAACATAAGGACATCCATATGTATACATGGAGAAGGAATGATCAAAAAAGTATAATAGATTTAATTTTGGTAGACAGTCGCCTCTGAAGCAAGATATTGGACGCAAGAGCCTACAGGGGCCCCACATTCGATACAGACCACTATCTCGTTATTGCGAGATTTAGTGGTCTCTTCAGAAAGTGGAGGCACTGGCGAGAACGTGTCCACTTCGGAGGGCTTGAAAGAATAAAGGTTGAAAGGTTGCAAGAAGAGTGTGTAAGAGAAAAGTATGCAGAGGGTGTCCGAGAACGGCTGACGATGGCAAGCCAGCCGCAATCGGACATTGAAGAATGCTGGAGAGTATTGAAAGAGAGTATGGTAGATACAGCGAAAGAAGTATGTGGAAGCTCAAAGAAGCACAGAAAAATGAATGGTGATGCATGGTGCAGAAGTGGCAGCTTCCGTAGAGCAAAAGAAGAAAGTGTGGCTGGACTATGTTTCTTCTTTGAATCTGAATGACAGTATGACTGAACAGAAGAAAGAAATATATCGGCAATGTAAGAATGACACCAAGGCCTTAGTGAAAGAGAAACGTGATAGAGCGAATATGAGTGCAGAATATAGGCTGATTAAAAACTTCGAGGGTAACACCAAACTCTTTTGGACGGAGGTGAAGAAGTCTCGGGGTGGTTGGTCAGCCTTCAGAATGAATAAAATAAGGTCTAAAGGTAAACACAAAGGTGGAGACATTCTTACACAAACACAAGACGTGTTAAGCCGATGGAGTGAATATTTTGGCGATATGTATGCGGACACTCAAGTTGGCGCCGGTATCGCATGTGGTTTAGTAAATCAACATTCGGCACCGACGTCCTCTGATGGCATCAGTATGGATGAGATTGAATGGGCGATAAGAAGTTTGAAAAATGGTAAGGCAGCGGGCATTGATATGGTGTCTGCCGAGATGATCAAGTTTGGCGGCTCCTGTGTCTGGGGGGGCCTTCCTGTTGCTCCTCAATTTATGTTGGAGCTCGGGAATGGTTCCCAGGGACTGGAACAGCGCAGTCATCGTGCCTTTGTTTAAAAACAAGGGTTCACGTTATGACATTACAGACTACAGAGCCATAAGCTTGACCAGTTTGGCAGCAAAAGTGTATGGTAAAATTATTGAAATAAGAATGAGAATCGTGTCCGATGGTTTACTGTGTGAGACACAAGGAGGTTTCAGGAGTGGAAGGGGATGCATGGATCAAGTGTTCTCTCTGCGCAATATTGTGGAAAAACATCTGGCTCTATGTCAGAGGGTTTTCTGCAGTTTTGTGGATCTGGAGAGAGCATTTGACACGGTTGTACGAAAGGAACTTTGGGACATTTTACCGGAGTATGGTATTAACGATAAACTGCTGCAGGCTGTGCAGTCGAGTTACATGGGCTGCACAGCCTGTTTGCGGCTGGATGATGGAATGTCGCCTTGGTTTAACTTCAATATCGGCGTTAAGCAGGGGTCCGTTCTGTCAGCCAGACTGTTCATTATATATCTGGATAAATGTCTCCAAAGGTTGAACGATATGAATGTGGGAGTCCAGATGGGCGACTCAGTGGTCACTGCTCTGCTATATGCAGATGATGCAGTCCTGCTGGCACAGTAAGCAACTGACCTGCAGACCCTAGTCGACACAATGACAGAAGATTGTAAGAAAAGGGGCCTACGCGTGAATGTGAGCAAAACCAAAATAATGGTCTTTGAAAGAGACGAAGCCAGAACAGATGTAAGAGTAACAATAGGTAATGATATACTAGAGCAAGTGGATGAATTTGTATATCTTGGATGTGGATTTAGCCGAGATGGAAGGTACACCACTGATATAGAGCGAAGAGTGAATGCGGGAAATAGAGTGAACGGAGCGTTGGGGCAACTTCTCGGTAGCCACCACCTCAGCCAGAAGGCACGTGTAGCAATACATAACGCAGTGCTTGTCCCAACATTACTGTATGGAAGCGGGAGTTGGGTATGCAGAAAAGAGTATGAAAGTAAAATTAATGCGGTCGAAATGCGATCTCTACGGAAAATCTGTGGAGTTAGGCTGATCGATCGCATTCGTAACGACGACGTAAGAGAGCGAGTAGGTATGAAAGAGGGTATTGGTGTAAAGATGCGACAGAGAATGCTCCGATGGTTCGGACATGTGGAAAGAATGCCGAGCGAACGTCTGGTTAAGAAGATATACAATGTGAAAGTGGAAGGATGTAGATACCGGGGGAGACCGAGACTAACCTATCTAGAGCAGATCGGTCATGTACTGAAGGAAGGTGGAGTCAAGAGTCTCCGAAACCGGCGAGCGTGTAAGAAGAGAATTATGAATGTTGAGGCAGCGAGTGAAGTATGCAAGGATAGAGTTCTCTGGCACTCTGTTCTCTATGCCTACCCTGCAAAGGACATGGCGTGATGATATGTACGTGTAATTCTTCAAAAATGTTGTATATCTTCAAAAAATTTAATTTATGTTCTAAACATTATAATTTGTTGTAAAATATCATATTGATGAGTTAAATTGAAAAATTTAGGATAAAATTATTATGTTTAAAATAAATAAATTAAACATTGAATAATGTGCTGTATGGTAGCGGCTACGAATACTCCCAACCTTGACCTTGCTAGTGGATGTTGTAAAAGACGACTAAGAGCCTTATAACAACCTGGGCTAACTATTTGATGCCGTTTGCTCAACAATTACATTCCCAAGAAGGGTTGACGTCTAGCAGGCGGTCGGTCATAAAACTATTGCCTATAACTTTTACAATATGTACTATGAAAGAAGAATACATGTTGTATCGACTCCAAGCAATTGGAATAAGAGTAGGCAAGTGATGATGATGATAAACACTGAATAATCTGAGATAATTAAAAAACAAATAAAAATTTGAAAACTGTATAAATCTTATTTTATTAATAATACTTTTATAATTTTAGAAATAAACATTAATTATCTATACTAATATTATAAAGAAGTAAAGTTTGTGTGTTTGTATATTTGTTAAATTGTAAGGGGTAATCTCGGGATCTACTGAACCGATTTTAAAAAATCTTTCACCAATAGAAAGCCACATTATTGCTGAGTGTCATAGGTTATATAAAAAACCAAAAAATAAAAAGGCTTTTACGTGGTAGTCCGTTTTGCAAAGTGAATCGGAGAAAAAATGGTCGAATGAAAGCGTTTCTTACGAACGCTGCCTTAACTATAAAAGATATATTTTTGAGTTCTAGAGAAAAGATGTGGAGCTTGAAAATGCCTACAAAAAAGTCAACGACAGCATATGTCTAACTTTTGTATTTAAGTTACAAAAAGTAGTTTTTTTTAATATTAGTATAGATAATTTAATTTTTAATATTAATAAAATAATTTAAATCGTTAGGTCATATTTATTAGTCATATTATCAAAAATTATAAATCTTTATGAAAATAAGTAAACTCATCGTCTTAAGTGTGAAGGCCAAAGCAGTGGACGGCGCGCGATGGCTTCGGGTTTAATTCGGCGTTCGTGCTCGCTTCGGGAGAAGGGGGCGGAAGTGAACGGAGTTGTCAAAGAAACATACCAAGCTGCTTGCCGTGAGAGAGGTTTGTTAGAAGACGATAACCAGTGGGAAAACACTCTACGAGAAGCCTCAATTTCTCAATGTCCCTGGAAGTTAAGGGAGTTGTTTGTGGTGATATTGTTATTTTGTTACCCATCTGAATCAGGATTTCACTATACCCTATAATGATGACATGTACAATGAAGGTCTATTACAAATAGAAAATAGACTTTTAGAACTAAATGAGAAAACCTTAAATGATTTGGTTTACCTTCTCCAATTCGGCCACATAACAATGCATAGGACATAATACTGATACGTTCATACGATACCAATGAGTTGTCAGTTTTTATTAATGAAAATATACCGAAATTAGTCGGAGACCAGAGACATTGACAGTGTGCTAAATAACAGAGGTTTAATTTTCTTTCTTGACGCCCCGGGAGGCACTGGCAAAACGTTTCTTGCAAATTTGGTATTGGCAAAAGTAAAACAATCCGGGAGAAATGGACTAGCCGTTGCCTCTTCGGGGATTGCCGCTACTCTGTTAAATGATAGGAAAACAGCACACTCCACCTTTAAGCTACCTCTGACAGTCTCACTAGAGCAACAGTCAGTTTGTTCCATACGTAAAAATGGGCCACTCGGGAAACTTTTACAAGAAACATCTTTAATTATATGGGACGAATGTACCATGAGTCATAGAGCTCATGTTGAAGCAGTAAACCGAACGCTCAAAGACCTCAGAAACTCTGATGCTGTAATGGGTGGCGTTACTTTTGTTTTCGCGGGCGATTTTCGGCAAACACTACCTGTAGTAACAAAAGGAACACGCGCCGATGTCATCAGAGCATGCTTAAAATCATCTCACTTATGGAGTTCGGTTGCATCTCTCAATTTACGAACAAACATGAGAGCCCATTTGAGCGACAACGACGATGACGACTTGCCGCGTCAACTACTCAATCTTGGCGAAGGAAAAATTGTCTCTACTAACACCAACAGCAATGACATTAAACTTGACGAGACATTAGGACACATATTGCACAGGTTGGAACATCTTATTGACGCAATATATCCCGGTCTTGAAAATTTATTGGAGAGAGATTATCATTGGCTTTGTTCTAGGGCAATAGTGTCACCCAGAAACGATACAGTGAATGAAATAAATAAACTCATTTTAGAGAAAATTCCCGGTCAGGTCAAACACTATAAGTCTATTGATACGGTGTGTAATATTGAGGATACAGTGCACTATCCCCAAGAATTTTTAAATTCTTTGAACCCTTCTGGCTTACCTCCTCACGACCTTGTGTTAAAAGTTGGCATTCCTATCATGCTATTAAGAAACTTGAGCCCCCCCCAACATGTGTAATGGGACAAGGCTGCTTACAAAAGAGTTACGGGACAATATAATCGTGGCGACCATTCTCACAGGGCCAGCAGTGGGACAACTGGCTTATATTCCGCGGATACCCATGATTCCCACTGATTTACCCATACCGTTTAAAAGACTACAGTTTCCAGTGAAGATCTCTTTTGCCCTCACTATTAGCAAGTCCCAAGGTCAAACATTCTCTCTGGTGGGCATTGACCTGAGAAAGCCGTGTTTTTGCCATGGGCAGTTATATGTTGGCTTATCTCGGGTCGGAACTCCTGATAGACATTATATTTTGCTACCAAATGATAACATTACATCCAATATAGTTTACAGAGAAGTTTTGAACAATTAAAATTACCATAACCAAACTAACTTTGTCCGCGACTTGGTCCTCATGGAATTCGTTTATCGCAAATCGAACTTACTTACTTTCGAATTTTGTATTAGCAAATACAAACTATACCTACGTATAACCCTCCTTTCGGCAGTTAGAAATTAAAATATAACACTCTGTACTAAAAAAGGATTATTAACATTATGCCCAACGAAGTGGGCACGGGTCAGCTAGTTTACTATAATAATATAAATAAAAGTTTTAATAGATTTAATCATTATTTTCAATTACTGTACCTAATACATAACTAGTTAAAAGAAAAATATGACACACGTTATGATTCAATTTCAGAAGCAAAAAGTCTTGAAAAAAGGTATTATTACATTTTTTTCGATGTCCATACCATGTGACATTATTACCTCCCTGTCACCATTTGGCTGATCACCGGTACCTCATCTGGTGGATAGCATTTTGAGTGCCAACCCCCATCCGACAACCGGGCAACAAACAACAAAGTGGCATCGCCCAGCGCGGAATCTTTGCGGGCAATGACTTAATACCCGATACGATAACACATGGCCTCGGCTCATTAACACAAACTGCCCCGGCCGGAAGGCCTTGACAGTCCTAACACCGAACCGAGTCTTTTCTAGTTAGCCTGCCATCTACATATATAGTATAGATAGCAGGCTAGCTAGAAAAGACTCGGTAGTAATAATTTTGAGTTAATAATAAAATGTCACTGCAGTTAAAGGAGAAAATATTTGTTGATAGCTTCCGTCCTGGCCATAAGGATAGCCCAAACAGGGAACAACCAGCCCCTGTAGAAAATATATGACGCCCTACTTTCGCATCCTAACTTAGACGTAGATAATTAATAACAAAAATAAAGTACCTACCGAGTATTCGTAAGGTTTCTATCTGACCCTTCGCAGCTGCTGTATGTGCCGGGCTACGCCCCCGCCTATCTTGGCGATGAGCATCAGCTCCATGTTGTAACAACGCTGAAGTTGCGTCAGCGTGTCCTAATGCGGCTGCATAGTGAAGAGGAGTACAACCGTGAGAATCCGCCACATCGACTCGAGCACCACACAAACCAACTAATGTCTCTAAAGCCTCGGTATGACCTCTTGCTGCGGCGCAATGTAATGCCGTTAACCCATCTCTGAAACGCAGTATAGTTGTATAGTTTAATTAAAATAACAACATGTAAATATTACGTTAAATTAAAAACCATTCGCAACATAAAATACATCCCGATATCGGTACTTGTCAAGAAATAAAGCCGGACTGGAGGGATATTTCAATATTTTTATACATGACATAAATTAATTTTACGGATTCTATCGCCTTTGTATTTGATTTTTAGCTCGCCGACGTTTCGAACACTTTACAGTGATCATGGTCACGGGAGGACTAAGGTGTCTTACGTCCAATATGTCATTATTATTGACATCATAATCCGTAAGTAGTTTTATTTCAAACGTGTAACACTCGCGTAAACATTAGAAATCATTATTTTATACAACCTGCCAAAGTACTGTCCTAAAATTTTCGCCTTTGGACAAATGATCTTGTATCTGGCGTCTGCTTTACATTAATACTTTTTAGCATTGGCAATAGCTAATTATCTCCATCTTAGTTACAAATAATAAATCCTAGCTTCGTGTACATACATATCATCACGCCATATCTCTTGCAGGGTAGGCAGAGAGAACAGAGTGCCAGACAACTCTATCCTTGCATACTTCAAAGCTAGCTTCGTGTGATAATAAAAATTAAATTGATTTTTAAAATAATGGATTTTTAATTATTATCGATCTTATAAATAGCGCAATGGTCTAGTTAACGCCTCTAATGACCAGCATCAGCGATTAGATTTCCTTATAAGACGTTTTGCAATTACAAATGATTATTCGATGTCTGATTTATATTCTCTCTGCATATATCTATGCTTCTCTATACATATGTGTCCTTAAAAAAAATATGTGTTTTTAGACGATGGATGAATTATATTGTTATATTGTGATGAATTATATTTATATGTATTATGTCCGATGGTTTACTGTGTGAGACACAAGGAGGTTTCAGGAGTGGAAGGGGATGCATGGATCAAGTGTTCTCTCTGCGCAACATTGTGGAGAAGCATCTGGCTCTAGGTCAGAGGGTTTTCTGCAGTTTTGTGGATCTGGAGAGAGCATTTGACACGGTTGTACGAAAGGAACTTTGGGACATTTTACCGGAGTATGGTATTAACGGTAAACTGCTACAGGCTGTGCAGTCCAGTTACATGGGCTGTAGAGCCTGTGTGCGGCTGGATGATGGAATGTCGCCTTGGTTTGACGTCAATATCGGCGTTAAGCAGGGGTGCGTTCTGTCAGCCAGGCTGTTTATCATATATCTGGATAAATGTCTCCAAAGGTTGAACGATATGAATGTGGGAGTCCAGATGGGCGACTCAGTGGTCACTGCTCTGCTTTATGCAGATGATGCAGTCCTGCTGGCACAGTCAGCGATTGACCTGCAGACCCTAGTCGACACAATGACAGAAGATTGTAAGAAAAGGGGTCTACGCGTGAATGTGAGCAAAACCAAAATAATGGTCTTTGAAAGAGATAAAACCAGAACAGATGTAAGAGTAACAATAGGTAATGATGTACTAGAGCAAGTGGATGAATTTGTATATCTTGGATGTGGATTTAGCCGAGATGGAAGGTACACCACTGATATAGAGCGAAGAGTGAATGCGGGAAATAGAGTGAACGGAGCGTTGGGGCAACTTCTCGGCAGCCACCACCTCAGCCAGAAGGCACGTGTAGCAATACATAACGCAGTGCTTGTCCCAACATTACTGTATGGAAGCGAGAGTTGGGTATGCAGAAAAGAGTATGATAGTAAAATTAATGCGGTCGAAATGCGATCTCTGCGGAAAATCTGTGGAGTTAGGCTGACCGACCGCATTCGTAACGACGACGTAAGAGAGCGAGTAGGTATGAAAGAGAGTATTGGTGTAAAGATGCGAAAGGGAATGCTCCGATGGTTCGGACATGTGGAAAGAATGCCGAACGAACGCCTGGTTAAGAAGATATACAATGCGAAAGTGGAAGGATGTAGGTACCGAGGGAGACCGAGACTAACCTACCTAGACCAGATCGGTCATGTACTGAAGGAAGGTGGAGTCAAGAGTCTCCGAAACCGGCGAGCGTGTATGAAGAGAATTATGAATGTTGAGGAAGCGAGTGAAGTATGCAGAGATAGAGTTCTCTGGCACTGTGTTCTCTCTGCCTACCCTGCAAGGGATATGGCGTGATGATATGTATGTATGAATTATATTCTATAGTTATAAAATTATAATATTTCCTTTACTAAATGAATTGCGTTTAGATTTACCTTGGACTCCAAAACAGGCTAAATGCGAAATACCTATATTATCCATGAAATGTGGTAACCAATTAGCAGAGACAATTATAAAGTGCATAATAAATCAATTTATTCATTAGTCTATCCACTGTTGAACATAGGAATTAAACTAAATCCCCACGGTTGGCAGTTGAGTTGGCGATAACATTTGGTATTATAAGTTTTTCAAAACAATATTCTCTCTCTCTCTTAAATCACCAAGTAAACGTTATTATATCTAACTACAAGTAAAAGGGTAAACAGTACCGATCTGCATCATCAACTTTAGAGCCTGCCTGATGCAAAGCTAACACTGCAGCCGCTGACCCTGCTGATGCTGCCCACAGTAGAGGTGTCCGTCCATCAGCATCTCTCACGTCCACACGAGCTCCACCCTCCTTTACGAGTGCTCGTAACACTTCTAAAGCTGCTCCTCTGCTCTGCAATAATAAAGATGAAATTATTTTAATATTGTAGTAAAGCGAAAATTAAGTACGACTAGGATTTTATACAGGTGAAAAGGTTGCTCTAAATCAAGTTGCCATAGTATTTATATCTTCAGTTCAACAGTATCTTCTTATTGTACTTTTTAAAAAATAGGTACTATACTACACTCTAACTTAAAATATATTTAAATAAGTGAATGCTTTGTTGCGTCGAGTAGGATTCGAATCCGTCTCTCAAGTTTAGCGATTATGGCATTATTCTACCTTGTGAAAGCCTATATCCGACAGTATACGTTGAGAGACTGATTGATAAGAAAATTGTGTAGCGTTCACACTTAGGTCCTCAGGTAAAATATGTGAACTTAATAGTTTAACATATTTTTTTTAAATACGAATCGAAAATTCGAATATAGATCAAAAAGTCTTCCATATATTACTTGATGGTCAGTAGCTGCTGGAGCCCCACACATCTGTGCTGCGTAGTGCAGTGGATATCCGCCGTGCTGGTCTGGTGTGGCAGCATCTGCACCAGCGGCTAGCACTGCTCGCAGTGCACCCACTTCACCACATACTGTAAATACGAAACGATCGAGTTTGTTTCTTTGTTTACTAGACATAAACACCATACACATACTACTCAAGCGATCATCATGAAGTTTGCTATTTCTGTTCCTATACTCAAGGTTACTTAGAGAGAAGCACATAACGTATTTTCATAACTTTAATTAAAAATATCTCCAAAGCTCCATTCCCTGATAAAATTAAATTCACATAAAATCTATATTTACTCTTAAGAAAGCTAAAGTAATCCAATGGTGCTCCCGTTGGATTGCAAATATTTGTCTCCGAAACTATTTTTTGGGAATGAATAGGAAGGATTGGTACCAATATCTTTCTCAAGCTAAAAATGAACTATTCAGGAGTCTTATAATGAAATAGAAATTGATCTACTATACTTCGCTGATCAAATTGATTATAACAATAGTTTATTTTGAGTTTTCCTTTTCCTACTAAACAATATGATTTACTTTTATCTGCTTATATCACATAGCTAACCTTGCCTTTTTACAACTCCAATGGATAAGTGAGGAGTGGAGGATTCAGGATGGTTGAGGATCTATTCTTATTTCATCACCAATTGTAAAAGGTTATATCTATAATGCGTTATATATTATGCGCTGTGGAGTTAGGCTGACCGACCGCATTCGCAACGACGACGTAAGAGAGCGAGTAGGTATAAAAGAGAGTATTGGTGAAAAGATGCGAAAGGGAATGCTCCGATGGTTCGGACATGTGGAAAGAATGCCGAACGAACGTCTGGTTAAGAAGATATACAATGCGAAAGTGGAAGGATGTAGGTACCGGGGGAGACCGAGACTCACCTACCTAGACCAGATTGGTCACGTGCTGAAAGAAGGTGGAGTCAAGAGTCACCGAAACCGGCGAGCGTGTATGAAGAGAATTATGAATGTTGAAGAAGCGAGTGAAGTATGCAAGGATAGAGTTCTCTGGCACTCTGTTCTCTCTGCCTACCCTGCAAGGGATATGGCGTGATGATATGTATGTATGTATGTATAATGCGTTAACTCTACAGAGGATATCACATAAAATCTAATTGGATGGTTGGTATTTTACGCCGTAGAGACATCATAGCAAATTTCTAATGATGGATATGTTCAAGATTAAGGATATACAAAATATAATTTACCCTAATTCATAATCGTATAGACTTCACATTAAAAAGCTACTTGGATTAAGATACTATTTTGATTTTCAACAATAATTTTTTGATCTTGATATAGGGCTCAAATATTTAGGATAAAAACAATAATTTCATTGTAAGAAATAGATACATTATTATTTATTCATAAAGTATATTAAAGATCAAATAAAAGCTTTATGTCCACTATACACTGTATACCCGCAATATATACAGTATTTATACACTGTATACCCGCAATGTAATACAGCATTAACTCGTTACTTTGACACGACCTTTCAACTTAGGTACTTTGAAAAACATGTCCTAGAAAGATATGAACTAAAGTCCGTATGAGGTTAAGGCCTTGCTATACGACCTTGGCAGTTGGTCAATAACAGACCGGACTCCCCATCCCACAGTAATACTAAGTAGTCTAACGCCCAACTGCTCAACTACCTTAAATAATTTATGATAACATAAGTACATACATACCTACCTACCTTATGTAAGGGGACGTCCAGTAATCACGTGATCTTTTTTTTTAGCATTTTTAACCCCCCCTCCCCCTTGGTGATACGTAGTGAGGTTTAAGACTATGAAGGTTTAGGACTTCGTGATTTTTGTCAAACAAATCCTCCCCCACCTTTCAAACCTCACGTGATTAATGGACGGCCCCTAACATCTATAGGTAATGCATTATTAGAATTACCTGCTTCGCATTGCAGATTCAAATTCACGGTTAGGTAACTAAGTGAATATTCTATAAAAATAATATTAAAATAATAATAATAAATATCTATATATAAAATTATATTTTTATGCCTCTTTCAAGGAGTTAATTATTAAGCTATTCGTTTTATTTTGGATATTCTGAAATGTTTCTTCTTTTTTTTTTTAGCCTCACAAAACATCATCAATTAGGTATTTTATTAATAAATTACTGGTTCTCTAAATAATTGCAAACTAACGTAAGTTGGGCTTAATTTTGCATATGTTTAGCATTATATTCGTAACATAAAACATATGCTATCCTTACTTATAAAATGCCTGGGTACAGATTTTTGTAATTCTTCTCGTCTTTTTTATTCTTAGTGGGATCACCTAGGTGATTTTCAGTTATAATGAAGCCGATAGGTGGTGCTGTTGTCACATCTTTAAAAAGTATATCTGATCACAAAATTACTGTTTTTTTTAATGGTCCGGCCAGAGCGACGGAGGGAACAACGAGCGACCCCATAGCCTGCCTTGCACAAACCTCTCTGCACTGTGCGGGCGAGCCACCGGTATTTGTCTTCGGTGGCCCGAAAATGATAAATGTAGGACAATTTCTGTTGGGGTGGTTGGTATACTTAAACAACCTCAATTATATAAAGATATATTTGTTTTATTTATATATAATTTTATGTATTTCGTTATGAATTTTATTTATAGATACATATAGTAGCAGAATAAGCAGCGGCCTAACTTATGCAATACGGTAATGTATGCGTCAGAGATCAAACAACATGCAATGTATGGTCCGAGGCCATAGTGTTTAGTTCCGTTTGAGTAACAAACAAAAACGGATTTCCGATACAACTATGCCTTCAAATAAATTAATAGTAAAAATTATTATGTTTATCTCTAATACATCAGACAGCGGAATATAGATGTGTTATATATCTGAATACCTACCACCTATTGGGCATAAAGGGGACGTTCCCTTTGGTTCATCTTGGTAATAAATGCAAGTTCACAATTTTTTTTTGGAGCATTACCTGCCTACTATCTATAAAAGTACGAACCAGAGTCAAGTTGGTTAGACGACTTACCATATTTTTTCGAGTTTGCCTTCTCTTGAAATAATATAAATGATATATGCTGGTCGGGAGTGTTGGTATAGGGTTTTGTTGCGAGTTTTCCTTCTCTTACATAGATGTTATATGCGTTTTATATCCCTTAGTCGTCTCTTACGATTATCCACGGTTAAGATAGGGGATGGTGAATTGTATTCTTACTCCGTCAGCACAAGAAAAGTCAATGAATTTAGTCCAAATTAATTATTTTAGAACTGCTTAGACTTCACCCGTTTAATATAATCACCCACTTCAGATAAAAGATGTCAAGTGCACATATTCACAAGGTAATTTATCGGCACTGATTAGATATGTGAAGAAGCTAAGCCATAGTGTTCCTTCAAAGTGTGCTCCGAATTATTTCCTTAATCTCAGTAGGTCTCAGTCAATATTTCTTTAAATCTTATTTGGTTTTAAGTGGTCGACACTCTTGCACGCCGCCAAGTGGCCCTGGAAGGCTGGAGATAGTTATTGACTATTTAGTAAACCTTTTCGTCTTTCCAGGTGCTCTTTTTGACGCTTAATCTTGGTCCTTGTGAAGATGGTCCCGTCTTCGCTCAAAAGATTACCCGTACCAAACCGGTAGATGGAACCTGGAGCTACTACGTCTAAGATACCGTACGATATTCTCCTCTCCTCTTTTCTCTATTCCTTATTTCGCCCGATGTTTTGACTCTTTACGATTTGAACTAGAAGCCAGTATTATGAGCTGTGAGGAACACGGAGTCCCTCGCACTCTTGGATGGCCAAGCGAGATATCGAGAAGATCGATTCCCACTGATACAGTAAGCCATAATACTTTATAAGCGTGCGTAGACTAAATTATCTGTCACAGCTAATTTCTTTAATTAAATATTATCACAACAGATACTGTTATTGTATACTAATGTTATAAATATCCGGCATGATGTAATTGACAGTCTTTTTAATATAACATTATACATATTACATTACATTTTATATATACATATTTAACAATATAGATAGAGTTTTTGTACGATTTATGTAATGATTTAATTAAATCCATCGCCGTACCTACATCTAAAATACCAATTTATTTTTATAATGCCAAGCAGTTTTCTCATTGGATGTTACAATCAGCACAAATAATCAGTTAATAATATAAACAGAGAAATAATAAATATACTCAGTAAATATAGTCGTGACAGACCACACGGCTGACTTTCCTGCATGCAGCCACAAATGGCCCGGCTCATCCGGGGTGGTACCACATTTTCGTAAATTGTGTTTTATTCGGTAAGCGAGAGAACCCCAAAGAATTAGATCACATCAACGTGGTTGTATTTTGAACTTATCCCTCATTTACAGGGATATTAACTTAATTGGTTCTAAAAAAAAATGTGTAAACATTGTCGGGTAGATGGTACACGTCTCCTTTATAGACGAAAATATAATACGAGCCGCAAATTGAATATCATACGACAGATCACACTTGTCTAAGTGGTAGGATGATGGGAACGGATTTCCAATAGGTGTGGGTTTGTGTGTGATATTCGTTTTTCTCTCGTAATCAAGTTTTGATAAACAACCTACCATGCTAAATTTCAGTCATTTAATTGGTTCTAACAATTTCCTTGGAAGAACAAGTGCGGTGACCATTTCTTTCTTATTTCGTCTTTATAGAGATGATTATTAGAATGATAAAATGTGACACCATAACTGAATAACGAAACATATATGAACCAAAGCTTTGCAGCTTTTAGTTTTAACGAGCATTAGCTCGTACATTGCTAAAAAATTACAAGTTCCATCTGAATGACACGACATAGTGAATAACTAATTGGTTCGCGTGCTGTGCGCTATCAAATCACGACGTGACGATAACTATGAAGCCAGCAGTGCGCCGCACACCACCGAGTGACACTGAGCGGTTAGATAACGACTCACTCCACCTTATCTATTAAACTCGTCATTCATAAAACATCTAAAAGTACAAATAGATTTCTGTCATGAAAAATTCGCAATTGTATTGCATATTGAACACGTGACGATTTTAAGAAAGCGAATTGGGTAAGGACTTATGTGATCATATACAAATAAAACCGCCACATTAAAGACAAATAAGTGGTCTTTCTGGGTGGACTATGGTTGGTAGGCAGCGGCCCAGCTGTACCTCTGTGGAATTGCAAGTTTCATGAGCGATAGTGACACCATCACGTGTGCTGGTTGCTCTTTTACCACCGTAAGCAAGAAAAAGTATCCTTATATTTTGTGATGTAATTGTAGGTCCCACGTCAGGGCTCGAACGCAAGCCTATTATTCTGATGCGGCATTAATGCAAGTACGGTTACTAAAATTATCAAAAACCCTAATGACCATTTACATGATAAGGCACTAACCAATATGCCATGCAATTTATTAATATGTTATTACCATATTAACATGTTATCTACTATCATTTTAGCACGATTATATTCACTGGATTTCTTATATGTCTTTCCGGGTGAAATTTTCTAATTGATTTTAAACCAACTTCCCGATGAGCTAGATACTTGTAATTTTTTGAAAGGAAAATATTTAACCAAATCAAAGTATTTTAAACCAATTCCAAAAGATTTTATTTTTATAGTGGTCTATGAAGTATAAAATAATTCGCATGCAACAGATCATTGCTAATGAACCTCATGTTTTCCTTTTCCAATCTTACAAGTATTTTAATAGCTATTAAAATTTGCCAAGTATATGTATATACATTTTCAAGATAATTTAGTAAAAATTAGAAATCTATATGTGGGTTACCCTTTATAAGGATTAGAGTAATAATACAAAAAAAAATATTCATTTGTCTGGGCTTAAAACAAATTGTAAATAGACGAGAGCGCCGATGGATAGATCGGCTAATACCTAACGCATTCTATTCCTTCCAACGGTGGAAAGAAAGTCGAGAACTTAAATAGTGCAAGAACAATTTTCAGAATGTATCACAAGGAATCACAAGAAATTAATATCGGGTTTTTCTTGAGATTTTGAGGCCTTGCTTTACTTACTAATCAGGGTGAATAGTATGTCTCACCACTAAGTTATTTGACTGCATTAGTGCAAATATGATATAAGTAACTCTTCTATGTATGATCAAGCCAAAGAGCAGCATCAGTCATTAATCCGTAGTCACTGCTTTCTAACTGCATAACTGATCACACTAGCTAAATTAGTTGGAATGGTTTTTTTAATGTTTTGCTTGGACCTCCTCCACGGTGGAATAGAAGTTAATCTACTATACCATGACGGGCAGACGTGTTGGTACTGGGTTTTATTTTGAATTATCGTTCTCTTGCATCATCATCTCATCCTCACACAAAAATGTCGTATATTTTTTATTTCAGGCTGTGGTCTAGACACCTCCTCCAAACCGTCGGAAGCGACGGAGGCGCCGCATGCGGCTTCATAATCTACTGTATTACCTTCCTTCCTTTTGGGCTAACCACCAGCACCGATTTATTAACTTCTATAGCCTGCCCGACGGGTTACTTTTACTAGTATCAATCATTATCGGAACTCTGACAACATTGTACGTTGTAGAGGCGTCGACAAGGCTCCCTGCAGAAGGACTAAATCTCGATCCGATCACCCGAACGTTATACCCACATATAAAATTGAAATAAGGGCAGGATATATATGGTAAATTGGTACTTACCAGTAGCCCAATGAACCACAGTGTGATGTTCATCGTCTCTCGCATTAACATCTGCACCAGCAGCCAGAAGTGTTTGCACAAGGGGCACGTTACCGTGCACTACGGCAAGATGTAAGGGTGTGAGGCCATCAGCGTCCCGTGCATCAGCAAGTGTAGGTGCCGCCATTAGCACCCTATCAGCGCAAGCGGCACGAGCACTTGCATTCGCTCCACCACCACTTGACGCACAGTAGTGCAGTGCACAGCGTAAGCCGCGGTCACGCACACGGACCGATTCTGGCTGGTAACGAAAAAGAGTAAAATATAGAAAAAAAAATATTGTACACCAAATAAGCTTCACTAATATAATGCAAGCCAACCAATATCTTCTTCTCAGCTGATATATTCCTACTACTGATCACAGGTCTGTTCCAGTTAATGGGAAATTAGCCTACTAGACCATACTACCCACGTCCATAAGGGTTGTATTGCATTTTTTTCCTTCTCTTGCAGTACATACAACTTTTAATCGATTTTTACGATATGTGGTGATGATTGTATTCTCCCATCATCGACTCACTGATAGCAATAATGCATGGTTTTTCAAAAGAGCTGCTAATAGATAAAAACGTCCCTACTGTCGCTCGACGCTTTCTTCAATGTGAAGTGACCCTGATAACTATTTATTTTTAAATCGACATTTTTCTGCACACAATCTTATGCAAGTTGACTGCACAGACGGCGTAGTGGTTAAGATACCGTGCCAGTGCCGTTGGTTCTATTCCCACGCAGGACAATGCTTTATGCGATCCACAAAGTATTGTTATGAGTCTGGGTGTAATTTGTCTGCGTTAATTGCATTTTTGTAAAGTCCCCCGCAATACAAGGATTATTTCCTTAGTGCGGGGTGGTGACTATAAAAAAGTGTATACAAGATGGATGTATATGGAACCGTAATAATGAGACTACAATATTTAATACAATTAATACATATGTCTAAAAATTATAATATACCACATACATAATATTTATTTTTTAAATCATTGCTGTACATCTCTATATATTTGGTTTATATAACCTTTTTTTTTTTCTGCGGTGGGCCATATACTAACACGTCTGACCAGCGCGGTATAGTAGGTTAATTTCCCTCCCATTACGGAGGAGCCTAGCAGTGGGACATTTATGGGCTGTGATGATGATGATGAATTCTTTTCAAATATAAATGTCTCTTAATTTTCTATTTTTTTTATGAGACTGTGTTGTATTTTGAAGAACTTTACAAAATATGCAATTAACTAACACATATTACACCCAGACTCAAAGCAACAATTTGTGAATCACACAAATAAATGTCCTGCATGAACCCAGCACACATTTTAGCTCGATGTCTTAACCCCTACGCGCTATTAAAATACATCCATCCATTCAACAGCCAAACCACGTTCTCTCGTAGATATAAACCTCGATTGAGAATAATATCATAATCATGATATTTGAGAGGCGCGTTGGCGATCACACTTAGTGGTGCGAGTTTATTAGGAAAGTTGCTATCCATGTCCTAGTGCTACTATAGCCGACTTTTACAACTTCCATGTGAAAGTTAGGGATGACAACACATTGAAACCTAACTTCTTCAATACAATTCAGGCTATAAAAGTCTAATAAATCATAAAACCCGCCTGAGAACTTTCATAAAACAGCTCATTCAATATTGAAAAGAACCCAGTTAATGACTATAAAAGGTTGTATACTATAAAAGGTTATTTAATTTAAGAATAACGGCGAACGTCAGTGTATATTGAATAAATGATGACCTTATGCCGAAGCAAAATACAACCTTGTTAACAGGTGAGAATTTTATAGCAGTACGTATTTGGAGCCCTCACGAACATGCATGTGGAATCGAATCCCTTCTATTATACGCCAGCTAATTCTATATCTATTGATTGACTGGTACCCCCTACCCCTGTTTCGTGACATGCTCGGGTGCATTTCTATCGACGCTATTCGTGACGATGGCTCTGTCAAAGCAATGTAAATTTTGTGTGATTTTGAAAAATGTATAATAACAACATACTTCAATATTATTAATTATGTACGTAGGTATATTTGTTACAAAAATTGAACGAGTATAAACAGCAGTGAGCAGGCCCTAATATTTACAGATGAGTTGAAGCATCAACTAGTGACTGACAAACATATAGCATCGCAAACCTTTCAAATAAATGAACTATTGTTGGTTCGTCTTAATAATTTTACATAAAAATAAATCGAAATTTAACGTTTTTAATTTTTAATATAAATGAAAGCATTCAAATGTATATAAACTATCGGTTGATTTGCGTGACTTCAAACTGATTTGAGCATAATCTGATTATCAACAGAGGTTCTATGCAGTCGTGTACATTCATATGAAAAAAGGTGAAGAATGAACAGAACACAGACTAGAGAGGTAAAAATGTATGTATGCATAATTTTACACATACTTAGCAGTTTCATGAAATGACTGTCTGAGTGTGTGCTGTCAAATATGATGCTGCCGTATGACACAGCACAGCGCTAAATCTCAGTTTAGATTTGAAAATTGACGGAATAAGAATACAGTCATGAAAAATGGCTAAGAGAATATTGGGAGAATGGGCACCAGCGCTGTCCTGGAAAACCTGTAATAGCATGCTGCGATGGTCAAGTGTGGCGTTAAGGCGATGATCCTGCCAAAAATTATCGTTTCGTGTGGCATTCTATGGGAAGCCTACGTACAGCAGTAGACGGCGAAAGATTGAATGATTATGATGATGATGATTAAGATAGTGAATTAATATATATAATGTCTCTATGTTCAAATGAGACTATTCTCGTAAAACTCACGTCGCTGTTGAGTATTTCAACGACTGCTTTGTAGTCAGCTTGTTGGCAAGCGAACATAAGTACGGAGCAGCCCTGCTGGAGTGGAGCGCTCACATTTCCGCCCTTTTTTGAACTCTCCGCCTTCTCACGTTTGATTTTCGTACTTTTATCCAGAAGGTCGCCTTTCTGGCGGCCTCCTTGTTTCTTCAGTATACTCGGAATGGGCTCGCCCCGGCTGCTGGAGACGCGTTTTTCCATATCAAAATATTTTATAGAAGTTGGCGTGTCATGAGTGTTGTGTGTCGCGGAGACGTTGGTATATGCTGAGCACTGAGGAGCTCGCGAGGGCGAGCGGGCGCGGAGGGCGCGTGCCTCAGACTGGCCCTCTATAGACCGCCGCTGCCCGCTTGGACAAAGGTGGTGCTGGGCGGTGGGAGCTACTACGCAACGCCGCCCAACACCTAATCTATTAACATGCTCAAAGCAGGTCACCGTTTTGTAACTATATGGGCAGGTATACACATGTATGTGTTCTTGAAGAAATCGAATAGACAGACATCCTCAGCACAAAACTTTGATTATATTAGAATATTAACAGTGTTTTATTTATTTTATTTCAGCACCTACTACAATTTCTTCTTACGTATTGTTTGAACTTAGGTTACTTCTAATAAATAAAATTTTATCATGTTTCTTTATTTAACTTTTGACTTTAGCGACAAAGATCCAATGTTAATGTTATGAATCAACCTTGAAATATGGCTTTTATGTAAATCAAGATTAAAATCATTTTCACGTCCTTGAACCAAACTTGATATACTATTGTATTGCGTGTGCTTTGACTCATTACTAAGTTCGATATTGTATTCTCATAAATGTCAAGTTTTGATGACTACCTTTAAAGTTGGTCTTCATATGTACGAGTATATAAAGATATTCTCCCTACAATTCAGAGCCTTAATGACGTGTAACTCAATATATTTTGTGATTGAGTAAATTTGGCTCATACATTGCAGTAGGTGCTTATTATAGTCTTAGTTATAGGTTTAGCTTTGTTTGGTGTGTTGAGTTTATATTGTACTATAAAGCGAAGTGATGCGTGACGTTAGGCCGGCACGCCACGCGCCGCCCGCTGGTAGCCGAGCTGATTCTAATCACACTAACATAATTTATTTTGCGATTTAGAGATGATTTTACGTTTAAATAATTTTTGATTAGAACTTTCAACTTATTATTTATCAGTCGCACTAATAAATTCATAATCGGTTGAATAACTTTTCACAAAAAGTGAGTATTGGGTTATTAACTCATGCCCACTTTAAATAATATAACAGAATATAGCCTATATTCTATTACACTATCTAAAGAATGAGTTAACAAAATCAACATTCGCCTGCTCTTATCCCAATTACTTGGGGTCGACGCAATTTGTAAACATACTTAAATATATTATTTATGTAAATATACTTATGTAATACATACTTGTAAAAGACCGGCCGCCTGCCTGACGTCAACCTTCCTTGGAAATGTAATTGTTGACCAAACGGCACTAGATGAAATTGGCCCAGATCGATATAACGGTCTTAGTCGTCTATTACGTCATCCACGAGCAAAGAAAGGGTTGGTAGTATTCATAGCCGCTACCACACAGCAACGTATGGGTATGAGTTAATAAAATGTAGTCTCTAATATTTGTTTATCTCTCAAGTATAATAATCACAAGTAGTAATATGATTTGAATATTTTCTCAACTTACTTCGAAAACCGTAGTTGCAACTATATTGGTCATGCCTCTTTAATGTTTTACTACCGCCGTTCCGTCGGGGGCGACGGAAGGGCGGCGCGTGGCCCCATACTCATCGTATTCCCACCCCATCGCCATTGGGCCGGCCATTGGTACCGAATCCTTGACATCCATGTCCAGTCTGGTACATAATCACGCTGCTAATCTTTTTCCTCAACTCATGTCCTTGCTGAACACGAGCTTCGACCATAATGTGAAAAAAATTACCTACTCTATTACCTATGGTCAGACAGTTTGTTGTCGATGTATTTCTTCTACGATGACGATATCTGATTACATCTGTCTATTTAGTTGTCTTATCTATCCGTGTGGTGACGGAGTAAGAATACAATTCACCACCCCCTATCTTACCCGTGAGTAATCGTAAGAGATGAATTAGGGATATAAAACGCATATCACATCTATGCAAGTGAAGGAAATCTCGAAACAAAACCCTATATTAACTCATCTGACCAACGTGGTATAGTAGGTCAATTTCTCTCGCATTACGGAGGAGGCTCGAGCCCAATAGTGGGACATGTATGAAGTGAGATGATGATGATGATGACCTAATAGTCTTAATCTATATCCACAAGAAAGGAAGCCGTTGTGACATATTGCTACAATGTTTCATTTCGTAACGTGTAAAACTCAATTAAGACACCTTTTTTTTTCTTTTTTGCGATGGGCTATGGTGTAGTCACTCCCCATTAAATCGGTCCGGGGCGACGGAAAAGGCCGCACGCGACCATATAGAACCAACACCCACCCTGCAATGCCTCAATCTTCGCCGTAAAGACACCTGCTCAATTCTTTTAGTTAAACGTTGTTGGCAGGACCATAGGAGATGATTATGTTAATTACTGCTATTAATTCTTGAAGAAAGGTAACATTTATGTATAACTAGCAAACCCATCCCGTTGGTTTATTTGTAGAAGCCGCCCGGAGCGGTGGAAGTGTGGAAGGTTATGTTTGCTGCGGAAGGAGGGTCGCCCAATCGACTCCCCTTCCGCATACAGGCCACTGGTGCTGCTGGACGAGACGGCCAAATTGTTTGAGAAGGTGCTCGCGGACCGTCTCGTCCAGCACCTCAAGGAAGTCGGGCCGGGACTGTCGGAAAGTCAGTACGGGCTCAGGAGCGGCCGGTCAACAATTGACGCACTAGCCGCCCTGAAGTCCCTGGCCACCGAAGCGGTGGCCCAAAAGGAAGTACTTCTGGCGGTCTAGCTCGACATCATGAACGCCTTTAACAGTCTCCCGCACGAAACGTTGAAGGAGGCGCTTCGCTATCATGGAGTGCCTCCGTATCTCCGGAGGCTGTTGGAGGCGTACCTCGAGGGAAGGCACGTGCTCTGGGAGGGGGGCGAGGGGCGCATAAATCGCCATCGGGTGGAGTGCGGCGTTCCACAGGGATCGGTCCTCGGTCCGGTTCTGTGGAACGTCGGATTCGACTGGCTCCTACGGGGTCGGCTTCTTTCCGGGATGGGGGTCATCTGCTACGCAGATGTTACCCTCATCACGGCGTGGAGGCCCGACTTCCAAGGGACTGCCCAATTGGCACGCGAGGGAGTCGCGCTCGTCGTAGGCCGGATCGGTATGTTGGGCCTGAGGGTCTCAGTGGAGAAAACCGAGGCCCTCCTATTTCATGGCCCGCGTTGAGGTCCCCTCCGAGGAGCACAAATCAGTGTGTCGGGGGTTGCCGTGCCGATGCGGCCCCAGATGAAATATCTGGGTCTGCACCTAGACCCTACATGGAATTTTGGGCCACACTTTGCCCAGCTCGTCCCGCGGCTCGTGGAGGCGGCCGCGGCTCTAGGTAGGCTTCTGCCGAACACTGGCGTTCCAGGATCGTCCTGCCGGCGATTGTACGCCGGAATTGTGCGGTCTATGGCACTCTATGGTGCCCCTATTTGGTCGGAGTCTCTCACTGCCCGCAATAGAGCCCTCCTGCGACGACCGCAGAGGGTCATGGCGGTGAGGGCCATTAGGGGCTACCGTACGGTGTCTTGGACTGCAGCGACACTGTTGGCAGGTGACCCGCCTTGGCCGCATATACCTAAGGCCTTGGCGGAGGCCTACCGGCTGCGCGTTGTGGCGCGCGCTGGCGGCGAGCAAGTCTCCACAAGGAGACTGAGCAGAGCTTTGGAAGTGGCCCGAAGGGGAGTTATCCGGCGGTGGCGGGAGGATCTGGACTTCCCCGTAGCAGGACGGGGGACTGTGGAGGCGGTCACGCCGCATCTCCACCACTGGATTAGTAGGGGGCACGGCAACTTAACCTTTAAGGTGGTGCAGGTGCTTACCGGACACGGGGTCTTCGGTAAATACCTGCATAAAATTGGAAGAGAAGGGGCCCCAGGATGTCACGAGTGTGGCGCGCCAGTAGATGATGCGCGCCACACTCTGGAGGTATGCCCCGCCTGGGGGCCCCAGCGCCACGTCCTGACGTCGGTCGTTGGAGGAGACCTGTCGCTGTCGACCATCATCTCAAAGATGCTCGACAGCGACAGGTGCTGGGAGTTGATGGCCTCCTTCTGTGAGGCCGTCATGGAGAGAAAGGAGGCTGCGGAGCGGGAACGCGAGAGCCTTGCGCCCGCTGAATCGCTCCGCCGCGCCGCCAGCGGCTAGGTAGGAGGAGGCGCCATTATGCGCATCTCCTCCCACCGCCTTGAGGACCGATTGTGCGTGGCCAGAAGGCCAAGCGTTGGGGCGTCGGGGATCGAATGTCAGTAGACGATCTCTCCGGCGTCCCGTAAAAGCGCGGAAGGGGGCCGCTGTGGTTTTAGTGGGTATTCCGGTTGGACTAGCCAGCTGGCGAGTCCCACACTCTCCTGTCACGACTTCGGCGGGAAGGGGTTAGCGCGTAAATGCGTTTCCACAGCGTAAAAAAAACAAAAAATTGTAGAAGCCGATATGTCGCAGCGCCGTCTGGTAGCGAGTTACATCAATAAGGATAGCATATAAACCTTCTCCGTGAAAAACTAAATGTAATTTTCATAATGATCGGTCAAGTAGTTTCTGAGTTTAGTGATGTCATATATACAAACATCCTCTTTTATAAATATAGATAAAGCGTAGCCGATATAAAGATGACAACTCCAGCCTTTGATATGCAAACGTAACTAAATAGGTGTTTTGTAATACATTCAGTTGTGAAATACACATTGTAACACACATTTGCAAGGACGCAAAATTCCCTTGTTTTACTACCTACACCTCACCTTGGACTCAATGCATCACTCTGAGTTATCTCACAAGAGTAATGCGGGCTCATAAAACATTATGTGTTGAAAAAACCCAAGATTTATTATTAAGTATAGAAACGATAGCAACTCAACATTTATCACATTATAATCATTAATATTTCTAATAAATTTCATTAATATAGCTGACCAACAATATTTTACAGATTTTTTTTCTCTTTATTTATTATTAGGGACTTTTAAACAGAGGCGCTCCGGTATCACAGAGTGCCCTTATACCTGAGGCGGCTGATGGCAGACTATTTGCAGGGGCACAATGTCCTCTGCGCGAATAGCGCGGGGGACATTGTGCGCACGCCTGTGTCGTGCGGTGTCCCACAGGGGTCGGCCTTGGGGCCGACTCTGTGGGACATCGGTTACGACTGGGCGTTGCGAGGGAGCCTCCCCCGGGCTGGAGCTTATTTGCTACGCTGACGACACCTCGTCACAGCCCGGGGCAGGACACTGGAAGAGGCGATGAGCCTGGCCACTCTCGGCACCGAGGAGATGGTCAGGCGTGTCAGGCGCGTCAGGTGCTGGGGCTTAGGGTGGCCCTGGACAAGACAGACGCGCTCCTGTTTCATGGGCGCCTCATGGGGCCACCCGTCGGCGTCTCGATCGTCGTCAACTCCGTCCCCATCAGTATTCAGGCCCATATGAAGTATTTGGGTCTGGTGCTCGACGGGAACTGGTGGTTTCGGCAGCATTTCCGAAGACTTGTGACAATGCTGAACTTGGACGGACCGAGTTTCGAGAGTCGACGGCTATACGCGGGGGTGATCCGATCAATGGCATTGTACGGCGCTCCCGTGTGGACGAGGGCTTTGACCGTTCGCCTTAAGGCTATTTTGCGGAGACCGCAGAGAGTCATGACGGTCAGGGCTAACCGCGGATACCGCACGGTTACGACCGAGTCTGCAAGCGTATTGGCTGGAACGCCCCGTGGGACTTAGAATCGGAAATGCTCGCCGAAATATATCGGCGGGTGTCTTCAACTCGCGAAGAAGGTGGCGATGTTTTGCCTAGCGAATTGGCCATCTGGTGTGAGGACGCTCGCCGGGAGGTCCTTTCCTGTTGGGCAACGCGGCTGGAGCGGCCTCAATTCAGACTTCGAGTCATTGAGGCTGTCCGGCCCGTACTGATGGAGTGGCTGGAGAGGCGGCACGGATTCCTCTCTTTCCAGCTGGTGCAGCTCTTGACGGGGCACGTTTGCTTCGGCAAGTACCTGCACACAATTGCAAGGAGGGTGACGACTCCGTCCTGCCAACAGTGCGGCAGCGACCGGGACACCGCGCAGCATATGCTTGAGGTCTGCGTGACCTGTGCTCAGCAGCGCTCTGTCCTCGTCGCCGCCATCGATGCCGACCTCTCGCTGCCGGCCGTCGTGAGAGCAATGGTAGACAGCGAGAGGAATTGGGACGCGGTCGCCGCCGCGAGATATCGGTCTCGCAGAAGGAAGCGGCGGAGCGAATACGAGAGGATCTTCTCTTCTAGGATTCGCGTCGCCGCCGGCGACTGGGGCGGTGGAGGCGTGAATACCTCCGCCTCATGCCGCCCTAGCCGAGGCAGCGGGTGACCGGACCGGGGATTAGTCTGGTCGCCCTTGGAGCGAGGCCTGAGGACGACGCCCCGACGGTGCAAACTGTCCGGGTGTCGACATGAGAGGATACCCGTGAGGGTAGACCGCCGGATGGGCCACTGAAGAAAAAGACCGCGTACCAGTGACCCATCCGCACGGCGTCGAGAGGTATATTGTAGGGCGGATCTACGGGGTCTTGTGCCGCTTTTCCTGTCGCCCTGGACGGATTAGCGGGGTTTGACGTACCGTAGCCCGCCGACAGAAAAAAAAATGACTTTTAAACAAATGTACATGCCAGTCCCATCGCACATCAATAAATTACATACTACTTAATAGGTAACATGACAAATTTAATTAACTTATAGGCTGCTTCAGAATTATGTGATGACAATATGTGATGAAACATCCCTATATCACTCACATTTACATTTAACTACATAATTAAATTCTCTCTAGCAGACTGAAATCTAGAGCACTCCGATCAGATTTATTTAAAGAATAATAGCTTCGTTCGTAAATTGCTTTGTGGTAGCGACTAAAAATGTTCCCAACCCTTACTATATATTGCTCATATACGAATATGTCGTATATGGTGACTAAGAGTTTTGTATCGACCTAGACTAACTCCATCTGATGCCGTCTGGTCAATAATTTTCCAAGGAGCTTTGACGTAAGGCAGACGGCCGGTAATAAAAATATTGGCAATATCTTTTGCAATATATACGATGAAAGGGAATTACTTATTGCATGGACCCTAAGCAATTGATATAAGAGCAGAACCATGATTATGATAATAAGTTTCATTGGTAAATAGTAACAGACGAATTCTACACGGAATTTTCATACAAAATTATTCATAAAATCCGATTACGAAATGAAAAATGATGTCGCAAGCGGGATTCGAACCCGCGCCTATTGGGATTCCGGCCCAATCGTGCTGCCACTACACCACCGCGACTAATTGTAGGACATGCAAATTTCACTTCGTATTATATTTACGTCTTAAGGTGACGGTATGCTATCTACCCGACAATGTTTACACATTGTTATAGGCTTAATACTTCAAACTTTACAGTTAGAATTGTATTAAACGATGACACAACCTTGTTATTTAAATTACTGAAATTTAGCATTTAATATGCTTAATTATTTATAAAATCCGATTACGAAATGAAAAATGATGTCGCAAGCGGGTATCGCAATGTAGTGGCAGCACGATTGGGCCGGAATCCCAATAGGCGCGGGTTCGAATCCCGCTTGCGACATCATTTTTCATTTCGTAATCGGATTTTATAAATAATTAAGCATATTAAATGCTAAATTTCAGTCATTCAAAATTATTCATTTCATTATCTCGGTTCATATTAGTCAATGCTGGGTTCAAGCCTCCTCCACAACAAGAAGGAAATTAACCTACTATGTACCACGTTAGTTAAATAGATTTATATAGGGTTTTCTTTCGAGTTTTCGTTCTCTTACATAAATATTATCTGCGTATTATAAGACTTAATCAGCTTTTACGAGAACTGTGGGCAAGAAAGGGGATGAATTGTATTTTTATACCATCACCAAACGGATAGCAAAATGATTAATGGTCAAAATTCAATGGTCGTCCTTCTTAATATGATAACAGCAATAAATCTGTAGCTGGTTCTATGTCACGGGTTAGATTTCTATTACCTACATTTCTGATTAAGCTTAAATCTATTGTTTAGAAAGAAAAGAAAAGGTATTTTTACTTTTTTTTTTATTGATACATTCCTTTAAAAAATTACAAAATTATACAAATATAACTAGAGACTATGTATATTGAAAATGTATCAACCAGGATTCCATTTCAGCATGAGCCAGGTTACAAAGCCCTGGTGCTGATTTTCAAATGGAACCTGTTAGTGATGTCACAGACGCCTATAGGCACTATAAGGCATATATGTTGTAAAAAGAATACCTTGAGAAACGTTTAACGTTTATCTTAATATAGCTGGTTGACATGTCTACCTTAATGAGGAAAGGGATACCGATGAACCTATTAAATGGTGTAAGGGCAATTCACACAGAATTATTGGGCCTAAGTCACACTTCTGTTACGCCAGACTTAATACTCGCTGACTGGAATATGGACGGACCATAAACGATCATAAAAGAAAATTATAAATGGCAATCTACCCCTATCAATAGTTTAAGTGTACAACTGTTTGTGTTTCTCAGCTGATTTACCGCACAGTGGGTTAGATAACCTCATGCTGGCCTGTCTTCAAGTTTACGCAATGTACGGTCACCTTTTGTAGTCTAATACACAACAATTGAATCAATTACAAGGACCTTATTAAGATCTGTTACTTTATTAATTAAGTATGATTCAAGCATGTCAAATGAGTTAAATTTAGGCATGATCACTTTTTTTCTTAAAATGTAAATTTTTTTCAGTTCTTTATTTTGAATTCTTTCATAAGATTTCTTATACACTAAACACTTCTGAGCATCGAGTAAGAGCATAGTTAATTACCTATACTCTAGTAATTTCTATGAACTGATTGGCGATAAACAGCCGGTTTTTCTGCCTCTCACTTTATATAGCATAACCACCCACTTACCTCACGCAAACGTCAATGCCTAATTTGAAAATGAAATTTCTTATGCCTTCCGTGTAACAAGTTTCCTTTACATCTGAAGTTCAACTGACCCACTACCCTCAATCGTGAGCGAAAAGGGCCGCCCATGTTGTATAAATTTCAAACGATAGAAGTTGATTTTATTATTTTTAGTGTGACCTAGACTGTTTTATGTGGTGAACTTAATAATCTAAGAAGTGCCTTAAGTAGTAAATAAAATTTTATTGCGAATATTACATATTTGTTAGTTAAATGAATAGAACAAATAAAAAAGGATCCGCCCAAAAAAGGATTAGAGGATATTCAAGTTAGGTACAGAACAAATATATGTGTCAGTATTTTTTCAGAGACTGCCTACTTTTTGTTTTTTTTTTTTGGCGGCGGGCTACATTACGTCAAACCCCGCTATTCCGGTCCGGGGCGACAGGAAAAGCGGCGCAAGACCCCGTAGACCCGCCCTACAATATACCTCTCGACGCCGTGCGGGTGGGTCGCTGGTACGCGGTCTTTTTCTTCAGTGGCCCACCCGGCGGTCTACCCTCACGGGTATCCTCGCTGTATAGGGTAGACCAACAGCTTGCAAAATTGAAATTGATATACAATAACCATATCATTCAATTCGGTATATATAAGATAAATATAAGTATTAGGGCATCTAGTTTTTTTTTTAAAGACACTACCATTCACTAAAGAAATAATCCTTCCCAGTTCAGACTCTTCTTTTGACATATCGTTGCTTTTGTCAACATTTGCTACCACCACTTAGACCTGGTTAGTGTCCTGTCGCACTGATATCACTTTTGTAAAGACAAAAGGTTATTAAGGTTCATTGCATTATACAATAACTATTATCGTAATAATTTTATTTATAGACAAAACTAATATTTTAATTTATCTAACCGATTTTCTAAGATTTTTCTGCCTATTTTATAAAAAAATGTGCCCGTTTCATACAAAAAGGTCTCATTCGACCCCTCGCTGTTGCGAATCAGCACTTAATTCCTAATAAACTATACGCCATCTAATGTTACAATATTGGTATTTCTTAAATTAAATTAAATTACCTATATGAATGACCGAGCTTATCAATATAAAAGCGAGCAAAGCATCTCCACTTCAGCTTAGTCGAAAATGACAGACACAAGACATATGGTCTCTTTGGATGTTCAAATTGTTGACGACGATGACGCATTTTTAGACAGATTCTCAGGCAACAGAGATTCTCCAGCAGCTCTTAGCTGCAGCAGAATTAGAAACAGATTCGACAATAACGATTTTTTTTGTGGTTAATTAAGTTTTTGGAAATATTTCATAATGAGGAAGATGTGGGCTTCAAAATTGAAAAATAAAACATATTTCAGCCATTTTGAAGATGTTAAAATCTCACTTAAGATGAAACTTTTTTGTCCGAATAACTTTTCATCCAATCAATTTTATTTTGAACATTAGTTGTGAACATTTATTGAGTTTTAAGCTATAGGTACATCGTTTTCATGTTCATTAAAAAAAACACAATTAATTATATTTTTAGTAGTCATAGAGCCACTGCTCTGTGACTACTAAAAATATAACTAATTGTGTTTTTTTTTTAATGAACATGAAAACGAAGATTAGGAAATCTTTCATCATCATCTCAACTCATATACGTCCCATTGCTGAGCAAGAGCCTGCTACAAAAAGGAAATTGGGCACCACGCTGATCCTACGCTGAACTGCTACGCTGATCCTACGCTGAACCTAAACGTGTTGGGTTTTATTTCCAGTTTTTCTTCCCTTGCATAGATGTTATACCTATGCGTATTATATCACTTAGTAGTCTTTTACAACACTCACGAGTAAGAAAGTGCATTGTGAATTGTATTCTTACTCCGTCACCACGCCAAAAAACGCAGTTTTTACTATAATTAAATAAAATACGCATATAAAAACTATCAAGATAATTAAAATGTTAAATAACAATTCATTTTTCTAAGAATTGATGTAGAACAACAAAAGTTACACATACATCCCTATACTCACTAGAATAGGTCATTCTTCAAGAAAGGTTATCATTGTTGTAATTAACAGTATTACCATATATTCTACAATCTTATTATGCTAATAAGGTAATTATTATTATAAAATGGAGGAGAGGAAGGAAAACCCACCACTTTCCCACGGTTAAATATATCAATATACCGTACACCTCAAAAAAGGAAGGAATACGGGATGGGGTCAAGGTGGAATAGGATATAAGGAAATCTTACTCCTGTGATGAGCACCGCCTCCAGAACTTCTACTTGCAATTTTCCGCAGAACTTCGAATAAAGATTCGACACGTGTTTCGCCTGTAAACGAGGCATCCTCAGGACGGTTCGGCTTCAAATGCCGCATTTGAAGCCGAAAGGTCATTCCTTCCTTTTTTGAGGTGTACGGTATATTGATTAACCGTGGGAAAGTGGTGGGTTTTCCTTCCTCTCCTCCATTTTATAATAATAATGGATTTCCGCCATGTATCGCCTAATTCAATCAATTAAGGCAATTATTAATAATTTAAATTATTTTCAGCTTCAGAAAAGATTAAGGAAAGATTATGTCCAAAAATACGTATAAATTAGATGTGCCTAGATACAGACATTTTGTTTTATTGATGGTTATAATAGTTTACATTCCTTCATGGTAGCTATGCCTAGTAGTTTGATGTGCTCTATCATCATACTCGTAGAACAGTGACGGATTTACCATACATTGATATGGAACATAACTGTGTGTAAGCGAAGAGTTCAACAATGAATACAGAACGAATAAACTGCCTTTTATTTTTATAAAATTATTATGGAAGAATAATAATACTTTCTGTTTATAAGCTTATCAATGAATCGTAAAAGTAGGCCATGTATCGACCCCGTTCAACCAACACGTTATTTGTTTTATCCTTTCGTGTAAGAAGTGTCAAGAATTTGACGCGTCTAACAGTTTAAGAGTGCTGACTTAAGTTACTCAAATCAAATGAAAAAGTAATTCATCGTAGAGAAATTACTAACACTACACATGCCATCGCGCAATTAGTATCGATTATATACGTGTATACTATAATTTTATGTTTCTACTGAAAATAAAAATATTATGTAGGTATTTAGAAACATTATATGTTTATTAAAAGAATTTACTTGGTGGTACAGTAATGTCAAGGTTTTCAAGGTATTTCTTGACGCAAATAAAGCGTGCTTTTTTAGATTATGAAAAATATTCAAACACGTAAGTAGTTATTTTATAGTAATTAATTAGCTTTTTAATTTCTCTCCTCTGCTATATTTAAAGACAGTCTACAGAAAATCGATAGATTTATTTAAATTAATTTAAGTTTGACTGCTTAGAGCGCATCTTTAGATTTTTCAAAACTACTGTTTATTTGAATTAATATTATTGTATTACCTAAATTAATCAAAAAAAATGCTTAAAATTTGTAAATATATTATTTATTTATTTTTTATAAATTTCTGTCTGTTACATAAAAAAAAATCCCGTGTGGTAACGGAGTAAGAATACTACTCGCCACCTCATATCTTACCCGTGGGTGATCGTACGAGACTAAGAGTCGACTAAGGGATATAAAACGTGTATATGTTATACGCGAGCGCGCTATGCGAGAGAAGAAAAACTCGAAACAAAACCCTATACCAACACGTTTGACCAGCACGGTAGGTATATTAGGTTAATTTCCCGTCTATTACGAAGGAGGCCCGAGCCCAAGAGTGGTACATTTATGGGCTATGATGATGACATAAAAAATATTTAAAAAGAAATTAAAAATCATTAAGCCTTCCAAGAAAACAGTTCGATTAACCACACTTATAATTACTAGACACTATATTATGTATGTCTTTGCATTTATTATATTACCTGCTTATAAAAACTGCTGCATACAAAAATTATAACTATAATTACAACTTTTTATTCTTAAATACAATAAAGTGTTGGAGCAGGTGACGTAACTATACTATAAATGTTTTATGATTGCCATCCACAAAATTAGGCTGTTATAAGGCACGATATTTGGTCATTTAGATACTAAACATTTATATTAGAAATCACCAATAAACTTCTTTTTTTTATTAAGATTCTGATAATCCGTTCCAAAATTAACTATAAAATTAGATAAATTCCCTATATGTATATATAGGTACAAATTATATGAATAAAACCACAGCTCTCGGCTCGGCTCGGCTCTTGTTCATATTTAAGTATTACCTTTACTTTTCTGTATCTTTGTAGATATATATATATATATATACAAATAACATTTTGTACCCTTATTTATAAAATAATAATTCAACAATAAACTTTTAATATAACCACCTCCCTTAATTTTATTTTAAACTGCAATTTATATTTTATTTTTTAATTCGAATTATTATAGAATCTTATTTTTAAATTTTATTAACTATAATTTAATTATTCATTGGGTTGAACATGAAGTAATAGCCATACTTGATAGATGGGTTTGCAGTCTTAATTTGTAATAACTGTTGCTATATATTTCTACGATAGACCAGCCGATTTTACACGACTGCCAGCCAATTAAGGGGTTAACACATTCTATTGTTAACCTATCACCATATGGAGAGTATATGTATACACAGCTCTGGCATCATATGGCAGTATATGTACTGCCAGTATATGTATGCAGAGGTATGCCTCTGCTTACCCTTTTTTAATAGGCTATTTTCGTATGCCCTGCTCAAAAAGGTCCCGGTTCATAAAAGGTTGACGCAAGATCCCATAGAGTCAGATTTTAATACTATTATAAAAATGTTTTAAACAGATTTAACCTAAATGTTGAAATAACTGAGCTTTAGCACGCTAGCATAAACAATTTATGGGTTTCGTGTATTATTTCCTATGTTACATACATTGCCAGCTACATGTAGATATCACCACAGTGAAAATTTGTGGTAGTGATTTTATGGAGCTCGATAAGCGTATCCGAAACTATCAGTTATCTAAAATGGTAATATACTATAACCAAAACCGATATAAAAGTTCCGAGTGATTTCAGACACTGACGGCATCTGTATGAGTCATGGTACGATATATATTCTTTCAACCAATCGAACCGACAGACTAAACGTAAGTAAGTAAAGAGGAATAATACGATGATCACAATCATAGCGGTTCCCTTTTAGATTTTCCTAAGAATCCAATGTTCGTAACTTTCGAATTATCTGCAATAATTTTTGATATGTAATCATAAGCGAAACGGATATAACATTATTCTAATATTCGTCCCCAGATCCGTAAATTCTCTAATTTGCAGTATATTATTATTTGTTGTTATACAACATTTCTCAAAAGAATTATCTTCAGACGCAAATATGTATATCTGTTACAATTATTTCTCATTTTCATTTTTATATATTTTTAAAGGTAACAAGCCCTCATTTATAGAAAGTGGCGTATGTGATGAGAATCAAACTGTCTGGTAATGGATCTCCATTACCAGACAGTTTGCCAGTGGGTGGTCGTTTGTGGAAGTTATGAAATAACAGAATCTCCGTACGTACTAAATTCCAGTGGTTGAATCACCTCGACTACCTCCTCAGCACCAGATTTGGCCAGTTCTACCTCTTAGCATCGTCTCACCCCAACCTGTGACGAGCGTGACGTCGATGTAACGACCAGTCCAAGGTAAAGGCGACCATGCACTGTCATAACCGACATTTCTCAAATTTTGCCCACACGTCACCCACAACGTCACCTACTTAGTCCTGGCAGTTGAAGTTGAGGCTCTTAAATTAGTATGTTAAAAGCCACATGAGTTAGACGGAAACGCCCTAGTAACGGAGCAAATCTATGATGGCAGACTACGACTCGTCTGGAAATAGAACTGAGCAATCGAGAGCAGAGCCTCAGTAATGTGCAGAGTCTCAGTCATATGCGGATTCCCGAGACCCTTTCAAACAGTAACCCGAATCTGCCAGCAACGCAATGCACATCTCGGAAACCTAGAGCCCACAAGGAAATGCCCAGTCAAATTCACATTATAATTACTATATTGAAATCTATGAAGGTCGTATGTTTAATCAAGAGTCAGTAGTTTTGTTGGTCACTAGGCAGTGCGGTCAAGCTTAAGGTCAGTGATCAGCCGCGATAAAAGTTTGCCACAATTTGCGGCTATAATAATATCTACTACGTAATATCGTTTGAGAGCCGCCATGAGTGTTCGATCGTTTAGTAGCCTATAACTGCTCATGAGTGTCGTAAAAGCCGACTAAGAGCCAGTTAATAGCATATAGTCAATGATTATGCTTACGGGAAGCCTTAACATGAAGTAGACGGCTGGTGATAATATTTTACCAAAATCTTATGCACCATGTTTTGCTCTTCTGCGGCCATATTAGGAAAAGAAGACTTGCTGTACCAACTTCGTATAAATTGTAATATTGGCAAGAGAATGATGGAGTACTAGGTACTTAGGAAGTCACTCTGTCATTCTACCGAATAAAATTAGAATCATGGCATAAAAACTTTTCTACGTTTTTTATTTTTTGTTTTATATAATAAGCAACTTTTCTGTTGAGTTTATTTTTATTTATATTTAAAATAAAATTTAAAGGCATTATAATTTATAACTAAGGTAATCGATTAAAGCTATAATAAAATCTCTATGATTTTATTCACTATTTTACTTCTAGAACTTACCACATTTCAAGTGTTGCATGTTTCTTAGCGTCTTTTCCCTAAAATTGCACTTTTCACTTGGAAAATGTTTGAAACTTTCCACCGAGCTGTCAATCAACCTTAACCTTTGAAAGCACACCAACATAAAATAACTGAATATGAAAATTATAGATTATTTGCCTTATAATATTATAGTGCAGGCGACGATATTCGTGCGTACGTGCTAAGCCAGACAACCACATTGGTGTCCATTGTGGTAATTGGTAAATAAACGCTGATGACAAGGACAATTTGTGACACACGTTCGTTGGAGTCGCCATGACTACACAAGGGACGCGCCGACGTTACCATAGTCGCCCTGCCGGCGCGGCGTCCGTCGTGCCATACTGTACAAGGTTATATTACGAACAACTTATAAGGGAGTCTCAACTCAATTAACTCGATGAATATTGATTTAGTTATTTGAAAATGCATTTACGAATTATATTCTCATTATGAAACAATTACTTCTTTAGATATACATTATTCAAAATAAAATTAGAATAATGCTCTCGTATAATGTATTACGCCTTCTGGCTAAGGTTATAGGTATAGTTCTGAATCTATACAAATACATATAAATAAAATTGAAGTGTATATTTGTAATTCCAAATTAACAGTTGAAAATATATAGGTTACTAACTTAAAAAAAAACAATATTTAAAATTTTTCTCCGTCTATCTGTTTCTTTTGGCTAATCTCTAAAATAGCCGAACCGATCTTAACAGGCCTTTCACTGGCAGGTGGCTGATGTTATAAGGAGTAACTTAGGCTACAGTTCCGCAAGAATAAAATTAAAAACATTGAAAGACGCCGAGTGACACAGCAAAACACAATTACAAAATTTTATAAAAATCAATTGTTTCTCTTATTAACATGCACAAACATGACGTAAGAGTAATTTATCGAAGATTTTATTAGAAGACATATTATATTCTAAATATTCAAAAATAATTGTTTTCAAATTAAAATATAATTTATTAAATTAAAACAAATGCACATTAAAGTATTTATAATTTTACGGCAAGACATTTGCCATTAATATTTCTTTTACATCCAGGTAGACATTCCGTTGTGATTGATTTAGCAGATGCCTCACCTCCAAATCTTGATTCTAGATTAATTCTCTCACACGTGATAATTAATGTTGTAGAATTGACAGTCAACGCTGCAGGGATCGGCCATAGCTGCCTACAAGGGTAAATCATACCTAATCGTTCACATCGACCATTGTACATAACATGACCATCTGTTTCACAAGGATTCTTTTCACAAATAGGAATGGCGGGCGGTATCTTGAGGGAGAACCAAGTAATAGCTGACTTCACAGGGGCCTTTTCTGTATGCCGCCCAACATGTATCCGTATTTGGATGATATAAATATCCTGAAATTAAAAATAATAATAAACATTAAGAATATCAATTACAAATTGAAAATGCAAGCGTATTGGAGTAATATCGATACAATGGGTCATGTAAAGTGATGAATTATGGTAATATTATATATGTATCTTAATTAGTGTTGCCCAAATGCAAGACTCTTGTGAAACTCGCAAGAGTCTTACAACTCTCGCCGTTAACATAACACAGAACCACTTGTTTTGATAGAAATGAAAAATTAACATAGAAATAAAAAATCCAAGTAAATTATTGAAATTGGCTCTGGTTGATATAAAGCTCTTAGTCGTCTTTTACGATATCCACGAGCAAAGTAAGGGTTGGTAGTAATCGTAGCCGTTACCACACAGCAACTAAGATTAATATAATATATGTATGTTATATAATATATGTATACTTTACGGGTTGAGAGCCCTCAGCGCTCACCCACAGTCCGGGTAAAGTTGTCATAGCCTTCTGAGGCTAACAACTAAGACACACAAAAAAAAAAAAAAAAAAATATGTATACTGTCTATCTTTTTCCGTGTGGTGACGGAGTAAGAATACAATTCACCAACCCCTATCTTACCCGTCGGTGATCGTAAGAGACGACTAAGGGATATAAAATGCATATAACATCTACGCAAGAGCAGGAAAACTTGAAACAAAACCCTATACCAACACCTCTGACCAGCGTGGTATAGTAGGTCAATTTCGCTCCTATTATGGAGAAGGCTCGAGCCCAACAGTGGAACATATATTAGCTGAGATGATGATGATGATGATCCTTTCTATCCCACAGGTGTCTAGACCAGACCACGACCATGAGTGAGACCATGAGTGTATTTGCGCTTGGTCCTGCAGCTACGCGCAACTTTATCTTACATAATTGAGATCGAACCTTATTGTCTGTGAGATTATGATGCTCCTTTCTATGTATGAGCCACTTTTTAATGGGTTCTTAACAAAAAATCAGTTCGATTAAAATTTCGTATAGCTTAAACTAATGACCATTTCTAACAATATATGACCTATTTTGAAAAAACCTTTTATATAAATCTTAATATTAGATTAGGTGTACAAACAACAACCATAATATATTTACTATTTTATTATTTTATACTTCTTATTATTCTAATGAACCAACAGCTATTAATACGTTCACAACAGCTACGACAACTCTTACTTTCCATTAAGAACTAGATAGAAAACTTTCGACTGTGACCATAGAACTGGGGCTTAGTAGCACACCTTAGGTATATATTTAATTATTTTCCACACAGAACCAGTTTGAAATTATAACCGCCGCACTACAATAGTGGATGTGATTTTTAGCAAGAAACGGACAAGACAATTGAGGAACAGAAAAGGTTACTAGGTATCGGACGACGTAGCACAGAATATGGGTGGAGTGACGGCATGGTGAAAGCCACAAGGAAATTTTGTATACAGCCAACACAGGATCTACATGCAATTCTATATCCTGTGTCCAAACCTAGATATTAATTGGATGTAGACGGATAAACTATTTTAGTATAGGTTGTATATTGCTTATGGTTCGGATATGTGGAAAAAATGTCGAACGAACGTCTCGTGAAGAAGATATACAATGCGAAAGTGAAAGGATGTAGGTACCGGGGGAGACCGAGACTAATTTACCTAGTCCAGATTGGTCACGTACTGAATGAAGGTGGAGTCAAGAGTCTCCGAAACCGGCGAGCGTGTGTGAAGAGAATTATGAATGTTGAGGAAGCGAGTGAAGTATGCAAGGATAGAGTTCTCTGGCACTCTGTTTTCTCTGCCTACCCTGCAAGGGATATGGCGTGATGATATGTATGTATGTTGTATATTGCTAAAATAAAATATTTTTTTATTTTATTACTTTCTATCCCATTCTAATCTATTCTAAAAAGGATACATACTAATCCTATCTCATAAAGAAATAACATAATAATTTACTTTTAAATTACTTTATAGGCATGTAATAATGTGATTAAGTAGACTGTAACATTTATCTACTAATATATTTTAACCAACGGCTTACAGTTCATGAGGCTAAGGACCCGGTAACATTTTATTATGTTGTTAATTTAAACCAGATTAACTGTATTTATTCGCATGGCGTAAGCTTTCAGTTGGCTATCAAACTAGGCTGATCAAAATATAAAAAAGAAAATAATGTTTTCAATATGTTTACAAAATTTATTAGTAACGCGATTAAATGTGTAAATGTGGTATTGAATAACTTTTTTAAAATGTAATACAATCTTAATTTATTATTAGAATTAGTGAATAACTACTATTTATTACTAAGAAAAACTATATAGTATGTCATTAAAGGCTCCGGGTTCAAATCCCGGTTTGGCTAAATTGATTCGCCTCACAGTGTATAAATAAAAACGATAAATTAAAGGATTTTCTAATAACGTCTATGTTTTTTTTTTTACATCATTTTAAAACATATAATAAAAAGTGTATTCAATTAATATTTATATCGACGCCCGTTTGTCTGTTCGTCCGAAAGCCTAGCCGTTACGATTTACGTCATCACATATAATTAATTCACAAAAATCTTTTCAAATATTTTTTTCATTTATACTTAAGATGGCCTATTAACTAATGTTTCATTATCAAACTCACAATTGTTTACATATGTACAACTTACTATATACACATCTATTTGTATATCTAATACATGAAAATCGTTTAATTTTGTCTAAGTTTATTCATCATCGAGCCAATTCACCATCGAAATACTTCAACTCTTATTCTCATATACACAATAAGATGCGGTTTCCTCTTTCACACTGATAATTATCCTCAATCATCTGTTTGGTCAGAACGTATTTTAGCAAAAAATACACGTCTCTGAGATATGCAACTTTTGGATTTTCCAAATATATAGGTATATGTTTTTAATTTTGCTCTCCAAAAATTCTAATAACTTTATGAATCGTTATGGGTTGTTAAAACGATGTATGAGAGATTATTATTTATAACAGAAATGCAGATATTAAGGTACAGCCCAAGAGCCCACGACGCTAGCCGTCGTTATTTTACAAAAGCTGAAAGATTTTCTGTACATGTCCCCTATACAGGTAAAAACGACCAGCGACTATGGAGTTTGGGTTATGGTTACTTGGGCAGGTAACACGCACCTGTAGCGGACATTCAATGTGTCGGGCAAGATGTAAAAACCACTATACCCATAAAGGATCAAACCATGGGCCCAGACTTGGCTCAAGCCTGGTTCAGTACCGTAAAGACCTGGGCTAAGTCTATACGCCAGTCTTGACCCAATTTTGGGAAAGTCTGGAATGATAACATCGTGCCAGCCTTGGTTGTGAAGTCTGGGCCATGATTTATAGTCAATACTGGGCCACGCTTGAACACCAAGGCCGGCCCATGTTTCATCGTCAAGACTGGGCCATGCTTGACCATCTAGACTGGGCCAAATCTGCATATATGTATTGGTCCGACATTGATAAAGGTCTGGAACGATAACATAGTGCCAGGCTTGGTTATCAACTCTGCGCCAGGCTTGGTTATCAACTCTGCGCCATGCTTGATCATCTAGACTGGGCCAAATCTGCATACTAGTAATGGTCCTACTCTGGTATAAATCCGGAAAAATACCAACGTGCCAGGCTTGGTTGTTAAGTCTGAGCCACGCTCGAGCGCCAAAGCTGGGTCATGCTTGATAGCCAAGACTGGCTAACCTTTAATTGCCTAAACTGGACCACATTTAATTGTTAAAGTTGAGATGTTTATTTAGATATCTATCCTATCTTTACAATAAAATCAATTTAAAAAAATTGTCAACATCCCTATTGTACTTAAAATTTGAATATTCTATAATCTCACATATAACCTGTCAATAAAGCATTTGTTAAGAACTTTTTTAAAATGCTTAATGAACATTTATAAACTTTATTTTCAAAAAAAAAATTATTTATTTGAAATAAATATTTGTTTCATAATTTGATTTAATTATGTAAAAATAGATTCTTCAGTCTTGACAATTTAAAAAATGCCATAGCCAAGACGCCGTTACCCAGTCTTGGGCCAAGTCTGAGTCACCATAACATGGCCATAGCTGGTTTTTCCAGGCTTGACCCATGGTTGGGTAATTTAAGGAATGGCCGATCTTCAGTTACCCAGTTTCGGGCCAAGTCTAAGTCACCATAGGTTGGCCGAAGCTGGATATCCCAGACTTGACCCATAGCTGGGTAATTTAAGGAATGGCCGATTATCATTTGCCCAGTCTTGGGCCAAATCTAAGTTATCATAGGTTGTCCAAAGCTGGGCTTCCCAGTCTTGGTGCGAGGCTGTATTGCCATAGAATGGCCGAAGCTGGATATTCCAGGCCTTTCCCATGGCTGGGTATTTTAAGGAATGGCCGATCCTCAGTTACCCAGTCTTGGGACAAGTCTGAGTCGTCATAGGATGGCCGATCCTCAGTTACCCAGTCTTGGGCCAAGTCTAAGTCACCATAGGTTGGCCGAAGCTGGATATCCCAGACTTGACCCATGGCTGGGTAATTTAAGGAATGGCCGATTATCAGTTGCCCAGTCTGGGGCCAAATCTAAGTCATCATAGGTTGGCTAAAGCTGGGCTTCCCAGTCTTGGTGCGAGGCTGTATTGCCACAGAATGGCCGAAGCTGGATATTCCAGGCTTGTCCCATGGCTGGGTATTTTAAGGAATGGCCGATCCTCAGTTACCCAGTCTTGGGACAAGTCTGAGTCATCATAGGATGGCCGATGCTGGGTTTCTCGGTCTTGGCCCAACGTTGGGAAATTTAAGAGATGGCCAAGGCTGGTGTAGCCAATCGTGGCCCGAGATAAGTTAAACATAGGAACGGCCAAGGTTGAATTATCCAGCTTCGGGCCAGGCTTGCTGCGCCTAAGTCCGGTTTGCTAGGACCGTGCCTCGCTTGGCCCCGTTGTTTAACTCTGGGGACTCCTGTATGGGTAACTACCCGCCTATTGAGTTAACTATACAGCGTGACTGGTAAAAGATTGTACATATTGAGGGAGGGTATTCAGTACTCGATTCTGATACCGAATATATAAAAAAAATTGATACTTTAATTTTGAACTAATTGTCCTATAAAAATGATTATTTACGTACACCTCCGCATAGATATTGAAATTGCATTAAGATAGTAACTAGCCGAGCGCGTGACCTTGACAACAGTGCTAAGTAGTGGCTCCCGCGCACACTCTGCAAGAGGGATGTCCCCGGGGTGAGTGTCCGTCTGTGGTCAGCTGATCAGTCAAAACGCGTGCGCCGTATCGGGTGTTTTGCATTTCCGTGTTTGTTAACCTACGCATCTTTCGATTGCCCGCGTTTTGATTTTAACCGTGACTATTTGTGTGTGAATTGTGATAGAATGTGTTATTCACACGAAGAGTGTTGGGAAATGGTTCGTGCATATGCTCGAGCAAATGGCAGTATACAAGCTGCGATTGATTTGTGTCAAGAAATGTTGAGAAGGTGACCATCTTTTTGAGAATCCTGACACACTAATATTGTTGAGGTTTACTATCTAGTTAATTAATATTACCTTCTTATTATATTTTATTGGTTACATGTGACCATTATCTATCGTCTCCTTCGATATGTACAGTCTTGTACCAGTCATACTGTATATATGTATACACCGTGGAATCTAATTGGCTGTTTTCCCGAAACGTATATACTCAGTTAATGATATAGAACCATAATATAGCATTTATTCAATAAAATAAAAACATAAATTCTAGTCATTTGCAATCCCGGACGTTTCCTTAAAATATCATTTTTGCATAACTGTAACATATTTTGTCTAATAATTTTGTTATACCTTCGGTCGTTTGAGAGCATCGACCGTAGCTATCAACCTACGGTCAATGCTCTTACCTTGGTTACCTACTTTCTTTAATTACTTTAAAACCATACCTCCATTTTCTCAAGAATTTCTTCTTCTAATCGAGCAGAATGTCGGCGACACCTACCTCTAGCCTGAGCACGGGTAAGCACTCAAAACTGCCTGTGGGTTAGTAGGCGTTATGTGGCTGATAAAATTATCGCTGTTGTAGGCACAGGCGGATTTATAATGCCACATCTGCGTAACGAATCCAGGTGTTCTGGCTGAGCGTACAGGCATCTAGCCTTCGCCAAGTTGTCTCCAGCAATCGCATAAAAACGAACCATGTCTAACCACTCTACGTCAGAATACTGGTAATGACTTGTCATTTTTTCGCACTTACTAGCACTCGCGTTCGGGATTTGTTATAAACATATGATATACGTCTAAGCCGTTTGGCAAAAAATTGCAAACTGACCTATTAAAACATAGACCAAGGTCGCGCGGCTCGGGCGCATCAAAAGCAAGGGGTGCGTGTGGGACGCGGGCGGGCTACGAGCTACAATGCCTAAATATTTTTTTACCTATTATTGCGATTTAATTCGAATGCTATGTCGTAGGCATGTTGGGAACAATACCGTTGCATATCAGACAAACTTAAGAACGTCTATTTATCAGACTTTTTTTTCAATGTATTATGTTTTCAGTTATGTGGGGATATTAAGAATGATTAACTGAGTACATACGTTTCAGGAAAACAACCAATTAGATTCCACGGTATACATATATATATATATATATATATATATATATATATATATATATATATATATATATATATACATATATACAGGGTGAACTTTATGTATGGGAACACCTGAAAATCTCGAGAATTATTGGATATATCGGGAAATGACCCGAACAAAAGTTTCATGAGAAGGAACGGAGAACTCGAATCAAAGCTCAAATTTGACCTTGGGCATGACCTTCACCCAAATTCGAAGGTCAACTTTGTTTTTTCAAATGGGAACCCCTATTTATGACCTCGGATTCGGAAAGAACGGGCAATTATACGTTCAAAACCATATTCATACTTCATTTTTGAAGGTGTCGCTAGAAACGAAATTATAAAAAAGGAACTCATATCAACTGATTTTCACACTGGAACACCAGGATATCTCGGTAAATACCGATTTTTCAAAAAAATGTTTGAGACAAGTTTCATGGGAAGGAACAGGGAACTCTATTCCAAATTCCTAACACATTTTTTCAAAAAATCGCTATTACCGAGATATTCAGGTGTTCCAGTATGAAAATCAGTTGATGTGAGGTCTTTTTGTAAGCGACCTTTCTACGACCTTAAAATAAAAGTATGAATATGGTTTTGAACGTAGAATTTGCCGCTCTTTCCGAATCCGAGGTCAAAAATAGGGGTTCCCATTCAAAAAAACAAAGTTGACCTTCGAATTTGAGTGAAGGTCATGCCCAAGGTCAAATTTGAGCTTTGATTCGAGTTCCCCGTTCCTTCTCATGAAACTTTTGTCCGGGTAATTTCCTGATATATCCAATAGTTCTCGAGATTTTCAGGTGTTCCCATACATAAAGTTCACGTGGTATATATATATATATATATATATATATATATATATATATATATATATATATATATATATATACATATATATATATATATATATATATATATATATAAATTTATTTAAATTTAGGGGTGTCTGGCAGGCGATAGCAACTGTCATAAGTGTCCGGCAATGGAAAACGAGCTTTTTAAAGTTATCCCGAAGAAAGAGCTTTATACTTTAACGAATTTAAGGTACTATTTATACACTTTTACTACCTGATACTTACCCAAATAACCACAACCCAAACTCCATAGTCGCTGGTCGTTCTTACCTGTATAGGGTACACGTACAGAAAATCTTTCAGCTTTTATAAAATAACGAAGGTCTGGCCGTCCTGGGCTCTTACTCTAGTATATAATGAATCAAATCGAATTAGAGGCAACCTGAAAGTGGGGTCAATGACTAAAAAGTTGAATGACAAGAAATGTCCAATTACTTGTAATGTCGCCAGACGAAATTAGACTTGGAAAAGGAAGGCTACTAGTGAAAAGGAAGACTAGAGGAAAGGTAGTTGAAGCACGAAGAATTATATTAATAGAAAAAGGAGTATATAACCACCGTCAGAAGGAAGTCTATGAAAAATATGTATCGCAGATTCCAGGTGATTTAAATGGGGGCAGGAAGTTAATGAAATTACGAATAGCAGATACATGTGAAGTTTGTGGTAATGTACCTACCTAGTACAAGTTACCCATATATTACGCATAATGACAATATTACTACTACAATTAGAATTACAATTCTGCCTAACCCGAGCAGGACCACCCTTAGCCATCTAAGCGCTGCGAGTGAGTTATATATTTGGCGTCTTGACAAATAACCTCAAGCGACCTTCTAGGTCGAAATTAAAGCTAGCACTGATCTCAAGTCTGTATTAAATGTATGCCCTATTATAATCTAGTACCTAGGTAAATATTCTAAAATGTTATGCAACAGCTTTAATACGATTCAAAATGGATTATTGACATTACCTGGCCTACAGTCGCAGATCCAGTCATCCTTTTGATCACCAGGATAGAATAGTTCATTCACAGGACACATCGCTGGTATGAACACCGGTTGACGATTCTGAAATATAAAATTACAATTGTATTTTTTATTAACACAACTAGCCAGGAATTGGCTATGCTTACAAATACCTAATTGTATTTTAGGTATCTATTTTAGTTTCAACAGTGAAAATTTGCTAGCGGAAAAATATTTATTGCTCCAGCAGATACAGAAAAGTAGGAGTTCGTCGGCAATCACTTGCACCCAATAAGCCATTGTTATATAATAATATATCTTTGTATGGTGACGGATAAATAATACAAACCACGACCCCTTTTCTGGGTGTCGTAAAAGACGACTAAGGGATATAATTTGCGTTTAACATGCACGTGAAATAAAGCTAGAAGAAAATACCCTATACCAACCCATCCGACCGCGTGGTGTAATAAATCACTTCCCCTATTATCGGGGCAAAGGCACCAGTTTAGTAGTGCGACGGATCTATATGAGCTGAAAAGATGCTGATAATGATGATGAAAAAATTGTCTGCCCTAGACAGATAAGGGCATATTCAACTGAGATGATGATGATATATAATATTAAATATCTGGATGACCGAGCCTTGCTCGGTATTTTCTTTTTAATGTGTTTTTTGAAGATATATTTATATATAATAAAATAATGAAAAAACAAATCAAAAAGCAAAAAAATAAAAATAGAACCTAAAAAAATATCGAGCAAAAAGGAACAAAAATCACGTTTGTTGTATGGGAGCCCCTTAAGTATTTATTTTATTTTATTTGTTAGTACTTGTCGTTTAAGCGGCAACATAAATAAATCATCTGTGTAATTGCAACTGTCTAACTATCATGGTTCATGAGATACAGCCTGGTGACAGAGAGACGGACGGACGGACAGCAAAGATTTAGTTATTATATTTGCAAAAATCGAGACGGAAAGGTTGAGTTATATTAGGAACTATCAATAAGATACAGTACAGAGACAGCATATTGATGCTGCTGATCAGATGGGTCGTGAGACGCCATGACGTACCTATGTGCGATACTACGGTCGTTTCGATTTCTTTAAACCATTTACTCGCAAATATTTGAAAACATTCGAAAGGGTCAAATATCAAAGTAAATCCTTTGAATAAATGATAAACCCCGCCTTAAGCAACCGGTCGAGTTCCTGAATACACGGAAGCCTCCCGGTATCCCAGCTCACATCTTAAAATTGAGAGCTGACGCGCCAAAATTATACAATGTTTGCAAGAAAAAACATTCTAAGATTCTCCAAATACCTCTTCGAATTTCAGAGAGAGCAGTTTGCCATCAAAGTCTACTTCGCAATGACCGTAAACAAAGGTCGAGGTCAAATTCTTAAGGTAGCGGGAGTAGACTTGAGAGAAAGCTGCTTCTCCCATGGGCAGTTGTATGTGACATACTTCAGAGTAAACTCAGAGAGTAGCCTGGTAATTCTCATTTCAATCCGAAAGAAAAACAAAACATTGTTTACAAAGAAGTACTGTAGTTGGTGTAGTGTCGCGGGTGCATGGACCGGGTTTCTACGGGTTACGGACTAATAGTCCGTAACCCGTAGAAAGGTCAGCCTCGTGAGGACGACGCTTCGGTATCACAGTTGTTTGTTGCCGGGGCGTCTATGATGATGATACCCGAAAGGATAACCCGGCGGGCTAGCCACAGATGTCAAGGAAGCGGTACCAGAGGTCGACCTAATTTCGATGCAAAACACAGTGGGTTATGGGGCTACACACTGCCTTTCCGTCGCCTCGGTCAATGAGCGCAGCTGTTCAAAACGTAGCCTCCTAAGAAAAAAGCCTCGTGTCCATAATATATAACAAAATTTTATTTTATTGTCTTGTTTATTAGACCTTTTAATACCCTACACTATAATAAAGATTGTTATATTTTATAAGTATACAAACATTTAAACATAATAATTTATAAATTATAATAAAATAATGTAAAAACCAAAAAAAAACTATTAGAACCATTTTCGACTTCTACGCGGACGAAGACGCGGGCAAATGTTAGTAATTAATAAAATAATAAAAAAAATAAAAAAGGCAAAAAATCAAAAAAGGGAAAGGATCCGAACCGTGCTCTGTGTTATCGGGATTAGACCACTCAATATTCCAACTGAGTTATGTCTGTTCTTGAAGACAGCGAAGAAAATACAGAAAAACAATATTTTCTAGAAATGAAACCTAGCTAGATTAATCGCCCTTGAAACCCTCTATATGTCAAATTTCATGAAAATTGTTGGTGCCGTTTCCGAGATCCAGATTATATATATATATATATATATATATATATATATATATATATATATATATATATATATATATATACATATATATATATATATATATACATATATATATATATATATATATATATATATATATATATATGTATATATATATATATATATATATATATATATATATGTATATATATATATATATATATATATATACAAGAATTGCTCATTTAAAGATATAAGATTATAAATAAATCTACCAATCACAATTTACTTAGTATACATTACATCGACGGCGTTTTTGCCTTGCTAAGCATTATTATCAATAGTGACTAGCAGACTTTTTAGGATTCCATTTGTTCAATATATATATATGTTACTTTAAAATCCGTGTATTATAAAACTGTTTTTACGGATTCTATATATAAAATCAAATAGAAATGCGATAGAATCAGTAAAAAATGTTTTATTTCAAATTTGTAATATTAGCGCAAATATCTATAATCATTATCCGTGTTTTATGTTAGATTTCACTGTTAAATCTTAGGATTTTCTACATGTGTTGGTTAAAATCCCAACTGTTTATAAAAAGGGGGATAATTTTTCTTACCTTTATCATTAAAAGTGTTGTTCTAAGTAGGTGTGTAAGTTGTCTGCGTTAAATGCATGTTTGTAAAGTTCCCTACAATATAAGGATTATTTCCTTAGTGGAAGGTGGTGCTCTTTAAAAAAAAAAAGAAAAAAATGACAGCAACAGTGCTTGTAAAACCGCATGCAAAGTGTGGTGATTATTAATACATTATTCTCTTCGTGGATGTCTATATTCTAATATATAATACCTATAGTGAGATAGATCACATAGGAAGGTAAGTTCATTTGGTTCCTTTAGAAGAAATTCTAGTAATGTTTTAAAAATAGCGCCACGTCTATTCATATCTGTCTTAACATTGACCGAGACACTCGATATCTTAACATTGATAAATATCATTGCCGAGAAATAGGAGGTATAAAGGATAAACCTACTTCAGATTCTACTTGATGCGCTTTTCTATTTTATATGCATTTACAAAAATATTAAAAATAAAAAAAAGATAAAATGCGATTTAGTTTATAATAAATAAAAAAGCAACGCATCTATGACTTGAACACATTTAAAGTTTATTCAAATTCTGCGCAGGGCAAATATTTCTGTGATAATAATTATTCGTAGTTAAGACTATAATTTGTGTTCGTTAACTATATTAAATATATATTTAAGTTTCTTGGAACCAAATGTTTTAATTTTATTGTTTAATTTTAAATGTTTTTAATTTAAATACAGTGAGTTAAGGAACCACGCGCCGCCCTTTTGTCACAAGCGCCCATAAAAAAAAAGAATATATGATATTGTACTAAAAGAAGTGTCTTCTAGTTACTGATTAAATATCTGTGTGTATGGTGGTAAATTAAAAATTATCCCGTGACCGTGTCTAGGTTAAGTATGAAAAAGAAGTATACAAATATAAATCTAATCATCATCATCATCATCACAGCCCATATATGTCCCACTGTTGGGCTCGGGCCTCCTCCGTAATAGGAGGGAAATTAACCTACTATACCAGATACCGGTCAGACGTGTTGGTATAAGGCTTTGTTTCGAGGTTTAATTCTCTTGCATAGATGTTATATGCGTTTTATAACCCTTAGTCGTCTCACATCATCACGGGTAATATAGGGGGTGGTGAATTGTATTCTTACTCCGTCACCACACGGAAAATAAATCTAGTATTAACCATATATTACAATCGAACTTGCGACACAAATACATGCAATATATCATGTATGCACTCTAGCATCACATCATATATCCTCTCAATTCATTATGTAGTAAAGAATCTCGACAAATCGAGTCTGTGGCGGGTTTGTGCACCTCATTATAATCTATGTTAATTAGTGCAGTGGCTGGATTCATCATCATCAAAGCTCATTTACGTCGCCCAGTGCTGGGTTCGAACCTCCTCCACTATAGAAGAAATAAATCAAGTTTATCACGCTAGTCAGTTTTTTTTTATTGCTAATGGTGACAAACGAGCAAGCAGCACACCTGATGGCAAGTGTCACTGCCCCCATGGACCTTTGCAATACCAAGGTTATAACTAGGCCGCTGCCTACCAGCCCCAGGGTGCCATGAGTGTGGCGCGCCGCTAGACGATGTGTGCCACACAGTGGAAGTATGCCCCGCCTGGGGGCCCCAGCGCCTCGTCCTGTCGGCGGTCATTGGGCGTGACCTGTCACTGTCGACTATCATCTCGAAGATGCTCGACAGTGACAGGTGCTGGTCGTCGATGGCCTCCTTCTGCGAGGAGGTTATCTTCAAAAAGGAGGCCGCGGAGCGGGAACGCGAGGCAATTGCGTCCGCAGACTCGCTCCGCCGGCGGCGGCCAGGGAGGAGGAGGCGCCGATATGCGCACCTTCTTCCACCGCCTTGAATGACGACAGGACGTGGCCAGACGGCCAAGCGTTGGGGTGTCGGGGATAGAATGTCAGTAGACGATCTCTCCGGCACCCCGTAAAAGCGCGGCAGGGGCCGCTGTGGTTTTAGTGGGTATTCCGGTCGGTCATCTGGCCGGCGAGTCCCACAGGCCCCCCCGTCTGTCACATGCGGGGAAAGCGCGTAAATGCGTTTCCACAGCGTGAAAAAAAAAAAAAAAAAAAAAAGGCCGCTGCCTACCATTTTAAACTCCAAACCCACCCAATCGGGCTTCCGGCTCTCTCGCTCACCGAACGAAGCGCAATAGCACATTGCTATTACTCATACGTCGACCTTCTGCGAGAATGTGGTACTACACCGGACGGACCGGTTCGCGGCTGCAGACAGAGAACTGTCAACAGCGTGGTCCTACCACTATTAAGAATAGTGGTAGGAGATATAGATATATGGATAGATAAATTGGTATAGGGTTTTTAGCTCGAGTTTACCTCCCCTTGCATAACATATAAATGTTACATACACATTTTATCCCTTAATCGTCTATTACAATACACACGGGCAAGATAGGAGGCGGTGAATTATATTCTTACTCTGTTATCACAAGGAAAATCCCAAAAGCTCGGTGTATGATTTGTAGAAGGGAATACCTTCATGGATATGCATGATAATATGAAAAACATTTATAAACTTACATACCTAACACTAAACTATGCATAGCTGTGTGGTAGCGGCTACGAATACTATCAACCTTACTTTGCTCGAGGATGTCGTAAAAGACGACTAAGACTCTTATAACGACCTGGGCCAACTTCATCTGATGCTGTTTGATCAACAATTACATTCCCAAGGAGGGTTGACGTCTGGCAGGGGGCTGGTCATAAAACTATTTGTCAATAACTTTTACAATATGTACTATTTTAGTATTAAAATTATCGTGAGTTTGACACATATTAAACAGTTGTGTTTCCGGCAATACTCACGCGTTAGAGTCGATTATGTCGACCCGGGTTTCGAGCATGTCCGATGCTCATCATCAGGGCGTGTGCGCAGCTGCGTCTGCGAGCCCCCGACGCGCAATCAGAGTGCGCGTCGGGGGCTCGCCCGGATCCCGTAGTGGATAACACGGGTCGACATAATCGACTCTAACGCGTGAGTATTGCCGGAAATACTATGAAAGAAGAGTACATATTGTATCGACCCCAAGTAATTGGGATAATAGTAGGAGAATAATGACAAACAAATACTAGACTATACCAACAGTTGCAAACCTTTTGCATAAATTACATATTTCAGCCTTAAAATAAAATACATAATGTTCATTTACATGTATATATTAATAAATAAGGGAATGCTAGGATGGTTCGGACATGTGGAAAGAATGCCGAACGAACGTCTGGTTAAGAAGATATACAATGCAAAAGTGAAAGGATGTAGGTACCGGGGGAGACCGAGACTAACCTACCTAGATCAGATTGGTCACGTACTGAAGGAAGGTAGAGTCAAGAGTCTTCGAAACCGGCGAGTGTGTATGAAGAGAATTATGAATGTTGAGTAAGTGAATGAAGTATGCAAGGATAGAGTTCTCTGGCACTGTTCTCTCTGCCTACCCTGCAAGGGATATGGCGTAATGATATGTATGTATATATTAATAACATATTTATAGTCAAGAAAAACCCTCCATAGAAACGAACATGGAACACTAATTAATCTCAACTATTGGAGAAATAATAGACGGTTTAATAGATCAAAGCATTCAAGGATTCTGTATTCCACTAATCACCATTTTAAACATAAGTTTATCGCAGCAATTAGAAATTAATTAGCAAATAATAGAGAAGTATTGGTAATATTTATACCTAATTATGGTTGAATATGTCATATTCATACTGCCTCATCATCTCAGCTTAGATGTACTGCTGGGATCGACAATAGAAGGGAAATTGACCTACTATGCCACGCTAGCCAGATGTGTTGGTATAAGGTTTTATTTCAAATGTATAGATTTACCATCTCTTACATAGATTTTATATGCATATTATATCCTTTAGAAGTCATTTAATTAAGTTCTCAATACAAGTGCCGGGTTTTCAACAGTACTTACCTACACTAAAGTAATTCGAATTATTCGATATCACATAAAAAAAGCATAACAGTGAATCGGTTCTTATAGTACAACACGATTAATACAGAATAGATAAAATAACAGCAGCTCATATATAGAAATTCATACATACTTACATACCACCAGGCCATGTCCCTTGCAGGGTAGGCAGAGAGAACAGAGTGCCAGAGAACTCTATCCTTGCATACTTTACTCGCTTCCTCAACATTCATAATTCATACACGCTCGCCGGTTTCGGAGACTCTTGACTCCACCTCCCTTCAGTACATGACCGATCTGGTCTAGGTAGGTTAGTCTCGGTCTCCCCCGGTACCTACATCCTTTCACTTTCACATTGTATATCTTCTTAACCAGACGTTCGTTCGGCATTCTTTCCACATGTCCGAACCATCCGAGCATTCCCTTTCGCATCTTTACACCAATACTCTTTTTCATACCTACTCGCTCTCTTACGTCGTCGTTACGAATGCGATCGATCAGCCTAACTCCACAGATTTTCCGTAGAGATCGCATTTAAGAAAATAGAAATTCAAGTACCATATAAACTAAAGATGAAATGAATTAATCTTTAATAAAGTCTGCTGTACCTACTTTTGGGGTGATGTATAGTTTCTGCTTAATATTAAAACTAAAGGTTATTTAATTTCATTTAGGTTATTTATTGTTAAATACCTTTAGTTAAAAGTTTCGTACCTATTATGACGTCATTGTAAGACGCATCGATTTACCGGATGAATACCGGTTATACCAATTTTGTAGCAAGAAGCTATGGTGTATTAAATCATTGTTAAACTTCACGACTTTGAATGGTTAATGATCATATGTGAGTTTTTATTGCTTAGAAAAGAATATACCTACGACAAAATAATCATACGTCTAAATATAACGTTTGCTTAGAATCGTAGTTTTATAAAAATCACACACGTTTCTCCACATAGCTGACATTGGCAGAATTGTCGAAACCGGCAACACTTGCCATTACGGGAAAAAATTGAATAGAATCGTAGTTTAATTTTTTATTAGAATTAATGATAACAAGTTCGGGACCTGTGAACCATCACTGTTTAAGGTCACTACAGCCAATGTAAATAATTATGACGCATACGTCAACCAAATACGATAAATTTATATCGTTGCTTTAAAACACAATCCGTAAAAAATATCGAAATTAGCAAAAACTATACTATCTTATATTGTTATTTCAAAACTCAAATGTCACCAGAATATATTTATAGATTGACATTAATTACTTTGTGTAGCACTACAGTTATATTTATTTATAAAAATAAAACTAATAAATAAGTGATTAATTGTACAAAATCTTACATCTTTGTTCACTAAATTAACATCTTCCTCGGGCTCAGGAAATCCGATAGATTCTTTCGTTGCATTTTTTGCTGTTGTTACACTAATTAAAAACCAGCAGACAACCGAATTCCATAAAGCGACCATTATTAACGATCAAATCTATTTTTAACGTTAATCTTTAAACTTGTATCACAGTAATAAAAGCCTCGTAGTAAAATTTCAATAAAGTAATAAATAAATAAAAAATACAACCACTTAAATACACAGACAGAGAGCGACTAGATCACACTCAGATAAGTTCAATGTTGTTATTTAAACATAATCGAATGGCGGTGTGTACAAATTAAAACAAGTTTTCGCTGATAAAAAAATAAGTTGTGTGGACGTAATATTACGAAGAATAAACACGTGAACGTAAATAAAATAAGTTAGAGGCACCAATGGTTTGGAACCATAAGGAAAAAAAAAACATAATTATATTATCCTAGTAAAAACCTAGAATATTTATACATATGTACATACTTGCAAACACGTCATACTTAAGTTTTATATTCTCAGTACATACTATTTTTTTTTTTTACTTTGCACTAGGGCAATAATCTTTGATCAGATGTAAGAGTAACAATAGGTAATGATGTACTAGAGCAAGTGGATGAATTTGTATATCTTGGATGTGGATTTAGCCGAGATAGAAGGTATACCACTGATATAGAGCGAAGAGTGAATGCGTGAAATAGAGTGAACGGAGCGTTGGGGCAACTTCTCGGCAGCCACCACCTCAGCCAGAAGGCACGTGTAGCAATACATAACGCATTGCTTGTCCCAACATTACTGTTTGGAAGCGAGAGTTGGGTATGCAGAAAAGAGTATGAAAGTAAAATTAATGCGGTCGAAGTGCGATCTCTGCGGAAAATCTTTGGAGGTAGGCTGACCGACCGCATTCGTAACGACGACGTAAGAGAGCGAGTAGGTATGAAAGAGAGTATTGGTGTAAAGATGCGAAGGGGAATGCTCCGATGGTTCGGACATGTGGAAAGAATGCCGAACGAACGTCTGGTTAAGAAGATATACAATGCGAAAGTGGAAGGATGTAGGTACCGAGGGAGACCTAGACTAACCTACCTAGACCAGATCGGTCATGTACTGAAGGAAGGTGGAGTCAAGAGTCTCCGAAACCGGCGAGCGTGTATGAAGAGAATTATGAATGTTGAGGAAGCGAGTGAAGTATGCAAAGATGGAGTTCTCTGGCACTCTGTTCTCTCTGCCTACCCTGCAAAGGATATGGCGTGATGATATGTATGTATGTAAATAATCTTTGTATTGCGGAGGACTTCACAAACATATAATTAACGCAGACCAATTACACCCAGACTCAGAACAACGCTTTGTTGCACACAGAGTATTGCCCTGCATAGGAATCGAACCCCCGGAGCTGGCACGGAAGGTTGGTATTTTAACCACTACGCCATCCTGTGCAGTCAAATTGCTTAAACCAAGGTGGGTTGAATAATTTGAAATTAGAGAACCTGCCATACATACGGTAGTCTCTCGATAAAAGAAGTGAGAAGATTAAAGTACTATTCTCCAATAGTAGAAAACTTTTAGCCTAGGGTTTCTTAAATAATGACAACGAAGACAAAGATCAGGTACCGATGGCCCGCTCGCACGGCCAAGAGAGGCGCTTTGCAGAGTGGGTCTATGGGGTCGCGCGCCGCCTCTTCCGTCGCCCCAGACCGATTTGGCGGGTTGTGACCACACCATAGAGCAGCGCAAAAAAGGGTTTCTTGAATAATGTGTATGATTCCGGCATTGAACTCTTGTAGCTAGGAGACTATAGTCTCGTATTGCAATGTGACCTTTCGTGTTTTTATCTAGATCAGGGGTCGGCAACCTGCGGCTCATGAGCCACATGCGGCTCTTTGGATGTGAAGTTGAGGCTCTTTAGTTCTATATGCAAAAATTTATTTTATAACGAAAACCTTTAAAAATGGTTTATTATTAGGCATTGGACACAAATTATTGTTGCCGAAAAAAATGTGGCTGGCTCTCTAAAAACTTTAACCTTTTTTAAACACTAATTTTTGGCTCTTCCGACTCCAGAGGTGCCGACCCCTGGTCTAGACCATCACAAAGATACTAACAGTTTCCTAGGGCTATGGTTTCCTTAAGGTCAATCAGTAAAATAATACTTTAAAATCTATCTAAGTTATCTAAATATATCTTTTTTTTTTGCGGTGGGCTATGGACGTCGCATCCCGCCAAATCGGATCGGGGTGACGGAAGAGGCGGCGACGCGCAACCCCATTGACCCACCCTGCAAGCACCTCTTCTTCACCGTGCGAGCGGACCACCGGTACCCGATCTTTGTCTTCGGTGGCCCGCTCGGCGGTATGCCCTCTCGGGCTCCTCTCCTGTCGACGCCCCGACAGCTTTCACCGTTGAGGCGTTGTCCTCACGCGGTGGCCTCACGTCGGGTGACCGGACAATTCCCCGGGGTTAGTGGTGGTCGTTGAATGAACGAACAGTTTTTTTCGACTGTTTCTTTGCCGTGAACTAATAGACCAGTTTATAGTTGACTGATAAACATGTTTATGTATGAACGGTTTCGCGAATCGGTCGTCGCATCGACGAATGACACACGAACGCGACGACAACTTACGAGTGTTCGAAGGTGCCCGAAGTTCGACGACGCGACGCGTGCGCGCTCTCACGGCTCGCTACGCTCCTTACCCACCCCGCAAACCTCACCGCCCGTGGGCGCGGGTCGAGCCGAAATTATTAGATAGATTGAATTGCAATTCATTGAACAGTGCTGTTACGTGATGGAACATTACATATTGAAGCGTCAATGTACATTGTACAATGCAACATTTTTAGTTTTAATACTTGCACTTAGCTTATTGCTAGATCAAAATAGACTCTATTTTGATTAGTGTAAATATGTTTTGTGTTGCATTTATTATAAATAAAGTATTGGATTGCAAATTGAAATTTTGTTTATTACATTATTTTTTAGTTTCGTTTGAATGCGTTACGCTCAGCGCAGGTCAAAGTTGACTGCTGTCCTCTTCTGGGATGGAAAAACCATCGTCATGTGTATCCTAATTTATTAAAATTGTACATACAACATTGTAATATAGTCGCAACATCGGTTCCTTGCGAACGCGTGTTTTCCAAATCAGGATTAATTTTAAATCAGCGCAGGACACTATCAACAACCAACAAAGTAGAGGAATTAATGATTTTAAATATAAATTTAGATGAAGGAAGGTTTGCAAACTACATGTAAATAGTGAATATTCTAAGGTCGTGTAAATATGTAAATACTTGAAACTGATTATGTACATAAAATGAAATGAACTTTTAAATACGCTAGGTTCATAATAGTTAACTTAAATAAATTAATCTTATTATTTCCTATTAGCTATCTAAAATAATAAACCTGCCAGTCCTAACTCTGGAAAAAGTATGAAAGGGAGTTCATTTCAGCATATTCGTAAATATCAAATATTGTTGTCTAATAAAATACGTTGATCTTCCATTGGTAAACGACAACGTAAGTAAACACGTTGATCGTCCATTGGTAAACGACAACGTAAACACGTTGACGATCAACGTACATCACAATATAAACTAAACGTCTCGTCTTGTCTAAGCGTCTACGACATAAACTAGTCGACGATTAGACTGTTTTTTCAACTAGTTTATCATCGACGATAAACGGTCTCGTTGCGTCGACTGAAAAATCGTCGACGACCCACTACTACCCGGGGTGATCACCCGAAGCCTCGGTTAGGGCGGCATCAGGCGCAGGTACTCGCGCCTGCGCCGTCCCGGCCGCGGGCGGCGGCCCGGTTCACGGGAATCCTCCCGGGCCCTTTCCGCCGCCTCCTTCTGTGAGATGACAGCCTCGCAGAAGGCGGCGACCGCGTCCCAATTCCTGACGCTGTCGACCATCGCTCGCGCAACAGCCGGCAGCGTCAGGTCGGCACCGATGACAGCGCCGAGGTCACGGCGCTGCCCGTCCTAGCCCGAACATACCTCGAGCGTATGTTGCGCCGTGTCCTCGTCGCTACTGCAATGGTGGCGGGACGGAGTCCACTCCCTCCGCACGACTGTGTGCAGGTACTTGCCGAAGCAACCATGATCTAAATATATCATTAGGAATAATGTTATAAAAGAGCGCTGTGGTGTGAATGAAGAAGTAGGGACAAAGATAAAAAAAAGGGTATGCTTAGGTGGTTTGGACATTTAGAAAGAATGAGTGACGACTTGACGAGAGGTTGACGAAGCAAATATATAAAGCAAGCGTGAATGGATCGAATACAAGGGGAAGACCTCGTCATACTTTTCTGCACCAAGTTGGAGATGTGTTGACGAGAGGTCTTATTAAGAGTATGTGTAATCGTAGAGCATGCATGAAGACTATTATGAGTGTGAATGAAGCGATGGAAGTATGCCAGGATCGTGGTTTGTAGCAATCCGTAGTCTCTGCCTACCCCTCCGGGAAATAGGCGTGAGGCTGTGTATGTATGTATGTAAATATATCTATCTATATACTCTATTTAAGGCTATCAAAGCCAAATAATCAGCTGCAATGTTCGCTTAATAGGTGGTGAGGGATAAAACGGTGGTTTACCATCGTCTACACGCCGATATTCGTGGACCCGAACGGTTTGAGCAAGTTGTGACCATAGTATATTATCTATGATTGTGACCAGACAATAGCCAGTCAAAATAAAAGTTGAGAGTGAACCATAGCTAATCCCAAAAGAAGGATACCTATCTTTTGTACCTTTTGTGTGAGTTTTGCACTAACAACATTGTGAGCAGTTTTAACTGCACTGTAAAGATAAAAATAAAAACATTAAAAAAAAGTGATATTAAAAAAAATACATTTTGTTTTTAATTAGAAAAGAAATGAAAAGGTCACGTGCAATTTTCAAATCCATTCTTTTTTTACCTACACATTTTTATTAGCCTTACATAACTGTGTGTATGTTTGTACTAAGGACCGATGCCAATACAATAATCGGGTGGCATCAAGCTAATCTCATGATGAAGCCAGTAATTGGACAGTGATACTCTTTAATGGCTGCGAATATGATCCTGGAATTTGGGCTCATGTGATTCGTATTGATGGTTCCAATATATTGGGCTCATTAACGAGCATGTGATGATGAAGCCAAGACTTTAATAGTGGAACTCTTCTATAGCTACGAGTAAAACCACAGAGCAAATACAAAGAGGAGCTGTTGTAATGAATATTTTCTATGAAACAATGCGTGTCATTTACAGGGGATGAGGGATCGCTGCTAATGGAGAGAGTGAGACAAGTAATAGTACTTGTCTCACTCCCTCCTTTATGTCCATCTACCGGCTATTAGCACAACTACTAATTTCGTATATTTTTATGCGGTTGAACCACGGAGCAAATACAAAGAGGAGACGGCCTAAGTAACTGTGCACTGTGATTCTCAAGTAGGCCCTGACGTCATCACGTTAACATCAATAGTAGGCGTGGCCTATTAGTCTTCTGTCGTCGCTGACGGTGTTCGTACGGTGCATAAAATTATATTTTTGGTGTATTTTTATGTTATTACGAAGAAAACCATGATGTGTTGTGTTTTATCATGTAAAAACTACTCCAATAAACGTACAGATGCTATGGAAAGAATCAAATTCCATTTGTAAGTATATTTATTCATAATTTTTCAAAATAATTTCTAGAAAGTTCTTTTGACGGTATCATGTTCAGAAATAATTTTACTCAACGTTAGATGGCACCACTTTTCGTAATAGGACCTAGAACAATAAAAGCACATACAGTTCAAACTATTAAGATTATTGTAATAACTAATAACCATGAGTATTAAAATTTATACCCAAAGCCTTTTACCTCAACAAAAATATGAGTTTTATATGTAGTTAATAATTATTTTGTAAGCAATACGCCAGCTGTCGTTAACTATGATGAACTATAAAAGTGTCAAAAATCCAGGGTCGTAATTAGAATATAATTATAACATTCGGATTTTTCATCAAAGAAAAATATTTTTTACACTACTTTAAATGAACCTATTATAATTAAACTGTAAATTTTGTATGTTTTAGAATACCGTCCAATGACGATGTTAGAAGCAATGGATTTCAAAAATTAATAGAAAAACTGGACTCCTACGAAATATACAAAGATTTGTTCTTCTCATTTTAACAATGAAGATTTAAAGGACTGTATTGCAGTCAATAGAAACCACTTCGAACAAGCTTTTTATATTTTAAATTGTTTTATATTTATGTATTAAACTAACACTGTAAAAGTCATAAATATTTTTTGCAATAGAAAAAGGTTTTTCTTTGTTACAGTATTTAGGGCAAGACTAGGTATAATAATAATAATAATAAGAGCTGCATGGCAGATTCTACAGGGCCCTAAATGGTCCCGAAGTAGACAGTTTAGCCTCGGTAGCCTGGCTACGTTTCGGCAATCTTTTCGGAGAGACTGAGGGTTTTGTCTGTGCAATTGCGGACGAAGTTATAATGACCAAGAACTACCGGAAATATATCTTGAGGGATGGCACAGCCGACATCTGTCGTGCATGCCACCGACCAGGTGAGTCCCTCAGGCATATCGTTTCCGGCTGTTCTAGTCTTTCTAACGGCGAGTACTTGCACAGACATAATCAAGTAGCCAGGATAATCCACCAGCAACTTGCTTTGCGGTACAAACTTGTCAACGTAGAAATGCCGTACTATAGGTATGTACCAGAAGCAGTTCTCGAAAATAGTCATGTCACATTGTACTGGGATCGATCTATCATCACTGATAGGACTGTTGTAGCCAACAAGCCTGATATCGTGGTGATAGATCTAGAGCGAGATCTAGAGATATCTCTAGAGCGTCGTGCAATGATAGTCGACGTTACCGTTCCACATGACGAGAATCTCGTGAAGGCTGAGAAAGATAAACAAGTTAAATATCTGGACTTGGCTCACGAGATTGTCGATATGTGGGATGTGGACTCGGCGATCATTGTACCGATAGTTGTTTCGGTCAATGGCTTAATGGCTAAGAGCCTCGACCAACATCTCTCGAGGCTCGCGTTAGGTGGTTGGGTCAAGAGTCAGATGCAGAAGGCAGTTCTCCTCGACACGGCACGAATTGTGAGGAGGTTTCTCTCTCTGGATCCCTAACCACCGGTAGTTTGGTCCTTACACCCGCTGCCGGTGCTATACTATTTTTACTCTTTTAAATAGATTGTGTGTTTGTAGTTTTTTTTTTGTTTTGTTTTTTACTGTATATGTATGTGTGCGTGTTTGTTTATCCCTCTAATCTATTTAAAAATGTATAAATATGAAATAAAGAAATAAACGATAATAATAATAATATTTATTAAAGTGACCAAGACTCAAATGATTAGTACGACTTACACCTATGTTAGTAATAAAAATAAAATTACAAACGGCATATCACAAGACATAGGCATGTCACCGCCACAACATCCCATGAGAGATGGCGCAGCAGCGGCCCATGAATGTACAGTCCAGTCTGCTCGATATCATATTCAGGATACTGTTAGCGCTGCCACGCACCCTGCGCACCAGGGATGCACACCGCTTACGCATTGTTGAATAGAAACAATCAACACGCGCGTCTGCGAACATCCCCGATGCACTACAGTAGCGAGGCAGCCCCACCAGTACCCTGAACGCATTATTATATTGAACGCGGAGGGCACTATAGGATCTTTGCGTATATGCCGCCCACAGGCTGCATGTGTAAAATGCTGTACAGTAGGCACGAAACAAAGTTATCTTCACATTCAGTGTACAGTGAGCAAACCTGCGAGCGAGCATATTCGCCCGAACCGACAATGCCCTCCGCTCTCGTTCGATATCCTCATCGTCCTTGAGGCTAGGGGTCAGTATGTGACCTAGATATTTGAATTTAAACGTTCTCTGTAACGGCGTGCCATTCAGGTATACAGTTGGTACAAGACTGGGATATTTACCCCCAGCCCCAAAGACCATAAGTTCGCTTTTAACACTATTATATGTCAATCCGTGTAATGCAGCATATTGTTCACAATGTGCTATTAGCTTCCGCAGACCACAGATCGACGCACTCAGCAGCACCATGTCATCTGCGTAACTGATGTTATTAACGTTCACTCCGTCAATGTGACAACCAACTTTCGTGCTGCTGAGTTCACCGATCAGATCATTGATATAGAGATTAAAGAGGGTTGGGGAAGTCAGACCCCCCTGTCTTACCCCACATTCCAACTTATACGAACACGACAGTGCTCCTGCCCATCGTACGTTGTTGACCTGGTTTCCATACCAATATTTTAAGATGTTTACCACTTCCGGTGGTGCCTGAGCATCTTCTAGTTTTTTCCATAGTAGATCATAGGAAACCAGGTCAAATGCTTTGGATAAATCAAGAAAGCAACCATAGACAGGCGTCCTACGTTTCGTATAATATGTAATAGCATGCTTAACGCACAACACAGCTGTTACCGTAGACAGACCAGGTCGGAAACCAAATTGGTTATCGTGAGGTATTATGAACTTACCTAGTTGTGCATTAAGCACGCCATCAAGCACCTTAGACATTACGGTAGCAAGCGAGATAGGCCTGTAGTTACGTGAGTCCGCGAGATCGCCAGTTTTATTTTTAACAACAGGCACTACCACTGTCCGCACCATCTCACTCGGTAAGTAACAATAAGCAATACACAAACTGTACAACATAGACAGAATCTTAGGTAGGTATACACCAGCATATCGAAGGTGCTCTATGCTGAGCCCATCATGGCCAGGGGACTTACCACGTGACATAGTTGTTATTAATTGAGCCATCTCTTTAGCATTAAAACTCAACTCTAGTGGCATACCGGGTTCAACCTTGGGCATAGCACTCGAAGTACCCAAAGGAGACTTAACATAAAAAAGATCTTTAAAGTGATTAGCTATGTCTGTCGGATCACTCACGCCGCCGACACACACAGGAACACTCGGTTTTTCTCGTAATTTATTCGTATTCTTCCAAAAAGCTCGAAAATCATTATTAGAGTGGTGAGAAGCTAGAATATCCATTTTTATTTGATTTTCATGTTTTTGACACCACCTTAATCGTGCCTTGAAAATTTTCCTAGCCTCACACATCCTTTCATAATAACGACCGTGTCCTGGCTTACCATGCCATACCCACAGCGTAAAATGGTAACGAGCTTCCTTATGTGCATCCGCGACGTGTTTGTTCCAGCCTACCACTTTCCTTCTTGTTATTTTATTACAATTATAGCACAAAACGACTGCCTCCCTTAGGGCGTGTACAATTTCGTTATATATTTTATCTATACAGTTTAGATGGCTACTAATGTTACATGTTTTATCACAACACTTATAAAGTTCTTGTGGAAAGTCGATCAATTTTAGTCTATAATTACACTCTCTCGTATAAAAATGTATCTGTTTGGTGTTTCTTTCACCCCATACAACTTTGTTATGCCCAATATTTATATCAGGCCTTAATGAAGTTAACACATTTAAATTACACTCTATTACTAATGGAAAGTGATCCGACCATAAAACATCGTATGACACTGAAACATTTTGAACAGACTGAGCGGTAGCTTTAGTCACTATACAGTGATCTAACCACCGCTCAGATCCATGAGATTCACTGATGAATGTGTACGTGTCTGACATTTGCCCTAGAAGTTCTATGTCGATACATGTCCAGTCTTGCTCCCCACAAAAATCTGAAAGTTCCTTAAAGAACCGTTCAGATGGGTGAGCGTTAAAATCTCCTAATATATAAACATAATCTACGCTACAGTTCTCTATAATAGCACTCACCGAGCTAAGGATATCCGTAAAATCTGTCACATTTGAGTTCATGTCTGTGGGCATATAAACACTCATCACTAATAACGACTTATTATTTAACACTATTTTAATTGCACAGAGACGCGGATTATTGCACTGAATAATATTAACTTGGTGAAATAGACGTCGTCTCCATAGCAAGGCTACTCCTCCATAAGGTCTGCCGCTTAATATACCCGCTGAAGTGTCCACTGCCGATACTCCAGTATAGTTAAAATCATCATCAATGGTATTTAAAAACGTGACCTCCTCTGGTAATAACCACGTCTCTTGTAGTGCAATTATATCGGATGATTTGCATAATTCGCGAATGCAATGCAAAGACCTCTTTACATTTTTACAATTAAAACTGATTAACTTACAAATATTATTAGTCATTAATTGATTTGATTTGGGCCATTTTCCGCGTTAGAAAAATCAGTTAATCTTTTAGGCTTAAAATGCACAAAACGACGAAAAATAACTCCCTGGGGCCATAACTTATCGTATAGCTCAAGAAATATATGATACAAAAGAGTATTTCATTTTTATTATTGGAACCAATGTCACCCTTTCTCCTTTATTTATTAATAATGTAATTGCACTCGATGCAATTTCTTGATAAGATTAACGAGGTTGAGCACGTCACAAAAATATTAAAAATGGTGGTGGCGTCGAAGACCGGGTCTTCAAGTTACCTTTGGCATGGCTAAGTTTTAGATGGCCCGTGTGTCAATCAAACGGTTGCTACCAAGGGGGGCTGGTCTGCTCGCTTGAAATACTCTTTTACATGTCTTGGTCATTGACACCATTGTTGCATTATCAATTGTATAAAGCCTTATTTTAATAGAGTGGTTAGATTCTTTTTTTATATGGAAAAGACAAAAAGGAAGGAAATAATACCGTGTAACTAACATATTTACTAAAAGTCCAACTACTTTCATTCGATAATTTGTTAGAAACCCAAACAAATAATTGTATTATTTGGTCGTATGGAAAGGACACAAATATGAAGAAAAAAAGGTTTCTAAACTTCTGAGTTTATCAGAATGACAGTAAAGAAAAGATGGATTTTTCATAAAATATTAATATTATGAACAATGCTGACAAGCCTTATAAAGAAATTTTCGGTTAAAAACAGTAGTCATACAGCTATTCGCTATGCAGAATTATTTGATTATAAACATTTGTATTTGAATAGAGCAAACAGCTAATAAGATTTGTTTGTATCTTTGAAATAAAAAAAAATTAGCACTCCTTGATATAGGTAAATTCTGAGTACGTCCCTGTTACACCATACACTTACTGACATCTAATGCAAGATAGCTCAACTGCATACAATATACGAAATTAGTAGTTGTGCTAATAGCCGGTAGATGGACATAAAGGAGGGAGTGAGACAAGTACTATTACTTGTCTCACTTTCTCCATTAGCAGCGTCCCCCTCACCCCCTGTAAATGACACGCATTGTTTCATAGAAAATATTCATTACAACAGCTCCTCTTTGTATTTGCTCCGTGGGTTGAACTATCTTGCATTAGATGTCAGAAAGTGTATGGTGTAACAGGGACGTACTTAGAATTTACCTATATCAAGGAGTGCTATTTTTTTTTATTTCAAAGATACAAATAAATCTTATTAGCTGTTTGCTCTATTCAAATATGTTTATAAACAAATAATTCTGCATATCGAATAGGTGAATGACTACTGTTTTTAACCGCAAATTTCTTTATAGGGCTTGTCAGCATTGTTCATAATGTTAATATTTTATGAAAAATCCATCTTTTCTTTACTGTCATTCTGATAAACTCAGAAGTTTAGAAACCTTTTTTTTTTCTTCATATTTGTGTCCTTTTCATACGACCAAATAATACAATTATTTGTTTGGGTTTCTAACAAATTGTCGAATGTAAGCCCTAGTTGGACTTTTAGTAAATATGTTAGTTACACGGTATTATTTCCTTCCTTTTTGTCTTTTCCATATAAAAAAGAATCAAACCACTCTATTAAAATAATGCTTTATACAATCGTTAAATCAACAATAGTGTCAATGACTAAGACATGTAAAAGAGTATTTCAGGCGAGCAGACCAGCCCCTCCTGGTAGCAACCGTTTGATTGACGCACGGGCCATCTAAAACTTAGCCATGCCAAAGGTAACTTGAAGACCCGGTCTTCGACGCCACCACCATTTTGAATATTTTTGTGACGTGCTCAACCTCGTTAATCTTATCAAGAAATTACATCGAGTGCAATTACATTATTAATAAATAAAAGAGAAAGGGAGACATTGGTTCCAATAATAAAAGTGAAAGACTCTTTTGCATTATATATCTCTTGAGCTATGCCTAGTCTTGCCCTAAATACTGTAACAAAGAAAAACTTTTTTCTATTGCAAAAAATATTTATATTTTTACAGTGTTAGTTTAATACATAAATATAAAACAATTTAATATATAAAAACCGGAGGTGTCAAGGGACACCCGGATGGAACGAAGTTCTATTTTAATTATATAATTTTTTTCTGCCTTAAGCGATTTTTATCGTTATATTTTAGCCAATTTGCAAAATATCTTTATAAATTATAGCCTATGTGTTATTCTGATGTGCAAGCTATATTACTATAAATTTCATCAAAATCCATTCAGTAGTTTTTACGTGAAAGAGCAACAAACATGTTCACATCCATACATTATTACAAACTTTCACGTTTATAATATTAATAATAGGATATACAATTCCACTAGACTACCAAAACTTTTCGGCCCCGAGCTCGAACGCGAGTCGGCCACGCGGCCCGGTCACGGGCGAAAATAATTTCGTTGCGCATTATTTTGATTTTGCTATATCTCTTAAGGTATTGATTTAATTTGCATGGTCTAAAGGAAAAAAATTATCTTCATGAAATGCTCAAGCCAACTAATGTATTTAAAATGATAAGGATTAATACAGTATTTGTGGAAATAGCTTTTCAATTATCGTTTTATAATAGGCCATTTTTTAAAGTATTAAAATGGAGATAGTATGTTATCCTTAAGAGATAGGCATATACCATCGCGGACTTTTTTGTAGGCCTTTTTAAGCTCTATAATACTGTAGTACTTTATTTTGATCTATTTCGTAGGGTTCAGCCAGCGTTTGCAATGTAAGCGCAAAATAATGTGTTTATTTACGACATCACATTAGAAACCTCTTAAATTATCAGTGTTTCTCTACTACATTATGAATATATTATACATATAAACCTTCCTCTTGAATCACTCTATCTATAAAAAAAATCGTCGCGACACCACACTGTTCAATGCGAAATAGAAATGAAAATATCTGGGTTGCTTTCTATAAGAGAGAGAGAGACAGACAGAGAAACATGCGACGCCGCACAGCTTACAATAGCTTACTATAGCAAAAAGTGTCGTGACAACTTTTCGTAAGAATTTTTTCCGTTTAGCCCCCTTTCACAACGCGCGATAAGGAACTTCGTTCCAAAAAGCTTGTTCGAAGTGGTTTCCATTGGCTGCAATAGTCCTTTAAACGTAGAGGCCAGTTGTCAATAGAAGCACACACTCTTTCAATGGGAAAATTCTTCACTGCCAATCGTATGGATTGTTTTAGGGACTCCCAAATTATCATGGCATCTAGTGCAAACCGTACTCTCTAATCCATTGCTTCTTAACATTATCATTGGACGGTATTCTAAAACATACAAAATTTACAGTTTAATTATAATAGGTTCATTTAAAGTAGTGTCAAAAAATATTATTCTTTGAAAAAAAATCTGAATGTTATAATTATATTCTAATTACGACCCTGGAATTTTGACACTTTTATGGTTCTTCATAGTTAACGACAGCTGGCGTATTGCTTACAAAATAATTATTAACTACATATAAAACTCATATTTTTGTCGAGGTAAAAGTCTTTGTGTATAAATTTTAATACTCGTGGTTATTAGTTATTAGGTACGATAATCTTAATAGTTTGAACTTTATGTGCTTTTATAGTTCTAGGTCCTATTACGCAAAGTGGTGTCATCTAACGTTGAGTAAAATTATTTTAGAGCATGATACCGTCAAAAGATTTTTCTAGAAATTATTTTGATAAATTATGAATAAATATATGTAGGTACTTACAAATGAAATGTGATTCTTTCCATAGCATCTGAGCGTTTATCGGAGTAGTTTTTATATGATAAAACACAACACTTCATGATTTTCTTCGTAATAACATAAAAATACACCAAAAATATAATTGTATGCACCGTACGAACACCGGCAGCGACGACAGCAAAGTCAGCAGACTAATAGGCCACGCCATCAATTGATGTTAACGCGATGACGTCAAGGCCTACTTGAGAATCACAGTGCACAGTAACTTAGGCCGTCTCCTCTTTGTATTTGCTCTGTGAGTAAAACCTACAACTTTGGAATAACAGTTGTTATTTCTTTACAACACGTACCAAGCATCGATGACAATATAATAAGTTGGTATAACCTATAGCATATAAACCCTGTAACATTGATTACCTATAACATCGAGCTGATCTAATAATGGGACAAGGAGGTATAGAGTCGAACTTTTTAAAGGCTGCTAATCATCATTCTTCTGGTCTTATCTCAATTACTTGGGGGACTCATTATGTACTCCGTTTCCTACATATTGCAAAAGTTATTGGCAAAAGTTTTATGACCGGCCGCCTGTCTGACGACAACTCTTCTTAGGAATGTAATTATTAACCAAACAGCATCAGGTGGTGTTGCCCCAGGTCGATATAAAGCTCTTAGTCGTTCTTTACGACATTCACGAACAAAGCACACACAACAAAGTTGGTAGTATTCGTAGTCGCTACCACACAGCGAAAAAAAAAGGCTGCTAATATGCCGCTCGTGTTTAGGCTCATATGAATCGTATTAACAAGTTCAATAGATTGATTGGCCTAACAGAGGCGAGGGCTATAAAAATGTGTGACATTTTTTTTAACGTTTGCATTTCAATATCGCTTCTATTATTAATAATAATCGCTTCATTAATGAAATAATTATAATAATTGATTTTATTAATACTTCATTGAACAATATTAATAAAAGTAAAGTGATAACTAAAGTATCTTAAAAGCATCACAGAATATTTTTGAATAAAATTATTTTTCTTTTATTAGCTATTTTATATTTTAAACTTAAAGAAAATCATTTTCCACTTTTTAGTTTATTTTTGAAGTTATACTTCTTTTGGCACGTTAGGGAAAAATTATTTTACGATGCGCACACCGTCACGAAAAACCGACATCCTAAAGCTAGCTATAGTCTACATTTTAGTTTTTTAACTAAATAATGCGTCATAATAAAACTTTCAATGTATTAAATACCTTTTTTTCTATTGTTAGTGTTGTTTTTTCTACAAACGTAGAATAAAGCGACTGATTAAATTTTTCAAGTTTTATCTTGTTACGCCAAAGAACTTTTTTTTAATAATATCGATGAGTTGTGTTATGTCAGACCACCTCCACTGAAGACAAAGACCGGGTTCCGGTGGCCCGCTCGCACGGCGTGGAGAGGTACATGTAGGGCGGGTTTATGGGGTCGTGCGGCGCTTCTTCTGTCGCCCCGGACGTATTTAGCGGGCCGTAACCACTTCATAGCCCGCCGCCAAAAAAAAATGTCAGACCACCTACATATTTCATAACTCTTTTTTTCTACAATACAGATGTTTTTATTTTTCTTAAGTTTTATTTATTGATTAATATTATTCGCCTCAGAAGTGGTTAATCATCCTCAAATCGGTTTGGCATTTAATTTAGTCGGAGGTAGTAGTGGACAAGCCTTTTGTTATCATAATCCATTTCTAGAAGTAATGCTTGCTATTAAAAGTTGCTATTAAAGAAGCTTTTAAAATAATCAGGAAGAAAAAAAAGCAACTCGTTCACTAACCCAGGAATGAAACCTGAGACCGTTGAGAGAATGCACAGGAATGGAACCCGAGACCGTTGACCGAGTGCATAGATTTACTAATTCAATCAGACAGTCCATTATTATTAAATGTCTATAATGAATATAAAAAAAATGGTTCGTATGTTTACCAGCAATATATTGCCCAAAATTCGATTTAAAAAAATAGATACAAAAACAATGCAATAAATATGTAAGTAACTAGTGGCAAAGTATACACAATACTTACTTTTGCCTCGTAATTATGTAGATGAACCTCATTTAATAATTTGCAAGGTCATCTAAAATTGCTGCCGAAAATGAATTTGTAAGTAAATTACACATGAATTTGATTATGTTTTATGTTTTGCTTATCTTATCCAAAATTAGATAGGTACATCACGAAAGACCAATAAAATATTTTTAAAAACAACCATAGATATTTAACACGCAGCCTGGTTGATGTTTTGTTAGGATTACCTACTAATAGTGTTGCCCAAATGCAAGACCAAGACTTGCAACAAGAGTCTCGTAAGTTTTGCAACTCTTGCTGTTACAATAACACAGAGTCATTTGTTTGGTGTTGTTTTTGAGCATACGCCATAGAAACGAAAAATCCAACTACATTAATGAAATTCCATTCATCTAGCGGTGCTAACTGTACAATTATCTGTACTAATTAGGTGGGGGAGCTATAATCACACCTATAAAAATAACATCAAATTATTCCCCCGTGCACTGGTATTAAGAATGTAAAATGTTGACAACCCTTCCTTTGCCAAAGGAGTCGTAAAATGCTGTCTAAGGGAACACCGCATAACTGTTGCTGCAAGTCTTGCTCTTGCATTTGGGCAAGACTACCTACTAAGTACCATTTCGAAACGAAAGTTATCTTTAAATTAATTTAAGAGTTCCAAGTTATACAATAAGTACCTACGCTAGGAACAAAAGTAATAATTCTCAGTTGTCAAACGTTTGACATACAGGACAAAATGGCAGCAGTTAAGTTTGTACAAACAATCTGTAGGCGGCGCGACGGTCAGTAAAAATAAGTAATGTTTTAAGTGTGCCCCCCCAGCCTGATACCTACGCAAGTGTCACCGAGCCAACTCCATAAAAGTACAGATATTATTAAAAAGTACACGAGAGACTACTTAGAACCGAATGTTCTATGTTTTAGAAAATAAGTTGTGTCTTATCGCTCTGGGATCTCGCTCTACTATAACCTGCCCTACACTTCCCTCTCTACGCCATGTAGTTGGACCACCGGAATCCTGTCTTTCTCATTGGTGGCCCGTCCGGCAGGATACCTTTTGGCTATCATCTCCAATCGACGCTCCGGCAGTTTTGCTAGCTATGGGTGACAGAATCGCGGATTTAGTTCGGTCACCCAGAGAGAGGCCACCACGCTAGGCCGACGCTTCGATGGCGAGACGTAAGTCAAGCTATTCGGATGTTGACTCGAGAGGATAGGGTGGTATACGCGGGGTATCCTCTTGAGGCCCTGGCCGCCGAATACAATGATCGGGTTCTGGTGGTCCGCTTGCACGGCGTAGATAGGCTACGCCAGACTTGCAGGGCGAGTCCATAGGGTTGCGCGCCGTTCTTTTTATAGCCCCGGACAGAATTAATGAGATGTCACATCTCTCACATTACAGCCTACAGCCAAAAAAAAGCTTTACTATATAGCTAGAAAAATTAAGTGAACCGCTCAACACGCGAACGGAGATATACTGGTCGGTGATATACTGGGGGGGCACACTTAAAACATTACTTAGTTTTACTGACCGTCGCGCCGCCTACAGATTGTTTGTACAAACTTAACTGCTGCCATTTTGTCCTGTATGTCAAACGTTTGACGACTGAGAATTATTATTTTTTGTTCCTAGCGTAGGTACTTATTGTCATCAATCTATTTACGGTTATTGATGTACTTTCTGAAAATTATCACAATTTTCATTGTTAAGCTGATATTATTATTGCTTCGTTATCAGCTGATATGTTTTTTTTATATTTCAGGGTAGCTTTCATAGTAAAAGAAAATTCTATATAATTACACATACACATGTAGATATGTATATATATCACTTCAACTTTAGTTCACCGCGTAAACTCTGGGTAGCAGCACCTTCCATACATGCATATTTTATCATGGAGTTGCCACTCTTTTTCAGTTTAATAACTTTACTCTTTGGTATCAGGTGAGAAAGGTAACTAAAAATCAGAGTTACTTAACTTAAATTTTAATGACTGATTTTTATATATATTTTGAAGAACATTACTCTGAAGTAATATCAAAAAAGTCAGACGCTCTCCATGGGCCAGGAATTTTGTCAGACGTTTTAAAGCTCTACAAGAAATAAATGAAATTAATTTATTTTTAAATGTCTGATTTTTATACATGTTATTAACATAAATATTCCAAAGTTATATTCAATCAGTCAGACAAATTGTAATGACCAAACATCCCGTAAACACAAAACTATTTTAAACAAGCTTTTTTCATTCAACATTGGGCATCTGATGAAATGGTACCATTTATCGAAAATAAACTGATATATATAAATTTCAAACAATGTTATTCTTAGAACGTTAAAATAATAAAGTTGTATCAAGTGTAGATGACAATTTATCGAGTCCAGAACATGAAGAAGCTGACACTAAAATTATTTATCATGTCTGAATCAAATATTGTAATAAGATGTTCAGATACTGATATTGCGATAATTATGTTGTATGCATAATTTGAAAAACTATGATTCGAATGTGTAGTTAAACACAGGTACTGGAAATAACCAAAGATTTAACCATTTAACAAAAAAACTACGAGCATTTGGGACCGTCTGTGTGTAGAAGTTTGCCAGGATTTCATGCATTGACTGAGTGTGAATTTAATTCCGCTCTTTTAAAAAAAAGTTAAACAAAGGCCATGATGAAGAAACATGAATATCAGCGAGCTTTTATGCGAGTCGGAGATCCAGAATCGTTTACTGATGGAAACTTACAAGATATTTTCAACCAAATACAAAAATTTATCTGCGTTAGATATTTATTGTTTATAAAATTTGGAAAGCAAAATTAGAACTTACTAAATATTCCATATTTGGTCCACATTTTCCGTTATATAGCGTGCGCGACTCGTTAGTTATCTTTGCTTGTGTCTAAATATTGATTTCAAAAATTGCTACAATTATTAAGTTACTTCATTTAATTAATTGTTATTTTACATACATACACATACATACATATCATCACGCCATATCCCTTGCAGGGTAGGCAGAGAGAACAGAGTGCCAGAGAACTCTATCTCTGCATACTTCACTCGCTTCCTCAACATTCATAATTCTCTTCATACACGCTCGCCGGTTTCGGAGACTCTTGACTCCACCTTCCTTCAGTACATGACCGATCTGGTCTAGGTAGGTTAGTCTCGGTCTCCCTCGGTACCTACATCCTTCCACTTTCGCATTGTATATCTTCTTAACCAGGCGTTCGTTCGGCATTCTTTCCACATGTCCGAACCATCGGAGCATTCCCTTTCGCATCTTTACACCAATACTCTCTTTCATACCTACTCGCTCTCTTACGTCGTCGTTACGAATGCGGTCGGTCAGCCTAACTCCACAGATTTTCCGCAGAGATCGCATTTCGACCGCATTAATTTTACTATCATACTCTTTTCTGCATACCCAACTCTCGCTTCCATACAGTAATGTTGGGACAAGCACTGCGTTATGTATTGCTACACGTGCCTTCTGGCTGAGGTGGTGGCTGCCGAGAAGTTGCCCCAACGCTCCGTTCACTCTATTTCCCGCATTCACTCTTCGCTCTATATCAGTGGTGTACCTTCCATCTCGGCTAAATCCACATCCAAGATATACAAATTCATCCACTTGCTCTAGTACATCATTACCTATTGTTACTCTTACATCTGTTCTGGTTTTATCTCTTTCAAAGACCATTATTTTGGTTTTGCTCACATTCACGCGTAGACCCCTTTTCTTACAATCTTCTGTCATTGTGTCGACTAGGGTCTGCAGGTCAGTCGCTGACTGTGCCAGCAGGACTGCATCATCTGCATAAAGCAGAGCAGTGACCACTGAGTCGCCCATCTGGACTCCCACATTCATATCGTTCAATCTTTGGAGACATTTATCCAGATATATGATAAACAGCCTGGCTGACAGAACGCACCCCTGCTTAACGCCGATATTGACGTCAAACCAAGGCGACATTCCATCATCCAGCCGCACACAGGCTCTACAGCCCATGTAACTGGACTGCACAGCCTGTAGCAGTTTACCGTTAATACCATACTCCGGTAAAATGTCCCAAAGTTCCTTTCGTACAACCGTGTCAAATGCTCTCTCCAGATCCACAAAACTGCAGAAAACTCTCTGACCTAGAGCCAGATGCTTCTCCACAATGTTGCGCAGAGAGAACACTTGATCCATGCATCCCCTTCCACTCCTGAAACCTCCTTGTGTCTCACACAGTAAACCATCGGACACCATCCTCATTCTCCTTTCAATAATTTTTCCATACACTTTTGCTGCCAAACTGGTCCTGCTTATGGCTCTGTAATTTGCGCAGTCATAACGTGAACCCTTGTTTTTAAACAAAGGCACGATGACTGCGCTATTCCAGTCCCTGGGAACCATTCCCGAGCTCCAACATAAATTGAGGAGCAACAGGAACGCCTCCCAGACACAAGAGCCACCGAGCTTGATCATCTCGGCAGACACCATATCAATGCCCGCTGCCTTACCATTTTTCAAACTTCTTATCGCCCATTCAACTTCATCCATACTGATGCCATCGGAGGACGCCGTTGTCGAATGTTGATCTACTAAACCACATCCAACACCGGCGCCAACCGTAGCATCCGCATACATATCGCCAAAATATTCACTCCATCGGCTTAACACGTCTTGTGTTTGTGTAAGAATGTCTCCACCTTTAGACCTTATTTTATTCATTCTGAAGGCTGACCAACCACCCCGAGACTTCTTCACCTCCCTCCAAAAGAGTTTGGTGTTACCCTCGAAGTTTTTAGTCAGCCTATCTTCTGCACTCATACTTGCTCTATCACGTTTCTCTTTCACTAAGGCCTTGGTGTCATTCTTACATTGCCGATATATTTCTTTCTTCTGTTCAGTCATACTGTCATTCAGATTCAAAGAAGAGACATAGTCCAGCCACGCTTTCTTCTTTTGCTCTACGGAAGCTGCCACTTCCGCATCCCACCATGCATCACCATTTGTTTTTCTATGCTTCTTTGAACTTCCACATACTTCTTTCGCTGTCTCTACCATACTCTCTTTCAATACTCTCCAGCATTCTTCAATGTCCGATTGCGGCTGGCTTGCCATCGTCAGCCGTTCTCGGACACCCTCTGCATACTTTTCTCTTACACACTCTTCTTGCAACCTTTCAACCTTTATTCTTTCAAGCCCTCCGAAGTGGACACGCTCTCGCCAGTGCCTCCACTTTCTGAACAGACCACTAAATCTCGCAATAACGAGATAGTGGTCCGTGTAGACTGTGGGGCCCCTGTAGGCTCTTGCGTCCAATATTTTGCTTCGGAGGCGACTGTCTACCAAAATTAAATCTATTATGCTTTTCTGTTCATTCCTTCTCCATGTATACATATGGATGTCCTTATGTTGGAAAAATGTGTTTGACACAATAAGGTTTCTCTCCATGCATACATCCGCTATGAGCCTACCTGCGTCGTTCACTCTCTTATCACCAAATGGACCAAGTACGTCCTCATAGTCGGGACGCTTGGTCCCTACCCATCCGTTCAAATCTCCGCATACAATCACGCGTTCACTGGTTTCTGCCATATCCAGAACTTCCCTAACATTGTCCCAAAACTTCTCTAGGTCTGATGCCACCGAGGATCCTACGGGAGCATATGCTACAACCATGAATACCTTGGTGACACCTAGTTTTATACGGACCCACAGAAGTCTGGGATCATACATTCCGTAATCCTTCACACCTGAGGCCAAGCGAGAGGACAACAGCACTCGATCCTACCCCCATGCTGGCTCGATCGCTCTGTGGTACACCAGACCACAGAGCCATCCCGCCACCAGGAAGATCGCAGGCGTCGCTGCCCCTTCGCTTGGTCTCTGTTACACAGAGCACGTCTAGCTGTTTGTCCGCCATGACGGATATCAGCTCGTGCAACTTACCTTCCACACAACCTCTTACATTCCACGTGCCCACCCGGCACTCCGTTCTCCTCGACTCACCTAACTGGGCAAGGCGTGATGGGTGGCGGCCCCCATCGCCGCAACTGCCGATGTTCGTACCGACGGGGGCGGGTCGGTACGCGTCGCCTCCGGGGGACGCCCTAACCCGCATTGCGGTACGCTTTTCGAGCCGGATTAGCAGTCTAATTAGACTGGCAGGGGACGCGAACGAGCACGCTCCGGACTATGCCCCCCAATTGTTATTTTTATTCTAATGAAATCATTTGATCTTCAAAATAAAACAGTTTCAAAGATTCATAAATGTAACATATTTGTTCAGAACGTAGGTAACACATTTGCGTAAAACGAATTAACAAGTGTTTACGTCAACTGAGATTTTTATGTAAGGGAAATGTCAAAATGGGAGTGAAAACTTAAAGAAAACAATGTAAAATTATTGTATTTTATATTGTAAGAATGAAAAGAACGTGCGTAATGACCCTTTAATATAACCTTCGAAATGTTTACAAAGAAATCACACCAAGATGTCAAAAAATCGTCGGTTAAAATACAAGACTCTAAAAAAGATTCTGCAACCCGTCTAAAACATTTAAAAATTGTTTTAGGTGAGTAAATATGCATTTTATTCCTTTTTAAATCACTATATTATAGGTAAAGGGATTGATAACCGCGCAATAGATTTGGCGTAACATCCACACTTATAACATTCCGTACATGCTAATTAGTCGAGAATAACTGTAGTTGATGCGCCTCAACTTGAACTGTTTATAGTGATGAGGAAGTACTATTTATTAAACGTTCATTGTAATTTTATTGTAATTAAAAATAATTGAGCAATGTTCTGATGCTAATATTGTTCTATAATTTCTATTGAATTTTAGACTCCTATTTGTTTAAATTTCTCATTTAAACGATTTCTAGGTTACTGGCACCCAATTTATGCTCAAAATTTTCAACATCTAAATTTTAAAGAAATGACAAATCTAATTATCAGAAATAAAAGCATGATTAATTATTCAAAATTATCACATATCATGTTATATATGCTATTAGTACTCCCAAGACTATAACTAATCTTAATTTGTGTCATAGGGAAAGGCTTGATTCCAATGAGTTAGTAAGCACTAAGTTTGTAACTTAACTGCAAGCTTTAACAGTTCACTGTAGACTTTGTATTCAATCTACCTGATGCTTATATTATATATATATATATATATTAATATAACTGGGTTTTCTAGCTTATAAATATCATAGGCTAGACACCCTAAAAAATGTATCATTTTAAAAAATATTCTAATCACTCCTGACATACTCCAATCACTTAATTTAAAACTTGTATTGATATAAAACAATAACGAACCTAACGCAGATAGGATTGAGAGCCCTCGGGGCTCACCCACAGCCCAGGTAAAGTTGTCATAGCCATCTGCGGCTAACAACTAAGTCACACAAAAAGAAAGCCTACTGCAGATTAAATATCTGCTATCTACTTAAAAAATTGACAGAAATTGCAGTGGAGGGCAATAGGCTGAAATGATGATGATTTTAAAAATATTTATATTACTTATATTGATTTTAATTCTTACAATATTATCATTCTAGAACATTTTGATGTGGATGAATCAAAAACATATTTTGAAGGCAACTTCAGTCATGTCTATTTCATCCTCTACGATAATTTTATCCAAGCTGAGAACAACCTTCGACAAAGAGGTAATTACCATTGATTTTCATATATATTAACTATTTTTGGTCTTGATATTAATGCACTATGAATACATATTGTCGTTACCTGCTATGTAATTGTATTGCATCCCATAATATTAAAATAATATATAAAAAAAACAAATCTTATATGAGATGAGTGTAGTATGGTTGACAAAATCCTTTTACGAGAATGATAATAGAATATGTTACCCCTCCATAATTGCTTGTGAGTGACATACAAGACAACTTGCAAGTACCACTTAGATTTATCTATGGTCATATGCCTGATAGATTTTTGTCCTAATTAATTACAACTTGGCTAGTATATCATTTACACACAAATTACTCTAGTCATGTCAAGGTATAATACATATATGAAAGTCAAATTAAGTGGGTAATACTTAGGTTTATTTTTATTAGGTTTATTTTTGTCAAAGATAAGATTTTGAAACTTTGTTGTCAAAATTAATATTGATTAAAAAGGATTTCTGAATTCAAATTACTGAAATTTAGCATTTAACATGCTTGATTATTTATTATAACTTGATTACAACTGAAAAATTAATGTGACACATGGGACTCGAACTCGCACCTATTGGAAATCCATTCCAATTGGATGGATTTCCAATAGGTGCGAGTTCGAGTCCCATGTGTGACATTCATTTTTCACTTGTAATCAAGTTTTTATAAAAGATTGCTGAACTGTATGGATATTATGGCTGTATAAATATATGAAATACTTGAACACTAAATCAGCTATGTGTTCATAAATTGATGAGAAGAGGGTATATCTTCATAAATATACAGAAAATAATTGACAATTACCATCTACCTAGTATATTGAATACTTTAAAGGTGCAATATTTCAATAAAATGATATGATATAAATATAATATTATATAAGATTAGAATTTAAAAAAAAATCTAATAAAATTATCTTTGTTTTTATTCAAAGTGCCTATTCTGTATGGTTATGTAAATTCTTTTATGTAATAGATTTAGTTTCACTTTTTATTCTTGGTATGTACAAATATTTACTTATAATTTTTCTGTTTTTGCGGTACAGAACTACCATTCCATCTAGGTGAGTTATGGATGTTTTGATACATCAAACCAATTTATCACATGCCATAAGTCAACATATGTATCATTATTTGAATTTGTTAAATATTGTTTCAATTTAATATTTATTTAAATGTTTATTATAGACAATAGTAGAATGACACATTATCCTTCTTGTTATAGTAACTATTTTTAAGTTACTATGTGATCAATAAAGGAATAAGCAGTGGAATTTTTATTGTACACTTGAAATAGCAACCTATTCTGATTAGTCTGACAGACAAGGCCAATTTCTCTTTGCAAATAATGCTTCTACTGAACAGCAGATGAAGTTTCGGGTTGAGAGCCCTCAGCCCTCAACCACCAGTATGGGTAAAGTTGTCATAGCCATTTGCAGTCATTAAACATTTGTAGTTGGTCAAAAAAACGCAGAAGAAATATATGAGCTGAGAGGAAGTGTAATTTAAAAGCAAAGACATTAGTAGATATTATTATAAAGATATGCTTTTGACTTCCAGATTTGAAAAAGACAGACTTCAATTTTGAATTTTAATGTAAAGCTGTAAAAAAAAAATTTAAAAACATATTTTAAAAATTTCATGGCAAAATTGTACTTGTATGTTAATATTATAATACTATCATGAAGTTCTGATAAATTACACTGGCTATTCCTATAATTGTATATAGTACTCCACTATCAAAATATGGATGTCTGATTTAAACATTATTTAACAATTGCACATCCCACTAACATTTTATATGCATTAGATTTGTGCTTCAAATTGATGCTGATATCATTATCTTATCTCTAGATTATCATGACACTATCGTAAACCACCGGATTTAGCATGAATCATTTTGGGATGACATAATACATAGCATTAGAACAATAGCTGTTTGAGGGTGTCCTATACATAACAAAAGCCATAAAGTATAACATTCTGCTTTATACAACTAAAATGTATGCTGTGGTGTTTTAGTATTTACCATATTTATAAAAGATTTATGTTGTTTAAATTCTTATAACAAAGTTGTGAGTCATGGCTGTAACCAACTATGCTAATGGGCTGGACAATAGAAAACAAGATGATTTTTTAATGACCGTGTTAAACAAAAGTCAAAGAAATATCTCCATATACATATTAACAAGTCATTAACCTCATCCGCATATTTTAAAATCACATAGCATCTTATATATTTTTTATATATTATAGTCCACAAGGCCGGCAGAGAGGAACTAGAGGGGGCGTTAAGCCTTTTAGAAAAGGTATTATGTCTGCTACCAGAGCTTATCGGAAAAAGATGGCAATTACACTCATTGACAAGAATATTTTCAAAATTATTACATAATGGAAACTCTCAGAAGCTACGAGCCGAGGCTATCAGGTATTGAAAGCTAGCTAATTAGATGTTAACAAGGTTTATATCATAGCTATAACTCAATGAATATAGATCCGCGATATACTGATAAATAAAGAAGGCTAATAGTTATAGAAAAAATATATAGACACTAAAAATTACAGTAATAACCAAACAATTAGGGCGAGCATGTAGTAGAAAAATAAACTTGATAAGTGTCGGATTAAGAATTGATTAAGAAATTTCTTTTGAAGAAGAGTTAATGTGAAATTTATGCATGGTGAGTGATTAATAAATATAATGTATCACCACACTATTCAACAATGACTAAGATAATTGGGTAGCAGCCAATACTTGGGAATTTCACAACACGCTTGCTAAGTGTGGTGAACATACATACATATCATCACGCCATATCCCTTGCAGGGTAGGCAGAGAGAACAGAGTGCCAGAGAACTCTATCTTTGCATACTTCACTCGCTTCCTCAACATTCATAATTCTCTTCATACACGCTCGCTGGTTTCGGAGACTCTTGACTCCACCTTCCTTCAGTACATGACCGATCTGGTCTAGGTAGGTTAATCTCGGTCTCCCCCGGTACCTACATCCTTCCACTTTCGCATTGTATATCTTCTTAACCAGACGTTCGTTTGGCATTCTTTCCACATGTCCGAACCATCGGAGCATTCCCTTTCGCATCTTTACACCAATACTCTCTTTCATACCTACTCGCTCTCTTACGTTGTCGTTACGAATGCGGTTGGTCAGCCTAACTCCACAGATTTTCCGCAGAGATCGCATTTCGACCGGATTAATTTTACTTTCATACTTTATTCTGCATACCCAACTCTCGCTTCCATACAGTAATGTTGGGACAAGCACTACGTTATGTATTGCTACACGTGCCTTCTGCCTGAGGTGGTGGCTGCCGAGAAGTTGCCCCAACACTCCGTTCACTCTATTTCCCGCATTCACTCTTCGCTCTATATCAGTGGTGTACCTTCCATCTCTGCTAAATCCACATCCAAGATATACAAATTCATCCACTTGCTCTAGTACATCAATACCTATTGTTACTCTTACATCTGTTCTGGCTTCATCTCTTTCAAAGACCATTATTTTGGTTTTGCTCACATTCACGCGTAGACCCCTTTTCTTACAATCTTCTGTCATTGTGTCGACTAGGGTCTGCAGGTCAGTCGCTGACTGTGCCAGCAGGACTGCATCATCTGCATAAAGCAGAGCAGTGACCACTGAGTCGCCCATCTGGACTCCCACATTCATATCGTTCAACCTTTGGAGACATTTATCCAGATATATGATAAACAGCCTGGCTGACAGAACGCACCCCTTTTTTTTTTTTTTTTTTTATTGGTGGGCTATGGATGCCTCTCGCCCCGCCAAATCGGTCCGGGGTGACGGAAAAGGCGGCGCGTGACCCCATAGACCCACCGTAAAACCTTCTCTCTTCGCCGTGCGAGCGGACCACCGGTACTCGATTTTAACTTCAGTGACAGAACGCACCCCTGCTTAACGCCAATATTGACGTCAAACCAAGGCGACATTCCATCATCCAGCCGCACCTAGGCTCTACAGCCCATGTAACTGGACTGCACAGCCTGCAGCAGTTTACCGTTAATACCATACTCCGGTAAAATGTCCCAAAGTTCCTTTCGTACAACCGTGTCAAATGCTCTCTCCAGATCCACAAAACTGCAGAAAACCCTCTGACCTAGAGCCAGATGTTTCTCCACAATATTGCGCAGAGAGAACACTTGATCCATGCATCCCCTTCCACTCCTGAAACCTCCTTGTGTCTCACACAGTAAACCATCGGACACCATCCTCATTCTCCTTTCAATAATTTTACCATACACTTTTGCTGCCAAACTGGTCAAGCTAATAGCTCTGTAATTTGCGCAGTCATAACGTGAACCCTTGTTTTTAAACAAAGGCACGATGACTGCGCTATTCCAGTCCCCGGGAACCATTCCCGAGCTCCAACATTAATTGAGGAGCAACAGGAACGCCTCCCAGACACAGGAGCCACCAAGCTTGATCATCTCGGCAGACACCATACCAATGCCCGCTGCCTTACCATTTTTCAAACTTATTATCGCCCATTCAACTTCATCCATACTGATGCCATCGGAGGACGCCGTTGTCGAATGTTGATCTACTAAACCACATGCGACACCGGCGCCAACCGTAGCATCCGCATACATATCGCCAAAATATTCACTCCATCGGCTTAACGCGTCTTGTGTTTGTGTAAGAATGTCTCCACCTTTAGACCTTATTTTATTCATTCTGAAGGCTGACCAACCACCCCGAGACTTCTTCACCTCCCTCCAAAAGAGTTTGGTGTTACCCTCGAAGTTTTTAGTCAGCCTATCTTCTGCACTTATACTTGCTCTATCACGTTTCTCTTTCACTAAGGCCTTGGTGTCATTCTTACATTGCCGATATATTTCTTTCTTCTGTTCAGTCATACTGTCATTCAGATTCAAAGAAGAGACATAGTCCAGCCACGCTTTCTTCTTTTGCTTTACGGAAGCTGCCACTTCCGCATCCCACCATGCATCACCATTTGTTTTTCTATACTTCTTTGAACTTCCACATACTTCTTTTGCTGTATTTACCATACTCTCTTTCAATACTCTCCAGCATTCTTCAATGTCAGCCGTTCTCGGACACCCTCTGCATACTTTTCTCTTACACACTCTTCTTGCAACCTTTCAACCTTTATTCTTTCAAGCCCTCCGAAGTGGACACGCTCTCGCCAGTGCCTCCACTTTCTGAACAGACCACTAAATCTCGCAATAACGAGATAGTGGTCCGTATCGATTGTGGGGCCCCTGTAGGCTCTTGCGTCCAATATTTTGCTTCGGAGGCGACTGTCTACCAAAATTAAATCTATTATACTTTTCTGTTTCCTTTCCATTCCTTCTCCATGTATACATATGGATGTCCTTATGTTGGAAAAATGTGTTTGACACAATAAGGTTTCTCCCCATGCATACATCCGCTATGAGCCTACCTGCGTCGTTCACTCTCTTATCACCAAATGGACCAAGTACGTCCTCATAGTCGGGACGCTTGGTCCCCATCCGTTCAAATCTCCGCGCATACAATCACGGGTTCACTGGTTTCTGCCATATCCAGAACTTCCTTAACATTATTCCAAAACTTCCTTAACATTATCCCAAAACTTCCTTAACATTATCCCAAAACTTCTCTAGGTCTGATGCCACCGAGGAACCTACGGTAGCATATGCTACAACCATGAATACCTTGGTGACACCTAGTTTTATATGGACCCAAAGATGTCTGGGATCATACATTCCGTAATCCTTCACACCTGAGGCCAAGCGAGAGGACAACAGCACTCCTACCCCCATGCTGACTCGATCGCTCTGTGGTACACCAGACCACAGAGCCATCCCGCCACCAGGAAGATCGCAGACGTCGCTGCCCCTTCGCTTGGTCTCTGTCACACAGAGCACGTCTAGCTGTTTGTCCGCCATGAGGGATATCAGCTCGTGCAACTTACCTTCCACACAACCTCTTACATTACACGTGCCCACCCGGCACTCTGCTCTCCTCGACCCCCCTGACTGGTCAAGGCGTGATGGGTGGCGGCCCCCATCGCCGCAACTGCCGAAGTTCGTGCCGACAGGGGCGGGTCGGTACGCGTCGCCTCCGGGGGACGCCCTAACCCGCACTGCGGTCCACATATCGAGCCGGATTAGCAGTCTAATTAGACTGGCAGGGAACGCGACGAGCACGCTCCAGACTATGCCCCTAAAAATTACAGTAATAACCAAACAATTAGGGCGAGCACGTAGTAGAAAAATAAACTTGATAAGTGTCGGATTAAGAATTGATTAAGAAATTTCTTTTGAAGAATTCTTTTTAAGAAGAGTTAATGTAAATTTATGCATGGTGAGGGATTTATAAATATAATGTATCACCACACTATTCAACACTGACTAAGGTAAACACGCTTGCTAAGTGTGGTGAATACGGGACTATACCCTCTTTGCAGGAATGCCTATGTCCAACAGTCGGTATCGATAAGCCAATGGATGGGTAGATGGAAGTTATAGTAGGTAGTTAGAATCTGGACGGAATGCCCGGTTTGAGTAGAACACGGGACAGTGCGCCTAATAGACGGCGTTTCATTAAATTTACAATATATATATATATATAGCATTCTACATATTTTTTATTTTCAGATATTTTCTTTTGTGGTACCAAGCTTTAGGTGACAATGCGCCAAATGAGGTTCATAAAATGTTTGCATCGCTGGTACCCGGCATGCCAGAAGCGACCACACTCCCAAGCGGATCCCCAATCACACCAAAGGCACTTGACATTAGGTCAAATACTGCTCAAGAAACTGGCGACTTCAGTTTGGATGACATTATGCACCATCCTAATTTTAACACAGTTACTGACAATGTGAAGAAAGTTGTCGTCGAACAAACCTCTACTGGCATCATGGGCAAGTTGGCTAATGTATCAGCATCCATATTCCACGATACAAATGCTTTAAATCCAGTACAGAGTGTGGAAATCCAACCATTGTTACCACCAAGTGCAAATGAGAAAGCTGTTGAAAATGAGACCAAATATTTCTTTGAAACACTTCTCGACGGAATGGCAACTTCTGTAACAAAAGTACAATGGAAAGATAGATCTCATGGGAAGGCAATGAGGTGTTTTGCATTTCTATTGGAGAAATTTAAAATATATTATTTGCCAGTAATCTGCCCTCAGTTCAATTCTAAAAATTCGCTGTACAAACCTAATTTAGGTGAGTATTCACGCCTAATGTTTTGATTTCAGTTAAAGATCCGGATTTTAGATATAAGTAATGATTAATACTATCGGTGTGGTGACGATGTAAGAATACAATTCACCACCTATCTTACCTGTGGGTGATCGTAAAAGACGACTAAGGGATATAAAATGCATTAAACATCTATTTTTTTTTGCGGTGGACCATGGAGTGGCCAAATCGGTCCGGGGCGACGGAAGAGGCGGCACACAACCCCATAGACCCACCCTGCAAAGGTCAAGTGTGCATCAAAAATCTCCAATAATTCAAAAAATCTATTTAACAAACACAAAACTTAAACTATCATTAAGAATTGTGTAATATTATCATGGAAGTAGTTGCATTCTGATATAGATCTTATTCCCTGCCCCTTGTAATTCTGTTTCGTTTCAATCTGCCATTCTTAGTTTCTTAGAAACCGCCAAAATCCAAAACTGATGACAATTCGCTTCATCTCTTTCACTGCACTAAACGATCGCTTAGTTAGAATGAAAGGAGGCGAATTTTAACGAAATTCGCTTTCTCTCATTCTAACTAGGCGATCGATTGGCGGAGTGAAAGAGTTAGTAAGTTTTTAAATATTGGTTTGGTTTGCAAAACTAGCAATAGAAAACGATTGCGCGATGATTAGATTTATATTAGTTTGTGTTTTCGTCAATTTGTTTTGATATGTCGTGTTGATTTTGTTTCTGTCGATATACGTTTTCTATAATCAGTTTGTATAGTGTTGAATATCGATACGATACGATTTCTGACTGATAACCGATTTCAGATTCGTTTTGATATATCGGACGCATACCTAATAGACAACATCGATGTGATGCATAAATGTAAAGGGAAATATTACATGTAATATATATATATATATATCTTGTTTTTAGAACTACCCATCCAACATAACATTCTAGAAGACGACTTCGTGCTCTGTAGAGTGACTTTAATAAAATGGGTAGCTAATTACGCACATTTTATGAAGAAGCAAGGTAGTGACGGTGGTCAGCCGTCATCTATGACAAGTACCGGTTCACACTTGCCACATTCGAACACACCGACCCCTGCGACTTCTCTGCATCATGAGGAAGAGACATCATTCACTGTAGGACACCCATCCGACTCTAGTAGAGCATCGTCCCATGATTCTGCTTCGAACACACCGCATCCTAGTTTGGAGTCAGGTTAGTATATTGTATTTCAAAAAAAATATATTTTAAATTTTATCTAATGAGTGATTACACATCAACGTACAGTATGTCCTGTAAGAAGTCACACTCCCCGAAGAAGTCCGTCCTGATATATATGAGCAAGGAACTAGTGTTGCCCAAATGCAAGACCAGCAAGAGTCTCGCAAGTCTTGCAACTCTCGCTGTTAGAATAACACAGAGTCACTTATTTTCAAAGAAATGAAAAATCCACATAGAAATGAAAATTTCAACTAAATTAATGAAATTCCTTTCATCTAGCGGCACTAGCTGTACAACTATAATTAATTAGGTTACACCACTTAATGGGGCATACTACTTAACGGGAGTGGGGCTATAATCACACCTATCTATCATCATGAGGCTGTTTAAAATAACATCAAATTATTACCCCGTGTACTGGTATTAAGAATAAATTTAAAAAAAGTGTTGACAACCCTTCCTTTGTTAAAGGAATCGTAAAATTCTGTCTAAAGATTCATTGCCGTGCATCGCGTTTAAACGCTACGACTGTCGCGCGCGGCTCTTTCGACAATAGCCAATGTGTGAAAATGTATGGCGCAGCTTACGTCATTCGTCGCTTACTACTGTCGCGGACCTCGGAAACGGCGCCATACATTTTCATACATTGACTATTGTCGCATTAGCCGCGCACTACAGTCGTAAGCGTTAAACGCGCGCGGCCGCGTTTAAACTACACGATGCACGGAAATTAACCTTAAGAAAGCTCTGTGAGACTCTTGATGCGAGTCTTGGTCTTGCATTTAGACAATACTAATTGGTACACGCTACAGCTTGATTTCTTCTAAAACAAGAAAAAAACGGAACATGCTTATGAATATAATAATTGAAATTGCAAGAAATCGGCTTAGACCGAGGCATATTGAGGTTATAGTAGGCTTTTACGACACGAAAGAGATTAGCAAAAATGGTAGCCACCACCACCGCTGTACTCTACCCAATTGTAAATAAGCTCAATTAAGCCTTCTTTTTTTAATCCGCTGCGGCCCGGTCTCATATTATGGCATCCGCCGTAACAAAACGGCGCTATAGGATCCCATATCGTTCCGCAAATCTTCAATGTCATTTCCAGATTCCTCTTCAGACATAATTAATCACCTAGCATTACATTTGTTAAGGGGTATATGAAGAGTTAAGCTCGGAGCTTGTGGTGCGTGACGTATTGTGTTGCTCATCGCGCGAACACGTGGACTTCACCATCGAGGTGCTGCGGCAAGCCTTCCTGCTGCCTTTCTCTCACGCCGCAGCTGTGAGGCGGGTTATAACGCTTTATAAAGACTGGATACAGATGAACGTAAGTAGAATTACAGGACTTTCAGAAGGCTTTAAAACGTCTGTTTTTTTTTAATATTACATCCTTATTGTTGATAGCAAAGATGTAGATAGTTACTGGTCTACTACATCACGCTGACCGAACGGGTTGACATTTTATGTTGTAATTTTGCCAGCTTCCTTATCTTAAGAGATAGCGCGGAAAAGAAAGAGGTCATGACCCATTGTACTCCAGTTCGATCACGGCACATACAAATACATAAAGGAATTTTATAAACACCATTTGTAATACAAATACTCTTATCCAGCTTTTGTATACTCTTGGTCTATTAAGAAATTCTGCAATGAACATCTTGTAACGAAACAAATTCTGGATGCTTACCAAAAATTTACCACTATAACATTTCTATAACAATGCCTTTTGTTTCAATGGACGCAGTTAGCTAACGTCAAATAGCAAGCGTCGATCTGATCGACGAATATAAAATAATTTGAATTTATACTCCACTATCGAATCCGTATATATACATGTTCGTATGTCGTAATAGGACCTTACAGACCTTGAGAGCCCTTAGCATTTACCCAACAGCCCGGGTAAAGTTCTTATAGCCATCTGCGACTAACAACTAAATCACACGAAAAAAAAATTAGGGTCTGCTCTCAAAATGGCCGACTTAAGTTATTGACCACTTTGAACGCTAAAACGGGTGCTTCTATATAAAATATCATTGAGAAAATCTCGAATATTCTTCAAGGAGTTTGCTTAAAATATTAAAGCCAGTGGTATTTAACAAATTAACGATCACATAGTTTAAGAAACTCAAAAGTGTATGCAGTGGGATTCTAGTCGAGCTCGACGTATAGTATTTCAGTAGGTGATAAGAAGAATTTGAGTTGAAAAATTTTTATTTACAAAGCATGTGTAGATCAGTGACCCAATGAATATCATTGTCATAACTGTAACCACGAGTATAACAGTAACGGCATTAATCGTACTACATACTTCCGATATCTTTGATAGTTTCAAAGTTTAATAATTGCTTAATATTAACTTTCATAGGTGGCAGAGATTCCTCCTTTCCTGGTAGAGAATACTTTCGAGCAGCAGGCTGCGGGTGAGCCGGCCGCTCCACCTCGCAGATTACGTAACGACTCGTACCTCGGCGCTGTTGGCCGTGATAATGTAATGGTCAGAGCTGGATTGCAGGTAAGCACATCAACATTGGTGTCGAATTCACGGTCGATTTTCGAATGACGTCGATTATTATTTGGTATATAACGATCTATATAACAGGACACTGAGTTATTAGCTTGAATATGTACACGTTCAATCACAAAATAATTATAGTTTAAATCGAATTAGCCATTTATTCAGTATATCGTCATATTAATATTGAGAAATCGTTAAATTTTTAATGGAAAGGACCTGGGGCTAGTGGCCAGGTGTATAGGAACGTAGGTTCTAGAGTCAAGTCCTCAACTAGAATACTTTTTAAATTTCATCTTTTATAAAAAAGCAAAAGTGAAACATACATACATACATATCATCACGCCATATCCCTTGGAGGGTAGGCAGAGAGAACAGAAGGATGAAGGACATGCCTTTTAAGTGAAACCTACGGAAAAATCCTATTTGTGTGAAAATGAAAAGTTAGCGAGAAAATGCTTAAACTCGTATCCGTCATACACGTTTTACTTCAAAGTATGTGACGAATACGCGTAAGTAAGCGATATAATAGTCGCTTAAGATCTTTTTTTTGGAAAGGAGAATTGAGATATACGCTCTTTTCGGCTATTATAACTTTATGCAAATAAATGAATGATAATGACAATACATGCCATTCAAAAGTGATTGATGAATAATTTAAATATTTCCCTGTAATAGAAAAGTGTTATTTCTATCGTCGATCTTTACGACAGTCTGTGTAATCTTAAGGTAGTTGTATGTTAGTTTTTTCGTGTAGTAACGGTGTAAGAATACAATACACCACCATATCTTACCCGTGAGTGAGTGTAAAAGACGGCTAACATATAGAATATGCATATAACATCTATGCAAGAGAAGGAAATCTCGAAATAAAACCCTATATCAACACCGACAGGGACGGACGGTGGCCCACTCGCACGGCGAAAGAGAGGTACATATATGACGGGTCTATGGGGCCCTGCGCCGATTCTTTGGTAGGTTACTTTGGATATGCCTATGAGTGGTGACATATTGTATTCCCACACGAATATGTTCAAACATTTAAAAATATTAGATACTTTAGTTATCATTATTATATTCACAGAATGTGCTACAAGTTTTCATGACGCAAGCAGCGAACGTATTTTTAGCGTCGCCGTCGCCGGTGGCCCCGCCTGGTGCTCTCAGTCAACAACAACTATTAGAGGAGCAGACGGACACGTGCAAACGTGTACTCAACATATATAGATACATGGTTATGCATGTAGCTATGGATGCTAATACATGGTATATGCTTTTTAAATATTTATTTATTTAGGATTTTTTACTCTGAAGGACATGCCAACTCCATCGTATTTTACCTTATCATAATTTATCTTTCCGTGCGGTGACGGAGTAATAATACTATTCACCACCCCATATCTTACCCGTGGGTGACCGTACGAGACGACTAAGGAATATAAAACGCATATAACATCTATTCGAGAGAAGGAAAACTCGAAACAAAACCCTATACCAACACGTCTAACCAGCGTGGTTATAGTAGGTTAATTTCCCTCCCATTACGGAGGAGGCCCGATCCTAACAGTGGGACATTATGGGCTGTGATGATGATGATGAATTTATCTTAAACTAAATACACGGCATGAGGGCGACGCCCTGACAACACAACATAGTTGTTTGTTGCTGGGGCGTCGATAGATGTAATGCCCGAAAGGATAACCCGCCAGGACCACGGATTTCAGATATGGGGAGGGAACATGTTTGGTTTGTGGGCGGCACGGCCTTTCCGTCGCCGCGAACGGCACGGGTGGGGTCTGTACCTACCGTTGCCTGTCAAAAAAAAAGACTACATAGGTACGTGTTATATACTTGTGAATTAAAACTTTGCATTCATCGGTTTACGCGAGACTCATCCGAGGTCATGGGACAATTGCCTCATGACCAGAACGCTAAAAAGTGTGATCAAATGTGTAATACTCGTGAACTCTCGAAAACATTATGGTATCAACTAATTAAAGTACTAAAATAAGGTCTAAATGAGTTAAGCAAATTGACATCATTAATCCATGCATCACATTTTGACGTTCATTGTTAGACGTAAGGGGTATGCTGTGTGGTAGCAGCTGCGAATACTACCTACCCTTGCTTTGCTCGTGGATGTCGTAAAAGACGACTAAGAATCTCATAACGAGTTGGGCCAACTCCATCTCATGCCGTTTGGTCAACAATTACATTCCCAAGGGGCGTTGACGTCTGGCAGGTGGCCGGTCATAAAACTATTGCCAATAACTTCTACAATATGTACTATGAAAGAAGAGTACATATTGTATCAACCCCAAGTAATTGGAATAAGAGTAGTAGAATGATGATATTAGATGTAGGTATCCCCAAAGAGAATTATGGCACAATTGACAGGCGCATTGGCGATCACAGTTAAAGAAGTATTACCTATTGATAATAACTCAGCCGGTTTTTATAAATGTTTTGAAATATTTTTTCGCAGGGAACAATTACTTTTGGTGCTCTTACAAATAACATCACTGGTGCTCACGAAAGTCCCGCCGAAACGGAAACAGGAGTCTCTAGGTATACTAGTTTTATTTAAAAAAATATCTACCTTTTTTATCTGTATTTTAGCTATTGAGTAATATGTGTAAGCTAATATATGTTTAACGCGGCTTGGTGTTATATTTACATTCATTTACGTCTAACCAATTATGTGGCAGACTTGTCTACCAGTCCAGTTCTTGTGTAATGTATATTTATATCCCAGTTCTTGTGTGATGTAGATATCTATCCGTGTGGTGACGGAGTTAAGAATACAGTTCACCACCTCCTGTCTTAGCCGTGGGTGATCGTAAGAGACGACTAAGGGATATAAAACGCACATAACATCTATGCAAGAGAAGGAAAACTCGAAACAAAACCCTGTACCAACACGTCTGACCAGTGTGGTATAGTAGGTTAATTTCCCTCCCTTTAAAGAGGAGGCCCGAGCCCAACGGTGGGACATATATGGGCTGTGATGAATATGATGATGATGTAGATTTATAAAGATTATAAATTGTATTTGACTCTGTTCATCCATCGGCGGATTTAACATACGCTGGTGGGCATAGATCTACACACGAAGGGGATATAAAGGGTTTTTCAACAAGAACTTTGTTTTCTAAAACAAAATAAAACAAGAAATTTAGATGAAGATGATTCAAATTTTTATTGTATTACGAAGAGAAAAGTTCGGCAATTATGAATGAAAAATGCTATCTGGCAAATGTCCACCACGACCACGCTGACAGATGTCGATTCTTTCATCAAAGTTTTTAATCACTTTTTGCCATAATGGCGGGTCTATTTCGTTAATCACATCACGGATTTTGAGTTTTAAGTCTGCAATCGATTCGAGTGGCTCCGTAAAGACTCTGTTCTTAACATAGCCCCACAAAAAATAATCCAGTGGTGTTAAATCACACGATCTGGCTGGCCACATAACAGCTGATTTTTGTGAAATTATGCGATCTTGTATAGTAGTAATATTAATATTGTATAGTAGAAAGGGTGGTGATGTAATGAATTTTAGATAAAAATAAATAGCGTTTACAGGGGGGTTCCTCGCGCCAGCGCTTTTTCAAACTCTCATAGTGACGTGGATAAAAGCTAATCTGAATGTCGCGGTGAAAGCTGATTTGTGGCAGAATTTTATGGAACTGCTGTCAAGATTGACGCATTGGGAAGATCTTATCAAGGAGTGGGCGGTAAGATTGTAATTTTTTTGTGACAGATATTTTAAACGATACTAGATGAACCAACAAAATCTGTTCTACAGACATCTAAAAAAAAAATAAGTTGAATTCTTTGAAATCGATCGCAGTACCACACCGTTTGCTAATCTAAAATCATTAAAATCGATTCAAACTTTCATGAGTGATCCAGTAACTTACTTGTAGAAGAATAATACATCGTCGCTTAAATAGAAAACGTTTTGTTATAGTTTGTATTTTAATAAAAAATGATAAATCATCAAATTATATGTCAAAAACTGTGCTATCAGAAGTGTTATTTTATGTAAAGTCGCACATTTGTTCGTTGAAAAAAAAATCTTTAAATGTGTGTACTGTAAAATTTGGTATTTTTGATTACTGTCACTTTTCTATTTAAGCGACGACATATAAAAATAATCTATCTATGGTAGACGATACTTTAGTTGTAACTTAACGACGTCTTCGTTGTTCATATCTGTCAAACTGCACAGATGGCGTAGTGGTTTAGATACCGACCTTCCCTGCCAGTGCCATGGGTTCGATTCCCACCCAGGACAATACTTTGTGTGATCCACAAGGTGTTGATCTGAGTCTGAGTGTAATTTGCCGTTATTTGCATGTTTGTAAAGTCCCCCGCAATACCAGGATTATTTCCTTAGTGCAAGGTGGTGTCTTTAAAAAAAAAAGAGAAAATCAGGGTGCTTCTACGGGGCGATCCCATAATCAAGAGATACTTTAAACGAAATTTACTCCTGAATTAACAGTTATCTTGTTCTTGTATCCTCTCTCACTCTGCCCAAGTTGGAGATATCGGTAATCTCCTAACAAGTAGACCACATTCGCCTTTAACAGCAATGAAAAGCAAAAATTTGCTAGCGTTACCTTCCCTGTCTAATTACAATGTGGTTGAAATTAGAGATTGGAATAACAATATAGTCGGGAATAATGATGAAATCTTATCATTAGGCGGTCTGTAATTTATCACTTGTTTCTTGTATATAAAAAAAAACATTCGTTGTACACGCTACTTTTTATCTATTATTTTTATGTTAGCTAGAGCTAGTCTCGATCAGCGATAAATATGGAAGGACAGTGTATGGAGAAGAATGTATACTAGAGAGATGGAAGGAATACTTTGAAAGCTTATTTGAAAGAGAAGAGCCACAAAAATTATCATTTGTGAATGAAAGGGATCTCGAGGAAGGAGAATGCATAAGTATGATAGAAATTACAAATGCATTGAAAGGTATGAGAGCGGGTAAGTCTGCAGGATACGACAGGATTACAGTTGAAATGCTGACGGCTGGAGAAGATATTACAACTAACATCCTATACCAGCTCTTCAATCTTTGCTGGAGTAATGGCCGAGTACCTATAGACTGGTGTCAGGCGGTAATTGTACCTCTCTACAAAGGGAAAGGTTCACGGCAAGATTGTAGAAACTACAGGGGCATAAGCCTCCTTAGCATTGTCGGCAAACTGTATGCGAAAGTGTTGATTGAAAGAGTAGTGAAAGTGACCGAAAAGAACATATGGGATGCACAAGCGGGTTTTCGAAAGAGTATGGGTTGCACGGATCAAGTTTTCTCTTTACGATGCATGGCGCAAAAATTTTTGGCTAAAGGTCAGAAAGTCTTTTGCGCTTTCATTGATTTAGAGAAGGCTTATGACAAAGTGAGGAGGAATGAACTGTGGTCGGTACTATCTATGTATGGGGTAAATGGCCATCTTATTCAGGCGCTGAAATCCATTTATAAGGATTCCAGAGCCTGCGTAAGGATAAACGGGTCCTACACTGAATGGTTTAACATTGATAAAGGTGTCAGACAGGGATGTGTAGCGTCACTGTGGCTGTTTAACCTATTTATGGATAGCTGTTTGCAAGATTTGAAAAATAATGAATGTGGTTTAAGAATGAATGAGTTACTCGTCAAATGTCTTCTTTATGCTGATGATCAGGTTTTACTTGCATCGTCGGCTGAAGACTTACAGGCGATGGTAACTACTATGCATGATGCTTTTGAAAGAAAAGGTATGAAAGTAAATGTAAGTAAGACGAAAGTAATGGTCTTTGAAAAGGATAAATGTATGACGGAATGTAATATTTTTATAAATGGTGAGGGATTGGAACAGGTGAAAGAATTTGTATACTTGGGTGTACTGTTTACTAGTGATGGTAAAAATGATGAAGATGTTGAAAGACGAGTAAATGCTGGTAATAAAGTGAATGGGGCATTGTACGCTTTTATGAAAAGTAGGAATGTATCTAACAAGGCACGCCTAGCTGTACATAAGGGAGTATTAGTTCCCACTCTCATGTATGGCAGTGAAAGCTGGATTTGGCAGGGAAGACATGAAAGTAGCATAAATGCTGTAGAGATGAGAGCTCTTCGTAGTATGTGTGGTGTAAGTCTGAAAGATAAAATTAGGAATAGTGTTATAAGAGAGCGCTGCGGTATGAATGAAGAAGTAGTGACAAAGATAAAAAAGGGTATGCTGAGGTGGCTCGGACACGTGGAAAGAATGAGTGAAGAAAGGTTGACTAAACAAGTATACAAAGCGAGTGTGAGTGGGACGATTACAAGGGGAAGACCACGTCGTACTTTCCTGGATCAAATTGAAGATGTGTTAGTGAAAGGTCAGATTAAGAGTACGCGTAATCGTAGAGCATGCATGAAGACTGTGATGAGTGTGAATGAAGCGATGGAGGTATGTCAGGATCGTGGTTTGTGGCAATCCGTAGTCTCTGCCTACCCCTCAGGGAAACAGGCGTGAGGCTATGTATGTATGTATGTATTTTTATGTTATAGTGAAAGTACGCTAGTTTTATTTTTATTAAGATATGACTAACATAATTTAATAGAATTTTATCTAAATATAAATCAAAGCTTTTGCGGCAAAAGCAAAAATTTAAACTGGTTTAGAGCACATTGTTTGGAAGGTTGGAACCCTCCAAACGCTGTGCTCTAAACCAGTCTATTGCGTATATAAATAGAAACAATTTTTGTATTCTATTTAAATAGATTGTAAAAATGTGATCCGATAAGGAATTCACTCATAAAAATCTCCTTAATTATAAGCTTACTTTCTACACACTTAGAAAACAATGGAGACGTTGACCCGAGTGCTGGCGCGCCATGTGTACTCGCTGGACTTGTCAGAGAGCGCCATGTGCGGAGAGCGTGGTCGGGGAGGACGAAGAGTGCCTCCAGCACCCGCGCCTGCACCTCTACCCCGTACTGCTCACGCGCACAATGCCGTCGCACATCATCATGTCGGCAACACGCCCGGTAAGTACCGGCACACATAAAAGTGTCCTTTTTAACCGACTTCAAAAAAGGAGGAGGTTCTCAATTCGTCTATAGTTCTTAAGCGCAAGAAAAAATCGTTTTAACATCCTTCCTATGCAACAACTTGAGTAAACAAAATGCCATCATGTTTTTATTGCTTTTGGTGGGAGATGAGCAAGTAGTCCACCTAATGATAAGGGATAGGGACCGCAGGCAATGGAATGATGACGGATAGGAAGAAAAGAAGATCTTGACCCGCATGTAGCTTGGACTAATATTGAGAAGCTGGTTATATTTATGTTTTGTTTGTAGGCAAGTCGCCGAAGTCGGGTCATGAGCCGCATCCTAGAAAAGAGACTGGTAGTACGCGAAGACAATTGACAAGGTGTCGGAGTGACCCGCATCTCACCAAACATGCTCAACCACAAACCGGTAAGTACCAGACACAACACTGAAGACTTAAAAAATATGAAGAATGCTATAACAATCCCAACAATACTTTATTTATACATCAGAATCGAAAAGAGAAATCAAGTACATCTCACTGGTGGTCGTGATATTCCTCATTTGGAGGATCTCTCATAAAGGTCGTCTCCCATAAAGACGATAAAATAATACGAGCCGCAAATTGAATGTCATACAACAGCTCACACTTGTCTAAGTGGTAAGACGATTGGAACGGATTTCCAATAGGTGTGGATTCGAGTTGTTTACCACTTGTGACAAGATTTTTTCGCTCGTGAACAAGTTTTTATAAATAATCAAGCATTTAATAAATTTCAATAATTAAGATAAAGAGATGACCCAAATGAGGAAGACTTGTCTACTACTTTATGCTGCTAGGCGGGTTGGCGTAAAATTTTATTTCTATCTGTTTACGTCCCTTAATGGTTTTTTACAATAACCATAAGAAAGCAATGATGACTATTGTAAATGGTATTTACTCTTTTAGCACACGAATAAAATAGTTATCTATCTGTAATCTTAGATAAGTTATTTAGAATCGGCCATAATATTTGTACTTATGTGAATTTTTATAAGAATATGGTAAAAATTTTGAATAATTTGCAAATTTTATGCTCAGAAACCAAAGAACCAGCTAATGACAAATCTTCAAGAAGATGGTATTCCCTGGACTCGTTAAGAAATTCATCGCATCATGAGGAACGCGACTCGGCCAGTGGTATGTCAATTACTTTTACTACTTTAGTCTACTAATATTTAACATCGAACCTTATCGAAATTAACTTGAATTAGGCACAATGAACTCCTTTTGCCCACAATCATAACGCATGGTGAACGGCGCCGGAGATGACTCCGGCGCGGTTTTGCGACGTTATTTTATATTTTCTGTTCCTATTCTTTAATAGATAAGTTCAATATTATTATTTCTATAAATCTCTTGCTTCACGATAACCGTCCATTTTTTTTGCTTTCCTTATCCTTAAAGACTTTTTGGGTAGGGGCGGCGCGTTGCCCCATAACTCACTATATTCCCTCCCTGTCTAATCCTAACAATATTTTTGTAACTGTTTTGAATAAAGAAAATAAACCCTTTTCGTAACTAACAATATTTAAATAACAATTTAATTCACCACCTCTATCTTGCCCGTGAATGTTGCAAAAGACGACTAAAGCGTATAATATGCAACGTAATGTCTGTGCAAAAGAAGAAAAACTCGAAATAAAAACCTATATCAACCCGTCTGACTAGCGTAGTATAGTAGGTCAATTTCCCTTCTATTGTGAAGGAGGTTTGAACTCAACAATGAGACATATATGAACTGAAATGATGAAATGTCGTATACACAAAAGAGAGTTTTTTGGTACTAATTCCACGTCATATTTCCACTATTATAACTCCTATAAGCCAAGATCTATAGAAGATGCGTTATCTTGAGTAGATAGCACATGTATACACGTGTATAAGAACAAGATTATGATTAGATGAATCAATATGTTTGTTATTTGCAGGTTCCCGATCTCCATCACCCGCTCCTTCCAGTGGAGTAGAGAGTAGTTCTATCAAGGATTCACCGCTACAAATCGACCTGGCCTCAGACGGTGGCAATGTTGGTCAGTACAATTGAATGAATAACACACCATTAATATACTTGTTATTAAATATGTATATTACATTTTTTTTTTTAAATAGTACTAAGGAATAAATACTTGTTTCGGAGGAGTTCACAGACATACAATCAAAGAGTAAAGTTATTAAACTGAAAAAGAGTGGCAACTCGATGATAAAATATGCATGTACGGAAAGTGCTGCCACTCAGAGTTTAGGCGGTGAACTAAAGTTGAAGTAATATATATACATATCTACATGTCTACATGTGTATGTGTAATTACATAGAATTTTCTTTTACTATGAAAGCTACCCTGAAATATAAAAAACATATCAGCTGATAACTAAACAATAATAATATCAGCTTAACAATGAAACTTGAGATAATTTTCAGAAAAAATATTAATAACCGAAAATAGATCGATGACAATAAGTACCTACGCTAGGAACAAAAAATAACAATTCTCAGTTGTCAAACGTTTGACAGGCAGGACAAATGGCAGCAGTTAAGTTTGTACAACCAATCTGTAGGCGGCGCGACGGTCAGTAAAAATAAGTAATGTTTTAAGTGTGCCCCCCCAGCATACAATTCACGGACGCAAGTTACAGCCAGATTTAGTTCGCCCAAAGAAATGTTCTGCCTGTGCATCAAACTCGCTCAACCTTACTTAGATCACAATAAAAGTACCTGTAAATTGTGCATATTTATGCATATTTTTACATGTAACAATACTTCTACGCGTTTCGTATACAAAAAAGATGTGGCGTTTTTGGCATAAGACTGGAATGCGTACTCTTTGTCATTTTGCAGGAATTAGCACGACATAAGCTTGAGATTGCGACTTGATATGGCGTAGTGTTCTGAGCAAACGACCTTCCATTCTAAACGTAGTACGTTCCTCACGCCGAACAATTTCTTGTGCAATCGACCGAGTCAGGTTGTTATTTAGGTTCCTGAATTGTATAAATTGGAAAATCCTCTATGACACGAGATTTTTTTTTTATTATTATTTTAAGCTGTATACATACCAAGTTTTATTGAAATCTGTTAAGGCATTAAAGTGTATAATGTAACTATTTATAATATTAGTCGTAAATCAGTAGTTATGCTATTAGGTGTTGGTTTAGAATGGACGGAGAATGAGTGTGGCGGGGCGGGTTGCGGTGCGGGCGGCGAGGGCGTGGGCGTGGTGATGGGTGGCCGTGCACGTGGATGGCTGCCCGACGTAGCGGCCGTCATGTGGAGGCGCATGCTGGCCGCACTCGGTGACCCCAACATGCTACGCGACGCACACGCGCATGCCAACCTGTACAACTACCTCATACATCTCAACTGCACCCTCCTCAAGGTAAGATATACAAAGTCACTTATTCTCTATCTTATGAGCATCAAAGTAGTAGAACTACCATAATAGTTTTCTGCCTAGCCATATAAAGTTACCCGTAAATACGATAATACGAGTTACAAACTGATTATTGTTCGTACCTACCCTCACTAGCCTAATTAGGAAGGTGGTTGAAACGGATATCCAATAAATATGATTATTTTTTTTGTACATCATGGTAATATTTTTTTGCTTGCAAATATGTTTTTATAAATAGACATAAATTAGTTTTTATAAATATACTGGTTGTCTGATTTATTATACTCTCACAGAAAATCAGTGTCGGATAGTAGTAATTTGCTATAGCGCTTCTTTAGTAGAACTAGAGATCCGAAGGCCTAAACCTACGGTAAACATTAACTTGATTGTGTTCTCGGTACTGCAGAACTCCTTGAGCAGACGTTAGACTTACCATCGCGTGGATTATTTCTTCTGCTATCAAAAAAAAAATAACTAGATAAAATATACCTGAGCACTTTTAAATCGTAAATATTTACCTTATCGTAAATAGTAACTGAATAGCATATAGTTTACACGTCTCGATGTTCGGATCTTAAATACGCTCCATTCGTTGCTGATAACATGGAACAGTACGGTATCCTTGCTGTCTGACTCGTGTAAGTGTTATGAGTGCACGGTCTTCGACTATTATCTGTTCCTAATGCAATCCTAATTGAGGCTGCAGACGGAGTGCGCCACTTAGAATAAGGACCACCGTGTACATCTCGAAATACGTCAGAACGTCGTTCAGAAGTAGGTATCCCAACAACTAGGCATGCCAAAGGTAGAGATCGCTCCCTGAATGTTTCACAAATCTCACATTATAAATAATTCCGTAAGTTTCCTTATATGCACCCGGTGCGAGTTACTATTGCCGGGTCTTTTTAGGTCATGTTCCAGTTTCGTAATTTAGTAAATCCCGCACCCCTCCAGGATATGCACAATACGTCTGCGTGCCGCGGGCATTGCATCACAACATCAGAATTACTCACATGCTTATATCTGTAAATCACGTTTTATGTAAAAAAAATCAATAAGAACTTGTGATAAGGAAGATAAAAAGCTACGAGGAAAATACCACTACAGATATACAAATAATGTTAAGCTGATACCAGACGAGTCATTTTTTGTTCATTTTTGTCTTTCATTTTGCATCTTTCACTCAAAGTGACGCATCTGAACATAAAATGAAACATTAGTGCCGAATGAATTCATTAGTGAACCGATCCAACAGTGTTGGATATTGGCATCCGGCATCTTTCACTCGCACTCCGAAAGAACGAGAAATGAACGGTCTGAACATTGAGAGACCGTTCATTCGGGTTTGGCCATTTTGTTTCAAGTTCTGTAGCCGAAGGACGTCCCGTGTTGATAATTTTCTGCGTTGCTTTGCACTGGTCACACGCGGCAAATGTGTGTGTGTGTTGATCGATTGAGTGGATCGATCAAAATACACTGCATTTTTTGGAGAACTTTAAAAAGATTATTACAATATGAATCAGGATCTTCAACTGCTAGTTCTCTCAACAATGTATTTGATGCTGCTAATATTTTTTTCTTTCAATCCATGGTAGCACCCATCATCGTCGACGTTTTTTTTATTTCTTTTTTGTCAACTCTTTGATTTTATTTAGTGCTCTGGTGACAAACGAGCAAGCAGCACACCTGTTGTTAAGTGTTACTGCCGTCCATGGATCTTTACCACACTAGAGTTATAACTAGGCCGCTGCCTGCCAATAATCCCAAACCCACCCAGAGAGATGGGCTTCCGGCTCTCTCGCTCACGGAACGAAGCACAGCAGCATATTGCCACTGCTCAAGCGTCGATTTTCTGCGAGAGTGTGGTAATACCCCGGATGAACCGGCCCGCGGCTTTAGACATAAAACTGTCAACAGCGTGGTCCTACCACTAAAAAATTACCAGTAAAAAATAATTAAATGATCATAAATTAAAGTAATTCCAAGACGCACGACTTCATCCGATGAGATATTGAAAGAAATAAATAGTGAATGTTCTTTTTTAAATCATTCCCTCTTAGCCGTGTGAACATAAAATGAAAGGAAAATGAACCGTCACTCGAGTGAACCGTCTGATATCAGCTTTATAACCTTACAATATCATTATCCGTTTGTATTCTCGTCAGATGGCAGCTTGATAGAATTTAATATATCAATTTCATCCTAATGTATTGGATGCTGAGAATAAAAGTGACTCGATATAAAATTTTGAGATATTGAGTTAATTAGTAGAGAGAGAAATTAAAACGGATATTGTAGCACCTGACCAACACAGAAATGGCTATATTTAATTAGAAGTAGTAGAAGATAACATATTTACCTCTCTTTTAGTCCAGTGCGAAGTTGACCGTTTTTGTCCACACAGTTAAGAATGTTAAAGTGACGCAGTTTTAAACATTTATTTTAAACGTTATTATATTCATTTTAATTCAAATAAAAATAAATAAAATGTTAAACAGAATTGGCTAAAAATTTAAAAGAATCGACGTTTTATTATTTCTTTATAGATATAAGACAGAATGTTTTTAAGCGTCACATATTCAACCACGTTTTCGCGCACGCGATGTTTATTTATATATTTCTAATAACCATACAACAATGACGATAGTTTTAAAATAAATTGAAGACTAATTCATTTAATTAAATAAATTTTATTTAATACATGTTATAAACTATCTAAGTAGCAAATTTTATCCAATGCAGTCAGCTCTTTTTGTAATATTGAATAATAAATAATTAAGTTCCGTATATATGTATCATTAGTAAGGTGTGTATTGGGGGCGTTCCATTTGATTCATCTATACACATAGATTTTAAGTGTCCGTTTTATGTTGAAATTCTTTTATTAAATTCATTTAAGATTATACGGTACTCGTAACCATTTTTTTTTTTGTTTTTCTGTCTGTTCCGCTAATTTTTGATATATCTAGTCGGAATTTAACAAGACTATAGATATAGGACATACTATAAGGATTTTGGCAATTATTTTTTGAAAAGGTATTAGAATTCCACGCTAAAATTATTTACCATGGATTTGTAAACAAATTCTTAATCGTATAAAAACATATATATCCAATATAATTATATAATCCTTCAAATACAATATAAGCAATATGAAAACAATAAAAAACGTTAATAATATTTAACAAATTCTACGAACTGAAGAAAAACTATTTTGTTAATTTTCTATTTTCCAGTTTCCAAATCGTGGCAAATCCTTCTATACTTTTATTTTATTCGAATTATATTTCAAATTCCCTTATCTTACCCCTTCCTTGATCATCTCTTACGACACCCAAGCGAAAGTAAGGTGATGACATATATTCGTAATATGACGGCATACGATGGACATGCACTATGTTGTGTCTAGTTATTGATTACTTTTATCTAAAAAGGCTGTTGACAGCGTTTCACCTGATAATGTGGTATAGCTTACTGTTGGGTTTCACCTTTTATAACATGATTTTCACGATATACTGCCTTGTCTGTATGAGTTGGGTCGTTTCTAACCCAAGATCAAACCTTCGACTAGCACGATAGTACATTAACACCGGCTCTAGTAAACAAAGAGACAGATTCGCATATAAAGAGCTGTGGCTGTCGAGTACAAGATTGACAAACATTCGCGTTGTTATTTCATACCAACGAGAAAAAATCCATCATTTTGTTTATAAAATCTATCACACGTCATTTTAAGTGCTTGTTCTATTGATAATGTAGGTCAACGTGTACATATGTGAAAGGACTGTTCATTTTGTTCCTATGTACGACACTCGCAAAGTATTGAAACAGCATCAATCACATTTTTTACAATATCTCATGTGTCACAGAACTTTCCCTTTTTTCGACTACGACCCGATCCCGTCCAAACTGGCCAGGCAACCATATATGCGAGGTAACGAGTTCTTATCTTCGGTAGCAAGTAATTCTCCGTAGTGCAAGGTCTGTTTTTAGATCCAAATTCTTAAAATTCCAAAAAAAAAAATATTTTTCAAAAAAGTATTAAATTTACAAAAAAAAATATTAAATAGGTACTTGAAATTAATAAGTTAGTGGAATACATTACGTAGATCAAATGACTCAACATGATTGAGTAAACATATCTCAATGACGCCCCTGCGCATAAAATAAACCGACAATCTCGAATTTA